>JAIFGZ020000337.1:0-2400000 GCA_019925245.2 Oryza australiensis | reverse complement strand
TGAATTTAGGGATAACCAATGCTTTCTGGGCCTCGGGCCAAACTTTCATAGGCCAAAATTTTAGAGGAGGGGTCCAGTACTAGGCGGCCCACGCTCCGGACCGAGGCCCTGGGTGCCTGGGCCCTGGGCCGCCCCTAAGTACGTGAGAATTTTCATGCAAGATCGTGCAGAGATCGGGATATTTTCATGCGAAATTTCTCTCTAGTAGTAACATAGACACTACATTGTAACGGATTATATATATTTAATTGGGGATGGGTTGTACGTTTTCCATATTATGGATGGGAATTGGGAGTACAGATCAAACCTAAAGCATCGGATCCGATCGTTTTTTTCCCCTCGTGTTTGCACGTGGTGGGAGTAGAGAATGAAAAGACTACGACTCCGCTAGCAGAGATTGTTGCAGTGACATGTCTTTGCTGTTTGCATGAAGCAACTGCCTCGCACGGCATGAGGCCCTGTGTTGTTGTGCCGCCGCCGCGTGGCTGCTTGCTCACGCCCGCGATAACCGAACCTAGGGGGGCATTCAGATAAAACCGACAATTTGATTCGGGTTTTTTTCACTCAAAGTTCGGTTTTGGTTTTTCACAAAGTAAAAACTGATCGGTTCTTAGAAACCTTGATTCGGTTTTCGGTTTTTATCGAAGAAACCAAACAGGAGAGAGGCGCGCGTGTTGGAGCGGGCAAAGAGGTGGCGCGCTGGGCAGAGCCAGCGTAGCGGTGGCCGGGGCAGGGCGGAAGCGGCGCGGTGGCGGCCAAGGTCGAGCGGTACGCGCATGCGCGCGTGGCCAAGCGGTGGTCGGTTTTTTCGGTGGTTTGGTTCTCAGACGTAAAAAAACCAAAGCCGAACCAAATTAGTCGGTTTATGCAACACCACGAACCAAAATCGAAATAAAAAAACAAAAACCCACAGACTTCGGTCGGTTTGGTATGGTCTGGTTTTTTGTTTTCAGTTTAAATGTGCCTAGCCCTAACCGAACCATGCTTCGCTCGATTTCCTCCGGAAGTACTATATAATGTGTTTTTTGGACGATGGAGTTGATGAGAAAAATAAAAACAGAGAAGATGAGAGACCTCACAATCTTTATATAAACTTAAAGAAAGTTAAGATAAAAAGATAAATTAAGGAAACAAATAAAATACAATTATTGAAGTTAATATAATAAAGATAATGTAGATGTAATGCATTATATATATATATCACTTCTTATTTTATATGGATAAAATTAGATGCGACAACTGTTCCTTCCGCTCTCTCCCGGCCTCACGTCGATGGGGCGATCAGCGAGGTGGCCCTGCCGGTTTAACTTAGCAAGAAGCGCGCGTCGTCAGCGCGTGGTAGTTGGAGTTGGAGAGCGAGACGTGGCATCTGTGGCACGCGAATGGGTCGCGTACACAGTCACGTAGCCGTACTCTGCGCAGGCGAAAAGGAGAGAAAAATCGCGACCCGTGGGATCAAAACCGCACCGGCGCGGCCCCCCGCTCGAACGGCCGCAGCTCGCGCCACGCCGACGGCTCACCCGCCACAACCCGCGAGATTTCCCTTCCCCCACCAAACCATCCGCCTCTCGCCTCTTGCCGCGCAACGTTGCAACTAAAAATCATCCATCGTGCGTTCGCGCTAGCTGCGTGCGCTGCGCCCGACCGACCATGGAGCTCGCGGTCAGAGCAGCCGCCGCGGCCTCCTGCTCCTCCGGCACCTCGCTCCAGCTCCCACGGGCCCGCGCCCCGCTCCGCCTCCCCCGCCTCCTTGCTCGCCGGGCGGCTGTCGCGGCCGCGGCGATCGCCGTCGAGCCGGTGAGTTTCTTGCCGCTCGCTTTGCTCCCTTTTAACAAGTCGTTTGATGCTCTGGTGGTAGCAGTGTTGCCGCCCCTTTGCTTGACAGGTGTTCGGCGTTATGCGGACCTGGCAGCAGATCAGCTACTACTAGATTAGAGAAGCGAACTTATTCAAGGTGCCCATGTATGCTGGGGCAGAGATGGGCTTGTTAGTAATCACATTGCGTCTGAATGTCTGATTTCTCATTAGACACTATTCTCTCTCCCTCTGTGTGTGTGTGTGTGTGTGTGTGTGTGTGTGTGTGTGTGTTATATTTCGACTTTTGGAGTTCCTCCCTGACAATAGCCTTTTTCATTCTGTATAAAACTGAAGAATTTGGCTGTAACTTCTTTGAAGCAAAGGCTGGAATGAATTCCATTATCTAAAAAAAATAAAATTGAAGAATTAATTGTCTTTGTGGTTTACACTTAATAGGAAAGCAAAGTCCAGCAGAGTAACAATTCAGAAGCCGAGGTGTTTGCATGCCCTGTTTGCTATGAGCCATTGATAAGGAAAGGCCCATCGGGCATAAACTTGTATGTACAATTTCATTTCTATAGTCTGTTTTGCATGTTTTGTTAGATTGGCATTTATGATCTGTTCCTTTTATGCATGCTCCAGGCCATCAATTTATAGGTCTGGGTTCAAATGTTCAAAGTGCAACAAGTCATTCACCAGCAAAGATATCTTCTTGGATCTCACTGTCACTTCTGGAACAAAAGAATATAGTGAATTGAAGCCTGCTAGAACTGAGCTGTTCAGGAGCCCACTCGTCTCATTTCTTTATGAAAGAGGGTGGCGTCAAAATTTCAATCGAAGTGGATTCCCTGGACTTGACGAAGAGGTTCATTTATAGGCCATTCCCTTCATTGTTTGATGCCTTGGCCTTACTAAATAACAAATTCTAGCCAACATGACCTGCGGTGTAATATATTTCTAAGTATATTTCTGTTTCAATAAGTATAGAAGTAATGTTTTTTAAGGGAAAGTATAGAAGTAATGTTAATTCACCAAATGTTTATTAGAGAACATCATCATGTCTTATGTATGTTTTTCTGACCTGTTGTTGGTTTCATCAGTTTCAAATGGCTCAAGACTATTTCCAATCAGTTGCTGGTGGTGTACTTCTTGATGTAAGCTGCGGCAGTGGCTTGTTCACAAGAAAATTTGCAAAATCCGGATCGTACTCAGCCGTGATTGCTTTGGACTTCTCCGAGAATATGCTTCGCCAGTGTTATGAATTTATTCAGCAAGATGATACTCTTGTAAACACGTGAGCTCTTTCATGTCTCTGAATTTCGTTAATATCCTTTCAGCTTTTCGTGTGAGTACAAAAATTTACAACATGCCACACAAATAAGACATAACCTTAACCACTTCTAACATAAATATATAATCAATTAGGTATTTGGCAGGGCATCACTAAACTGTCTGTTTGGAGCTACTAGTTTGTGTAGTTTAATTTAATCTATGCATCAATTACCAGGTAACACAAAAATTTCGTGATTAACATCCAAGTGAACTGCAATTGACACAGGACCCTATTTTCTCCATGTGGTGCTTTTTAAGACAAATACTCCAATCTTTATTTAGTTCATGCCAGGCGCACAACTAACTGTTTTCCTCTTTTGCTTATGCAGAAATCTTGCTCTTGTAAGGGCAGATATTTCGAGACTCCCTTTTGCTTCGTCTTCAATTGATGCCATTCATGCTGGAGCTGCTATCCACTGCTGGCCCTCCCCTTCGAATGCGGTTAGTATCTGTCCAATTTGATCCCATGATTAAGGTGACTACAACTTGGTCTATATAGCAGTATTGGAGTCTTCAGATTTATGATATTATTCACGAACTGTGCTGTAAAAACTGACATCACTTTAAACTGCTGTACCTGAGTCTATGTTTTTATGCTCCTGTTTAATTATCAGGTAGCTGAAATAAGTCGTGTCCTGAGGCCTGGTGGTGTCTTTGTAGCAACAACCTTCTTATCCTCTCCCAGGAACAATCCCTTCTCTGTTGAAGCGTTGCGGCCACTGAGACAGGTATCTTATTCTTCTGGTGCTATTTTTTTCTGCCTATCTGAGCCTATGAGCCTATGACTAGTTATATTCACATTACTGTTTTATATACTGCAGATTGTTGGACCAGTTAACACCAGCTACAATTACTTCACCGAAGGAGAGCTCGAAGACTTGTGCAAATCCTGCGGTCTTGTTAATTACAGCAGCAAAGTCCAGAGGTCGTTCATCATGTTTTCTGGGCAGAAGCCGTAGCCTAAAATTACATCAAAACCTTTGTAGCCAAAGGATAGCTGTCGATTCTTCAAAAGTCTTTGTAAAATGTCATTTCACCGATACCTGCATAGGTTAGACCCAGCAGAAGTTTTTGCTGGGACTTCCTCATCCTGTTATGAAGGTAGTTGTCACATGTTTATTCAAGAATGTACGTACTTCAGTACAGTGATGTACCACGATGTACAATATGTTGCACACTCATGAAAAAAAAACCCCACATTAATGCTCTACTATTTCATCAAGAGTAAAATACAATTGTCCCCCAACTTGCCTAACTGGTTTATTTGGGTCCACGAACTTCCAATCTGAATCAAGTATTCAAGTTTCTTAAACTTATCTCATGTTCACTAGAAGTCCATTTTGCAGTAGCGAAACAAAGATACATAAAACATGAGTTTTATTTTGGATGGAAACATGTTACCTGTGACCAGCAGGAGATACATTATACATCCATACATACACGATCACAATTCACATCACATGAATATAATCTGCCCGATCGTGGGCTGTTGATAGAGAACGGCCCATGTAAACGAGCAAATTTGGCCCACCAATCTAACGTCGGTTTCCACTGCGCAAGCGGCCCAGATATAGCGCCGGCCCGGCCCGCCTGACCCGCACCCCCACCCGCGCCGCCCCCGATCCGCACCCCGCATTCGGCACCGCGGCCTCTCGTCGCACCGATCCCTCCGCCGCTCTCGCGATCCCCTCCACTCCATCCTCCCCGCCCCTCCGCCGCCAACCTCCTCGCCGCCGCCGCCAGACCCCGGCGCCGCCACCCCGCCCATCGACGCGGACGAGGCTGAACCGCCGCCATCTCGCTTTGAGATTCGTGCGACTGGCGTGGAGAGGCCCATACGTGGCGCGGATCGAGGGGAATCGCCCGGTCCCTGGCTGGACTCCACCCCAACCGCCTCTCGCCTCCCTCTCCGCGACGCGCTCCGCTCCTCCCCTCGCGATTTTTTGTTTATTTATTTGGAGTAATTCGCTCCGGTCACCCGGCGAATCGACCGCGTTGTCCGTCCACCGGAAGCGTCCCTAGGGTTTCGGTGGCCCGCGGCGCCGGCTGTGGGGGACGCTGGGTGGTCTGGCAGTCTAGGGTTTGCGGCCGCGGCTGGCGCCGTCGCGTCGCGGAGGCGTCGTCGTTGTTGTTGGCAGGGTGTCGGCGGCGGCGGTGGCGGAAGCCATGGGCGACGGCGAGCGCCGCGAGGACGAGAACCCGACCACCAGTGCCGCAGGTGAGCTCGATTCCTCGGAGCTTTGTTGCCCGCCGGGTCGTGGCTCTGCTTTGGTTTGGTTTCTGTGGTCGCGCGAGCTCGATCCCCGGGGTGGTTGTCTAGGGTTGTGAATTGCTGCGACGAGGAGGCATGGTTTTGATGCGATACGGTCCGCGTGCTTGGATACTTTTGCATTTTTCTGTGGTCAGGCTTACACATTACGCTGTAAATTCGGTGCCTTGTAATAAAAGTTGGATTTGATGAGCTGCCGACTAGCTGTCTGGCGTCCTATGTATGATTAGATGATCATTTTTTTGAAAGTTTAGGAGAGGTTTGGACTAAAGCTGTTTCTTTCAGCAAGCTCCCCGTGCTGTTTTATCAATTGTCACAAGCTTTGCAAGCCCTGAAGGAATACTAGCGTACTACCAGTATCTTTTATTATATAAATAGTTAAGTATTCCTTCCGTTTTGAATTGTGACTGCATAGCCAACCAATCTGGGTAAAACTAGATGCCCAAGAACATGTAACTATTGCCACAACTGATTACTCCTTGTGATATTCTTTTCTCATTTTCGAGAGCAGATTTCCATGTCCAGTACTACTACTCCAGTGTCCTCATCTAAATATGGAATTCAGAATACATATAGTAATGATGAATTAAAAAAGATCCTTTAGCTGGATAAGGGCATATTTAGCCAAGGGAATTTTCAATGCAGCATGCATGGTGCTCATTCCTGCGTTTGCTATGTATATTTCCTAAGTAGGGAAGTGAAGTAAGCTGTAGAATGAAACAACGAACTGTCTAAGATTCTCAAATGCCAAAAGATCGCATGAACCCTCTGAGAATCCTTTATGGCTGTAAAGCAACATTCTTCTGTTTATACATGTTGCATTACAAGAGTTTAGCATCATCCTGTGAGCTTTTTTTATCAGGCTTTCTAAGTTCTGAATTTGACTTTGTTGATGAGATGTCAATTCTTCAAAATCTGAACTCATGATAACACCATCTGTTTTTGTGGACGATATTTTTAGGATGTGAGCTGCAGTGTGGGGATGGACAAAATTGCTTTTAGGTTTTAATTGTTTTGTCCTTTTCTTCTACGATCTGGATTATTGATTTGCCATAACAATTGATGAGTGTTGATTAGACTTGATCAATTAATACTGAGTTAGTTGATCCAACCAGTTATTTTGTTGCTATTTTTGTCATCCTTTGCAGATGACGATGATGATGAGGATTATGATGAACCTGGTGGAGGGAATCACTTCTTGGGCTTCATGTTCGGCAATGTTGATGATTCTGGTGATTTGGATGCTGACTATCTTGACGAGGTAGTTGAACAGTTTTTAAAATGGAGGAATATCCCTTTTCTTATCATGTGTTTTTTTTAATAAAAAAACATCATGCTGCCTCTAGCAGATGATTTGCTGCCGAATATACGTGTTAGCATTTCTGTGTGGATACTGCGTGATTTCTCCTAGATGATATAGTCCAGTAAAGAACTTCTTAGGTGGGAGGCAATTCTTTATTTGCCACGGAATGATTCACACAATTCCTTTACACTGAGATGTGGACAGAGTGTGCAAATCAAAGGATTGGGTAAATTTACAGCGGTATAGGAGGAATATATGCAAAAAAAGGTTTGCTCAATGTAATACTGATGTATTATTTTGGCAGTATGGATGTAGTCCTCTCGTCTCACCGCTCACCATCATACAGTTAATTTGTTGGCACTACAGCAGCATGGACCTACCTCTAATGGTGGTCCATTCACTATATTTTATTTAACATGAGTCCTTTTCTATTTTTTCCCCTCAACATTTAACTTTTATAAATATTTTAAATTAGAATTACCAATTTCTTGGTAGGAGCCAACATAAATATTGAGCATCTTATACCCTAATAATGTGTCAGTATTGATTTTGTTACCATACCATTGGATAGAGTTAGTATTGTATATAAGTTATAGCTGCATTTCTGTTGTATCACTTCTATTTTCCTTGATTTACCAGGATGCAAAGGAGCACCTTTTTGCACTGGCGGACAAGCTTGGCCCATCTTTGAAAGACATTGATGTATGCTATCGTATAATCATTCTTAAGTTAATTCGGCTTTTCTTTTCCTTGTCAAACAAGTTAATACTGTCGTTTGCTTATATAGCTTATCAAGCCTTCACCAGCGTCAACTGATCCTTCTGAGCAAGGTAAATCGCAAGTTCGCAACTCTATAATGCATATTTTTATGGTTTCTTTGCCTAACCCTGTTTATCAACAATTCATTATTTTCTGCCCTTTCTGTCAGCTCCAGTTTCTGTTCTTCCATACCAAATCATACAAAATAATTGATGCCTGATCCTTGTACTGTCCTGTAGACTATGATGCAAAAGCAGAAGATGCTGTTGATTATGAAGATATTGATGAAGAATATGATGGACCTGAAGTTGAAGCGGCTACAGAGGAGGACCATTTGCTATCCAAAAAAGATTACTTCTCTTCAAATGCAGTTTATGCTTCGGTCAACAGTAAAGTTTCAGTGTTTGATGAGGAGAACTACGATGAGGATGAAGAACCACCAAATGATAATGATTTGCCTAGTGATAATACCGTGCAAAACTGCACCTCAGGTAATAATGGAGTGCATCCCTAATTGTACTTTACCTTCATTGTTCTGGTATTAGCACTTGTTCCACTTCTTCTCTCTCCTTTCACTGACACTTCTCCCCCTTTATCTATTTAATTGTAGCTTCAGCTGAGCAACTGGATATGGCACCGTCAAATGACAACCTTGCTGTTGAAAAGATGTCTAGTTCGTTATCAGAACCAGAAGAAAGTATTGAAAGTGAAGCTTTTCAGGTATTTTTGCTGTTGTTTTTCTTTTTGTAGAACTGGTTCCGTCCCTCTTGAACTTAGAACTGGATGGCTGCATGGCATGTATAGTTGGGAATTATTGTCAAATCAGAATTTAGTTCATGGTTAATTGTTTTTTGAGTATCTCTCCTGTGTCCTGTCACATAAAAAAATTAGTTTCGGTTTGATAAATGTTTGATGAGACGGGAGTTTTCTGTGGAGCTTGATTACACTCATTTTGGGAAAATTATCACGGGGACTGTAAAATATGTTTATTGCTAGAAGACATTGGAAGTGTGCTGATAGATGGTCTGAGTTTAAATTTTCAGTGATACACTTATTTCTATTAATAAGCCTATAGTTGTTTCACAATGATCTCTTAGTCTTATCTGCCTCTTTGTCTATTGAAGCAGAAAGAAATGGTCGCTGAAGAGCAACTTGAGTCTAAAACTGCAACTTCCCTCCCTGTTTTATGCATAGAGGATGGGAGTGTTATCTTGAGGTTCTCTGAAATTTTTGGTGCCCAGGAGCCTGTAAGAAAAGCCAAAACGGACCGCCATAAGCGCCCAGTGAATAAAGGTATTCTTCACGCTGATCATGAGATAAAAAATCTACAGAAGGCCCCCATGAATACCATGGCCCATTGTATGATGTGGCAGTCGTATCTTGTGGGTGATTTGAGGGACATCACCTGAAAATTATGACAGTCTAAAATTACTTACTGTTCAACCTATTTCTATTGTTTGGTATGAAATTAATTTAGTTTTTACCAGCCATGTGGATTGTATATGTTTATAGCTGCATGTATGGTCTATAATCTAGATAATTTTATGTGATATCAAGTCTCTAATTTGATGATAAGCTAGTTCTGAAACAATGGCGTTTCTGACCGGTTATAGGGCTTAATAGCTTTTGTGGTCATTGCTCCTGGACAATACATTTCAGAGCTCCAGATTTCTAATATATCTATAGTCTTATCATGCTTCTTTTGTTTGTTGATAATTACTTTCAGAGCTCCAGATTACAAATGTCACAGATATTGTTGAAGAAGACGAGGAGGTATTTCTACGCAGCACTATTCAAAATTTATCAGCTTTGAAGCATATCGAGATGAACAATAATTTTGTTGAGAGTGACAGTGATGAGTCAACTTCAGATGTTGCCTTAAGACTGAAAGACTCGTACCTTTCCGAACAACCGATGAAAGATAAAGATATTCCTACTGCTCTACAACCTCCAGTTTTCCCTGATTTTTATCCACTCGAGCATGAAGATTGGGAAAATGATATTGTTTGGGGCAATTCACCAACAACTGCAATTCAGCCCTGCTTAACAAGCTGTGTAATATCCGAAGAAAGCTTGGATGACCACAGCAAAGACCAGGCCAAGGGTTATGGTTATGTCTCCGGGTGTTGTGATGTACAGAATAAATTTCATAGTTCTTCAGTAATGACAGATCCTTTTGGGCGTAAAGAAATACCTGATTCAACTAGTTACCGTTCCCCTGAGAATAGCTATTCTCCATTAAGAAAGGAGACTGCTCAGGAGAAGAACAGCTTAGATGAACCAAATAACATAACTCAACCGGTTAAAATCGACACCATGCGGCATTTAAACAAGCTCTCTTTACTGAACAAGGAGTTGTTAGAAGGATCTTGGTTGGATAACATAGTTTGGGATCCCAGTGAGGATGCACCAAAGCCCAAGCTAATCTTTGACCTTAAAGATGATCACATGCTTTTTGAAATACTAGATGAAAAGAACGGGGATCACCTCCGCTCTCATGCTCGTGCCATGTTTGTTACTCGGCCAATGAAGACTTCAGCAGTGGAAAATGTTGACCATAACAATCAAGCAATTGCATTGAGTGGGAGATTCAACATTTCCAACGACAAATTTTATTCTAACAGGAAAATGTCACAGCAAGCTAGATCTCATGCTAAAAAGCGTGCTTCAATGGGCTTAAAGTTGGTACATTCTGTTCCCGCTCAGAAGCTGCAGACCATGAAGCCGAAGTTGAGCATGTAAGTTTTTATTCCCCTGCATGACTCTATGAATCTTGCATTCATTTTCAGTTATTTTTTTGAAGTGATAATATTGTTAATTTGAGTGTTATTCAGGTGCCTGCGTAGCCAGAATATTTTTTCATGTATTATTCTTCAACAGCAGAACTGTGGTAATCTGTCTTTGATTAAAAATACCTGCTCGAGAGAACAACTGTCAGTCCTGTTGTCTTGAGGAAATGTTTTTGTAGTTATGGAACTGGCATCGGGATATGTTTTGTCAACATAATTTTTTTCACCTTGGATTTTCGGTTAGTGTAATTGGCACGGCTGTACACTGTCATGATCGGTCATTAGAAAGCATAAGATACATTTTTTCTTGATTATAGTTGGATGTATGTTCCTTTTAGGACCAATTGTTGGATATATGTTCATGTACTATTGGGAAAAAAAGATTACTTTAGAACTTCAAAGTTCAGCCAGGTTATAGTTATGGGAACATGCATCTTTTACCAAGGAAAATGCGCAAGTTTTCCAGTGGAAAGCTTTGTGTTCAATATTGATTGACTTTGTCTGCATTTACTGCACTGCAGATTTCTGTGCTCTGGTAGTGTCAACTATTCAATTCGCATTGTTACCCTTTTGGTCTTAATCATATTCAACTAGTTGCACTTGGGGTTTTTAGTTGTGGTGTTCTTCAACTACTGAACTTTGTTGTTTTCTGTTCTTTGTTGACTTTAAGTCGTTAAAGTTTGTTTTTTGATCAACTTTTATGCAGCAAAGAAATCGCAAACTTCCATAGACCAAAAGCTAAGTGGTATCCACATGAAAATAAACTTACTGCTAGATTTCAAGGAGATGAGTGCAGTCATGGGCCAATGACCGCTATTGTGATGACTTTGGGAGGAAAAGGAGTCAAGTTTCTGGTCAATGCAGAGGAAACTCCACTTTCTGTAAAATCAAAAGCTTCCAAAAAGCTTGGTGCGTCATGGTCCCACTGTTCATTACTTTCCTTTAATTTGAACATCCTTGCTATACTCATATTTACTTGCGGATCAGTTGCCTGCCAATACCGCTGGGCAATTTGAAGTCCCAGAAGAGACAAACAAATGATGAACACTTGTTTTAATAATTACTTATAATGGTATAACTATTCTATGCAGAATTTAAACCTTCTGAGAAGATCAAATTGTTCTGTTCCGGAAAAGAGCTTCAGGATGACATCTCCTTGGTTATGCAAAATGTGCGACCAAACTCTATTCTGCATGTTGTTCGCACTGAAATACATTTATGGCCAAAAGCACAGAGATTGCCTGGTGAGAATAAGCCTCTACGTCCTCCTGGTGCATTCAGGAAAAAATCTGACTTGTCCGTTAAGGATGGACATGTATTTTTGATGGAGTAAGTCCTTTTACTTTTTCTCATATCATGGGAGTAATAGTTATCATAAACTTATCCATTTGCAAATTCTAAATGTTGCAGTTTTCTTTAAAAAGCACCGCTAGTTTAGCCAACTGGTGAATACAGTGTTTCTTTGTTAGCATGTGCAATTTTGCTATTGATTATGTGAAGTTGGTTTATAATCCACTTTTAATTATTTAGATTATTTATTTCTTTTGTTCATTAGTGGTACCACATGCATTATTTATTTCTTCCAATGCAGATACTGTGAGGAGAGGCCTTTGCTTCTTGCAAATGCAGGAATGGCTGCACGACTGTGCACATATTACCAGAAGACTTCACCTTCTGACCAAACAGCTACATCCCTGCGAAGCAACAGTGATGGACTGGGTACGATGCTTGCTATTGATCCTGCTGACAAATCTCCTTTTCTGGGGAACATTCGTTCTGGCTCTCATCAATCATGTCTTGAGACAAATATGTACAGAGCACCTGTATTTCCTCATAAGATTGCGTCAACTGATTACCTTTTAGTTCGTTCACCCAAAGGGATGCTTTCTCTTCGTCGCATTGACAAGTTGTATGCTGTTGGCCAACAGGTAAGGTCTGATGGTGAAGCATTGTACTTGCAATGTTACTTTTTTCTTAACCCGTGTTTGCCCTAAGATAGTTGATGGAAACTCTTTCAAGATGCATTTGCTGGAAGCTTTGTTATCCATTGCCAAGTTGTACACTGTTTATCATATTCTTAAATATTTGTTGTATTCCCTTGAATTTAATGTGGGTGAAAAAGTCAGTCTCCTGGATTTATCGCAGATCGACTAGAAGGGCAACTAATTTCAAAGTACTTTAGTGGGATAATTATGTTATTTTATTGGGTTGGACATGTAAAATGCTGGAAACTTTCTCCACCATTAGTTTTTATTTTATTTTAGTTTATTCATTTAATTTTTGGTTAGTTGCATTTGTGCAAAGAGAGGACTATAGTTATGTAGGTATTGAAGAGAGGGGCCTGTTTGTACTTTCTTTTGGAAAAATAGCTGTGCAGATTCTGTTATATTGGTAGGAACATGTGCTGATAAATATTATTTTTAGTTTCTGTATGGATATTCATCTTACTATTCAAAATCTTATCTAAATTTCAACCATTATACTGTTGTTTCACTCTTCTTTTTTTGAATAGATTGTTTCAGTTTCTTGGATTAGCATGTTTTAGCTTTAGCTATGTCATGTTTGCACTTTCTGAAAATATTGCAATTCTTGCAGTGTTGCATTTTCTTTATGTTTCTTTATTTTTCTCTTTCTTGCTAGTTTGTACGATCTGTTATTTTTAGTGTAATACTTCACGTTTTATTTTTTTGCAGTATATAATTTGAAAATAAGCTGTTTTCTATGGTATTTACTTTCTCAATGACTGGAATGTGAATCACAATTTTCATTGGCCCTTCATATCTGTCATAGCTATAGTGTTACACTAAAAAAACATATTCACACCTTTTATCTTGCATGGCATCATTTCAGGATCTGTTTGTAGTGACTTTTAACTTGTCATCCATAAAATAACAGATTTTATTCTCCTGGCAGGAACCTCATATGGAAGTATTTTCACCTGGGACAAAAAATATGCAGAATTATATTCTGAATCGGATTCTTGTATATGTATATCGTGAGTTCCGTGCTAGGGAGAAGCCTGGTATTATTCCTCAGATTCGAGCTGATGAATTACCTATTCAGCCTCCTATAACAGAGGCTATTGTGAGGAAACGGTTAAAGCATTGCGCGGATTTAAGGGTTAAAATCTATCACCCATGTTATTATTACTCTTGTAGCTGCTTCTGTTTGTCTGGTGCTTTGGCTTTCGTTGTTGGATGTTTGGTTTAACCAGAATTAATGCTGTCCTTCATTGATTTTTACAGAAAGGACCAAAGGGACATTTGTTCTATATACAGAGACCTGATTTTCGGATTCCATCGGAGGAAGAACTGAGAAGATTATTGACACCTGAAAATGTGAGTTTTCCAAAATCACTTCCACCACTTGTGTCGATAATGCATTGTATCTTACATTCGTGAGTTTTGATGCATTAACCAGTCATCACATTGCATTGGCCGTATGACGGTTGCCAGCATGTGAAGTACTTGTCCCCTTTGTTTCAAATTTTAAGACCCCAAAACTTAATATCATGCTATACCACTGTGCAATTGTTTGTGCGTGTAGGTTAGTTAAATCTTGTTCATTTTTAGTTTAACTGTTTAATAGTCATAATGTTGTAATCTTTGACTACTACCGTGGCTTGCTACTGAGTTTATTTTGTCTTGAACCTTCACTTGTTCAGGTCTGCTGTTATGAGAGTATGCAAGCTGGCCAGTATCGTCTCAAGCACTTAGGAATTGAGAAGCTTACTCAGCCTGTGGGACTTGCATCTGCCATGAATCAGCTTCCTGATGAAGCTATTGAGCTTGCTGCTGCAGCTCATATTGAGAGGGAATTGCAAATCACTAGTTGGAATCTTACCAGCAATTTTGTTGCTTGTACAAACCAGGTACTAAACTATATTCTTTTAATGATCACATTGATCCATCATGTTTTGTTTTCCATTCTGTGACAATTTATATACCTAAACCAGCTATCATCGATGTGAACTAAGAGTAATAATTGATGTATTCTTGACAGACTTAGGATAACCTTCATCATCACTCTACTGAATTAACATTGTAGAGAAAGAGACTCAGGGTACCATCTTGTAGTACCTGTGGGATATTGTATTCTCTCTTTGTGGAAATTAATTAAATTGGTATGAGTGTTTCACATTCTCTGATTTTGACTGTGTAAGATTTATAAAGTGGTTTATAAATTTGATGTACATCGCTCTATTTGAGTTGCATTTGGGTGCTGAGAATTGGACTGCCACTATTGGGAGTGTGTTAACTAATCTGCATGGAAATCCACACAAATCATAATTTAAACTTTCATTATTCTTACATATGAAAATCGTTCATGTCCAGTGGACATGGTTACCCAACTAGTATGAGCTAGACTAGGTGGGAAAAAAAATTGAGTGAGCAGAGATAAATCAAGGGAGGGGACAAAGATTTAGATTTACCGAGGTAGTAGAGAGACCCTTGTAGTAAGGAGCACAAAGGACAGAGAGGGAGGAAGGGGATGAGGGGAGATAGGTCCAGTAGAGAAAGAAGGGGTAGGAGAGGATGAAGAAAACAGACAAATCAGGTGATACCCTTCCTGGCCAAATTTAAATTTCTTGCCTGTGCCCATGTTATTGGTAGTCTACTGTTTTGATAGAGGATATACCCAGTTGTGACTCTGGCTAGGTGGGTAATGTATGTTAAACACGTGCATTTGTATTATCTCTTTTGTATATAAAATGTACAGGCATATGGTTCTTTGTGTATTAATTATGTTTTTCCTTGACTTGCTCAAATCTAATGCCATCGGTGTTATGCAGGACAAGGAAAATATAGAGAGATTAGAAATTACTGGTGTTGGTGATCCATCTGGCCGTGGGCTAGGATTTAGCTATGTACGAGTAACTCCAAAAGCACCCGTATCCAATTCAACGCATAAGAAGAAGTCAGCTGCTGCAAAAGGCACCACTGTGACCGGAACAGATGCTGATCTCCGCAGGTTGAGCATGGATGCAGCTCGAGAGGTACCATCAGCCCTCACAATCTTAGCAGTATGATGCACAAGAAACATTTCCTGGGGTTCCAGGCACTGAGATGCCTTAGTATCATCATGGAACATGCTTTAGTGTGAATATATAATTATCTCAGATGTTTATCTTATTAACTGGGGTATGATGAAGATTAATTGCCTTCATACCACGTAAAACAAACACATTTTGTCAAAATACCAACTGCCGTGATAATTACAAGTGGGACCTACTGCCAATCTGCACATGTCATTGACACACTCGGTCATAATTTAGATACCTGTAGTTTTTTTTCTAGTGGCATGGAAGAATATATCCCATGTTTGCATTTCAGCCATTCTGTTTTTATGTTCTTTTACACTTTGTTTCACTGAGATTTGACACTGATATTGTTGTAAATAGTTGCTACTCAAATTTGGCGTTCCAGAAGAGCAAATTGACAAATTAACAAGGTGGCATCGGATCGCGATGGTGAGGAAGCTTTCAAGTGAACAAGCTGCATCGGGTGTTACAATGGATGAAATTCCAGTTAGCAAGTTTGCACGGGGACAAAGGATGTCTTTTCTGCAGCTTCAGCAGCAAACTAAAGAGAAATGTCAGGAAATTTGGGACAGACAAATTCAGTCACTTTCAGCTATGGATGGCGATGAAAATGGCAGTGACACAGAAGCTAACAGTGATCTTGACTCATTTGCTGGGGATCTTGAAAATTTGCTAGACGCAGAAGAATTTGATGATGAAGATGTTGGTAATACAGACATAAGAAGCGATAAAATGGATGGAATGAGAGGGCTTAAAATGAGAAGGTGTCATACTCAAGCCCAAATTAATGAGGAAATTCAAGATGATGTAGCAGAGGCTGCTCTAGTTGAAAAACTGCTTGAAGGTGATTAATTACCAGTTTAGTCATATATGTTGCCTTTCAGATACCAAATTTGGTAACAAGCATTTATAGTTGATTGCCTATTATGTTGCAGAGAGTGATAGTGATATGAAGAGGAAGAAGCAGCCTGTGGAAACGACAAATTATAGCACTCCTATGTATAATCAGGGCAATAAAATGAAGCAGGGTAAGGCTGGCCAAATGATTAAATCATCTGCATATGCCGGTGCATTAACCCCAAAAGAGAGCACACCAAGAGAAGCCAAGGAGGTACAAGAAATTCTGTCTGAAACTCTAAACCTACTCGTCGTTGTTCAGTACTAGAAGAAACAATCTCTAAAATAACAGGGTGAGCCATGTCATTGTGTGCAGGTTGAAAATTTTGCTGAAGGATGTTTACCCTCAAAACTAAGAACGAAGACAGGATTTGACGCAAATGATGATATTATTCTAGTAAAAAGGAAAAATGTCCCAGGAAAGGATGGGTTCAAGGTAAGCCACATAATTGTGATTTCTATAATAGCTTTCTTTAACTATTGGAGGTTACTGAATTTTATCTTTGTATTGAATACTGGGGGTTTTACAAGAAGCTGTATTACATTTACCTTTTTTTTGTTTTCTTGAATTTTGTGATATACTGCAACTCTTTTAAGGTTGGGTGAAATAAATATTACTTACAAATAAAAAAGGGGGGATGGTGGTCTTGCCTACTAACACCCTGAATTCGAAGCCCTCAGAGGTTTTGTACATGTGGCATGCAGACCCAAGCTGTCGTATGATCTAAAAGTGTATAACTTAGTTTGTATACAAATGTATAAATAGCTGACGCAGTAAGTTAAATAGAATGACCAAAGTCCAAATTTGTACTCTTGTGAAAGATTATGTTGTTGCACAGTTTGTTTCTTGCTACCATTCTTGCTACCATGCCTGCAAAGGATTATTAAATGTTAACGCTGCTGTTGAGGAGTTTATGGTTCGTATGTTGAATTTCTCAACTTCTTTTAATAGTAGGAGCTTTAATATAATGCTGATTCTATCTTGCTACTGTGATTCTTATTTGGCTTCTTGTTTTAAGGAAAAGAGGCAGGGTGCAAGGGGAGACACTCTTGTATGTGGAGCGTGTGGTCAGGTACGCATAGTAGAATGTGTTCTTGCATAAATTGTTACTAGTACGTGATTATGTTTCCTGACTTTGTATGCCACTCTTTTTTTTGTATAGCTCGGGCACATGCGGACCAACAAACTGTGCCCCAAGTACGGGGAGGATCCTGAAACATCAGAAATGGATGTGAATTCCATCAGGTCTCATCCTCCTGATATAGTGAGTAATGCTCAAATAAAGACATCAAACAAGAGGTTGGTAGCCAAAGTTTCATCTGAAGCTTTTGAAACTGAAGGACCTGAAAGTATTGAAAAGACTAAACCTGTCCCTGTAAAATTCAAATGTGGAGCACCTGAGAAGTCATTGGATAGGAACATGTCAATCTCAGCTTCTTTGGTTTCTGATAAGCGTACAGATTCGAAATCAACTGGAAAGGTTAATAAGATTAAAATATCTAACAAGATAAAATATGATGATTATCCTCCTGATATTCCTAAGCCATCTGTTGTAATAAGGCCTCCTGCTGAAGTGGAGAAGGATCTACCTCGTAAGAAAATTATTATCAAGCAGCCCAAGGTGCTTGGAGATCAGCAAAGACATACTGAACTTAGGAGTGGTCAGGAGCCCAGAAAGACGAGGAAAATTGTTGAATTGTCAAGCTTTGAGAAGAGAGACAGAGAGGATGATAATGGTTTTTCTGGACAACCTGTTCAGATGAATTCCTCACATGATAGGGGGTGGGGTCTGGTGGGAAAAAGAAGCAAAGGAATAACGGAAAGTGGTGAATCCTGGAGAGCTTTTGAGGAGCAACGAGAGAGACAAGAACAGAGGTTAATTGAAGCTAGGATATATGATGCAAGGAGAGAGGATGAGCTCCAGAAGGCAAAGAAGAAAAACAAGAAAAAGAAAAAACATGAATTTCGAGATGATGACCTACTCGATCCTAGGCCATACAAAAATGACAGAAGAGTACCTGAAAGAGGTCGAGCAGCAAAGAGACGTACCCCAGCTGATATGACAGAATACACACCACCAGCTAAGCGGCACAGAGGAGGAGAGGTACTTGTTCTCAACCCTGTTTTAATAGGATTATGCATTGTTTTAGCAATGTTGGTCTGTTAGACCTTTTTGTAATTCCACTACCAGAGAGATACCTGTTTCTGCAACTTATTGTTTGTAGAAATTGCGAAAGGGCAAACTAAGTGTACGAGAGCCTTTCAACCAGCGTTATGCTTGCTTTTGTTTTTCACCTTTAGAGAGTTGTGCTTAGTTTTTCTCAACTAAACAGTCCCACTGTGTTGTGTGTTCTCAACGGAATAGTTTTGTTTTGATCATTCTGAAGAGTGGAAGGCATAACATTGTAGAAAATCACTTGGATCTTATATTATTTTATTTTTATTTGCCCAATACTCAGTTTGATCATCACCGTCACCATCAGTCATATTTATTAATTTTCTTTTGACAGGTTCATCTTTAGTTTTTGAACTTCTTATAGATACTCGCATTTTGCTACAAGGGATGTGATACCCATTTGTGAGATATAGGCCGGATAATGCAGATAATCCATTGTTGTTTATTTGCAAGAGTATGAATTTAAACTTAATTTATTTGTGATGCAGGTTGAGCTCTCCAACATATTGGAAAAAATAGTTGACCACTTGCGGGCAATGAACTGTTCATTCCTTTTCTGTAAACCGGTGACGAAGAAAGAGGCTCCTGATTATTTTGACATAATTGAGCGTCCAATGGATCTTGGTACTATAAGGGACAAGGTGCGAAAGATGGAGTATAAAAATAGGGAGGATTTTAGGCATGATGTGGCTCAGATAGCACTGAATGCACACACATACAATCATAAACGCCATCCCCACATCCCTCCGCTTGCTGATGAGCTCTTGGAGGTGTGTGATTATCTTCTTGAGGAAAGCGCAGAGCTGCTAGATGATGCAGAATACGCGATCGAGGACTAGTGCACATTAACCAGATATGGCATTTAGGTATTTGCTATATCCTAACATAGATGCTGTAATGCTGATCTGTAGGAAGGGGTAAGAGCACCTGTAGAATTTTTCTTTTTTAGGCTCTGGCGATGGTATACCTGGGATCCCAATTCCAACTATTTTGCCTCTTGTTGGTATTGGGAGTTGGGAGTTGGAATGTACACAAGCTCTAGGTTAGACATTGAGGGCCCACTGTAACTATTGGCCTCTTGCTGTAAAAATGTAGCAATGTAATTTTTTGTCCATATCCATGGCCTTGGGTGTCTCAAATTCTGATGTTGTAGCATTAACATCCTATATGTGAATGGCATCTAACCATATATGAGTCAAAGATGCAAGACGTCAAATCAAAGCATGTGCTAAAGGTTGTACTCGGTCTAACCTGATTTGGGACCGGCCACGATTGGTGAAGGCCCCTTTAAATCCTGCATGATTAGAGACTACCATCCAACTGTGCAAAGTCAAAACATGTAACTGTAACGTGGAGAGATCGTGTAAAGGCAGTACAAGTTGTTTTGAGTTGCTACCAAATGATGTATTTGATGCGCATGCTTTGAATGAGTATTCACCGCTCAACGATGTCATTGGATGGTGCAGTTCATAGTTTCATACCTTTGGTTTTGGCTTTGTGATGTAGTAGCAACAGAGCAACGAGTAATCATCTACTATTAAACAATCGAGTCCCTTTCTCCTACTTGATGAATGGGCTGATGGCACAAGAGGAGTTGAGTTTTAAGAGTATAGATTCTTAAGATGCTGACCTACCAAGTAAACTACTTCAACAACTCGCTAACTCTGAAGCACCTGCTCCAGATGCTCTTAGCTGAAAATCTCAGTCTCTCTCACCTAACTAACTTATGCTAAGCATAATTTTTGAAGTGTACGAGAGTTGTTTGGACCGTCCGATCAGGACAAACAACGGCTTAGACCAAGCCATCGCGACTGCATCTATTTCGTGGCCTAGATTACTCATTCCTGCATGGTCAAATCACATATACAAAACACAACCAAAACGTGTAGCATCTGGTAGTACGAATCAGCAAACTGGCCTGCATTTGTCTACTCCAAAATGAGCGTTGCTTTACGCGGGACGCGGCTGCTCACGACTAAACCATTTTTATAATTTTATTCTCTTGCTTTTAGCAAGAGGTATCGCTGATAGATTAGTAATAATGGCAAGTAGTCGTAGACGAAGACCCGGCAAGTCCTTGGCTTAAAAAATCTCACACGGTCGCAGGAAACTCTTTTAGCACTTGAATGACATATCAACTAAATGTTTATACAAACTTTTTTACAAAAATTGATAAGATATACAAATATATTATAATAAATTAAACTATAATTAATATACATATATATTTTTATAAATTATAGAGGTTGATTTTAAGCTTGTATATTTATGATCTATATTATTAATATTTTTGAAATTTTTTCGTATTGACGTATAATAAACGAGTGAACGTTCATCGGGTGGCTAGGATCCTTTCCAGTCAGAGTCACACCTCTTCCCATGCATCAATACGAGCATATGACCGTATCTATGCACGCGACAACCACAACGTTACAATTCCACGAGTTCACGACCTGTTCTACTCACGTCCCTGATCAAACCAGCGTTTGTTCGGGAGCTTGAGCTGATAGCTCCGTAGCCGCGGCCAGCCATGGCGTCGTCATCGTCTCGCCGGCGCGCTCTCGTCTTATTGCTCCTCGTGTTCGCGTCGTTCTTTGCCAACGCCGCAGGTGAGGGGGTTCTTGGGGTTGGATCGATCGATGCGAGTGTTTCGTTTCTTGATGAAATGGAAGGTGTGGAGATTGATCGATCGATGCGTGTGGTGGCGTGTCGTGTTGTTTTTGCAGCGGCGGTCTCGCGGACGAACTCGTCGTCGTTCGTGCTGGCGGCGGCGCAGACGCGGCGGAAGGATCCTCTCAGCGGGCTGAGGTACTACACCGGCGGCTGGAACATCAGCGACAAGCACTACCTCGCCGTGAGCACTTCGTGATAATTTCAGCTCGCAATGCGATGCGATCATCTTGGTGTTCTTCTCGATGCTGACGTCGTCCAGTTTTGCTTTGCTTGTCGCCGAGCGCAGTCGGTCGGGTTCAGCGCGGCGCCGGTGTTCGTTGTCGCGGCGGTCTGGTTCGTCTCGCTCGCGCTCGCCGCGTTCGTCGCCTGCTGCTGCCGCTGCTGCTCCGGCGGCGGCGGCGGCAACGGCGGCTACTCCTACTCCCGCGCCGTCTTCGCCGCCTCCCTCGTGCTCCTCCTCGTCTTCACCGCCGCCGCCATGTAAAACATTAATTCCTCCTCTCGAAGCAACCCTTTCATCTCATTGCTATTTTTGCTCGCCGCTAATGGCCGCCGCCGTCGCTGCAGAATCGGGTGCATCGTGCTGTACGACGGGCAGGGAAGTTCCACGGGAGCACGACGGCGACGCTGCGGTTCGTCGTGAACCAGTCCGACGGCGCGGTGGCGAGCCTGCGCGGGTTCACCGGATTCATCGAGACGGCGAAGGCGGCCGCCGTGGAGAAGGTCACTCTCCCCGCCGACCTCCAGGGGAAGGTTGACGACGTCGTGCGCAGGGTAGACGCGTCCGCCGACGAGCTCGCCGCGCGCACGACCAGCAACTCGCGCAAGATCCGCACCGCACTAGAGACCATGTACGCTGCTCAATAATTTTCTCTGATTTTTCTTGGTGGACGCCATGATCGCATCACTCTGATCATCATGAAGATCTCGTTTGACATTCTGTTTTGCTTCTTCTCGTGATTGCAGAAGGACAATTCTCATCGTTGTCGCCGCCGTGATGCTGGCCTTGGCGTTTCTTGGGCTTGGTGAGCACGAAATTTTTCTTACTGGTTTGGTGAATTTTGTCAAATTCGTTTGTTTTTGCAGCCGTTTGTGACTGATCGTCGTAACAATTTCTGCTCAATTTGATGCAGTGTTCTCCCTGTGCGGATTGAAAACATTAGTGTACACGTAAGCATAACATCACAGTTTACTTGTACAGACTACAGAAGTAGAGAATACAAATTTCCATTTTTTTTACTGCAATTCTGTAATCTTCAGTTTCCGTGCAGCCTGGTGATTATTGGATGGATCCTAGTTACTGCAACATTCATACTGTCAGGCACTTTCCTTCTCTTGCACAAGTGAGTTGTTGTCACTTGTTATACCGCCTTGTTAAATTCTATTAGTTTGACTAAATACAAGCTGTAAAACATGTTACTGTGATATTTTAAAAATGCTTTAAGGAAATTTGTTCCGAGATTACAAAAATTTACTGAAATGTAAAAAAATGACTTTGTTTTAACCAGATGTAGCACACTTCAATCTGCATCTTTACATTGATTAGTTAAATTTGTGTTAAAAAATATTGATTAGTTAAATCTGAATCATTAAAGACACTAAACACGAGCTCTGCTTTGGTGTGCTTGCAGCGTGGTGGGCGACACGTGCGTGGCCATGGACGAGTGGGTGCTCCACCCGCAGGATCACACGGCGCTCGACGACATCCTCCCCTGCGTCGACGCCGCCGCGACGTCGGAGGCGCTCCGCCGGAGCAAGGAGGTCAACTACCAGATCGTCTCCGTGCTCAACAACCTCGTCGCCACCGTGGCCAACGCCAACGTCCCGCCGTCGTCGCCGCCGGCCAACTACCGCCAGTCCGGCCCTCCCGTTCCGCTCCTCTGCAACCCCTTCAACCGCGACCTCACCGACCGCGGCTGCGCCGCCGGCGAGGTCCTCGCCGCCAACGCGCCGCAGGCATGGCAGGGCTTCGTGTGCCGCACCACGGGGGCGGCGCCGTCGTCGGAGGTGTGCGCGACCACCGGCCGCCTCACGCCGACGATGTACTCCCAGATGGTCGCCGCCGCCAACGCCAGCGCCGGGCTGCTCCGGTACGGCCCCGTCCTCGCCGACCTGGCCGACTGCTCGTACGTGCGGCGGGCGTTCCAGGTGGTGACGAGGACGCACTGCCCCGGGCTGAGGCGGCACAGCGGCAGGGTGTACCAGGCGCTGCTCGCCGTGTCCGTCGCCGTGGTGGCCGCCGTGGTCGCGTGGGTGGCGCACTCCCGGGAGAGGCGGCGGCGGAGCGAGACGAGGCGGTTCCAGGTGTCGCCGTACAGGTTCCCCATCGAGGAGAAGTCTCTGCTCAAGAGCCCCCGGCGGCCGTACCGGCGAGGCGACAGCGGCAGGTTGGCGAGGTAGAAGAAGATCGCCATGGATGGTACGGTGTCGAACACTTGGACGCCGCCATGCATGTTGAGCAGTTCAGGATGTGTTTAGCGTTTTGATGATTCTTATTACTCATTAATGATCTCCATCGACCGTATTTTAGGATTGTAAGTACGATGGCGTAAAGGTTATACATTGTACAGCTTGAAATGATTTCGTGAAAGAAGTGTGTAGTTTGATTAAATTTGCATAAATAGTTTGAACTTTCCGAAGTCAAATGTATAAATAGCTTATCGAAATCTAGTTCATCAGATTAAAATACAGAAATACTACTAATACCGTTCCAATGGAATAGCATATCTATGGAGTACGATGTTTGATACCAAAGACACTAGATCCGATATCGTGTTGACGTTCGCATGATACCTAAATATCAAATCTGGTATCTATGAGGTATCATGTCTAATACTAAAAATATTAGATCCATCGATATTGGATCTATATATATAAATATCAGAGATATCATATTTGATATTAAAGGTATCAGATCTAATAGGTACATATGATTTATTCTTCCTCGTAAAATAATAATAGCTCCATGACTCCCGATCACTTCCACGCACACCAAAGGTAATCTCATAAGCCCCAATCTCCGGTCAATGATTGCTATTTGAGCTCTGATTCTGGAGATTATAGTAAGAGATAAACCTCATTGCGTGAAATTCCCATCTGTTGGTAATCTAATCCGATCCGATGTTTCTTAGTTGTTATTAGTGCATTTCTTCCACTGTATGATTGCTTTAACTGTGCTAGGTAACATGAAAATAAATCCTATGCCTGATGTATATGTTGGATATATAGGCTGCTTGTTCATGGAAAGCTATTTTTTCCTGGTAATCCTATGCTTATATTACATAGTTATCATTTTACTCCCTTCATCTTCAAATATGTGCAACCAGATACTATTCATCTTTAAACTTTTGACTCATGTTCGTTTAAGAGAAATGTATAAATACTTAAAATTATGTTATGTTAACAATTTGTGTTGCATCCTAAATATAGGCACAAAACTTTTTGTACAGCATGATCTAACCAATTTAAATTTGTTGATGGCCAAACTTAAAACTGTACTACTGTACTAGTCAACACTCAACAGTGACAGATATTTGAAACGAAAGGGGGCAGTTCTTTAGATAATTATGGTAATCTGGTGAAACTATTAACAAACATACTGTATATTTGTTATTTTGGTTAACTTCCAAACATCGCCCCGGTCATAACCTCTTTATCCAAATTGGGTGTTTTTCTCATGATGAGCAACCTTTTCAAGATAACTTTTGTCATAGAACTTCGGGCAAAGAGCATAAGCTAGAGAATGCAACTGAATGTGCATCTTTTCCCAAATGTGCGAGGACACCGTTTTCCAGTTGCGAAAATTCAGTTTTGGTGGGGGTTCTCATCTTTGGTCATAATAGGGCCATACCAAAATCGTGTTTGAATATAGCTAGGCAATGTGAATGATTCTGAAATTTTTTGACAATAGTCTTCACTGCCTTGTAAGTGTCAAGCATCCATAGAGAAGTAAGCAAAATCCTTGAACACATTCAAAATGTAGACTACTCTTGGGGCCCAAAAAGTATGCTTGCGCCCCTGCAAAATATGAGATAAAAGTGCTCACTAAGTGTGGTAAAAATCAGTAAAAAGTATTTTAGTATTGACTAACAAGTATTAACTTTTTCTCTGTACTTACCTCCTCACCATGTGTAGTCCACACTTTGAATCTCATTTTGAAAGATTTTTCTTGCTGTTTTCCATGAATGCTTACCCATGCATACAAGGCAGGAAAGGGTATTGTCATTTTCTTTTTCAAAATCATTTGCATTGCCTAGCTATGTTCAAAAACAATTCTGATATGAACCTGTTGAGGGAGGGAAAACTCATTTTGCTACCTACTTCATTTTGCTTGAGCTGCTCACCGTATGTATAGAAGCTCTTGCTACCACCAAAGTCACAAAGCAATGAAAAGATTGGATGAGAAGTAGTAGCAAAGATCTCCAACAGCAAGCAAAGGTCATTTTTCAGTCTATCAAATCACGAGGACTTTTGGAATGAGGTTGAGGTGATTCTCCGTGTCACAGAGCATGTGTACTTAAGGGCCGTTTGGATGTGGGATAAAATTTTAGTCCGTGTCATATCAGATATTTAGACATCAATTTAAAAAACCAAACCTGAACCAATTATAAAAATAATTGTAGAATTAAAGGATAATTCGTAAAACGAATCTATAAGCCTAATACATGATTAGCAAATGTTCATTGTAGTATCACATCGTTAAATCATGACGTAGCAAATGTTCATTGTAGTATCATATCGTTAAATCATGACATAATTAGGCTCATTAAATTCGTCTCACGAATTATCCTCCAATTATAAATGAGTTTTATAAATAATCTATATTTAATACTTTAAAATAACATCTAAACATTCGGTGTGAGGACAAAACAACACCTTAGTCTTGAGGTTTAGTGATGGAAAAGGGTCCAAGATGGGATAAATTTATGAGTAAATGGACAATATGCTTGGAGATATAAAAGATGTTATGACCAAATATGAGAACCCCTACAAAATGACTTTTCACAACCCAAAAATATTGTCCTTGCACGTTGGGAGAAGATGCAACTTCCATTGCACTCTCTAGTTTCGTGGAGGCATCATGAGAAAAGCAACCAATTTGGATAAAGAGGCCATGATCTATTGAAAGTTACCAACGGGTGCTTCGAGAAGAGCTTAAAACTTTCATTACAAAGAAATGCATGTATCATGTACGCATGTCCAGCTGTCAAATTTGATGCTACGACAATGGAGCCTATTGCATGATGGAATAACTATGGTTCAGAAACTCCAGAGTTAGCAGGCTGGCAAAGAGTGTTTTATCCCAACCTAGTAATAGTTCCTCTACTGAAAGGGTTTGGAGTACCTATGAATACAACCATAATGCAATGAAAAACAAGCTGAATGACAAATCTACAGTTGAGCTTGTTTATATCCCTTCTAATGTACGCCTCTTGTGCAAGGTTCACGGAGAGGTAAAAAACATCATTCCAAGTGAGATGTAGATCCCGACATCCCGTCAACTCTACTATCTAAGAAATAAGACATGAATAGTAATATCTTTATCCCTAGCTCTCTTTTTTTCCGAAATTGCTAACCTTCCGTCGACAGAAAACCAATCTTAAAATCTGATAGATTTTGGGTCACTGGATGAGCTTCACGATTCGTGCTCCAAGTCTTCTCCTCCAACTTTGGTGGCCTCCTCTTCTCCGACATCGGCGACACCCTAGACTCTGGTAGAGGACCCTACGAGTTAGGGTCCTAGGTTGAGTGGGGGTGGAAGGGGGTAGTAGGGAGGAGGAAGAGGGGGGAGATCGTCGGGTTTAGATGGATGGCCGTGGGAGACGGCGGCCCAGCGTTGGTGGTGGGGGCAAAGCAAGCATGCGGTTAGGAGGCGGCAGCCGATGATGACAAATCCGACGATAGGGAGCCATGGGAGACAGGGAAGACGATGAGACGGGGGCACCTCGTCGTTGCCGCCTTGAGAAGAAAGAAAGTGAGGAAGGGGAAGCGGGGAAGGGAGGAGGCTCGGCGGGTGGGGCCTCGCCGACGCCGTTGACGTCTTCCGCCGCCGGCGAGGTGGGCAGCGGCGCGGTGATGGCGGGGATCGGGCAGTGGTGGTGGGGTCAAAAATACGTGAGGGGAACAGGAGGAGGGAAGGAGTTAGGGTTAAAGGCTCCGCACAAATTTTAAAGCATATTCGATGGTCTAAAATTTGGAAGATAGGAGGTAAGATTTTGTATCAACAGATATATAGACTATCCCTTTTTTTATATACTTGCAGTCTTGCACAACAATAGTAATCACATATACTTAAACTACGTGTCAGTATTCATAGGTGAAGGACACTAGTGTTGGCTGCTAATTGCTAAATTCAACAAGGAGGCAAGAAGTTCATCGGTCATCACTACAAATCTGCAAATAGCCAGATAGACGCAAAGTCGCCGTGCTCCTACTTTCGTTGAAGCTTTTAGCCGTTTAGTAATTAATAATAGTTTGGTAAAATTTGCGTATGACATATTGATTTTATAGTTTTAGCCGAAGGTCATCGTAAAAGTAAAACTAAAATAAAATATTTTTGAAGTGCGGCACTTTACCGATAGACATCGTATCATTTTATTATTATATTTCATCGGTTGAAAAAAAAAGGCATGAAAGAACTATATTGCCTCTGTTTGTTCTAATTAGGTAATGTGGCTCGACCAATCCTTAGTGTCCGTCTTACATCCACCTTGGTCTCGATTCACTTCTAGCTAAAAGACATAAAAGTGATTTGTAACTCAACCTTGTTAAAGGATATAAAGCGAACTTTTTTCCGAAAACAAAGCTTATGCATATCTTTGCCATCACCAAGTCAACTGGAATGAGTGCAATCAGGGGAAACAAACTTCGCATAGCCCAACAACAAAATCCAACAGAATCATACATGGGATATATGATTTTGACGCCTAGCAAACCATGTATCGCAATCGCACGTATAATTGAATCATTAGCCCCTACAGAATCATAAATGGGATATCTGATTCTGACGCCCATAGCCACAATCTCAAGTAGCACACCATGCATCACACATAGAATTGAATCATTAGCCCAAAACATTGCATAACAGCGGAAATCAGCAAAAATATATATTCACACGTGATATAGTGATATGGATAGTAGCAATTAGCAAATGATCTACGGACCTCGTCGTTTGCCTAATAACTTATAAGACGTTGATAAAATTTGATTTTGATGCTTTTTCAACGCAGTTACGTTTTTTCAATATTGACTTTTGGATCGCTAGCTAAAAACATATACAGCATGCTCAACAAATTTTTAAAAAATAATTCTTAAAAAACTCATTTGGAGAATTTTTAAAAAGCTTAGAGAATGAAATAAAAAATTGAGACGACAGATTCTCAAAATTGATTCTCTATTTTTTAACTAACCAGACCCATCAACTGCTAGGGTATTTTTCGGACGTGACAGGACCCATCAACCGCTAGGGTATTTCTTTCTCGGACGTGACAGCAGATGTGTGTGCTGGTGCAGACGGCGCAGGGCGCAGCTGATGCAGGTATGAAACCTGGTGCTAATCTGAGAACTGTTGTTGGTCTGAAAAATGTTGCTGCTATGAAAATTTTAGCCGTTGCTGATCTGAAAAAAATATTGCTTATACAAAAATATTGTTGTTGATCTAAAATTTATTACTGATTCTGAAAATAGTCCAAATATGCAGTGAGAGGCATTTATTTCAAATTATTTTCCCTTTTTCGATCATAAAATTAGAGTTTGCATCGGTATTCTGCATCCATAGCACCTGAAATGAATAGGCTTGGAGATTTTAGTATTGCCCGAGTAGTAGCAGCACGATTTTTTTACATACATAGGTGACTAAACCGAGTAGCCGACTGATGTAGGCGGTGACATGCGCTAGATGTAGCGGCAAGCTTTTTCGGTAAAATGCAGGATGACGGCAGGCGACGCAGGCAGCAGCAGGCGGCGCAAATTTGTTTTTTCGTGTACGTCTCACGGTAAAATAATCCTCGCGGTGACATGAGCTATTTTAGAGAACCAAGACTCTATTCTCATTTTTGATCACGAGATCCTGATTTTAGAGAACCTATAATTTTTGAGATCCATATGGAGTCTCTGTTGGAGCCAGTTTTTCAAAGAAAATTCTCTAAAACAGAATTAAAGATTCATTTAGAGACATTATTGGAGATGCTCTAAAAGTTTTACTCACAAATACGGCTTATAACTCAGTCATAGACAACCGATGAGGATCTAAACCTACAAAATAAAGGCGTCCTCAGTCCTCACCTCGCTATCGTGCTGCAGAGATTGGACCGGATCACGGCGGTGGCGCGGCCGCGGAGATGCCTGGGATCCAGGACCTGTAGGACCCACACATCAAACCCTACCGCGGCGAACCCGACAAGACGGGACACCACGCATCAAGACCCAACTCGCACCCGAAAATCGCAACAGATAAACAAAATCTGATGGAGAAGTCGATCCCGAAACGTACACGGTGAAGGCACGCGGGGTGTTCCGGCGCTTCGCCACCGCTCTTCACCACGTCTCAGTTGTCGGCGACCTACCCGTCCCTGTTCACTCCAATGGCAGAGATCGAAGGGGAAAAGCTTCTAGATCGAGATGCAATGGGAGGGGAAGGGAAAGGAAGATGGTGGAGGCGCGGAGGTGGAGCAAAGTGAAATTTGGAGAAGTTTTTTTGTTTTCATATATTTTAAAAAGATTTAAAAAATAAATTAATGTTTCAACGTTTTTTTGACAAATATACTCTTCTCGCCCTATTGTAGGGTGGAGCATATAAATTGCCTTATGTTAGGACGAGAAATATGACGTGTCAAATGATGGGAGGGGCGCACTACGAAAATTTTGCGAGCGAACCCTTCTCGCCCTTTCATAGGACAATTTATTGCCGGAAAGAGACTGCATGTAAAATATCACAGTACATTGCTCTGAGAAAGGACGATTTATCAGGCCCCTTTGCCCCTTTGCAGGTAGCTCCATGGGGATATTTTATAGGCGGCATTTTCCTGACAATAAAATGCCCTACGAGAGGACAAGAAGGGGCCGCCTATAAAATTGCCACAACCCTCTCACTATCTACTATGTCACCTTTATAGTCTACGGCAATTTATATATTGCCCCGTCCTACCGTAAGACGAGAGAAGTATATTCAAACGGTAATTTACTTTTGTAAATATTTTTAAAAATAAATATAAAAATAAAAACAATTCAAATTTGGAGTCGTGTGACCTGTGGCCCGTGGGCCTTGAGCTTTTGGCGTCTCGCCAAGAATTTTTAAAATTTAAAATTTTATTTATTAAAATATTTCAAAAGTAATTTTTGGTTCAAAGTTTTACAAATATACCCCCTAACGTTCTTTGGAAAAGTGTTATTTTAAAAACGTTATTTCAAAAGGCGTTTTTATGATGTGTGGCACATGATCATTAACACATGATAACGAGTCATACGAGGAGCGACCAACCATTTTGCAGGCAGTCTCTTTGTCATCCTTTCAAAGAGCTACAAAGGGATGCCTACAAAATAATTGAGGTTGGTCATTTACAAGCAACCTCCTGCCGCCCTCCTATATGGCTATAGGGGGCCAGCTATACAATGGCTGTAAAATGTCATAGGTCGCTATTTTATAGGCAGTTTCGTTGTCACCCTTCCGGAGAACGAAAGGAAACTGCATGTAAAATGGTCATACTCTTTGCATGCAACAACGGATATATGCCACGTCATAAAAAACACTTTTTGGGAGAGTGTTTTTTAAGGCGGTAGGGGTGTAGATTTGTAAAACTTTAAAACAAAATTTATTTTGTAAATATTTTAATAAATAAAATTAAAAATTAAAAAAATATCTCGCCAAATCGCGTGGGCTTGGATCGAGCTAGACGTGGGCCGTATCTGGCAGGACTGGCCTTTTTCGCGTTCGTGATGGCCAGATGAGTAGGTAGATCACGGGATGATACTGGGTTCGTTGACGAGGCGGAAAATCCGTGACATTTTTCATGGGATGGCAAGTATTTTTTTTCCCGTAGTTTAGTTTTCTCTCTACACAACAATAATGATACTAGATTCCTGTTGATCCTTTTGAATGGTAGCTATACATGAAAAGTACTCAATTAGTCTGTTTTATATAAAGAAATGGGCATTGCTTTTAGGGAGGGAAAAAAATAAAAAAGGAACATTCGTGGTACGCTTGTAACTGGACGGCAGGATGCATGATAGCGGGAAGGGCCCTTGTGATTGTGAGGACATCAGGATCGTCCGACTGTTCATGGCAATGCAAGCAGTACTCCCTCCTCCGGTTCTATAGTTTTTAATTTTTAACGCTTGAATAATAACATAAACTTTAAAATATATATTTAACTATATTTTTTAATTATAATATATATAATAAATAATTTTTTTATTTTTATTATAGTAATTTGTAAGTTATATATATATAAACTAAATGTTTTAAAAATGATTGATAATCGTTTTACTTTAACTTTGAAAACATTAAGAATTATAAATTGGGAAAAGAGGAGTACATGCTAGTAATAATATAGCATATCCTCGACCACAAATAACAGAACACTCAAATACTTCATTGCATATTTGCATGAGATGAGGCTGTGTGTACTAGTCGTTCCTCCTATCCTACGCCCTGTGGGCTAAGCCGTGCCCTGGGCACAATCATCCTGCCGTCCTATACGAAGTCACCGTGACGCCTCAATTTTACGCACCTATCTGGCATCATTGACGTAACGGATTTTAGATTTAGATGATCTAACATATATATTTTTTAAAAATATCACAATAAATATATATATATATAGTTGATTCTATTGTGTGGTGCGCGTCAGCTCATCCTATGTGGCATGGTCGAATCTCTAATTTAAAAATCAAATTGAAACTCCAAACCGTTCAAATTATTCTACATACTAATATCTTCTTGTAGACTAAATTTTATATTTTTTTTAAAATTTTTTACTATTTTATCGGCTAGGTCAAAGATGCAATAATAAAAATAGATACTCCATAAATCGTTGGATTAATCATTTTGACCTATCCGATAAAATAGTAAAAAATTCAAAAAATGTAAAATTTGGTCTACAAGACAATATTAATATGTAGAACAAATTGAACGGTTTGGATTTTCAAATTAGAGATTCGGTCATGCCACACGGGATATGGCTGTGCGACGCGCCACACAGTAGCTCAACTCTCTGTATATATACATATACATATATATATACATACACATACATATAAAATAGTGTTTCTACTCAAAATTTTGTTATGTCCACCAATTTTGTACAAAACCCCTTGAGTGTTTATAAAATTAACCTGCAGTCTGCCTGAACTATTTTGCAGAAAACTCCTTGAGTATTTACAAAATTAACCCGCAGTCCGCCTGGCTATTTTACACAAAACCCCTTGAGTGTTTATAAAATTAACCCACGGTCCTCCTGGCTATTTTGCAGAAAATCCTTTGAGCGTTTATAAAATTAACCCACAGTCCGCCTGGCTATTTTGAAGAAAAACCCTTAAGTGTTTATAAAATTAACCTACAATCCACCTGACTATTTTGCAGAAAACCCTTGAGTGTTTATAAAATTAACTCGTAGTCTCAATGTTAAAAAGAAAGGAAGGGCTTGGATGAAAAAAAAAGACCTCCTGCGCCTCCCTCCTTGCACCCCTCCCTCCCATCCCCATCCACGCCGTGTCCTGCGCCGCGCCTGCGCCCCTCCCTCCCGTCGCTGCTCGGAGCTCCCGCGCCGCGTCTGCGCCCCTCCCTCCCGTACCCATCCGCGACGTGTCTCGACTTCACCCGTTGCAACGCATGGCACAGTTGCTAGTATATATATACATATACATATATATACATACACATACATATATCTATAACTATCTATAAAGCAAGTAGTGTTTCTACCAAAAAATTTGTTCTGCCTGGCTATTTTGCAGAAAACCCCTTAAGTTTTTCCAAAATTAACCCGTAGTTAAGGGTGGATACCGGCTCGGCTCGGCTCGGCTCGGCTGGCTCGGCTCAGTAGAGAGCCGAGCCAGGAGGCCGGCTCGGCTCGTGAGCCGGCTCGAGTATGCTCGTTTAGCTCGTGAGCCATTTAATACATTGCAATTTATGTACAAATTATATTTCATTTTTTCTGAGTCTATTAAACATGCAGATATACAATTAAAAAAAGGAAAAAGTGATATATTAAGTCCATAATTAACGTAATAACACTTGTTCATAGATAATTATCCATGCAAATGTAACGATGCAACTATATTAGATATTATTACTATTATAATCTAAAGTATTAGATCCATATTGATCATCACAAAATCATAAAAAATATTGATTTATTGCCATATCAACAACAAAACAAGCAAAACATTAGACCCTGCTTTATATATTGCATCTGGCTTGTTGAGCTCACGAGCAGCTTGTGAACTGGCTCGCTATAGCTAACGAGCTAAACCCTTGGCGCAGCTCGTTAGCATTTCTCAACGAGCTGAGCCGAGCTAACCACGAGCCGAGCCGAGCTAGCGAGCCACGAGTATTTCGTCACCCTACCCGCATCCCAATGTGAAAAGAAATGGAGTGCTTGGATGAAAAAAGACCTCCTTCGCCCCTCCCTCCCTACGCCCTCCCTCCTATCCCCATCCGCGCCGCGCCCCATGTCACGCCTGCGCTCCTCCCTCCCATCGCTGCTCGGAGCTCCCGCGCCCCTCCGTGTCGTCCCCATCCACGTCGTGACTCGACTTCACCCTTTGCAACGCACGTGCATAATTGCTAGTATATATACATATATATATACACATACATATATATACCAGTAAATATGTCCGTGCGTTGCAACGAACGTCATTTTATTTTATCATAATTATTTCAAAATTGAAGTCCCATGTAATTCCAATTTATATTTTTTTCTTTATGTCTTCACATGAGGCCTATTTTAGCATTGAGACTGTGGGTTAACTTTATAAACACTAAGGGGTTTTCTACAAAATAGCCGCGGACCGTGCATTGCAACGGGCATCATCTTATTTTATTATAATTATTTCAAAGTTGAAGTCTCATGTAATTTTAATTTATATTTTTTCTTTATGTCTTCACCTGAGGCATATTTCAGCATTATGACTACGGGTTAATTTTATAAACACTCAAAGGATTTTCTACAAAATAGCCAGGCAGACCCGTGCGTTGCAACGGGCGTCATTTTATTTTATCATAATTATTTTAAAGTTAAAGTCTCAAATTTATATTTTTTCTTTATGTCTTCACTTGAGGCCTATTTCAGCATTGGGACTGCGGGTTAATTTTATAAATACTCGAGTTTTCTGCAAAATAGCTAGGCGGACTGTGGGTTAGTTTTATAAACACTCAAGGGGTTTTCTACAAAATAGCCAGGCGAATGAAAATAAATTTTGGGCAGAAACACTACTTCCTTTGCGACGAGCGTCATTTTATTTTATTATATTTATTTCAAAGTTGAAGTCTCATGTAATTCCAATTTATATTTTTTATGTCTTCAGCTGAGGTCTATTTAAGCATTGACACTGCATGTTAATTTTATAAACACTAAAGGTTTTTTTTCAAAATAGACAGGCGGAAAGTGGATTAATTTTATAAACATTCATGGGGTTTTCTACAAAATAGCCAGACGGATTACGGATTAATTTTATAAACACTTAATGAGTTTTCGCAAAATAGACATGGACAAGAAAAACCATCATAGTATTTTAAGAATTATAGATTTTTTTATCTTAAGTAACATCTACAACTTAGTATTTTAAAATCTATTATGCTGGGAGTTCCTCACTGTCCTCTTTTTTTTTTCTGAAAGGTCAATTATGAAAAAAAAGTAAACTTGAGAATACTATTCGGTTTCTCTCCTACTTTGGGACATTTATAATTATTAGTATAAAAGTTCACATCATAGCTGAACTGTATGGTATTCATTGCGATAAGTCAGCGAGCATGTGTATGAGCACTTGTATCAGTATTTGTGTTTCGAGAAAAAGATCATGTGTTCATCAGTATTGTTTGTGTTTTTATTTTTAATATCATTATTATTAACTTTTTTATATTATAAATCGTTTTGATTTTTTATACCATAAATGCCATAAGCTAGAATGAAACGGCTTATAATATTTTTCTATACCATGTATGTCGTAAGCTAGAATGATAAAAATAATATTTTTCTCTCTCTACGTTCTTAATATAACTACAATTATGTGTGTGAGACAGAGAGCAGTGTGTACACTTGTACTTGGCAGAAAAGCCGTTTCAAAGGAGAGATTTAAGCCGACCCTCTAATGCCACTGCCTAAACTTAGTCGGAAAAAAATAATTAAGACAAAACACCCAGGGTGGCGTGGGCCTCGAGCAGGCAGGCGGCAGCAGCAGGAGCGGGGCGAAGCGGTTTGGCGCCGCACGGCATCGGCAAGCGGAAGCCGAGATGCGGATTAATTTGAGGAAAAATTAAGAATTTTTTTAAAATTAACGACATAATAAATTTTTTTAGAAATACTATTTATTTTATAGATACTAATAACCGTATCCGTGCATTACAACGGATGAAGTCGGGGCGCGGCGCGGATGGGGACAGGAGGGAGAGGCGTAGGAACGACATGGGAGCTCCGAGCAGCGACGAGAGGGAGGGACGCAAGCACGGTGCGGGGGGGGCGCGGCGTGGATAGGGACGGGAGGAAGGGGTGCATGCGTTGCAACGGACGTTATTTTCCATCCAAGCCCACAGTTGCCGTGTGTTGCAACAGATGAAGTCAGGGCGCGGCGTGAATGGGGACGGGAGGGGCGCAAGCGCAACGCGGGAGCTCCGAGCAGTGATGGGAGGGAGGGGCACAGACGCGGCGTGGATGGGGACTGGAGGGAAGAGCGCATGAGGTCTTTTTTTTCATCCAAGTCTTCCATTTCTTTTCAGCATTGGAACTGCGGGTTAATTTTGTAAACACTCAAAGGGTTTTCTGTAAAATAGTCAGATAAAACAAAATTTTGGTTATAGATTATAGATATATATGCATTGGATAGTTTTTTTTGGCCCCGGGACCACCGGAACCACCCCTGCTCCGCCACTGGCAATCATTTTTTGACACGCGCTCTGCGCCTCTGCGGCGGCGACATGGCACGGCACGACAAGCATGAATTTAACTAGGGTACATATATTCACGACCAATTTATTATTTTCATTATAAATAAAGTCAAAAGTTATATGTATATAAAATGATACATTATATATTAATAATTATTTTAAGATTCTTTATAACCATTTACTACCTCCGTTTTTTCTAATATAGGAAAATTTTGCTAAACGACACTAAAAAATATAGTCTTTGCTAGGAGACATCACAAAAACATAAATTTATCCAGGGACACTCAAAAAACGTGATAATTTACTGATGAATTTATTGGAGGACACTAAAAAACATGATACAATATTCACAGTACTTTACAATTTTTTACTATTTCAGAGAGAATTTTCACAAAATGACACTTTTGCCCCTGGACTAATCTTCTTCCTCAGGTTAGCTTGTGTTGACCCTGTGCTTGATCCCACCCGTCGGCCGCCATCAATAGTGCTCCAACTGGTTGTCGAGGCACGAAATCAGGTCGTCTACCATTGTGTCGTCTTCACTGGCGTCAGACAGTAGGAGGAGTCTGTTGTGGGATCCACGGCGCCCGAAACACAAAGTTATCCATGCGTAGGTGCGTGCGGTGCATCGCCTGAGGGGGAGGGGGGCACCCAACCATCAGCCTCGCCATCGGCCTAACCTTCATCGTCGCCGTCGTGGTTGGGGACGACCTTCTTCCCCTTTCGCCGTCGAAAACATATCCGCCAACATCTTCGTTGCCGACGCCACAACTTCTTGACGACGAGGACAGAGATAAAAGGAGAAGAAGACAAAGATAAAATTGGCATTTTATTCCTCTTAACTAAATTAATATTGCGTTTTAATGCTCAATGCATCCTATAAAAATTTATTATGTTTTTTAAGTTTTTTTAAAATTCACGTTCTTACCACGTATCCTAACAAAAATCCTTTAATATATGACACCGTTTATTTATAAACAAACGTTTTATCACTCGTTTTTCGTTTTTATTATATAGTTATTGTTTATTTGGTTATAACTTAATTTATATCAGACGAACGGTACAACAGCTTTCGTATATTAAAAAACGAAGGTCTTAGTTGTTTAAACAATCGCGCGACAATTTGTTTGATGGAAAATCGATCCGTGCCCTGCGCAATAAACACGGCGGCTGGCTTTAATTCGGTGCGCGACGTGTACGTGCAGCTAGCCTCGGACGGACCTAAGGTGAGGTGTGTGGGTGGCGGAGACAGGACAGACACGAGTAGGCTTAATTCGTTTCACGCGTCGTCGCTTGACTGCTCGCGCCGAGGCTTCAAAGCTGCTACTTACTACGATCATACGAGTCGCCCCCCCTATTGTTAACATTTACTAAACACTAGCACGCACTGCGGTTTGACTCTTTCAGAAATTGAAATTCTCTCTCTCTCTCTCTCTCATCTGTTTCAGAAATTGAAACAGATGTATTTTGAATTCTTAAACTTACAAAGGGACCCAATCTTTTTCAGACAATACGCATACAACAACAAGCATGTACTAGCTCTGTTTCTGTTTTAAAATAGTTCTTTATTAAGGATTTACGTTTTGTCATACAAAAATTATCACTTTACATCTTTTATCAACCACCTTCTATTCAAATGTGTTTCTATTCTAACCCTAACCACCCTTCAATATCTAACTATACCTCATTTAATGAGAAAAACTTTAGTTTTTTAAACCTTAATTTATACTAAACCATCTACAACGATAATTATATCGAGACGAATAGGGTAGCAGTATACAGTAAAACGGTAGTGTTTGTTTGAGGCTGCTAGGATCACCCTAGATTCCAACCACTCCCTGTTTACCAACACACACACACACACACTTTGTTTACTGCCCACTTAATTGCCCTTTTACCCATGCCTAATGACCAAATCTTGTGACCTTTTTGAACGCTCAGACAAGAAAAGGTCCACATGGAGAGATTCCAAATACTTGCTCAGTTTTCTCTTCCCCTATATACACGCTACTACTACTAACTACATCCATGGTATATAATACTGTAGTAGCAGCAAATATATACTGCATCCTTCCATGTCATTTATGGTCTCTCACTCTTGATTTCTTACTGCCAATCCGACGTGAACGTAGTAGCAGCAACAGTAGTAACAAACATGCAGTCCCTACCATCTTCTGAATCTGCCACACTTGTCACTGCTTTACTCGCGTCCTTTCAGCATTTACGTATGCTACCTGACCATGCCATGCGTGGTCCACAGCACATCGGCCATCATCCTGCCTCCATATCGACTCTTCACTCTTAAGTAGTGACATTATTAGAACCAAAAGAAACTCAACTGAATAGATTAGATTAATTTAGGTCTAAAGAAACCATCACGAACTTGAATCATAATGGCCAATGCAACTAATGCAAGTGCTCATTTAATTAACAAATAACAAACATCTCTGTCATGATACACGGTAGTAGAAGTGAAAGCCATCAGATGGTAGTGTAGCAGTATGGTACTCCCTTTTTGCAGGGGCATTGCATGTGATGAGCGATTTGCATCGGATCAGGCTGACAGCTTTGGCGTTTTTATGTCTCCTTTTGGCTTAAGATCTACTACTTCTACACCTCGATCGCTAGCTACTGTACACGAGTACATCGACCCAAACGCTTGTGTTGGATCTTGTACTCTTGCCAAGAATCCAAACACCATAAAACTCCAAAGATTTTTTTTTAAAAAAAGTCAAAATTTGCCTTAAAGATATAAATACGAGCCTAATTTATTTAGTAGCTGCCATTGCAAGGATGTGTAGTAAACTACTAGTAATAGTAGCATAGCATGTGAGCCGAGCCGTGCAGCTGCAGCTGCATGCTTCGGCTTATATATGCAGCTGCACACACGATGAGTAGTGGAATTTGGTAGTGTAGTGAGCAAGTGAGAGGCGAGGTGGAAATGGATTGGTACGCGTGGCTGGCGAAGACCGGGTTGGCGCCGGCGGTGGCGTACGAGTACGGCCGGCTCTTCAACCAGAACGAGCTGGAGCGCGGCGACGCGGCGCACTTCGACCACGACCTGCTCAAGAGCATGGGCATCGCCGTCGCCAAGCACCGCCTCGAGATCCTCAAGCTCGCCAAGAAGGACTCCGCCGCCGACGGGGACGATTCGTCGTCGTCGTCGTCGTCGTCGTCGTACGCGCGGCTGGTGCGGAAGGCGGGGAGGTGCATCGCCCGGTGCGCGCGGCGCCTGGCGCGACGCGGTGGCGGGAGTGGGTCGTCGGTGACCGTGGTGCCGAGGATATGCAGCGGCGACGACGCCGTCCGCGTCGGCGCCTTGCAGGCGACGACGGCGACGAGGAGGAGGAGGAGCGTCAAGAAGATGGTGCTCATGATCACCGACGGCGGCGCCACCGCCGCGAGGGGGGGCGTCGGCGTCGCCGCCGGCCGGTTCTCGGGGTCGCAGAAGGCGAGCCTGATGTTCCACGACTGCTACGAGGAGGAGGAGGACGACGACCACGAGGAAGAGCAGTGCGGCGACGGAGCCGAGGGCGAAGACGACGAGGAGGAACGGTGCTCCGACGGCGGCGGCGCCGGCGCCGACGGCGAGATCAAGTGGGACTCGATGTTCCAGGACCTGAAGCCGACGTGATGAGATGAGGCAGTAGTGTTAATTGCGAGTTTTGTGAGAGAATTCTTACACCTATCTTTGTGGTGCGAGAGCTTAATTATTAGGAGGGAAATGTGTGCGTGCGTTTTCCACTCTGTTTAGACGTTAATAATATCGAGCGCAAAATGGTTTTGAGCCAGAGTGATTTATAACTTGGATTCAAGCGGTTTATGCATCTGCGAACTATTTGACCGACCCCTGCTTCTGTCATAGTAACATTTTTGTATATTTGGATGCTAGTACTTTTCGAAGAATTAACTTCCAAGAGTATTTATTTTAGATCTTTTATATTTAACCTCAACTACGTTACAACCTCGAATCGGTGACAGCAAAATGGGATGAGCTGCAGTGCCCTCTTCACAGTTATTAGAACGGTCAAAGTAATCGAGTATACGCGAGCACTGCATTATTATCTTTTTTTTTCTATTACATGAAAGACACACATGTATTATTGCACACGCTCATCATACTCATATCCGTGAGTACACCCCTAACATAATCTCAGTCATTATTAAGAAAACATAAAGCAAGAGCTCCACAATCAATTAAGCGATGCTAGCCCGAAGATAAATGACGATGAACTCTCTCTCTCTCCCACACACACACACAAATATTGGCTGCGACGTACATGGACTAACCTGTTAACCTTCTTTCATCGCAAGATTATGTGAAGAGTAACCGCTGAATTACAAGAAATCGTAAATAGAACTTCAGGGTGACCGCAAAGACATGAGCCTTTCAGGGTGACCGACAAAGGCATAAGGTTGTCCCCTCTTAACTAGTTAACATTGCACAGCAGACATCGTTATTACTCCTATATAATGATGTCCGTCGATGTAAAGGCGCTATTATTTTAGACTCAAAAAGGAAAACGCCATGGCATGGACTTGGATGACACTGATCTGTTGGAAGAAAATAGTAGGACCAGCTCGAAATATAGCTACACTTGGGTACGATTGTTGGGTGACCACTGACCAGTGCCTGCTTGGTCTAGGCAGGGCATGTTCAAATGGCAGGCCAGTTTCACTGACAAGCTACTGAAATTGACGGTTCTGAATTATGACGCTGTCTAACAGAACGGCAAGTCACATCACTGCTTGACAGAGAGAAGGGCCCCATACATGAGGGTTACATCCCGCTTGGCAACTACAGACAGCCATAGACGGCACAAAATTTCCTTGAAAGAATAACACACGCCCGTTCGGTTTCGGTTCACACGTTTTTTAAACGGTTAAATGATACAATTTTATTAAAAAAATTTATATAATTAATCATATGTTAATAAGTTTTTGTTTTACGTATGTTAACTTCATCTTAATCTTCATCTATTTCAATCTATTTCAAACACCACCATAGAACGGAGATAAAAGTTAATGAAATTGTTTGGACAAGTTCGGTTAAGTTCTCCTAATAATTCCCACTCCACAGAACATATCAACTCATCAGTATAGTATAAAACATTTAACCGAATGCTTTAACCTCTATTGGCACAATTAATAATTGGGGTGTAGCCACATGAACACGGGTGTATCAGTATTCAGTACAGCATACACGAGTTTTCGATTGGACAATTCAATATGATAGTGTATCCCTTTCATCTTTCATGGCAGATGAAACCACATACATTGCTTTGAGGGCACAAATAGAATCGGGCCCGGGTAAAATGATTGCAGTAAAAAAAAAACAAATCACTCAAAATTGGGATGCTTGAAAGAAAAGTCAAGAACGAGTAGCCAGGTAGAAATCTCCTACACTAAGAAAAACATGTTTTCCCAACTGGAGATCAATTGGCGGGAAGCCTTCAATGAAATCCACCGTAATCTGTAAGAACAAAGGCAATTTAAAGCCTGAAGAACAAATATTCTGAAAAACGAAGTAGAAGTTGTAGATTGCTACCTTGCCATTCCCAGCCTGGAATTCATTCTTCAATCTGGAAATAGACCTTGACAGTAAATATACTTTTAATGCATCAAAATGCTCACGGTTGCCTGTTCCATCAAAGTAGACACTTAATGTTAACACGCAGAATATAACAAAGAGAACGCCATGACATTAACAACGAAAATAGACAAGTACACCCTATCAGATAAGGTGGTATTTACCAGCGGCATGTACAAGGACATCATCTGTGACCACTGGAGAAACCCTTGCAATGTAAATGACAAACGACATGTCTTGTACATTGTGAGACTCCTCACAGATCATGACCTGCCAAACCAGACAAATGGCAATGAGATTAAATGTTTTATATCCATTTCAACTCGTGTCAACACCTGATGGTGGTGATAGTGCATATAACTTGGTGTACATATGGGAAAAGTCAAATCCTCTAATTGATAAGAGATAAAAGTCAGTTAACTTGTAAGCTGAAACAGGGAGAATATCCAAACTCACCGCATCTGGTGGCGCCACCATCTTTGGAATTAGCGGATTGCCAAGCGCATCCCTTATATACTGATCCTATACAAAATAACAATAGCTTTCATTAAGGATATGTTCTGATTTATGAAACAAGAACCAATTATTTATGCCAATTTAGCTGACCTGTGACTGCACAATCTCTACCAGAGTATTCTTGCCATCGTCCATAGGTTTGTAATATACATCAACTAAGTCTGTCGGCTCAAGTTGCGCTGTCTTTCGTAACTTCTGGATTCTATTCACAACCTGGACAGAAATGTTCAAGAATGATTAGCCCAGATCATGAACATAAAACTTTTGACTGCCAACAGAAAATCTATGCAATCAAACAGCCACTAGAAGTTCCTAGCAACATGTCATTAGTTTACCATTAGTACATTATCTATCTCAGCTATTCCTGCAGTCTGACATGATGTAGGTCAGGTAAAGATTACCAAATTCAGGCATCAACCAATGCAGCAATACTACTAACACATAATTTTCAGTACTCCAGGGTGTTATACCCAGGAGTACACAAATCATATAGTTAATTACCTCTCGAGCAACTCCAGCTTCAAACAATGATTGATCAGCTCGAAGATCCAAAACGACTAAAACATCACCTACATGAAAAAAAAGCAATGATAATATGATAAATCTACAATAGCATACAAACTACTCATATGGAGAAACATATTTGACATACCATCTCCCGCAGCATCAATTTCGTTCTCTGCCACATTTGCAGGACGTTTAAATTGCCGGATCACCTAGAGAGTAAAAAGTTTCAGAGAATTAAAGATGCAGCAGGTTGGAAAAATAAGTCCACTAAATGCAAACCTATGAAAACTAAAGTGTTGCATCATGTCATTCATCATGATGATCAGAAAGAATGCCCCCAAATTAAAACGTCAAATATGATCTTTAGAATAGGCGTGCTTGCAAACCATTCGCTAGACAGATATGATCTGGAAAGGCCAAAGCAGAACTTGGAAATGTTGTGTTTGTATTTTACAATATATGTAAGAAACAAACCAATATAATCTTACTAACATATCATTCTGAGAACATACACTAGCACAATTACCAAATATTAATCTTCAAGACTGACATGCATGCAATCATTTAATCCTTTAATTAACATCCAAGCATGGAATGTTACCTTAATATCATCTAGCTTCAAGCAATGACCAAAGAATGAAATTTCTCCACTTTGTTCAAAGGCTAAGATCTGTTCCTGCGGCATTTTCTTCACTTCGTTTGACACTTTGCCCATGTCTTTTCCCAGTCTTTTGCCTAGCACGCTAAGAAAATAACACAAGTGCTGAGCAATAGATAAAAAATTGCAAAGTTTCTCACGCTGCTAGGTACACATACCTAAAATTGGGTTCTGCCCGGAGAGAAGCATACAACATGGGATCATTACATGGAGTGACAGTCTTAACATTCATTTCTTCCATGACATACTGTATAATGGAAAGTAAAGTATGTCAAGACTCAACACTGAAGAAACATGTCCGTTTATAAAATGAACATAAGTGGCAAATATTGAAGACCAATTGATAAATCTCACATTTATAAAATGAACATAAGTGGCAAATATTGAAGACCAATTGATAAATCTCGTATTCTCATTGCTCAATAATCAAGATTATAAACTCCTAGAAATATGGACAAGCAGATTCCTTGGCAAATATTGATCTCAAGAAGGGACATGCCAACAGTGCGAAAGCAATGAATATGGAACATAAAAGTGCACAGGAGACTTTGGTTACAACTAATTGAAAAGGCAGTCATATAATTCCATAACAGATGACTTATAGGCATTGTTGGCGAGTACTTATAAACAAACCTCTTTTAGCTTTCCAGTTATGTCTTCAAGAAATTCATTGTCAGGATGAACAATCACCATCTCCCTGAAACTCCGATTGGTTAAGCCATATGGCAAAATTGAATATACTATACAGAACAAGCATTTATATCATGAAGCAAAAGGAATACCAGAAATAACATATATATAAATATTTTAAAAGATAATCAGATTTTCAACTTGAACCGTCTTAAAAACATATATATTGAAATAGCATACATACTTTTTTACGCCCATATACACAAAGAATGCAAAAACACAACTAAACACCTAAAACACTTCGACGTTATGACAACCACAAAGGTTCCTTACATTTCATGGCCGTCATTTATCATTTCAGTATAATTTTTAAGCAGTAAAATGTGTATCACATGTCTATATATTATACAATGTAAATTTGTCGATTTCCTAAATGAAATATCTCTAGATTAAATCATCAGTAAACAAATCATCAGACTGTGAACATACTTCAGTGGCGTTTTCAAGGCTTTGTTATGCCGTTCACGAATATTGCGGGCAAGATCAATGATGGTCATCATTCTGTTTACACTTTGCTCAACACGCTCATCTCTCTGATCATGAAGCAAAAAAAATCAACATGAAGTCACAAGTAATTCTGGTGGAATAAAGCATAGTACAGGCTTAGACAAGAAGAATTACCTCCCCAGTTGTGGAAGGGAAAGTGCAGAAATGAATGCTATCCTCTGGTTTAGTTGACACCTTTCGTAGATTTTGATAGAGAGTTTCAGTAAAGAAGGGTGTAAATGGAGCCATCGCCACACAAGTTGTTACAAGTGCCTGCATTCATGATTAATAAAATGTCTTTGTGTACTGCAAAGTACCAGCAAAACATACAGTATGCGTAACTAGGAATTTTTAATGCATAGAGTACCACAAAATATTACGTAATAGATGGTAAGGAGCAAGAAAAGATCATTTCAGAGGTTTAGGGCGCATTCAGGAGGAGTTGGGAGCTTCCCCTCCCCGCACGGATAACAAGGTGGCTCATTAGCACATGATTAATTAAGTATTAGCTAAAAAAATTTGAAAAATATATTAATATAATTTTTTAAAGAAACTTTTCATAGAAAACTTTTGCAAAAAAAACACCGTTTAGCACTTTGGGAATTGTGCAAGCGAAAAAAAAAGAAAGTAGAAGTTGGTAAAGGGTAGTGTCAAACTCAGCCTTAAGCTATTTCACTTATCAAAATTAAGAAAAAGAGAAGTGTAGTAGCAACAAGATTATCTGCCAACTAGTTAAGCATATGTCCAGAAGAAAAGGGAAGGTACATAAAAGATGATGAAGACTCCTTGTAGAGTTCTCAAAGGCAGGAAGATACAAAAATGTAAACATTAGATATTGGATAGATACAGCATTGATTGACTTTTTTCTCATCAATCCATAAAACGAACTTAAGTAGAAACAGTGCACTGCAAAATATATACTTACGTGGTAGAGCGTCGAAAGAGATACTCTGCAGTCTTCTTCCCCAGTACGTCCTTTTAACCGTTTACGGTTGAAACGCACATATATATTAGTAAGATTGTCAATGTATTTAACCAAATATGGCACAACCTGCAGAGGTAAATAAGATAAAAATTTACAACAAGTAACCATAACATGAAAATTAAAAAAAATGATACATCCAGCAAAACAAATATCCTGAGAGATCTGTTAAACATTCAACCGTGTAAAGCCGATATGCGTCCATCTCCTGGTGAACAAAACTGACTAGACTTTCAGTTGCAGAGTTTATCCAGTGATCTAGAACATTTGATGACTTCAGAAGTGAGGCTTGATCTATTGGAGAAAATGCTGAGAGACCCTCAATTTCAAGTCTCTTGGCATTTTGTACAAGAAATCTATACGCATTATACCACGGCAGGAAGACATCTTTCACCTGTTCAATTTTAAACCACACAAATTTGAAGCAATGTCATTTTCTTCGGAAATACAAATAGAATCCAATATACTGAGGAAGGACACTTACAACACCAAAAACACCACTCCTTTTGAATCGTAGAGACTCCGCTCGTACAACTGGAGAATTTATCAAATACAGTCTCAAAGCATCCTGGAAAGAAAAGAAAACTATAAATTGAACTGCAAATTCTAACTCAGACATACCATGCAATTGCAAGCCTTCGGATAGAAAATGATACAGCATATACACTAAACCACGGGCCATACAATGTGTGAAAAATAAATAACAACCATTCATATCACTAAAAAAACACCACATACCGCTCCGTATTCATTGATGACTTCTATAGGTGAAGGGTAATTCTTTTTACTCTTGCTCATTTTCTTACCATCCTCAGCTAATACAAGACCATTGCATATCAGATTCTTAAATGCAGGTTTTCCAAATAAAGCTGTTGATAAGACCATCAAAGTATAGAACCTGCAGGATGACATCAAACCATAAATACGATAGGTATCATTAATGAATATGCATGAAACAAAGCATCATACACATTTTAGAACACAATACACAAGGATTCCACTAATATCGTTAGCAGAAACTGAATTTAGTTTTTGCCCACCAAAATATCATAAAGTAAATGTGATAAAAGCACATGCGTTACAGATCTTTTTAATCAACACCAGATAATTACTACCAATTCACCCAAGATAAAACATAAAATAGCATATAGGATACTGATTTTTCTCCTAAAAGTGTAAAATATTATTGAAGATAGAAAAAACTGCTATCAGAACTACTACAGACACAATCCATGTACAACCATAATAATTCATGAATAACATAACATGCCTTCTGAACAAGCAAACATGAATTTAAGGTAAGTGTAACTAATTGTTCATCTTTCATCGTTCATGATTTGTATAGGTTACAAGAATACATGGTATATAATCATGAAATATCATCCAAGGTCATAAATGAACTGCAAAAGAAGAAAATGCACCCTAAAATTATTAGTAACAGACAAGTATATAACAGCTGTGAAATTTCGTGAAGTGAGAGACAAACCATCCACGTGTTTGGTCCAAGCCCTCTGCCACAAAGTTGCCAGGAAAGTTCTTCTCAAACAATTCACGGTTCTCAAATGGATAATGAATGTAGGCATATGGCATGGAACCGCTCTCAAACCAGCAGTCAAAAACCTGAAGACATCAAAACAATGTTAAGTAAGAACCATTTAAAAGAACTGATATACACAAGCATTCATACCTATAGCAGTTGAGAGGCAAAATGTTCGCATACATCACATGTATAACAATTCAACTAAACAAGCAGAAATAGCGAGTGACCTTATGGCATTCAGCAATTAGCTACTCCCTTTGTTTCCATTTACTTGGTCATTCAGCATTCAATTTTTTTTGTCAAAATAGTTGTCGTTCTCACATTCCAAAGCATTTTTAGAGACGTTTTTCCCTTCCTACCTTTCATCAATGCAGCCATACTAGTACTAGCACTCCTCAAAAGGAATTTTAATGCTTGCTTGGGGAAAGACGATTAGGATGTAATTAACGAGGGTAGCAATGTAATATGCCACACCTAGTTTAGTGTGAGATTTGCTAGAGTGACAAGTAAATTGAAATGGAGGGACAATTTGTACATAAACTCAAAGACTTCCAAATGAACTTAAGTCCTAAAGAGTAGAAACAACCTAAGCAAAAACAAGGTACTATGTAATGATACATCAATTTTTTAGCCAATAATAAGACAAATTGGTGCAAATCAGACAAGGATTTCTCACCAAGACAGTTTAACTGATCGTAAAAAGAAAAGGTAATTCAAGGATATTGGTAAGACAAACATAACTAAAGAATATTGGTAAGACAAAAACTGTGATACATTTCAAATTTCACTCATATTAGAGATCACTATCAAGTGGCGTAAGAGTAGCACTCACATGCCATCAGGTCTATTACCTCAAATGGGCAACGATTAGATAAATATGTGCACTGCCACAAGTCTTAAAAATTACTTCAAGGATTTCGACCAATATGGTTTAATCCTTTTTCAGAAAAAAATCAAGAATAATACTAAAACATAACTGCCAAATTGCATCCATATTAATATTAGAGATCACTAGAAGCAATATTTACTGCAACAGTAGGAATCCTAGTTGTAGGTATAAAATATAAAGCAATGACTTACATCCTCAACTCGTTTGAGCACCCCATACTCTGGACCTCTGCTAGAGGGAATCGTGATACCATCAACATGGTGTCGGTGAAGATCATTAACCTGGACATATAATTTCAGAAAATAATTTGTTCAGGACATGCTAGCAATAGCAATTGCTTACTAAAGGGACCAAGAGCAATGTTGACCAAGCAAAAGAGAACCAGATGAACATATAATAATTGTTTTGTAAAAAAATTATTTGAAACACTGGATCGCAGCAGAGTGGAGATATCAACCTTGACACCAGATAACCGTTCAAGTTTCTCAATGGAATCCATAACAACAATTTCTTCACCATCTTGGCTGATCCACAGCGGTAGTGGAGTCCCCCAGAATCTACTTCTGCTAACAGCCCAATCCCTAGCACCTTCTAGCCAATTATGGAATCGCTTTTCCTGCATGCATTTGTTGTTACCAAATAAATCAAGTTAAATATAACATCCTTTATGCTCGCAACAGCTGCTAACAATGTAAACTCTGCAAGAAGTTCCATAATTACCAGTTCAATTATAGACATATTCGATGTAAATATTGCAAACAGGAAATGATAAGACATGAAACAGAATTGTCATAGAAAATAAGCTATCAATGTCATTGATGGCAAATCTATGTGATATGAAACCAAAACCAGTGCAAACCCTATCCTATTCTGAGCATTAGCTAATAACTTTGTGACAAACAAGAAAAGATGAATACCTTAACATAATCTGGAACCCAATAGGTCTGCTTGTTACATTCCAGCAACTGGTCCCTAATCTTTTCAACCTTCACAAACCTACAGAAAAGCTCTTTCAGGCATACATTCCTCAAATAAAAACAGGTAATGGAACAGGAAAACAGCAATGAGCATAAAAGGCAGATGAACAAAACCAATAAAGAGGAACCACAAAGATGGAAAATAAAGCCACATTCGTTCATCTGGATGGAATTAAAACATGATGAAGTTAAATTGAAGTAATTGCTACTAACTCCATCCCAAAATATGAGTTTTGGGGTTATACATACATATTAAGAAAGCAGGTGAAATTAAATGGGGAGAAGGCTGTGATTGGTTGAGAAGAGGAAGTAGGTGGAGAAATTAAAAGGTGGAAGATTGTGATTGATTTAAAAGAGAATGTAGGTGAAAAAGTTGTTATATTTTAGGACAAATTTTGAATGCTAGAAGTTGTTATATGTTGGGGCGGAGGGAGTACATGTTTACAAGTATAAGATGGACTGCATTACCATTTGTGTTAAACAACCAGATGGATGGAGAATTGTAACTCAAAGGATAAAGAAGACATCGATTAACAAATTTGCATAGTAGCAGCAGTAGATGCTTACCAGCTTGGGACAGCCCGGTAAATAAGAGGAGTGCCCGAGCGCCAGCAAAATGGATAAGAGTGTTCAATGCTCCCTTTACTAACAAGTCTTCCTTTATCCTGTTCACAAAGTTTATAATCTTCAGAATTCATCCTCAAGGATATAACAATTATCCAATGTATGCAATAAATATGCTGCTACAATATCAATCAAAGCCATACTTATGACTTATGATTTATGAAGGTGCAATCCACAGAATGCACAGACATACATTGAGAAACTTTATGCTATACATCTGCTTTCCTTTTGTGTACCCACTTCAAGGTCATCCGGACAATCGACCTGATAACACGTAAAATGCACATACAGCTCCTGACATTATTCCGGTACATACTAGCATGAGAATCTATATAATGCAATGTCTTATAGAACTAGTTTATTAATCAAATCCAAAATCTATAGATAATAGTTCACATAAACGAGCAGGCAACTAAAATGCAAATGTGTTACATACAGTAAACAGTCCAAGGAATACTGAAACAACAGCTTACCCTAACAGAGTTGATGATATCCCTGTCAGCCTCTTTGACATATCGCCTGCTGAACTCAGATATCTTTTCAATGAAGCAGCCATCATCATCAACAGCGACAACAAGTCCACTGGCCTGGATATGAAACAGACATCAGGAAAAAAACTGGAGTAAATAAAATCAAATTTGCATGACTAACCCACCATAAACTCCCTCCTCTAAACTCACACTCCCTCTCCCAATTATTGCTAAAAAAGCCCTTAGATAATTTAACAAAGCTTGACACAAATAATATATAAAAGTACATGTTCTAGACTACAACACAAAGTAATGGAAATATGGAGAACATGAATATTTAGTAGATTCACTGGTCAACTATGTCTCAACCTCCAAGATCTTGGCAGCATGATAGTTAGTTTAAATATCCAAACAGTAAAGAAGAATTTTTCCAACCTCAATGATACCAGCAGCAAGACAAACACGGTGGTCGTCTTCACCAAAAGCAGGAGCACAATGGACAACACCAGTTCCACTATCATCAGTTACGTAGTTATCTGCAATCACCCTAAAGGCAGTCTCTTGGAGCTCCAAGAAAAAATCGAACAGAGGTTTGTATCTGCAAGTCGGTAAAGTAACAGTTAAAAACAGGAGGAGCTCCAGATATATACTTCAAATATCCTTGGCTATGGCATGTTTCGTATTGTTCCATCAACCTCTAGAAATCAAGTATCAGGAGTAACCAACTAAGTATTTTTTTAAAAATAACTGAAAAACAGCAGGGAAGGGCCCATGGGTAAGATTTTATTAATATAACAACAGAAGTACAAAAGCCAAAAAAAAGGGGGGGGAATTGCAGATTTTGGATCCAATCCTCTACTGTATACGAATTAAGCATTACTGATATTACCGCAAAAAACAAAGTTCACCATGTATAAAAGTAAACTACACAAGTGGAACACATTGTTTGAGTAGCAACCTAAATAATCTCTCCAAAATAGAGAAATATATAAATGTTAAGCATGAAAATTCAAATAACAAGTGATGTGGATTATTCCTGCCTAGAAAAAAGCAAGTCTGACAAAACCAAACATGGTTAACAAATAACAATTTAAGGAAAAGCGTCATCTCACAGCCATAACTCCCACATCTACTTTCGGAAACTGTTCACTAGTTCAGTGAAATGCTTCCTAGCACAGATAGCGCTAACATGCATGTAACTTTCATTATGTCATGGAGAACTAATCACATGAACTATGAAAGTATTATATAATTAGGAAGACAAAGAGCACTCACTTTAGGCCTACTAAAGATGATCCAGGAAACTTTGCCAATAATTCATATGCATCAGTATCCAAACCACCCTGAACAACTTCAGCAGTGCCTCCCTTAGAATGTGCTTGCTTCTTTCCAGATGACTTAGCCTTGGCTGGCAATTGCCCAAGCCTAGATTCAGCAACAACATACACTAATCCAGTTGACTTGTCCTTAACCTGTTCGCAACACAGTACACATCCTCAACAGAAGAAAACATCAACTTACAAGCAGAGAAGGGTGTCAGCAGTATAGTTTTTTTCCTGGCTAAATGAATGGGGTGGTCTAGGCATGGAGCAGAATAAGAAACTATAGTCGATAATATGTCTTTCTTCTACAATCAATTTGATCCATTTATCACAAAAAGAAATAAATAATGCAAGAATCCTCATTAAGTTAAACAAAAAGGGTTTAAAAATGTTTGTTCGCAAACAGTAAGAACTGTGCAGTTGCGGCTGCTAGATTGACTGGTACATGGTCCTCTATACTGATAAATATGGATTAACCAGATGCGGCAATTAAAGTATTTGCGGGAACTGGCAAACTACTATTAGATCCCAGGAGATATCCACTAACATAAGGACAAACATCATGTATGTGCAGCAAAATGATTATAGGATAAACAAGAGAAAACAACTTAATGTAATATAATGCAGAAACCAGTAATCTATTGTGTATAACATTATGTATGCATTAGTTTACATAACATCCAGAGTTCAAAACTTCTGTGCGTTTTGGATTTACTAGCAAGAAGATTCCTCCGAGTATTTCACTGTTTTTTTTCTTAATATATCATCAGTGAAAGTTCTGTTACTTGTAAAATCAAGTTTTTTTATGTTTGAGGCCTAACAGTGGGTAAAATTGACAGATATTGTCTAAAGTAACAGAATGGAAAATAGCCCAGGGAAATAAAGGAGAAGTACTAACCTTGACATACACAAGATTGGCATTGACACACAATGCTAAGTTGCTTGGAAGTGTCCATGGAGTTGTAGTCCATGCAACAAGTGCTGCATTGTCCGCATCACCAGTAATAGGGAAAGACACCATGACTGCTGGATCTGGGACAGTCTATGGCACCGTAAAAAAAGGTTACTACAAACTGCAACAGCAAATTTATGAGCCACGACAGGAACAAAGTCAATAACCAACCCTATAGTCGAGCGCAGCCTCAAAGTTTGATAGTGCAGTCTTGCAGCCTGTACTGTAAGGCATCACCTGGAACAAGAACAAGAGCCCAGGACATTTTAACTTTCAAGAAATTCCTCATAAAAATAAATCCATTAACAGAAACAACAGACAAAAACCAATCAATTACTTCATGTAATCACAACAGCATTAGCTACAAATGAAAAGCCACTTCCATGTAATGCCTATACTCTGCAATTCATTCTTCTCATTAAGACATACCAGAACAATTCCATTCTCCACACATATAAATTCCAAATTCTAATAAAACATACAGTTAGCCATTTCATACTTCCGAATACCATGAAATTTCTGGTTCCCTACTGCCTCAGCTTGTCCACTTTGTAGCAACTAAATCATGAATATGCAAAGCGAACCCCGGGCTCAAAACTTAATCAGGCGTGAGATCAGAAATTTAACCTTGAAACCCTTGTAGACGAGGTCCTTCTCCCATAGCTGCGAGAAAACCCACCAAACGGACTCCATGAACTTTATATCCATAGTTTTGTAGTCGTCCTTGAAGTCGATCCACCTCCCCGTGCGCGTGACGACGGCCTCCCATTCGGCGACATACTTGGTGACGATACCGCGGCAGGTCTCGTTGTACTTGCCGATGCCGAGGTCGAACACCTGCTGCCGGTTGGTGATGCCGAGCTGCTTGTCGATCTCGAACTCCACGGGGAGGCCATGGCAGTCCCACCCGAAGCGGCGGGAGACGTGGCGGCCGCGCATCGACTGGTGGCGGGTGACCACGTCCTTGATCGTGCCCGCCAGGATGTGGCCGTAGTGGGGGAGGCCCGTGGCGAAGGGGGGGCCGTCGTAGAAGATGAACTCCTCGCCGCCCTCCGTGCGTCGGAGCTGCTCGTGGAAGGCGTCGAGCTCCGACCACAGCTTGAGCACGCGCTCCTCCTCCGCGGGGAAGGAGAAGTCCTTCCCCTCGCAGACGTCCTCCATGGCCTCCGCTCCTGAGTAGGCGGCGGCCGCGGCGAATGGGGCTAGGGTTTCGGGTGAGGCGGCGGCGGCGGCGGCGGAGGCGGATTCGCGGGTAAGGGGAGGAGGGCTTGGAACAAGAGTGGGGAGGAGGGTTTAGAGCTGGAGTTCACGTGCTTCGTGCGTGCGTGCTTCAATTTTCACTTCGACCCTTCTATTTATCATATTTGTACAAACTGTTGTATTGTGTTTACAATGAATGCTACTCAACATGTCCATTTCAGCATTGGCAATGCCAAATTTTCATAAGATACCAATATAAACATGTCTCAAATACATACCAAATTTTGGTGAGTTGCCAAACCAAACAACACCTTGTTCACTTTGTTGTCAATATCAATCTTACCTAAAATTTGATAATGCAAAATTTTGGCATGGTGTTACTATTTTTTTGCAATGTGTTTGTGTGAGAACTTATGAAACTATCAAATTTGGTATGACAGAATTGGTAAGATAATATTTAGTTTGTTGATCTACCAAAATTTGATAACATCCAGACTTATAGGGTTGAAGGTGCAGTATAGCGAACATATACTGTATTGCATTATTGTTATATATGTATACCTCTATCTTACCAATTTTTATTAACATCCAATTTTGGTTAGATGTGACATCAAACTAAACACACCTTATATTTATCATAACATGTCCCTTCTTTTTGATATTTTGCGTAACAGCCCATGTTGCTATAGAAATGTGCATATCAAAATCCTCATATTTGCAAGAAATTAATAACGGCACAGCGATGTACAATATGTACCATCATCTCAAGTCCATAGGATGTTAGGATGGACAAATTTTAGACCATGTTGGATTTGGATTAAGTACGGTGACGTATATCACGATAAAACAATGGTTAACGGTGAACAATTAGTACTGTGCTAGCTGCTTTAGGAAATGGCATTTTGGGCTATGTCTTAATACTATAATCCAGCTTGACTTTTTTATGAAGTTTTGTTTTTCCGAGTCATTTTCATTCGTGTTGTCACGTTGAAACGAGACAGAATGGCTAAAATTGTTTGAATGCGCCGTATTATATTGTACATTGCAAATACAATAGGAGCAGCGCATGGTGTTTCATTTCATCCAAGCACCATTTCACATATTTGATATTTGCATCAGATTGATACGAAGCTAAGAACAATTGCTACATTCCTACATCTACGTGCAGTTAGCTCGCCGGCGCCCGCCGGCCGGCATCGAGCTCGCCGGGCGGCGCACGGGGTTGCCCGTCGACGCGCTCCAGGTAGAACCGGCTCGGCATCCACACGCTCCTGCGCCACCTGGCGTACTCGCTGAACAGCCACCCGCCGCGCCCGCACGCCCGGGGCGCCACGGCCTCGCCGGCGCCGGCGCGCTGCGACCGCATCCACGACTGGCCAGCCGCGCACTGGTGCAACGCGCAGCGTAGTCCCGGTGGGAGACGCGCGCAGCAGCAGGTCAGGACCTTCCTCTTCTCGTCCGCCGCCGGCGGCTGCGCGCCCCGCCTAAGCATGCTTCTGACGACCCTCTTCGCCAGAGGTTGCCGCGCCCGCGCCACGCGCTTCGGCGCTGGCTCTGTGGTCTCCCCCCTCTTCACGATTCTGCCGCTGCCGCCGCTGTGCTCGCCGGTGACGGGCGGTAGGCGCGGCGTCGCTCGCGGCGGCTTCTTGATGGCCTTATTGCTTTTCCGCACCATCAGCATCTCCTGCACAGCCGCGGAGAGCAGCGCCGACGTCCCCGCCGACGACCTGCCGCCACCCATCGCACCCGGGACGCGCGACGGCTGTCGCAAGCCGTGAACAGCACCCGCCGCCGGCGCGCTCTCCACCTCCATGGCGAGCAAAGCAACCGATCACGCTCCTCCTCCTATCTCGTCCAAAACCTTTCCTCGCTGCTCTGAGCCTCTCTCTCAACGTCTGCAATGGCTGCGACAGAAGAGGGCGCGCACTAAACATATAGGCAACCTCCCACCGCGCGCGCGGCCATCGGCTGCCGCACGCGGCGCCGCGCCCCCACCCGCCCAGATACGGCGGTTCAGGTGGTGGATTCTCCGTTTTCGCGGGCGGATGGATGAGGACGCGCGGCGTTGCGGCCGGTGGCGCGCTCACGCGGAGGCGCGCCGGAAGTGGCTGCGGATGGGCGCTCGCACGCGGCGCGGCGCGCGAACAGCAAAACCGCATTCCGCCACGGGCAGAATTAGCGCCGCGCGGGCGAGGTGGTGGTTTAGGCGTTGGAATACGCTTTGCACCGCGTGCGCGCCAATTACCGTTTTTACATCATCGAGCTAATCCATCCGCGTTAATTAAGCTGCGCTTCAAACGCGTGACGCGTCCCTGCAGGGAAAACTGCTTTACTCTATGATGTGTAAACGGGCTGAGAAGGCGGAAATTAGAAATACGTCTTCGGGGTCTAAGACTGAAACGCCACCACCAACACGCGAACGCTGAAGAGAGAAGTCGAGACTCGAGAGAACCCTGCGCCGTCGCCGATGATGGGGTTCGCCGGCCGGGCGCGCGCGCTGCTCTTCTTCGTGGCGGCCGCGGCTGCGGCTGCGGCGCTAACCACCGCTGCCGATCAGATCTTCACTAGTTCAGGTAATCGCCTTGGACTCCGGCAAGAATCAAGATCCGTCGTGCTCCCGTGATTGTCCCTCTCTTCTTGTCATTCCCGATCCAAATTCACCACTTGCTTGATGCGCTTTCTCGGCGTATATTGGTGGAATACTTGTCTATTTCATGATTGTTCTGTTCGATTAGGATTTCCTGCTGCTAGCTTTATAGTGTCTGTGTACATTTACTGGCCAGATCTAGAATTCTGTAGTTGAAGGCTGTTCTTTGAGTGCTTGTGATCTGAAATTGCTAATAGAACGATTAATTTCTGGAACTAACTCCATTTGTCCATGATTTATTTATTTTGTTACTTGTCGCACTCTAATTGCCTCGCAAGAGGGAAAACAGAGGAGAATTGCACTGAATTGTTGCTGATGTCAGGTGCGCCGTTTGGGCGCAATTCGCGTGAGCCAAGGTACCACGTGGATTTCCATCCTGTCGATGCGCCATTTAATCCAGTAAGTTTATGATAAGCTTTCCTCTGTTTTCTAGTTATAGGAATAATCAGCTTTATTTAGTTGTCACAAATTTTGCGCCCGGTGATCATGTGGACATCTTTTAGAACCAAAGCTACTGCAAGATGTGAACAATCCTCGAACCTGTTAATGTAGCCTACTAGCCTTGGTAATGGTAATATAAGGCATTGTCTAAACTGTAGTGAGATTTGGTTATTAGCTGTGATAAACAAACGATTACGATCTAAGCAATGTTGATCATGTTTGTTCTAAATCATGTGTGTTTCATTCCATTTTCATCAGAAATTTCAGGTATTTTCAGCAATAGTTGCTCTTTACTATATTCCAAGAACACTTCCTGTTATCAGAATTAAAGATTTTTATTTTGTACTATGCAGGAAAATGGCCAGGAATCTGTACCGATGACTAGCCACGAGGGGAAACATTATACATGCTTCCTACCAGTTGAGGAAACAAAAACCATGAAGTCGATTATCCCACAAAACGCAACCAATGTTATCATAGAAAGTGAACGGAGAGTTAAGCCAAAGGATCCAGATGAATTGCTGGAAATCCTCAAGGATCAGTGCTTCTACAGGGTGAGATAGAACTCTTTCTTTATGCAGGAGCACTGCATGTGTGCCACTGCGTGATAAATAGATTGACCGAACAAAAACTGATTATTGCTATTAATATTTTGATGCAGAATGAAGGTTGGTGGTTTTATGAATTTTGCTACTATGGGAAAATCCGACAGGTCCATGTAGAGGGTGAAAAGGTAAGCTGCCCCCTCCTCTTCTGTTCTTTTTTCTTTCTTTTCTTGGTCAGATCTGTAGTCATTGAATTTTATCCCTTTTATGTACCATCTCAAAATATCCGGATGCATCAATCCAAGAGTTACTAGATATTTCATCTTTAGTTTGAACAATATAACTACAGCTTCAAGTTTTCATCCTCACACGTTGACTATAATGGATGCAGCCTACAGTTGCTAGAGCAATTGAACTGCCATGTAAAGTTTGTGTTTTTTGCAGGTTATTCAAGAATATGTTCTGGGTGAATATGATGCCGATGCAACTGATTCTTACTATGAAAATCAAACCTCTGGGTCTGCTGACGAAGATGATAACCTGATAGACACCTCTAAGAGGTAATATACTTAATTTGATGAATGTAAGGATATGGAAAGCAAATTATATCTAGAAGTTAAACCCACTGGAATGAATCTCTTCTCTTCATGTTTCAGGTATCATGTCCACCTGTACACAAATGGGACTGTCTGTGATCTCACTGATATACCCCGGGAAACAGAGGTATGAGAAAAAATCGTTTTGTTTCTATAATGTCGTATTAAGTAGTATGTTTGACTGCACTTGCTGCTTTCTTTCTACAGGTTAGATTTGTATGTTCAGAACCCACTGTAGTGATTAGTTCAATTAAGGAGATTTCTTCCTGCAAATATGTTTTAACAGTTCAAAGCCCAATGCTTTGCAAGAACCCGTAAGTTTCATATTCTTTTCTCTCAATTATCTTTACGCCACTTCATGTTTTGAGCTCAGTTTCTCATTCTGCTTGCAGGCTATTTCAGCAAGAAAAACGTACCCTCTCCATTCATTGCAACGAGTTGCTAGCTGAATCTGAAGCCACTGTGGATGATGACTCTCTTCCAAAAGAAGCTCAGATATCCATCATTCCAGATCCAGATGAATTGCATAATTATGCAGCTTATGCTACTTGATTATGTATCATCGTTATATCATCAAACGTTGAAGAAAATCATCTTCCGGGTGCAATGGCAATTTGGCAATGCTAACAATGGTATAGGTTGTTCGCTGAGCATATTATCCATTCATGTGAAGCAGGTTGAGATCATCAGACTAACATTGATCATGAGGAACATTACGAGCGATGGGTGCTTCTGTACTAGTGTAAATGAAGTACTAAGATTCAGTGTCAGGCTGTAGACAGTAACATTTTTCTTGATATGTTTATAGAAGAAAATCTTGCGATACTGAAAAGTGCATGTGCAAACTCGTTTCATTGCGAAATTATGATATTGCTCTGAAGTGAAGAATTGTTATGTGAAAGTTGAGAGCAAAGGTGCTCCCTTATTTTTGAGTCCAGATGACGGCAAGTCGGCAACACAGGAAAAGGGATTTGCTTAATGTTAAGATGTCACACTAAGCCAAGGAATTTTCTTTAATGTTAAGTTGTCACACTAAGCCACCAATTCCAATGCTATGAAAAAGAGCAAATTGCTTTTGCACCAGTGCAAAGATTATGTTATTGGAGAATAGTACAATTTGCAAGAGAAAGGTGATAAAAAAAGATATCAAAATGCCATTAGAAAGCGTCCAGAACTAAACAAACTATTCTCCAAGAAACTACGATCTGTACTTTAGTCAACTGTAGAATGGTTCAATGAATTGACTTGGCCTACTGTACATTTCTAGTCAAACCAAACATCGATAAGATCTTTGGTGTACACCATTAGTCAACACAGGATTTGGTTAAGCGTTGTACAAGTGGTGAAATTGTCTAATGCTTACAGAAAATTAAGTTAGTCACTCCGTAACAACCCGTATAAATTCGTAATGCTAGGGCCTCATTACATTGTAATGTAGATGAAGATTAAGTATCGACACTTAAAAAACATTAGCATACAATTAATTAAATTTTAATTATTTTAAATTTAAAAATTGATTTATCTAACAAAAAATTTTTACACGAAATACACCGTTTAACAAAAAAATAAATTTTAATTAGAAACTAACGAAGCATATGTCCCATCCGTACTGGGTAATATATTTTGGGATCCCATTTATACTGTTGCTATATATTTTGGGATGGGAGAAGTTGTAAAATTATTTTATATGATTTTTATAATTCAGAACGTGCAGTTCTCTCGGCTGCATTCAGGGCTGTACGGAGCAGTAAATATTCCACGCTGACAGACAGGTGGGGCACGCGGTAGGCAGTATAGCCACTTGAGTGGGCCCCACCAGCAACTGCTGGCCAATCAGATCGAGGGGATGTATCCACGCCTCCCATGTGGCCGGACGCGTGAGTTGCAGATCCCCAAATGTTATTCAAACGCATACCCTCACCCACTGATTGCATGGACCCATGATCTTCTGGGCCCACATGTCATTGGGTGATAAGTGGGTACGAAGAATCGCTGGGTTGGTGGAGCTAACCTTGCTCGGAATTAACGTAAATTGACTATACTCTTTAGTTTATCGGATACTTTTATGAGAGAGAAGGAAGAACAGGGAGAGGAGGGAGAAGAAAAATAATCAAAAAATAAATAAATAAAGAGAGAGAGAGAGATAGAATCCCAGATCTCTCCACAGTTTCAACGCCTCAAATCTCTCAACTCTCGTCCCAATCCATAGGTACACGCCTTCCCATCTTTCCTCTCCAAGATTTCTCTACCTCCTTGTTTTTGTTCAAAGGGAGGACAGATTTCAGTTCTTGTATCTGTTTCGATCTCCAACCAAATCTGTCCAAGGAATTTCAGTTCTTGTGCGGCAGAAGCCACCAATGCGTGCCAAGCCCATCTGAGATCTCACCGGCTGATCAGCTGATGTAGTTGCAGTCGAATTTTGTTCCTTTTTGGGCAAAATTATGTTCTTAGAGCTGTAGATTGCTTATACATTTTCCCATTTTGTACTCTTAGCGCAGTTGTTTTTTTTCCCTTTCGACGAGGATTTTCTCGTCATCTTCTTTGGTTGATCCATCTTTGATGCGCCAAGAAGCAAGATGAACACGAATTACTCGTCCCTCCCATTGACCTCCATCGAGCTCCAATCCAACCAGCCCAAATCCGAGGTCGCCAATGGCGGCGGCTACAACGGCCACGCCAAGATCTCCAAGCAAGATTCGTTCCTGGGCGAGGGGGAAGACGGCGACGGCGGCGGCGGCGGCGGCGAGCACGACGAGCTGCCGCTCATCGGCGACGGCCCCGCCGGGCCACCCGAGGGCTCCGGCGTGCCCGGCGCGGTTTTCAACCTCGCCACCTCCATCATCGGGGCCGGCATTATGGCCCTCCCGGCCACCATGAAGGTTCTCGGCGTCGCCGTCGGGCTCGTCTCCATCCTGGTCATGGGGATTCTCTCCGAGATCACCATCGAGCTGCTCGTGAGGTTCGCGGTGTACTGCCGCGCGCTGTCCTACGGCGAGGTCGTCCACAAGGCGCTCGGCCGTCCGGCGAGCATCGTGGCGCAGATGTGCGTCATCATCAACAATGCCGGGGTGCTCATTGTGTACCTGATCATCATCGGAGATGTGATGTCAGGATCACTGAAGCACATCGGCGTCATGGATCAGTTGATCGGGCATGGCGAGTGGGATAACCGGAGGCTGCTGATCTTGGTGGTTCTTGTGATCTTTCTCGCCCCATTGTGCGCGCTCGAGAAGATCGACTCGCTGAGCTTGTCATCTGCAGCATCGGTCGCGCTTGCTGTCGTGTTTGTGGTTGTGTCATGCATCATTGCCTTGGTGAAGGTTATTGAGGGTAAAATCAGTATGCCGAGGATGGGGCCGGATTTTAGCTCAAGGGCAGCAATGCTGGACTTGCTCGTGGTGATACCGATCATGACGAACGCATATATCTGCCATTTCAATGTTCAACCAATCTACAATGAGCTCAAGGAGAAGACACCTCACAACATGTACAGGATTGGGAGGATCACTACTGTGCTATGTGTTGTGGTATATGCACTGACTGCAGTCTCAGGGTACCTCTTGTTCGGCGAAGACACTGAATCTGATGTGCTCACCAACTTCGATAAGGATCTTGGGATCAGATTCAGCTCAATCCTCAACTTCATCGTCAGGATTGGGTATGTCATCCACCTGGTTCTCGTCTTCCCGGTGGTCCACTTCTCGCTACGACAGACGGTGGACTCGTTGATCTTTGGCGAGTTAGCGCCCCATAGCAGGAAGAAGATGCTTACCTTGACAGTGGTGCTCTTGGCGCTCATCTATCTCGGCTCAACGATGATACCCAACATCTGGGTGGCCTTCAAGTTCACCGGTGCGACGACGGGGTTGGCATTAGGGTTCATCTTCCCGGCCCTTATCGCATTGAGATTGGACAAGGAAGGGAAGTCCTTAGGCAAGGGTGAGAGGCTCTTGTCACTTGTGATGCTGGGTTTGGCCATGGTTGTTAGCATCATTGGAGTAATCGGGAATGTATACAGCCTGAAGAGCAAATCCGAGTGATCTATCAAGAATGAACAAAGTAGGGTTAGTGCATTGCCATGGCAGTCAAGAGACTGTATTAGCATGGTCAGGATACAGAAGACAGCAGGGGTACTACTTGAGCAAAGCTCAGATACATTTTGTTTACCTTTAGAGGTGCAGGAGCATTTCTTGAAGGATTTTCCTTTTTGTACCTTTGGACCAGATTCTTTGATGTATTTGCACTTGTGCTTACGGTGGATCCTGGGTATTTATTGGTTAAGGCAGCACAAGATGATAAGAAGCTGGTTGTGTTGTACTGAGAGGTTGTTGCCTGTCCGACATGAAAAAAAATTGCATTCAGAATGATATGTTTGGCACTTTTGGCATTTTAAAGCATTTTTCATATGTGCCAGAGTATGGAGCCTGGAGATCATTTTTCACAGTTGAAGTTGTAGGTCAGAAAATTACTTGTTCAATTTGCAGTTGCTTGAATGTAAATGAAATTCTCCCCCATAACCAAAGATAAATGCTGAGATGCACATATTTTGTTTAGGTAGTTTGGAAGTACATGCCCTCTTTAAGTCTTAACCAAAGTAACACAACATCGAAGCGTCGACCAAAATGTTTACTCTTGAGACGATCTCCAAATCAGTATGAATATAAAAACTGAGCACCATGTAGGTTACAGAGATCCTGTCAGAGTGTCAGGTCCGTCGCTATTGTTTTTGTGAAATAACGTGTCTGCTCCATTGGCCATTCCTCAAAAGGATGTTGCAGAAAAATTAAAATGTCAATCATGACATTCTCTTAATATTTCTCGCAAAACGGTGTCGATACATCAGTATGTTACAAAAGAATGCAACAATAAACAATGAAACTACAAAATTGTTGTCTCATGATCCTGAAGTACTGTTGGTACATATCGCTGTGAACACCACGCAGACGCCTTGTAGATTTACCTTGAGTCCGTCACAGACGGTGTGGTAAGACAAAGGAGAATGGTACGACAGCCACAAAAATGCCCACATCAACCTGCGAGTGACAAGGAAAGAATCGATTTATTGAAGATAAAGCCGCAGAGAAAAAAAACAACTATCGCTACTACTCCCTCCGTACCCTTCCAAAATGTCATACATATGAATTTGGACACATATGATACACATACATGGATGGATCTATGCATGAATCTATTCAAAACCCAAAACGTTTTATATTGTAAAACAGAGGAAGTATTAGATAAACATAACGCTGGCAGGTCGCCATCTGAAAATATTTTAGCACCAATTATTAATACAATATAGTATCAGTAATAATACAATATAGTATCAGTATAGGGGAGGGCAAAACGACCAGTATCAGTAAAAGAGATGAAACCACTTGGCATATCAAATGACAAGAACTCACCTGCTACTAAAACTGTGAGTTGCTGAGAAATGTAACCATGCATCGTGCACCCTGAAACATTTTGTCTATCTTCTGCCAAACTAAGCTCTGAACATCCAGAAGCTTCCTCACTTTGTCCTGAAGCATTGAGTGACGCCGTATTGTTTCACCATGTATCTATTTCCAGGAAAGGCAAAAATTGAGTTTAGGAAAAAATACATATTATATACCCTGTGAGAATTTTTCAGAACAGAGTTCATTTTTTTTAAAAAGAATAACAGAGCAGAGTGAAAAATATATAACAGCGTATACCTTCAAATACAATTTGAGAACAGCCTGAACAAACTCAAAGTTATTCCTGTAGGAAAGCTCATGTATGAAGTAATCCAACAGCAATGAAATGGATTGAAGTTCAGGTCTCTGCTCCAAATTTTCTGGCTCATCATCAATTAACTGTAGCACCCGTAGCTCCATATCTAAAGACGATGGTGATAAGCCTTTTAGGTAGTCAGTAAATGCCGAATCTGTAAAACAGATCAAGAGTCAGCATGTCAACCATGACAAGCATCAGCAGCACAGGCCACAATGCTAACAAATATCTCCCAATTTTGGCCTTGTTTCTGTCGGCAAACCATGGCACTACATAATGACTTAATAGAAGCGGCAAGTGAAGTATGTGAAGCAACAGTATAACAGCATCTCCTTATAGTCTAATCAATGAGCTAAACCATATAATAAGGTAAATGCACTTGAGCAAATATGCCTATGAACACTCACAATTCTGTGTATCTCCACAGGATTGTAACAGCCGACTAAAGTGAGAGGAGAGGTCAGCCATTTTTTTGTGACTTGTGTCCTCAGTACTGCTGTCAGTTTCTTTACTTTTCGCAGCAGGCTCAAATAATATCTCCCCCGAAAGGGATGGAACTGTGGGCAAGAAAAAAGGTGCCTTCTCAGGTTTCTTTGGTGGCTCAATTGGTTTATTCCGAACCTAAAGACACAGAAATATGATGATGAGAACTTATTTAGTTGCTGTTTTAAACAAAAATGAACATTATAATTCAAAGTAGCATAGTGATGCAGGTCACATCGTCACTTGCAATATACGGAGTAGAAACTTACGATTAAAAAGCAAACAAAAGTATATTACCTTTATAATGTCAAGATTCGTCAAACTTTGCCATTGACTCTTGGGAAGCAAAGAGAGGGTGATCATATTGGGTATTGGGTGATCCATTATGACATAAGATTTAACTTTACTTTCTTTTGAATCTTCTGAAATATGGATGGGCTCTTCCTCAGATTCTTCTGTTGATGAAACAGTGGGCAAACGCACATTTCTGACATGTTTACCACTTGAATAATTATCAACATTTGTTGACGGAGAGAACAAAGCTTGATTAACCCTGTCAAAATTATTAAGAAACACAGTGGTTGTATATCAGACAGAATAAAATACAGAAGACTGCATACTATATCTGTTATTCATAATAGACTAATAGTAATACTATGGAGTAGAAGGGAACAGCTATTGTTGTATGTGCTACCACGTTCAAGTGGTTCTAAACACAGCACCGACAGTGATTTTGCAGGCCAACATATTTTCAAGTGAATATTATGAAAAATTATGCCACTAAGCGAAGTCCAGTTCTCAATTGTGCCACTTTTTTTCCCACTGGTCCATTTGGGCACTTCTCACTTTGCCATTTTCACCCATCTGGACAATGGGTTTTGACCAGCTATGGCATATTAGCTGCTGAGGACCGGAGGGAACAGGAAGGGGCTGCCACTAGAGGCACAATGGTTGGTACTTGAGGAAGGAATAAGACAAGGGGTAGAATGGTACTTTGAAGGCTCTGAACAGACAGCATTGGATGGGGACGGTAGAATGGTACTTGAAGGCTCTGAACAGACAGACACTCGAACGGAATTTTTTGATGGGATGTCAATACTGAGAAGTGCCCTAACTGGCTGGTGGCAAAAACAAGAATGGGAAGCCACCACTGGGAAGAAAGTACTTTGTTGGAAAACAATGCTGCGATAGGTTAAGTTGGCCCTACGTGATGTGCTAAAAAACCAGCACATTGGAGACTGACTTAAGAGAGCAAATTTTCGCAAAGCTGTGCTGACATAACATTTCAAACAAAGGTAGATCTTCCAGGGATGAACCTCATCCTCTTTTGTACTCTGAGGTGGTTTGATTGTTTAGTTGCAACTGATGGTACGTAATTTCAGTACCATGTCATCAACTACAGGATGGACAGATAAAATTGTTTATTTGCCAAATGAGCTGTGTCATGATTTTGCAGAGTTATAACAGATGGAGAACTCATCTAATATTTTGCTAAATGATATCTCCAAAATTAACTTAGATCTGCATAAAAGGTCTATAAAACGAACATGGTGAGCACAAGTAAATGAAAAAGAAGCTTACCAAAGATAGACACCATTTTGATCAACATGGGTGGTTGCCAACACATCCATATTAGGAGACATAGAGAGAGATGTTATAGATACATCGACATGCATTGCATCAATCTGCCTTGCTAAACTGATATCCCATATTCTAAGAGTCCCATCCATACTTGATGAGATGAGCCATTTTCCATCCTCACTGAAACACAAATCAGTAACACGGTCTGTATGGCCTTCGAATCTACGGACCATTTTCATTGCTACTGTATCAAACAATATAAGCACCATGTCATCTGCTACAGTAGCAAGAAGACCTGCCATAAAATAGCAAAAGACTGTTAATTGCACATAGAATTCTACACGAGAATAATCAAATATGTTAATACTACCATTTGCCCGGTGATATGCAATCTTGGTGACAGATTTACCAATATCCAGTCTGGATTTTAGCTTGCAACTTTTAAAATCCCAAACCTGCAAGAGGAGACAATCCTATAGGTAAGTAATATTGTCATGGATAAAAGTTCACTAATACTTGTAAAGATAAGGTCAAATATATGCAGATAAATGGCTGGTATTTGCAGCAATATGCAATTCTCGATTGTAGGACTAGAAGATCAACATTAAGAATCATATTACCCAGCTGAGGACATAAAGATGAAACGAAGTGCACAATACTACTCTGTAAAATGTGCAGTAAAAGGCTGTTTGTAATTTGTATAATTACTTAGCACGCCTCAGGATTGACAATAGAATTAAAAAGCAACAGAAAGCATGAAACCTTAATATCACCACCATATCCGGCACTAATAAGAGAGCCATTTGTAGCATCACACGCTAATCCAACAACTTCTCCGTCATGTGCACGTTTAATTGCCAACGAAGTATCAATATAACTGCCACGACTAATCCCCGATTGCAGGTTAAATTTTTCGATCCAACCACCTTCAGTGCCCAAGAAAGTAAAATTTCCACATGCACTTATTGCACAAGCCTGTCAGAAAAAGATTAAAAACAAAATAATGGAGCACTTATAAACTCCAGCTTGTGAAAGCTAATTCACAGAAAGGTTGCATTGATCTAGTCTAATAATTGAAATTCCATACATGCAATTTAAGAAAACATGCATTACCTTAATTGGTGACTTGCTGCCTGATGACGGTGTCAGAATATGCTCCCCAATCACAAAGTTCTGTAGACGCCATACATATGCTTGTGAAGTATCCGTGTGGCAGGTAACAACGTTACACCAATCACGTGCGCGTATCTCAGCTGACAACAGAAGCAGAAGGTTTCTCAGCTTAAGTTATAGTTTTTTCTTCATATAGGCAAAAATATAAAAAGAAAGGTGCAAATCTGCAACTAGTTTACAATGCACAACTGCCAAATGTAATGAAACACTACTGTTACACAAGCGCTAAGCAAATGACCAGATCAAAAATGTTGGGAGGGCATAGTTTTCTGGGTGCCATTTTCATTCCACAGCCATAATGAGCATTTATTAAAATATTCACATTGCAACGTCCTAAAAGATTATGAATACTGATAGACAATATTAAAAGGCCCCATTGGAAAATCTTCAGAGGTCACACTTTCATTTACTTTGAGAAAGGCCCTAGCAGCAGTAAAATCAGATCGTTCTGAAGACCTAAAAGAACTGCACTATGAATGGGGGTTGTCTGTTGTAAAATAGACATCCTGCATCTTACTACAAAAGTTTCTCCACTTCTCCAACTCTTATTTCTGCTGTTCTTGCTCTCCACATCTGCTCCTTTGTAATGGCATGTTTATAATTTCCAGAATGTAGTTGTTTCCATTGGAATATAAGCAATTTCTCTACCAAGATAAAAAAAGGTGCACTTCCCTGTCGATGCTACTTTCAATGGCCAGAGTACTGGTAGAATATTTATTCGTAGCATAAAAGTAGAAAACAGTATCATCACTGCCAGTGATTTCTATTTATTCAGAAAAACAGAAGTGGAAGAACAGTATGCCTATATCTGTCATTAGTAAAAGTATACAGAAGTATTGCAAAGACAAAATAGTACCACAATCAAATGCAATAACTGGTTTCAGCTTGATCTCTTCCTCCTGCATGACATAGAAGTTTTAACATCTTAGAGAAGGAAAAATAAATAGGCAGGGAATAAATGTATTAATCAAATCCTTACCTTTAATCTAAGCCTTTTTGCCCTTTTTGACACGTGTCTTTGAGAAAGTTCTCTGCTTTGTTGATCCTGTCAACAAATAGTTGTGTCAATAGAATTAAATAGTGAGCTAGCTAAGGTTTCCTTTTCCCAAAGAGGCAAGGCATCCTGATAAGAACGTAAACATGCAGGATTCAGCGAAAACCAAACGCATCTGATGAATAGCATTTTCATAGTTCACTCAACACCTCAACAGAAAGCAAAACAAGGAAGCATGTCAGAAGTGATAGGCATGGAAGTTTTATTTCTGCTCTCACTGCTATGCTCATATTGTTGTCATACAGAAATATCCACCTGATAAATGCAGGTTCGGATTGATTCATTTTTTTAAAAGAAAATGAGAGCAGACCAGTTACTAATAAAATAATAGTTACAAAGGTGTAAGTCCGCTGAAACAACAGTATACCTAAAACACGCTTAAACTTACAAAAGATCACATGCCTTAGCATGGTTGATCAGAACAGAACCATTATACAGTTCTATTAGACCAGAGATTATTGAGGAAATGACAAATAAAGTCTCAAACATCCTAACTGATGTAAAAACATACACCTAGAATGTTAATCATGGTGTATCACTGCCATGTTCCTAATAAGTTCCTAGAAAATAGGAGATGTGATCCATATAAAAGTTAAAGACAGCGAGTTACCTGGACAACTGAAAAAAGGCGAAAGGCACGATCTTGACCAGCAGATAAGATGCATTTTCCATTGCCGTAGAATCTATCGACAAAAATATGGTTACTACTAATAAAACAAACCAACTGAAAAAAAAAGACATGATTGAAGCACTTATCACCTTATGCACCGTGGTGGAGCACTATGGCCACTTCGAAATCGTAACAGACGAGCATCTCCATCATTAGTATCAAATATCCACATCTGGTAAACAGCATATTAGATTACTGGATTATCAAGTTAAACTGATGTAGGTTTTGCAGCTGATATAAACTTTACTCCCTCCATCCCAAAATATAAGGCACAACCACCACAAACACAAAGACCAAGAAAGAATTATTATCTCCTCCTCGTTTGGATCACCTCAATAAATACAATGCATGCGCCCAATGGGATTAGAGATCTTAAGGGTGGAGGATTTAAAAAAAAAAGTATTTAGGGGAGAAGGAAAGTGGTTGCGCCTAATATTTTGGGATGGAGGGAGTATTTGACAAGGTAATGTCAATTCCAGACCAGTATAAACTTCATCTTTCCAGGCTAGTTAGGGCCCGTTTGATAGGACTCCTGATTCTATGATTCTCTGATTTTAGATTCTAATTCTCCTGAAACAGATTCTGGAGAGAATCAGAATCGGTATAATAAAGTAATAATTAGAACAATATTTTAGGTGATTTTCTAGTGATTCTTGGGAGAAACTGGTTTCAGGTGATTCTGAGGAGAAACTGTTTTTTTGGTGATTCTCATTCCCTATATAAAACTGCTGAATCACTTGAAGTGATTCTTCTCAGAATCAGTTATAAAATAACCCGTTTAGCAGAGATTCTACTGATTCTGTTAAGAATCAGGGAGGAGAATCCCTACCAAACAGGACCTTAGTTTCTCACAAGGAGGATCCTGGCATACCTCACTAATCCTATATACATATACAAGTCATTCCCACTAAGTGTAGTTAATAGCAATTTTCTCTGCTTTCCATACTTCCACGTCACCCTGTTTTCTCTCAGCCATTCATTTTCAATCAAGCGATCCAGACTTTTTACCAGGTGTTCGCTTACAGGGTTAGAACGAACACACATTGGGTCTCCATCCGCACACGTCGCTACACGCTACTCTCTACTTCCAATCAAGGCAGCCGCCATCGCATCGCCTCCCCCACGCCCCACTGCCGTGCCATGCGAGGTCGTGATCCCCTGGCCCCAGCTCCGCAGGTGGGCCTATCAGGGCCACATCGCCTCCTGCGGCGTCCGCGACAGCTTCCGCAGTTAATTGGGACGGCTCCACTTGCACGCCTCCATGTCTTCCAAGCTCCTCGTCTTCCGAAACCATCAATCTCATCCCATCCCCATGACTTCTTCATGTATGTTGTTCACAGAACCACAGGCACCATTTGCTTCCTCTTTTCCTGTTCTTGCTTTGCCTCTATCTGTCGATGTTCTCCTTTCCATTTGCTTCTGAGAACTGCCACATTCTATTTCTAATCTTTGTTTCCTTTGGAATTATGTTTCCCAACAAGCGTTTATTATTGCATATATCATGTTTTTTTGAGAGAATATATCATGTAAAATTACGCTAATACCCTTCTCATATTAATCTTAAAATATAGCTCTGTCTTCGTATATTTTCCATATGAATGGATGCAGAAATCTATTGGATTCGGGATTGAATGATGAACTGGAGTATGAGCAAAAAGCTCACACAGGTTAGTATTACTAACCTCTTTGTGGAATGTCATGTCGTAGTCCTAATTTACTGGGGAGTTTTTTTTCACTCATACCATCCTAACAAGATTCTGGTGGGTTAGTTTGTCATCTAATCCGCCATCCGATGGAATAGATATAATTTCACCAGTATGTTTGACAAACACATGTCAGATATTAATTTCATTGGCAAGTCTCTGCACGCGCTATTTTCATTCTATTTTATTAACTGGAACTCCCTCATTATAGTTAACTTTTCTACTTTGATTCTTTCTATTGCAGTATAACTGTTCAAGTTTGATAAAAACTGAGGATAGAGGAACTTCATTGGGGACCAACATTCACAATCAAATTTGAATATGCAGAGAAGATCAAAAGGAAATATTGCTGATGAAGTCAAAAAGGCTCTCGACAACTTCTTTTGAAGACAATAGAGACTACACCAAGCTTATGACAGGTGCTACCCAACTGTTTCAGTCGAAGGTTAGGATCTCATTATTATCCATATCACTACATGCATTTTCATCCATTACCATTCCCAAAAATTACTGAACATTCCAATCTTTAACTCATTTCTAATTTTCCCCAACTTTTTCATATCAATTCTTTTGTTTGAGTTCCCGCGGCAAAGCGCGGGGTATCCAACTAATAAAAGCCTAACACTGAAATATCATAGACATGCAAGAGAGTACAACTGGTTGGTGCAGCACAAAGGCACGTTGTTAATGCGCAGAATCATTCTCCCTACTACCAAGTGTACAGTTGATGCCCCATATCTGGTTAAGTACTAGCCGCATGCAGCTTTGGACCTTTGCATGTTTCTGTACAACAGCTTTTAAGCTCGATATTTTTCCCCACCTACCAACGAAATGAAATGGCGTATAACAAAAGGACACTTACCTTTATTGAATTATCAGAAGCCGAGCTCATCAGAATAGGCTCGTTCGCGAAAAAATGAAGTGAAACTATAGAGGCATCATGGGCCTCCCGAATGACAGAATGAAGGCGCCTTTTCTCAAGATTCCATATACTAATAACACCTGATGATCCTCCAGAGGCCAGAAGAGGCTGCCCATCTGGTAAAAGAATAATTATGAAACACTTCAGCTTATGTATGAAATCTGTATTATAGAAAAAAAATGCAGCAGCAGCATTTCCTGATCTGAATCTAACATATAATTATTAGGTGGTGCCTAACTGCCAGTCCCATCTTAATAGGACAAGCTTTCTAAAAAGTCATTTGAGTGTTCAGTCAAGAACAAATTTCAGGACTAAACCGACATGCAAGGGAAAATGAATATGTCAGGATTTTGATTGGACATTTCCATTCTTGTAATAATCTGGTGAAAAATGTTAACAAGGTTCTAATTTACAACGAGTCGATCAAAGCACCTGTTCGAAATGACAATGCAGTCACAGCGCCACGAATTTGATGATTGAAAGACATCAACTCTTCATCATATCGTATGTTATGAACATGGATTGTTCCATCAGAACATCCGATTGCAACTACATCAAGAGCAGGTGAAGAAACACAACAAAATACTGATGAGTTCCAACCCTTAATCTCGTAAAGTTTCTTCTTAGTGCTGATATTCCAAAGCTGCAAGGGACCTTCTTCGCTTCCAATGATGACCTAACGTAAGACAAGATTGGATTTGTTAACAGAAATGAAATTGAATGCATAAGAGATTTGACCTCTAAACTATCTCCAAAGCAAAGGAAACTCCACTTGCTTTATTTAGATAAGTATCAGGATGCATAATGCAAGTTGGTATAAACTTGTCTCCCAATGATATGTTCCCAACAGGCTCACTGTTTGGCTCTGTTCCTCTGAAGGACCATATAAATACATTCCCCTTAATATCTGCACTTAGAATGTATTCTCCAAACAGGTATAATATATTGACCTTTTCTTCATGTCTGCTCCAAGTAACCACCTGATTGAAAGAGATCCAGTTAGAACATAGAATTGTCTGATTGAGAGAAGTCCCTGTAGCAGTTGATGGGCATAAAATGTTGCATTTGGATATCCTTTCTGGAAGTTTGAAAGAACCATTTCATTCAGAAATTATTCAAATTTTCAGTTTCAAATATTATAGGAGCACATAATCTGACTATCTCCAAAATGAAGCAACATCAAGTGAACCAGTAATAATATTTAGATAAAAGCCCCAAGGCCATGCTTTTACCAGTAATAATATGAATGGTTATAGCCTCAATAGCCTAAATAACTAACTAAGTAGTACTAGTAGTGACTAACATGATAATTCAAAATCTGCTATTGTAAGCTCAGTAACACCCTCACCTGATCAGTTCGTTTGAAAACAGCGATATCACTTCCATACGCAGCAAATGTATAATCCTTGTAGGATGCAAGGGCACGAATCTTCTTGGGCAATTGAGGTCCTTTGATGACATAACAGTTTGTAAACCACAAGGAAAAACGCAATACATTAAGAATCTTCACATAGCCCAAAAAACGACAGACTTACCAGAAAGGACCAAATTCAGTTTAGCACACTGCAAAACAAGAATAAATCCAGTTAGGTTCTAAAAATGAGTTAGCTACATCAGAAAACTATGCAAGGTGAGAGTGGCTAGAGGCAAGAGTAAAGCTCATACGTACAATGAAGCAGCTCGACTGAATCGAGGTAGGGAGCAAATTGCATTAAGCTAATACCACAATCAGTAACTAGCTCCTGAGCTCCAACTAGGACTTACTACACCATCACCGCTCCAAGCATCACTAATCCTGCGTTCTACCAAAGCAACAGGCTACTGCAAGCTCCCCGTAAGCTACTTGCTTATTTTGATTTGAGAAGCGAAACGCCGAAACCTCGGGCGGAATTTTGCGACGACGCGAGCACGAGGGGGACGGTGGGAGACGAGCGGGAGAAAGCAGCTTACGTTGTATACGTGGAAGGCCTTGCCGACGCTGACGGTGACGAAGGTCTCGGTGCCGAGGCGCTGCACGGAGAAGGGCACGCCGCCGGCCGTGATGTACCCGATGGCGCGGAACGGCTCGAAGATCCCCATCTCCCTCACCCTCCCTCTCTCTCCCGCACCGCTGGAGCGGCCGCGGCGGCGGCGGTTACTACTCCGGCTGCTGCTGCTGCTGATTTTCGAGGGCTTGGCTGCTCAGCTAGGATGGGGGGCGCGCCGGCGGCGAGGGTTTTAGAGGGGAGGGGGGTTTTTGGAGCGGCGGCGGGAGAAGGGGGAAGCTGTCTGGGTAGGTCAGCCTTGCGTTGCGTGATGAGGTGGGATGGGCCGGGCCGGGTCGGGTTGTCTGGACCACGAGAGCATCCTGGTCCACACTGCTGGAGGCTGGAGCTGGACCGACCCCAAGTTGCGAGTGTTTTGCTGAGGAAATAAGTCTATATGGCCTCCCTCATGTCTTACCCTTGGTCGAATGGCATCCCTCAACTGCAAAACCAAGTATAATGCATCCCCCAACTTCAAAAACTGATGCAAATCCTAGTCCTTCGGTGATTTAGAAAGTGGTTTTGCTCACATGGTAGGTTGACCTCGGTCAAACCCGCTGAGTCAACGCATGACCCCCAAATGTTAGTGAAATATGGCAAACATATATAATGGACCCCTTATGTCAGGTACATTCCTTTTCTCCTTCCCCATCTCTCCCTATCTCTCCTCATTAGCAGCAACAGAAGTGATGCTAACGGCGGGATCGAGAAGGAGCTGCCAAGGAGATCCACGATGAGCAGCGACGAAGACGGCGTTGCGACTAGTGATGAAGACCGCAACAGCTCGCGAGAACTTGGGGGCGACAACCCATGGCAAAGGACGATGGGCGGCAAACAAGGCAACTCGGAGGCAGCAATGCAGCTGTAGCGACAGGGCAGCGCACGCATCTCCCGTTCCAACATGACCCTCCGCCATCGACGCCCTTCTCCACCGACGAGAGCAGAGAAGCACAACAACTGCCCCGTCCTCATTCATATTCCCTTGCGGCCATCTTATTGAATCCAAAAGCCGGAGGAGGAGGAGGAACGACCACTGCGGTGATGCAGGCACAAATCATGGTTTGTTCCTTATGTTGCCTCCAAGCGTCGTTGTTCCCGCCCATAGCAACGGACCATCATCGCCACTTCCCGAGCTACTTTGAGGTGCTCACTGGCGAGCCCATAATGTCGTTGCGCTACATCGTGCGTGGCGAGGACACCATGCTGCCGGAGGTCTCGTTCGATCGGTTTCGCGTGGGTCCCCAGTTCTTCATGCATGCGTCACGCCATGCCATTCTCGTCGTCAGCGAGCGCCGCCTTTGGAACAAGTTCCGGCAACCGTGCCTGAACCAGAACTTGTGCTACCTAGATGAGTACTACTTCTTGACATTGCTCGACATGGGCGACCCTGCCGACAAGGAGCAGAGAGGCGCGATGGCTACCCCCCTCCTCGGTTGTCTTCCCTGGTGGCCATCTTCCTGATCTAGAAGCCGGAGGAGGAGGAACGACCATCGAGGCAACACTGGCCCAAATCCCGATCCACTCCTTCTGTTGCCTCCAAGCGTTGTTGTTCCCGCTCGCGTGATGGACCACCACGCTGCTTCTCGAGCTACATCGAGGTGCTCACCAACAACGCGGAGAGTAGCATTAGTGGCCGCGTCGAAGCGACCAGCCGCCCGAATTTTTGTAGGAAAGAGACGTAGACATCACATGGTCCCAAACCATCGAAGGGCTAGATTTACACCGGTTTTTGAAAATGAGAGAGACATTATATCTGATTTACATCGGTTTTTGAAAGTGAGAGACACTATATCCAGTTTTGTAGTTAAAGATATGATTCAATCAATGGTAAAAGGCAAGAGAGGTCAAATAGACTTATTCCTTTTGATGGTCTCTTTTTTCTCCTTTGATTGTTTTTCTATCTTTTTTTCCAGTTTTTGATGGGCAAAGATATTTCAATTTTCAATACAGGAAAAGTTCTGCATAAACTCAAAATTGTTGTATTCGGTAACCTGGAAACGGAAGAGTTTCAATGTATTCTACCGACGTGCAGTGCGAACGGTTCCTCCGCCCCACAGCCATCCACTGTTCTTCCCCACAGTTAAGGAATCGAAGCAACCCAACTATGGAGAATACCATACTCCTGAACTGAATGTTCATCAGGTCAAAACTCATTAACTAGAGATACTCAGATACAAGCTGCAAGCAATGTCGTACTGCCAGTGCCAGGGACGATTATAGTTCAACGGTATCATCCTAGGTGAGTTCATGACATGTCAAGAGTACAGATATTTTGGTTACAACTTTCTCGATTACCAGGACAGCTATAGATCACAATCTCAATACGTAACACCCTCCCTAAAAAAAGAGTATCCAGTTCAGATGTAGGAGTACAAAAAATGTGTACTCGTCACAGAAAACACCAATATGCCTTCACAAAAAAGAGAAAACACCAGTACATAACAGTTAGCAATTGGGTATCACACATCTGAAGAATATCCTAAGCAAGAACATTAATGAATTACAGAAAGCAGCTTATGCCACACTGAAGTTGCTTATAAATTTACAATTATCTTAGTTTACAACTACATTTACCCAAAGGGGTAAGATCCTGAAGCTAAAAAGCTGGAGTTCTATCGACACCAATGGACACAGCAATGAAGATATTTCATGCTGCTGCATCTGCACAAAATTGTTGCCCTTTTTTCAGGAGCTACATGACATTTCTGAGCTGCGGATCAGCGGATATTCATGACCACCTTGCTACCTTCATCTCCTATGTATTCACCACAAAAAGTACTGGATCTAATAGATCTGAATTTTCACACAGCTAGCACCCCAACAATATTAACGCAAGCTAGCGAAACCTATGTGGTATGTCACAAGCAGCTGAAATAAATAATGGAGCCTCAGCATGAACACATACAATCTACAGAGAGCACACACATGATATGCATATAACGAATCATAATGGGAGAAGAGACCGGACATACTGCCGGGAAGTACTGTTTCGTCCAAGGCCCAGCCCTAGGCCCAATGGTGTTCTATCGGTCTTCTTACTGTGGTCACAACACTGAGATGAACTGACGTGACTGTGAGATTTTGAGTTAGCATGTGATTCCGCACAAGAATGGCCAGTGCCATTACCATGGTGGGAAGGCCCCTCGCCATTCTGCAAGACTGTGCTTGTCATCTGTATCATTCCCATTTCCTCATCAGTGTGTGATGTATGATCAAGCCGTTCAATGTCCTCACTGTATCCATTTAACAAGAATTCTGAGCAGTTCTTGCGCACTCCATGGTCAAAAGGGTTTCTGAACCTTCCACCTGGACCTCTTAGATAACTGTATCTCATGGAATTTGCCATCTCATTTGTTGTAATGTTCTTCGCTATCTGCATGGGAGATGGAAGTAAGGCATGAACACATCATAAAACAGAACAGAAAAGCATGCTCCTCAAGTCCTCATGACCATTCTGAAAAAGTTATAGCTACCGGATGGAAAGAACTGTTGCATACAGAAACATGAAAACTAATTAGTAAATCAAATAAGCCAGACAATACCTGGCATCTACTGACTTCAGCTGTGTCTCGTAATTGACATATCAGTTTCACTACTGAATTATGTATCACACAGCAATTTCATTGCCTAAAATCCAATGTTACTTATACTGTATCAAAACTTTATAGGGGATACCCACAGGAACTAGATAATCATGACATGTTCATTTTACAAATCCAGCAAGGCTTCACAAATTTCTGGTGTAAACCCTCATAAAATCAGTAGAGGAAGTTTACTTTGTGTCACGGAAACATTACTGATGGTTGTAAAGACAATAAACATGCTTCCTGGTATTTTCATGATCAGGTCAAAAATAAGTTGGTTTTTCACGAGACAAAAAAAGAGATCAAGTGGCAAGCTAAATTCGACCTTTACATACCTGAGATGCTTGGACTACTGCTAGAACTGCAACACCGAAGAAAAGGAAGAGGTCCATTATGAAAAAGGAAAGTGCCCCAGTATGGTTAAAAGCAGAATAGCTGAGCCAAGGAATAAAGGATGCTGGAGAAGCTGGATCTCTTACCATCCCTGTGACAAAAACAGCATTGAAGCTTATGGATTTTTTTTTCACTCCAAATTATTAAGGACAAAACCATAAAGGACTTAGTAGACAATACCTATAATGGCAGCAGAACCAGTAATGATCATTGCAAAAACTTCTAGAGTGATGAACATGAAGAATTCCCATTTGTTCTTCTGCAGTTACAGTGCACTATAGATCAGACCAAAGGGCAAGAAGGTATCCAGCAGGGAAAAAAATTCAAACAAAAAGCTACAAAAGGAAAAAGGAATGTATGTGGAGCACAGTGCTCTTCATAATGTTATAGTAACTTTCTTAAGATAGACATAGCAATAATCTTCTACATCAAAAGTTTAGCATTCTAACATGAGACGTAAGTTGTCCATTTCATCTCCAGAAGAGATGACAACGATGTTTGATCACTACTCAACACAGTGATACCCAAAAGAACGTAAGTACCTTGCCAATGCAATTAGATACCCAAGGACAGTGATGGTCAAACTGCTCAACACAGCGATCACATGTAGAACAATGCTTCGAACGAACAGGTCTCACAATCTGTAGAATGACCAACCTTGGGAATCAGAGGCCCAAATATCAATCTAGCAAAGAGAAAACTAATCGATAATGCAGTACTTACTTTGCATGTTATACAAAGCTGTGACCAGTTACCAGACAGAAGTGCAGGATTGTCTAACTCCAACTTCAACAAAGGTTCCTAAAGGAATAAATCATGATTAGGATCATGAAATTTTGGACATATTGTTTGGCTTTAAGTCCGGAAATGCATCAATCAAGAATCACCAGAGTCCAAAGAGAAGATAAATGTGCCTGCAGAAAACTATATTAACTAAGCTAACATTTCAAACTTACATCATCTCTTTGGTTTTGTGAATCTCTTATATTTGCTTTGATGTAGCCAGGATCTTTCCTGCAGAAAGCATAGGCCAATGTCATGATGCAGCTAAAGGATAATCAATAAAAGCTGCATATCTCATCTGGCAATCATGGGGTAACATAAAGAGTAGCAGGCTATTTACACAGAATAAAATTCTCGACAGATACGCAATGCAAGAGCAAAAGGGCATAACCATATAAATATTGGTAAAAACATCTACCACATACAACAGTTGGATAAGCAGGTCAGATGACGTTGTCAATACGAAAAAAGATATAACGAATCGTGTTACTATATTGAAATTTGTGAAGCAGTATCTGACAAGGATCAACATGCTGGCAATATGTCCCCACACTAACTTCTGGTTTTCAACTTTTCGTAAGTAACAACTAATTTTCATTTTCAGAAGTACCTGCTACATTTATAGAACATGACCAGGCCAGCAGTTGCAAGGAAAACTCCTGACCACGCAAACAGCCCAAATGGTGCTGTCATATCCATGATATATTGTCCTGAAAAGAATGAAATGTAGTAATACTCCATCGAGGAAGATCAAATGGAGTGGAAGACAATGAAAACGGTACTTACCTGATATAACAGAGTGTATATATGTAGCAAGCAAGCCAATAATAATACACCAAAGTACAGGAGCTAGCCCCAGTTTCGATAGCTTTCCAAAATTGGTATTCCCATCACATCCTCTATCATATACCCTTTTAGCATTGTCCTGCAAGGAATCATCAAATCAAGTCTTGTTTCTGTTTAAATAAACAAGCATCATCTTCCAGTAGATTTTCTCTCTTGAAATATCAGCAATATTCTTTCACCTCAAGGTCAATATGACCACTCTTATGACATTAGTTAGATATTATACAATAATGAATGAGCGAAAAGGATATTAATCTACATGTGCAATCACAAAAAGTCAGGCAATCATTTCAGTTCCCAAACTCACAAGGAATCTAAAATATGTAAGAGCATTTAAGCATCAGCAAAGTCACAACAAAGAGAAGAATTTTGCCTCCTTGGTTACATATTTTTATGTCTTATGCTAGTTTATGATGTTTCTGGTCAAAATAATATCATTTCCATGTGTAGAAGTCATAAAATTTTGCAGCTGCTTGTACTGAATCTACAAGGAAACTACAAAGTTCAGAAAGCTTATGTATGCATAATCAGTAAATTACACCAATAACACCTCATCATGGAGACATGAAACTCCGTTCTAAAGAATTTATAACTCAGAAGGCATATAAAACCTACAATGACGCAGAAAAATGTTTCCTATTAGTATACATCATTATGCAAATCATATTAAGTAACTTGGCAGAACCCCTAGTAGATGAACTGTTAATGGCTTAATGCATTGAGGCTCTGAAAAGAATGGCTATAATACAAAAACAGAAATGCCATGGTTCATGTTACTTACAAGAAAAAATGCGACTTGCCGATGACTCTTATCAGCAGCAAGCTGTGCTGGAGTTAGACCAGTCTTATCCTTCACCATCAAGTCATCCTTTTTGCCAGCCTGAACTAGCACTGTGCATGCCTCCAGGTTCCCCCTAATAGCAGCCCAATGTAAAGGAGTACAACCTAGGGGCAGCATTGTAGTAAAGAAGTAAATCTCATGCTCTGAAGTGAACTGATACATAATTGGAGATATGGCTAAGCTGTTGGATTACACTGTTATGTGTATAGCAGTACAGGTAATAATGGAAATAGATAAATTTAGCACATGCCTTCTTTATCCTGCCGCCCCCTATAAGCATCCAAATACAAAAGGAGACGTATAGAATCCGCAAATCCCTTGTAAGCAGCCCTAGAAGGTAATATGCAAGAAAAGAAAGAAAGAAAGAAAGGAAGGAAGGAAGTAGTGTAAGAAGGGATGTTGAAGTTTTATGGGGACACGTATTACCAAGTGCACTGGTGATAATGAGAAATGTAGAGAACAAGGTACAAACCAGTGGAGTGGGCTTCTTCCATCATTATCAGGGACATCTGGATCAGCATTCCATTTCGCAACAATATGATAAATAAATGCTGTCTGACCATACTGCGCTGCAACATGTGCCGCCTGCAAACACGAAAGGTGTTGATTCAGAATTTTTAATAAATTCACTGCCATACACGAAAGTTGTTGATTCTTGCCCTTCATTTTACCTACAGAACTCATAGCTTAAATTTACTAATTTATTTATATACTGGAAATCGCTGATCCTGTAATGTGAATACAACAGTTAACTTGGCAAATAAATATCCAACAATACTTAGTTGTCTATCAGTCATGAGCCAGCATTGGACAACCAAGGCAATAAACCAGGAAAACAGGGACCAAAATACAGAAGGGAAGTCAAATTCAGACCTGATAACCATATAGATCAGCAACGTCAACCTTAGCTCCTTCTTTCAGAAGTAACTCAGCAACTTGGATATGTCCATGTACAGCACTCCAGTGAAGTGCTGTTTGCCCAGTGTGGTCCACAGCATTTACATCTGCTCCATGCTGTTCAATGACCAAGCACAAAATCATAGCCTGGTCAAACAAAATTATATTCGCAGACTGCTGCTCACAGCATATATAGGAGTTGAAAAGCCAATTATATGTTTCAACCATAACTACCTACGGCCTACGCAGAATAGCATACTCTGACTGTACCACGATCAAGATACAAATACTCAGTGTCGTCAAAGTATACATGTTGTCTGAGAGTTTATTCATCATGTACTTAGTAGGCATAACATTAGTAACCATTTTTAAGCAGACTCCATCTTGAGCCTACTATACACCCATTCTCTTAAGACTGAAAGAAAAGAAGACTTAAATGGAAACAACTTGTGGGCGCTGCACAGGCCAGCTGAGCACTCCTGAACTGCTATGTCCAGCAGTAAGCATGTGTCAGACATTCGCAATGATCCAATAAAAATCAAACATACAGCCATATGCTAATTCAGGGATAAATCATGCATGACAGAGTCTCACTAGTTCCATTTCTGACCAAATCAACCTACCGGACACGGCATTCACCTTACTACAGTCGACATACAACAAGATACTGAAAGAACTTGTCATGGCATCATCTCCAGGTCATATATACATCCGAAACCTACCAAAAGCACATCAATTTCCAGCTATAACAACTTGGACCAGTCCCAACCCCTCCAGAATCAGCCAATGCAGTTGGCCACCACAAAATTGTTCACAAACCGGGAGTAATTCAACCATAGGCATTGGTAAATTTGGTATCCAACAAACCAGCCAATTAGCCAAAAGGGAATATTACCTAGCCAACACAGTATAACAAGCAGCCCACGGTTCAAAAACATATAAAATTGCGGCACATAAAGTGCATTGTCTGATGACGCAGCGTACCAAAACCCACTCAAATCCCTCGCTAGCAAACAACGACAATATACTAAGGCCAAATCGCGAGACGCTCGGGCGGGAAGCGGGAGGGGGAAGGGGAACCTCGAGGATGTACTGCGCGGCGGCGACGCGGTTGTTGAGGGCGGCCCACTGGAGCGCGTGGTAGCCGAGGCCGTCGGGGTCCGTGACCGGGCGGCCCTCCCCCTCCACCAGCCGCTGCAGCTTCTCCAGATCGCCGTACGCCGCCGCCGTGTACACGTCGTTCTTCAGCGAGTCGTCCTCCGCCGCAGGAGCCGGCCCCTCCTCGCCGTCGGCGGCCGGGCAGGGGGACGCGGACGCGGACGCGAACGGCACGGCGGAGGAGGCCGTCGTGGTGGTGGTGGTGTCCTCGAGCACCTCGATCTCCGACGCCATGGGGGTGGGGATCGGGGGAGGCGGGAGGTAGAGCGCAGGGGGAGTTGGGAGTGTTTGACTGGGTGGGTGTTTGGGGGATTTCGTTGGGGTTTCGCGAGCTTTGGTTTGGGTTTGGTTTTGGTTGGCCGGAGGCGGAGAGCGAGAGGGAGACGAAGGTTGGTGGTAAAACGGGAAACTAACCCCGTGGATGTAGAATCTCCACTGTGATTGGTTCAATGGAAAAAAAATCCCCCTGTGATAGCAAGTTTAGCACAGCACCGTTGGATGCAAAATGGAAGGGTGGGATGTAGGCAGGGGTGAATATCGAGCGGCTCGTTATCTATATCTCGTCTATATCCATTTTTTCAATTATATGTTTATCATTTTATCGTACTGAAAACAAATAATTTGATTGTAACTTTAAAAACTAAACACTAGTTAAAAAACATTAAGTATATAAAAAATACGATGGGTTTTTATACCAACGAGTATAGATAATCTCACAAGAAAAGCTATAGCTAATCTCCGGTAACAGTGATCACAAAGGTTCACCATCACCACAACGTGCTTAGACTTATCAGATTAAAATAAGACTTTATGTCGATTTATGTTATCATTTTTAAACTATTTCGTAAAAAATCTATTTAAAAATTATTTTAAAATATTAAATAAATCTATTTTTCAATTTTATAATAATTAAAACTTAATTAATTATATCCTAATAACAATTTTATTTCCTATGCCCTAAACAAACATCGCTCTTCCACCTCAACCTGATGTAGCGATCAGTAGCGACGACGGTGGCAGTGAGCCCGCACGTGATGGCACCACTGTAGAAGAAGCTAGGAGGGATACGCTCATATGCACATGATTGCTTGGTGATCGGTTTTTTTCTGAACTAAATAGTCGGTGAGTTTAGCGTTTAAACGATTTATATGAATTTAGACGGTGTTTAGACAGGCTAAACGATTTGCTGCTGTAGCATTTACGTGTATAAATATTAAATAACAAAATTGAACTTTTGATCTTTGATCTTAGCTCATATTATACCAATTTGAACAATCATTTATGTGTTCAAATTGCAAACAACAAAAATTCCAGCCGTTAGCAAGCATTCGACATAATTAAACATACACATAAAATAATTCGTTCACGGGCGACGGCGCGGCGGAGGTGTTGCGGCGGCGGCAGCGTGCATTCTCTTTGAGTTGTGAGGACTTGTGAGAGACGTGTTGTTTAGGTTTTACCCGCTCGTCGGCTCTATTTTTTGGTTTTTCTCGCGCTGTCCTGAGCAATATCTCATAAACGGTGGATTAAACTGGTTCAAACCGTCCAAAAATTTTAAGTTTTGTAAACCATTTTTTCGTCCCGGACCGATTAGACGGGTCAACCATTCATGAAACCGAATATGTACAAAACAAGACATAAAACCTTCGTTTATCATTTAAAATCGTTTAGACGGTCGTTTAATTCCATTTAGGATAACTCGGGGTGATCTGTCGGTGATCCATCGCCTTCGAGCCTACCAGTCGAGTATTCGACTGTGAGCAAGTCTGCAACAGGTTTGGAGGTTCGGATGAAAAGGATGTATTGAGTTCCATCGATTACGCATTACCATCCAGAAAACAGAAAATAAATAATAATAATAATAATAATAATAATATATTAGTAATGACCAGGAAATCAGAAATCGATTTCACAGCTGGAATCTGGACAAAGTCATTCGTTCGTCGCGCTACAGGATTGTGGATTGACCCGGTCGGCCTCGTGGAGTCAAACCCAGTACGACGTACGTCGTGGACTTGGCAGTCAATGCCCTGCCGATTCCGCACCCGATTCCCACCTAATCACATCCGTTTTGCCTGTGCTCCTTCCTGCCTGTTCTTCAACAGTTTCGCGTGCTTTCTTTGAAAAATTCGCAATCCTACCGAAAGATTATAGATTGGATTGGTACATACCCCTTCTCAAACTGCTAAATGATATATACATTTTTAAATTAAAAACATATTTTTAAAAAATTATATTAATTTACTTTTAATTTAAAATAATTAATATAAATTATGTACTAATGACTTATATCTCGTTTTAGTTTGTTTCGTGCTATAAGGAAATTTAGTATTGACAGGCATGTATGTATGGATCATTGGCCATAACAGCGATTTGCACAGATGCGGTTGTTGTGCGGATTATCTTTAGATTGTACAGATGGGCTTGGTCAAGGCGTGGAATATGGGCTTCGTATCTTGGCCTTTACATGATCCTGTGTTGCCATGCGTCAGGCCTTAAACATTTTTTTATCAGGCAATTAAATCATGCTTCAATTCAAAAAAGAATAATTAAATCATGCTTGGTCACAAAACATAATACTCCGTTTGTAATCTGCACAGATAAATCCTATAAATCTCCATGGAAGTGGAGCCTCCATGCATGTTCATTTAAGGTGTAGAAATCACCATACTAATCGGAGAAAAGAGAGAAATCTAGACTATCCATCATTCTGGACCAGATTATAACGAGGAGTGCATTGTACATTACAAAAAGTTTCACTTCCGCAGCAGATACAATTATTTTCAAATGGTTCATGTAATTAATTGCACGAGAAATCGAGCTAGTTAGTAACATTTAGTATATGTATTCAGCATACCACCTCAACATACTATGAAACAGAAAGGCTTTTGTACAGATACAATGTGTGGCAGAAAGGCTTTGCTTTACCAGAGATCAGCAAATTTATTCATCATAGAATATTGACTGCAAGTTCTGCAGCCGCCTAGAAGCGAAATCTCTGCAAGTTTTAGCACAGCACCGTTGGATGCAAAATGGAAGGGCGGATGAAACTGTAGAAAACAAGATTGGGATGAAGTGCCTGTAGACTACTACAGGATGGTGTATTCAAATGCTTTGGATCGTCCGTCCAAAGATAAACAGCTCAGATCGTGTGCAATCGGTATTGTACCGTACTGCTGTGCTGGCAGGAAACTAGATTTTGTATTCAAGATTTTGAGCATCATCTTGCTAACCACAAAATCATCTATCACATTTTCTTTATCCATTTCATATTAAGAACTACCAGTAAAGAATGTCATGTCATGTCATATAAGTGAACAATCGGCAGACCTTTTGATCCTACAGGAAGTTGGACGAGTAGAACATGATATGGTGTGGCATATGGTGACATGATTAACAAAGGTCCCAGATTAATTTATCCGCACACAACTGGAATGTGTGTATTTCTTTTGTATTTCTTTTGAAATGCGAAAGATTTCTGTATCATTGTATTAAGACCGCAAATACTAATATGTTGAGAAGCATATAGAGGGGCCGAGCCAGAGACGAAGAGAAAAACAACCAGAGTAGAAGGGGGGAAAGAAGGAAAAGGAAAAAAAAAACATGCCGCTAGGCTGAAGTACCGGAAAGAGGGATGACAACCTAACAGGATTACATTAGATCCACGGGGTGGCTGCCCTACCAAATGCTCTCTGCTTCCCAGCAATGTCTGTAGCGACATCTCTCCAGGTTTGCTGTTGTTGACTCAAGACTTTGTTTGATCTCCTTCCAGATCATCCAAACAGGCAAGCAACCAATGCCAGGACACTGTATCAAGCTATCCATACACCAAATTAACCTGGGATTATGGACATGTTACCAATACATAGGATCCAATACAAGAATCAAACCTATTAAAAAAAGATAAATGGTAGAAACACCAAAAACCAAAATAAAGTACTTAAAAGTTACTCTCGTAGCTGATGAAGATCGTTTTGACCCGACGTGGTTCCTCCGGTCTGACCATGCCCTTGCCGCCGGTCTGACCGGTGTAGGTGCGCCGGTCCAACTGCCCTTCTAGCTGCCGTCGTCTATTTCCGCCGTCGATCTGACCGAATTGATGCCGCCGGTTTGACCGCTGCCTTCTAGCCGCTCTAACCGTCGAGATTCAGAAAAACACGTATCGATGAAACTCTCAAAAATAGATCAACTTTATTGTATCAATATATGTTTACAAAGTGAATCTAAAGCATTTCTCTCTCAACTCACGAATTAGAATCGGAGCCTCAAAGCAAACCCTAACTTTTCTCACCTAAAAAGTCGATATACTTCTAGCCTCAACCCATCTTCTATTTATACCCATAGCGTGGCTTCTGAAAAATCAAGCGCTCTAACCTTGTGTTAGGAGGAGTTTTGGTGATTAATGACAACGGTTGTTGAAACTAACATTTGCTATAAGTTTGTGATGATAGGTTATGTTCCAGAATCAAGCAATAGTTAGGGAGTTTGCTATGAATCTAGGAGGTTGCTTGGAAGAGCAAGCTTCACTAGTAGACTGGGGCTCATCGTCCAATCTTGGACCTTGGGGTCGCTTGGAGACTTGGTGGTTGATTGGAAACCTAGACTTCCTCATAGTTACTAGCTTGGTGAGGGAAGTGGTTGAAAGAGACCAGGCTTCCTTGGGAGCTTCCTCAACGAAGACATGGGATTCTTTATGGAGAATCCAAACTTCAGGAGATAAATCTTTTGTCTCGGTCTCTCTCTTGTGCATTTATCGTTATTATGATTAATATTGCCCGATCTACTTATATGCTTGTTTGATCTAGTTGGTGACTGTATTAATTGCTTATATAACTTCCTTGCCACCTTTTAGTTCGAGTAGATTTTGTGCTAGTGACTTGTTCCCTTTCGAGGGAGTTTTTTCCTAACTAGCCCAGAGACTTCGGTCTCTCATTCCTGGAGACTCCAGGTGCTACTAATCCGCTTCAAAAGAATTTTTAAATTTTAGGAAACACATATTCACCCCCTCTAGGTGACATCAAGGTTCTTTCAGCTTCCCCTACCCACGAATCCAACTAGAACTAGGATTCCTAATTACATAGAAAACCTACAAAACCAGAAAAACAACATCCCCATACAACTCCATACTCCAATCTTCTCAAACTTGGACTTCAATTCGAATTTGACTCCTCTTTTCATACGCACACAACATCACGTGTACGTCATATGAAAACCTTCACCTTCACGTGCATTATTCTCTAGCCTAAGAATCCTGCATGATATCCTTGACCGTCTAGACCTCAACTTCTCCCAAGCCTAATCCTGATCCATCACCGACTATACTCTTATAGCCTCAAGCAACACATGCATATAAACAACAAAGAAACTCCATATCCACCAACTTGACTTACATCGGTACACAAACAATATCACATACGAATAGAAACCATCCAGAAGTCATAAACATAAAGCAATCTAGAATTTCCACGAAAATAGCCCGAAACTGACTCCAACCCGGAGCCTGTTGAGCTTTTTCCTTGTCATCATCCTTCTTGTTCTTGCCAAAGCCATCCCGGCAAAGATATTGCTTGAACTTTCTTATAACAAGCGTCATGTCTTCATCATCACTTTCTTCTTCACCCGAAGCTTGTTCCTTGATGGCCTTCAAAACAATTTCCTTATTCTTGATCATGACGACATTCTTGGCCATTTGTTTGACCTCCTTGGCTTCTTCTTCAAGCATCTCATGCGTCATAGTTCTTCCAAAAATGTAACTTGGGGTAAGCCTCTTGAAATCCTTCCTCTCACAAATGAGAGTGACCAAGGTAAGATTCCTTGGTCTGAAGGCTCTAATAAGCCTCTTGAAGATGAAGTGGTCCGTCATGTTTTCGCTTCCAAGTCCTCGAATCCTGTTCACCAAGAGCATCATGCGGTCATACATCTCTTGAGTAGCCTCTTGATCTTCGATTACGAATCGTCTAAGTTTTCCTTCCAAAAGCTCAATCTTGGACTCCCTCACCCCGGGGTGCCTCACGAGCAATTTGTTATGTATCCCAAATCTCCTTGACCTCCTCAATCCCATCAACCTTGTTAAACTCCTCCCGGCTCAACGCGGAGAGGATTGCGTTGGCGGCTTGAGCATTGCGGGTGGATGCTTTACTCTTACTCCGGAGTAAGGTCTATGTCCTTTGTGGGTACATCAATTCTTATGTAATCAACCTTCCAAATATTAGGATGCAAATATATTAGATACAACTTCATCTTGTGCTTCCAAACGACATAGTGAGTCCCATCAAAGTGAGGAGCTCGCCCAAAAGGCACAGAGACAAAGTTGTGAGAGGGAATGCTAATCTTGATGTAATCAAAAGGAATTGTAACACCTTCTTGTGATATCGCATTCTTGTTTGGAGACTTTTCACCATTTGCATCATCTTCCTCTCTAGGTTCCACGGCTGACATCTTGAATCAACTCTAAACGATGAAGCCTATGAAGAGTTTATGCTCTGATATCAATTGAAAGCCCATAGATGTTGCTTAGAGAGCGGGTGAATGGACATTCCTTAAAATCTTTGAATCATAGCGGTTAAATTCAACAGGGTCAGAACTTCCTGATAGCTTTTTCTGCTAAGCAAAAAATAGCTGCCCGGAACTTCCGATGTTCTCGAGCCAGGAACTTTTGGGAAGGTAAAATCTTCCCTTTGACCAACAAATCATAATAATCAAAGGTAATTAAAGGTTGCTTAGATCTAGGAGTAATATGCAGGAATACAAAATAGCAACACAAGACAATAATCACAAGGATATCATCATACATGCATGGGAGACTAAAACAAAGTAGGAGACAAGGATTTTATCTCTAAGTTCGGATCATAGGGATCCTACTCTCTGTTGAGTAGCTCCTGAGAGCTAGGTCTTGATTAACCCTTTGCCTCACCGAGCAAGCATCTAGAAGAAGGTTTTTGGCCTCCAAGCTACCACTTAGGTCAAATTTAACTTCTACAAATTTATCACATATATTAATATGTGATATACCACTCTAGTCAAATTTAACTTCTACAAGTTATAACAGAAAAACAAATTTGACTACAAATATACGTTAACTCGTCGTACTTTTTTTTCGTTGCAACTTGTAAAAGTTAAATTTAAACTTGCATGTTTGTGAAATAATTTATCACATAGTAATATATCTATAGTAATATATCTTGTTATTTTTTATTTTTTTAAATTTTTTTAAATGACATGTAAACAATGAGGATGTCTCCTCGAAAATTTAGAATTCACTCCCAACAGCGATGGCAATCTCAAAGGAAGCAACATGGTTATGAATGCAACATAACATGGTAGGAGAATTGATGGATGAAAGTATATATAGCCGGTGAAGAAGTGTGTACATATCTCAACACCGAAGAAGATTCCAACAATGAAATACTTGAGCATGACATGAGTGATCATCACTTTGTACAGGATATCAGTGGCAAATACTACAGGTTAGTGTCTTCCTGCTATTGTCCCAGCAACTGATCATCAGCTCCCTAATTTCCTTTTCTTTCTTGATGTTGAAAAATAGTGCTGCATGAGAATATGAAGTAATAGGTAAGCTGACAAGAATGAACTGCTGCAACATAGTAGCAGTTGCTTTGTTGCAAAACACATAGAATAGAAGAACTGCAGGTTGTTGCATTACGACGAAAGACAACTGTTCAGTATAAAGCATCTCCTGAGGACGAGGGGCAGAGGACATGGGAAACTAACATGTTATAGATGGGCCTACTCTGGTGATATCACCAAATAGTCACTACTAGCTCAGTAACTTTTAACTTGGTAAAAAGAAAATCTAAACTATAACTTTTCAGAGCACATGGTAATAGAGTACATAATATCAACCTAAAGGCCACAGGTGTGTGGCCAAAATAAAATGGAAGAATTTGCATAGCCTTTGCCCAGTATATAGCTAGTATTCAATAAAAAACCAGTTGGTCTTAGATTAAAATGCTTACAGGCTCAATATATACCTATATATTAGAACTCAATATAATGCATGTTAAGATTAGAAGCCTAGAAATAAAGTTCACCTGATTGCAACAAAGAAAATACAAGACATTAGCAAGACTAAAATGGTACAAATGTCCTAGTCCAAAAGAGATGCTTCTGCCTCGTTAAGCCGTCAACAGCAAACATAACAACGATACGTAGATTTTGCGCATTGTTTTGCCCACCACGAAGTCTTAATGTTACTGCTTTTTTATACAGCATTCTTATTTGAGCTATTGAATGTATTAGAATTTGTGTTGAATACATATACGTGGTCGGTTACAGTTTATAAATTAAAGTTGTATTAGGTGTTAGGAATAGAGTAAGCGTTAAACTCTATCCTAAATATTAGAAATAGATTAAGAGTTGAACTCTATCCTAGACTCTCTCTTAAATAGAGGGATGACCTGTTGTAACAGCACATGACAAATTAGCATAGCGAGAGGGAGCAGCTGCCGCTGGCGTCCGGTCGAGTGTCGTTGTAACTCTGATACGTTGTAATATGCTAGATCGGGGAGGAGCACCCGTAATTAGTGCCCCAGAGATGTAGGCTTCGGTTGAACTCCATTACCAAATATCATGTCTCAGTCTCGTCATCATTTTGGATCTCCTATAGCGTTTCTTCCGCGTTTGGTTTCGATGGCGATTTCAGGGCCGATTTTATAATAAGTGGTATCAGAGCCTGACCCACTAACCGTGGGCCACCCAGGTCACATTGGACCTGCTACACCAAAAACCCAACTAAAGCCACAACTTTAGGTCCTGAGCCTACACAACTCAAAAGACTGATCTAATGGGTGAGGACTGCCCCCACCTTTTAAGTCGTGCCCCCCCAATCATCGATTACCGATGTGAGACTAAACCCAACAATCATCCCCGTCACACATCGGGCTCAACATCTTCCCTGTCACATCAACCCATGTGACCCCGAAGACTTGTTACCTGGCCTCTCCCACCATGTGACCCATCGAAATTTCCTAACAATCTCCCCCATCATATCAACCCATGTGACCCCGAAGACTTATTACCTGACCTACCCCACCGTGTGACCCATGAAAATTGTTCCGGGTTTCCAAATCTGGGCTCTGATACCACTTGTTAGAGTGCGCAGCTCGACCCATCAACTGTGGGCCACCCAGGTCACATTGGGCCTGCTCCACTACAGACCCAACCGGAGCCACAACTTTAAATCCTAGGCCTACATAACCCAAAAGACTAGTCTAATGGATAAAGACTACCCCACCTTTTATGTCATGCTCCCCCATCATCAATTACCATGTAGGACTCAACCCAACAGAATGGCCTACAACAAAGCATGATGTACAACTGACTATATGGCATACCTTGGTTATAGCTGATGTCGTAAACACTATCGATGTCTCCATTATTGCTGTTACAAAAGGGCCATTATATGACCATTATTTGATCTCATCAAGAATCATCAAATGGCAGCCATCATTGGGGATTTAACTCAACATCAAAGGCAGCCATAAAGTGGATTTTTAATCCTTTGTAACAGCCATGTTTATGGGCATAAATCATCCTTTAATTCACTAAATTGCCTAGAATCCTAGGCTTGTAATCACCCTATATAAAGGGCCATTGAGATCAATATGAAAGTGCTAGAATCTACTTTTCACTACTCGTTTTTTCGATTCGCAACACGTTATCAGCACGCTCTACCAAGCTAGAGTAGTGAAGAGACTCACCGACACGTGATTATTACGGGAATCAGTCCGATGGAAGAAGAGATGTGCCTCGTGGACAGTTGTACCACTAACACTATACTTAGGGAAGTCAAATTTTTCCAAACTCTCACAAAGAGGGAAGGACAAGTGTCCCGCGATGCTATGATTGTCGGTTCCGGTAGGGCCACTATCATACTTCCAATGGATACACAAATAAACATCGAGGAAGCATTATTGTATCCCGATTCAACTCGTACCCTACTAAGTTATAGAGATATCCGGAAAAATGGTATTCATGTGGAAACATATGAAGAAAACAATGATGAGTTTCTCCTCTTGATCAAAGATACTGGATATGGCAAACAAACAATTGAAAAGGTGCTTTCTCTCCCGTCTGGATTGTACTACACATACATCAAACCTGTACCATATGTTGCATACAAAGTGATTTTTCAAAATGTGGATGCATTTAAAACTTGGCATGATCGCCTTGGCCATCCCGGCATCGGAATGATGAGAAAAATCATGAGCAATTCAAGTGGACATGGTATGAGCAATAGAAAATTCCCGAATCCTCGAGATTTTGTGTGCACCTCATGTGCAACTCGGGAAATTAATTTTGAGACCCTCACATCTTAAAATAATGGCTGAACCACTAAAGTTTCTTGAACACATTCAAGGAGACATTTGTGGCCCTATTCAACCATTGTCTGGACCATTCAGGTATTTCATGGTTCTAATAGACGCATCCACAAGATGGTCCCATGTGTGTCTCTTATCGACACGGAACCATGCCTTTGCAAAATTGATTACACAAGTCATCAGACTTAGAGCAAGTCAACCTGAACACCAGATAAAATCAATCAGATTAGACAACGCTGCAGAATTTTCTTCCAAAGCTTTCAATGATTATTGTATGGCTTTAGGAATTGAAGTTCAACATTCTGTACCGTATGTTCACACACAAAATGGTTTAGCCGAATCTCTTATCAAGAGGATAAAACTCATAGCCAGACCATTATTGCAAAATTGTAACCTCCCAACCTCATGTTGGGGTCACGCAGTCCTACACGCTGGTGACTTAGTACAATTGCGCCCAACTGCATACCATACAACCTCCCTACTGCAATTGGTTCGTGGTGATCCTCCTAGTATTTTCCATCTGCGGAAATTTGGTTGCGCTGTATACGTGCCGATCTCACCACCAAAACGTACATCAATGGACCCTCACAGGAAAATGGGGATCTACGTGGGATATTTATCTCCGTCGATTATTAAATACCTGGAGCCCCTTACAGGGGATTTACTCACGGCCCGGTACGCTGATTGTATCTTCAATGAAAAACATTTTCCGGCATTAGGGGAAGAATTTAAGTATCACACTGAATGCTCGGAAATAAATTGGGATGCCATAGACACCCTAAAGGAGGATCCTCGTACCACAAAATCTGACCTTCAGGTTAAAAGGATCATTGATTTGCAGGTTGCTGCAAACAATTTGCCAGACTCATTTACTGTGAGTAAAAGTGTCACAAAATCTTACATTCCTGCAAGGAATGTGCCAGAAAGAATAGAGGTACCAAATAAAACTATTCAACTCCCTTCCTCGAAAGAAAGTGGGAGAAGTACGGCAAATCCTCGCAAGCGCACGAGGAAACAGAGGAAAGAATCCTCTGAAACAGTAAATGAAACTCAACCTCAAGTTGAGAGACACCAGGTGAATTCACCCAATTCACTTCCCACATCAACAGTGCACTAAATTTCTGATGATGGGACATTGGAATGCCCCGACGCGGTCATATTGGGAAATATTGAGCCGTCAACTAGGGTAAATGAAATATCCGTAAACTATGTTGAGTCTGGAGAATCATTCAACCGTAAGACTACAATTGTCAACATATACTTTGCCTCATCAGTTGCAGAAACCATTCAAAATGATCCAGATCCAAAATCCATGGTAGAGTGCAAACAGCGCTCGGACTGGAACAAATGGAAGGAAGCAATTGAAGCAGAGTTAGCCTCCCTCGATAAAAGAGAGGTATTCTCACAAGTAATACCTACACCTCCAAAAACCTTCCCCGTGGGTTTTAGATGGGTTTTCATCCGGAAACGGAATGAGAAAAATGAGGTGGTGAGATATAAAGCGAGGCTTGTAGCACAAGGGTTCACGCAGAGACCCGACATTGATTTCAATGAAACATATTCTCCAGTCATGAGCGGAATTACATTCCGATATTTGATATCACTGGCAATACAAAAGCGTCTATCTATGCAGTTGATGGATGTCGTGACAGCATATTTATATGGGTCACTAGATTCGGACATATATATGAAGGTCCCCGATGGGATCTCTATACCGAATGGAAGCGCAAATCAAAAAATGTATTGTGTAAAGCTCAAAAGATCACTCTATGGTCTCAAACAGTCGGGTAGAATATGGTACAACCGGCGAGTGAGTACCTTCTACGAAAGGTTACTCCAACAATGATGATTGCCCATGCATATTCATCAAAAGATCCTCCACAGATTTTGCATTATATCGGTGTATGTAGATGATTTGAATATCATTGGCCACACACAAGATATTAATGAAGCCCGTCACCATCTTAAGGCGGAATTTGAGATGAAGGATTTGGGTAAAACCAGATTTTGCTTAGGTTTGCAAATCGAGCACCTTCATTTAGGAATTTTTGTGCATCAATCTGTCTATATTCGAAATTATTGGAGAAATTCAATATGGACAAAGCACATCCAAATAAAACTCCCATGGTTGTTCGATCTCTCGATAAAGAAAAGGACATTTTCCGACCACGGGAGGAAGGAGAGGAGATATTAGGACCGAATATCCCTATCTTAGTCTCATTGGAGCACTTATGTATCTTGCAAATAGTACCAGGCCAGATATTGCATTTGCGGTAAATCTATTGGCAAGACATAGTGCCACCCCAACTAAGCGTCATTGGACCGGAGGAAAACAAATCCTCAGGTACCTAAATGGCACTAAGAATCTTGGCTTGTTCTTTCAAAAAACTGCTGATCCTAGCTTGGTTGGGTACACGATGCTGGCTATATGTCCGATCCCCACAACGCCGGATCACAAACAGTTTTGTATTCCTCCATGGAGGAACAGCCATATCGTGGAAGTCATCTAAACAAACATTAGTGGCTACCTCCACAAACCATTCTGAAATTATCGCACTGTTTGAGGCATCACGTGAATGTGTATGGCTTCGCAGGATGATAAACCACATTGAACAATCTTGTGGTATGGGTTCCTTAGAATCACCTACCATTATCTATGAAGACGATGCTGCTTGTATTACACAGATGCAAACAGGCTACATTAAGAGCAATATCACCAAGCATATTGCTACTAAGTTGTTTTATCCCCATGAGCTTCAGCAAAATGGAGAAATAAACTTCTTACCGACAAAGTTTTGCGATAATGCATCGGATCTCTTCACAAAATCCCTACCCACTTCCTCATTCGAGAGATGTGTTAAGGGAATTGGTATGAGACTACTCAGAAACTTGCAAGCTTCAGGGGGAGACTCTCTGAATGATGGATCCTGTTAAAACGCTTCACATTGTACTCTTTTTCCTTTTGTGAGTTTTTACCATCCGAGTTTTCTCATATAAAGTTTTTAAGGAAGCAATGATAGATGCAAGCTTATGACTTATCTCATGTTTTCTCCCACAGGAGTTTTTCTAGAGATAAAACACGGCATGGATTACTCCTTTAACCTTGCAGGTTGATGATAGAGTAATCACCAGTCATATTATTTCTATTTTTTCCACAGGGTTTTTCGAAGGAATTAAAGAACAAGTTGATCTCAACATGAACTCGATAAAAAGAGGGAGTGTTATAAAAGGGCCATTATATGACCATTATTTGATCTCATCAAGAATCATCAAATGACAGCCATCATTGGGGATTTGACTCAACATCAAAGGCAGCCATAAAGTAGATTTTTAATCTTTTGTAACAGCCATATTTATGGGCATAAATCATCCTTAATGTAATTCACTAAATTGCCTAGAATCCTAGGCTTATAATCACCCTATATAAAGGGTCATTGAGATCAATATGAAAGTGCTAGAATCTACTTTTCACTACTCGTTTTCTCGATTCGCAACAATTGCGTTGTATATAGCATCTGGTTCACCGAAAAAATTAAGCTGACGGAGAAAGACGAACAATTCTCTTGTAATTCAACACCCATTTCCTTCAGTAATCTGTATATACGGAATGTGCTTGATTTTCATCCAATCATCTCCTGACTCGCTACATCTTTCTTTGAGCTTCTTTGTGCATTTTGATAGTGCCAGGGTCTGCAAAGTTGTGAGCCGCTGGATACAAGGATGCAAAGTTCGCATCCCGTAGGTCTCTATTATGAGTACGCTGAGAGAGGTCATCTCTCCAAGCCATTCTGGAAGCGAATAAATATTCCTACATCTCAGTATCTCTAGCTTCCGAAGGGACTTCCAGTTCAGAATGCAATCTGGCAGAGGACAAGAATCAACACAATTGTCTATTGTTAATTCTGTGATGTCAAGGAGCTCGAGGTGTTGAAGCTCCCATGTTTGGGAAGATAGACTTCCAATGTTCTTGATTTCCATCCTGGATGTTGATCCAAGAACTGACAGCCCCATGACTTTCTTGAACAATGGGACAAAGCACATACGTGGTGTTATTAGTGAAAGTATATCTGTTCTGTCTGATATGATGTAACGGATGCTCCTTGGGATGGATGGTTGGAATCTTAAGTTCTCGCATAACTCCATTTCCAAATATTGAAGACCGGGGAATAAATTATCATCACTACCTCGTCTTGGCATGGATATTTTCAACTCCTGGTCCTTTATTTTGGACAAGGCAATCCTTTGGAGCTTCCTAAGTGGCTCGGTAAACTGGATGCAAGCCGGTTTCTTAGACCATAGGCTCTCTATCTGTGAAAGGTGAAGCTCTTCAAGGCTCTGTAACTGATTCAGAAGAACACGTTCAAATTTCATGCTGGAGAGATATAATTGTTGGAGGTTCTGTAACTGATCAAGGTGCAGATGTTCAAATCGTTCTTCACTGAGCTTCAGCTCTCTGAGGTTCTGTAACCGATCAAGGTGGAGATGGCTGAATTCCACGCTGGAGAGATACATCTCTCTGAGGTTATGTAACTGATCAAGGTGGAGATATTTGAATTGCACCCTGAAGAGATACAGCTCTCTGAGGTTCTGTAACCGATCAAGGTGGAGATGTCCAAATTGTACGTTGGAGAGACGCAACACTCTGAGGTTATGTAACTGATCAAGGTGTACATGTTCAAATTGTGTGCCATCCATCTCCAATTTCACAAGGTTTGGGAGTACAGACATCCAATGAGGGAAATCAACACCAGCATAGTTCTTTATGCAAAGTATTTCCAGGCCATCATGAGGCTGTAGCTTTTCCAATACAGCCTTATTCCGTTTCCGCATCCCTCTGTCAGCAGAGGTGTACAGCCAGTGCAAACTCAATGAGGATAACTCCTTTTTTGTTTGTAATTCTAAGTAATCCACTTCCTTCAGGTCAATCGGTTGTTCCATACCACCGATATGCAGATCGATAAACTGGGAACTAGTAACTCGCTGAAGAAGCATTATATCGCTTGAATTCAAGTTTATCAAAGGGACCTGCAATTAGACAAAAAAAAGACAGAATAGTGAAACTTTCTGTAACAATCAATAACATAAGAACAAAGCAATTAACCTGCAGACAAACTAATTTGTATGTGTAAATGTAAGTAATCTCCAATGCTAGTGCAAACATGTACACAGTCGTGCTTGGAAACACCATTTGTCGATAAATGAGGTGCAGTTGAATCATCTTAGAGATCCTATATATCATGCTAATAAGTTCGCATATAGGGATAATATGGTACTTCAATCAAAATAGGTTGCATGTAGCATAGGCTAAGTACTTTATACTACTCTCTCTTGTCACAAATACTATCATTTTGGACATGATTGGTCAAACTTCTGAAACGTGGCTCGCATTTCAAAAAAAAGAAATACTTAGATAGGATAGCAATTCAGTGTAAATATTCCAATAGCAGTATACACCATGCAAAAACTAAAACAAATATATTCCACTGCCAATTGGACCATGCATTGGATTGACACCACATCCAAATGGTCTTATGTTTAGAAGCGCGGTGTATGTATGTTTTTATAAAAGAGAATAATACAAGATGGTTATAGAATGATGCTTATGCAAAAGAGACCATTGACAAGGGCGTCTCTCCCCAAGAATGGAGGTCCCTGACTTCTTAGTTCATAGCTTGAACCGGGTAATGGAGGTGCCAGGGTTTTTGCCTGACTACCCAAGAGGGGAGATGAGATTAGAGAGTGTTTTGGGATAACTGATTGCTCCCCCCATTCTTAGATAGCTGATACAATTATATAGGAGCTGAGCTCCTTGATACACACGCTGCCATAACTAGCAGCCGCCCACTAATAACTCTCAGCCGCCTAAACCCCTTGGCTTCTCCATAATCCTGCTAATTACTCAGGTTTCTAGGCCTTAATCATGCATTGGGAGAGGGACTGGCACCTTGTGCTTTGGCCCTACGGCTGTATTGCTGGCCCCACATGACATCTCTCCCCCACTCGACGAGCAGCTCGTCCTCGAGCTGGAATTCGGGGTAGTGCTCTTGGAAGCTGTCCAAATCTTCCCAAGTAGCTGATGCTGCTGGTTCGCCCTTCCAGTGGACCAAGAGTTGGTGCACCCCCCTGGCCAAGCGAGCCCGAGTAACCCGTTCTGGCTCAGGTTGCACGGCGCCGTGATGAACTGAAGGTAGGGCCGGGGGTGCTGCTGGAGGTGTGCCCACAAATTTCTTGAGGAGCCCGACATGGAAGACGTTATGCAGGCGGGCACGAGGAGGAAGTTCCAGGCGGTACGCGACTTCGTTGATGACTGCAGCAATGCGGTATGGCCCATAGTAGTGAGGGTGAAGCTTCCCCTTGGTGACACCAGACAATGAAGCAGGGGCGCGATAGTGGAGATGGAGCCAGACCCAATCTCCCACTGTGAAGCGCACCTCACAATGATGCTTGTCGTAGTTGCGCTTGTAGACAGCCTGTGCCTGTTCCAAACGCAGGCGGGCATCGGCCAGAAATTCATCTCTGTCAGCCATGCTTTTAGCCACAGCCGCCACCCGAGACTCACCCGGCTCATACGAGCGAATGGAAGGAGGTTCCCTGCCATAAACGAGGAAGAACGGGGTGGTCTTGAGAGCAGTCTGAAACGCTGTGTTGTAGATGTATTCAGCCCAAGGCAGTCAACAGACCCATTGGCGAGGACGATCACCCGTGAAGCAACGGAGGTACATGGTGATGATCTTGTTGGCTGCTTCCGTTTGGCCGTCGGACTGAGGGTGAAACGCTGTCGTCATGTGGAGCTTGACGCCTGCGAGGCGCATCAATTCTTTCCAGAACAGCGAGGTGAACACTGGGTCCTGTCCGAGACAATGGACTCTGGAATGCCGTTGAGGCGCACGATCTCGGAGAAGAAAACTTGGGCCACTGATTCTGCGGAGTATGGATGGGCCAGCGGCAGGAAGTGGCAGTACTTGCTGAAGCGATCCATGATGGTGAGGATGACTGATTTCCCCTACACGAGGCGGTGCTTCAACGAAGTCCATCCCAATGTCTGCGCCTAGACCGCCGTGGGTACTGGTAGCGGCAGGAGCAGCCCTGCCGGGTGCAGGTGCTCTGATTTGTAGCGCTGACAAGTGGGGCATGCCCTGATGAAATCTTGGACCGTCGAGCGCATCTTGGGTGAATGGAAATCACGGCGCAGACGGTACAGCGGGCGCAGGACGCCCTCGTGCCCGTCTTCATGGATGCCGGAGATGATCTGTTGCAAGAGCGGGGACGCGGTCGGGATGTACAACCGCCCCTGGAAGGCGACCATGTTGTCGATGATGGACCAGGGCGTCTCCCGCTGACCCGAGGAGATATCTTCTTTGAGAGCGATCAGGGGCGGGTCCTGATTTGCAGCTTGGCGAAGGTGATCGATGAAGTCGAACCAGGGTTCGGACAGCGCCATGAGTGCCCCGTCCACGGTGTCGCAGCGGGACAAGGCGTCCGCCACGGTGTTGGTGCAGCCCGCCTTGTATTCCACTGTGAAGTCGAAGCCGAGAAGCTTGCCCACCCAATGGTGTTGTGGAATGGTAGACAAGCACTGATCAAGTAAGAATTTCAGACTGTAATGATCAGTTCGTACCAGGAAGTAACGCCCCCAGAGATGGGGCCTCCAATGGCGGATCGCCAAGACGAGACCGATGAGTTCTCGCTCGTAGGCCGCCAAGGATTGGTGGCGCGACGCTGCTGGCCGGCTGAAGAAAGCCACCGGATGCTGATCTTGGAGAAGAACGGCGCCGAACCCATGTGTCGAGGCGTTGCATTCCACCACAAAAGGGATAGAGAACTCGGGCATGGCGAGGACTGGAGCAGAGGTGATTGTTGTCTTCAACGTGGAGAAGGCTGCGGCGGCGGTGGCAGACCATGCGAACCCTTCCTTCTTGAGCAGCGCCGTGAGCGGGGCTGCGATCAGCCCAAAGTCCTTGACGAATTTGCGGTAATAGCCCGCAAGGCCTAAAAACCCGCGAACAGCGCGCGCCGAGCGGGGCTGCGGCCAGTCCGCCACGGCCTGTACCTTCTCGGGGTCCATGGCAACGCCTTCTGCAGAGATTGTGTGCCCGAGGTAGGCTATGGATTCCACCCCAAAAGCACATTTGGACTTCTTGACGAATAATTGGTACTGCTGCAGAACAGAGAGGATGATGCGCACGTGCTGGAGATGCTCTGCCCAGTTCTTGCTGTAGATCAGGATGTCATCGAAGAAGACGAGGATGAAACGGCGCAGATATGGGCGGAGCACATCGTTCATGAGGGCTTGGAACGTAGCCGGTGCATTGCAGAGGCCGAACGGCATGACCAAGAACTCATAGAGCCCGTCATGCGTTCGGAATGCCGTCTTCTCAATGTCGTTTGCATGCATGCGCACCTGGTGATAGCCGGAACGAAGATCCAACTTGGTGCAAAACTTGGCGCCGAAGAGCTCATCCAGCAGTTCGTCTACCACCGGAATTGGATAGGCGTCCTTGATGGTGATTGCGTTGAGAGCACGATAATCAATACAGAAGCATCATGTTCCGTCAGCTTTCTTGACCAGGAACACCGGGGAGGAGAAGGCCGAGGAACTGCACCGGATTAGCCCCTGCTCCAGCATGAGGGAGCATTGCCACTCGAGCTCGTCTTTGTGTGAAGCGGGATAGCGGTATGGCCGGACAGCAACAGGAGCCGCGCCGAGAAGGAGCTGGATGCGGTGATCCTTGGAGCGCGGTAGAGGCATGCCCACCGGCTCGGCAAAGACCCCTGCGAACTCGGTGAGCAGCGCCTGCATGAAGTCGTCGGTGTTGCACATGCGCAGTGCTGGCCTGCCCGTGCCGCCCACTCCTGTCCAACGTACGCCGTGGCCGTGGTACAAGGACATGGTGAGGCTTCAAGTTCCGGAGGATGGACCCCAGGTGGCGAGCGAGCGGTGCGGGGACGACATTGTAGCTGCCGGTGGCAAAGCAAAGAAGTCGCCCTGAATTCTTCGGCTTCGATGCAGAACGACACGTCCTGGTACACGCCTGGGCAGGAGATGCGGTCGCAGTTGGCCACCGTGACCCGCATGTTGGAGCGCGGGCGGAGCCGAAGGCTGGTGCGGGTGGCAGTTGCCTCAGTGACGAAGTTGTGGGTGGAGCCCGAGTCTAGGAGAGCAAGAAACTGGGCGCCCCCACCTGAATGTACATCTGCATAGTTTCTCCTGTGCGCACACCCGTGATGGCGAGCAGAAAGATCAGCGGGCTGGTCGCCGTGTCTTCAGTCTGGTCGAGCTCGTCGTCGTCGGCCTCTGCCAGATCAATCAGGAAGATGCACTGGCACATTCTGTTATGGCCGCGACCAAATTTCTCATTGCAGTTGAAGCAGAGACCCAGACGCCGGCGTTCTTCCATCTCAGCCTGCGTTAGCTTTCTCACTTGGCGCCCTTCAACGGTGGAAACCGGCTCCGTGGCCCGTGGCGCCGTCAGGGCCAAGGGTGGCGCGCTGGGCAAGACCCCTCGGTGAGCCAGGCACGGCGGCTGGCGGGTGGTGCTTGACGACAGAACGAACTACTCGCGCAATTCCAACTTCCACGCGAGGCCCATGGCGACGACGAGAGATTGTGGGTTTTGGATCTCCACGTCGAGGCTGAGGGGTGGCTGCAGGCCCGCCGTGAAGGCTTGATCGTGCTAGAGCTCCAAGAGCGGGCCCACGCGTGGAAGCAGAGCCTCGAATCGCTCCTGGTACTCTGCTACAGAGCCCGTTCACTTGCAGGCCATAAGCTCGCCCAGTAGGTTGGAGCGGGCGAGCGGCCCGAACCTGAGGTTCAGGAGCTCCGTGAAGCGACGCCAGTGGGGGGTGCCCTCTTCCTGCTGCACCTGGAGGTACAACATCTGTGCCGCGCCCTCCAGATTATACGACGCCATCCATACTTGTTCTTCATGTGCGATGTGCTGCTGGACGAAATAAGATTCGCAGCGGTTGATGAAGGCCAAGGGATCCGATTTCCCATCGAATTTAGGGAAATCCAGCTTCTGAAAGCGGGAAGGACGATCGTCGTGGTGTCCGCCGCTCCGCAGCAGTCTTGGACCCTGCGAACGAGCCGTGGCCGGGCGGTTCTTTGGGCGCGTGACCTCTTCTTGGAGGTCGCGAATGGAGCGTTCACCGACGTAGAGAAGCCTTGCATCATCTACGCCATCATCGCCTCATCTCGGCCAGGGATGGTGCTGTCATGGTGGGTGGCGGGGTGGGGGTCTTGGGCTGGGTGGAGGAGGAGGATCGGTGGACTCGTGATACCAGGTTGTCAAGGGCGTCTCTCCCCAAGGATGGAGGTCCCTGACTTCTTAGTTCATAGCTTGAACCGAGTAATGGAGGTGCCAGGGTTTTTGCTGACTACCCAAGAGGGGAGAAGAGATTAGAGAGTGTTTTGAGATAACTGATTGCTCCCCCCATTCTTAGATAGCTGATACAATTATATAGGAGCTGAGCTCCTTGATACACACGCTGCCATAACTAGTAGCCGCCCACTAATAACTCTCAGCCGCCTAAACCCCTTGGCTTCTCCATAATCCTGCTAACTACTCAGGTTTCTAGGCCTTAATCATGCATTGGGATAGGGACTGGCACCTTGTGCTTTGGCCCTGCGGCTGCACTGCCGGCCCCACATGACAACCATAGTCAAGGAAGAGTCCAAGTCTATGAGTTTTGGAATCCGACTCGGCCTCCTAAGACACCGTAGAACCCATAGGTGCATAAATTTGCATTCTGAGTCCAATTACAGAGTTCTTTGATTTTTTTTTGGAAAGCATGACTTTGCTACTTCCAACCTTTTCAGCTCTACAACCAAATTGCTTCTGAGTTCTCGAGAACATGCAAAAACAATTCAGATCACAGTCCTGGTGCTACGCCACCAAACTTGGGCCCTATGCCTTGTAATTGTGTAGGTGCAGCAACATTACAAGGGGCCAACATGGTGGTTCAGCCACAACACCCCTTGGCCGAATTTCCCCTCTATCTCTCTTACAAACAGCTAGCAAGTCACTTACTGTGTTGAAACCCTGTCAAAACTTACTGTTTTATTGAATAGCCTCCTTGTTCATGTGTTCTCATCGGTTTATGATAATTAGTCCAACCGGTTTGAGTACATGAACCTGATCTTGTTTCTAGAACCGGAAAGAGCACTACGAACAGGCCAAGGGAGCCCATTCATCCACATAACAACAAACATGGATACATAGAAAAACATGGCACCAAACGCCCCAAAAAGAACAAGAAACTCATCTAAGGTCACAGGGATTCTAACTCAACGGCACCAGCTAATTAGCACCACTATTATTGCCCAATATTTTCATGATAAATTTTGATTCAGTTCCACGATTCACCAGTGGTTTTAATGAGAACATTATTAAGATTATTTTGCAAACTAGAGATCAATTTGATTTTGACAAAGTTGAATTTCTACCTTAACGCTTTGAGCTGAATGGTTTTACAGTTGGACATTAACAAATATAAACCCTGTTAACATGGTCTAAAAATCATGTCAAAAATATCTCTTATTTACACTTTGTAAGTCACGTTCTTACAATTTTACAAGATAAATTCATAAAAAAACTTTTGTCTGCAGCACAGCTCAAAAATATAAATGATTTGGAAGTAAAAGAACTAGAGTTTCTATGTTCATACTCATGCAAACTTGGGGACTGTAGTTAGACATACGAATTTACAGTCAAGACTAGGCATTTCTGTACATGTTGATACACATTTATAGTCTTTCCTATAGGGCGCCTGCTCATGGAAGTCCCTGTTCTCCTCATTTTTTTAGGGAATATGCAAAAGACTTGCACCTTTGTATTAAGATTTAAGAACGGATACAATAGCTGACTTAGTGGGGTCAACCCTCTCAAATGCTAGTACAATCTACGTGCCACGACAACATAGAGCGACCGAAAAAAAAACTTAGCTACCGCGATTATACAGCTATCTGGCAATGCCATCCCCATTATCAGCGTAGCCATAGATAGCATCACATACGCCTCACCCTAATAGATAGTATCTGCACTAATATAAAATACTTATATATATACCAATACATAAGCTTCTTGGATTTATAGATATCTCACTTATGCAAAGTATACATGCTGGTCTTATATATGATATCTATACTCTTTTAAAAGCCACTAGTGGTGGTGACAATGAATCTACCACTGCCACCTCACACTACTTTTGCAATTTTTATAAATTAGCCACTGCTATTTTCTGATATTATGGAAACAGTTCAATATTTGTTTCAAAGAAGTGAATACCATATATTTAAATAAGAAAACAAGTGATACTAACATATTTGATAAAAAAATATTTTGTCTATGATATATTGTAATTAATATATTTTCTTTTAGCCATAGCAAAGCACAGGCATTTTGCTAGTACAAAAAATTTCCATATTATTTTTTTTTCTTTATAACGGCAAGTAACAATCTCTAACATCAATTAAATTTCCTTTTTTTCCCCTGTCCTTGCCTTGCTAATATCATGCTGTTTCATTAGATGATTATATTTTGAGTGAGCACTGTGCACCACCACCATGTCTATAAACCTATGAAGCTGAAGAAAATGTTTTTCCTGAATTTTAGCTTGCAATAAAACTTTATAGCTTCAGTTTCAGCCTCAGCTTCTCAAATTTTCATGTATTATCACCAATATGTCTATAAATAGCTTCGGAAAGTGCAAGACATCACTTGCGTTGATTTCTCAAACAGATAAAATTACGACCTCACTGATTATCTTTTAGCCAAATATTTGGAACATGTAATGCTGTGAAAAAGGTACTCGAATAATTTAAAATCCAGAGTAGTTTACCTGAGTCGTTTGAACTATATTGATATGTTTAATTTTGTCTTTGTCCTCTCCGGATGTGCACCGTGCGCGCAGTTTGTAGTTGCACTTGTTGAGGACCAACCGCTCCAAGGCAGTCAAGCATTGGATGGATTGTGGCAAAGATTTCAGTTTAGTTGCTTGAACTTCTAGCTTCTGCAGCGACGTTAGTTCTCCCAACCACTCTGGTAATGCAGAAAAGTTCCAGCAATTCATTATCTCAAGTTTCTTGAGGGAGTGGCACTCTCTTATAGGTTCTGGCAAGGTATTTAGATCAAAGAAAGAATCAATAGTCAAATGCTTCAGATTTACACTGCCTTGAAGAAATTTCCCAATATAAGTTGATGCACCACAGTTATTTATTTTCAGTGTCATAAATGCCAAATTCGAGCTTTTGATGAACCGCTCAAATGATGCTAGTATGCTGCTGCTTTCCACTAGGGTACACTCCTGACTTCCAGGGAAGGCTGGAACAAATCTCATCCTGGGACAATTTACAATGGCAAGAACTTGGAGATTAGGAAAATTTCCATCTCCTTGTGAAAACTGATGATCATCCTGAGCTGCCATTAGTGTGGCGGTTGGCCATTCCTCCAGGTTGTCCATTCTACTAAGTCTAAGTTCTCTCAATTTCCTGAACAGTATCTCATCCCCGTAAACATGACAATCCACTTCTCTAACACTAGGCATATCTGAGATGTGCAACACTTCCAGATTTGCTAGTTGGCCTAGTGAAGGAAGACATTGACACTTTTCCATATTAGACAGCTTAACTGTCACAAGATTTGGGAGGAAGGAATTTATATTCATCATCCACGAGCAAAATTCATCACCCCCAAAACCTTCTATTTGAAGTGTTTCTAGGTCCTGATTGGGCCGGAGGTTCTGCAGAACTCCCTTGTCCTGAGTCATGCTTGAATCCTGTGTTAAATCTCTCCTGGACCACAACAAACTAACTGAACGCAATTGCTGATAGTTGGCCAACTCTTGGGCTTCATCTGGTCTCTTCACATTCTCAAGATTTTCAATGACTAGGATGCTACTTTGAACATCGTGGTATTTATACAGAAGTGGAATATTACTTGAGCAGAAGATTCCTTCTTCAATTGGTTTGACGGGAAAAAAGCCCACCTGCATTTTTAGACACATGCATGGTCTGAAAACATAATATTTTATTTGAAATGAATGTGGCTCCATTTAAGTAGCACATACAATAGCGCATTGTGCTGTAAAAATTGCCACATCAATGAAAAGATAGGCAATCAGTAAGTTAACAACTTGGGTGATAGCCTGCATCTGCCCATGCATTGTTTGGATTTTACTATTCGTGTATTATATTTTTTATAACTAAACTACTTTAGGTATTAGAAACTTTTAGGAAACAATACTCTTAAATTTACAAAGGACTCACAATATTTAGCTTTTGTTTAATAGGTTTGTTTGAAATGACTATTTTTTTCTCAGCACCTCTATGGCAATGCAATGTCACTGTGGTATATTTAGATCAATGTTAGAACATGATTATTGAATATTCATGATGAATTGAATCGTATCATCTAAAAAATGGTACATATTTTTTTCAATGTTGTTCTAACATGTAGTAGTCTTTTCCTTTTAAAAGACTGTGGTACTGGATGAAGATCATATTGCTTTCCCATTTCATATCAGTGCTACTTTTTAGTGTGCTTGCAAACATGCGCATGAGACCAGTGTTCACCTAGTCACTAGTTGGTACTAGGGCGACTAGTCAGTGGCTCCAATATGATCAGCGCTATTTTTTTGCACATAAGTAGGTCGTTATTTTTGACATGTTTCATAGTATATTTTGAGACTACTAAAAGAATGAAACTGAGATATCAGCAGGGGTATGCGTGGGTATCCAGTGGGGCACGGTAGCACGAGGGGAAACAAGCTAGGGTAGAGTGGCACATATGATCAGAAGGAGGAAGCAAGAGAGGAGCAATGGGGATTAAGGGGTGTAGGCTTAATCCTATTTTCAACCGTGCCAATTTCTATCTCCTGGTTGGTTTGCCCGATTGGCTACTCGCAGACTAGAAATGACGAACTAAACTGACAAGGACCGAATTGACCAATTAGCGCACTGATTACCCCTTGATTATGGGTGTTTGCCATGGACTAGCGACTAGTTGGGCTAGTCAACCAGAACACTAGAATGAGACAATCCACAAGTATGGTAAACTATCATGTACTAAGAGTGGTGATGAATTACTTAATTGAACACAATTTGTGTGACTGTAAATACTCCACTAGCAATGAAGATCAAATTTGTGCAACCAAGAGTACAGTTATCTCTTTGCTTTTGCCCAATGTTCTTAATTTTTTTGCCTGGTTTTGGTTTGATTTGTGAAAATGTGGTCCAAAACATTTTTATTCGAATTGAAATATCAAAAGCCCTGCTGCAGCATTGAGAAAGGAGTTATGGTTCATTGGATAGTTTTCCTTAGTTTGAAAATAATATTTATCATCGTTGATTGCAAGTTGAATATCTTAAGGTAGCCAGATCTAAAAAGAATAGCATTCAGTTAGTTTCTAGTTTGATCTAGTTTCTAGAGCCCAAATTCGAGATTAATCAAAGCTACCAATCAAAAGTTACAGAGTTTTTACTCAAGATTTTGGGTTGAGAAAAGCTGGTGGTAATCATGGACCAAGGGCAGTCCAATCAGACGACCAGACCAGACCCTGACTTTGTAGATAAAGTTGGTTTTTGTGTTCAGGTGATTTTTAGACGATTCAATTTGAAATTTTCACTTCTGCAAATATTCAAACCCCTCTAGTTGCCATATTTTTAATTGTTTCAATCCTACATGTTCTATTCATTTGAAGTACTTAACATAGTTATGTTAAAACCAAAGGATGCACTTACCGTTCCTATATTGATATATGCAACCTGACAAACATGGCTACCCATAAGGCCTTTCATCATCACGACAGTGTTCATCATCACGTCAGTGTTCATCATCACGTCAGTGTTTCTTTGTCCAGGCCAAATACTTAATTTCTTCAATTTGGCAATGCTCGCTTGCTCATGCTTTTCAGGGAAGTTCCAAATAAGTTTTGTGAGATTGGACAAACAGAAAGCTGAGCAGTCAGTGATAACCAACTCATCCAAGTGGGTGCTTATAGGTCCTATCCATTGGTGAAAATGTTCTCCTGCACTCCCCTCGATATACATTTTTGACTTCAGTCTGGGGATTGACTGCTGCATAGCATCTTCATGTAGCGAGGTCAGAGTACCTTGTCCAGGCTGTGAGCATCCTTCAGTATAATAACCATATGGACGTTGTGGTTGTAATGGAAAATTTGAAGTATCCTCGTAATCTAGAGCAGGATTGAGACTGCTATATTTGATGAAGTACTCTTTGCTCTTTGGGAAATTGGGATGCAACTTTAGGTTATTACATCTTTCAATCTTAAGATAATCAAGTTCTGGCAATGCTGCACTTGTGACCCCCAAACAACCGTGACATAATTTTGGGGACAACAGGTTATCTTCTGGTACTGCTGAGTCCGATGTTTCATTTTCTCTTGTTTCTCCAGAAGTGTGAAAACGTAGAGCTTTAAACCACCCCTTAAACTCCAGTATTTTGCTCTTCCTAGATGGGCCTCCACGATGTGTCTCACTTGGATTTCTTATCACTTGGTTTTCAGGAAGAGAATCAGGAAATGTGTTAAACTCTTGCCCTGCTTCTCTCACCTCTTCATCACAGCCATGACTCGATTCCACCATCTGTACTTCTGTGTGCACACTGATGCCGTAAAATAAAAGTATATTGGCCTCATTTGGTAGTGCAACCAGTGTCAGTCTTCTTAGATTTTTGCATGGTCCAATTCTTGCATCATGAAGCCGAGGAATATTATTAATTTCTAGCTCTTGTAGATTTGGTAAATGACCCAATGCAGGGATATAGTCACATCCCTCAATATCAGACAATATAAGTTTCACCAGGTTTGGGAGTGTATCACTTATATTATCAATCCAATCTGGAAATACAGTACAAGTGTAACCTTTTATAGAGAGGGATTGTAAATAACGATGAGGCCTCAAATTATCCAGCACTGCACTAGGTTTTGCTCGATGTTCATCTTCGACAGAAGAGCCCGTACCAGATAAGGACCATTCAAAGCTCAACGAATGAAACTGCTGCTTCTTTTCCAGTTCAAGCCGCTTCGCTTCCTCAGATGACACCACATTCTGTAGGCACTTTATATTTAGCTCACAATGTGTAAGTTCAAGAATTTGCTGGATGATCAAAATATTACTGCAGCTGCCACCATCTTTCCGGCATACATCAAAATTAGGCAAGGTCAGAAGGTCTGCCATTCTTGCAATGCCTTGCTCCGAGTAGAGAGTGAAACCTCCAACTGACAGGTATTTAAGGCGAAACAAGCCTTGGGTGATGATGTTCTCCTGCAGCATACCTAGCTCTAACTCTTTATTGGGGTCTTGCCAACTTCCTATTTCTCCTGCGGAGGTACCTGGAGCTTCAGAGTCACTTTTTGTGCCAACCCCAGAGAGGTTGAGGTACTCCAATTTACCAAACTTCCAATTTGGAATCAACTTCAGAAAGTTCTGAAGATGAGAACAGCCTGACAGATTCAAACACCGGAGTTCACTAAGTTTTGTAGAAGATGCAGGGAGGACAAGCAGATTAGCACAGCCAGATAAATCCAAAACCTGCAGCATCAAGCAGCCAGTGCCATCCTCTCCAAATTCAGGAAGAACCTTAAGAGAGGTACAACCAGAGAAATTCAAAAACATAAGCTTCTTCATGTGTTTAAATAACCCAGTAGGCAGTACTTGGAGCTTGGGGCAGAAGGACATATTTAGATCCATCATGTTTGGCAGATAACTGTCAGGCAGCTTCTGAAGTTGAGAACAATGTGATACATTAAGGAATGAAAGTTTCTGAAGCCCACCAGATAATAAACTGAATGAAGGAAGTGATTTTAGGCTTGTACAGTCTGATAGGTTCAGGTGTTGAAGCTCTTTAAGTTTGTGAATGTCCTCTGGTAGTTCTTCAAGATTTGAACAACCATGTAGGTCCAAATAGTGTAGCTTGAGGAACTCACAGATGTAGGAAGGGAGCTCGACAATGTCAGTATTTTTGGACAGGCTCAATGCTTGCAGGTCATGTAGTTTGCTCAATGATTTGGGTAATTGGGCAGTTTTCATATCTGAGACACTCAAGTATTTCAACAGCCTCAACTGGCTGATAGAGTCAGGTAATATATCAATGGTGCATGCGCTAAAATCTAATATGCGCAAGAATTTAGTTCTTGACAATGCCTTGGGAAATTTCCTGCAATCCTTGAAATGAAGCGCTCTTGCTGTATGAGGCAAGATGGGAGCTTTGGACAGTTCACTGAAATTCAAGAGGAACATGTACCGGCAGTAACCTTTTCTTTTACCCAACTCAGTTCCAGTAGCATGAAAGATACACACTTCATCAGAAGCTACTACACTTGCAAGATCATGAACTAAATCATGCATCTTGAGTACACTTTGAGAACCGGTATATCGTGAAGACATCTAGAAAATTAAGGTTAGTCAATTGCCAGAGTGTGCTAAATCAAGCAATCAGATGAGTACATTATTATTTTACACATGAAGATGAATACATTTTGTGAATTTGTAGGGTGAAGTGAACTGAACACATTACCTAAAATGGTAAAAAGCTTAACTGGAGATCAAGTTCAAATTTAATGAGTAAATTTTGCAAAACTACAGTTGTTTGGTCAAACTATCACTTTGCTACAACTTTGACTTTGTACTTCAGAAAACTGCAACGATAGCAAACGATTTTAGCGGAAAACTGCAACTATATCCCCATGTGTGTACGACATGTGGACCCAAACTTGCAACAACGTAAGTGTTGCATATGTGTATGATAAGTGTGTCCAAACTTGTCAGACGAACAAAGTTGCAGATTTCTAATAAAACCATACATATTGTTGAAGTTCTCTAAAGTGCCTAGCGGAAGTTGTAGCGAACTGATAATTCTGACAGAATAGTTGTAGTTTTTTTAAAAAATTACTCAATTTTCAGGCGACTGAGAATTAGCAAAACCCTATGCTTGTTATGAAACGTACTTAATAATGCTTTATACTTTGAATGCCCACAACTTTATTGGTAAAAAGTACAGAACAAACTTTCTTTGCAAGAGCTAGTCTAATGCGGATTTTGGATCCCACGGTGTTACAGAAGCTGACCTTATCAGCTGATTGGTAATGGATGGGTAAAGCTGAGTGGAAAATAAGAGAAAAGTGTTGTAGCTGGAGAAACGTACCGCAGTTGACATGTTCACATTCTGCAAAAAAGACATCCCAATGAGTTCTCGCAAGCAGTCCTCTGCGTAATTTTCTGCCACGATGAATCTTGGTGGCTGAATGAATTCGAGAGCAATCCATTGCTGAATCAAACTGCTCCTCTGAATGTGGGAGCCCTTGGGGAAGACTGAACAATATGCAAAGCACAACCTCAGATAAGAAGGCATGTTGTAATAACTAAGTTTCAAGGAGGGTAAAACTTTGTTGTCTGAAAAACGACCATCATCTTCTGTCCATATATCACTAAGTAGTATTTCTTCCCATTGAGTCTGCGGCAAGCGTCCTAGAAGGTATCCAAGGGATTTTACAGCTAAAGGCAAACCTTGACATTTCTCCACTATCTTTTTCCCTATCTCTTCCACGTAGGGGTGTACTGTTGTTGATATTAGTGCCCTTTTCCTGAACAAGGTCCAGCAGTCTTCATTTGGTAGGAGACCCAATTCAATTTGCAAGTCTCTGTTCATTCGTTCAGCAACCTTCTTGCTTCGTGTGGTCACAATAATCTTGCTACCTTTCCTGCAGCCTTTAAGCATTGTCTCTAAATTTTCCAGCTTAAAATTATCTTCTTCCCAGAGATCATCCAAAACAATTAGAGATCGTTTTTCAGCGAGGATAGATTCCACGGCATCACCACAGTGTTGTATGATGGATGAACGGATTGCATTAAGATCAAATTTCTTTGGAACATTAACCCATGCTAGCATCTCAAAAGCAGATTTTGTTGTGCTGTCATAGAACACCATTTGAGCAAGAGTAGTTTTACCTAATCCTCCAAGACCATATATAGGAATAATGAAGTGTTCTTCATCTGACAGCAGCAGATCCATTATTCTCCCTTTCTCCATGATCCTCCCGACGGTATCCTCAGTGTCATAGGGTCCTGCACCTGAAGGCCAACTCGTGATCGAATCCTGCTCGTCTGAGGCACCATCTACCACAAAGCTGGTGAGATCCATTTCTTTCTTTATTTCTTCCAGTCTTTTCCTCATCTTCTTCATCTCCCCTGGCAACTTATAGCGCAATTTGACTTTATCCGAAACGCTTGTCCTATTTTCCTGTCAGTTAGAAACCACTGTTTAGACTAATAATAAAATGATAAATCAACGGTATTGCCAATACTCAGGATGCTCACACGTTTGGGAAAACCATCATGGCCATCATCGAAGCTCAATTCGTAGGAGAGCAGCATGTCCTCTATGTCATAGGCTACGGCCTTGAGCTTCTTCAGCAGGTCGCGAATGTTGTCATTCTTCTGCGATTGCCTCTCCGCATCGTTCAGCTTCGCTTGGAGGCTACTCAGCACGCTCTCGATGACCTCTAGATCTTGTTTGAAGTTCACCTGAGACATGATCGTCTTCCAAATCGGAGAGCTCAGCTTCCTCAATAGCTCCTTCAGCACCGCGGAGGCGATCATCTCTCCGAACCCAACCATGGCAGCCGCAAAAACAGGAACGGGGAAAGCAAAGCAAGTCAACTCGCACCGGCAGTCTTTCTCCCCCGGCCTTTTCCCAAGCCCTTCTAAAGCGAGCGTCTCGGGTTCACCACTGACCTCTCCGCCTTGCCCCTCAAGCCGCTCCTCTTCCGCGGCTGGGCTGCCGGGGAGACGGCGGCGGCGCCTCACCGGAGAAGATGGCCGGAGGAAGGTGTGGGCGGGCGTGCCCCGTGCGGGGCGCTTGGGAGAAGGGAGGCTGGGATGCCGGCACCGGCCACGCCGCCGCACGATGAAGTAATTTGATTTTGAGATGAATGAGGGGATAGATTTATGATGGGAAGCTCTTCTTCAAGGGCGTGAAGCCATGAACAGTAGGGACTGGAGGAGGCGGTGAGCTCATCGATCAATCGATGTAGAGCTGGTGAGAGGGACCGGGATTAGACAATGGATAATTATCCTTCCATTCTTAAATGACCATATAAATTTTTTAAAGATATTTTCAAATAATTTACTAAATCTACTCATTTATCTGTGCATTGAAATAAATAAACATGTATCATTGATATATGTATGTATTCATGCACATAAGTAAGAACTAACATTTAAAATTTTGGTTTGCTATTAACCAGAAAATAATAAAGATGATATATGTATCAAGTTTGTTGTCAAAGTATAAATGTAGTATGAAAGAGTTATTAGTCCTGTTTAGTTTTGATTTAGTTTTGATGCAACCACTAATATGATGATCGTAATTTAAGTTTTTTATGAGTCGATCGAAAACTTCGAAGTATACGAGAATTCAATTTTGTATGATTAGCGACATATCTCTATATGTTACGGAATTAAAAAAAGTCTATATGTAATTTTTCCGTATTAAAATAAAGAAATTTTGTTTAAATAAGACGTATCCTAATACTATAAATTTAAACTAAAATCTTTTATTTTAAGATAAAGGAATACTCAATTCTATCTCATCCGTTTAAATCAAACGATTGAGATTATAAACAATCATTGTTTATAAGAGTTTTGTACAAAAGGAAAAGGAGAGTTTTGTACAAAAGGAAAAGGTTAGTATATGTAGCGTGCTCAATTAAAAAGCACAAAAATCTATTTTAAGTTTTAGAGCTTAATTTTTAAATTGATTAGAGGTTTTTTTACCTTGTTATAATTTAGCTATAAAAATTTTCAATATCTTAGCAAAATACTCCCATTGTTTTTGACTTTTTTTCTTAGTCAAATCTTTTTAAATCGACCAAATTTATAAAAAATACATTAACATTTTTAACCCAAAACAAACATATTATCAAAATATATTTAATATTATATCTACTGAAACTGATACTATAGATTTTGCTAATTTTTTATAAATTTGATAAACTTTAAAAATTTTGACTAAAAATAATCAAAACAATTAATAATATGAATACGAAAGTATGAAACGGAGGGAACTAATAATATGAATATGAAAGTATGAAACGGAGGGAGTAGATGTCTTTTTCCGCCTTCTTTTAACTTGAATAAAACACGTCTTATATTCAGCAACCCAGTCTAATTCAGAGTTTAGACTCTAGACACCTATATCAGAGTTTAGACTCTATACACCTATATCAAGAGGGGATGAACAATGGTCTACGTATTATGTCATTATAGATAAAGTATTTTATATTTCTATAATGCAAGACAAATCAAACTTTCAAACTAATGCACATACATATGTAGTACTAGCAATATGTTAATAAAACTCGATGCATCACATGGTCTGGAATTTTTAGAAATGCCCCTATAATCAGGCAATTAAGCAAAGCTAAGAGCCCAACTTTCCCATAAGGCCATAAAGAAGAAACAGAAGAACCTTTCCGAGAAAATTTCACTGAGACAGGTGCATTCCGTGCACGTACAATAATCATCACCATCATCATATCATTCAACCTACAGGAAAAAGCAAATTCAAGGTACTCTTGTCCAAACCTGTAGATGGCCAGTGATTTGCTCCCATCGGCTACAACTACCAGACTCAAAAAAACTACACACAGGTATGATGCTAATAAGCTTAGCATGATGGACTGATGGACAGACAGTAACAACAAATAGGAAATGGAGGGAATTTGATGGGTCAACTCGATGAACTCTATAACATATAGATGATCTCCAGTGCCCTCCAGGCAAAATTAATGTCCTCGTAAATCTATCGTCACCATCTAAAGCCACTTGAAGAGGATGCCTCCATGGGTGGCAAAGAACGGGGCAAACACAAGCGACTCGACAGCCATAAGCTTGATGAGGATGTTGAGCGAGGGGCCTGAGGTGTCCTTGAGAGGATCCCCAATGGTGTCGCCGATCACAGCAGCCTTGTGGCAGTCTGAGCCTTTTGGGCCCAGGGTCCTTGCATGCTCAGATGCACCAGCCTAAAAAACCAGCGAGAACGAGAGTTAACAATAATGTTTGGCAAATATGGGAGGAAAAGGAACTGCTCGCCATCAGGTGTTGCGGTAATATAAGATGGCTGGTAAGTTCTTACCTCGATGTACTTCTTCGCGTTGTCCCAGGCACCACCAGTGTTTGATGCAGAGATGGCAATCTGAAAGGAAGCAACATGGTTATGAATGCAATATGGCAAGAGAATATATTGATGAGTATGGCTGTGAAAAAGAATGTACGAACCTGAACACCCGAAACGAGAGCACCAGCAAGTAGTCCTGAGAGGGTCTCGACACCAAAGAAGATCCCAACAATGAGAGGGGTGAGCATGACAAGAGCACCTGGGGGAATCATCTCCTTGATGGATGCATCAGTGGAGATCTTCACACAGGTTGCATAGTCAGGCTTGGTGGTGCCCTCCATGAGCCCAGGGATGGAGTTGAACTGCCTACGGACTTCCTCCACCATCTTGAGTGCTGCGCTGCCAACACTCTTCATTGTCATTGCAGAGAACCAGTATGGGAGCATAGCACCAACAATCAGTCCAATGAAAACTTTAGGTGTCAGGACATCAACAGTGGAGATGGCAGCACGGCTCACAAAGGCACCAAAGAGAGCAAGAGACACCAAGGCTGCCGAGCCAATGGCGAAACCCTACAGGTAGATGGGAATTAGTACTTCAACATTGTGACATTTGTAACAAAAGGAAAAAATATTAACAAGTGCAAACACAATTTTAATTGACTGCAGAGATTGGAAATGAAGCATAAAAACAACATAGAAAACACTTTTGACAAGATAGGCAGATGTACCTTCCCGATGGCAGCAGTGGTGTTTCCTGCAGCATCCAGAGCATCAGTTCTCTCACGAATTCTGTGACTCATGCCAGCCATCTCAGCAATTCCTCCAGCATTGTCACTGATAGGCCCATAGGCATCAATGGCAAGACCAGTAGCAATCGTGCTAAGCATTCCAAGGGCAGCGACAGCTACACCATACATTGCGGCAAGGCTGAAGCTGAGGAAAATACTAAAAGCAATAGCAAAAATAGGAATGATGACTGATTTGTATCCCAGAGCAAGGCCAAAAATGACATTAGTAGCAGCTCCAGTTCTGCAGGAATCAGCAACGTCTTGGACAGGGCTGGACAAGGGAAATTCAAGTTGTGAGGGACTAGAAGCAAATATATAAGATTACAGACAACATTGAATATGATCAAACTTATAAGCACCTGTAGGCGTTGCTTGTGTAATACTCTGTCACAAATCCAATGATCAGTCCAGCCCATAGACCAACCGCCACACACAAGAAAAGTTGCCTATGAAAAATCAGGGAAATGAGGTCAATGATTTTTAACAAGAAGGTTCTAAGAAAAACGAGGGAATTCCAATTTAAATATGAGCATACCAGTTATACACAGTCTTCTGGGCACCAAAATTGAATATTGTGAAGGAATACGGGAGGCCTAACCAACTGACAAGTGCAATGCCGACTGTCATCACAACGGTGGAAATTATAAGTTGCTTCTTGAGGGCAGGCTCTATTTCATCAACAGCCTTGATCTCAAAAAAATCGGTGGCGAAAAGTGTGGTTATCAGACAAGCAATGATACCAACTGAGCTAATCAGGAGCGGGTACAGCATAGGAGTGAATTCATGATTGATTCCAAAAGAAGAGATTGAGGCAACGACAAGAGCAGCACAAGATGACTCGGCATAGGAACCAAACAGATCTGAACCCATTCCAGCAATATCTCCAACATTGTCACCAACATTATCTGCAATGACCTGCAAAATTTTAAAACAAATTATTTCAATTTCAAGAAATATTAAGAAACAAGTTTTTAAAGCGTCAGGAAAGAATTCTTACAGCTGGGTTTCTTGGGTCATCTTCAGGGATGTTCCTTTCTACTTTCCCAACTAGGTCAGCACCAACATCAGCAGCTTTCGTGTAAATACCACCACCTACACGGCCAAAAAGGGCCATAGAAGAACCACCAAGACCATACCCAGTGATAGCCTCAAAAAGACCCTCCCAGTCATCACCATAATAAATTCCGAACAAGTTGATGGCAATGTAAAGAACAACAAGGCCACTTGCAGCAAGCAGGAAACCCATGACAGCACCAGAGCGGAAAGCAGTAATGAATGCCTTCCCGACACCCTTCCTTGCCTCAAGGGTTGTCCTGGCATTTGCATAAGTTGCGATCTTCATTCCAAGGAAACCAGATACAAGAGAGGTGACTGCACCAAGCACGAAGGCAACAGTACTGAAGATAGCATTTGCAAGGGCAGGCTTGCACATCCTATCCTTGCTGTAGTGGCAAGGTTGACTCTTTGTGCTGAATCCCTCAACAGATCCAAGGAAGAGGAAGATCAGGACTGCAAAAATGCCCATGAATAGTCCGACATACTTGTATTCAGTGAAGAGGAAAGAAGTTGCTCCTGTTTACAGTAAAAAACAGTAGTTTAGTTCTTAGACACGTACAAGTATACAACAATTAGTTAATGTCAAGAAAAGGTTAGCGATAATAACAATAATAATAGCAGAAACATCAAACACCAAAGCTAAATAGGTTTATAATTAGAACTGAACCTGATTATCTAGCAGTGATGTTTGACTGGACTCCATAAACATGAGCATAAAAATATAGCAAAGGATAAATTAAACAGTGAATAGATTGGACTTTGGTCACTAGTCAGTAACCCAATATCTCAAATATCCAACCAATAGAGACCAACAAAATGTATTTGAGTAAACAAGGTACCAATCAAAGAATGTTTCCACAACATCAGATTCACAGATTACAAACCATGCCAACTCTTGGCATATCTAGCATTTTCTGTGCATATGCATAGCAGAGTTCCACAAGTAACGCACACTCACTGCAAGCCCTATAGTCTTCTCAGAAAGAAATGTTGACCAAACAAATATTTCCAACATACGTTTTAACTTTACTAGATAAGGACAGAACCTAACATTTCCACAATACTAAAACCCACCCAAGCATCACTAGAGATGAAACCAGCCAGCAAAGAGACACCTAACATAAGACAAACTACATGAATCACACCACCTTCAGCCTGCAACCGTCCTTCAATTATAACCTTACATGTAAGGCTTATGACTTATGAATGGACCACAAGATCGTCCCGTCCATGTGCGCCGCATCTAGGATTCCTTCCAAGCTAAGTGGATACAGTTGAAATGAAACTATTTTCTTCATGCTTCAATAATGCAGGTGCGCAGAAAAATCGTTATCTTCTTATCCTACTAACAGCAGCAGGTAGGACCACAGGTCCAATAACTTGTCCTCCCCCATCAGTAAATTCTCCTATCCCCACAGGATGGCCACCGCAGGGCTTTACGTGAGGCCCTCTAAGAACTGAGCAATTCTAGTTCTGATCTACCCCACTAGAAATATCTCCTGATAAAATATCTCAGCAGACGCAACAAACGACTTAATTGACTCGTAATTAGCACGTACTGACTAAGAATTATTATAACATTTGCTGCGTAAAGTGGGAACATGATTGTTTAATGTTTTTGTAGATCCAACTAACAATGTAACAGTTCACATCTAGCATAGTTTAGGGGCACAGTAAATTCAATAAAACTCAGAGGAATCTCATGATTCCACACAATAATAGTTTAGCCACACGGTAAATTCAATAAAACTCAAGAGGAATCTCATGATTCCACACAATAGCATAGTTTAGCCACACAGTAAATTCAATAAAACTCAGAGGAATCTCGTGATTCCACACAATAAAGTAACAAAGCTCACAGGCACTACTGCTGGGCACGTCACTCCGTTTGATTAAAAGCAGCGCCGTTTTGACACGAGTTCATAATCCCTTCACAACCATACAAATCCTGTGCTGCAAATTCCCCACGATTGATGCTCGGAAAAGCTACTTTTGAACATGCTCATGCCACAAGCAAAAAAACAACCAAATTAGCAAAATTAGCGCCAGTAACCGCTACGACGACTGAGATCTACAACTACGCGCGCTCAGATCCACCCAAAAAGGCAAAAAAACGAACAGCACACGGATTCCCATGTCCCCTCACCTTCGGAGATGGCGTGCTGGATCTCGGAGCACTTCTCGACGACGTTGTGCTCGTTGAGTCCCTCCTCCTCCTCGATGAGGCACTCGCTGGCGCCGCCGCCGTCCTTCCCGGATGCGGCTCCGAGGGAGCCCTCCCCTCGCCTCTCCGCCGTCATCTTCACCTTGGACACCAGCACCCACTGCACCACCGCGAACGCGATGCCGACCACGGCCGCCGCCGGGACCAGCACCTGCGTCGCCAGGTCCGGCAGTATCGCCGCCGCCATTGCGAGATCCCCGGGCTAGGGTTTGCGTTCCCCTCTCTTCTCGGAGGAGGTGGATTCGATTTCGCCTACGCGAGAAGAGGAGGGGAGAAGAAGAAGAAGAAGAAGAAGAAGAGGAGAGGAGAGGAGAGGAGGTGGGAGTAGGCGCGCTTTTATAAGGCGGGGAAGGGGAGAAGAAGTGTACTGTACTGCTACTATGAGGAAGGTGGAGGGTATTTCGGTAATTCTTCAGCCGTTCGCATTCTTGACTGTGTACAGTCAAGTGAAGTAGGTAATTTTCGTTCATAAAAAGGTCAACATTTAATTTTGACTTTGTAAACAGTAAGGATAGGTTTGTCGATTTATCGTATCAGCCGATTCAGCCCTGAACATTTGTATGTGACCTTACTTACATAAACACGTAAGATCATTGGTCTCTAGTTAATAACTAATCGTATTGCTTCAGAATTATTTTGTTCGTCTTATCACATACGCTAAAACTTGTCATGTTCAAAAGGCGTTTTTTTCCTTAATTTTTGGTTTGAATCCTGCCGTTCCAAACAAACTTTTCTCACCTAATCCAACATGTATATATACCCTTCGTTTACCGCGTGTTTAGGATAAGGAAGTGGATAAATGGATAAACAGCCGCAAAGCTGGCTCTTGAGAAGATCTTTTCTTTCTTATTTTTTTCTCTGATAATGGCACGAACATCTCCAAAAATCTTTCTAAATTTCACTTTCTAAGAGCATATACAACAGCTGTCCAATACCCTCTAAAATTCATATTTTTAATTAATTTAAATAAAATATATCTTCCAATAAATTGTCTATCTCATTCAAAAAAAAATTGGTTCCCTTTCCCATCATTTTTATTTTTTACAAATAGCTAACCAAGTCGCGTCCAATATCAATTTCGCGTCATTGTGCTTCTTTTCGCGCGCGTTTTGGTGTCGTGCGCCGTCCCGCTCGTCCCCGCCATCGCATCCTCCCCGCCTCCTCTACCATCGGCGCCCTGTCGCATTCTCTCTGCCGCCGCATCATCCTATAGCGTCGCCAAAATTAGGCCCAAAGCAATTTTAAATTTATAGAAAATCAGATTTTAAGACTTCTGTTGGATGAGAAATGATGTATTGGGAATTAAATTGTTTAGGAATGACTTAAAAACACAATTATTAGGAATTTATTTAACCATTCTGTTGCATGTGCTCTAAATCATCCTTGAAAAGTCATTTATGTAAACCGTTTTCTATAACTTTTAATCTCTAACAATTTTTTTATATCTCATACGCACTTTTGTCTTTTATTTTTGGCCAATGAAAATCTAAAATAAAAAATGGCTATATTTGGATGATCATTTAAAAAAATAGTTGAAGGTAGTTTCTCACTAAAATATCTATTCCTAACATTTAGAAAGTAAATGGAGAGTTTTTGGAGATGCTCTTAGAGCAACTCGAGCAGCTTGTTGTAGAGACCATTTTAGAACTTGTATAGCAAAAAGTAATCTCCAACAGCTTGCTATCTGTTTGTAAAATAGCAAGTTGGCTATCCCTTGGTTTTCGTTGGCTATTTTAAACCAACCATGAGAACTTTATATCTGACTTTGTAAAACAGTAAGGCATTATGGATCTCTTATTTTTTAAAAGTTTTATATTTTATAGAATGACTAAACAATCGAATTTGATTATCTAATTTAGTCGAGCTGCTCAAGTTGAATTTGGGTATCTAATTTAGTCGAGCTGCTCAAGTTACTCTTAGGTTGTATTCGTCGTTTAATATTGAAAACTAGTTATTACTGCATAGAAAACAAAACGACTTATTAGCACATAATTAATTAAGTATTAGCTATTTTTTAAAAAATATATTAATATGATTTTTAAAAACATTTTTTTGTGAAATTTTTGAAAAAGTGCTACCTCAAAACATAAGGATTTTTAGGGTTTGAACACGATTATTAAGAAAATAAGTAAATTTAAACGGAGAAGATTGTAATTGAATGAAAAGTGGATATATGTGGAAAAAATTGAATGGTGAAAGGTTATGATTGGTTATTGAGAACATACTAATAGAGAAGTTGTTATATTTTGCGATAATTTTAAAAGGCTAAAAATTGTTATATTTCGGGACAAAGGAAATAAAGTTTAGTGTAAATACTTTCTATATGATGCCTCTAAATTTGTCACATATAATTAGATGATAAGGTGAAGGAGAAAAGTTAAGAGAATGATAAGGTGAAGGAGAAAAGTTAAGAGAAAGAAAATGAGCAATCCCTGTTAAGGGACAACCTTCGTAAAACCTTCCAGAAAAATACATGATGGTGTGAAAATGAACTAATAAAAAATATTGGGTCGATGTATTAGAGGTGATATATTGTATTTTTTTATCTCTAATAAAATAAATAGATGGTATGGTTTAAATTGGAGGAAGTATTTATTTTTATTTATAGAAATTGCTCTAGTAGTCGAAAAAACATGTACACGAAAGAAACGATGAAATTCAGCCTTTAATGGCGGTGACGTCCAAGTATATGCAACAAGCTAGCTTCTCGATCGTACACCAAGCCGTTGAACAGTTTTGCATAATCGCCTAAACAACGGGAGGTGATCTTCTAGCCGGTGATGACTCATCACTGACTCGACTCGATCATATGAGTTAGTTAATGGTTAAATTGACCGGTTTAGACATCTGGATTGGATAAGGGGAAAATCTTAATTTCTCACCAACTTAAATCCGCAATTCCGCGGGCACACGGCACGGTGCAATTTGACTCGCGTTTGTTCGTGCCGATTCCGCGTTGATTACATACTCTTCCGTTGATTTATATTTATCACCATTAAAATTTTTAACTACTAGTATTTTTAAATAATAATTTATCGTGGTTTCAATCGCCTTTCGTTGGTCTTCGTAACACATGAAAGTTTAATACTTTATTATCTTTTATATTTTGAGATAAAGAAATATTTATGTTTATATTATGCATTACACTTTAATAATATGACATTTATTTAAGAATCTAGATTTTTTAAAAAAAAAGATGAATGATCAAAGTTTAAATATAAACAATGTTTGATGATAAGTATAAAGGAGGGGGTATATAGTTTTCTAGATACTAGTAATACATCGGAATATATTAATGTAAAGATTAGTTCCGGGATCAATAGATAAAAAGAAGCATAATGATGAACGAGAGGTGAGCCGGCAGAGCGAATTAATTCCACGTGGAACTTCGCCCTTCAATAATTCCATCTGTTATCCACTAAATCGTTTTTGCAAAAGTTAGCTGATGCATGCTGATGTAGAAAGCAATTTTGATGCTATTGTAGAAATTGACATAAAATTTTCTTCTAGCAAATACTCAATGTATGTAGATTTGTGCAGGCTCTAATAAAATTTTTCTAGTTCCGCCGTTAGGGCACTCACCTAAATATATTGCAGAGATAATTAAAATGTCAAAGCTAGACCTTATTAAGTATATTAAGCTATTATTAAAATCGTACTCCCTCTGTCCCATAATATAATAAATAAATTTTAGTTGGATGGGACATGTTTTAATATTATGAATTCATAGTTAGTAGAATTAAGATGTGTCTCATCTAACCAAAATGTTTTATATTTTGTATTTTGAGACGGAAAAAAACTAACAAATATAATACAGATGATGATGGTTACAAATATTATTCTTCTCACACCACTAACTAACCATGCACCCCTGTTATCTACGCAAATGCTTGTAAATTGATGCATTTTTTCAAAAAAAAGGAAATTACTGTCACCACTAGGGATGGATAGCGAGCCGTCTTGGTTCGGCTCGGCTCGGTTTAGCTCGTTAGAATAACGAGCTGGCTCGGCTCGGCTCGTTATCCTAACAAGCTAGAAACCCAGCTCGGTTCGGCTCGTTATGAAGCTTAAGTCGGCTCGTTAGGCTCACAGAGTAGCTCTCGTTCCTCCATTGCATGCAGCACGGGAAGAGGAGGAGAGGGAGTAGCGGCGAGCGGTTGTGGCGCCGCGCCCGCCGTGTGCGCGCGCGCGCGGTGGCGCTCAGCTATGTCGGCTGGCGGCGCGGCAGGGTGGTTGCGGTTGCCGCGCGGGCGAGGCGGTCTCTCCCGAGTGTGTGTGCGGCGGCGCGGTGCTGGATCTGCTAGCCTCGATGCGCGCGGCGGCGGCGGCGGCGGCTTGGATCTGCTAGCCTTGATGCGGCGCGGCGCGATGGGGAAAAGGGGAATCGGGATGATTCGGGACTGGGGCATGGACGTGGCGACTGGCGAAGCAGTCGAGCTGTGCGGGTGCCCGGCTAGGGTTAGCGTTGTGCGGAGTGCGGGTCGTCTTGTGTCGTGCGGTGCGGTGCTAGCTCGGCCAGGCTCGTTATCTCTAACGAGCTTAGCTCGAGCCGGCTCGTTATCTCTAACGAGCTTTAGAGCCAGCTCGGCTCGTTATGAAAATAAAACGAGCCGAGCCGAACTGAACCTGTCGCGAGCTAACGAGCACGAGCTTCCTGTCCATCCCTAGTCACAATCACCAATTGCATGCAGCTTCAATAAGAATAAAAAACATTATTATAAAAAAGAAGCTCAAAAGGGATGCATATATGCATGGTCCTAGTGATAGCTTGCCTAACAGCCCTGCACACACACCTGCAATATGATTGCATTAGCATGCAGCCACCAGATGCTTTCGTGGAGCAATGTGCATGCATGCATTCATAATATGGTGGTTTGTCGATCTACTCTATTATTTGGACACTTTGAAGCATCTCACAAATCAATGTCGGTGCTAGAGACGTGTAACACTGTGAATATATTTTATGAATCCACTTGGAGAGCTAGCTGCAGTTCACACAATCATGGATCCATCAACTAGCTGGATTTGGGGATTAATTATTCACTAATAGGAATAAGTAAAGTAAATAAACTATCTATGCAAAATTAATAGAAGGTGTGAGAGATGTGTGAGATCAGCTCAAACGGTATCCTATACAACAGTGCATGTGCTTAGCTTAATTAATCGTGTCTTGCTATGTAACCACACTATGATCAGTGGTTGTTAAGGGGAAGTAGTGAGGAGAATATGATAAAATTAAAGGATGTAATCACATGCTGCATGCTGCTGGTGAGAAGTACTTATTTTTACTAAGGCTGTCATTGGTTTGGTTTGAAGGAACATCACTTGCATAGCTGGAATTGAAGCAGTGTCGTCCTAATATTAGGTAGATCTAGGTCCAGATGGACCAGATTTATGACCTTTTTAAAAAAATTGTAAAAAAATAATATGACACTTTTTTAATTATTGTACAGATTAAGATTAAGATACAGAATACATGCATGATACAATTATATATGTCAAATAATATGGCACCTACATATATTCCAAAACCAAAAAAGATGGGACGATCTCCAGCCTTGCGAACAAGAAACACTTAAACTGCTCAATGAAATCGATCGGCACATGTTCATTAATATCAGTGATAGTTTTGTTGCTGATGACAGGCAAAAACAATAAAGGAAAAAACAAGTACAATGAAGCTTTCAAAGGACCTACTTGCGAGTAAAACGTTTTCTAAAATGATAACACAAAAAATTGTGATGCAGATGTCAATGAATTCAGAATACAGTTGGCACTGAGTTGGTAACTTCACACACACACACACATATATATATATGTATATTATATATATATATATATATTCGACAACAAACAACAATTCGAATGTGACTGGGTGGTGCATTTGAAACAATAGATCCAGCCAACAAACAGACAATCAGCTAGCTGTGCAAAAGCTTTGCTCCATAAATGCATCTTGGAACACTTCACATGTTGATGATGTATATAGTTGGCTGCAAAGAAAATTGGATCTAGAAGATCCCCTTTTTCATGTGAGCATATGCCTTGTGAGATGCTAGTTAGTAACATGTATCATCTCATGGATTAACACAAAGTAAGCATATGGTACACACTTATGCAGAGATAATCTCTCACACTCATCAGCACACAGCCATGGATAGTAGGCAGGTCTACGATATATTTCCTTGTTTATTGCATGGATTTATATACTAATCATACTTTAATCTTTTTGTATTGGTAGGTAAGACACTTGATGGTGATGTTCTGTCTATACTCTCTCTAGCTAGATTCATGGGGGCAACAGATTTTCCATCACGATGTTGCCGACACTTTCTTCTCTGCAAGGAATAATAAAGAAAGATACAGATGGTAAATACAGCACGGCATGCAGTTGGTCAGATTTGGTGGGAGGTCTAACTGCAATAAGCCAATAATTAAGGTTCATATAGAGGATCAGTGTGACTAAATCAGCAACTAAGCTACTTGGGAGAAATTTTGAAGTAGGAGTACTTCTTTACTTGTCTTCTTTAGCAATTATCAAAGAGAGCTGGCAAAAAAATTGACAAAAAGGACATGGCAATTAATCCTAAAATTCAATTTTAGCTTTTAAGCTGATGCTTTCCCAACTTCTCAAGCAGTCACTTTAGGACTTTTTTTCACTGAAGGGCTGAATAGCTAAATGATTTTATGATAAATAATAGACGTTACAAATGAATGAGTTAACTATTACAAATTTTAAAATAAATTTAAAATAATTGTATAAAAACATATATATATATATATAACGAAAATCTCATTTAGAAGCCCGAGAATCGTGTCGTTTAATGGAATGGTTTCATTCCTTATAAAAGAACATGGCCTATAGGGAGATCCCATTGTTTTTTCCTATTTGCTTGCTGCTATGTTTTTTTTCCTGAAGATTTGATAGTCAATACGATACCCTTAAAAAGGAACTTTCTCTTATTTGTGTTTTATTTGTTTGAAAAATAAGGCCTTTTTCGGACACAACATAGCTGGATGTCAGGTGATGTAAGGGCCTATGCAAGATTTCGTATATACCCGAGAAGTTCTTTTTTGCAAAGTAACCAAATACACGTCATTTTCTCTAGGAAGCAAAAAAGAATTCTTAAAACTAAGAAAAAAGATACTACCTCCGTCCAAAAATATTATTATTTCTGACACAATGTCTTGTCTCAAAATATTGTTATTTCTTCGCCTATAATTTTCTCTCAACCAACCACAATCATTCTCTATTTAATTTCTTGTCTATTTTTTTCTCAATCAATCCCAACATTTCTTCAAGTATTTTCATATATTTTTTAATACTCATGCCTATATAAAAAATGTTAACATTTTAGCCGAAGGATGCATGGCCATGGCAGAAAGAGATCCCAGTAGGTATTTTATCTGTCCATTGTCAGTACTTATGAGTAGAGTACAGCAAGTGGACTGGAGGAGCTGCTGGTACAGCTCAATTGCACAAATACTATCTCCTTTTTTTTTCCTTCTCCCACTACTATCTTCATTTCCTTGTCATAGCCATTACTACTGCTGCAAGTGGTCTCCTCTTTTTTATATGTTCTTGTGAACTTTCTTAAGGAATATATTCCAGGTTTCCAGCGAAAGAAAAGGTCAGTTGGGACGCAGAAAAGGCAAAAAAAATGCCATGATCCTTTCTGCACGTAGCTTGCATGGGACGCCATCGTTGAAGATGATATCTTGCTTGCAATGGCAAGCTCAGACCACTAAATAATCAGGGTCCCATGCATCATAGTTCCTCCAATCCCCCAAACTCAGACTAAGACGACGATGACAAGGCCGTTTACGCGACGAATCGGTCAAATTGGCTAAAATACAAATGCCAGAAAGCAAATTAGTCCAAATCCAAATTCAAAATGATGGGAGTTTGTTTCTTTTCCTTTTTTTTGAGAGAGAGCAGATGGGAGTTTGTTTCTGGTTGTTAGAATTTGTCTTCTGTTCTTGATTCTTCAGCACAAAAGGTCGTGTGATTCTGTGAATAGGGGACATCATTTTCATAAGGCTGCAAGGAAGGTGTGATCTGGTTCAGGCGGCTCCTGGTATATATATATATATATATATATATATATATATATATATATATATATATATATATATATATATATATATATATATATATATATATATATATATATATATATATATATATATATATATATATATATATATATATATATATATATATATATATATATTAATTATATGCTCTACATTTGAAAACTCAAATTGAAAATCCGAACCGTTCAAATTGTTCTACATATTAATATCGCCTTATATATCAAATTTTACATTTTTTTAATTTTTTTACTATTTTATCATATAAGTCAAAGATGCAATAATCGAACGATTTCGAGTATCTATTTTATTATATTTTTGACCTATCGATAAAATAGTAAAAAAATTCAAAAAATATAAAATTTGGTATACAAGTCAATATTAATATATAGAACAATTTGAGCAGGTCGGATTTTTAATTTGAGTTTTCAAATTAGAGACCGGCCATGCCAACGGATAGCAGGAGGCGCGCCACACGAGCATATATATATATATATATATATATATATATATATATATATATATATATATATATATATATATATATATATATATATATATATATATATACACACACACGCAAAATTCTCATGCGTTGCAACGGGACGACGACGCAGGGAGAGAAGCAGGCGAAGGGCGAAGGTCCAGACGGCGGCGCGGGAGCTTCGAGTGACGACGGGAGGGAGGGGCGCAGGCGCGGCACGGATGAGGACGAAAAAGAGAGACGCAGGAGATCTTTTTTTCATCCAAGCCCTTCTTTTCTTTTCAGCATTGGGACTTTGGGTTAATTTTATAAACACTCAAGAAGTTTTCTGCAAAATAGTTTTTTTTTCTTCTTTAACTGTTTTTTTAAATAGCCAGGCGGACTGCGAGTTAATCTTGGAAAAACTCAAGGGGTTTTCTGCAAAATAGCCAGGCAAAACAAATTTTAGGTGGAAACACTACTTGCTCTATAAATAGTTATAGATATATAGATGAGCTACTGTGGGCGCGCCATGCGCCATCCGTGTGGCATGGCGAATCTCTAATTTGAAAACTCAAATTGAAAATCAACCGTTCAAATTATTCTACATATTAATATCGCCTTGTATACCAAATTTTACATTTTTTTGAATTTTTTACTATTTTATCAGATAGGTCAAAGATGCAATAAAATAGATACTCCGTAAATCGTTGGATTAATGCATCTTTGACCTATCCGATAAAATAGTAAAAATTCAAAAATATAAAATTTGGTATGCAAGGCGATATTAATATGTAGAACAATTTGAACGGTTCGATTTTCAATTTGAGTTTTAAAATTAGAGATTCGTCATGCCACACTGAATGCGCCAGGCGCCACACTGTAGCTCCATCTATATATATATATATATGTATACACACACACTAGCAAAATGCTCGAGCGTTGCAACGGGACGACGACGCAGGGAGGGAAGCAGGCGGAGGGCGAAGGTCCAGGTGGCGGCACGGGAGCTCCAAGCGACAACAGGAGGAAAGGGCGCAGGCGCGGCGCGGGGCGCGACACGGATGGGGATGAAAGAGAGTGACACAAGAGATCTTTTTTATCCAAACTCTCCCTTTCTTTTCAGCATTGGGACTGCAAGTTAATTTTATAAACACTCAAGGGGTTTTCCGGGTGTCTTCAACTTTGTGTACCACTAGACCTTGATTAAGAAATAATATTAGATAGATATTTAGTCTAAGTTAATCTAATTTCACCAAATTAAGTAAAATATATAATGAAAATAGATATTGACTTACTGATACTTTAAACCGATTAGAAATTTGGTAAAAGTTTAAAATATTTACGACTCGGATATTATTAGTTAGAAAAGTATATTGATGAATAGGATAAGTTGTATATTATCATCAACAGGCACGCGAACCCCTGCATCTCCTTATAATTTACTTACCCCACTTGACTACGGTCAAGCATCACAGCCAATGGGGCCTGATGTAGCCTCTACGATCTGTCTGTGATTTACCACAAATATGAGACTTAAAAAATAAAATCGCCAAAAGCTACAGGATATCGTCTTCCTTCCGTCCTCACGCGGAAGGTGACAGCTCTCGGCTATGCCTTCAGCCGCCGGCGATAGGAGGACGTCAGGGAGGCATCCTGCCTCACATGCGCTTCTCTCCCTTGTTCGACGGTGGCACGCTAGCTCATGCGTGCAGCGTGTGCTCGGCCGCCACTCAGGGCAATGCATGTGAGGTAGAAGACGCGTGAGTCGGGCTCGCCTGATGGAGGTGAGGAAAGCAAGGCAATAATGAAGCGAGAGGTTATACGAATCGGAGATTTTATAGATTTGGACGAAAAAATGATTTGATAATCGAAAAGTTATAGATTTTTTAAGTAGTTAAGATAAGCTCTATTGTACATATAACTAGGTTTTTTTTAAATGGCCAGGCGGACTACGGGTTAATTTCAAAAAAACTCAAGGGGTTTTCTGCAAAATAGCCAGGTAGAATAAAATTTTGGGTGAAAACACTACTTACTTTATAGATAGTTATAGATTTGATGATCGAAACGTTATAGATTTTTTAAGTAGTTAAGATAAGCTCTATTGTACATATAACTGGTTTTTTTAAAAAATAGCCAGGCGGACTGCGGGTTAATTTCGGAAAAACTCAAGGGGTTTTCTGCAAAATAGTCAGGCTAAACAAAATTTTGGGTACAAACACTACTTGCTTTATAAATAGTTATATATATATATATATATCCTAGGTGCATTTCAGCCCTACGTTGCACAGGGGCTAGGCGGACCAACCATGCGCGCACGTGACCGAGTCGTGCCGCGGCGCGGCGTGACATAGACCGAGTCCAATCCGAGACACAGACACACATATCCTCGCCCAAACCTTATCTTTATGCGTGCGTTTGAACAAAACACAACCACCTGATCCCACTAGGTAGCGGATCCCATTAAAACTCTAAAGTTAAGCGTAATTGGGCAAGAGTAGTATTAAGATGGGTGACCTTATGGGAAATCTAGTTGAAACTTTATTTACACACAAATTGCAACTTCATCTAAATACCAGTTCATTTCCCCTTATGGAAAATCTAGTTGCAACTTTATTTACACACAAATTACAACTTTATCTAAATACCAGTTGCAACTTCACTAGTTTGTTAACTTCAGAGTTCTAATAGGATATGATGATTTAGTGTCGGTTGCAATCAGACGCGGTAGTCAGGCGCTCCAGTCAGACTCGGTCGGACCAATTCGTACGGACCGCACGACCAACTGGCATGGGTGCATTCTCAAAAAAGAATGTACCCATGTCTATTATATATATAACTATATATAACTATTTATAGAACAAGTAGTGTTTCCACCCAAAATTTTCGTCCACCTTTTACAGAAACCCCTTGAGTGTTTATAAAATTAACCCGCAATCCCAATGCTGAAAAGAAAGGGAGGGCTTGGATGGAAAAAAGACCTCATGCGTCCCTCCTCCCCTGCGTCCCTCCTCCCGTCCCCATCCGCACCGCGCCCGCGCCCTCTCTCTCTCGTCCCCATCTCGCGCCATGCCCTTCCTCCCATCGCCGCTCGGAGCACCCACGCCGCTGCCTGGACCTTCGTCCTCCGCCTGCTTTCCTCCCTACGTTGTCGTCCCTGCTGTCGGCTCGCCGCTCGGTCGACCCAGAGGCGGACGCCCGAGACCAGGTGAAAACATAAAGAAAAAAATAAATTAAAATTATATGAGACTTCAACTTTAGAATAATTATGATAAAATAAAATGACGTCCGTTGTAACGTACGAGCATATTTACTAGTATATATCTATAACTATCTATAAAGCAAGTAATTTTTCCACCTAATTTTTTTGTCCGCCAGACTATTTTATAGAAAACCCCTTGTATTTATAAAATTAACCCGCAATCTGCCTGGCTATTTTGTTATTTTGTAGAAAACCACTTGAGTGTTTGTAAAATTAACCCACAGTCTCAATGCTGAAAAGAAAGGGAGGGCTTGAATGGAAAAGAAGACCTCCTCTGCTCCCCCTCCCTACGCCCCTCCTTCCCAGCTCTTGTCTCCATCCGCGCCGCGCTTCGCGTCGCGCCTGCGCCCTCCCTCCTGTCCCCATCCGCGCTACGCCTTGACTTCACCTATTGCAATGCACGGACACAATTGCTAGTATATATATAACTATCTATAAAGCAAGTAGTGTTTTCACCCAAAATTTTCGTTCGCTGGCTATTTTGCATAAAACTCCTTGAGTGTTTATAAAATTAACCCGCAATCCCAATCTTGAAAAGAAAGGAAGGCTTGGATGAAAAAGGACCTCATGCGCCCTCCTCCGTGCATCCCTCCCTCCCGTCCCCATCCGCGCCGCGCCCGCCGCGCCGCACTGCGCCTCTCTCTCGTCGCCGCTCGAAGCTCCCGCGCCACGCCCGCGCCCTCCCTCCTACCCCCATCCGCGTCGTGCCCTCCCTCCCCCGCCGCCGAGCTCCCGTGTCGCCGCTGGACCTTCGCCTCCGCTTCTTTCCTCCTGCGTCGTCGTCCCTGTTGTCGGCTCGCCGCTCGGTCAATCCAGAGACAGACACCCTAGGCCAGGTGAAGACATAAGAAAAAATATAAATTGGAATTATATGAGACTTCAACCTTAGAATAATTATGATAAAATAAAATAACGCCCGTTACAATGCACGTGCATTTTACTAATGTGTGTGTGTGTGTGTGTATATATATATATATATATATATATATATATATATATATATATATATATATATATATATATATATATATATATATATATATATATTGCTAGTGTGCGCGCACTACCCCGTCCGTGTGGCGTGGTCGAATCTTCAAATTGTTCTATATATTAATATTGCCTTGTATACCAAATTTTATATTTTTGAATTTTTTACTATTTTATCGGATAGGTCAAAAATGCAATAAAATGATACTCCGAAATCGTTGGATTATTGCTTTTTGACCTATCGATAAAATAGCAAAAAATTTAAAAAATTTAAAATTTGGTATACAAGGCAATATTAATATGTAGAACAATTTGAACGGTTCGATTTTCAATTTGAGTTTTCAAATTAGAGATTCGGCCACGCCACACGGATGGGCTGCGACGCGCCACACAAGAGCCAATATATATATATATATATATGTATATATATATATATGTATATATGTATATATATATATATATGTATATATGTATATGTATATATGTATATATGTATATATGTATATATGTATATATATATGTATATATATATATATGTATATATATATGTATTAGCGACTGTGTCCGTGCATTGCAACGGATAAAGGTAGGGAGCGACGCGGATGAGGACAGAAGGGAGGGACGCAGGCGCGACGCTTTTATAAACACTTAAGGAGTTTTCTGCAAAATAGTCAGGCAGAACAAAATTTTAGGTGAAAATACTACTTATAGATAGTTATATATATATATATATATTTTGTTGGTCTTTGTCTGGCAACACTGGCCCATCTTTTCTTATTTTGCTAGTTCAGTCACCAGCCTTATCTTTTTCAGGCCATTGGAGGGCACAAATTTTCCCATGGTTGTGACGTGAGTGAGCGTGACCAATTGTCTGAAGGTTTGTAGTGAGACTGAGACTATGCATGGATTGTGCTCTAGTGGAACATGTCCCATGGCTCTATCTGATGACCACATGCTAGTAGCATGGTATGCTAAAGTGTCAAATTAAGCAGGATCTCCATCAAACGATTGGTTTCCAGCTTTCTTTCGCCTTAATATCTGGTAATGATTCTAATATAGACAGATATGTAGACATGTCAATGAAGTGAAGATCAAGCAACTAATTTTGGTTGCCTGCATACAACGTTCTGAATCAGAATTGAAATTGATTTTGTTGTAAGTTCTAAGTGGGTAAGTTAAACAAACATATGAACCTTCCCAAGTGTTTATCAAGCCGAATACATAGTAAAACTAATAGCAGGTCAACATCTAGTACGAGTATAGCCATAGTAAATGATTCAATAAGGCGTGAAATATACAGATATCCAAAATTCAGCACACTTAATCTGGGCTATAGTTTAATAATGCATCGCTATTTCAGTTAGAGATTTCAGAAGGTTCTACCCAACAGACCTATTACACCTTAAAGTACAATGAAAATGGTGAAAAAGTTTCCACCTTGTGCTAGGGGAAGATTCTATTCAAGTATGGCTCAGTTCAGTACTGCTCTTCATCCCATCATAAAATAACTTAAACCATGCAGTATCCCCGTGTAGTATGGCTAACTGTTTGCTCTGGCTAATAGGCCAGAGAAGGATGGAACTGGGGAATTCCTCATTTGTTCTTGAGCTTGCTTTATCTCCTCGGGATCTTCAAGTGTAAAACAGAGAGTCAGGTAAAGTACATACATAACATCAACTCAAGTACTATAAGGTAACATTTATTAAAATATATATCATTTACATCACCAAATAACATAAGCTCTTTCAGCCCTTTCATGTCAGCAGTACATAAATATTTTGTAAAATGTGAAGCTGATTAAAGAAACAAACAGCTAACCCACAAACTCAAGGAGCTCAAGAAAGGACCTGATGTAAAAACATATCATAGCACGAAGCAACGAACTGTAAATAAAAAACTGATAAGGTAGATAACACGTGTAGGTATTGCTTAAATGTGTATGCTTTTTATCAAGTAAATATACAAATACGAGCTAATTTAAAAAATAAAAGGCACTATTACCAAGTATATGCTTTTTATCATTAACTTGCATCCTACTACAGTGATGGTGTGGGTATTAATTATATTGCCTTGCTACTTTGCCTTTGCCTGGCTGATTTGTCCTTGATTAGATCCAGAAAAGCAATGTAATTAGGTCACTATAATACGTCAGGCTTGTGTGCAACATGCGGCAGAGCCCAGGCACCAGCCCAGGGTCGCTGGGCCTTGGCTCAGCCACTGCGTGGAGCAAATAATCTGCGACAATAATCCGGTGGGTAAGCAGAAAAGAACGAGGCCTAAATTTACAGCCAATGGAACAAAAATGGGAGATGTGGATTGAACAACACATTTGTCTTTCGGCAAAAGCATGATACGAGCTACATGGTGCAGAAGTTCCATTGGGCTCGAATCCTGTTCTGCATAACTGCTACTTGTGGGCACAAAATATAGTGTAATAACTAGGACATTAACTCATTATTGGACATTTTGTGTCTAAAAGTGTGCATCATACCTATGTTCTCCATCATTTTGGGCATAACGAAGACCATTATGACCATAAAACCGAGCATCAAACCCATGGGGCTCTTCAACAGTGACATAATGGAGAAAGGCTCCCTTTTCTAGGGAAAAAGAGGGGGAAAATTGGCTGATTAATTAAATATTATACAACAGAAAGTACTGAAGAAATAAGAAACATGAGGTTAGTACTAGTCACCTCGTAGTATTGCTCTTCTCTCAGAGGTTCCAACACAAGCTCATTTAGAACTCTTCTGTTTTCAGTCAATGCAGCTTGAATGTGCCCAGGATTCCTGGCACTGATGTCTACTCGAACCTATCACACAACATAATAGAGAATGAATCTTGATGCCCATTTAACCCACGTTACAGAAAACAAATTGACTAATGAATACTTACTGGTGAAAATAAGTAGCCCAATGAGGAGACCTCAATTAAATGAGTACCAGCTGGCACATTGTGGCTTTAGCATATCATGTCAAGGAGGAACAAAAAGCAACATAGTATGCTCTTCTAACATTGCAGCAACGCTGCCCACAAGGAAACATTTGCAAAAATAACAAACAAGAATACTACAACTACAGAGCTAAATTTATTTCTATTAGCAACCCAGAGTCTCATATATCTACTTTTTAGAAGTAAGGCTACCCAACAGATAGGAAATATAAGATATGAGACATTCAACAATAGAGCAGGCTAATTAAATTTAATTAAACAAGACTAAATTTTGGAATTCAAAATGGATCTGAAAGGTTGTAAACATATGGTTTTGCAAAATTTGCAGGATACAATGCAAAGTAGCCATCTGGCCTGGCAAATGTAACCCTCTGACCACCATTAAGTATCACTTTTGTGTTTGATGTCTTAGCTGGAAGACCAAAGCCCTTTGCACTTGCACTTGCAGCTATAAGCACATAAAACAGAAAAAGAATTGATATCATCTGCTTATCATTGCAAGAGTATTAGTACAATTTGGCTCCACATGTATGGAAACTTAACTCCAGGTGCATTTTAAAGGAGCAAATGCAAGATCCTAAATCTTAACTGATGATTTGAGTGCCAGGAAAACTAAGACTCGCGTTGGCAATCTGAGTTCACATGAAAGATCCAGCACTGAAAAAAAACCATGGATCTATCCACAAGCTAACAATGTTTTCAGCAAGAGAAAATGTACAGTTAAAAGTAGTCTGAAACACAACTGTTTCTTATGGTGGTATGAATGATTTCAATAAGCATGGTTGGGAAATGTGGGCTTCGATGCTCATGTCAAGTTGCCAAGACATCTATCCAACAAGTTGTAGCGCAGCGAGAGACTTGGCCTAGAAACAAAAGGTCCCGGAAACACTATGATGGCAGCTTTTGCAATTCAAAATTCCACCAAAGCTCACTTTCCAAAATCTTGTAAGACTTAGCTAAAATCATCAGATGAATAATCAAATATCACATAACCAATAAAAAACTCAGATAAAATCAGTTAATATGAATACCACCTGGCACCTAAGCAAACCCCATGAAACTAAGTAACCAAAACCAGGGGGTCATCAAACTGTATCAGTGCATGATCTGAAAAACAGTTTGCACAAATGCAATGAATGCCTGAAAAATCACTAAGTAACAAACCCTCAGAGTTGCTAAGTAGTTGATAGCTAACAAAGTTGGCCAGCACTGACTTGCGCTAAGACGGGAACTAGTTTGATAAAAAGTGTTGTCAAATCCCGTTAATCAGTACCCTAAGCACAAAGCTAGGGACACTTTAATCGGCAGATCTAGATAATAATTCCACCAAATTGACCTTAGCCAACTATGAGATCGAAAGTTTAAAAGGCTTTTATCCCCAAACAACCCTGACGCACAAAGATATCTGATGCACCTAAGCTACATGAGTACGATCCCCGACGATCCAAGCACAACAACAACCTCGATACACGCATCTCGCACAAAAGCTCCACGGAATTCACTCGAGCCATAGGATGAGAATAGCCGGAAACTAACCATCGATCTGGATGCGGCCCGCGATCGTGTGCCCCCCAGCAGATCTGGAGAACAAAAGCGAGAGCCGCGGTCAACTCGCGGTCGATTGGATCACGGAACAAAACGAGATCGGGAGGGCGCGGCGAGGGGGACATACCCGGGCTGGAAGGCCGCCGCGGCGACTACGCACGCCGCCACGACGGCGAAAAGTATGAGGAGGAGGCGGGGGAGACGCGCAGCCATAATCGCGCGGAGGTCGTCCTCGTCGTCGTCGTCGTCGCCGTGCTCGTCGCGGTTGCTCAACTAGACGAGACGAGACGAGACGAGGCGAGAGAGAGATCCCATTCGACTTGGACGATTTGGTTTGGTACTCTCGTCGCGGGCTTCCTCCGCGGCTTGTGGGCTTCTCCGGCTTCAATTTTGTGGGGTTTATTGCTTACTTTCGTTGGGCCGTCGAGGAAATGTGGGTCCAGTAAGAATAAAGTTCACGTTTAGTGTTTTAATTTATCTCCGAGTCTGAAATTCATTTCTAGTTTATCCCCCAACTCATAATATTGTGTTTACTTTAGTCCCTTGATAGTATAGTATCTTGTTTTGGCTAACGTGATGCTGATGTAGCACTAGAAGTAAGATAAAAATAAAATTCCACATGGGACCCACATATCATTGAAACAACTATTTCCTTTCTTTCTTATCCTTCACTTCGACCTCCTTAGCTAGTTAGCTGCCGGCTGTGGGCAGTGTGTCGAGCAACAAGGCGAGGGACCGGAAGAAGGAGCTCGACGTGGCCATCGGCGATGGGGCTCAATGCTGCAGCGGTGTCGGCTAAAAAAACAATTCCTCTTCTCAAACAAAGCAAGTCGAAGTCGAGGCGATCGGTGTCACCAGCGCGTCGCCTCAAGACGTGCATCAACACACCCACGGATCGTGTCCAAAAAGTCAAAGCAACAAAGCCGCCTTCGGCGGAGAGCTTCGCAATGGTGAGGTCGTCGTGAGACCCGAGGAGGGACTTTCGGGAGTCCATGGAGGAGATGATCACCAAGAACGGCATCGGCACCGCCGCTGACCTGGAGCCCTGGAGGACCTCCTGACATGCTAACTATCACTCAATGTCACCGAGTACCACGACCTCATCGTCGACGTGTTCGAGCATATCTGGGCCAACCTCGCGGACATCAAGATGTAGCAGAAGAGCTCAAGCACACTCGTGCTAATGCAATGTGTTGGAATTGTTTCTTTAGCCAACGCCGCCGCAGCATCAAGCCCCGCCGCCAACGGCCGCGTTGAGCCCCTGCCTCGAGCCCTCGCCTCGTTGCTCGAAGCGCCATCCAGCCAGCAACTAACTAGCTAAGGATAGAGGAGAGAGGGATAATAAAGGAAGAAGATAGACGTTTCACTGGTATGTGAGTTCCATGTGGGTTTTTATTTTTTTTTTGCTTTTAGTGCCAGATCAGCACCCCGTCAGTCAGAACCGGATATTATATTGTCGATAGATAAGTTGACACAGTATTGTGAGTTGGGGGATGAGCTATTTCGGTTTAGGGACGAATTTGATGACAAAATGAGAGACCTAAAGTAAACTTAATCCAGTCAAGTATGAGGAGTGTAAGAGGGATCCGACCCAACGGGTCTGTAAGGGCCGGATGGAATTTGTTGGTTTGGTGGCTCGGTTAGTCTGATTGATATTGTTTTTGTTTTAATTTTTTAAACATAATATAAATGAAGACACTCATATACACGCGCACATTGACACCTGTTGACGAGAAAATCAACACGTCGGCCTAGAAGATCTCCTTAGCTCCAGTGCAGGTCCTAAAATCGATGAAGCGCGGACGTGCCAGTCAGTTTGATCCTGCCACTGACAAGATATGCAAAATAGCATAGCATAAATCATATCGGCCGATAGACCGATAATCAGAACAGTCGGTCTGTTGATAACCGATTGTGTGATTTTAGCCGATGCCGATGTCCAGATAACTCGTCGGCTGAAACCTCGACGAAACCCTTATCGGTAGCCATCAGGCAAGCTAGAGACTACGGTTCTAATCACGACTTAGTAGGTCAAACTGAATTGATGCAGCACTAAGTATGAAAAGAAACACAATATCTAGACAATCAAGCCATTAACTAATTTTCAGGATGGTAGATGCCTAAGCTAATCTAATCTAATATAACGATTTAGCCGATATTGGTAGAAACCCTAAAACGAGAGACAATCGATAGAGCTAAATTGAGATACTAGGATTAGATTAACAGAGACATATGATAAGACCAGCTAACCCTCCGGTGAAACATTAGCATGAACCTATCAGCTTAACAAGATTTAGATTATCGATAACAATCTAGTAGGTCGGACCTAACCGATGCAGCACGAGATTGTATATGATAATCCAATACTCGAGGAGCTGATAGATCTGTCTAACGTGATAGATATAACAAATCTACCTAAACCGACATTACATTTACAGAAACATCGACTTGATCAGAATATCAGACCTAACCGAAAAAGTTCTAACTAAGTCGATGCATCTATGAACGGTAATGAAACTAAAAATAGATACGATATACCATGGTCAGCGGGACCTTGGACTTACCCCTTTGCCGGAGATCGAAGCCGATGCAACCCCGCGTCGGGTGCCAAGTCTCGCCGGATGATGAACAAAGTAGCCAAAAGTAAAAAGATGGCGAGCGCCCAATGTATTGATCGAGCGATTGATTACATGAACCTCGGGCTTACATATTTATACCGATGGGCTAACAGAGATCCTAACAGGTTACAAATCCAAACTTTCTTAAAGATAAAAGGAAACAAACCGAATCCTTACCGGATACTAACATATTTTCCTAAAGATAAAATAGGAAACTAACAAACTCTTCCTAATTAATAGATACAATTGCCTTTTTAGGACTCTATCTTTATATGACAATCCTCATGAAGCACATCATCTTGATCCGACAATGTCTCCAATGTTGTCATATCGAAATCGGCTACATCGGCTTGCCTTGTCCGATTCGGTATCAGCCGATGAACACCTTAGCCGATTCGGGTTTCGGGGCTTACCAAATTCTGTTGTTAACAACACCCTACCCCTATCAACACCCTCGAGAGATGGGACATCAAACACTACCCCTATAAACCCCTTCGAGAAATCATGCCAGTGTGTCTTGAACATATCTTGATATTAACGAAGTCACTACGGACGTCTCGCTATTGACGAGTAGGTCGTCTCCTACTACTTAAAAAAATAATTAGCTAAGAAAGTCTAAGATTTGAATTCACGTGAATAAAAGTCTCGTCATAAAGAATCTAACTAGATAAACTACCCTCACTTAAAAAATTAAAGTTGTTTATTGTTGAACGAAAATTAAATTTTTTTTACCCCGCTGTCTCGTTATATTGTTAAAAAAGCAGTCTCAAATGATAAAGGATAAATAAAAATAAAATGATAAATCGATCTTGATGGAGGCATGAAGCCGGCCTGATTTCCATCCATGCCGATGACGGTAGGAGAGCGGTATGGCAATGACTTCAAAGTTTGTTAGGTTTAACGGTCTAACGTACAAATATTTTGCATCATCTTTCCATATCATAAACTAATTTCTCAAACAAAAATAAAAAATTGGTTTATGACTAGAACGGTAGAAAATTTTTATCTTTTTTAATCTATAGATAATTGGAGTGACGGATCCAGGAATGAACCAAAGGAGGGCTAAATAACAAAGAGTAAAAAAAATTTTCTCAGTGTACACAGTACGCTACAAATAGATATAGCAATATAGCAAAGATTGATATCGATTCAAAATGCTTAAAGATACATAGAACCATAATGAGGATACAAAATTATCAAATACAAAGAGCATTCCTTAATAAAAATTCATCCTTGATGTCTTTGGTCTTCACGAATTCACATCACTTGAATCATCACGGCAACATAATTTTTAAAATATCATACCACGTTCAATCCAATATAATTTTTAAAATATCATACTTCTTCATAGTATTTTTTCATCCTAAAACATTTTATATAAATTAAAAAACAAACCCTAATACTTATACTATATGAAATTAGGTTAGGTATACATCATATACTATTTAATGCATCAGATAATATAGAAAAAGGGAGGAAAAGGGAAGTAGGGATTTTCATCTGGTTTCTCACCTGAAAAATATGAAGAATACACGGCAAGGCAGGCAGCAGGTGCTGAGGTGGCTGACAAAAATGAAATAGCAGGCAGGCTGCCGCAGGCAGCAGGTGCTCGCTTGATCCGCAACGTCATGGCCGCACGACTGTCTCCTGTCTGTCTCGACAAGGCAAGCAGCGACGCGCCGGCGGCCGCGTGCACCGCACTGCAGTGCAGGCAGCAAGCTGTGCAGGCGCAGCACACGGCACGGGCCACGGGGCAGGCAGCCGCGCGCAGAGTCGACGAGGTAGGGCAGGCAGGCGCGCTGAGTAGATCTCAGGAAAACGAAGCGACGCGAGGAGTTTTTCCATCTTCCTAACTATTGTAGGCTGTTTTCTATGAAAAAGAGATATAGACTGCATATTAAAAGAGAGGTGTTATTGTGCTTCAAACTTTTTATGTGATTTTTATACAACAATTTAGACCTTACCTCATGCTGTAGCCTGAGCAGCCCAGGGTCCATATCCGCCTCTGGATAATTGGCTCAAAGAAGTATGATGTGATTGGCCTTTGCTAGCCAAAACATAACCTCAATATACCAACCAAACAACCTTCACAACCCAAATAGGTTCAGTAAATAAATAGATTAATAAATAAATAGGCTTAATAATTTAGGACACATTTAACATAACAAATATATATACTCTGGTAAAAAAATATTATCCTACAAATTTCTCCAGTCAAAAAGGAGCTCAATTGGAGAGTCAACTGTCACATTTTTGAATTGATGTATGCAACCATATAGGACTAAAGAAATTATCAACACTTGCTGATCTAATAAGTGGACTGTTTAAAACAGGTAAATATTCATCTTATTATATGATGAACGTGGACAAATTGTTAAGATTTGTATTAGCTATTTCAGTATCAACTGCAACCACCGAAAGATACTTTTCTTTTCAGCTATGAAACTTGCAAAGACACGTCTTATATGTACAACGGGAGGTGGATTTTTGCGAGATTATTTAGTAATTTATATTGAGAAGAAATTGGTTGAATCAATTAGTACCGATGAAATTATTAAAACCTATGATCTTGCTGCTAGTCGTAGAGCTAAATTTAAATCGATAGAAATATATTTTTAAGACTTATGAAACATAATTATATATGGCAAAAACTATATGATATGTCTATCAATTTTTGTTTTGTTCATTGTCCCTCTAACCTCAAATCCTAGCACCGTCCCTGTGCACATGTCATTAATATAAATAATGGATGCGTTAAATAATTCGATAATAGGAAATTTAAAACCGTAATTATAAATTAGGCAATTGTTGAGTTGATCATTTTTAAAGTAATCATTAATTGCTACCAGATATTTCAGTAAAAAACCAGCAAAAACCATCAACCTGTCTTACAAACTGAGGAAAACTGGAGGCGCAGGCTAAAAAGAAAAGAAACTTCACAACATCCTACCAATCACTTGGAGGGAGCGGTATGACGGTGACTTAAAGTTTGTTAGATTAACAGAATAACACAAATATATTCCATCATCTTGCCATATCATAAGCTACTTTTTTAAATAGAAATACAAAATGTATTTGGTTTATAACTAAAGTGGTAGCAAAATTCATCCTATAGATTTCATCACCACTGTGTTCTTTAGCATGAGTTTTCAACTTGTTTTCCGTACATATGCTTCTCAACCGATTAAACCGATTAAACGATACGATTTAAATAATTTAAAAATTATATTAATTTATTTTAAAAATAATTATTATTTGATTAATAATTAATCATACGTTAATCGACTATTTTTTTCGTGTATAGTGGAGAACTTCCCAACTGCTGCCAAAGAACACGACCTCAAACAAGCATGTGTGATTGCCTTTTGCTAGCCAAATTATGGTTTTAGGCTCTGTTTGGATCTACCTGACTAAAGACTAAAGACTAAAAGTAAATAAAAGTTATCTGACTAAAAATTAGTCAGTAGGTGTTTGGTTAAGATGACTAAAAACAATTAAAACTGATATAAAATATCCTCAATACCCCTGATACGATACGGTTAATGAGGACAAGCGGTATTAATGAGGGCGGGGACATAAAAAATTCTCTTTAGTCGGTTTTTAGATGGGGTAGGGTGACTAAAATTTTAAGAGGTGACTAAAACCAAATTGACTAAAATTAGTCATCCTGTTTGGATCTAAACTGACTAAGTGACTAATTTTAGTCAATTTCGCTTTAGTCACCTGTATCCAAACGGGGCCTTATTTCATTGGCCAAAACTTTAGATAAGCTAAGGCATATAATTAAACCTCGATGTGCCAGTAACTAACGCCTAGCGTAAAGTTGAGTATCTATTGATTTTTTTAGTTAATGCCATGCTAGAATTGTTTATATAGGAAAATTATTTGAGCGATTTCGTCAAAAAATTAGCAACACATCAAGTTTTAAAGATGGGAGACTGTATTGACATGAAGTTCATCACACACAAAAATCTAAAAAGATTTATTTAGCTTCGGTGTAGGTTGTATCAATCAGGTTTAAGAAGTTTGATCTTGTAACTAATAAGTAAGACAGACAAATCATATAATATCAAGGAGCCGATTGGCCAATAAACCGATGTGATGTAGCGAGGCCGACCGATGTTGATGGAGCTGATCACTCAGCTATAGGTTTGATGTAGATTCAAATAATCAGATAAACAATAAAATTTATGCTATTATCGGTTAGAACCAAATTATGTATAATCATCAACAAACCAATTTTTATCAAAGAAATCTTAACAGATCGGATCGAACCGATTCATTATAAGATTGAAGTTGATAAAGAGAAATTTAACTAGTGAATATACGAACTTGAGTATGAGCCGATACAATACTTAGAAATCATAACAAGATAACTAATCGGCTAAAAACAAACTTATTAATAGCTATCTGTTAGATCTGATAGATCGGATCTATACAAATCTAATAAAATATCTAACCGAGAAAGTATAAGATTGAAGATAATAAGAACAACATATTTAGCCAATAGATCTATACAAACATGATGGATATAACAAATATATCTGAAACTCTAATATGATTAGAGAAACATCAACTTAGTCAGAATATCGGATATAACCGAGAAAGTTGTAACTAAGCCGATGCGATTCTAAACAATGATGTAGTTAAAGATAGAATCAATATATCAAGTAGGCAATGCCTTGTGTCAACCTGAATAAAATATCGGACTTAACCAAAAAATTTAAGACCTAAATGTACATATTTATACCATCGGGTTGATACAAGTTCTAATCGTGGTATGCAATGCCGACGAGTTTTCGCCGGCTTCGCGAAAGCCGACGCAAAGAAAATAAATTTGAATTTGAAGAATTTCGTTCATGCCGCGATTTTCATTTATTTTGCACGAAAACTATGACGAAAACCGCGCAAAAACCACGAAAACCGCGCAAAACACGCGAAACCGTGAACAACCGTGGAAACCGTAATTTAAATTTAAACCAAATCGAAATCCGCGTCGTGCCGCGGTTTTCGCTCAAACAACGCCATATACCGCGGTTTTCGCGGCAAACATTGCGAAATTTATATTTTTTATAATATATATTTTTTGTGTTAAAATGAATTTTTCAATTTTTTTGAATTTTCACGAAATTATTTAAACGAAACCACGGGGATGTCGTGCCGCACCCCATGAAACGACAAAACCGCGAAAGCCGGGCCGACTTTCGCGAAATCGAAACGAAACCCGGTTCGATCGAACACGACACATATTTAGATAAAAGAAAAAACACAAGTCCCGATCGAACACTAGATAAAACTTTCTAAAAATAAAATAAAAGAAAAATTACTAAATCATGTCTAATTAATAAATATAATTGAATTGTCATGTCGTGATTTTCATGATTCCTTTTTAATTGTATGATATGAATAAACTTTCATCTATTAATAATTTTTCTTAACCGAATCCATAAAAAGTATACCAAATTTTGTATTAACATATTAATATGTAATTGATAAATAATATAGTAATAGAAATTTAAAACTGTAATTATAAACTAGACATTTTTATGCGAAGTGATTTTAAAATGTTTTTTATTGCTACTTACCCTCTCCGTCTAATATAAAATCAACTCTTAGCTACGAAGTAGGGAGTACCATCGATATATGTTAGGTGATGTTTGATTGACGAATAGTATTTTTAGTCCCGAATCCCAAATAGAAGAAACTAAAAATAAAATGTATTAGTTCATTAGTTTTTAAGTACTCCCTTCGAAAATTTTTATTGAATTAAAACTTTATTTTCCAGTAAATATCTTTCTTTATCTCTCACAATGTGTAACATGGTCTTTATATATAATATAGTTAATAAATTTTAGTCCTCTTTTTTAAAGTCCCTGCAACCAGTTCAGAAACTAATCTTTACTATTTATCATGACTAAAATATCAAACAGGACGTCAGCGTGTCCAGTGCAAAACCACCAACAACCAACCTGTCTCGCAAACGGAGGAAAACTGGGGTCTCAAACTGAAAAAAGGAAGAAGATAAACAACACGATCCAACCAATCACACTAGTAACCGCCGTCTCGTAATACCAAATCATCCCCTCTCTCTTCCTCTGCTGTCTCCGTCCCCAACCCAGCGCGACGATCCCCTGCACACCTGCACGGTAAGCGAATCCTCCCTCCCTGTTCCAGCTTCGCTTCGAATCATCGTCCTCGTCTCGACTGCGATGCGAATTAACAGATCCTGTGCGATTCTACGTTTTCTCCTCCATTTTCGCTAGAGCGAGGTGACTGCGCCGCCGTAGTATCCAGGAAGGATCAGATATAGATATTCTCAGGTAGACGAGCCGTGTGCTGTATACTTGTACAGAGTTTTGCTTCCGTGAGGTTTGCTACGCGTTCACTTCACTCCTCTCTTCCGCTGGTCGTGGTTCTCGCCAACCGCCGCACCGCCACCCTCCTCCCCCAACCTCTTCGTCGTCTTCGCCGGCGAGGCGGCGGCGCGGCCCCATTCCACCGGCGTCCTTCTCGGGTTCGAATCAGGTATGCGGTTGTTCTCTGGAAGTTCTCATGGGTGCTTCCCCTTCGTGAGTTGGCGAGGCGTAGATTGGAGATCCATCCGTACTTGGGGGGGTGCTTGGATTGGATTGGATTGGTTTCAGCTGAGCCCCCCATTTCCCACGTTAGGTCCGCCCCCTGGTTCAACACCATAGCTGTTCGTGTTTATTCTGTACGAATCCCTGCTGGCTGTACCAGGACCAGGAGCACCGTATTGCGTGGATTCATGTGCACAATTTTTTTAAAATTTTCTAATTGTTTGATCGGTAATGAAAGGAGATTAACAGCGAACTGAGTAATTTCTGTGGCCATACTCATATGAGTCTCAACAGGTCTTTGTTTTGGTCTCAATTGGACATGTAATAGGTTAAAAACTGGGATCGGCGTTGTGCTGCATCAGTGATGGGCTGGAGATTGGTGTTGTTACTGTTACATGTTCTTGTGTGCCTAGTCAATGGCGTCTCCTGTGGCCGCACGAGCTCTTACGTGCGTACGGAGTACCCATCTACTGATATACCTCTAGAAAGTGAATGGTTTGCGGCTCCAAATGGCTACAATGCTCCACAGCAGGTATCTAAACTCCTCTGTCAGATCACTTCATTGCAGTGAATCGACAGGGTCTTAACTGCTTGGTCTGCTGGCAGGTTCATATCACTCAAGGTGACTATAATGGAAAAGCTGTTATAGTATCATGGGTTACTGTAGCAGAGCCTGGGACAAGTGAGGTGTTCTATGGTAAAAATGAGCACCAGTATGATCAGAGAGCCGAAGGGACAGTAACAAATTATAACTTTTATGACTATAAATCTGGATATATTCACCATTGCCTTGTTGATGGCCTTGAGGTACTGGACTTCATTTTTCTTCATGTCATTTAGGCTTTGCATTTTATACTTATGTAGAATTGTACAAGTATTTGTCTAACATTATGTTTACCCATGCAAATAGAATAACTTAAAAAATAATTCCTTCTTCTCTCGAGGTCAGTTTCCTTTGTAAACAGGATGTATTCTAAGTAGCTATCATACAACCTTCTCAGTCATAATTCCATAATGATCTACTTTAGCTATAAACTTAGAGTTATTATGCACAAATTTGATTTGCCAGAGAACTTTTCTTCGTCAAATTTCAATTGGCGTAAGTTTATTCTGTTCGAACACGATACTCACTTGCACAAATTATTTTCAGACACTTTCTTAGTTCTGTGGAGTTACTTCCACTGTTCTTGTCTGATGCATTAACGAAATACTATCTTTGCACATTATTTTGTTGTTAGATCCAATTTAAAATTGTAAATAAAATTACTGTCTTGTTTTGCAGTATAACACCAAATATTATTACAAGATTGGAAGTGGAGATTCAGCTCGAGAATTTTGGTTTGAAACTCCTCCAGCAATTGATCCGGATGCATCATACACATTTGGCATCATTGGTTCGTCTTTTTTTCTCTAATATTTTTGTCAACAGCATGTGTCATCGAATTACTTTGGATCTCCACAACATCTGTTCTAGGATTTTACCTAGGGTGCATGAGTCATATAAGATAGATTTCAACAAAATTATAGTATGAAAAGGACTGGAAACACATACTCTGTCCTTGTCAAACATCCTACCTTTAGGATAAGGGCATACATGAACGGAAAAAATGGAGATCGATGACTTCATGGAAAGAACCACTAACTCAAGATATGGTTATAGTGAAGCAACAGTCCGAGCATGTTGATACTAAAGTCTTCTGGCTGTGCTTTGCTAGGTGATCTGGGGCAGACATTTAATTCCCTCTCAACCCTTCAACATTATGAGAAAAGCGAAGGGCAAACTGTTTTATTTGTTGGGGATTTGTCATATGCTGATAGATATCAACATAATGACGGTGTTCGTTGGGATTCTTGGGGGCGGCTTGTGGAACGTAGTACTGCTTATCAACCATGGATTTGGAGCGCTGGTAACCATGAAATTGAATACAGGCCTGATCTGGTAAGTTAACATTCTTCTCATCTAAACATACTGAAGAAAATAGATCTGTGATCTATAGATCTTGGAAAAAGTCCAACACCCCCCTAAACTTTGGATGCATGTCCATTTGGCACCCTAAACTTTAAAACCGGACATCCAACCCCCTGAACTCTGCAATACCATTCATATTACCCCCTAAGGTGGTTTTGGATAGTGATTTTGCACTTTTGGGATATTAAAGAAGCGGCTTTAAATAACTAATACAATATATTTATGTAACAGCCATACTATTGTTACGTTGGTACTTTTCTTGTAAGTGAGAGCGAGCAAGATTTTTCCTTATAGCTGGCTGTACGTGGTTTACACTGACAAGGATCTGTGCTTAGAAGCTAATAACTTATCCGTTGTTCAGAATAACACTGCAGTTCCACCTGAGCACCTTAACTAGCAGACTTACAAGCACTTGTCTTTCTTTAACCCTGACCGCGTTCATATTTTATGTTTTCAGGGAGAAACTTCTACATTTAAGCCGTATCTGCATAGATGTCACACTCCATATTTGGCATCAAAGAGCAGTTCTCCTATGTGGTATGCAGTCAGACGTGCATCTGCTCATATCATTGTCCTTTCTAGCTATTCTCCATTCGGTAAGATAAAGATCCTTTCTCTGACTTGCTTTGTTTTGTATATGCTATTAACTCTATACATACCACCAGATTTGGTGGTGGTGATAGTGACTTGGGAGTTCCAAGTGCTTCACGTAGTTCAAAATTCCAAGTCAAGAAGGGGCAAAAGTAGCACTTCTTAGACAAAAGAAATTATTGTGTTACTGTCTTGTTGTGTTCTTATTGATCCAAATGCGAGTGTGACGATACTCTATATCTCTGATGTGGATGGATAGAAACATAAAGTCTTCTCTGGTTTGCTTGAAAGTTTGAAACTACTAATAATGCAAGGTTCCAGCTGTTTGAAACCTGTAACATTGTGTAGGGACAGGTGCAGATGCTCCCTTGAATGAGTGCAGATCTACTAGTATCTTTTTTTCATTGGCGTAAATCCTGACCATCATCTACTATATTTAGAAGTGATTATGCGATGTCTGTATGATTTGATAGTTGGATGATTCTTTTCATTGAATATTTTGTTTGTATGCCTTATAAACTTATCTCTGATGTTTACTAGTAAAATACACTCCTCAATGGACCTGGTTGAAGTATGAATTGAAGCATGTGGATAGAGAGAAGACACCTTGGCTTATTGTTCTCATGCATTCTCCCATGTACAACAGCAATGAAGCACATTACATGGAGGGTGAGAGTATGAGGGCTGCTTTTGAGAAATGGTTTGTGAAGTACAAGGTTGACTTGGTATTTGCAGGGCACGTGCATGCCTATGAGAGATCGGTAAATATTTACTTAATTCTTCTGCACAAGCTTCTCTGATATTAAAAAATTGCTGAATTTGTGTCTGAATTCGTAAACTTATATTTTGAGAATTGATCAGAAGAAATTATTCTAGCCTGTTATTTCATTTCTAGTCAAAGAGCTCTGAACTTTGATTTTTGATTTCTCATGAGTACCTTTCTCTCCATATATAAATATGTTTGCAGTATCGTATCTCTAACATCAACTACAACATAACATCGGGAAATCGATATCCAGTGCCAGACAAATCTGCTCCTGTGTACATAACAGTTGGTGATGGGGGCAACCAGGAAGGGCTTGCTTCAAGGTAAAGGCAAATGAATTCATAGCAGCAAACTTACCATTCCTAATAGTGTTGTTTACACACTCCTACGGTTCTCATTGTTCAAAATCACCATGTTGCAGGTTTAGTGATCCACAACCAGACTACTCTGCATTCAGGGAGGCTAGTTATGGTCATTCGATTTTGCAACTGAAAAACAGGACTCATGCTATGTACCAGTGGAATAGAAACGACGATGGGAAGCATGTACCTGCGGACAATGTGGTGTTTCATAACCAATATTGGTGAGTGCAGTGATTTATAACGCTAGAGTTGTTCACGATGCTCAGGTTCAAAAAAAAAAAAGCCCATTGCATGCACTTGATATGCAGACCTTTTTACTCTTATTTCTAGTTTTTTGCTGCCTACCTAGCTGATTGTAAGGGACATTGTTTGGCAGGGCAAGCAACACTCGCCGCAGGAGGCTGAAGAAGAAGCATTTCCCCTTGGATCGCATTGAGGATTTGATATCCATGTTCTAAGGAGGTGATCTTTCAGAACACTGCATTGCAGACTTTCTGAAACGGTGGCAGCATATAGCTCTATTGCCCTTGGTCTTGAGTCTCGACCGAGTGAGGCAGGCTCTCCTCTCGGCTCTCATGTAAAGGAACCATGCACAGAGATTTGTGGAGTACTATTATTGAGCACTGTATTGTATGATGAAGACAATCCGATCAGCAGATGATTAGTACTGTACACTTGTAGCATTTCACAGCCAGCAACAGCTTCGCAATGTGACAGTATCTTCAATAAAGTGTCAAAGGGTTATGAATCGAGGTAGCTAGTATTAGCTACTCCGTCAGTCCACGGAATATAAATATTTCTACGTTATTGAGCAGAGATCGGGAGATGGAACTATATTTGTGGATTAATTTGAAACGCATGGAATGCTTATATATCTGTGGACAAATGGAGTATTTAGCTACTCTATTCGTTATAAAATATAAATGTTTTATATTTATAAATGGAATGCTATAAATGCAGAGGGAGTAGAATTTTCTCCCTAAAGCCTAAAGGTGAAACTATCTGTTAAACTATAACACTCACCATTAAAACCATGGCTGCTTTAACCCAGAAACGAACAAAAGTTCGATGGGGCGCATTCGATGTTTTTTCCCGAGCTGTGACATGATGCTATTTTTCATCTCCTCCTTTCGTCTCGTATAAAAATTAATTTATTTTAAAACAAAACATATTTTTTATCTACTCCTTTTTCATTTTATATGAAAATTAATTTATTTTATAATGAATCGAATATATTATTATGGCAATTAAGACAACGAGGTGTGACAGAAAAAAATTCCGTTTGTGCTGAACCTGACATGGACGCGTCCTTGCCGATAAGAATCGTTAGGTCAACTGAACCATTCGGAAGCGCCGAGCTGGCCCAATCACATGAAGGCATCCTCATCGTTGCCGTTGCCTTTATTACGAGGAATCGATAATATTGCATGATCCTAATCGACATGTAGCTTTCAATTAAGTTTCAACGTCCGTAATTAATTCGTGATTTGCAGCAGACCCAAAAACATTTCTCCGTTGGTCACATGGCATCTGACGACTTGACCATCTTCCACTGGGTTGTCAAAATCATCAGGCGTAAAAAGGACAAATCAAAATATGCATGGACAAATCAAAATCCGAAGCTGATTTAAATTATAACTTTGGTCTGAGGACTATTACTGTTATATGTTCCTCCGCCACTTTCATTGCCTGCATAGCTCTCTTTTAAATTATTTTTAGAAAAAATATTCAAAATTAGCTTCAACTTTTAATCCTATGCCAAACCGTTGGATCGAATCTTCCCGCACTTCAAAATAATAATTAAAAAGCACCCGACCTACTTCGTGTTTTACAAGCAATGCGACGAACAGTACCACACGTTAGGAGAATCCCATCGCAAGCAGCCATTGGCGAACACAAAGAAAATTCTACTCAAAGAAAGAGCTACTACTAGCAAAGCTCCAAGCCTCCAACTACCACACACACACACACATATTAACTAACAAAGCTCGAGACGTCCTAGATCACATCTACCATCTCAAGATTAACCGACTAATCTACAAGCCTTCCTAAGCTGAACAACTGCCGTAATATTCGGTTAGGGGATAAGATTATCAGTTGATTACCCATAAACTAATCAGCCACTGATGCATGTCACCTGTACGTAGCTGCTGCATATGCAGCAAACGCGATCGCGCAGCAAGGCAAACCACATGCACATGGCTAGGTCAGCGGCAAATGATAAAATTAGCTATAGCTGGGGGATTAGCACTAATCAACAACAAGCTGGCCAGCCAAACCAACGACGCGCCGCTTGGCACACAGGAAAGGCGAGAGCGAGGAGAGAGGCGGAGGAGTTACCGGTGGGTGAGCGAGACCAACTGGCTTTTTGCACTCCAAGTTGGCTGGTAAACAATGGCAAATTGTGGGAATATGAATGTCTAACGAGAGAGGCGACGGCGACGGTTGGTTGGGTTGTGCGTAAGTGTGGGGCTGTTGGGTTTGCCGTTTCTCTCCGCCACTTCCCTTGGCGCCAATTTTTTGTTTCTTTCTATAGAAATTTTGTTCTCTGGGTCTGGCTTAGCCAGGAAATATATATTGGTATGGACCATCTTGGAAGTGTCTTTCTTTCTTTCTTTTTTGGTTCATGATTATGGGAAACTTTGTTGTAACGAAATATAAGCCATTTTATAGCCTTTCTAATTTTTTTCTCATAATGGCAAGATTTGGCTAACACAAAAGTTTGGCAAAGTTGCCATTTGGTTTGTTGATAATTTTTTTTTGCATGATTAGCCAAGCTCAAATTTGTATAGCTATAAAGGAGATGCCAAATATTTTGGGGTGCCACAATTTTTTACTCTAAACTAAATGAGAACACATCGTCGTATCCTATATACACAAGCTTCACGTATATGCTCAGTGCACACCACCTAATAAATATCATAAAAAATAGATAAAGTTATACATTAAACTATGAGTCTATCAAAATTTTATTTTTTCTCTCTAAATATGATGGATTTGAAGATAAAATTTTACAGGTAGATGTAATACTACTGAAACTACATATATAATATTTTTATGGAATTTTCGGTGATATTTGTTAGTTGGTGTGTATACGTGAAGGCCGATACATTCCAAACTAAATGGTGCTAAAGTTTTGTCATTGCCAATTATTTAGCATGTAAGTTTGGCTATACACCAAACAAACCCTTGGACTTACTGGTTTATTTGGGATGTTTGATTAGGAATTAATTGGTGAAGGAGCTAAAAAAATTGAGAGCCAATAGAAGCACATATTCCCTCCAATCCATAAGATATGTTTTGTTTTTTCCTGAACCAAACCTTTTTTTAAAAAATATGTTGCAACATATATAGACCAAATTAATTTTATTAAATATATCATTGAACATATGTTAATAGTATATTTGTTTTAGGTTATATAATTTTGATTAAACTTTAAAAATATTTGACTTAAAAGAAAAACATAAAATATATTACAGTATAGTATGGATAGAATAGCGCAATGTTACTTTATCATCCAAAAATATTTGCTCAAAGACGACGTTGCTTTAAGACATTCTTAGCATCTAGACCGAATAGAATTGTGCTCTTTGAAGCCATGAAAGACCAAACTAATCGGTATCAACCTAACAACCTTCGCCATTATTCCATCGCATAAGCATAATACTATGATATGGGAATACTAATAATCCATGGTTGACCAAGACTCTTGAATAATATTATCTCTGGTCCACAAATTAGACTCTTCTTTGATCTCTTTCCCTTTTCTTATTCAAGGCACAGCATGGTCATTGACGGCCAGGGTTGCCCTAGAGGTCAAATTCAATTACCATGGACAAGAAAAAATGGATCAGGTGTGAAAAGTAAAAGATGCTGCTCCTACGGTCCTATATAACATGTGAAAAAAAAATGTATCATGCCTTACCTGGAAGTCTGGAACTGGAAACTTTCTAAATCTGTACACGCTAGGGGAGAAGATTCCAGGGCCATGTGGTTATAGATCATCATGCGAGTGAGAAGGTGGATCATGGTTAGTGTTAATTAAACGCACACATATCTTGAACAAATTTAATGTTCTCAAAGCAAATGCCATGGCCTATAAAGCAGGCAATAGACTATGAGGCTGTACATATAAATGAGTGCTCATCTAGTCATTCAAACAAGATGTCGAAATAACACAATTTTTTCTTAGGATAAATGATTTCATTAATTAATGCATGATGTAATAGTCTCAATACAAGATTTCATCTCTTAGTTTTTTTAAGATCTCTTTTTCAATAAGATCTCTTTTTCAATGCATAGTTTCATCGTATAATTTTTTAGGTTATTTTAGTTTTTTTTATTCTATCGGTCCCATAGTTTTACGAAACGACCAATGAGAAGTAATTCATGAAACGAAAGACTCTCAGTGTGGATTTTATCCGGTTTCCAACGTTTTGGAAATAATGTTTTCATCCCATGAAACCTTTCCTCTCTCTTTCCTCCTCATTTCATTGAGACTGGTCTAAATTTTAAAATGAAAAACCATTTCAAAGCCGAATAAACACTGGCTTCTAACCGTCCTGACTAATTACATAATGATCAACGACAAAAAAAAGTTATAACCTTTCTAATTTTATTACAATATCGTAAAAGCCCGTGAACTCCTACGGTTTTTTTAGCCTTTTCTATTCACTTCAAATTAGTTTAAATTTAAACCAAATCTTACGGTTTCGGATCCAACCCTTTACATGTAAGCAAGTAGAAAAAGGCACATGAGACAGGTTCCCAAACGTTAGATCAAAATCCAACGGTTACATTGCACGAAAAACCAACTGGGCAATTGCGGTTTAGGTTTGTGGGTGGGGGTCCCATTTATTATTTCTTTTTTATCTCTTTTTATTTCTTTTTCGCTATTTATTTCGCGTCGTCGCCACCTCTTTTTTTCCTTTGCCACCACCACTTCGCCCACACGCCCACGCCCACCCTCGTCGCTTTGCTTCCTTCCTTCCCATTCGCCTCCCTCCTCTCGATTTCGCCGGCGGCGGCGGCAACCGCCTCCACTTCGCCGCCGGCGGGCGCGCCGGCCCCGGGCGGCGCGATGTATGGCAACGACAACTGGATCAATAGCTACCTGGATGCCATCCTCGACGCCGGGAAGGGCGCCGCGGCCTCGGCCTCGGCCTCGGCCTCGGGTGGGGGAGGCGGCGGCGCGGGGGACCGCCCCTCGCTCCTCCTCCGCGAGCGCGGCCACTTCTCCCCCGCCCGGTACTTCGTCGAGGAAGTCATCACCGGCTACGACGAGACCGACCTCTACAAGACATGGCTCCGCGTAGGTTCTGCTCTCCCTCCGCTCACGCTCCGCGGTCTGCGCTGCGCTCGCGCGCGGCGTTTTTTCTCTCCTCCCGCGCCGGCTCGCCGCGCGAGAATTTGCGGCTGGTTTTTGACCCCCGATCTGTGTGTGGACGGGCGTGGTGTCGGTGCAGGCGAACGCGATGCGGAGCCCGCAGGAGAGGAACACGCGGCTCGAGAACATGACCTGGAGGATCTGGAACCTCGCCAGGAAGAAGAAGGAGGTGTGCTTCTTTTTTTGTTTTGTTTTTGGTTCGTTGCATCTTCTCCGTACAAAGTTCTTCGGTTTTGTGATTGGTTGGGGGCGTCGGTAATCCCTGTCTGCCATTTCCTTCTGGGTTCCGGGCTTCTTTTGGTTTAGTGGAGATGTGGTCTGATTCAGTGTGAATCTGCGTAGGAAGGACTAAGGGCTGGATTGATCTTGGTATAGGTGCATTTGAGAGAGTGCATGGATCTGTTTGAGAGAATGCGTGAGTGGAATGCTCATTGATCTCTTTCGCGACCCTATGAATTTGCTGAGGAAACGACTTGAGAGTTCCACATGAATGTAGTAGCATTACTGCATGCCTGCAATGTTAGGTAGATTATTGGCCCCTATCAGTTTCGAATTGTGCTGGGACAACATGGCACGGCTGAATTTGCGTGTGCTGTTGGATATTAGCTAAATTTGCTGTCACCATTCACCATTATATGGACTTCAGCTCTTTCCATCTCTCTGCCTGGTTACTCTCTTGGATGCTGGTATCCTGCAGAAGAAGCTAGCAGGACTGCGGCAAATAATCATTACATATTGGTCGCATAGACACCACAGTCAAATAGGCTGCACTGAAGCTTTCTACTGAGCAATCTTTCAAATGCAGTTTACTTTTATTTCTGGTAGCCACACATGAAATAGATGACAAAATGCAGTGAGAGAAAAGGTCGAAGACTAGTGTTGGAGTACCATAGATATAGTTGGATCAATGGAGCAAAGTATGTGTTCTCAATTGTTGGAGTCGACTGTATAAGTTTTGCTGATAATGGAACTGTCTGCTTTTCCTTTAGTGAATACTGTAGTAATTGTGCAATGTGCACTCAAGCTAGTCACTACCTACTATAGACCATGTGGTGTTCACCCAATACAAGTTTTATACAAATGTTTCTCAATATATTCATAAAGGTAGTTTTGTTCCAAGCAGAAAATGACGCATAGAGAATCATGCACTGAACCTCAGGGTCTGAGAGTAGTGCAATGTGAGTCAGGTCCATTTAGGTTGTTTAGGGTCACCATAAATATCCAAAACCATGCATTTTATCAGAAGAGAAGATTTTACCATAAGTCCCTGTATTTATCTCCATTTTGCACTTCAATCCCACACCTTCTGATTTCTTTTGCTCTACTTTTTTACTTCCATATTTAGTTCTATCACTTTGTTCCATTCTTTGAATCTTTACAAAGCTTGAGGTAGTGTCTTATATTGTGGAAAAAGACCATGAAACTAATTAAGCTGACATAGACAGAGGCTACCAAATTTATATGTTCTTGGTTAAGAAGGTCTGGATTCAGAAACCCTCCCAATATCCTATGTTTCTGGCCATCATTCGTATCCACATTCAAGCAAGCAAAACTGCACAGTTCCATTGACACCTCCTGCAAACCGATTATTTGGCTTCTCTTATTTTCCTCTGATTTACATTTACTTGTACTGAGGCTTGGCAAAGAAAGAACACATACAAATGATAACGTTGATGACTTTATTGGATGCATTTGTGGCGTGATCAGTGTCCATGGACCTTACGGCTTATTTTAACTTCTCTTCCACCTCATCCATGACATAGTAACCAAGTGAGCTGTTGACACTTGAATAGTCGAATGACAGGAGTTACAGTTGAAAGTCTGTGTCTTTGATTGAATAAATTGGAATATATAGCCCAAGTAAGATTTTCATGAGAATTAGAATGAGAATGAGGGCATACAGTGAAAAGTACAGTTAATCAAAACAATACCTGATTGTTTCTTTTGTCAATATTTAGATACACAAAGACCATATCAATGTAAGGAAATGTGATATGTTTTTAAAAAAAATGCAATACATAGCTAAAAAGCGTATGCTCATTTGTTGATCATTTACTTGTCTTTTGGTTTTGAATTTGTTTCATTCTTCTAACATGCTGGATAACCTCTTAACTTCAGTGGAGCTTTCTTTTCTTACAGAAGAGGCATTTATATAGACCAGTGCACATAGTGAACCTGTGACCAATCAGTGGTCCTATTGCCATTGGCTGTTTCATATGTTGTTTGCACATGTCATGTTCATACACCACCACTTTCTTTACTAATCAGTTGATTGATGCATTGACCTTACGTTTGAATTGTTCCACCATGTAAAGAAAATAAAATTGCTGTTTTCAAATTGTGCCATCACAAGTTGTCAGATTTTTACATTTATTCCCCAAACTTTCACCTTTTGACACCTTTTAGGTACATTAGATATATCCCATTTTATATAGGAATTTTTGCGCTGAGCATTTGCTTTTTCTTTGACTTCTAATATGACTCATGTTGGTCCTCAAAAAGCAAAATTTCCCTGTCCAATTTCAGTTCCTAAGTTTTGCCCTTAACAATTGCATTTTTTAATGATTTTACTTCTACCTCTTCCATTTTTGTGCGTTTGCTTATTTCTGAAGTATTTTCATGCTCAGTTTGAGAAAGAGGAAGCCAATCGCTTGTTGAAACGCCGTCTAGAGACAGAGAGGCCACGACTCGATACTACTGCAGATATGTCTGAAGATCTCTTTGAAGGCGAGAAGGGAGAGGATGCTGGTGATCCTTCTGTTGCGTATGGTGACAGCACAACTGGGAGCACACCTAGGATCAGTTCAGTTGACAAGCTTTACATAGTGTTGATCAGGTACATAGTAGTTTCTTTAATACCATCATATTGTATCCTTTTAAGGCAATGTGCAGTGTAGGTTCTTGGTACATGTTAAACCCTGCTTACAATTAGTTCATATGTACTGAGCTGCTATTGACATCAGATGCAAAAATTACCTTGTAGTTCTGGTGAGAACTTTGTTTTGATACATGGATACCATGTTCGTCAAGAGTTCCCTCATTCTGTAGCTAAAGAATGACCTAGAGGAAGAAAACATTCACAGATTTAGTCTACTACTAACAATCAATCCCTTAGACTCAGAATTAGTGATATCACCTCTTGTTCCTATTTCGCACTTCGTTATATGATAAAATTTGCAGGTTTGGTATGTATGTTCACATGTATTAGCCTTATAATTCCTTTATGATGTATTAATACTGCAGCCTTCATGGCCTGGTCCGTGGTGAGAACATGGAGCTTGGCCGTGATTCAGATACTGGTGGACAGGTATTGTTGCATGTCCTAATATGAGAGAAATGCATTTTGTTATCCAGCTTGAACAACTGTATGATCTAGCTTTATCCTATAGTCAAGTGGGGGTTACCTATTACCTTTATTTTGTCTTACATAAGGTCCACCAACAGGAAGGATCATATATGGAAATAATTCTTTTTGCATCTATTGTGTAATTATATAGGTCAAATATGTTGTGGAACTTGCTAAAGCATTGAGTTCATGTCCTGGAGTTTATCGGGTTGATCTTTTGACCAGACAAATCTTAGCACCAAATTTTGATCGTAGCTACGGTGAACCAGTGGAAGCATTGGCATCAACAAGCTCCAAGAATTTTAAGCAGGAAAGAGGAGAGAATAGTGGTGCATATATCATCCGATTACCATTTGGACCAAAAGACAAATATTTAGCTAAGGAACATCTCTGGCCTTTCATTCAAGAATTTGTTGATGGCGCCCTCAGTCATATAGTGCAGATGTCAAGGGCCATAGGTGAAGAAATCAGCTGTGGGCATCCGGCGTGGCCTGCTGTGATTCATGGTCATTATGCCAGTGCAGGAGTTGCTGCTGCTCTACTGTCAGGAGCACTTAATGTTCCCATGGTTTTTACAGGGCATTTTCTTGGGAAAGATAAGTTGGAAGAGCTTCTCAAGCAAGGTAGACAGACAAGGGAGCAAATAAACATGACATACAAAATAATGTGTCGAATTGAGGCAGAGGAGTTGGCTCTTGATGCATCTGAAATAGTTATAGCAAGCACTAGGCAAGAGATAGAAGAGCAATGGAATTTGTATGACGGTTTTGAGGTCATACTTGCAAGGAAACTCCGTGCAAGAGTCAAGCGTGGCGCTAACTGCTATGGTCGCTATATGCCTCGTATGGTTGTGAGTATACTTATGCATCATAATCTTATTCTTTTTTCGCTCCATAATAGTGAGTGGTAACTGCTGCACAATTATTTTCATAGTTGGGTAATTTGCTGTCGTTATCTGTTGTAGAGATTTAACATGCATTAGTTTCCTGTTCCTTGTTCTGCAGATCATTCCCCCAGGTGTTGAATTTGGCCATATGATTCATGACTTTGATATGGATGGTGAGGAAGATGGTCCATCCCCAGCCTCTGAAGATCCATCTATTTGGTCCGAGGTCAATTTCTTTTTTCAGATTCATACATGCAAGATCCCACCTACTAGTTTACCTAATATTATTTTTAGAATAAAACTTACTAGTTTGCACACTTAATAGTTGAGAACATTTATTTGCTTATTCCTGTTTATCCTGCAATTTTTACTTTGTGCACTAATAATTTGTATGGTGGCAGATAATGCGGTTCTTTACAAACCCTAGGAAACCTATGATTCTGGCAGTTGCTCGCCCTTATCCTGAAAAGAATATTACTACTCTTGTGAAGGCGTTTGGTGAGTGCCGACCACTGAGGGAGCTTGCTAATCTAGTAAGACAAAACTGCATTTTGATGTCCTAAATTTATGGTATTTCAATCATACTTATTATGCATTGAGTTTGATTGCTGCTAATATTCTGTAGTGCCCTTGATATTTTGTTAGTACTAACTTTTGATGTTGCATTGCAGACATTGATAATGGGAAACCGTGAGGCTATTTCCAAGATGCATAATATGAGTGCAGCTGTTTTGACATCAGTACTTACATTGATTGATGAATATGATTTGTATGGTCAAGTGGCATACCCAAAGCATCACAAACACTCGGAAGTTCCTGATATTTACCGTTTAGCAGTGAGAACAAAGGTATGTTATGTATGAGCAAAAGATATTGGTGATGGCATTCTTATCCTTGCTTGGAATATCTAGCACTTGAACTGAAGTAGAAAACTTGTGGCCAATAAATTAAGTTGTTCAAATGGCTGAAGGATTTATTACCTCAATCTTTGAAGTTAAAAGCTTATGGCAACAATTTGTAATGTTGGTAGGATTTACCAGCACTACTCTAGTAATTTCCCTGTACTGGTTATGTCGACGCTGATCATCCATTGAACATCTGCAGGGTGCTTTTGTAAATGTGCCTTACTTTGAACAGTTCGGTGTCACCTTGATAGAGGTCATTATCATTGTTACCTAATTCAGTTTGCTGCCATTACTGATATTTTGTATCTAATTAACACCAATCTGTTCTTTTCGTGAGCAGGCTGCCATGCATGGTTTGCCTGTAATTGCAACAAAAAATGGAGCTCCTGTTGAAATTCACCAGGTAACTGAGCATATTTATTCTGCCTTTGTTAAACTCAGATATTTTTACCTTGGAAAGTCTTATCAGCTAATAGCTGGGATGAAGATCACCATGTCCTTTCCATGGATGTATGCAGGTGCTGGACAATGGCCTGCTTGTTGATCCCCATGATCAGCATGCAATTGCAGATGCACTCTATAAACTTCTTTCTGAAAAACAACTTTGGTCAAGATGCCGAGAGAATGGGCTGAAAAATATACACCAGTTTTCTTGGCCTGAACATTGCAAGAATTACTTGTCAAGGATATCAACTCTTGGCCCAAGGTATCCTGCTTTTGCAAGCAACGAAGACCAGATTAAGGCACCTATTAAGAGAAGGAAGCATGTCACTGTTATTGCTGTAGATTCTGTCAGTAAGGAAGATCTGATTCGCATTGTCAGGAATTCTATTGAGGCTGCACGTACAGAAAATTTGTCAGGATCTACAGGTTTTGTATTGTCGACTTCCCTGACAATAGCAGAGATACATTCTCTATTAATGTCTGTAGGCATGCTTCCTACTCATTTTGATGCTTTCATATGCAATAGTGGGAGTGATTTGTATTATCCATCACGGACTGGTGATACACCAAGCAACTCTCGTATTACATTTGCATTAGACCGTAGTTACCAATCACATATAGAGTATCATTGGGGAGGAGAAGGTTTAAGGAAGTATCTAGTGAAGTGGGCTTCTTCAGTGGTAGAAAGAAGGGGGAGGATCGAAAAACAAGTTATCTTCGAAGATCCAGAACACTCTTCAACATATTGTCTTGCATTTAAAGTGGTTAATCCAAATCATGTAAGCCTTTTCTTTGCAGAGTCTACGATATTTGGTTGGAATTGTGCGTCTTTACATATTTTGTGGACTGCTCAAGTGCATCTTTTTCTGAAAAGGGTTTAGGTGCATTGTTTTATGGCTGGTTTTTTGTGGATGATTTTTCCTAATTATTGTTTGTTTACAAATTGTAGTTACCTCCTTTAAAGGAGCTGCAAAAGTTGATGAGAATTCAGTCACTCCGTTGTCATGCTCTGTATAACCATGGTGCTACCAGACTATCTGTAATTCCAATCCACGCATCACGGTCTAAGGCTCTAAGGTTTGTTTGATTTTCCTACTTCCTCATTCATTTATCTCTTCTGTTCTTAACTTGTGATGTACTAGTATTGTTGTGATGTGAACATTTTTCTGAACTTGGCTCAAAATGTTGTTCAGTTTTGTGTTTGTCTGACTTTTTTGAGTGGGCAATGATCAATACTTTTCCATAGAAGATAGATATATTTCTTGGGTGAGGAAAGGCTTTATTCCAATGCTTTGTTTGAGAATCCCAGCTAGTGAGTAATCGAGGAACTCCAATTTTACAGACTACACTGAAATTCGAGTTTCCATGGCTTGCTTATCTTTTAAGAAAAAGGAATGCGTATGAGTTGCTGTTTAGACCAATTTTTGCTGTTGCATAAAAAAAGGTTCAGTAGCAAGCAATACTAGTAACTTTTTGCCATGCTCATAGGCTCGTTAAATTGTTATATATTAAATCCCCATTTGCGCCTAGCCTAGCAGCCTATATGTGTGCTGTCCATATTGACAAAATTCTGTTCTAGGTACTTATCTGTTCGCTGGGGCATAGAGTTGCAAAATGTGGTGGTTCTTGTTGGTGAAACTGGTGATTCAGATTACGAAGAATTGTTTGGAGGTCTTCATAAGACGGTCATCCTTAAGGGTGAATTCAACACTTCTGCAAATAGAATCCATACTGTCAGGCGGTATCCTTTACAAGATGTTGTTGCACTTGATAGCCCAAATATCATTGGAATTGAGGGTTATGGCACTGATGAGATGAGGTCTGCTCTGAAACAACTGAGGACACAGTAATACCAAGCCCCATCTGTTTATCATTAATATATGAAGAAGACCAGTGGACAATACAAAGACAGCAAACAAACACTAGCATTTCCATTCTTGATTGAAATGCCGATTTTGCCATGTAAGTCATGTAGTGTATGTGTGTGGTCCTTGAGCTGTGAATAGCATTCCAAAATCTCATTCCCATTGAGATTTTGGTATGTGGCAATTTTGGAGTAAACAATGAGTCCATCCAGGAATACTGACAAAAGAAATTGGTCAAAACGTTGACAACGAAAAACATGTTAAGGAAGCATTAATTCAGCAAGAAAAGCTTCCAAAATTACTACAATTCTTGGCCAAGCTTGCAATTCCCATTTTTGAAGTGGAAGCTTATGTTGTCTATTACTAGTGTTTACTGCTGGGTGGACCATATGGCCCTGGAAGCCCTTCTTTACTATGTTTACTCCAGGAGGGCTGCCTAGTTTTTGTAAGTATTGTTTGACACGATGATTCATTCTATATATCCAAAGTTTTGTTGAGATTAACGCAGTTTTGTTGTTTGTCCTTGGATGGGCAAAGATCAGTACAATCAGTTTCTAACTTCTTTTACTGAAACAGCGTGTCTTGTGTTTATAGCATTTATTTCAATGTCCATATGTTGCTGGTGGTTACGTAATTATTATGGCAACTACTATAACGCCGAAGCCAACTCTGACTTCATATAAAAATATAAAATGCCTATATTTATTCTGATTAATATCATTGTTCAATATGAGTTGTACTCAGCGCAGCTGTAGTTTGGTGTAGTAGCTGCAACAATTAAGCCATGTTTTCTTCAACATCTTTTCACACTCATCCTCCATCTTTAGTTTAAAGTTTGATCGTTTCGCATACGAATGATAAGAAAATTTTATGTCCATGTTAAAATAAATTACGATAAAAAATCCCTTAATATCAATTTTAAAATTTAAATTTTGGCTACAGTTGATAAGCTAGAAGGCGAAGATGGAAGACTTGGTCTTCATGTGAACTAACCAATTTTTAATGCTCTTAATTCTGTTTAGATTTTGCTAAAAGAAGAGTTTGTTATTGTTGATGCTAACTTATACTTGTTGCCAGAAAACTTTAGGACAGTTGGGGCGATTGGTTTTTGGTTATCGGTTTATGGTTGGCCATCCGTATCAGCCTATCAGGGGATTGTGGTACGTCGGCTCATCCTGAACACGTATACGCAACGCAACACAAATATCTAGTCAAAGTCGCGTCTTTTTTTTTGCTTAATGTCGTGTCCTTTTTGCGTAATGGCTAATGGAATTAAATCTGCGAAAAGGTTCTTGATCAGCCGGCGAGAGGTCAGACTTCAAAAAATTAAAATGGGGGTTGCCCCGATTGCCTTTTCTTTTCTTCTGGTCTCTAGATATGAAGAGTTTTGCACAGGCTGCAGATTTCTGGATTTCTGTTCAATTAACACATGGATAACTTGTAGCTTCAAAATAACTGCTATATATATTTTGCCTGACACCTTCATATTAACTAGACAGCATTACATAGCATGCAGGAGAAATACTTCCTCTGGCTAAATATTTAATGTTTAGGATAAATTTTATTTAATATTTTAAAATTCTAACTATCAATAATTACAAATACTTACTGCTTTTAGAAAAAGTATATGAGATTTACCTCAAAAAGTCATAGTGCCACATACTTGTTAGATTTTATGGACTCATTCTAATATAAAATTGATGGTTGAAATTTAAATAGTTTGACCAAATCTTGTACTTGCTCGTGAATAAATAAAAAGTAAATTTCACTTAACTATAGGTATTATAGTCTAAATTACATTGGATTTTGTTGTGTGACAAACCCTAGGTATTATACTATAAAGACCATACTATTAATCATTTGGACTTTAATCTACCATATTTCATATTTTTTAGTTGTACAATCACATTTGAAAATTATAAGGTTTTTTATTCATCATATAAATGTTACGTGCACGTAAGTAAGGTTTTTTAAAATTTTTATACAGAGGTATGTAAAATTGGTTAACAAAGTGATTTTTATGAAACTTTAGTATCATGACACGTAATGATACGTAAAGTTATATAACATGTGTCAAAATACCTATATAATTTTGTGTCGTCCTAAAATATAATTTTGATCGAATGAGACACGTCGTAATATTACAAATATGAACAAACTCATTCTATTTAATTAAAATATCTTATATTATATTTTAGAACCAAGTGAGTACGTAGGGTTTTATAAAATTTAAACAGACAGACACCAAGAGATCATGCAACTATGCAAGATGGGCTAGAAGAAGAACCGAAGAAGAAGAGATGTGCTTGCAAACCAAAGCCAGTAAACAACATCGGACTTAAATATATTTAAGAAAAAAAAAACGAGAGTAATTCTCGAGAGCCTGCGTCTGCTTGACACACAACTCCTGTTCATTGCTACATTCATGGCTAACGCAACGCACCAATCATTCCATGCAAAACCTGCACGTTTCCTCGTAAACAAAAAAAAAAGGTGAAGTACGTCGAACCGGTCCATCACACAAGTCCTCTCTCACGGACTGCACGCTGAAACTCACAGCCGTTCTACTAGTACGAGTACAGTATAAGACTGGGTTAGCTGAAGTTGGTTGTGAGCTCCCGACTAATCTGAATCTGAACCCTGAAGCTTATGAATTGAGAAAGCTTTCATTATCTCTAATCAAAGTGATCATGGCCTCAATTTTCAACGGTTGCCTGCACGCCACAGAGAGAAAACCTGCAGCTTGATGGACTCTGCAAGAGTAGCAATGCTGGAGAATTTATTGTGACAGTTGGGAAGATTGAGGGATGGATGGCCAGCAGACACCTACAACATAGACGGGTCAAAACCTCAGAATGGACCCGGAGCAAACAACAGCTACCTAATTATATTTCAAAGCACTTTCTTTGGTCCAATTTGAAAAGAAAAATTTACCTCCAATCATTTATATTTGGCGCCACATAGCACTGGTAAAAAAGCTGCGTCAAATATGACAGCAAAAGAGAATATCTATACTATTTATGTTGATACCTCTGGTATTGATGTGTGTCTCTCAGTATCGGTGAAACTTGTATACTCTCTAATTTAAACGCTCCCCGATTCGTAATGTTTTCGTGACAACACACGGATAAATCAGCTAGTATATTTTTATAATGAGAGAGTAATATACCCTCGATCTCTGTGCGTATATATATATATATATATGGATTATTGTGTGGCGCGCCGCACAACCTTATTCTGTGTGGCAGTATCGAATCTATAATTTAAAAACTCAAATTGAAAATTTGAAACGTTCAAATTGTTCTACATATTAATATCGCTTTGTATATCAAATTTTATTTTTTTAATTTTTTACTATTTTATCGGATATGTCAAAATGCATTAATCCAACGATTTCTGAAGTATCTATTTTATTGCATCTTTGACCTATCCGATAAAAGTAAAAAAATTTAAAAAATATATAAAATTTAGTCTAGAAAGAGATATTAATATATAGACAAATTAAACGGTTCGGGTTTTTAATTTGAGTTTTCAAATTAAAGATTCGGCCATGCCACACGGGATGAACCTGTACGGCGCGCCATACAGTAGTCCACTCTATAAACACAGTAGTCCACTCTTTTATAGAGAGGGGGGGATATATGCAATCATGCGTGCAAGCTTGACGTGGTTAAAGTGGTAATGCACTTACTAGACTTTTATTTTGTGAATTTACATGTACATAGAAAGATAATTGCTTATTTTTTTCTTTGATGCACCAATCTCCTTTCCCTCCTCTCCTTTGTTATCAGCACAGATTTTACATTGAAACCTTTTGTTGGCCATGCCATTATTGCCTCCACCACTGCTGTCAAACCGTGCAAAAGATGACAAACCACTGTTAAGAGCGTTAACTGTAAACCAATATCCTCAGGCTATGTAAAAACGATTTCAACTATATTGATGCTAAGCAATAATGCAGACACATCGAAATTCTTGGGTTAGGTGTCCAAATGCATTTAATCAATATTTCACTGGTATTTGACATGGACTTTTATAGAAGAAAAATATAGATATGGACTTCTATAGAAGAAAAATACAGCCACTGTAGTATCTTTTCCGAGACTTGTTAGCAACAGTATTGATGTGGTTGTCCTCCTACTCTACCAGTATTTGTCCTCTTCCACCTCATACCAAATAAAACCCCCTCTCCATTGCTCTCGCTGCGTATTCACGCCCAAAATACACGCAATCTCACACCATTGGCACTTACAAATCTCATCATATCCTTGGCATTTGTACAGAAATCCATTTCATTGTTGTAGCATCAAATTTATTTGTGTCATCAGCACAAGCATTGTTACTGCATGCTGCATTGAGAAGGAAAAAAAAACCTGACTTGGATAGCACTGCACACTACCATTTTCTTGGCTTGTTTGCAAGCTTCTCCTGTGTCCTAGGCTCCTAGCTCTTTCCCTTTTTAACCCCGTGAAACAGCCAGCCAAGCCCTGCCTGCACAACCTTTCCCTGGGAGAGAATTCCAGAGAGAGGAAGAGGCCAAGAAGTTATGGGAGAGGAGGCAGCCATGGCCACCGTGGAGAGAGCCTACCAAGAACTGTCGCCGGCGCCGGCGCCGGCGAAGGGAGGAGGAGGAGGGAAGAAGAAGAGGAAGCAGCAGAAGAGGAAGGAGTGCAGGCTGGTGAGCTACCACGAGCTGCCGGACTACATGAAGGAGAACGAGTTCATCCTCGACTACTACCGCTCCGAGTGGCCCATCCTCAATGCCCTCCTCAGCCTCTTCTCCTGGCACAACGAGACCATCAACATCTGGACGTATGGATTCAGTTTGCATCAACCTGAATTTCTGAATTTGATTTTGGTTCAGCTTTGTGTGTTCTTGCTGCTCATCGTGTGGGTGTTCTTGGTGTTCAGGCATCTTCTTGGGTTCGTGCTGTTCTTCGGCCTCACCGTCCTGCATCTTGGCCAGTACTTCCCTCAGGTTGCTGATCTCATCGGCCATCTCTCCTGGTGAGTTTGTGAAAGCCTCAGTGAAATTTGTTGGGTTAAATCTTGGCTAATGTGTCCCGGAATTAGTAGCACGAAATGGTTTAGTTTTTCAGTGGCTGTGAGATGAAAAATTTTAACTTTTTAAGGCATTAAATAGGATTCTACGTCCTACTTGTTTCTGGTTAATCAAATTGTGCTGAGTGATAGCGTGAGAGTTTATATAAATCTAGCTGCTTGTATCGATAAATCTCGCCAACTAAATTCACTCCAATTCCACTACGACCTGGAAAATGACATGTTGCAGTTTTTACTTCTGATGTCTATGTGCTTTCATGCTTATATGGTAATTTTTGTGTTGAGAGGTTAATATTCTGTTCACCGTCTGTCCCCTTTTCTGAGAATATACTTCTATTTGACTGCAGGCCAATCTCAAAGGTTGCTGAAAATGTCTCCAGCAACATTGGAGATGTCCTCTCTGTGAGTAAAACTGCTATTTCCTGAAATCATTCATTCCTGTGGTAGAAGTAGAAGTCACTGATAAGAAAATTTACTGGATTGCAGTAATATTATTTGGCCTGGTTAGATCCACATGATTAGGAGAGGTTCAGTGTGCAGCTTTGAGTGGCTCCACTTTTCAGTACTGTCCTGTTTCCTTCTGTTTGTTCAGATGTGCATGATTTGGACTTTTTGGATGGCAGCTGGGCCAAAGTGTTGGGTGGGGCTTCTGATTGCTTTCACCTTTACCTGATGAACTTTGCCAAATTTAGGGCCCCTTCTACTAGTGCCCGTCCATGACAAATCCTAGATGAAGTGTTGGCCACTTCACTTCACCACAAGAGGTTAAGAGCTTTTCATAGCTAGGATTTGGTTGTGACTTGGTGATGTGATGATCAAGTCCATACCAGTTGTCACCGCTTACGACACGAATCCGGTGTCGCTGCGGGTTTTCTTTCTTCTTGAAATCCTTGTGCCTTGGATGCGTAGATTAACAAGATACATCATGCAACCACCAAAGGGCAGATTTTGAGACTTTGAGGGAAAGATGTTGGGAGGTCGAGAGGTTAGGGGTCACCAAAATTGGCAAACATTGGGGACACATACAAGGCGGAATTTGCATGAACGCGGAGTTTATCGCGTGTGATCCTTCCCTTTGTGTTTTCATACCAAACCTTCCATCCTCACATGGTAACAGTTGTCCTATCTTTCTTTCATTGAGACTTGTTGGTACACATTTTTGGGCATATCCATAGTAAACCTCCATTTTGCATTATTACTTGCTAAATTCATTGGCTTCCCAACTGTTCTTGACCAAAGGACAGTGTTAGTCTAGACAGAAACTTTTAGTAGATAAGGAAGATGAATGTGTCCAGACACCAATATGGTTAGATGTTCTATTCAAGCCGTTGAAACGAATGTCGTGGCAATAATTTGGTGTTCCCATCTTCTAATGCATGCTTTAATTTGGAGAGCATATTGCTTTCGGATGTTTAATGACATTATGGTTCGATGTGATATGCTAAAATGATGGTCGTGTTCAGCTGTCGTGTCACGTCAGTGGTTGATCGAGTTTGGTGTTCCATGCATGGCCAGGGCGCGGCGTCGCTCATGCAGGCGAGCCCGTCGTCGCCGGCGTCGGGCGCTGGCATGGCGGTGGCGTGGCCCACGACGACGACGCGGTGGCCGTTCTTCGTGTTCCTCGCCGGCGCCATGTTCTGCCTGCTGAGCAGCGCCGCGTGCCACCTCCTGTCGTGCCACTCGCACCGCCTCAACCTGTTCCTCATCCGCCTCGACTACACCGGCATCGCCGTCATGATCGTTGTCTCCTTCTTCCCGCCGATCTACTACATCTTCCAGTGCGAGCCGCGGTGGCAGGTGGTGTATCTGTCCGCGATCACCGCGGCGGGGGTGGGCACCGTGTACGCGCTCATGTCCCCCAAGCTGAGCGCGGCGAGGTACCGTGCCCACCGCGCGCTGCTGTTCGTCGGCATGGGGCTCTCCGGCGTCGTGCCGGCCGTCCACGCCGTCGCCGTGAACTGGCACGAGCCGCGCCGGAACTTGACGCTGGCGTACGAGGGCGCCATGGCGGCGTCCTACCTCACCGGCACGGCGTTCTACCTCACCCGCGTGCCGGAGCGGTGGCGCCCCGGCAAGTTCGACCTGTGCGGCCACAGCCACCAGATCTTCCACGCGCTCGTCATCGCCGGCGCGCTCGCGCACTACGGCGCCGCCATCGTGTTCATCCAGGCACGCGACGAGATGGGCTGCCCGGCCTAGCGATCGAAGATACAAAAACATTTCTCTCCATGGATGAACCATGATAATTCGATGATACAGCAGATTACACAGAAACATACAGCAGTAGACGATCGAATTGATTTGAGTTGCGTTTTGTTTGTGAGGTTTTTAAATTTGTTTAGCTTGCAGGAATCGATCATCAAGTGTGAGATATTACCGTGTCGTCTGGTTAATGACAAGGATTGATTTGTTATAATGTCGAAACTTGTACATACAAGAAGCAACTGTTGCTTATTCGTTCGTTGTAAGATGCAACAATTTAAGAAGAGAGAGATAATGCAACAGAAGTATACATGTGTTGATTGCCATTCATCCATCAAAAATTAATCCCGTTGAGACGTCCATGGCGTGATGGCAATGCTATCAGGTAGCTTCTGATGTGGGCTTAGCTTAACTGGTAAGCTCATTTAAATTTAAATTTTAAATTTTATACAGGTGTTTATATCTACAGCTAATTTTTTAGTGATAGACGTCGTATTCATTAGTAGTAAGGTATTCATGATAATTTCATCAATTTTAAAATATATCGATTCAGTGTCTTTTGAAATTACTGATAGAGATAAGAAATGAATATATGCACTTAAGAAATGAGTGTGCTCGTACTGTAAACGTTTGTATTTTTATTGTTTTAAAAAAGTACGTACAACTAGATACGCGTATTTGATACACGTCACACTCGCATCATCACATGTTTATAGCCTCCTTGTGTAAGAAACTGAACACACATATTTAATACTCACTTTCTACACATATTTAATACTCATTTTCTTTCAAAATATAAAAATTTTTGAATATATGTGATATATTTTATTACTACGAATAAATTTAAATAAAAATGAGTGATATCTATTTCAATTTTTTTATATTTTGGAAAGGAGTGAGTACACGTCAGCACATGGGTTTGTTCAGCGCTATTCTGATTTGAGGATGTCATTTTTGCATAGTCGAATGGATGGACTATATAATCTACAGGGTTCGGGCCGTCGGGTTCATAAATGGCCGACCTGTGATGTGAGTCGTCCACCCCCAACCGAACCGACCGACCGGACGACGTATCGCGCGAATCGCAACGTCCATTTATTAGACGGCTCGATCACTCGGTCGGAGCTTCGCTTGGCTGCACGTCTCCGTCGTCCGTCCCGTAACATATTTGCCGTCTCAGCGACCCAGCCGCCGCCGCCGCCTACCAGTGCCAACCCAACCCATCTCCACTGCTCCCGTCCCGAGCCGAAGCCGCGTCGCTGCTCTCCCCGAACGCGCTGCCGTTGGACCCGACCAGACGAGACGAAACGAAGCCCGCGAATCTCCGCGATTTTTCCATCACGCGCACCGCCCCGGGCGGGCAAAAGCACAGCGAGCGACGGCCACGCTTACCACACCGCGCTCTTCCGCTTGGGCCGCGACCCGCTGATAACCACAAATTTACCGGTAGAAACCGGTGGGATTTGGACAAATTTACGTGCGCGGCTGAGCCCCGTGCGCGTACGCGCACGGAACGAAACGAGGCCGCGAGTCTCCGAGATTTCCAGTTTTTTCATCACGAGCACGGGAAAAAAGCCCACGGAATAAGTCCATCTGTCATCCTCCCTTTCCTCCCTTGTTCTGTCGTCCTCCAATTTTCATGCAAAAGCCAGCGCCAGCGATAATACCACCAGCAGCGGCGAGCTCGGCCACCTCGATCCCGTCCACCCATCACTACTAAAAGAAACAGTTTGACGAAATCTTCAAAAGGTCTCAAACATCATAAATGATCACGCCTAAAAAAACGAAGATGTATTATCCCGTACAGTCCACTTAGCTGATCGCACAGAAAAATAGATTATCTCGTGTGGTCGTTTAAGTGGGTCGCACGGGATAATACCGCACTATCCCGTGCGGCCCACTTAAGCGACCACACGGGATAATCAATTTTCTCATGCGGCCGTCTAGTGGGCCGCACGGGATAATTCATTTTCCCGTGCGGTCGTTTATGTGGGTCACACGGGATGATGCCCATATATTTTTTTAAACCAATTTAAAAATGTAAGGTTTTAATTATCTATAAACTTATTGAATTCTTCATCTAATTCTTGGATATGGGATAGAATCAAATAGAAAATATTTTTTCCACAATATGAATGACAATATAACTTCATATGTTGTGATAATAAGTTAATGATAAGGTTATGTATAAATTTGAGATGCATACAAGTTCGTAGCTTCTTATAAGGTATATAAACTTGAAACTTAGAGTTCATTTAGATGAAACTATAACAGAGTGGCTCTCACTGCATATATAATACAGTTTGTATACGTGTAACAAGTTTTTGTGCGCATTGTTTCAGTTTTATCCTCTAACTCAGAGTTGGTTTTTAAATCGGCCATAACTTTCACGTACGGACTCTGATCGAGACAATATTTTTCCACAACATAAGTGGCAATATAATTTTATATGTTGTGATGATGAATTGATGTTAAGGTTATGTACAAATTTGAATAATATACTAGTTTATAGCTTCTTATAAGGTATATAAACTTTGAAACTTAGAGTTCATAAACTTACTGAGGTGTAGCCATTTATAAACAACATATAGTCTCACTTGATCAAAACTGATTGAATTTTTTATGACAGTGTTATAAAACAAAATTAAATTGCCATATCAATTTATAGAATTTTTTTGACCAAATTTAGTATTATTACAATTTTTGTAGTCCATCTCTAAATGTTTATAGATTATCGCAGGCGGACGGCTTAAGAGCCCACACGGAGAGATAGTTTTTTCGTGCGGGCCGCTTAAGCCGCCCACACGAAATGATAATCTTTTCGTGCGGGCCATTAAGCCGCCCACACGGAAAGATAATCTTTTCGTGCGGGCACTTAAGTCGCCCGAACGCGATGATCACCACCGCCTATATAGGTGCGCGCAGGCTCCAAAATTTTCTTACTCCTGACGAAATTTTCTAGCGTCGTGGCTTCCTCACTGACCCGCTGCCTACACCGCTGTCGCCTCCTCCTCTGCCTAGGAGTGGGCATAAAACCCGAGCCCAAAACCCAAACCCGAAAAAACCCGAAACCAAACCCGAAAAACCCGAAACCCGAAGCTCGAAAAATATTTTCGGGTAGGGAACCCGAAACCCGACTCTAATTCGGGTTACAATGCTCGATGTCCGAACCACCCGTATTACCCGAACTCTATCCCTCCTTGCATAGCGCCATAGCCCAGCGGCCCTACTCCCCAGCCCCAGCGCGCGCCTTGGTGGTGGTGACCTGGTCCCGTGCATTCTCTCCAAACTCTAGTGAAAACTCAAAAAGAAAAAATAGGGAAAGAGAAGGAGAAGAGTCCACCAAACCCTAACCCTACTCCCCCTTGTGCCCAGCCGTCGACAGCGCGCCTAGAGATGGCAACGGGTATATACCCGATGGAGAGTGCCCACCCATACCTGTACCCGTTAGGGTAAATTTTACCCGTCGGGTTACCTGTACCAAATGCGGGTAAGAAAGTACTTCCATACCCGTAAACCACGCGGGTAATTCTACCCGATGGGTTACCCGTACCCGTCAGCGCACCCGACGGAGTATGTACTGTTAGTGATATGCCCTAGAGGCAACATGGAGATGTTGGATATCACATCAATGTTTATGTATAAATGAATAAAGTGTTATTCAGTTCCATAAAATAGACATCTTGTATTGATCAATAAGTACGTGACTTATTTATGAGACTCTATATGTATGAATCTATTTCTAAACGATCCCTGATCATATGTCATATTGTTGGAACAAATATGATTCTAAGATCGGCATGTTTATTGATTGATGATCATGTCTCATATATCATGGGTATGGAGATACCAAATCAATAAACATGGACACATGTGTTGGAGAACACATTATTGGATAGACCCACCATGAGACACTACAGGAATTAATGTGCCATTAGTTGGTCTCGGGTAGTGTTGGTACAAAGTCCTTAGACCGAGATCACCATGGATTCCAACATGTGTAGTAGCCTACTTTGGGACTACCAAACGCTATTTAAAATCGGGTAGTTATAAAGGTAGTTTTCGGGTTTGCTATGAAACATGGAGTGGGATGTGAGTGATCAAGATGGAATTTGCCCCTCCTTTGGAGAGATATCTCTCGAGCCCTCGAGGTAATGGATTATGGAAATGCATGGCCATGCTAAGTTGATTGAGGAGTCAATCAACGGACGGATAATCCAATACGGTTCGAGTGAATGGTTAAGCTATTGAAGGGATGGCACACATCTTGCCTATAGCTTAACTGGTATCGTGAGGCAAAGCGATTTGTGTACACATTACAGGTTCAGAGCCGATATTATTCTTGTATACTATGGTGTCAATATGTCTTGCTAGGCGCCATGTTGACGTGTCGGTGAGTTGGACTCGAGTCGACGGTCGGCTAAGTTAGACTATAGCCGAAACCGAGTATACCCGAACCTACGGGTCGCACGCTTAAGGGGATAAGAACGGGCATTCGAGTTGGACTCGGATACGGCTTGATCGGATAGGGATCCGATCGGATAGAGTCCTATGGGCTTACGACGTATGGGCGGCCAACTCTATGAGATACGGATGAGATCCGATTCAAAATAGAGTCCTAATCGGTCACTATTCCCAGTCGGCCAACTCTATATAAAGGAGGGAGGGGTGGAGAGCTGTGATATGTCAATTGCATCGCGTGCAACAGAAGTCGTCGAGATCAATCTCCACGGAAACCCTCCCCACTTTCGAGCCAAACCCTAGCCTTGCATCGCGTGCTAGCATATGGGTGTACGGCGTTCGTCCCCGGACGTGTGGATACGGTAGAGGCGCCGCTACGTTGCGCGCCGTTGATCGGCTTTGGATTGGCTGCAATCGGAGCGATCGGCTGTGGTGGAATCGGCTGCGGTCGGGCGCATCGGAGCGAGGCGTGAGAACGCGGCCGGACGACTCGAATCGGCTGATTGGCGAATCGGCTGTCTTCGGGAATTGGCTACACTGTTCCGGATCGGATTGCCCTGATTGGCTATTCCGCTGCACTCTACTCCAATGGGTAACGATCTATCGGCCCTTACTTGCAAGTGTTACTGGTTTGCGCATAAAAAGTTTTTGTTTTCGGCTAGCGTAGCCTCCGCGTAACCCTTCATGTACATGTAGGTCATCCCACACATAAAATCCTTCCGTTTCAACCTCAAAATTCATATCAAGGTAGCAAGACACACAAAATCCTTTCATTTCATGTAGGTCATCCCACACATAAAATCCTTCCGTTTCAACCTCAAAATTTATATCAAGGTAGCAAGACACACAAAATCCTTTCATTTCAACCTACAAATTCATTTCAACCTCTAAATTTACAAAGGTAGCAAGGTTCACAACATATTTATAGGCTAAATTGGTGAGGAGGGCAGCTAGACTTTTTATACGGGTATTTCTTACCCGCGGGTAGACGGGTATGGGTAGTACACACCCATACCCGCACCCGACATACCCGATGGGTATGTGTTTTCATCCAAAAACGTACCCGCGGGTAGAAAATTCTTCCCATACCTCTTTTTTTATCGGGTAAAACCCGTCGGGTACTCGGGTTTCGGGTACCCATTGCCATCTCTAAGCACGCCGCCGCTCCGCCTGTCGCCGCCACCATCGGATCAGGCGAGACGACTTCTTGCCTGCCACCGCCCTGCGCATCACTCCCGTTTCCCATGCGCCGGGCGCCCATGGATCCTGGCCACGTCACTGCCGCCGGCGAGCAAGCTGGCCACCGATACTACCATCTCACCGTCACTGATGATGCCACGACATCGGAAGAAGGCGGCGGCGGCTGGCCTCGCGCGCTGCTCCGGCGTGGGTGGGAGCTAGCAGGGAAGGTCGTCGTCGTCGACGTCGCTCCGTTCGTCGCCCCGCCCATCATGCTCGCCTCCGCCGCTGGCCTCGCATTGTCCGTCCCCTTTGCCGCCAACCTCGCCACCCTCGCCGCCACTGACTGCCTAATGGCCGCCCTCCTCCCGCCCTTCCTGGCACAACCACCCCACGAATCCGGTCGCAATGTCATCGAACAAGAATTCCTCGATGCGTTCTACCATTGCAGCATAATAGATGAGGGCGTGATACGGGGAGGAAGACGAGGGCGTCGGATTGGCATCGCCGACGTTGCTGCAATCTGTTGTTCCCAAAGTTTCCTTCCAAGAATCATTTGTATCAAGAAATAGGGACGGAATCGAGGATGGCGCAGGGAGAAATTTTGGGTTACCCGAATTACCCGACCCGATTTTTGGGTACCGAAATTTCGGGTAATAGGGGTTCGTGTTATATTTCGGGTTTTATTTCTGAAAACCCCCAAATTTTGGAAAACCCGAAAAACCCGACCCAAAATTTTGGGTTAACCTGAATGCCGAGTGCTACCTCCGCCGGCCTCCTCCACCGATTGTGGCAGCCTCCTCACCGTCGCCTCCACCGACCGCGCCGCCTCATCCAACGCCACCTCCTCGACCATGGCCGCCTCATCCACCGTGGCCGCCTTCTCCACCGCCGGCCTCCACCGCCGCCTTCTCCGACCACGGCCGCCTCCTCTACTGCGCACCACCGCCGGCAACACCGATCGCCACCTCTACCGCTGTCGTCGTCGCATCACCGTCGCATCCATGCATTGTAAAATTTGTTGTAAATGTTGTAAAATTATAGATGTGAAATTTTGGTAAAATTGTGATAATATGAAATTATTTTTGTACAATTTGTGATGTGATATTAATTATTGATTTAATTCAATACTTTAATAATTCAATAATTCAATATGTAATATAGCACGGATGTATCTTTCCGTGTGGGCCACTTAATTCGTCCGCACGGGAAGATCTATTATCCCGTGCAGACGGCTTAAGTGGCCCTCATGGGATAATAGATTTTTCCGTGCGAGTCTCTTAAGCTGCTCGCACGGAATAATAGATTTTCCCGTGCGGTTAGGCCGCCCGCACGTGAAAATTTGATTTCCGCAGACCATCTCGTGCGTGCGGGCATGTCTTCCGCATGGGAAGATGCCTTTCAGCCCGCACGCAAAAATTGATTCTTCACTAGTGCACGTCGGCTAGAACATGGTGCTACTACTTCCTCCTCCACCGTCACCTCCTTTTCTTCCTGCCGACGCTACCACTCTTCTCCTTCAATACCTTGATGCTCTATACCATTTGGAGGCAACGTGGGAGCTTGAAGATTGCACGAGACGCCAACAGAGGCAGGAAATTGCGCACGGCGGTGGAGGATGTCGAGAGGGTGTGGGATCGGCTCGGGCGACGGGAAGGTGACCAAACGGAGCCGTGGGGATGTCGTCGAGGGTCTGGGGGCGCCAGATTCAAGCACTAGGCGATGATGCCTCGGTGTGAGGAGCTTGGTGAAGCGGAGGAAGATAAGGTGGATGAGGTCCCTAGATGACAACTGTGGAATTTGACAACAGGGAAGAAGCCGATGAAAGGGCACTGATGACAATAGCAGTGTCAGATTGGTGCATGGGTGCTGGAGACCCACGAAGTCGAGAGGACCGGGGGGCAACGACGAGTTCAACATGTCCTTCGATGAAGGTTGGGTGAACTCGAGCTCGAACGGGCTCGTCGGTCGCCTCTCCTTCCCTCCCAGACTCGCTGGCCGCCTATCCCTCCCTCTCCCGCCTTCGCCTCTCCCAGATGTCGGGCAAGCTCGAGCTCAGACATGCTCGCCATTTTCCTCCTCGCCACCAACACCCGAGCGTCGTGCGTGGTTGGGAAGAAAAGAGAAGAAAGAAGTACCACGACACGCGGCCTCACATAATTTTTCTTCTCACTTACATATGGGTCCCACATATTTTTTTATTTTATTTTGCTGACATCAGTGAAACCAGACATTTATTCTGTTATGGGGCTTAATTTAACCTGATTTTATAAGTGAAAGAATTTTGGTTCTGTGGTTTAAGGTACCGCGAGTGGACTTATATTCCAAAAGCCCACACATCACAGCGCGCGCGGTGCCGCTTGGGCCACGCGAGCACGCGCGCCTCGGGCCTCGGGCATGGTGGTGGTGGTGAACTCGCGGTCGCGGGGGCTGAGGGTTAGGTTTAGTTCGGGATGCCGGAGCTGCCGGAGGTGGAGGCGGCGAGGAGGGCGCTGGAGGCGCACTGCGTGGGGAGGAGGATCGCGCGGTGCGCGGTGGCGGATGACCCCAAGGTGGTGGTCGTCGCCGGGGGCGGCGGCGTCACGCGCGTGGCGTTCGAGCGCGCCATGGTCGGCCGGACCATCGTCGCTGCGCGGCGGAGGGGGAAGAACCTCTGGCTCCGCCTCGACGCCCCTCCATTCCCCTCCTTCCAGTTCGGTCAGTACCTAGCTGCTGCTGCTGCAGTTCGATTGATCGCTCTCTTCTCTGCTACCATCACTAGAGTCGTCGGCACCGTACCGTGCCATTGCTTTGCTAGTAAAATGCAGTGTTGTTTTTCTGGTGTTTTGGGTGCGATTTGGTGTACATTATAGTGACAAATTGCTGTGTGTTTGCAGGGATGGCAGGAGCGATCTACATAAAGGGAGTTCCTGTGACCAAGTACAAGAGGCATGTGTAACTTGTATGTTGGGGGAATGTGTTATACAGTAATAGGCTACATACTGATTCAGAAAACGATTGCAGATCAGTTGTCAGTTCTACAGACGAGTGGCCCTCCAAGTACTCCAAATTTTTTGTTCAAGTAAGATCTCCTAGCTGGCACATCATCTTTTCAGTATATTGCTGCTATGTGAAATCAAAATTAACAGTTTATAAGCAGAAGGGGATATGGAATTGTTGTTCATCAGTACTGTACTACTTTGGTTGGGCATTATAAAGAGAGAGATGGATAGGTAGTAATTGTCATGGTTTAGCTTGGATACAAGATTGATTTGTAGCAAACACCTCTTTTGGCTGAGCCTCTAGCAGACTAGCTAATCCAAAATGCAGAAGAACAATCGCCCCATTTCTTGACAACACAAACTGTAGTGCTTTCGTGATCTCCAGAAAGGAAGACATGCCATGTCTCAGGATTTCTTAAATTAACAATCTTTTTTTTCTTGATCACATAAACACTTCCATATTAGTTCTGTTATATAAGGTTTATTCAATAGTAGTAGATATGCAATGCATGTGTAGGCATTGTTGTTTAGCCAAAATTTGATTTCATCATATTGTTTGTGTCCTTTGTCTTGATACCATAGGTTGGCTCTTGTAATGTTGGTTTTGTCTCTAATGCATCTAGTTTGTTTCAGCTTGATGATGGCTTAGAGTTTTCCTTCACTGATAAGAGGCGGTTTGCAAGAGTTCGGTTGTTTGAAGATGTATGTTATTTGACTAGTTGAATCTGAATCTTCAGTCTACTTTTCATGTTAATTTTCTAATGATGTCCTTAATCAAATAACGATTTGCAGCCTGAAACTGTACCCCCGATTTCCGAGTTAGGACCAGATGCTCTCTTTGAGCCGATGTCTTCTGACAATTTTGCGGACTCGCTGAGCAGAAAGAAGATTGGAATAAAAGCTCTTCTACTCGATCAGGTGATTTTATTACCATAATATCAATTTAAGTTTTTAGCTTCACAAAATTGTTTCTACAATATACGGGATTAGGTCCTTGTATCATTTATACAAACATGTTTTCTACAACAGAAGACTTGATTTTTTTATTGAACAGAGCTTCATATCAGGAATCGGTAATTGGATTGCAGATGAGGTGCTTTACCAGGTATTGATACAAATATTCTTAGAGCTTGAATGAAATGCATAAATTTTAATTATGGATCCATGTTGTTTTTTCAGTCGAGAACCCATCCATTACAGATTGCTTCAAGTTTATCCAGGGAGAGTTGTGAAGCACTACACCAAAGCATCCAAGAGGTGGTGTAATTTGACATTTTTCAAAATATTTTTACTGTATTATACGGATGTACAGTCGTGGAGAACTTATGCCTTAACTGCATAAACTATCAGGTTGTGAAATATGCTGTTGAAGTTGATGCTGATTGCGACCGCTTTCCTGAGGAATGGTTATTCCATCACCGATGGGGCAAGAAGCCTGGTAAAGTCAATGGTGAGATTGTCTGCAAGTTTCATCATGAATGCATTATTGTCTTGAATAAAATTGAACAAAGCGTTTACCTGTAGTTTTTGCTGATATATGATAGTGTATAATCAAACATGTTAATTATTATCCACTACTTTAAATGTCTTGCAGGACGGAAAATTGAGTTCATAACAGCTGGTGGCAGGGTGAGCAATTATCTGCTTCAGTACTACACTTTCTAGTGCTACAAATATTCTACCCTCTGATTTCTACTCTCGCTGTTCAGACTACAGCCTACGTGCCACAACTGCAGATGCTGACTGGAATGCATCGTAGCAAAGCAGTCGCTGCTAACCCAGAACAAGTGGCAGAGAATGATGATGCGAAGGAAACAGAAACAGATCCAGAAGATGCTGATAATTTGAATACAAGGAAGCGAGTAGCAACTTCCAGGGTTGCCAAGGGAAAGCAAAAGAGAGATGCCATAGGTGCCCGTTCCAGAAAGACAAGGAAAAATGGTGGTGGCAAGGAGAAACCAGGTAGTGACTATAGTGAAGATGATGCTGAGACTGCTGAACCAAACAAAGTTAGCACCAGTAGCAAGGGCGAGAAGGCAGATCCGGTGAGAAGATCATCAAGGAACGTATCGAAACCCCGCCATGTAAATAAATCGAAAGAAAGATAGCAAGAGATGAAGAGACTCGCTGATATTTGCAAAGATCATTTTGGTGTGTATAGCTTTTGCTTTAGATCTCCGATGGTCATATTGGTGAAATCCTTGAAGTCTTGATTAGTGAGTTACTTTCCTTTCTCTGTGTTTTGTGCGCTACTGTACCTGATTATTCAAAGATGCCCTCTTGGAAGTTGGAAAGGGTCACCGTTCCATCACTGAGCTGATTTTGTTCATCATATCCTGAATTTTGCTCCATCGCTCCTGTGAGGTTGGTATGTATATTGCCTCTCCTGTGCAACATGAACACTGACATATCTAGGCTGTGTGCTCATGTTTAATTAAGTAATCCACAGACTTATCTCAATTGTCATGTCTGCACTCATGAGTATGCAGTTCCATGCTTGCCTTTCTGCAAGCAGCACACAAGAGATCATGTGAGAAAGCCCAAGTACCATTTTTTATGGAAATTTGGTTGTAAAATATTTCAAGCCACTTGTATTTACACATTTGGCTATCTTATATATGGGCCAGTACACTCACAAGCAGCCCTTCCCAAGTCTGTTCAGTCTGTTCAGTTTAATATTCAAGCTATCACATTTGTTCATTGCCCATTTGCCGTGTTTCAAGCACACTACTACAAACACAAGACAACAAATGACACGGGGGTTACATGCATGATGCATGGCCATCCCATCGAGCTAGCAAACAGCCAAAGAAATCAACTCAGTTACTGCTCAGTATTCGCTCACGGGTGGCAATACTGCCAAACGGAGGCTGCGCATGCTTTGCCCTCACTTTTGCACCTATCACGGCTGTCGGTTACCAAGCAGAATGCAGAAAATATCGATCGAGCATTCGACCTCATATGCAGTCATCAAAGTATTCTCTACATTTATCTCGCTATTCGACCGTACGTGAGGCTTTGTTTGATAGTCAACATTTCCAACTTCATCTTATTTTTCACGCATATACTTTAAAAATAATTAAATAATATGTTTCTTAACTTTTTATAAAAAATATTGTTTTAAAAAATTATTTTAGTTAATACTTAATTAATTATACGTTAATATATTGTTTTTTCATGAAAAAATAGTTTCCAAAGGTACACTGAAAAATACAGCCTGGATCTCCTTGCTAGTGATATGTCGTCACAGCTCACACTGTCATGCATGTGAGATTTTTTCGATCCAAGGGCTAGCTAGCTAGTAGCTCCGACAACTATTCTACGAGTAGTATGTGTCTTCTCTCTCAGTGTCAGTACATCAAAATCAAGCACAAATCTGTCTGAAGAAAACAGATTAATTAAATACATATTATGCTTAGATTCGACACAGTACATCAGATTGCATGCACTGTCTGCACATGGAAGTATGTACTGTAAGATTACATACTTAGGCAGGCATTATTAATTGATAGGTTACGATCTTGATGGGAACAATTTCTGAATAGTTGCTGTCTTATTGATCACAGCACACAAATCAAGAAGAACAGGCATGCATTTGAGCTGAGAGTAAAATTGAAACAAATTAAAAAGAAAACACAGCAAAACGAACATCAATCGATCCATCCATCCATCGTTAGCAAACTAGCTAGCTAGCAGACGACATCCTCTCATGTCTCCACACACTAACAAATTATAGCAACAAATAATTATTAATACACCTCGTACTCATCATTAACACATCAATAAGCTAGCCGAGTAGCCGACCTGCATTGCATCACAAAAACATGCACACTGTCAGCTCATCAGATCAGATACATTCATATGCATGTAAAACGAAAGATTAATTAGCAGTTTGGCTGCACGTATTCTAAAACGACACTTACATCCTCCATAAAAAAACTAATTAATCCTAAAAAAACTAATCCTAACTATTGAACTGGACACTTACTTGTTAGATTCGTAGTTAGGGTTGAAGTTTTTATGGGTCGGAGAGTGTATTTGCGACCCAAGCAGTAACACTTACATTACATGAGCTTGAGCTTGGAGCAGGCCATCCATGGCGAGGCATGAGCTTATTAGATGGCGCAGGTGTAGCCGGGGGGAGGGTTCTTGCCGCAGGTGAGGAGGAGCTGGAGCGCGAGCGGCAGGTAGATGTTGATGTTGAGGAGCTTGAGCTTGATGGTGGTGCAGAGGCAGACGGCGGCCTCCAACTCCACGAGCCCCTCCAGCAGCGGGCAGCACTTGTTCACCACGGGGTCGCCGATCCCGACGTGCACCAGCCCGCCGAGGAGGTCCACGCACGCCCCGATCTTGAGCGAGTCCACGGGGCACCTCTGCGACGTCGCGGGTGGCGACGGCGGCGGCGGGCATGGCGTCGTCGTCGGCGGCGGGTACGTCACCGGAGGCGTCGGGTAGGTCACCGGCGGGGTGGTCACCGGAGGTGTCGGGTAGGTGACCGGCGGCGGGGTGACGACCGGCGGTGTCGGGTAGGTGACTGGCGGGCCGACGACGACCGGTGGGGTGGTGACCGGCGGCGGGTAAGTGACCGGCGGGCCGACGACGACCGGAGGGGTGGTGACCGGTGGCGGCCGCGTGACGGGGACTTGGGCGGGTGGGTGACGGGGCCCTTGGGAGGGCCGACGACGACCGGCGGCGGGCGGTAGGAGGGTCCCTTGGGCGGGCTGGTCACCGGCGACGGGTAGGTGGGGCCCTTGGGCGGGCGAGGGGTAGGGTTCTTGGGGCCCTTGGGGTGTGGAGACGGGTGCGAGGGCTTGGGGTGCTTGGGCTTGTCGCAGTCACAGTCGGGGTCGTACTCCGCGAGGATGGGCGCCACGGTGGTGGAGAGGAGGAGCAACAGCGTGAGGAGGAATGGCCGCAGCTTGGTGGCCGCCATGGCTGCTGCTAGCTCTGAGCTAGCTAGCTGCTTATGGTGAGGAGAGGAGGACAAGAAGGAGAGGACAGAGTAGTGGCTAGGGGTGTGTGTGTGTGATCTAGGGTTTATGGAAGGTGTGGTTATATAGAGTGGCGAGCTCGCGGTTGAGGCCCGTGAACTCTAGGGTTTACATCTGCTAGACTGCTAGCTAGGAAATTATGCATGTGTGTGACAATGTGAGTGACTCTTACTACCACCCCTTCCTTTTCTTTTATTTATTTAGAAACATAATATATGTGCTCGCAGACTCATTCCTATATAAACACACATGCACATCCTATCATCTCTATAAGTATCTTTAATAAATTAGACCGACATATCTTACTACTAAAAAATGGTTTTTTATGCGGCCAAAACCGTTCTTCGTATGCGGTTGGGAGGCCCACCAGCCAAAAAAGGTCTATGAAGATCATCATTTTCGCATGCGACCGGCCCAACCGCATGCGAAGATTGATCTTCAAGTGGGCCTCTTGAGCGACCGCATGTGAAGATCGATCTTTCCAAGTGGTCGTGTTAAGAGGGTCACATGTGAAGATCGATCTTTGCATATGGCCACTTACACATTGGCCGCGTGAAAAGATCCCGTCTCCTATGTAATATAGTAGTTTCCGTTATTTATAATCGAAGTTTGGAATGATATGCATATGAGCTAACTGAGTTGTCGTTCTTCGCACATTGATAGTACAATCATGCATTGACAAATAAATAGGCTTTCAATATATGCAACCAAAAAAATTTATATACATATAAACATGCTTGTCCCATATATTATAAATTAATGATTGTTTCATCACTAAAGATTTTTCACTTCATATGTTTTTTTCCACTCTCTCAGGAGCTTGAATTTGTCTTGTAATGTCAATTGGCTTTGATCATCGTAGAAATTTCCTAATGCATTGAATCATTTACGATGGGTGAAGTGGCACAGGTCGGCGCATATGTTCGGAATTGTTTGGCTGTCGAACCGATTTGCTACATAAGGGATTTGAGGGATCTGTGAAACAAAGAAGACAATGAAAGTTAGGAAGTGAAATATGACAAAATACTCTATGTAGAGAACAATCTCCGGTTTTACATTATCGTTGTTTGTTGTGTATCTTCCTGACCCTAAGCATCTCGCACATCTAATATCCATATAGGTTAGTGCCTAGGAGTTGCTTGAAACAGTGTGAACATAATAATAACATTGGTCAATATATAAAAGTAATCATTACAATAATTTGTGTTCATGGCATACGTCAGTATGTACCGGTCAGTCTGTCATCATGCGAAGCTTCGTCTTTCTGCAGATCCTTTATTGGCCCATTACGTTTGACATAATATTTTTGTGATCTGCGTCGATGAAACATTTGTTTTTGTGTCACTTACAAATTTGAGAATGGCAATTAGGTACTGAGGTGGTATGTTATTACTTACAAATTCATAATAGTGAGAAACAACATATAGCTCTGCTTGTTGTAGTGTACCGGATCTAGCACTACGACCAATTGGTCCCTCGGATATACCAAAAATAAAACATAGTGGTCCCTGCAAACAAGATAGATTAATTAGAGACGTCATTTGCTAGTTCATAGCATATTACTGCGAAAATAGTAATCAAATGGAAGAGATGTTGCTACGTAAAAGAGTAAGGGACCATTAAGATGTTTTTGTCTCGGTGCAAGAGCATTGTTGTTCCCAAGTAGAAAGCTACACTGATCTTTTCCTCCTTGTGCAATTTCTTGATATATGCTTGTTGTTCCTCCGGTGTCTTATCCCTTTAGTTCCGAGCAATCCGCACGAAGATGTACGGTGTGTTGTGTTTGGAAAACCCTTGTTGGGTCGATGTAACCAACGGGTTGCCTCGCTCTTTCCGCTTCATGGAATTGTGACCTATGGAATGCAGTTTAAATGAAATGGAAGTTTCCTTCATATATTCACTTACAACATACAAGAGTAAATACTTACAGGCAAAACATCCATCTTATCGAGCTTGAAGAGGGCATGTTGGTCACGGAAATTGATTAAAAAGTTCCCATTGGATCCACTCATGAAAGCGTCATGTGGGACCTTGACACTAATGAAGCTTAGGCCCTTTCTATCTGTCTTGAGATATGATTCATGCATCACCCTCATCTGCCATGGTAGATCATTCATAATGTGTCACGGTAAGAATGTGTAACATCCTGAAAATCGGAGAACCGAAATCGGAACGTAAAAATCGGAACTTTCAAAAACTCTGGCTTATTGCTTCTTCTCGGGTTTGTTACTCCTTATTTGCCAGCTCAGTTGCATAAATTTGGACGTGGTTAATTCCCTTCTCGGGTAATTGGAGGTTTCGGAGTTGTCGAAACAGAAGTGCGAAAGCCGCATCGGGGTTTTAAAAAGAGATTCGAGGGAAAATGCGGTTTTGCGAAAACGCATTTCGGACTATATAAAATAAAATTTTTGGTGAGGATAAATTAAGACACAAAAAGAACAATAAAATTCTCGGGAGGCGTACTCGAAATTTGGGAAATTTATTTTTTATTAAAAATGGGTAAATTATGAAATTAGGAAAAAGAATTTAAATAAGTATGAAAAATAATTATGGAAAAATGAAAGTCAAGAAAAAGTTTAAAATATAAAGTTAAATTTTTTTTTTGGAATATTAGGATTTATTTTGGAATTTTTAGAAGGAAAGAAAAGAGAAAATGGGAAAAGAAAATAGAAAATCGGGAAATAAACAAGGTGCACTGTTCATCGGTCACAAGCCGCTTCGACGCCGTCCCGGCCCGGCCTCGCGCCCGCCGCGCTCGCCGCCGTACACCTGACCGCGTGCGTCACGCGTCGCGTGAGCGCGCACGCGCCCACGCCCGCCCGGACAGCCCGCGCGCTGCGCCCGCCCCCGCCGTGCCGAGCGTCGTTGCCGCCACGCGCCCGCCCGTCGTACGGCCCGCGCCGCGCCGCCATCCGTCGCCGCCACACCCCGGCCCCGCGCCCGTGCTCGCCATCCGTCGCCGCCACACCCGGCCCCGTCCGCGGCTTCGCCACGTGCCGCCGCCCCGCTCGGCCCGCGCGCCCGCGCTCCGCGCGCCCGGCCGGACACTCGCGCGCCGCGTGCGTTCGCCGCACCGTCGCGCGCCGCCCCCCACCCCGTTCCTCCTTGCCTCGCCGGTTGCGCCTATAAAGAGGGGAAGAAACCCCCATCTATCCCCACATCGCCGCCCCTAGCACCCCTCTCCCTCTCCGGTCCCCTTCTCTCTCCGAGCGCCGCCGCCACCACAAAACTCCGCGAGCCGCCTAGCGCCTTCGCCGCCGTGCGCCGGAGCTCCGCCGCCCTTCCCTTGCCGTCGCCACCACCGGTAAGCCGAGCCGCCACCTCCTCCTTTTGTGCTTGCGCCGGCCGCCGGCCGTAACAGAGGAGGCAGAGGGTGAGGTGTTCGGTCGAACACCTTTGGAGCCGAGGAATAGTGCGCGAGAAAAGAAAAGAAAAAAAGAAAAGAAAAATAGGGAAAAATTTGGGAAAAATTTTGGAAAATTTGGAAAATATTTTGGGATGACTTGAGTAAAATTTTGGGCAAAAATAAATTATTTTCTCGCATATTTTCTCAGTGCAAAGTTTGAAAAATCGGAATCGGACGTTTTCCGGAATTTCATTTCGCATCGTTTTTAAATCCGGACTCCGTTTAATTCTTTCCCGCCATCGAAATAGGTTTCGCTTTTGTGCTCAAACCCTCAAATTTCGAGCACGAATTTTCTTCGCTAATATTTTCAAACGTAATTTCCAAATTTATTGCGATCGCCGACTTTGCGAAAACCCTAGGTCATCAACTCGATTCCAAAACCCGGATTTTCCTCGCAACCCTTGTTCTAACTCGAGTAGAATTTTCGGCAAAACTTTTGGAGTTGTTTTCATGGCTTTTGTGGTTCTTTGCGATCTCTCGGTGTTTTGTTGAATTCTAACTGAATTCAATTGATCTTTCGCACGTACGGGTAGCGCTGAAGAAACCGGCATCGACACCGCGAAGACCCCACCCCTCAAGTGTGCGAGCAAGGCAAGTCTTCACACCCTTTGAACATATCGATCCCAATTGCGAAATGATGTTATTTTAGACTCTAAACATGCATGCTTTACGAATTACCTACACTTGCTATGCCATACCTTGCTATTGATTACCTTTAGAATTACTCCTTGTAACTCGCGATGTGATACAAACAACCGAAGAATAACTTCAGAACCCTTAGCCATGCTATACTTAGATTTATGCATACTCATGACTTTATGAAAAAGCTTTGTGCTTGGGCAACTACCTTAGGGAAGGTAGTTGAGATACGGCATGTGGAGACATGAGCGCCACATGGCCACGAGAATGATAAACTACGTTTTGATGAAAATTGAAGGAACTATACAAATGTTTTAGACTGGGCGGCGGATGATTTGGGTGGATTCGGAAAAGGCAAGTGCCGACCCTGGTGTCAATTAAGGACCGAGCCATGAGATAGCCGGAAACGAGCCGACAACCGTACTTCTCGAATGGGTATAGACCTAGCCGATTAGATAGCCGAGCGGAGGCGTATCCTTGCATAGATGGTTCTCTATGATGTGGTCATGGGATGAGAATGAGGTTGCGGCCTTTGTTATGAATGGTGGGATTAAACCGATGTTAATTAAACTTAAAGATTTGGAAAGACTTCCCTTACCCCGGTGCGCCGAACTCCTCTCACCGCTAGAAAAGGACGGCTAGAGTGCATGAGGGCTTAAGTTCATGGAGCGGACGCCAAAGCGAGGTTATCGAAAGGCTTTGCCGTGACCGTCTCATGTGTTGAGGCGTAGGCTCATTTGTTGGGTGTCGCGGAGTACGGGTAAAGTGTACATCCACCGCGGTGTGAGTGAATCAATCTATTCGAATAGCCGTGCTCGCGGATATTGAGCATCGTGACAAGACTTTCGCTTGGCTAGATTTTAAACATAAAACTGCTGGGATGGGTATGCATGATGGTTTCATTCGGTGGGTCAACTTCTCGATAAGCGAGAAGGGGTAGATTCCCAGAAATCATGACGAACCGGAGGCGGGAAGCCATCCTTGGAATCACGATGGATGGTGGACGAACCGTGCCGGGTTAATGAACTATGAAATTAAAACTTGATTTGGCTAGTCGATAGGCTTATGAAAAGAATTGTGAAACGGCTTTACGCAAAAATAACCCTAGCCATGTTCTTTGAATAACCCTAACATATGCATCAATTCTGTGTTGGCTTGCCGAGATACGGTTGGTACTCACCCTTGCTATACGCACAAACCTCCATGATGAAAATGAAGAGCCGAAGACCCTACGCGTATTACCCGGAGGGCGAAGGAACCGACGGCGCATACTAGACCTTAGCCCGGTCGTTGCATGTGGCAATTGACGAGCCGCTGCCTCTTTCCGCTGCCTTATCTAAATTCTGTTTTTATGTTGTATTCGGACCATAAGGTCCTGTGGGATGAACAATGCCTTCGGGCCTATTAATGTAATAATGGTATTGTAAGACTATTCGTGCATGTGCACTTGATTATCCAGTACTGTATTCGTGGGTACCAACTACTCGATCCAGGGAAATAGTACTATGAACACGAAAGATTCCCGTCTCAAAAACGGGGTCCACAGAGCGGTATCGAGCCATGCGACCGTAGGCTAAGACGAAATGGCGCCCTACCCCTAACTAGATGGCTAAAGGGAAATATCCCTACAATAGGATCAGTTTTAAACTATTATTTCCGAAAATGCAAATATACCTTTTCTACATCTGTATTTCCTTTTTACCAAATGATTATGATAGCTCTCTCCCGCTAACCCTAAGTTGCCTACAAAAGCAGATGTCAAACCACGACGGAACCTGGGAAGTCACTATTCCGCGAGACGAGGGGTTCGTGGTACAACTTCAGTCCCTACTATGGTGTTTAAGGTACCCGGAACCACCCACTTATCACATCAAAAGGCATGGCTCCGAAGTGTATCCAGCCTGGGAGGCAGCCGTATCCATAGAAGCCCGCATGGGGAGTGAGACATCCTACTGCTTCCACACTCGCTACCACCGGGACCTAGCAGAAGCAGCTATTCAGGATGCAGCTCGCGAGGCCTTCCTTCGCCTTAATGCGGAACACCGTGCCGAACTCACAATGACAGAGTTCGTGCATCATCCTTATCACGAAGAGGGCAACCCAGTCTGCACTGTGGAGGCTACCCCCTGCTGCTACAACCCGATGGTCACGCGTCTATCACGTTAGGCGGAGACAGCAGACGATTGTTACGAGGAGGCCCTGCTCGAGATCAACGACCAGCAGTCACGCCTCAATGATCTGGTCGAGAGCCACCAAGGCTGCGGAGACCAGATTAACATGCCGCACTCACCGCAGCCAATGGTGCCCAAGATGAGCAACTCTCGGACCGCTACATGGCCCGAGGAAGCTCTGTAGAGCTGGAAGAGCAGCTCAGGAAGAGCAAGCAGCAGATCAACCAGCTGGAGGAGCAGCTGCGCACTCGTCCTGTCTACGCTGCAGGTACTTTCACCGAGCCTGTACCATCACCTCCTGCCCCTGTGCCCGACCACTATTACCTTATGACTCCAGCAAGCTTAGATACTTTTCAAGCTATGATGGAGCAAGCTTTATGTTGAGCACGAGCACTGCACCGCACTGTAGACCCCACCGCTGCCACATCCATGGGACCCACCCCGAGCTCCGTACCAGTACCATCCGAGCCGGGATCAGGAGAGGGTAACCCCATCCAGATCTACACCGACACGGAGTCTGAGGCAGAGCCCATGGAGATCAAATGGGAGTCTAGCGACACCGACTCAATGGAGGAGGAAGCTCCCCCTCGTCGCCTGACTCACACGGGAGGCCCCCTCACCCGCCAGACCGCTCGCAAGAGTACGCGACCACCGAGTCGGAAGATTCGGCGTGACTTCGAGGCCACCACCTCCGAGCCATGGGGACTTCGGTTTGCTTCAGCAGCGGACCACCCACTTCCGGCGCCTGGCTCTTGCGGATGGATGGAGGACTAGGCGGGAGGACCTTCCCAGCTCGGCAGCACTTCCTATTTCCCCTTAATTAGTTGATGTAGTTGGACGATATAATTATTATTGCTATCCTGGCATGAAGGACTGTGTGTGTACAGTCCGTGTACCCCCTTATGTAATATGATGAACCTGAGCACCGCTTTGCGGTGTCTTAATTCGTAAGCTTATTATTATTTCACCCTGTATGTTGATTGAAGATCATTCAAAAGAACTTGAAGAAAAATCCCCCTGGGAACTATAACCTAAACTAGTCCGATCTCTTAAATTCATCTACCTTCTTCAGATGGCACATCGCCGCAGAGCCGCAGCAACCAACGAAAACCCGCCAGAACCCAACCCCTCCACCCTGGCGGAGGTCATGGCTTGCAGACCCAGCTACTCCAAGCGATTGCTAATAATCAAGGAGGTCGAGGAGGATCGAGTCCGGGAGAATTCATGAGAGCTAAGCCACCCACTTTTTCCACGGCCGAAGAACCTATGCATGCCGAAGATTGGCTAAGAGTGATAGAGAAGAAGCTAACCCTCGTCGAGTCCGAGAAGCCGATAGAGTTGTCTTCGCTACTAACCAGTGGAGGGCCCCGCAAGTGACTGGTGGGACACCTACAAGGAGACACGAGGAAGACGCCGGCGAACCAACATGGGAGGAATTCACGGTTGCGTTCGTGAGAATTTTGTGCCACTGCGGTTATGAGGATGAAGAAAAACGAGTTCCGCAGATCAGTCAAGGGAACACCTCGGTACAAGAATATCGAACAAGTTCACCCAGCTTGCCGTTACGCCACCGGTGACTGCGGACGAAGAAGAAAAGATAGACAAATTCATTGAGGGACTAAATGACGAACGAGGGACCAATGATCGGGCAGATCACACCGGTTCCAAAGCCTCATCAACAAGGTCGTTCGGCTTGAGCATGACCAAAAGGTGGTAGACAATAACCGCAAGAGGAGGCTCGCTATGGCTCGCCCATTTCGGGAACGCCACAACGCCCCAAGGGAGCCACCCCGTCGGATGGAAGCCAAACGTCCCGCAACCGGACGTTCTCTCGCTTCCGACCATGTCAACAGTCGGCTACACCACGGCTTCGTACACCCACACCAACCCTAGCCGCTCCGGGAAGAAGGAATGTGAGTCAATTTCAATTGCGGAGAATTCGGGCACTACTCCAATAGCTGCCCAAAACCACGCAACACCCCGTGCGCACGGCGCCAATGCAACGCCCGTCCGAGGAACCCCACCTGCGGCGGGACGAGGTCTGCTCAGGACCCCGCTACCCAACGAGGCTGCCACCGGGTTTCGACGTGGCCGGGTGAATCATGTGCGGGCGGAAGAAGCTCGGGAGGGACCGGAGCGTATTGATGGGTATGTTCTCTATCAACTCGCACCGATTAAAGTTTTATTCGATTCGGAGCCTTGCATTCATTCATATCTTCCCAAGTAAGCAAACAACACCACCTACACCAAGTAGCACTTAAGAGGCCTATGTTGGTACACTCACGGGAGACATAACCGTACCCCATGCCTCGCATTAATGTGCCCATACGGATTAGAGACGTGGTGTTTCTCTCAAACCTTATGGTGTTATCGCCCAAACCATAGATGTCATACTCGGAATGGATTGGTTGACCAAAAATAATGGAATTATAGACTGCAGTCGAAAGGAAGTCACGGTATCCACCCCGTGGGGATCACCGATGAGCATAACTATGGATCAAAACCCAAAGCTATGTGAACAAGCTGCGGGAGTGTTCACCATGCTACCTCTAGGCGGAATGCCGTAGTACAAGAATACCGGACGTGTTTCCCGAGGAATTGCCGGAATGCCCCGGATCGCGACATAGAGTTTATCATCGATCTAATGCCCGCCCCATATCCAAGAGGCCTTATCGAATGCCGGCCAACGAGTTGGAGGAACTCAAGAAGCAAATAAGAGAACTACAAGAGAAGGGATTCGTACGCCCGCTCTTCTCCTGGGAGCTCCGGTACTCTTCGTCAAGAAGAAGGATGGGAGCATGAGAATGTGTGTGGACTACCGATCGCCGAATGAAGTCACTATCAAGAACAAGTACCCGCTACCTCGAATCGATGACCTATTTGATCAACTTAAGGGTGCGCGGTGTTCTCGAAGATTGATCTACGGTCGGGATATCATCGCTGAAGATTAGAGCGGAGATATTCCTAAGACGGCGTTCTCTACACGATACGGCTTATACGAGTTCACAGTGATGTCCTTTGGATTGACCAATGCCCCGGCATATTTCATGAACCTGATGAACAAGGTATTCATGGAATACCTGGACAAATTCGTAGTGGTATTCATCGACGATATACTTATCTACTCCAAGAACGATGAGGAACACGCGGAGCATCTACGACTCGTCTTGGAAAAGCTACGAGAGCACCAGTGTATGCAAAGTTCAGCAAATGCGAGTTCGGCTCAAGGAAGTCGCTTTTCTTGGCCACGTGGTTTCAGCGAGGAGTAGCGAGACCCCGCCAAGGTCGAAGCCGTTACGGGATGGAAGGCACCCAAGTCGGTGACGGAAGTTCGGAGTTTCTTGGGCTTGGCCGGTTATTACCGACGGTTTATCGAAGGGTTTTCCACCGTAGCCCGACCTATGACTCAACTCCCGAAGAAGGAAAAGAAGTTTGAGTGGAATGAGAAGTGCCAAAAAGCCTTCGACCAATTAAAAGAAAAGTTAACCACGCCCTAATCTTGACCTTACCCGACAACCAAGGACTTCGTGATGTACTTGTGATGCATCCCGGCAAGGATTGGGAGGAGTGTTGATGCAGGATGGGAAGGTCGTAGCGTATGCCTCGCGACAGTTACGACCCCACGAAGAGAATTATCCCACACACGACCTAGAATTAGCCGCGGTTGTACACGCATTGAAGATCCGGAGACACTATCGATCGGGAACCACCGTGATGTGTATACTGATCACAAGAGCTTAAAATATTTCTTTACTCGGCTGATCTCAATCTACGACGAGGCGATGGTTGGAGTTGATCAAGGATTACGATCTAGGAATCCATTATCATCCCGGCAAGGCAAATGTAGTGGCCGATGCGCTGAGCCGCAAAGCCCAATGCAACCACATGGGATTGGGAGGTATGGCCAGCGAACTTCAAGAAGAAATGGCTAGACTCAATCTACACCTAATTCCTCACGGAGGAGTAACTCGCTGGAAATCCAACCCCTACGAGAACTCAAATAGAGGAAGCCCAAAAGGGAATGAGGAAACCCAGAAAATCAAGGAACGCATGGCGTGGACGCGCTCGGGAGTTTTCGTAGATGACAAGGGAATCTGTGGTACAAGAAAAGAATCTGTGTGCCGAACGAGGCGGTTTGAGAGGATTGATCTTAAAGGAAGCCCACGAATCGGCATATTCATTACATCCGGAAGCACGAAAATGTACCAGGATTTGAAAGGAGAATACCGGTGGCCTAATATGAAGAGGGATGTAGCCGAATACGTAGCCGTGTGCGATGTGTGCCAAAGGGTGAAAGCCGAACATCAACGCCGCTGGCTTGCTGCAGCCACTCAAGATTCCCGAATGGAAATGGGACGAGATAGGCATGGATTTCATAGTAGGACTACCTAAGACTACGCATCGGTTACGATTCCATTTGGGTAATAGTAGATCGGCTCACCAAGACTGCGATTTATTCCCGTGAAAACTAACTACAACGGTGCCAAGCTAGCGGAACTATATATGAGTAGGATTGTATGCCTTCACGGTGTACCAAAGAGGATTATATCGGATCGTGGTACCCAATTCACATCTCATTTTTGGAGCAAGGTCCACGAGGCACTCGCGGTCACCTCGCTTTCGCACGCTTATCACCCACGGCCGATGGGCGGCGAAAGGACGAATCAAGTATTAGAAGATATGCTGAGAGCCTGTGCATTGGATTTCACCAAGGATTGGGAGAAATGTTTGCCGTACGCCGAGTTCTCCTACAACAATAGCTATCAAGCCAGTCTGAAGATGTCGCCAAACGAAGCTTTATTTGGTCGCCGATGTCGAACCCCATTAATGTGGTCGAAACCGGTGAACGGACCGTATTCGGGCCCGACATAATCAAGGAGGCGAGGAAAAGGTTCGCCGATCGGGACCGACTACAAGCCGCTCAATCACGACAAAAGAGCTACGCGGACACCCGCCGAAGAGAATTAGAGTTTAAAGAAGGTGACTACGTGTATTTGAAGGTCTCACCACTACGAGGAACTCAGAGGTTCAAGGTCAAAGAGAAACTCGCACCAAGATACGTGGGCCCATTCTTGATAAGCGCTAGGAGGGGAGAAGTGGCTTACCAATTGGAACTGCCCGAGAATCTCTCCGATGTCCACCCAGTGTTCCACGTGTCACAATTGAAGAGATGTTTGCGAGTACCAGAAGAGCAAGCCCCTTTAGAAACCATCCATGTCCACAGTGATCTTACCTACCCGGAGCATCCAATCAAGATACTAGACGAGGCAGAAAAGAAGACACGGACCAAATCATGGTGCGTGTACAAGGTACAATGGAGCAATCACACGGAAGAAGAGGCTACCTGGGAGAGCGAAGAATTCCTGAGGACAGGATATCCACACCTATTCAGCAACGGTAAGAAATCTCGGGGACGAGATTTATTGTTAGGGGTAGGTTTGTAACATCCTGAAAATCGGAGAACCGAAATCGGAACGTAAAAATCGGAACTTTCAAAAACTCGGCTTATTGCTTCTTCTCGGGTTTGTTACTCCTTATTTGCCAGCTCGTTGCATAAATTTGGACGTGATTAATTCCCTTCTCGGGTAATTGGAGGTTTCGGAGTTGTCGAAACAGTGTGCGAAAGCCGCATCGGGGTTTTAAAAGGGATTCGAGGAAAATGCGGTTTGCGAAAACACATTTCGGACTATATAAAATAAAATTTTTGGTGAGGATAAATTAAGACACAAAATGAACAATAAAATTCTCGGGAGGCGTACTCGAAATTTGGGAAATTTATTTTTTATTAAAAATGGGTAAATTATGAAATTAGGAAAAAGAATTTAAATAAGTATGAAAAATAATTATGGAAAAATGAAAGTCAAGAAAAAGTTTAAAATATAAAGTTAAAAACTATTTTTGGAATATTAGGATTTATTTTGGAATTTTTAGAAGGAAAGAAAAGAGAAAATGGGAAAAGAAAATAGAAAATCGGGGAAATAAACAAGGTGCACTGTTCATCGGTCACAAGGCTTCGACGCCGTCCCGCCCCGGCCTCGCGCCGCCGCGCGTCGCCGCCGTACCGCGCACCCGCGTGCGCCACGCGTCGCGTGAGCGCGCACGCGCCACGCCCGCCCGGACAGCCCCGCGCTGCGCCCGCCCCGCCGCGCGCGAGCGTCGTTGCCGCCACGCGCCCGCCCGTCGTACCGCCCGCGCCCGCGCCGCCATCCGTCGCCGCCACACCCCGCCCCGCGCCCGTGCTCGCCATCCGTCGCCGCCACACCCGGCCCCGTCCGCGGCTTCGCCACGTGCCGCCGCCCGCCGGCCCCGCGCGCCCGCACTCCGCGCGCCGCCCCCGGACACTCGCGCGCCGCGTGCGTTCGCCGCGCCGTCGCCGCGCGCCCCCACCCCGTTCCTCCTTGCCTCGCCTGGTTGCGCCTATAAAGAGGGAAGAAACCCCATCTATCCCCACATCGCCGCCCCTAGCACCCTCTCCTCTCCGGTCCCCTTCTCTTCCGAGCGCCGCCGCCACCACAAAACTCCGCGAGCCGCCTAGCGCCTTCGCCGCCGTGCGCCGGAGCTCCGCCGCCCTTCCCTTGCCGTCGCCACCACCGGAAGCCGAGCCGCCACCTCCTCCTTTTGTGCTTGCGCCGCCGCCACGCAACAGAGAGAGGAGGGTGAGGTGTTCGGTCGAACACCTTTGGAGCCGAGGAATAGTGCGCGAGAAAAGAAAAGAAAAAAAAAGAAAAGAAAAATAGGGAAAAATTTGGGAAAAATTTTGGAAAATTTGGAAAATATTTTGGGATGACTTGAGTAAAATTTTGGGCAAAAATAAATTATTTTCTCGCATATTTTCTCGGTGCAAAGTTTGAAAAATCGGAATCGGACGTTTTCCGGAATTTCATTTCGCATCGTTTTTAAATCCGGACTCCGTTTAATTCTTTCCCGCCATCGAAATAGGTTTCGCTTTTGTGCTCAAACCCTCAAATTTCGAGCACGAATTTTCTTCGCTAATATTTTCAAACGTAATTTCCAAATTTATTGCGATCGCCGACTTTGCGAAAAAACCCTAGGTCATCAACTCGATTCCAAAACCCGGATTTTCCTCGCAACCCTTGTTCTAACTCGAGTAGAATTTTTGGCAAAACTTTTGGAGTTGTTTTCATGGCTTTTGTGGTTCTTTGCGATCTCTCGGTGTTTTGTTGAATTCTAACTGAATTCAATTGATCTTTCGCACGTACGGGTAGCGCTGAAGAAACCGGCATCGACACCGCCGAAGACCCCACCCCTCAAGTGTGCGAGCAAGGCAAGTCTTCACACCCTTTGAACATATCGATCCCAATTGCGAAATGATGTTATTTTAGACTCTAAACATGCATGCTTTACGAATTACCTACACTTGCTATGCCATACCTTGCTATTGATTACCTTTAGAATTACTCCTTGTAACTCGCGATGTGATACAAACAACCGAAGAATAACTCGAACCGCTTAGCCATGCTATACTTAGATTTATGCATACTCATGACTTTATGAAAAAGCTTTGTGCTTGGGCAACTACCTTAGGGAAGGTAGTTGAGATACGGCATGTGGAGACATGAGCGCCACATGGCCACGAGAATGATAAACTACGTTTTGATGAAAATTGAAGGAACTATACAAATGTTTTAGACTGGGCGGCGGATGATTTGGGTGGATTCCTAAAAGGCAAGTGCCGACCTGGTCAATTAAGGACCGAGCCATGAGATAGCCGGAAACGAGCCGCACAACCGTACTTCTCGAATGGGTATAGACCTAGCCGATTAGATAGCCGAGCGGAGGCGTATCCTTGCATAGATGGTTCTCTATGATGTGGTTATGGGATGAGAATGAGGCTGCGGCCTTTGTTATGAATGGTGGGATTAAACTGATGTTAATTAAACTTAAAGATTTGGAAAGACTTCCCTTACCCCGGGTGCGCCAGAACTCCTCTCACTGCTAGAAAAGGACGGCTAGAGTGCATGAGGGCTTAAGTTCATGGAGCGGGTACTGCCAAAGCGAGGTTATCGAAAGGCTTTGCCGTGACCGTCTCATGTGTTGAGGCGTAGGCTCATTTGTTGGGCTGTCGCGGAGTACGGGTAAAGTGTACATCCACTGCAGTGTGAGTGAATCAATCTATTCGAATAGCCGTGCTCGCGGATATTGAGCATCGTGACAAGACTTTCGCTTGGCTAGATTTTAAACATAAAACTGCTGGGATGGGTATGCATGATGGTTTCATTCGCTGGTGGGTCAACTTCTCGATAAGCGAGAAGGGGTAGATTCCCAGAAAATCATGACGAACCGGAGGCGGGAAGCCATCCTTGGAATCACGATGGATGGTGGACGAACCGTCGCCGGGTTAATGAACTATGAAATTAAAACTTGATTTGGCTAGTCGATAGGCTTATGAAAAGAATTGTGAAAACTGGCTTTACGCAAAAATAACCCTAGCCATGTTCTTTGAATAACCCTAACATATGCATCAATTCTGTGTTGGCTTGCTGAGTACGGTTGGTACTCACCCTTGCTATACGCACAAACCTCCAATGATGGAAATGAAGAGCCGAAGACCCCTACGCGTATTACCGGAGGGCGAAGGAACCGACGGCGCATACTAGACCTTAGCCCCGGTCGTTGCTCGTGGCAATTGACGAGCCGCCGCCTCTTTCCGCCGCCTTATCTAAATTCTTTTTTATGTTGTATTCGGACCATAAGGTCCTGTGGGATGAACAATGCCTTCGGGCCTATTAATGTAATAATGGTATTGTAAGACTATTCGTGCATGTGCACTTGATTATCCAGTACTGTATTCGTGGGTACCAACTACTCGATCCAGGGAAATGGTACTATGAACACGAAAGATTCCCGTCTCAAAAAACGGGGGTCCACAGAATGGCTTGCCATTTTTGTATTTCTCACGCACATCAGCAGGTAGCCAAGATTGCAAGTCCTCCTTGACCCATAGTATGATAGTACTGACTTTTGGGAATTCGACATCTAAGCAGCATCTTCATTCTTTTTGTTCGGCGAACCTCTCCCTTTGAAGACCGAAAATAGGAAACTCTCTTTATCTCTTGACATTTCCTTGGGATTGTATGTTGAAAGCATTTTTGGTATGAGCCGATGAGGTTCAAGGGTAGTAGAAATTAGGCTAGCTACTTGGGGAGGTAGGACTTGTTGGGCGAGAGCAGATTGTGGTGTAGGCGGAGATTGGTGAATATGAGCACGTCGTTCGACAGATGGCGCAGGGAGAGGGCAAGGTACTTGAGCAGGAGATGTAGATGGAGAATGTGGACAATGTGGTGACACCATAGGAGGTGGGGAAGGTAGACGGTGTGGTGATGCCATCGGATCTGGGGAAACTAGTGGAGAAGGTGATCCTGGTGGGGACGATGATGCAGGAGTGACAACTGTCATTGGTTGGGATGGAGTTGGGGTGGATGGTGGCTGTCCGGCAAGGATGATGTCTCAACGATACCACAAGATGAATTGCTTTATTGCATCTCCCAGAAGTTTGATTCCTTCCGGTGCGAGAAGGTCTAGCTTCAACTCGATATGTTTGGCATGGACCTTAGCCACTTGCACCCTTGCATAGTCTTCTGGAATGGAGGTGTTGTGGAATTGTCGTCCGGGTATCACTAAGCTGCCCGCATGCAAAAAGATCTTTCCATGCGGGCACTTAAGCTGTCCGCAAGCAAAGATCCTACCCAACTATTAGCTAATTACTTAAAAATACTTAATTAATTGATTAATCATCAAAAAATAATTAAAAATAGATTAAAAATATAGTAAATCCATCCAGTTGTAAATCACATCTAACATTAGTAAATTGGCCAGCTTTTTCTACAAAAATTACATCATCTCTCATTTCACTCCAATAATCATTTGGACACCTTAAAACATATTCATTACACCTTCATTACATAAACCCTTAACTTTGTTCCTTCAAAATATGTACGTTTTCAAAAACACCTTTGTCACAAAAGAAACTACCTTTTAACATTTTTTGCAACACCATCAGAATGCACATACGGAATCTTCTCTTCATTGAGGGTTCGCTCTATACGCTTGATCCTATTAGGAAGATCGGTGAATAATGTTAGGTCATCGTACTTTTTGTAATCGACCGCATCTTCAATGTTGTCAATGCCTACGATGTGTTGCTTTTCGGATATAGTAATATCCATCTTCTCATCCAAAGGGTCCTTGACATAGAAAACCTGTGCAATACGCTCAACAAGAACCCACAGATCACCCTTGTGGTCTATTTACCGTGGTCAACAACCGTTAGGTTATAGTTATCCAGGGAAACGCCTGTTATGTTTTTCACCCATTAGCACCGTAGCATAGGAATCTGGATGTTTAGTCGATAGTCAAGTTCTCAAATTTATTTTATGATCCTGTAGTACGATTTCTTCTCACATGAACTCCAATGTTCTGGGTTGAGCTTTTCTTGTGTTTTGTTTTCGTGTAAAACATATATCTGTTGATGTCATACCCTTGCCATGAGGTCACTAGACTTGACTGGCCAGATGCTAGTCTTTGTAAAGTTTTTTTCCTTCAAGGACTCACCATCTGGCAGGTTTTGATTCTTCAACCAATGTCGAAATTGACACTTCTGTTATTTTTAGACCTAATGAATGGAGTGTCCGACATTGCAAGCTTTGAGCTCATTCATGTGTTGTTCAATGTAGGGCTCAACGATAGCAAGATGTTGCAGTACACTGTTGTGTGCCTCCGCTATTGCTTTCTAATTGTTATCAAAGAAGAGCTTCTTGCCTACGGTCTCCTTCCTAGTTAACCTTCTCTCGTGTCTAGTAATAGGTATCCCAATGAAATTGTCATCCTTTATGTAATCTATACAACACTCAACCACCTCTTCAGTTGTGTATCGCTCGATCATTGATCCCTCTAGGTGAGCACGATTGCAGACGTACGCTTTCAGAATCGACATATAACGCTCGTACGCCCACATTTGGTGCAAGTATAGCGGACCAAGTTCTATACTCTGAGGGACGATGTGAACAATCAGATGCTCCATCATATCAAAATAAGATAGAGGGAAATACATCTCAAGCTGACATCTATGTCGATTGCGAATTTATAGAGTGTCCCTAATTCCAAAGGATCAAAAATCTTATGGAATATTTGATTAAAAAAGTAACACAAATTTGTTATCACTACTTTAGTGTGAACTGGTTTTACTACCCTTATAGCAATAGGAGGAAGACCGTTAGCATCCTATGGCAGTCATGAGCATTGTATCCAGAGATGGTCAATCTTTCATTGAGACTAGCTTCCTAATATTCGATGAGAAACCAGTAGACACTCTAACCCCATGCAAACATCTACAGAAAGCCTTTTTCTCTTCTGCTGTTATAGAGTAGCAAGCAAGAGGAATCTAAATCTTTCCATTTGCCAGCTCTTTTGGGTGAAGGTCTTTCCTTATGTCCAAATTTACCAAGTCGTTGCGTGACTTGAGTCCATCCTTCGGCTTATTCGGCATGTCTAGTAAAGTGTTGATGGTGTTGTCGAACACATTCTTCTTGAGGTGCATAACATTAATGGCATCACGAATCTCCAGGTCCTTCTAGTATCACAAGTACTTGAAGAAAATTGAGTGCTTCTTAAAAGACAACGTATTTTGCTCCGCTTCTTTGTTCCTCTTTACTGCCTTCTTCTTTCCCTTCCTAAAACGACCTTAATATTCTTTGTCATTTCAAACACAACACCATCACTTCGTGTTTCAGGGGTAGTCCTATCTCTATTGTCTTGTCAAAAAAATTTAGTCATCGTATGATACTTATGTTTTTGTGGTAAGAACCGTCGATGCATCATGTAAACTATCTTGCTTGAGGAAGTTATATATATGTACGACGTATTGTCAAGGCAGATAAGACATTCGGTCTTCTCTTCAATCTGGCCGGATAGGGAAACGTTCACGGATAGGTCATTGATGGTAACGAATATGATAGCACACAGAGTAAAGTACTCCCGTTAGTATCCATCCCATACTCATAGTCCTTCTTTTCATATATAGATCTTCCATATCCTTTATCAAAAGTTTAAGAAACACATCTATGTCAATGTCAGGTTGTTTTGGGCTTGTATAAGAATGTCAAAAGAATATACTTTCACTTTCGACAAATCCATGTATAAAGGTTGTACATAATGAGTAGAACTGTCTAGCTACTGCGTGAGTTGCTTAGGTCACCAAATGGGTTCATTCCGCCCATGCACAATGAAAACCTTACATTTCTTGGATCCTTAGCAAATTCTCGATGTAGTGAATCAAAAGTCTTCCACTGGCGAGCATCGGCGATGTGTCGAATCATACCATCTGTCTTTTGGTTCTCTTGATGCCATCTTATCAATTGGACAACATTAGGGTTTGAAAATAGGCGCTTTGTCACACCCTGAAGTTTCCCCTTTCTAGCATTAAATTATTTAATAAATTGCTCGAGGAAATTGTTTAAATTACTAGAGTTAATCCCTAACTAATAAAGTCATTTAATAATTGGAATTAGCTTGGTCGGATTTTTCTTGAGTTCCCCTTGCTAAAATATATTAACTGGATTTTTAGTGGAATTTTTAGAGAAAAAATAATTTTAATAATTAGAACATGATTATCAGGATTAAATAAAATCCCAAAATCTTTTTTTTCTTTTTTTATTTTCTTGGGTCGTGTCGGCCCGCGTGCCCCGTACCCCTCTCCCTCTCCGCTGGGACGGTCCGAGGCCATGGCCCACCACATCACGCACGCCTCCCTCCCGAACAAACGAACAAGTGGGTCTCACCCATAGGGTCCGGCCTCTTCCTCCGGCTGGCGAAGCCGGGGTGGACAACCGCCGCTCGCGCCTCGTGCGCCTTTCCCTGCCGATTCTGCGCACGTCGCCTGCAACTGCCATCCAACCCCCACCTCTGCCTACTCACTGTACCCACGAATCTACCGATTTTGAATCAGGCTGCCACCTCTCTCTCTTCACGTGGTCGGCGATTTCGCAACATCCTGGCCACGTCCGAGCCCTCCCCCGAGCTCACCTCTCCCCTTGCTGATGTCAGCCCTTGTGTTTAATGCGCAATAAATTGCTAAGGACTTTTTTGTTTATATTAAAAACATAGTGAATCTTCTAAAATTCATATAAAATTCATTCGAGCTCTGCTTAAGTCCATTCAAATGACAATAAATTCATAAAAATGCCTAGAATCCATTAAAATGGTTTTGCTTCATGTTTCAGTAGAATTCTACCATGTTTTGCTTGTGTGCTTTGTTTGTCGCATAGATTTCGACAGTTTCGATGCTCCGCTTTACTTTGAAGTTGTTGCAGAGGTCCCAACAACACTAGAGCAAAGCAAGTCATATTCTCCTTGAGCATATTGTACCTAATTTCACAAATATCTCATTTTATATTAAATGTTGCATTATTTTATAATGTCATGTGGGATGGCTCCTATTATACTCAATCATATCTTGATAACCCTATGTCATTGATAGCTTGGAAATTAATATGACTAGACATTGGCTTAGAAAGTACTTAGTCATGCTTATATCAACTAGCTCACTATGAGAATCTCACTAATGAACTATATTTTTCATTAATAATGACAATTATGGACATGTACCATCATGGTATTAATTCAACTAAAATATGCCTAATGGTGGGTTGTGGGCATATGGTTTTGATAGATGCACCCATGGTATTTAAGGATCGGTTCATGGGAAACCCTGAAAGAATTACCGTGCATACCACAAGTCAGCATGGGAACGACTAGGCTTGTAGTGTACCTTTTCCTTTTCTGACGTACCTAGGCAAGGATGAACATGATGGAGTTTGGATGGGCCCTGTTACAGTCTATGCGACTTCCAAATTCACCTATTCCAGATTCACCTAGGCACAAGAGACGCCACCTACCTTGGTTTTAAGGGTTGGGGCGAAACCTGAAGTGCGATGTTCTTTGTTAGGAAGGGTTATGCAAAGGGTCCTATCACATATACTTTTTGGTATGTTTTGGTGGAATGCCGGCGCACAGAAGTGTCTAGTGGGGCTGTGTCTTGTGGGTACAGTTTTACACCTCTGATCAGAGTAAAACTATTTAAATAGTCATGCTTGTGGTTATGGGCGATCAACCAGATTCACTGTGATTAGTCTCATCATTAATAATTTGGCTTAATGGAATTGACATAGTTAAGGTGGATGGTTGGGCCTGTCGCAACATGGTGTAACATTGGACAATGTTGACTAATATTGTTTAAATTAAATTCAATAGTTTTTTACTGCTTTTAACTACTGCTTTATGCAAAAGGACTCCTAACCTCCTTTGGAAATACTTGCATCATACCTCTTCTTGGTTAGTACTCAGTCTTGCTCTATCTTCCCTATCCCAGAGCTGGAGTACTACTCGGATGGAGGCTATTCGGAGGAGTAGGCTTTGTCGCTGCCATCAAGGATACCCGTGGAGTGGAGTCGCCACGCTCCGAGCATCAAGTTATTAGTTTAGCTCGCTTTAATTTCTGCTGCATTTGTAAGACATTTATTTTATTTTGTAAGACATGGATCTGTATGTCAACTTTGTCGTCTGTGTATCCTGGTCGGTCCTAGACAGGGGTTTAATGCACATTCAGCTTGAAATTCTGGTTCATGAATTTCTCAGCGTGACACTCTTCATGTGATCTTTCAATACCAGGTACCACATTACCATGACCAGAATATTTTTCTTTGTATGCACTAATGAATCTGAGTTGACAACCTCACTATGAGAGGACCCATTACCCGTTTTATATCGACTTGTCCCGCACGTTGGGCAACTATCTAAGTCTGCATATTCCTTGCGGTACAGTACATAGTGATTCACACATGTATGAATCTTTTGAACACCTAGAGATAATGGACATATGAGTTTCTTCGCTTGATGCATGTTGGATGGCAAGAAGTTAGGCTTAGGAAGAAAAACTATCAAGAGACCCATCAAATTATTGAAGCTACTATTAGACTATTTGTGCCTAGCCTTCAACATGAGAAGTTCTAGCACCGAATACACCATAGTAAAATCCTTATCATAACCCTTGGATTCGTCGTAAAGAAGATCATTCAATAACTTCTTTAACGCTTCCCAATTGTCTAATCCTCATGTTGTACCCATTAGCACCTCTGCTTCGGGGTGCTGCAGCATATCCTTCACATCAAAATCAGCCTCAAAATCATCTACACCAGTGGAATGATCTTCGTCCATCGTATCACGGTCCATGTCCTCAATCGTAAAATTCTCTGCCACATCCAACAGAAAACAAGTCTCTTCACATTCTGCATTACCATCACCTTAGGGAGCGGCGATTTCTCCGTGATAGGTCCAAACCTTATAATGCTCCTTAAATCCACATTCCACTGTATGTATGTTGGTATTTCTTACGTTTACAGATAAATCCGCAAGCGCACAGATATACCGTTGTAGCATTTCACCCTAGAGTATTCCAGGGTATCATATTTATTTTATCCCAAAGGAAGACGACGGTCAAGAAGAGAATATTAAGTTACTATGAATATTCATATGTTACAGTTGAGGTGCCAAAGTCTAGGCAGATGTAAGAGATATATGGATAAGTTGGTAGTATGACAAACACAGAAGAGTCCTACACTAATGCTAAGTGGACAGTATAGTATTAGAGTTAGGTTCCTAATGTACTTCTAGTATAGTTGTATAGGTTACACAAGAATTATATTCATGGTTAGCAACTCAGTTCTATGCTCACAGGACTACGGGGTACTGCTTCCAATGGCCCGGCTTGCCACCGTAGGCGATTTCTTATCGTCTGGCCTACACCATTCCTGAACGTGGAGGATTATAAAGGACGGACAGGGCTGTCACCACATGCCGCCTACCTCTACAACCCATGGGATATGACCATAACAAATATCTATGAAACAATCTAATCACCGCACTTATATTGCCACATATACCCTTGTCTCCTAGAACATCAATGACTAAGGCAAGAACACACCTAAATCCTAAATGCACATTGGACAGTGACCGTGGCAATAGTTACTCGTCTAACCATGTTATAATTACCATATAAATTTTAATTGGGACAAATATCCAAGCAAGTAGAAAATGAACCATACTCAAATATACGAGAAGATAAATATATTATATTGATCAAAGTCGTACAAAGAAAGAAAGATACTAAAGACATACTGGACTTTCCGAAGATGACTCAGAACCGAATAGAAGCTCTAAACTAAACTCCTAACTCCACTAGCCTAGAGACTAAATATGAAATGTACAAACTACTTCTTGTGGTGTGTGTTGAATGTGAAGTGAAGCTCCCCTTTTATAACCTCCATATGACGGTTGATAAGTCGGTTTATAACCGCCAAATGCTCATAACCGACACTATGGATGGTGGAGATGTCGCCACGTGGAAGGAGGGGGCTGAAACTGCCATGGCTGGTTCGGCCGAACCAGAGCCATCGCCTCTGGCCACCGACTTTGGCCAGAGGATGACAAGTGGGCCCCTTGGTCGGTTTCCAGGTGTTTGGTCCCACTTTAAGTCAGTTTTACCTGACTTGTAGGCCCTCCAATCCGTGAGGTGCTGACGTGGCGATCATCGATTAGTTGGAATTATGTTTCTTCGCCACACGAGCATGATTTTACTTCATTTATTCATATAAGTTCCTACATTCACATAATCTCCAAGGACATGTGGAAATTTATTAATTCTAATCATATATGCAGGTAAAAAATGCTAATACCCTTTTATTCCTGAGGTCTGTGATGGTCAGATTGGTACTTAACAACCGTCAACAATGCCTCAATATTGTACTAGGATCTCTCCATAATTTCTTATTCTTGCAATCAAAGCACGAACAAAAAATTTCCCTCCTATTCTTCCTCAAAGCATGTGCCTTAGCCCGGTCAACAAATCTGGATGCTTTCTTCATGAACGTTTGATGAGTTTTTCATGTCTCGTACATCCATGCCCGATCCATCTATAAATAATCACAGTACGAATAAAAATAGAGTGCATGTGTTTCACATAAAACATGAAAAAACATATATCTCCTAAAAATTAAACCAATATTGCATTGAAGTAGTATGTACTAGAGATTACAATAACAATTTGCTAATATAAATGTTATATTGTAAGCTAAAATTGACAAAAAGCTCAAAAATATCCCCTTACTAAACTACAAAATTCGCTGCATTGCACCGATGAAATTTGAAATAAATGGAGGTAAATGAAATATGAATCCAAGTATGCAACCTTTTATATAAACTAGCAAAACGCCCGTGCGTTGCAATGGAACGACGACGCAGGGAGGGAAGCAGGCGGAGGGCGAAGGTCCAGGCGGCGGCGCGGGAGCTCCGAGCAACGACGGGAGGAGGGGTGTAGGCGCGGCGCGGGGCGCGACGCGGATGGGGACGGAAGAAAGGGACGTAGGAGGTCTTTTTTTCATCCAAGCTCTCCTTTTTCTTTTCAGCATTGGGATTGCGGGTTAATTTTATAAAAACTCAAGGGGTTTTCTGTAAAATAACCAGACGGACGAAAATTTTGGATAGAAACACTACTTGCTTTATAGATAGTTATATATACATATATATATATATATAAAACTTTGAAAGCAAGGGTATCTTCAACTTTATGTACCACTGGACATTGATTACGAAATAGTATGAGATAGACATTTAGTCTAAGTTAATTTAATTTTACCAAATTAAGTCAAAAATATAATGAAAATAGATATTGACTTACCGATAGTTTAAACCGATTAAAAATTTGGTAAAAATTTAAAATATTTACGACTCGGATATTATTAGTTAGAAAAGTATATTGATGAATAGGATAAGTTACATGTATATCAACGGCGACGCGCTAGCTCATGTGTGCAGCGTGTGCTCGGCCGCCTCTCAGGGCAATGCACGGCGATGCAAGAGGCGCGTGAGTCGGGCTCACCTGCTGGAAGTGAGGAAAGTGAGGCAACAATGGAGCGAGAGGTTATACGAATCAGAAATTTTATAGATTTGGACGAAAAAAACGATTTGATGATCAAAAAGTTATAGATATTTTAAGTAGTTAAGATAAGCTTTATCGTACGTATAACTAGTTTTTTTAAAAAAAATAGCCAAGCGGATTACGGGTTAATTTCGGAAAAACTCAAGGGGTTTTCTGCAAAATAGCAAGACAAAACAAAATTTGAGTGAAAACACTACTTGCTTTATAGATAGTTATAGATTATAGATTTCGATTTCAAGTTGAAAACCTCCCCATATTTGTTGCTTTGTTTTGAAGAGAGAAACGTCAGGCTCAAATGAGTGCAATTTTGGTTTGGGTGGGGATATATGGTCGATCATCGCATGCAGGCCTCTCAAGAAGCCTGCATGAGATAATGGGTATATTATCGCATGTGGACGGTTTAAGGGTCCTTAAGTGGTCCGCCTACGATAATGTGGTCATTATCGTATACGGTTCTCTTAGGAGCCCGAGGGACCATTTTTTGCTGACGTGGGCATTTATGGCTCGCCTACAACCTAATGGGAGCTCATTCGGAAAATCATTTCTTTTCTACTGTCTTGAGATTGATAAAATTATCACAAACGTCTGATTTTAATTTAAAATTCAAAATTTAATCAGATATTTATTTCAATGCACGTATACATTTTCAGTTGTTTATGGAGAGGTATCTACACAATCAAATTTTAACCACTAAGACGACAGGAAAGTAATCTTTCTCTTAACCATAATATTTGTTAAACAATTTAAAAATACTTATAATTTTAGAAATGTAGTTACTATTTTGTATGATTCATCTCAATAACATCATGGTCACTCAATTGGGACGTTGTAACTCAACATGCTAATTGGGTTTTTGCCTGGGTGGAAGCCAGAAGACACAATACGTATATTGGACGAACTACTAGTACACGTCTAGGTGATCTGCATATGCATCACTGCATCCGGCGCACGACGACGCCGCGGGGCGAAATACAGTACGTGTACCATCATAACTTGGCAAGAACTTAACCGATCGACAATGAGTCGCCGGCTGCGTCAGTCGGCATGCCGCAGCGCCCACAGACTAGCAGTCACGAGCCGGCGATCGAGCGTCGCGAAGGAGTGCGATGCATGCATCTGGCAGAGCAGCTGTACTGTTCGACCATACCGACAGGTCTGTACTCAACAGCCAGGAAGTCTGCCATCTCCCAACGTACTACTGTTCGACCACCATACGTTTATCACTTAAATTCAATATAAATGGTTATAACTTTTTTTAAAAGAATTGTCAATATAGAATATAATGGCATCGTATATCACTCTACCAAAATCAAATTCAAAATTAACTTCCAATTTGAGAACACAAGAGACAAATTCAAGTGGGAATAGTAACCATACAGTTCATACACATACACTAGCGTAGAACCCTACATCTCTAACGCTCAAAACCCACATTTGTAATGGTTGGATCAGCCATTATAATCCATTGATCGTAGATATAAGTTATCTGTAATGGCTCAACATGAGGACCCGTTAGTGATGTGAAAATTCGGTTTAAGAAAAAGAAAAAAATCAGCTCCAAAAGTCATGACTAATGTGGAAATTTGTCAAAGAAGAAAAATGCAAAAACCATACCAGCCACCATGGTCGTCGTCGTCATTGTTGTTGAGGTTGGATCCAGCACACGCTGTTGTCCGTTGCCTTGCCACCAGCCGAGAAGCTCCTCCACGGTCACATCCTACCACATGGGGTGGAGGGAGGCAAGGAGGCCATGGAAGAGGGAGTTGGTGGTGGCGCCGTGGAGGAAGAGGAAGGCGGGATGGCTAGATCTAGCCGCTTGATGCTCGGGGGTCGTCGGATCTAGCCGCTATTGTTGTCCTGGTGAGATCTAGCACTCATAGTCATCGCCATGGCTAGATCTAACCCTTTGTCGTTGCCATGGTCGGATCCACCATCAGACAACATCCTTCGGCTCCATCTCACAAACCTCCATCGCAAAAAGCCTTGCTTCCCACATCACTGTTGCCACGCCTCCATCTTTTCTGCCCACATGACGGCACCACCTACCTTAATTCCTGGCCAACGCACCACCGTCGCTGAGCTTGGATCTCATGGCCACCCATCCTTGACCTTGAGGTCATGCTCTTCGGCTTGGAGGAGATAAGAGAGGGAACAATAGAGAAATAGAGAAAGAGGCAGATACGAGAGGTGATAAGTTGAACTGATACATATGAATGTAATAAGTTATCTATATCGGTTGCTGCTCTTTACCCGTTAGTGATAACAACCTAATCTATAATGGCTCTTAAACATGAGCAATTATAGATAACAGGCGCCACATCTGTAGTGGCTCGTATTTAGGAGCCATTATGGATAATGAGTCATCAGTGAGTGATGGCTAGTTGCTTCAACAATTATCTTTAACAGTTGATATAAGCAACCGTTATAGATATAGTAATATGTGATGGCTCCACTTGAGCCGTGCCAGATATCCCGTTACAGAATGAGGTTTTGTGCTAGTGATAGGTTGGGTTTCTGTTTTTTATAGCTTGATGTGTGAGTTGGCACTACTATAGAAAAGGTCTTCACACACGGCCAAAACTAGTTTTAAGAGGCAGGTGCTCCACCCGCCTAGCACCAGGTATGCGAAAAATCGATATTTTCACATGCGGGCGCCACAACCGTATGTGAAAACTATTTTCACAGATGGGTGTCCTAAAGAGATCGCTTGCATATATCCGATTTTTACAAGAGGACAAGTGAGGAAGCCCGAATATAATGATTTTTTCAAAATAAATAAAAGAAAAAAAATCCAAAACCCTAGCCAGGTCGTTGTGAGGCCAGCGCTATCGGGTGTTGCCGCCGAAGCCCACGCGCCTCGGCTTGCTCGCCTCCGTTATCGTTGTGCGGACCTTCCGCCTCCTCTCCACCACGCGCGAGGGTGGATCCGCGCTTCCTAAGCCCGCCGATGGTGGATCCACCACTCCCGAGCCTGACAATAGCAAATCCACCCTTCCCGAGCTCGTCGGTGGCGGATTCACTACTGGAGAAACCATCATTGGTTGAAAGTGGCAAAAACTACAATAGTCTCGATTTGAGTTGCACCCAGGACTAGAGACGATCTCTAGTCCCGGTTTAAAAAGTCTACGAATTTCTAGGAACATTAGTCCCGGTTCGTGTCACGAACCGGGAATAAAAATCACCTCTAGTCCCGGTTCAAATGTTGTCAAAGCCTGTCGAGCGCCGGACACCTTTAGCCGGTTGGTAACACCAACCGGGACTAGAGATGCTATCTTTAGTCTCGGTTGGTGCTATCAACCGGGACTAAAGATGTATGGCGCTCTGACAGGCTCTGGCAGCCTCTGACATCATCTTTGGTCTCAGTTGGTAACACTAACCGGGACTAGAGATGCTATTTTTTGTCCCGGTTGGTAACACCAACCGAAACAAAAGTGAATGTGCTTATTTTTTAACTGAACCTAATAAAAATATATAAATTTTGCTACATGATTCAAATTGGTCAAAAATTAATTTAAGAAAATCTGTAATTTCAAAGAGTGTGGTGTTATGTGGAGGTGGGTGATTGAAGATAGAAAAAAGCTTTAGTTTTGTTAATACATATCATCATATTGTTATTAACTAATGATTCTCAATATACAAAATTTTTGTAAAATTATTTTGGTGACAATATACGAACCAGAGGGATGTACAATATTGATAAGAACATTTAAATCCTCGCCGTCACGTATAGTTTATGCACGTTTAACAAGCTTTACACGCATTGTTCCCGTTTCAACCTCTAACTCGGAGTCGGTTTTAAAACGGTCATAACTTTCGCATACGGACTCCGATCGAGACGTTCCATATATGAAAATTGATCGAAGAAAATTTCGGATGCGTTTGTTTACCGCTTTGCCGCGTTCGGCGATTTTATTTTGTCCAAAAAAGCCCGGAAGCTTTTTTCCGACTCTGAACGTGTCTTCTGAATTTTTCACAGGCTACGTCGTTTGCTTGTTTACGCTCAAATTTTCTGTGTTTACCTCTTGTGTGCTCCTAAGTCAATAAAAATATAAAACAAATAAAACAAAAAAGTTAAATTTTTCCAAAAAAACAACAACTTCAAATGAATATGAAAAATAGAGAGGGACAAAAGAGGAACACTATCTAGAAGAGCATATTAATATTTAGGATTATCTATGTTTGATTAAATTTTAATACTATTATTTTAAACCTATATTTAATGAATTTAATTTGGCCCTATTTACAAATTATTAATTGTTAACCCTAGCCGAGACCAAATAAATTTGGAAAAATAGCGGAAAATTATCTTTAGTCCCGGTTGGTGACATCAACCGGGACTAAAGATGAATTAGAAATAGCGGGAAATTTTCTTTAGTCCCGGTTGATGCCACCAACCGAGATTAAAGATGAATTGAAAATAGCGGAAAATTATCTTTAGTCTCGGTTGGTGACACCAACCAGGACTAAAAATTCATGGCTATATATATCCCAAAGACGCATCGTCTTCTCCACCGATCCAACACTTAGCACATTTTTCGATCTCTCTCCCTCTCTCCCCTCTCCTCGCAGCTCTCTCCCTCTCCTCTCCCTCTTCCTATTCCCTTGGCAAGCAAGGGGAGGAGATGGCGGCGGCGAGGGAGGAGGTGGCGGCAGCGGGCGCCATCTCCTCATCGGCGGGGCCAAGGTCGGCGCGCACCGCGCGACGAGCGGTTGGCGGGCGGGCGGCCGGGTCGCGGCGTCCCAGCGCGCAGCAGCGGTGCGGCGGGCGGCGCGGGAGCGGCGGCAGGCGGCGGCGGAGCGGTCGCGGGCGGGCGCGTCGGGCGGGCGGACGGCGGGCAACGGGCGGGCCGTGGCGGCGATCTGAATTTTTTTGATGTTTGATGATATGTGATGTGATTTTGATATGTCTTTGTGATAGTATTTGATCTGTGATTTTTGTGGATTTTGAAGATGTATTTGGTATGTGGAGAAAAAATGAAAAAAATATTTGGGATATGTATTGTTCATTGCTATTTGTGAATCTGTGATATTTGATTTCAGTATCTGTGATGATTTTAGGATTTTGACAAGAAAAAAACAAAAGAATCTGAGGGCAGTGGGCTGGAGAAAGGGCAAATTAAAAAAATTAAAAAAATCTTTAGTCCCGGTTGGTGGCTTCAACGGGACTAATGATGCATCTCTAGTCCGGTTATCTAACGGGACTAGAGATCGCGCCTATCTCTAGTCCGGATTCGTAGTCCCGGTTTGACAACCGGGACTACCGAGGGTTATGAACCGGACGGTTGTGGCTTTCTCAGTAGTGATTTGCCGTTCCTGAGCCTGCACACCGCCACCGTGGTCATGGTTGCCGTTCCCGGTGTCGTGGTCGTTGCCGCCTCCCGAAGCAAACACCGCTACTCCCGTGGCCGCCCGAGGCCACCGTCACTCCAAGCCCGAAGCCCACCTATGGCATCCTGACCCAATTAGGATGAGGCATGTGTGACCAATAAGACCTGTGTGCGCATGTTTAAAACCACATTGCTAGTTTAGCAAGAGTGGGCCCAAGTTATAAGGGTATGTTCCTCCAACCATATCACTTCTGGGTTAACTTTTTTATATGAAGCTAGAACAAAAGTGTGTGTAAGGGATGGTATGTGTAAGTGGACCTACCCGTTAGATGGGCTAGGTTGTGTGGTTCTAAAAAAGGTATCATAGCCAACCCTCGCGGTTGCGCATATGACGCAAGACACATGTGGGATCTACGTGAGACATATGGCATGGCATATGGCGCCAACACTGAATGTACGGATGTGCGCTAAGAGGGGACGCGTTCCTGGAAGGGGACGTCGGGTCCTTTAAGGGGGATGTATGTGACAACCTGGCCCAATTAGGATAAGACATCGCTAGTTTAGCAAGGATGAAACCAACTTATAAAGGCTTTGTCGCTCTAACCATATCACTTTCGGCTTAATCATTTTACATGAAACGAGAACGAAAGCGTGAGTGGGGTGGTATGTATAAGTGAGCCCATCCGTCGGATAGACTAGGCTGCGGGATTCTAAAATACGGATTGTTACACAACTATCGCTGCCCGAAGAGACAAGAAAGTTGGCCGGCCAATTGAGAGAGAGAGAAAGTAAGGAGGAAGAACAGGGAAAAAGGAGCAGTGAGTGAGGAGAGTGGACATGTGTGGCCGATTGGGAGAAAGAGAGAGGAAGCGAGGGGAGTGGGAGTCGGAAGGAGGAAATAAAAGAGGGGAAGTGAGGGGGAGACGGAGGGAAGAGGAAAAGAAAAAAGAGAGGATGGGGGGACCAGGAAATGGTGGAGAGAAACCCCCGCCCGCATGTAATAGAGGCTTTTAGCAGTTCCGTACTTGTATTGCAACTTAGAAAGCTAACAATAAATGAAAAAACAAATTAAATGTGTAACACGTCACAGATCTTATACGTTCACATGTTAGTCTTAACCGAACACCACTCAAATCTTTTTACATGCGAACGATATTTTAGCCTGCCTACGATAAAATAGAGGGTGCATTCGCAAAAATCAAAACGTTGGTATATAAATGTTGTTAATTTTTTAAGAATTTTTTATAGCCATTTAATAAACGAGGGGGATATTCTGTCCGAGAGATCAAAGCATTCTTTTTTCTATATGGATGTAAGATCAATACACCATCACTCAACTCAATATATTCTTTTCAATAATAAGATTTCTCAACGTGGGATGTGTGTGGACAGGAGAGATCTGTCCAAATCTGCTCTCTAGTCTCTCGCCGCCGCGAGACACCATCTTACTGTCTAACAACGTGTGCTTTCCTTGTCGACGAGTGATCGATGCTGAGACCGACAGATATTATCGCAGGTGCATGCACGAGAGCACGCAGCCGCGCTCGCACGGCGTCGGCCGTCGGTCGTCGGCCCGGCCGGCCGGCCGGCCGGCAGGCGCGCGCCCGCGCGTCCGTGATGGCGTGGGGGCGTCTACGCTTGTACAACTCCGTGACCCGGGGCGTGGGCCGGCCTATCCTCTCCTGCCAATTTTGCCTCTCCAAACAGAGCCTCTGCAACCGCGCGGTGTTGTCGCATTGTTCAGGGCGGCTACCATGCTAGCTCTACTACACTGCACATCTCGCCAATCTATGGGCGCGGTTTTCCGTGAAGCCGCCGTGGGCTCTCGCGCTGATTGGGCGAGTGGTTCTCTCAAAGGGTAGTACGAGCAACGTTTGTTCAGTTTTACTTCAGTTTAAAGTATTTCTTTAAACAGTTTTCACCACTTCGTTTGGAGGCCACTGGCCACGTTGGATTACCTGTAATGAGTCTCTCACTCCTGTGTACATGCATGTGAAATTTACCATCTCCTTTTCTTGAGGTTACTCCATTTCTTTTCGCGAGGAATTAATCTTATGAATTACGTACTCTAGCTACTCCTCGCTTGCAAAGTTTTGCATTTAATTTACCATCTCTGATTGAGGGATTGGATTTGGATAAGCATCCAAGATATATCTTAGCAACTAGAAACTAGCCAAAGAACATTTTATATATTTATGGTTCCTAAAATAATCCATATCCTTCTACTGAGCTAGCTGTAAGGTATTTGGATGTTTGCTTAGAAGTCTATATATGCTTGCATGAGTTGCTCTAAAAAAATCTCTGCTCTCTTCCTGATAATAGATGTTGGGCATGTGCTCTCTTCTGTCTTGGCTAGGCCGCAGCAATCGTTCAGAGATGGAGTACGTGTGAGGTGTTCTTTTGTCATGAGCCAGCATGCTTGGCATTTGCCCATCACAGTAATTTTGTGCGGTACACGGATGCTGGACAAACTTTATTCATTGCATAGGCAGGCGTCAGGCGTGCCATGTCACCTTGTGACACTTGCTCGCCAACTAGACGCTCATAAGCAATCAAATCTTTGTGTGTATCCAATCCTGCTTGTTTTTGTGCACGTAGTCTGTCTTCACTAATTAATCTACGTTTGTTGAGGCACAAGAAGACATGTTTGATTAATTACAGTGTAATAAATCACATGGACAGGAGCCGAGAGTAGACTGGTGTCAAAACGATTGAGCAGAGTTACAACCAAAACTTTCTATACTACACCCTCCATCAAATAAAAAGCAACATTTAAAAATAAATTTAGATAAATACTTGTTTATGTTCATCTTTTAAAAGTTGATTTTTTTATGAGATAGATATAGTACATGCAAACAAAGACGGTGCACGTATGATTTGGTTAATATATATGGTCGATTTTGCTGCAAAGCTTAAGGGTCACATACTAACAAGTCTTGCAGTGTCTAACAAATTTTCTGCTTGTGTATAATCCAGTTTATAGACAAAGCTATAGCGTGACAACTTTTTCTGAATTCATTCCCAGTCTCTGCATGTTAGTTTACTTATAAACCAGTACATACTATTGCATTTGACACTTTATTCTTCAATATAGAAACTGGGAAAAAGTGCCAAATATGAAATTTATCCATGCATGATTCATCAGAATTTTCCCAGCATAACCTATGGCCATGGAGGGAACTTCTGTTCATATATAAACTGGGTTGGAACATTTGCTGCATCATCATACTTAGCCGTTGGGCCCGAGAGCACTTTCACTAGAAAACACAAAAAAAGCCCATGTAAACACACCACACATATGCTGTCCACGCTCGGAGCTCCCTCCTCCCGTTCCACCTCCTTTAGTCCCACCTCGGAAAACTATCTCCACACAGCGCAGCTTAAATAACCGGAGCGCGTCCCGTAAGCTCGCCGAGCTCGGTAGCGCGAGCTTGTAACCCGAGCGGGGGCATTAAGATGGTGTGGACGTTGCCGTATGGCTGCGGGCCTGGGTTTGCTGTGCTATAGTTGGCCCGCCCGTTCCAAGTTGCGTAGTGGGCCGGCGGGGTTTGAGCGAAGGCTCGGGCTCCACGGTTTCCTAGAGCGGCAGGCATTGCGTGAGGCTGGCTTCACAGAGCAGCGAATACTGCCCGCTTCCATCGGTGGAAGGATAACGGGCCGCCGCACTGTTGGCCCGCTTGGGTCTCGCAGCCTACTCCAACGGACCACCATCCTTTTTGTGTTTCTTTTGCCCTCCTTGCTTTCTTCCAGCCTTTTTGTGTTTCTTTTGCCCTCCTTGCTTTCTTCCAGCTAGCCGGCTCAAAAATCAGAAATTAAACTGAATCCCTTTAGTTTTTTTGTTTCTTTTGCCCTCCTTGCTTGTTTGTCTAAACTTTCTTCCAGCTAGCCAGCTCAAAAAAATAAGAAATTAAACTGAAGTTTAGATCTTAGTTAGCCGGTTCACAAATCACAATTGAATCCATTTAATTCTTTTTGCCCTTTGTTGTTTAACTTAAGTTATTTTCCAGCTAGCCGTTCACAAATTGAATCCTCTACTGTTTTAAACTCAGGTTTCTTTCCTCAGTTAGCCAGTTCACATCACTGTAACTCGACCAAATGGATCACTCGTAACTGTAACTCTTCGGCAGACCATGAAAAACAAGGGATTAATAACGGCAGATGTTCAATATTCCAATTACACCAGAAGAAACTCCCAACCATAATGTCGTCTGTTTACTGTTCCACTTTCAGGCATCATCAGGTTATGAAGTTTCAGTTCGCTTGTTCTTCTTGTCCCAACATGTTATCCTTTCAGGCCCTGCCTGGTTAACATGCATCATCAAAACCTCATGCAGTCCAGATTTAAAACGGATGAAGAGCACAATGGCCATCACAGTATACTGGTTAGCAGATACCAGCAGGCAAGTCATTGTTCCTCATCAATAATGGGGTGCGCACTGAATTTGTTCATGCCATGAAAACAAAGGAACTCAACTGACAGACAAACCGGTGAAAAGATGCACAACTTCAGCGTTTCTGTTCACACAAACAGCAGGCTTAGGATACAGCGACACAGAGAAGTTCCAAAGCCCATAGATTATGGATTTATATAATAACATAGAAAAGTTTAACTGGAGTCCGCAGATCCCACATGGGATCCCAAACACACGCATTTTAGCATAGCAGTATTTACGAATCTAACAAATAGGGTACGGCCCAACGTGACAGTGGCTCATAGCAGCTTGAGAGAAGGTTTCATTAATCATATCTGCAAAATGAGATACACTGGCATTAGTTTACCAGGAAGAAAGGTTTAATCAATCAATGCGCGAGCATAGACCATTGTTTTCATTTATGAGAAGTGCTGCAAATATGCCATATGCATGAAAGAATGCATTTAATGAGTGAATACAGCATGCATTTACGCTCTAAATTAGTACTCCCTCTTTGGAACACCAATGAGAAGTTTCAAGACATTTGTATGGCCTTATATTATATGATTGTTAAATAAATAGATCAATTAAACTTGAAAGAATCATAAAGAAAAAAATCTCAGCGTCATCACACCACACCACACCATTCGTATATGAACTCTGTTACACATCATGTCCCGATGAATGCAACAAAGTTTACTAACATTCATCCAGGTTTATGTTTTTTTTAATTCAGTGTTTGCAATGTAAAATCGTCAGGAAATGCAGTCCTAGTAACTCTCGAAATGACTAAGAGAGGGCATTTCACATACAAGGCAAGGTTGACACCTGTGGCAAAATTACAAACAGCACTACAGAAAAATAAGTCCCTAGCAGACTGTTTAGGAAAGCCAACCCTTTCAACCAAACAGGGGTAATAAAAGTGATGTATTCAAAAATAAATTGAGAAATGATTTCATCACTGAGAAACACAAACATAACACACTAATGCGGTACTCAGCAAACGATGCTTGCTATTTTCCTTAAGAAGTGAAGTAATATAATCACTCTGAAGTAGATTAAGGAAACACTGCATGCATACAGAATTGACTGACAAATTTCCAATTGAAAAGGCAACATTAAAACACCAAAAACCTTTTGATCAATTAATCAGAGAGCTTAACTAAGGCCCCGATCGGTTAGCCATGAGCTGATTATAAGCCAAAACGGCTCATTAGTGACCAAAAAATAATTTATGGGCAAAACTTTTATATATGTGTCCTCAATGACTTAAAAGCCAATGCTGAAAAAGAAATTGCATTGAAAATATCCTCAACTCCAAAATTAAGTTTTAAAATTCAAATTTTGGTAGCGGATGATTCCATATAAGGCAAACGACGAGACTTTACATTTGTACATTAATTGTACTGAACAATATCTCAGAAAACATGCATATGGTTCACAACATAAAAATAGAAGTAGAATTTACACAAATGAGCAGGTATTATATAATATAATATTGTAATCCAAGAACATTGATGACCATATGTTTTATTTCATACATGCTGTCACGTGCTGCTAAGTTAAAGCAGAACAATATTAACTCTATAAATGTAATTTGCACTCCTCACTTTTAGGTATCACAAATAGCAGTCATGAATAGTGTAGTGGCTCATACAATTTTGCTTCATAATACTGATTTTGCTTCATACTACTGGGAAAACACAGGCTAAATTACATACCTCTATCACAATAACCTAAACTGCATTCCTCTCAAGTAATCAACCAAACAGATGAGATGATTTTTCACATGTATGACCCTATTCCATATTGGAATATACAGAAATTTCCATTGGTGATGTTGTTAGATCAATGATAACAGCATGACTGCATGAGTCATTGGTTCATGCAGATGTTCAATTGAATGGCGATGGCTTCAGAGCAGGGAACATCGATGCGTATGCAACCCTCAGTAACCCTACCCATTTGAAAGGTAAGATGTGAACTATGATAAATCTTATTTTCTACAAATCTTAAACCATAGCCATTATTTTAGGTGCACAGCTGCATCCAAAAAGGTCAGTATAATCCTCACATTCTCCATCAAATTGACAAAAACTAAAAAAAGATCAATAATATTTAACAGTGCAACAGCAGGTAAGTATTCATGTGTGATGCTAGTGCTGGCTATCTATATCACCTGAAGTGAAATCCCTCAGCCACGGGCCTTGAGTTCAGCCAAGCGGCGGGAGAGGTCGTCTTCATCAACAGGCTTCTCCTTCTCCTTGGCTGCGGGTATCGCGTGAGCCGCGGCCTGCGGCAGGCCAACGGAGACCTCAAGGCCGTAGTCGTCGGCGACTTGCTGCATGAGGCTGTTGACCTCGGTCTCGGGCGTGGAGAGCGAGGTGGATCCGGCCATAGCGCCCTCCATGAACTCGGCCTGTACCTCCATGTTGACGAACTGGCGCTCGAAGTTGTCCATGGTCTCGGACATCTTCTGCAGGTTGCCCGTGGCGAGCGCGGAGTCGAGCGACTTGACGATGGACGCCATGGACTTGCCGATGACCTGCATCTTCGCCTGGGTGTCGAGGCGCGCGACGACGGCGTCGAGGCGGGAGGCGAGGCGGAGGTAGTTCATGTGCTCGGTGCGCTTGCGGATGGCGTTCTCGGCGTAGATGCGCGCGCCGTCCATGTTCCCCTTCTCGATCGCCTTCTTCACCTTGAGCTTCTGCTCCTTCTCCTCCTTCTCGCACTTGCGCGCCTGCCGCTGCAGCGACTTGGAGGTGAACTTGAGGTCGAAGATCTGGGTCATCAGCTTCTCCGGGTTCCCCATCGCCGCCGGCGAGCCCGCCCCTATCGTGGATTTGGCTAGGGTTTGACGAGGAGACAGGAGGAGGAAAGGCAGATCGGATTGGGGGAATTTGGGAACGCGTAGTATTGCGACTTGCGAGGAGACGAGACGGGCTAATTGGGGATTTTATTATGGGATTCGGTTCGGTTTGGTTCGACTTCGAGTTCGAGGAGGGAGATGACCACGCGGTTTGGTTTTCGCCTTAACGGCCAAGTAATCCCCGTCGTTTGTGTGTCGCTGCGTGTGGGGTTGGCGTGTGCAACCCGTGTCATTGGCGTCACCGACGCCGTTTGGATAGTAATTTTTTTATCTCCAATTTCACATCATATAAACTTACTCTTTTTCCAAAAACAAATTCCTCATTTAGGCAGCGTTTTACGAGAGATAGGGCTAAACATTATGTTTTCTAAAAAAGTTTTATATAGTAATCATTTCTTTAAGTTTAAGATAATTAATAATTAATTAATTATGGGCTAATGATTTAAATCCTCTTTGGCTTTGGCATAGCTCCAGATACAAAATCTTTACAGTCACGTGAATAATATTTAGATAAATTAATTTATTTTTATTTTAAATAAAATTTACATTTCAAATTACTATAATTTAATATATAAACATTAAAATCTATCATAGGTATAAGATTCAAAGCTCTGCCAAATAAAACCTTAATCTTCTCTTTCTCATCCCCTCAAACACACCATTTGAAGTTAGAATAGGTCTCAAAACCACCTCAAACCGTGCGTGTATATATATATATATATATATATATATATATATATATATATATATATATTTTATTAAATTTTAAGTTTATAAAAATTTGAAGGGTCTAAATGCAAAAAATTGCTCGTAACCCTAACCCTCACCCGTGCCGGGCGATTTTTGCGCGTAGCCCTCCAAATTTTCGCAAATTTAAAAAACATCCAAAACATCGACGGAGACCAACTACCGTGAGCCACATCACAAAAAATTGTTCTCTGGGAGGATGACTTTTAAAAATCGCTCTCCCAGAGAGCGGCGGAGACCATTTTTATAATTATTTGAAACGAAAAATTAATTTTATAAATCTTAAAAAATAAAAATAAAAATGCAAATAATTGTGTATTCAACGACCAATGGCGTTCCTGTGCTGGACCTTCTTGCTCAGCAAGAAGCCCAACTTGGGCCTCAAAAGCCCACTGCGTGTGCTCCTACTCCTCCTCCGATTCCTCTTTCCGTTCTCCCCCTCGACCTCGACGCCCGCATCCGCCGCCTCCGCGAACTCGCTGCCGCGCCGGCCATGTCGGTGAGTGCCCACGCCTCCCCGCTCCAAGGCCGGCTGGCCGACCGCCTCACGGATCTTAATTTTGTGGTGCCTCGCAGATCTTCGAGTACAATGGTTCCGCCGTGGTGGCGATGGTGGGGAAGAACTGCTTCGCGATCGCCAGCGACCGGCGGCTCGGGGTGCAGCTGCAGACCGTCGCGACGGACTTCCAGAGGGTGTTCAAGATCCACGACAAGCTCTACATCGGCCTCTCCGGCCTCGCCACTGACGCCCAGACGCTGTGAGTCGCCGCGTCAGATTTGTCCCCCTCTTTGTGCTTTTTTGGTTAACATCTGGTTTAGGAGAATTAGGGTTTCGGTCGGTGTGCAGGTACCAGCGCCTGGTGTTCAGGCACAAGCTGTATCAGCTGCGGGAGGAGAGGGACATGAAGCCCCAGACCTTCGCCAGCCTCGTCTCTGCGCTCCTCTACGAGAAGAGGTAAGTAACTAAGGATGTTGCTAGCGCAGCGCGAGTTGAATTGAATATTATATGAAGCAGAGTTAAATTCAAATGCCAATTGGAATATTCAATAGGAAAGATGCAGAATTTTGTAGATATGCTGACTGTTTAGTGTTATAAAGCTCCTATCAAGTAATATTTGTTTTTGTTGCACAATAACTTGACTATGAAGGTACAATTGTTGAAGGTAGCAGGTTTATGTTTCAAAGGATATGTGTGCAGTACTTGTAACAGACGGAAAACATATTACAACCACCCAAGTTATGCTTAGACATTTACGTCTTGTGCACAATGAGCATTCTAAGAAGCTAAAAGCATAATGTTGTGGTTGTTGCCATGGCTGCCGCTGCTGCTTTGATAATTGTTTGTAGGCAGGGTTGCTAGCTTGCCGATTGCTCAAATGGCACATAAAGAGTAAACTCTCCGTTTAGTTGATGAAGTAGTAAACTCTACATCTGGATATGCTTTGTTCTACCTTTTAGGCTGTGTTCTTTGCCATATTTTCCCAACTCACCTCCCTCGTTTCCGCGTGCACGCTTCCCAAACTGCTAAACGGTGCGTTTTTTACAAAAAAAAAATCTATACGAAAGTTGCTTTATAAAATCATATTAATCCATTTTTCAAAAAAAATTAGCTTATACTTAATAATAATGTGTTAATGAGTCGTTCCGTTTTGCGTGCACGAGGGATTAATTCCCAACACCAACAGCCAAACACAGCCTTAGATTTGCCCCTGTTTGCACCAAAAGAGTAATTCATATGCACTTTACAGACTTATATGAGCAGTGTTCCCCTTGACAACCACCAAGCCAACATAGGTGCTCTGTGTTATAGCTGTTCACCTAGGCTGCCGCTTAGGCGCTTAACCCCCTTGGTGGTGGTTAGCCACTTGTTGCCAGCCTGTTGTCAGAGCCTAGCACCAAGTGCAGCACCGAAATTGAGATATATGTCGGTTATTGGTTTACCCTGATAAATATTTATAAGCAAACGCTTGATTTTTTTTTAAATTTATGATGATACGGAAGCTAGAAATTAGCTCAACATCAATCAGGTTGACAGATAACTTCTGGGCAGTTGGGTTAGATATGAGCTGAAATTCCTGATTGGTAATCGTTAGCCTCTCAACATTTTAACAATACAATAGCCTTTTCATGATTGGCATAGTAGTAAGTAAAGTTTGAATGCTATGACTTATGATTTCTCTGTGCTATTGGTAAACAGCTTTCTTCGTTTTGTATTATACTATTATTGGGTTAGGGATAAGTTTATCTAACTTTCTCAATACATGGAAAATTCAGATTTGGACCATACTTCTGCCAGCCTGTTATTGCTGGACTTGGAGAGGACAATGAGCCATTTATTTGTACCATGGACTGCATTGGTGCAAAGTAGGTATCAGTTCAGTTATGTTTTTGTTTTTACTCAAATGCATTTCTTTTGGATATATTCATACACATCTGATGGTTATCCATTGCTCATGTGCTGCAATTTACTGCATTGATTAATATGCCTGCCTTAGTCTATGCTGTTCTTCTGGGATGAATCCACATTTAGAGGGTTAGGGGGGGAGTTATCTACATTTTTAATTTATAAATATGTTTGTCATATCTAACAAAGGTTACCTCCAAAATTTCTAAATCATCATTAACAAAAGACCCCATGTGAATGAACGATATAATTTATGGGTTTCCCGTTCTTGTTTTGATCCTGAATTCCATGACACCCAAACACTATGGGCGCAGTCTATGTCCCAGACAAATGTGTGCATGTTTGACATTGCTATCTTGCTCCATCAGAGATTTTCTTTCCTTTTTTGTTCCTTCCTGAATTTGATATATTTTTCTATCTGCTTCATCATGTACTGAAACAACTTTGATACTATTCCATAGCATGCCACTTGTTTAAGTTTTTTGTCTAAGTCCATGGGCCTGATATGTCTGATTGGGCGTTTGAACCCTTGTTTCTCATATTCTTATGAGCTGATAGAGGATGTTTATTTATGTGCAGGGAACTAGCTAAGGATTTTGTTGTATCGGGGACAGCATCGGAGTCTCTATATGGTGCTTGTGAGTCCATGTACAAACCAAACATGGTATGCATTTGTTTGTTTCTGTGATCACATTTAGCCTGTGTAACATTCTTTATCAACTTGATCGTGGGATGAAATCATGAGCTATAGCAATTTTGCATTTCTGTTTGGATCAGTATAATATATTATAGCTCTGTTGCATTGTACTGTGTAGACTGTATTTCTACCATTATTTTGATTGATAGAAGTTACATGACAACATATTATTTCATGACAAAGGAACCTGAAGAACTCTTCGAGACCATCTCACAAGCTCTGCAGTCATCAGTTGATCGTGATTGCCTCAGTGGTTGGGGAGGCTATGTTCTGCTTGTGTAAGTTCACTTCACTAATTCAAGATTTGATGAATGGCTTAATTTTTCTTCTGTTAAACAGCTTTTGAAATAAAGTACTTTATGCAGTTATTTTATTCACAGTTCTTCAAAGAATTGATAGAAAATCATCGATAATGCTATTTTGCGCAATCAAATATAATTGGAGCTCGAAGTCCTACCGCATTCTGCATTTTAGTTGTTTCAGCACTTTATTTGAGCATCAATACGTTTCTTTTACATAATCTTCTTTGGGTTTTCAGGACACCAACCGAAGTGAAAGAGTGTGTGATCAAGGGCAGGATGGACTAAATTTATCATTGCGAGGAGTTCTTGGAGCCATTTCTGATGCCTGCTGTTTCCGGTCTCACAGCATTACATCCGTGTTGTGTGTGGATTCCGAGGGAACCTTGTATTGTCAAAGATGTTACATTTACCCCGTAGAAGAAACAGTTCCTGTCTTACTTCTCTACATGAATGAACGGACTTTGTTGCATGCGTTATGCACTTCTGGGCCGTCCTTAGCCTTGATGATGACGATTTATACTGATGAATATCTATATTCTGTTTCGAAGAGCATGAATTTATACTGATGAATATATATTCTGTTTCGAAGAGCATGAAAGAGAAAATGTGTGTTGCAGTTGGGCATATGCTTGGCAGGACGGTAAGAAAAGGTTCTGTTTGATTCAGCTTTTTGTGGGTAGTTTTTCGGCTTCTGTTTTTTAAAAGCTGTAAAGCTAAAATAAACAGACACAACCAGCTTTCTGAATTGGCTTTCGGAAAACTGAAAAGCTATTTTTTAAGAAAATGAATGAAAAGTTGGAAAGCTAGCTGAAATAAGTTTTTGTTGGTTTTTGGTGTGTTGAGAAGATAAAAATTTATTATAGAAGCTAATAGTAAAAGATCATCAGTTAATAAATTAGCTTTTCAAAAAAGTTGAAAAGCAGAAACTCAAACAACAGCTGAATGCTGAATGAGCTACTCCACCTTTCTTATATCTTAGACAGCACTTCTAAGTTGAATCTCCACCTTTCCTATATCTACCTTTCCTATATCTTAGACAACACTTCTAAGTTGAATGTGGTTAGTGCTTTGTCGCGCACTTCTAAGTTGAATGTGGTTAGTGCTTTGTCGAGTATGACACTGACTATGTGAAGTCGATTCTGAAGATAACCACATTAAACTATCTAAGTTGGATCTAAGTTGGATGTGGTTAGTGCTTTTGTTTTTATAAAATAAAATGTATAGAAAGAAATTATATATATATATATATATTCTTGTATAAAATGTGGCACATCTTAAAAAACTATTAATGTGAAAATTTTGTTTATTAAAACTATGAATGTGAAGATTTGTTTATTTTGGATGGGTTATTTTGGGATGGGGGATATAGTTGTGTCGAAACTTGGTTTCGGCAATATATTTTCTGGGGTCGCAGTCGAGATTGTCAAGCACAATGGGTTAGAAGAAGAAGAAGGTTTAGACAGGTTCAGGCCCTCTCGTGAGGTAATACCCTACTCCTGTTTCGGTGGATTCGATCCGCCGAGTGTCTTTATTGATCTCGTGATCTAAAGCTCTTGCTTATGAAGTCGTATCTCAGATCTAGTGTTGGAATCTCTGATCTCCTATCGGAATATCCCTCAAGGGACGCCCCTTACCCCCCTTATATAGTCTTGGGAGGAATGGTTTACAAGTCGGAAACCCTATCTTATTCTAAGTTGGTTTCTTCAATCTTACCAAATCGTGACTATAGGCCGATTGCCTTATCTCTAACGGCAACCGTAACACCCAAGTCAAGTTCGGCTTACAGATATAGCAGGCGCAATCTATCCCTACCTCCAGTCGGATAAGCTTGCCATGTAGATACCCGATTGCCACAATCTCCACAAGTTGATAGCTTGCGGTGCTCAGGTTTACCGTTTTCGAGGTTCAATGGTTCTAGCTGGTTTTTAAAAAAAATGATTAAAACCGACGGTAGGTCAGTTCTATGAAAAATCAACTAAAACCCCAATCGGTCCTTAATAATTTCGTGAAAACCGAGCAGTTTTCGATCGGTGTTGCAATGCAAACCCTTTTGGTGCTCCCTCTGTTACTTTTTACTTAACATTTTGAGCACCAATACAATATCAAAAATCTACCTGTTTTTGTTTCTTCAACTAATCTATAAATATACATATATGGTCTTCTACTTCATCATTATACCTTATGTTCATATTTTAAAATCACTGTTTTTATATAATAGAGGTCAATAACACCATTTTTTATTGTCTCACGGATATCTAAGATGCTAAGTCAAATAAATGATGTAGGTCATAATTTTGAGCTTTGCTCCTAATTATATTTCCTATAGGCTATAACTTTTTTTCACGCGTGACGCACCCTTTAATGGTCTTGATAGCCATTTCATCACACACGATTAAATAGTGAGACGTGCCAACACCAATATAGCATGTATGGCAAGACTTGTTATCCATGTTTCTAGGGTTGGGACTTATTTTAAAGAAGCTCGACTAACTTACTAAGCCAAACTTCATGATTTTACCGTATCTCTTACACCCTTCCTATACATTCCATCCATTAAATCTAATGATGACAGCATATCAATTTCTAACAATCTATTGATGACGAGTTTTTTAACGAACCTTTCAAAAGGGTAGGAACTTCTGCAATTCACTAAAGGAGGAGAGAGTTTATAAGAAAAACTAGACAAAAACGAACAACATGGCTAATTAAAGAAAAACCAAAAAATACAGTAAAATTCCTAACGTGAATGAACTAAGTAGACCTTGAGAAGCTAAAACTACGATACCAAAACATGAAAACACCGACACCACCAAAAAGGTGTCGTTGTTGCTCCCACGCACAAAGTACCCTAAGCCAGCAAAACAGACGGGAAGATCTCCAAGACAATGTCTTCAAGAAGGCAATTAACACCGATAGAACTACGTCATCGTCCAATCTAAAATGGATATAGTTTTGCATCCAGAAAACTCCACCAAGCTGGAAGAGGACAAATGTCTGTAGCAATGCCTCCAATGAGATGAACGACATTTGAGAGTGTCGTCATCACTAGCCCTGATAAGCCGAGTAATACTTTTCACCCCAGGCCCTCGCTCAAACACCATTCCATGAGAAAAAGCCACTTAGACCATCTTGATACTCCATGGTTGCTAACATGGCCACCACCGCCATCAATTATGATCGAATTTAGTTAGTGACAAAAACTACTACCACTCTAAGAGTTATACTTAAGATTTTGGGTTACTACCCATGATTGTTTGAATTCATTTCTTTTATTTCTTCGTTATCAAGTATAATTATATTTTTTTAAGATGCTCGTAATATGTTTATGTTTTATAATGGGTGAAATCTATAATTATAAATTGACTAAGAAACTGATGACGAGATCATATAATAGTTATGCACGTATAAAAGGGCCAATCATCTTCTATCTTTATATACGATAGGAAGTGGGTAAAGGAGGAACCCTACGTTTTTAAAATGGGTTAATTAGTATAGGATCGTTTGTATAACTAGGTTAGGTTGGCGATGCACATGTTCTACTGTTCTCTGGACTCTGCAGTGCGGACCATCTGTAGGCAATCATCGTCGCATCCAACAATACATTTTGTGTGGGCTGAGAAAACCCAACCCCTCGCCGGCCCACCACCAACTCCACCGGACCGACGCTGGCCGCTGCCTCTGGCCGTCTGGCGTTGACGGTTAGACGCCACCGCGGGAGCCGGGAGCCGGGAGCCCTGCCCGTCCACGTCCTAGTGGCTAGTCCCTTCCTCCCACCTCGGAATCGTCGGCGCGACGCCTCGGGAGAGACTCCCTCCACTCCACACCCCCGCATCGATTCCTCCCTCCCACCCCACCCCACCCTTCCGCCCACTCGATCCACCGCCGAAGCGGGCGGCGATGGCGACGTCGTCGTCGTTTTCGGCGGCGTCGGCGAGGAAGAAGGCGCCCAGCCCGCCGAAGCACCGCCACGACGGCACCTCCGGGCTGCCGTTCGGCATGGACTGGAGCCCGCCCCCGAAGAGATGGGTGAGCGCGATCCCCTCCCTCCACTCCTGGAGTCCAGCTATTTTCGATCCTGCTTGATCAGGGTTTGGTTGGGTGGCTCTTTCTGCTTTGATCTGGAGGAACATGCGGTTCGGGAGTTGGAGCTGGGAGCTCGCGATCCTTCGGCGTCGCTGCTGCAAGCGCCAGATTCGGCGTTAGTTGTGAGGTGTCGGGGATTTTTTTTGGATGCTCGTCCTCTCGATCGCAACGAAATCGCGAGTTGGATTTGCCCGCGGCCATGTACTGCTTTAACAGTAGTGAAATGTAAGGCTAGGTATTAATCTGTGGGTTGGGATCTGCATTGGGATTTGTGGATCGGTGTGCCTGCGATGTGTGCGTTGCTACTGATTCAGAGTGGTTTAGAGCTTACCCTGGATAAGGTTTTGAACCCCTTTTCTTTTGCAAGGAGTCGAGTATGTGTTCCAGGTAGTATGGGTTTCGACAAAACGAGTGGAGTTCAGGTTTATGATAGGTTGATTGATTTGATGGTATACGTGCTGCTTATTTCTAAGGTTCTGGTTTTGTCTGTGTCTATCCGACAAGGGCTTTGGATTTCTATATTAGGCAATTAGGCATGTTTATACTGTTATATGCATAAGTACAATAATTGATTTCATATACATATTTGAGCAGGCTGGTGGTGATTTTATTATTCGTCACTGTTTCAAATGTGAAGATTAGCCCTTTGTTAGACCTGCCTGTCTTGTGCTAGCCTCATTCTTTGCACTTGGTGTGTTTGCCAACAGCTTTATCACATTTAACATGAAATTATCCTAGAACACAAATGAAGGTTAACCTACTACTCCTACTTTAGTTAATTCTTTTTCACCATCAAGTAAATCACATGCCTAGTTAACAAAATTCAGTAATTTGCAAACAGCTGGAGAAGTTCCTTGAAGATGTTTCATTGTATTAAAAAATGTAGTTCCATGAAGACCACATAACTTTTTCAATCTAGGTTTTGCTGGAAAGATGATGCCATATCAATAGGATCATGAATATTTTCATTGCTTGATGCTTCTTATGGCTTATGATTATTGATCATGCAGGAGGGAAGGAACACTATTTGGCCACATAACCCTCAGACTGGATGGAGTTACTGTGTGATGATACCTTCTTGGATTGCTCAGACACCTGAAGCTAGTGTGACCGCTGACAACTTCTTGAAATCCGTAGTTGTGAGTACTGTTTATATTATCATCATATTATTTCATTTTCGTCAGTCAATTTAGATTTATGTACAGATTGGAAATGTTTTGCGTCTCTGGTATTAACACTATGGTACAACAGAAATGTGCTTGGAGTGCATTACATGTGAGAAAACCTTCTTAGATCAACAAAAAGGACAAAAAAGTTCTGCACTTATCAACGAAGAACTGAGCTTCTTTGAGGACTATCTCATATTGGGTAGTAGATGCCAACTTTCTAATGTAATACCTTTTTATTGTTCTTTCACTTTGAGTAAATCGTGTCACATTCCAATATTCCACCATACTTATCTAACTAGTTTATTAGGCTGCTGGACTCACAAAACTGTACTTTTCTTTAGATCACTAAAGGGTCACTTTTGATTGTTAGCACACTATCCTGACTCTTAATGACAACATGGCATGTTGAGGTATACCCCTGCATGGGGTGCAAATTTTGTTGTGATAACCAATCGCTGGCGTGCAGTACACTAGAGGTGGTTCTCCCTCTTCGCACAACAGCCTCACTTGTCTCAGTTCACAGGGGGTTTGAGTTGGGGTGAGAGAGAACTATGTAAGGCCAAAACTCATGGGGGACAAGTGCAAATTGCAGTAGCCATTGCTGAAATCATGCTGCTCACGTACACCCCGTTCCATGATGGTGTATGTCAACATGGCATGCCATCGGAAGTAGTGTGCTAATGATTCAGGGTGACTCACTGGCAGAAATATACTTTTTGGTGGTTTGGTAACCATGGTGCATCTTACCCCTGTTTTGGCTCACTAGTTTAGTCGTGATCGACAGGCAAGAGACACTTATGTAATTCTGTTAATATCATGCAATTCCTTCTTGATGTGAACTTTGATACTGTTCTGTTTATGATCTCATTTTAATGCCCATAAAGGACAGTTTTACAGGATACATGTTGGTATACAATCTCCAGAAGGCATCAGCTCTAGCCACGGAGTTCTTCGAAGGTTTAGTGACTTTCTAAAGTTATCTTCTGATGTAAGTTGAGACACCTCTTTGCTATTGTGTTCTTTCACATGCCAAGTGTCTTTACATTCTACAAACCTTCTTTCTTTAACAAGAAGCCCACTAACATTTTCAGTTGGAACATACCTTTCAAGAACTACCTTCAGTGATTTAATAAAGGGTTAAGTCCGATTTACCCCCCCCCCCCCAACTATCGTAAAAGTATGATTTACCCCCCTTAACTATAAAACCAGACATGTAACATGCCCCAACTCTTTAAACCAGACAAATTACCCCCCTCTATTTAAGGGACGGTGGTTTTAAGCTTGTGGAGAGTCCAAGGGGACAATGGGACCTATCAATGTCTTCTCACCACCTTCTTTTTTTCTCTTTCCTCTGAGCCCAACGAGTCTTGGAGCGAGTAATAGAGAGGACAGAAGATATAAAATCTGGCTTTCCTTTCTGGGGAGTTTGTGCTGTAGGGAGATAAGAATCCAAAGCCTAAAAGGGATAGCACCCTTATTTCAACCGGGAGACGAGTAGGCCAACCGAAACGAAAGGCGGCCAAGCGGGCACTCCACTCCCCTATAACATTCTTGCAACAAGTGAATAGGGCCCAATAGAGCGTTCGTGGATTTTCCCATGTGAGGACCCTTTCATTGATGACCGTCGTTAGCAAGCAGTAGCCGACTAGGCCTTTCCCCTCCCCGCTCTTAGTTTGCTATACTGAAAATATTTTCACGATCGAGATTACCTTCTGGGTTTAACGATTACTGCATTTGCTAAATTCTTCCATAACATAACGAGGCGGGGTTGTGTGCGAGCCTTTTAACAGCAAGGGCCATGAAAGGACCGGAGAAGGAATGCAGTGGGGGAGTCAGAGTTGAAAAGAAGATTCCTTGCTTCTTTCTCTCATGCAAATCGCAGCTCACTGCCCTGAGAACAACAGCCATGGATTCCACCGGGCAGCATATGAGAACGACAGCTATGGACCTGCGAGGCTGCGAGCTTGAGAGAGGGGAGGGGAAAGAAGATGAAGAGGTGCCTGGTGGTGGACAACAAATGAGGGGAAGGAAGGAAGATGAGAGGGGAGGAGAACAACAGATGAAGTGTTCCCTGCCTCCAGTCCTCGCCACAGGAGGTCTATTGACATCATGCCGCCAGCGAACATCATGCTGCAAGGCATGCAACGGTCCAAACTCAGGAGACGCCAGTTTCAGCTGCAGCTCCGGCGTCCTTATCCCCCTCGTCTCCTCCCTACCCACCTCTGTTGATGCCATGGGCGCCGACCACAAGGAAGCACAAGGCGCTGAGATGGAGAAGATCCAGCAGCAATCTGAGCTCGCCAGGTAGTTGAGCAGAGGCTGCTGTGCTTGGCCATTTGGCTCGGAGAGAGAGAAAGAGATGGGAAGTGAAGAACAGTCACTCACATATGGCCACTCTCAGATGCCATGCCTTCATCTTCCTGCATCTTGCTCCTCGTCGTGTAAGAAAGAGAGAACACATAGAAAGAATAATGGGAGGAGGAAGAAGAATGCAATGGAGAATGACAGGTGGGCCCATAAGTCTTTAAAATACATTTTAGCTGACCATACTGGCATGTATGGGTTAGATAGGTGGCACGTAGGAAAAACAGCCTGGTTTAGTGAGGGGGTAATTCATACTGTTTTAAAAGTTTAGGGTGTAAAATATCCGGTATAAGAGTTGAAGGGGGTAAATCATACTTAACCCTTTAATAATAAGAATAATCCCCTATCGCATCCTGAGTGGTCTGCCAAATTACTCTATCTGGAATTAACATTTGAAAATGTAATCAAACCTTTGAATTGGACTTACGTCTGGTAGTGCATTGAAATGCACAGTTGCTTGCTTATCCAGTGACTTCCATTGCAACTTAGGATTTTTGGTGCATTGCATCACACGGATAGCCAGACTTCAGATACTTTACAACATAATGTTATTAGGAATCTTGACTTAGTGTTTACAGTATGCTTACCTGTGCCAAAGTAGTTTTTACAGATTTTTGCACCATCTGCTGGTGACTTCATAATGATGACTTTGCCTTTTGCAATTTGATAGTTTCTATAATGAATGTGGGCATTTTGCAAATCTCATCTTGGATATGATTCTGACAAAAAAATGTTACTTTCCATTTTCGACCTCTACTCCAATGCTGCATTTGTTTCTTCCTTCTAAGATTCTCCTGTACTGCAGCTTAAGCAGGAATTTCCCAGAAAAGGAATTCCCCCTGCTCCACCGAAGCATGCCTTTTCAAGAATAAATTCAAGCAGGGTGCTTCTAGAAGAGGTTAGCTGTTATGTATATTGATTAATTATTTGCTTTGTTCGATGTCAAATACTACATTCAGTTGTGCTTAGCCTTTTTGACTGGTGGTTCTTGAAATGTTTTGTTTGCAGAGAAGGAACGCTTTGGAGGAGTGGATGCAAAAGCTACTTTCTGACATTGAGTTGTCAAGAAGTGCACCTGTTGCTGCTTTTCTTGAGCTGGAAGCTGCTGCACGCTCATGTATGTTCTGCTTGACATATTCTACTGAAGACATACTTTTTACTGATTGTGCATTGATCCATTTATTAACTAAAATTCTTAACATTTTTAGCAAATGTTTAATTATGCTATTTCTCTGAATCCAGATTTCCAAGATTGGAATCAGCGTCCTTCTGAAGCGGGTTCTTCAGCAAAAAGTAGTACAGATTCTTCTCCGCGTCTGGACGAACATGGTTCAGGTGTTCTCGCTGAGTCCACTCAAATGAATTCAGCCCTTGCTCATGGTACTGGTCCGACAGGAGCAACTGGTAATGGTATGCTGGGAGATTCTATCTTAGATCAGCCCAATGAGCGGGTTAGTAGCATGTTAAATCACAGGAAAAAGAACCATGTCTTTTTGGAACATGGTGTTAGGAATGGTTCCATAGATACTTATAAGGGAGTGGTTTCCGAAGAGGATCACGATTCTAACCCTGGCCATGCCAGGAAGGACTCTGCTGAAAGTATAGGAAGTGATTTGAGTTCTTTGAGGGGCAGTGAATTATCGGTTCCTGGAGTTAGTAGTTCCCTTTGGGATGGTCCTGTGGATCTTCCAAGTGGAATTGATGGACATAGCCAAACAGAACAATTTACAGGTTTAGATATGCAGCTTTTATATGATATGGATGCACAAATCATCCTTCCCGCTGATCAAAGGCCTAAGTTGACTAGACTTTTGATCACCATGGACAGAAGACTGGCAACAGCAAAAACTGATATGGAGGATCTTATAGCACGACTAAATCAGGAAGTGGCTGTCAAAGAATATCTTGCGACAAAGGTTACGTTTCTACCTGACATTCATTTCTAATGCCTATGGATTATGCTTAAACACATGATATGCTTTGTTTTACATGTTTTGAGTGTAATATAAATTGATATGTGTTTTTTTTCATTCATACTTTCTTGACATACATTGACTTTGTGCTTCTCTGCTATTCTGTGCAGGTCAAAGATTTGGAGGTTGAGTTGGAAGCTACAAAGCAGAAAGACAGAGAGATTCTACAGCAGGCTATCTTGACTGAAAGAGAGAAAATTACCCAGATGCAGTGGGATATGGATGAGCTCTGCAGGAAGTACTCTGAAATGGAGTCAAACCTGAAGATTGAACAAGTTGGTTTTCCTCTTTGTCCTCATGGCTTACTCTTTGTCCTCATGGCTTAGTTTCTTACTATCCATCTTACAAGTATTTTCTTATTTCTTTCTACTTAATTGCAGAGTGAGAAAACTCGTGTGCTGTCTGAGAAAACTACTGCTAGTGGTGAAAACGAAATGTTACTGGAAGAACTAGAAGCTAAGCAAAAAGAAGTTGAGAGTTTGCAACAACATCTTCAAGAAGTCGAGGCAAAGTCTAAAGCAGATATAAAGGTTCTTGTTAAAGAGGTGAAATCTCTTCGGAACTCCCAAAAGGAGATGAAGAAAGTGCTGAATCAGTATCACGAGGAGAAGACTGAATTAGAGGTATAAATTTGAATTTATAAGCTTTTCTTTCTTGCAGAACTATGACAATATCTATAAGTTGTGTGAAATTGTTGCTATGGCTGGTCTCTCGTTGCTCAAGCCAGGACCATAACCCTTTACAAGTTGCAAACTAGATTTTGGTTGTAGCTAAGAGAGTGGCTTGTCAAAGTCATTATACAGAGGAAGCCTTCGGAAGCATGCAAGCCATCTTGAGTGTTTGCTTATCCACTTCTAACTTATCATGATTTCTGCATCTCTACCACCCATGCAACATATGGACTTTTTTATTATATAACCAGCACAGCCACCTATTCTTGGTGTGATTCATTTTGTCAAGCCAGGTTGAATAAAAGATTTCTATCTACACAAGCTAGATTCAACAGTGATTTCTTTATATATGATCACTCTTGGACAATTGAATTTAATATTGCTTGTTTGTATACCACTTCACCAAAGAAATTGAGAGAGAGAATGAGGGGGTGAGGGGTTCTTTTATTCTTTTGCTTTTCACACTGGTTGATTAGAAGACAAGGGATAGTGCAATCTCCCTCAGATCGTGTGGGCTTCTCCTGGCACGGCTAGAGGCTCTGATTAGCTAGGGTTTGGGCTGAAGCCTTGCCTTTGTTATTCATGCTTAATCAAAATCGAGGTACATGGGTCCCTTTTATAGGGATGACTCAGACTGCTGCTGTACCAATGGGTATTTTTCATGTAAACAGGAATTTGACCCTCAAGAAGATCCTTACTCCATTCAGAAATATAAGGTGTATTTTGACTGTCCAATTTTGTGCTTTGACCAACTATTAATCTAATAATATTTATGTTTTACCGTAAAAATTGATATTGTTGGATTTATGTTCCAAATTACTTTCTTATGACTGATTTTGTAACCGTAAGTGAGACAGTGTAATAGTACATTCTTTAAAAAAACTTATCTTTTATTTCCTGACTAAATCAGATCCTTCCTAACTGATAGATAGGATACAAAATAACTTTGAAACTAATAATTATTTAGGCAATAGTGATAGATAGGATACAAAATAACTTTGAAACTAATAATTATAGGCAATAGTTATTCTTGGAAGGTATGTAAACCCTTCCCATATTCTAGTTCTACAATATGCGTCACTTTACGTGCTACAAGCACCAACGCCCATAACAGCTGATTATCAAAAATTTATATCCAATTTATCCATATTACCATTTTATGTTTTCTTAAGTTCAAGGTTCTGGTAGTTATACTTCTTACGATCACTATTCTCTCTAGCTACTAATTGTATTTATTATATATTCCAGAGGATTGTTAACAGAGAGAAGCAGCGGTCAACACGTGCAAGGTTATCCCGTGAAAAAATTCTTCACGAATGCAGACTGCTCCGTGAGCGTCTACAGGAGTGTACTGCCAAGTTTCTTGCAGATGAGCAAGACAACATGACTATTGATCTATCATCGTTGCCTGATGCATTAGATCTTGTGACAACATCAGACAATAGAATACGCCTGCTTGTTGCTGAGGTAATGTTTTAAATATCTTTTGATTGATTATTCTCATTTAAACTCCTTTTAGCTTTTCACGGAGAAGGCATACTAAGAAAGTTGAGCTCAAACTCTGATGGAAACATCAGACACTACCTGACACTTGCTTCTTCAAAGAAGCTGCAGTCAAAGATTTGGAACAGTTTAACTCCTGGCCTAGATTGATTTATAGTTTTCTCAGCTTCTGCTAAGATTTGAAGTTTGAGCCACCTAGTTGGGCCTTCTAGCTTTATCTGTGTTAACCTTCATAGCTGCATTCGCTTGATTTTAATTGGAACAAGGTTTAGGCGTAAGTTTTGGTTAGCTCTGGGAAACAGTTTTTCATCTTCCCAGCTGCAGAGTGATGCCATTTCAGATCAGTGAAACTACTAAAGAAATTAGCAAAATGATCTATATTTTTCGCACTTTTTTTTTGCTATTTTACAACCATAGTTGCATTTACTTTATACCACATACTGGCACAACTATCCCTAAAAAAAGAAGTCCTGTCGATGACATATTTATTGTCTAATGGTCATCTTGGTACAGAGGTCATTGTTTTCAGTGTGATGTACCTGTCCATTTAGAAAGTGATTTTGACTATTCAATGTTACGCTTCAGTTTTCATGAGGTTCTCTCTTCCCTTGTGCCCATGAAAGCATGGATCTGTTAGTTACATTCACAAACTATGTTCTATATTGATCGTGCTCTCTCAATCTCTCAGGCTCAACTTCTGGCACGAGATGATGAACAGGGGTCTTCTGATGATGGCGATAACTCTGATGGCAAATCCTCAGTTACCATGAGCAGTGAAGATGCATATGTTACTAATGAAGAGACAACAAAAATGTTATCTGATCTGCTTATTGACAATGCACAACTGAGGTTGCGCTTGAATTCTCTCATCCTTAATGCTGTAAATACTGCTGTGAAGACAGAGAAAGAAGGTAGTGATGGAATTGTCCCAAAAAAGACGGTGCTTAATTGGTTACTGGATAGATAGAAAAACCAGTGTATATTCTTGTGAATTAGCTCTTCTAGTTATGCGGCCTTCTCAAAGTCATATGATGAGTATTGCTATACTGCCGGAGTAACAGGAGGAAAAAAAATTCTATATCTTCCTTACATGTAGATCAAGCATGTTGCGGTGTTGTATGTCTTATTTACAGATTGATCGAGGATAATATAATTAGGTGGCTTCTGAGCCTGGTCTCCTAGCGGGAGAACGGTAGGCTCATATGGTTTTGGGGAGGGCTTGCAACTGGAGTGGTGGAGAACATGAGTCCCCCTTTTTGCACCATACTTCAATTTGTCATTGCAAAGCTGATGGATAGCTGCATGGTTGTATCTTTGTACAGATGTTTCAGATGGTGAGTTCCCAGCAGGAAGGCATTCTCCACTATAGTAAAAACTCTGGATTAATCTTCACCCATAGAGTGTTCCACTGTTAATCACTACTTTGATACTCATGCAATTGCACCTCTTCCAGCCTGAAATTTTTTTTTCTTATGTTGCATACAATTGTCAAGAGCTTACGCAGGCTGGACACTTGACCCTGACAGATGTTTAGATCATATGTGTGTTTATGCTTGATGTGTTATATACAGATGGTAGCCGCCACCTGCGTACTACTTTCCATCTCGCTTTTGTTTTTTGTTAGAAGTTTTAAGTCGCTTTCTTTTTTTTACTCTATTAAATGTTCTTCACAAGGCGATACAGAAGATTAAAAGGCGCATCCTTAAATTTTGTTCCAATGAAAATAAGAAAATGCGGATGTACTCCGTAGTATGACTATAAGCATCGTCTGCTCAATTTAGAATTTGAATTTTAAAATTTAATAGTAGAGTTGATTTTAATGTTTTTTTGTTATAGTTTATTTCTTACATTGATTTTTTATCCCTAAGATTATTTTTATCCACAAATTATTTTTTTTGCTAATAAGCATTACGGCTTACCCATTCTTACAGAGGTGCCATGTCAGATGGTTCTTATCTCCATTTTCTTTTTCAGCCAATAAACTTAAAATACTTTTATTAAATAAATATACAAAACAACCTCTAGAACTATGTATTTACGGTTAAAGACTCTTGTCCTACTTGCTAGCAACTCAATTACATTTATAATCTTCTTAGCCACTTTCCTCATTTTCCTCTTGCGACATTTCCTCTTCCTCTCGAGAGGGTGCACCACCTTAAATCTAATCTTCCCATCTCTAACGTCAACCTCATCTCCTTACCCTTCTATGCCATCCGAGGACACGTAACCATCTCAAATCACCTTATAGTTATCACGGGACGTGTGATTTTTTAGAATCGCTCTTTTTTATCTATCTCTCGGTGGCTAGATCTGCTTGGCAGCGCCTCACGGTGGCCGAGTTTGTTTGTTGGCGTCGAATCTCATCACCCACCGTAACCGGCAGCTTTTGATTGGCCGGTGGTTGCGACGGTGCCACATCGTCGTCATACCGAGCAGTCTTGGTTGACCACACCACCATCTTTCTTACATGACGTATCTCCAGGTATCATTCATTTAATCTTTTATCTCTTTTAAAACTATCCAATTGTGGTCACCTCTTCAAACTACTACTCTCTTCTCATCGTTTCACTATATAAGATATCTCATTTTTTTTCATGGTATCAAATTTATATAGTAAAATTGAGAGTTATGTTACGGAGACATGTGTTGTAAATGTAGCATGGTAAATTTTAGTTTAGTCCCACTCCTAGATCACATGATCTTTTTGGCATTGACACGGCAATCACGGTGGACCGGTGGCATGGAAGATGGAATCGCCTCAGCACGAGTCCACGGCGGCAAGAAAAAGCGCCACACCGTGTATGCCCACCGGCCACGGAAAAAAAGGTATCCATCTGGGCACAGGGCAAGGCCCACCTGTACAGCACGTTCCATCTGGGCCCCATTTGTCGGCCAAGCAGCACGCAGCAGCAAAGTTCGCCGGTTGCGTTCACACTTCACAGTATTCACCTTCCACCGCCAGAAAAAGAAAGAAAGAGAGGGGGAGGGGGAAAAAAATAAAAAAGGCGACGTAATCAATGGGGGACAGCGCGATCGGTCCAAGTTACCGTCGTTAACCATCGCGAGCTCGCAGTCGCAGCCGTCCCGTCCCCTCCCCGGCCTCCGCGATCCGCGTCCGCCTCGAGCCCAAACCCACCCCACCAACCCAACCCAACCCCATCGAGAGGGAGAGAGGGGACGCGCGGCGGCGGCGGCGGCGGATCGGCGGGGAAAGGGGAGGCGAGCATACGATGGGCGGCGGCGGCGAGTAGGACGGCGGCGAGCGGCAGCGCGAGGAGGAGGAGGAGGAGGCGGGGGCACCATGTCTGCGGTAGTCTGTGGCAAGAGGTCCTCCTCCATCTTCGCCGACGACCTCCTACCGCCGTCCCCTCCCTCCCCTCATTCTCACCACCACCACCATCCGGCCAAGAGGTCCCGCTGCTCCCCGCAACGCGCCTCCTTCGACGCCCACCGGCGGGAGGCTCACCTCCACCAGCTCTTCTCCTTGTTCCCGGACATGGATCCCCAGGTCCGTCGGCTCCCCCCATTGATTTTTTCCCCTCTTGTCGCATTTGAAGGAGGGCGGTAGCTGATACTAGTATCATTTTGACGCGGAAAGTGCGGTCTGGTATTGGGAATTTGGGATCCCGTGTTTGGGGGCGCTGAGGTGGGTGCGTGCATGTTGAGGTGTGGCGACGATGATTCATGGGTAAATTCCTGGTCTGCGGGTGATCTCCGGTCACTAATTTGGGCGGGCTAGATGAGAAAAATGCGTGTTCTTTATGGCTAGATTTGTGATACCATTTTGTCTTCACGGGTTGTTTTGTGGGGGCGAATTTGCTGTTATGGTGTATGGATTACTGCAAACTGGATCCTTTCATCAGAAAGTGGGCATTTTTATTTCCTTTCTGGAGGTGTAAGGACGAAGGATATGCCAATCAGAATTAGGGCTCTTGTGGCGTTTTGGTTAGATGGTCTTGTGATGCTTATGCTGCACTGCGGTCTGGGGAGGAAAAACGAGCGTACTTGAAGGCTTTGGGATATGCTTTTACATTGATGTTTTCTTTGATAGCATTGAATCTACTGTTTTCCTGTATATGTTTGTTTACCACCATTTACCGATTGATTTAGTGTTCAGATCCTTTTAAATAAGGAAAACATACCAGTTCCACTTATAAGTACCAAATCAATTGATAGCACAATTTCTACGTGCTTATCATTTCTAGCACTGAATGATGGGCACCACTATGCCGATGACTATGAGTACACCTAAGAGATTACATCTCTACATGTAATGTTTCTTGGAGTTTTGCAAAGCTACACTATCTCATTCGAGAAAGTTGTGGTTTCCAGCCTGTAGAGACTAGGCAAGGTTGATGAGCACTGAGCAGCTGTGTTTATATTCTTCTACACTATATGAAATGATTGTTGCATGGGAAAATTCATGTGTGTATACTTTGTTAGTTCTGCGTAATGTTTATCCTTTGTAGCTGCAGTAATGCGAGGTATTTGCGCACTTAGTATTATCTCTCAGCCGTATAACTAACTGATCATGGTTTCTGAAAATTTATTTTAGTTGCTCGAAGGAGCTCTTGATGCTTCTGGAGATGATCTGGATTCAGCAATAAAGAGTTTAAACAATCTGCGCTTGGAGTCTACAGAGGCTATCTTATCAGCTACTGGCTGCAAATCTGAAAACGGGCTCCCCACAGCAGTTTATCCTTCTGTTGAAGGTTCAGTTTTTTACCAAAAGCTTTTTATTTCTAGGATCCATGCATATAATTCTCATGTACTCATACTTCTTACATTTGTCTCACTTCAATTATAGACACCGCAGTACCAATATATCATAACTGGATATGTGGGTCATGATATACTCTTTCAAACTTGTCTATCAATATTATTCAGAGATCTCTAGCCATGCTGGTTTCTTTGATGTCTGTTCTTATGTTTATATTCTGCAATGTTATGTGCTGTTCAATTGAAAACACTGGACATGATTCAGTCAATTATGTTATATGGAGTGTGCATGATTAACTAGACAAATTCTGATGACCGCATATCCTTTTCTATCTTCCATTCTTTTATATTCACCATATTTAGAATAGTTGTGTATCCTTCTCAGTGTGCCCCCAAGTTGTCAAGTTCTTGCATTGCATTTTGTGGCTATATACTACCCAGGTTCTTTGTATTTCTTTACCAAAATACTGCTAGGCTTTGCCCAGCAATGTTAAACTATATTATTAAAAAATATTTACAGAATAATTACAAGGAAAGAAAAAGGAAAACCCAAGCCAATTCTAGATTATATTGTTTCCTCTCACAACACATGAATCGGTTGCATCTCATTCCCTGTGCATATGTAGCATATTGCATATATGACAACAGCAACTATTTTGCATATCTTTGCAGGTATTGTTAATAATGGTGGTGCGAGTACAGCTACTGAACATCCACCTGTTGCAGATAATTGTCAGACAGGTAATAGTGGTTCTGAATGGGTTGAGCTATTTGTCAGAGAGATGACAAATGCATCTGATATGGGCGATGCGCGTGCTCGCGCCTCAAGAGCTTTAGAAGTTTTGGAGAAGTCAATTGTGGAGCGCACAGGAGCTGATGCAGCACAGAACTTGCAAAAGGTACTCGTGTGTATCTTATCTATCTTCTCTAGGGTGTAAAAAACATCGTAGTGTTTGGTCAGCAATTCGGCATGTAGAAAACATGCATGATTAAAGAGGAACATTGAATACTTCCATATTTTTCTTATTGTACAGGAAAATATGATGCTTAAGGAGCAATTGACCGTCGTCCTGCGAGAGAACGCTGTCCTCAAGCGAGCAGTCGCCATTCAACATGAGCGGCAAAAGGAGTACGACGAGAGGAGTCAGGAGGTTCAGAGTTTGAAGCAACTTGTTGTGCAGTACCAGGAGCAGCTGAGGACCCTAGAGGTGACAACCACAATTCTATCCCCTTCTGCAAGTTTGCTCTTTTTTTCTGCCTAACATGCATTACTGATGAAGAATCTTCTGGGGTCAAACATGTTGCAGATAAACAACTATGCGCTGACGATGCATCTGAAGCAGGCTCAGCAGAACAACTCCATCCCCGGGCACTTCAATCCTGACGTCTTCTAACTTTTGCCGCAGGACGGTCTCTCCAGAATAATAATCTCTGAAGATGTCAAAGTGTTGTGTTGTTGGTGGGAAGTTGCCTACTGCCTCTGCGATAAGAGATCAAAATTGTCATGTTATTACACCGTGAATTTACCATTGAACTTGTGCTCCTTCCATACAGTTTACAATCCACCAAATTACACCGAGTTTTGCCACCTATTCAATCTGTGTGCCGCCTGTCGTTTTGAATTCAGGATTGGTCCATGCCAAAAAGTATCCTTGGAACATATGGCATGTTAAACTCGTTTGGAACGTATGATAATTTTAGTACCCAGTACAAATTGTACATAAAATTATACAAGTTCTTTTTGAATTAAATTTGCTTTAATTTGGAAGAAAACGGCACGATTTACGAGTCCAATTTCGCGATACGAGCCTCTTCGGATTCACGAGCCCAATATCGCGAGACGAGCCAGGCCGAGCCGCACTGGGCTTCGGAATCGGACGGTCGCCATCGCACGGCTCTCGGATCGTGTTCTCCAAGGCTTTTCTCCTATATAACCAACGCGGCAACCCCATCACTCCCCGCCTCCGCTGCTTGATCCGAGGAGTTCGCCGTGAGGCTCGCCGAAACCCTAGACCAGTAGACCTCTCCCCTCCGATCGCCGGTATCAATGGCGGTCACGGTCGCTGCCAGCAGCCGGAAGCGCGGGTTCGCCGACATCCTCGACGACCCGTTCCCCCTCCCGTCGCACCACCTGGCGAAACGCGGCCGGTGCTCGTCGTCGGCCGCCTCCGCAGCTGACCTTGGGGTGAGCTTGGAGTTCGATCCGGTCGAAGTGCTGCAGCTCATATTCCCCCATGAAGATCCGCAGGTATTGGAGGCATCCATCGATCTTTGTTTACCTTCTGTTTTTTTATTGCTCTGTTTTTTACTATTTGGGGAGGTAAGCTTCTTCACCATAGGAGCGCTAATCGATCACGATGCAGATGAGAGGATTGTGATTGATGACTGAATCATCAGCCGCATAAATTAGCATGCATCATTTTTTTTTGTGGAATTCAAGTTTACACAGGCACTTAGTAAGTAGAGGATTAATAATCCTGATTTTAATTCGTTCAAGAAAAAAAAAGTATCCTGATTTTACTAATGAGACTTATTGATGATATTGATATCGAATATAATTCAACATTGATCATTGTGTTTGATGTTGCATATGATTCATCATAGTTCATTGTGTTTGTAAATATGATGTCTGTGCCAGTTTGTCTGAGACTTTTTTTCCCTTTTGAATTTGTAGCTCCTAAAGAACTTTTTTGAAGCGTCCGGTAATGTGTTGGACGCTGCAATTAGAGGATTCAAACATCATTTACAGTCTGATACTGATACTGAGATCACAGAGACGATTTCTGGTGATGGAGGAAACGAGGTATTCTCTCCTAAAGGTATGTCTGTATGGCAGTGACTCAAGTAGCACTATTTGTTTTCCTTTCAGTCATGATTTTTTTTGTTTAGTAACTACTATTTACATAACTTTCCAGATCAATAAGTTAATTTTGCGGTGATTTGAAACTCTCTTTTTTGCTGATGCTTATTGCAGTTGAATCTGATTTGTCAGCGATGAGCATTCCATCCAATGGGTCTGAATGGGCTGAGCTAGTTGTCAAGGAAATGTCCTCTGCTCTAGATTTGGTTGATGCCAAGACCCGAGCCTTTAGGATACTTGACTTATTCGAGAAATCCACTGCAAAATGTACTAGTCCAGATGAAATGCGGAAAATGCGCGAGGTAACAAATACTACTCCCTCCAGTTGTAATAATGTCGTCTTGAATATTCTTCAATCGAACTTTCAAAACTTTAACTATCAATATCATCTTAGATATCTTAATTGAACATATGAAAATCACGTGTACTATTAGTTTGTCTTGAAAAAATAATTTTGTGAAGCAGGAGAAAATTAGTGGTCAAAATTTTCTTTCAAAGAACATTCTGATTTCCAAAACTACATCTTTGGATGATCAAAGGGAAGTGCAAGTTAACAATCACATGAAAACTAACCAATCATGATAAAAAAATGCTCGCCGTAGGATGTGATAGATAGGGGTGGAAATATGATTCTTCCAAGAGTCCTCTAGACTGCCGAAGAAGTTTGGAATCTCTAGAGAGATTGTAGCTAATAAAAATATGTTGTCTTCACTTGTATTTTTTTTCATGTGTGGGGATTGTGCCTATCTACCCCACATATATGGCTTTGCTCTTCCATGTCAAGATTCGTGCCCGATCTGTATTGAACGTAGCATGCATGTTGAGATTTGTCACTCTGAACTTAAACCGTGGCTGCTTGACTGATCAACTTGACTGATACTTCCAGGAACACAAGATACTAAAACTGATGCTAGGAGGCCTTCTCAAACAGAACGGTGTCCTGAAGCGCGCATTTCTTAAACAGCACAATCGGTTGAATGATTATGAAAAAATGTCACAGGAGCGGTCGCAGATTATTGACGCGTACGAAAAGGAGATAAAGGCGCTACAGGTTTGTGTGTTTATCACAACATTTTTTAATTTTCATTTCTTATGTTTGTTCTAACAAGAATCTTGTTCGTTCATCTCTTATCTTGCAGCATAGGAATTATGTCCTTTCATATCATCTTGCCCAAGCGACGCAAAACGGCATTATCACCGGCCATTGCAACCCAGACGTCTTCTAGGTGATACTGCTGCTACAACTGCTAGCTTGTTATACCGAAGATTGAAACCTAGCTCGCAAGATACTGAAGCTGAAAGCTAAGAAAGATCCCATTGTAATCAGTTTATGGGCAGTTTGATCTTCTGAAAAGCGTACTTAGATCAATGTGGACCAAAATTGAGTGAACCCAGGACCTTTTTTTATCTTTTGAATCCTGCTAGCAACCTCGTGCTATGCACAAAATCCTGTTTGTTATGGAATAAGCATGGGACAAGTGTAGTGTTTGTTTAATGCTGGGTAAAATCACAGAATAATATATGTGTGCCCTTTGTTTTAGCTGCCACGATTCTTGTAGTTCTGAATACAAATCTCCATAGCATGATACTATAGTCCAATCGCAACTCACATGCTCATGTTTAAATACAATATCGTCCGTAAACAATTGCTTGGTCATTTACTGCAGGGCTTGACTAATTGTGTCCATAATATATTCACTCGCCATTCACCTGCTCCTTTAATATAATTTGGTCATGTATCTGCTAGTTGCTGACATGGCTCGAACGAAAATTTTCTGATATTTTGGGTTTACCGGTGCATCCTGGTAGGATGTGAAATAGAATTTATCCATAAAGAAATTTCTGATATTTTGAGTTTACCGGTGGGTTCTGGTACGATGTGCATCTAATAAAAGAAATTGAATTAATCGGCAAAAAATAAGTTCGATTAAAATCCGTCAAAATTTCAATTTTTTGACTTAAAAATTTCAGCCCCCGACCCCCGGAAATTTGTAAAGCTTGCATTCTCGTTGCAAGTTTGTAACCAACGGAGAAGCATGGAACAGTATGTCTTCTTGGCCACTGTACTGATACTCTCTCTTGCCTTCGTCAAGCTCAGGCCACGCAAGAATGGCAACAACCCGCCTCCGGGGCCGTGGCAGCTGCCGGTCATCGGCAGCCTGCACCACCTCGCCGGAGCGCTCCCTCACCGCGCGCTGCGTGACCTGGCCCGCCGCCACGGCGAGCTCATGCTGCTCCGCCTCGGTGAGCTCCTCGTCGTCGTGGCGTCGTCGCCCGGCGCGGCGAGGGAGGTCATGAGGACCCACGACGCCGCCTTCGCCACGCGTCCGCAGACGGCTACGCTCCGCGCGCTCACCCGTGACGGCCTCGGCGTCGCGTTCGCGCCGCAGGGGGAGCACTGGCGCTGCCTCCGCAAGCTCTGCGTCACGGAGCTGCTCGGCGCGCGCCGCGTCCGCTGCCTCCGCCGCGCCCGCGAGGCCGAGGCCGCCACCCTCGTCGCGTCCGTCGCGTCGTTGTCGTCGCCATCGCCGTCCGAGCCGGTGAACGTCAGCTCCCTCGTCGCCAAGTACGTCACTGACGCCGTGGTGCGGGCCGTGGTGGGTGACCGGATCAGGGACCGCGACGCGTTCCTGGAGAGGCTGGAGGAGGGCGTCAAGGTGGCCGCCGGGTTCACCCTCGCCGACGTGTTCCCGTCGTCGCGCCTCGCCCGCGCGCTCAGTGGGATGGCGCGCCGGGCCGAGGCACACAGCCGCGAGATGACCCGTCTCATGGACGGCGTCATCGAGGAGCACCGACAGAGGAGGGCAGCCGACGGGTGGCGCGACGAGGAAGACGAGGACCTCCTCGACGTGCTGCTCCGGATCCAGAAGGACGGTGGCCTCCAGATCCCTCTTGACATGGGCACTATCCGTTCTGTGATCATCGTAAGTTCCCACTCTCTCTCCTCCGCACAAGTGTTCGACCAAATTCTTCCCCCTCCAAGGTGTTCGACGAAATCCACGACCCGTCAACCATATAGGATCTCTTCAGCGCGGGGAGCGAGACGACGGGGACGACGCTCCAATGGGCGATGGCGGAGCTGATGCGGAACCCGGCAACGCTCCGCAAGGCGCAGGCGGAGGTGCGCGGCGTCCTCGCCGGGCAGACCCACGTCGCGGAGGACGCCCTCCCCGAGCTCCACTACCTCCACCTCGTCATCAAGGAGACGCTCCGCCTCCACGTCGCGGTGCCCCTCCTCCTGCCGCGGGAGTGCCAGGAGCCCCGCTGCCGCGTGCTCGGCTACGACGTGCCGGAGCGCGCCATGGTGCTCGTCAACGCGTGGGCGATCTGCCGCGACGCCGCGGTGTGGGGCCCCGACGCCGAGGAGTTCCGGCCGGAGAGGTTCGACGGCGGCGGCCCGGTGGACTTCAGGGGGACGGACTTCGAGTTCGTGCCGTTCGGAGCCGGCCGGAGGATGTGCCCCGGCGTGGCCTTCGCCGTCGCCATCATGGAGCTCGGGCTCGCGAGCCTCCTCTTCCACTTCGACTGGGAGCTCCCCGGAGGCGCTGCTCCCGGCGAGCTGGACATGGCGGAGGGGCTCGGGATCACGGCGAGGAGGAAGAACGATCTGTGGCTGCATGCTACTATTCGTGTTCCTGTTCCTAACACAGACACAAGCTAGATGAGATGATTGATTTCTTTGTCCAAATCAGTTAAATTTCTTGGCTTCGGATGTATGATCTAACTTGAAATTCGTCCTTAATTAAACTTTCAAAAGAGCACTAGCTTTTGATTTCATTACTTAGCCCCTTGTAATTCCGTATATATAAATGGCATAACTCTTGCCTGTATTCACTTCAGAAAACATTCTTTTGGATTAAAAAATAATCGGTGATTGATAGAAAATAATTAACTATTGTCAATAAGTGAGCGAAAAAACAGCATCAGAAGTCAGAAACTTTTTAAGTCAACCTGGCAATTCGTTTTAAATTGTCATCAAAATAAGAAGAATCATTTTGACACGTAAACACTATTTCATCGGTGCTTATATACAACATAACCTGCTGTCCTCTTACTCTGAGCGGCTGACATATGACGCTCCGGATCTTATGAGTCTATATGTCAACGACCCACGTCGAAGGACAGTACGTCAGACAAACCCTTTCTGTATAACACATGAGTTTGTCTTTACTACCCAAATTTTCGTTTCTCTTGGGTTGAGTATTACTTTACAAAATATGTAGTATAATTCAATGATTCACTATCAATTCACCTTTTTTAAGTGCAAGAGTTGACCTTAATGTAGGGAATCAGCTGTTTCTCATCGATCTAACATGGCATTTTCTTCACGCGGTACTTAAGCTTGAGGCACAAATTCAGGCATAAAAGGCAAATTATATTGCAGTGTACCTTGAGATGCACTCGTGTTTCAATTTTTCAGAAGGTGCATATATCTTACAAACTTTTGTTACATTATATCTGGAAACGTACAATACTTTATCTTTAAAAGCAATAGCTTGTACATGACAGCAACACCTTATTGTGTTCGTGCATGAATTTCTACTAATGCACCTCTCGGAGCTCTGGAATATTTCAGGAGTAACATCTTGTAAGTATAGGTACTATAATTTGCAGAAAGTATTTTTTGTCTCCTAGGTCCATATACCATTCGGCTATGATCAACATTTTCCATGACAACGTGCAATTAATTAATCATCATATTGTTTCAAGTCCCACATGAAGTACCGGTTGTAGATAAAGATCCCGTTTCCTAGAAACGCTCATGCCGAATTCCTCCTCCATATCCATCCCATCTGGTGTTACACCTGGAGGGAGATGCCAATCAAAGTGGTATAGAAGAGCAGTGAGGGCCATTTCGATTGTCGCATTTGCAAATGTTATTCCTGGGCACATCCTTCGTCCTGCTCCAAATGGTATGAACTCAAAATTTGTGCCTCTAAAATCAACTGCAACTTTCTCAAAACGCTCTGGCATAAACACTTCTGCATCATTCCAATATGTAGGGTCTCTGCCGATAGCCCATGCATTTACAAACATGATTGTTCCCTTGGGAACATCGTAGCCGAGGATTTTACACGACTCCTGACACTCTTTTGGGACAAGTAAAGGTGCAACAGGGTGCAACCGTAGTGTTTCCTTGATTATGTTCTTTGGGTACTTTAAATTAATTAAGTCATCTTCAGTTACCCTAGACCTGCCTTGCAAAACATGTCTTATCTCTGCTTGTGCGTTTTGCATCACATGAGGGTTCCTCACAAGCTCTGACAGGGCCCATTCCAGTGTTGTTGATGTTGATTCGCTTCCACCTGCAAACATGTCCTGGCCGATGCATGTCATGCATATGTTAGTGCATGTTAAAGGAAACATGCATATTTACAGTGTTACATAAAATTTATACATTTTGTTGATGGAGGGTAGGAAAGCACAAAGTGGGGAGCCATTCATACATAAATCTATACTCCCTCTGATAAAAGATACTTGACATAGGAGTTTTTAATTTCCACGGTATTTAAGGTGTGATTTTGACCATAATTTTATATATTAGATAATTTTATAAAATCTAATAAATGTTTGGAGATTATGAAATTCTTTTCAAGACACAAACCTATACATGCCATTTTCTGTTGTCAATAATTTCGTCAAATTACAAGTATATTTAATAAAAGACTCGATAAAATTTTGAAAATAAAGCTAGTTAATTCTATAAAAAAAATCGATGGAGGTAGTCTTGTGTGGTAAATACTTACAAGAATGACGGCTTTGACGGTTGCCATGGTGAGGGTGCCATCAAGATCATCACCTTCCTTCTGGATTCTCATGAGGGTGTTCAGCAAGCACTCCGTGTCGCCATGCGCGTCGTCGTGGTGAGCTGCTCTCTGCTCCCGGTGCTGCTTGATAGCGCAGTCCACCAGCTCGAACAGCTTGGCGTTCAGCACCTTCACGTCGCGCACCGTGCTCCCGGCGGCGCGGAGGAGCCGCGACGACGGGAACAGGTCGGCGACGCCGAACCCGGTTGTCTTCTTGAGCGCCTCCGCGAGCGTCTCGAGGAACTCCTCCCGCCACTGGAAGCACTCCCCCATGATGGCGCGCAGCGCCAGGTCGGTCATCGGCCCGGTGATCTGCCTGCTGACGTTCACCGCCTCCTCGCCGGCGCCGGCCGCAGCGACGGTGGCGATGGCGTCGACGAGGCGGGCGACCTGCTCCTCCCGGATGGGGCGGAACGACCGCACCCGCTTCACGCTGAGCAGCTCGAGGGTGCAGATCCCGCGGAGCTGCCGCCACTTCTTGCCGTAGGGGGAGAAGAGGATCCCGACCTTGTCGCCGATGGACTCCCTCACGGTGACGCTCATGGCGCGGGTGGAGAACGCCGCGTCGTGCGTCTTGAGGATCTCCCTGGCGGCGTCCGGGGTCGAGGCCACCACGACGGGGAGCTCGCCGAGGCGGAGGTACATGACGGGGGCGTCGTGCCGCCGCGCGAGGTCGGCCAGCGCGCGGTGCACCACCACCCGCGGGCTCATCGCGAGGTGGTGCAGGCTGCCGATGAACGGCAGCCGCCATGGCCCCGGAGGCAGCCTCGGTCCACCCGTGGCGCCATTCTTGCCACTACGACGACGACGTAGCTCCAGTGACACGCCGCAGATCATGGCGACAATGATCAATACCAGCAAGTTCGACAAGCTCCATCTCCATGGGCTCCCATGAAGCGGATTACTCTTCACAAAATCCATGGCGTTTCACAAAGCTTAGAGTTGATTAACTCAATCTACGCTTGATTACGTAGGATTACTGTGTATATCAAACTCGTGATGAGTTAGTGTTATGTGATCTGATGCATATGATTAACCCCTCCGGCTGAGTGTATTTATAGGAAGCAGGTAGCTAGCTAATGGTGAATTGGTGATGATATCACCAGCCCAAGGCAATATGTGTTGCAGGCTTCGCCGCCGCAATCATCATTGCGTGTGATAGAAATAATTGGCATGAATTTTCAATACGAGATAAGAACATGGAAGAAGAAGAAGCGGCGCTTCTACCTAGTTTTCATGCGGACATCTTGCTGATGTCGGCATGATATCAACGCATAAACTATCTCCTCCCTCTGACGGGCATACCATTGTATAGATTTTATATTATAATAGAAGAAAAATAATAATCAGCCTACCATACCGTGCAAGATTTTTGTACCAATATTAATCAGCTGCTATGTCATGCACTGTGTTATTTCTGATTTTTCTTGATATGAAAGAGGGAAGGAGGAAAGAGAAAGTATCCATCTTATAGCAAATTCTAATATCAATGTGGGGATCGAATTTAGACTACATATTTTCTAGGGTAATAGCCACAAGCGGATCCATTATTATGGCGAGGTGTGACGTCCGTCATAGCTCAGCTGACCGTGAAAACCCCCCTCTCTCTCTCTCGTGGCAGAGCAGGCAGAGCTGGAGTCCGTCGGCTGCGTGTGCTTTGGCTGCTAATCTCCGGCAACAAAAACATGATTAGGCCCAATCATAAAAATGCTCCTGGAGAGGTAGCCCATAAGGCCAGGAAGTCAGATCGTCAGTCGTCTCGCCGTCTTCTTCCCAGTTTGCAGTTGTTGATATTTTCTATGCTGCTGTTGATGCTATAAACATAGAGATGAATCATCGATTTAGTGAGGTTCTTGTTAACAACCAAATTTGACAAACAAATCCCCGGGTTTGAAACAACAATTGAAGCGAAATTGAAGGAATGTGCGGTTCTCGGAGACAGAGTGCGCGTCGGTTGATGTCCGAATCGGCTAAGGGATCAATCGACTGAGACCGAGTCGGACAGGACATCCGGTATAGCCGATTTCGATTGGGATAACAAATGTGACCGATTCTGGTGGGAAGGCGTGAAGATCATCATTAGATTCGATTTCCAAGTGCTTCAGAGATATTGTCATCTACAGATAAAGTCATGAAAATGTAATTGTATATTTAATTTAGGATATTTTGTATAGTTTCCTTGTGAATCACGGCAGGAGACCTTGTCCCAGATAATTGTCGTATTTTAAATAGTGTTAGGATAAGAGTCGTGTCCTACAAGGACTGTGTTTTGTAATTGGGTATAAATACAACCCAAGACCCTGTAAAAGAGACAACACACAATCAATACAACTTCGGCGCATCGTCACCTTTTCCCTTTAATAATTTCGACGAGTTTTTGCTTCTAGTTGGGCTACATCGTTTGATCTCCAGTGAAAAGGTAATTCTTGTCACAGTGGTTTACGTTATCGGGGTTAGTGCTTTCATCATCATGACACTCTAATCCTATTTCCATAATCTGCACAGTTATCATATATGCTATATAATTTAGATCGATATTATGGTCTAAACCCTAATCGGCTAGCATCAATCGCTAGATGATAGCCGATAAGTTTAGATTTCAATGTTAATCTGGATTATATAGTATATCTACCATCTTGAAAGGTGTTTATAGACTCGTATAGATCCTATGCTTCTCTTGGTACTTAATGTTGCATCGGTTAGGTTCGATATATTAAGTCGCCTCTAGAATCATAAGAGATCTATCTTGTTTTATGATTATTATTAGAGATAGTATCAGAGTTTCAGTCGATCTTATCTGTTTTAACTATCTTGTATGCTTTATATTTACTTGATATGTTAAAGCTGTCCTTTGTATGAAGATCTCTCTATAATTAAATATATTAAGCTTGTAATCAATCTGTTAAGTTATCTTAGTATATGATCAATCCTGTTTAATATATTTAGCTAGTAGTGATATCTTAGTATAAAGCGGTATCAGAGTCCTAGCCGATACACATTAAATTTATAACATCGGCTATGATTGAAATGTATATATAATCTACATATTGGAGCACTTTTAGATTTAAGTGATTTATACTGTCTTGGTACACTACCGATCTATCCCAATCACTTGTTGTAAACGTATTTTGATATCTGGCTTATGTATTATGAATATCTTCAGTCGATCGATTAGGTTTAATTATGTCAGCCGATTCAATGTACACCACATCGGCTCAACAGTAGACGATACGTCACCGGCCATCAGCCGATCGACTATCGTTTGTAAGCTAATACTTTCTGTTGTTTCTTATAGATTGCAGGATCAAATCAACTGGCATGCCTACGAACCTTGAATCAATAATTTGGACCTGCAGAGTTAAGCAAGTCTCTCAGGCCAGTGCGTGAGAAAGTTTCTCATCAACAGTTCTACACAGATACTTGTTTGTTTTTCTTGTCTTGATCCAAGGGATTCTTTCTCTAAGTTCAATGTGGAAAAGCTCACTCGACTCACAGAAATTTATGATGTGGATTTCTCTACTATTGATCGTGCATGTATAAAGGATCAACTTGAAACATTCATTCATCATGCTAGGAGAGTGAATGATTTTAGAAGTTGTCTTGATCTTAGAAGTTTAGTGGTGAAGATGATGGAAACTAAAAAATATATGGTCTTTTCATTGGTTTATCGTCTTATTGAGCTAGCATTGCTTCTTCCAGTGGCAACGACATCTGTGAAAAGAGCCTTTCGGCTATGGATATTATCAAGACTGGTCTGCGAAATAAAATAGCTGATGATTGGCTCAATGATTTTATGATATGCTATACTGAGCGTGAAACATTTGAGTAAGTTGATGATGAAAGGATTATGAATCGGTTTTAAAGCATTAAACGGCAAAGAATGAATTTACCTCATCCTCCATGACGATCTTAATGCCTAATTGGTACGTTCTATCATTAATGTTTGACATTGCCTTCTAATATATTTGAAATATCAATTATGAATTGTAATATATGTTTGATCGTTTAATATATTGCTTAATTAAAGCATGTCATTTCTATGCTACACTTCACCTCACCGTACAAAACGTTTAGTCAAAAAGTTCATCACAGATGGATTTTGATCTTGGATCCGCTAATATATATTAATGCACGAAATATCATCCAAATGGTATCTACTTTATTTAAATTTTCATAGTTACTTGCATGCATTGTCAGGTAACGAGAGGAGTTAGAACACACTTCCATGACACTCCATTAATTGTTGTTCTTCAAGTGCTACTAACGGAAATTCCTCAGCCTGCCTTGTATGGGCTTTTCTATATCCGGCTTAAATTACACAAGCCATTGCTAATATAATGATTTTTATGGTTCTTAAGAACTAACAAGAGGCAACACCTTTTCATTGTAAATTTTAGCACATCCTAATACGTCGAGTACTAAATTTGACAATAAAAAAATGGTATCTCCTCAAGTACCATAAGAGAAATTCTTTTGATAATGAGATACAATATCCCCTCAAGTGTTCCCTAAACTTTACAATACCGTTCGTATTACCTCTAAGGTAGTTCTGCATAGTGAGTTTTATCTAATTTATATATAAGTTAGATGAGTATGATCACATGACAAAACACATTGGACATATATACAAATAGTATGGTATCGCTATATAAATATAAATTGATGATTTATAACTGATAATATGTAAATATTAGTTATTCAAAGTTGTTTGTTTAAGCTTTGAAAATATGCAAAACCACCATTTAAAACGACTTTAGGGGTAATATAAATGGTATTGTAAAGTTTAGGGGGTTGGATGTCCGGTTTTAAAGTTTAGATGCACTTTCATCGGAAGATATTTGGACTTTTTTGGTATTTAATATAGCGTATTTAATCTGTTGTGACTGGTGATAGTGTCATCTCATCTCATCACCACATATTTCGGTTTGCAGATTTTTTAATGATAATATATCATGTGTGCGTGTAGCTTATATAAGATTGTATGTTATAAATTATATATATATATGTAGAATAAGAAATTTGTAGTAGTACTGTAGTAGCAGTCGGCATTTATTTTGGTATTTATATATATGTAGTAACATGCATATGGTCAAAGCCCGCAAAAGTTTCAAACAAACGTGCTGTGATGTGAGCTCGATCGGAAGAAATATCTAATAGAAGTCCAAGGCTGCAAACTTAAGGCATGCATAGGAGAGCGACATGTACACACATTATTAATGTTAAACAAATTCCGTCAAAGCTCACTACTTTGTCAAAAGACAAATTTATCGACGGGCTAGTCGGCTACTCGATCGACTGTTAAACTATACAGGCAGCTCATGGCCGTCGTTGCTCATAGACTTATTCACGCCGGTGGATAATTTTGGAGCCAACGACTAGCTGTGCTATTGATCTGGCTGAACGTGCTACTAGGTGAAGCTAATTTCTCATGTATCGTGAGTACGTTTTTTAAAAAAAGATTTATATCGGAGTTTCTTTAAAATTTAAATAAATATATTTTTAAATTATAATAATTAATACTGAACTAATCATAATCTAATCTTTTGTCTAATTTTACGGGCAGATGATAAGCTCGGCCTATTCTCCATAACAAACGTTACCTATTCATGCCGCTGTCTCTTGTTTAATAAAGGGAATTTTCAACCTATACGAGATAGAGATGCAGTCTCCACTCTCCACTGTGGCTTGCTGTTAGCAAGCTAGAAACCTAATATCCATCTGTAACTAATCGTTAAACTGTACGATGTCCGGGCTATTGTTATTAATATTATAAATATTAAATTTAAGTGCACATAATGAATATAATGACAACTTTTTTATTTATAAGCGGCGTAAATTAAATAGAAGATTTTATGTTAATTACAACTTGCTAATTAATAGCATATCATCAATTGAGGGTCCATGATGTATATTGAAAGTGCATCTCTAGGGGTTTTGCTATTGTTTTTTGCCGAGTGTGTTTTTGCTATTTTTTCCAGTTATTTTTGCTATTAATGAAAAAGACGATTAAGAGATCACTAATGCGTTTAACAAGTTATGAGCAGGCATCAGTTTCATATTGGAGGATTCGATGAAGCATGATGAAACCCTAAAAATAAAAGAAAAGGCGGCAAACGGATTTAAGGCGGTTTACAATTTGTTTTTCAAAGCCTCTCTGTATGTGCGTAATAATTATAAGCATCAAAATTTAAGCTTTAGTAAATAAAATCATATATATATATATATATAACTTTATCACCACATCACCGATGTTTTTCCGGTTCTCAAATATTTCTTTGATCTTTGGATCAGAGAAATGCACAGCACGAACATCAGCGAATAGTTTAAGGATTAGTTTGAACATTGTTGTTAAGAAAAATCCCTCGTTTTTTATCCATACGCTTCTGTGTGTTTTTTAAATTTATTTTTTTAGAAAAGTTACTTAAAAATCATAATATTTTTTTAAATTTAAAATAATTAATACTTAATTAGTTATTAATTAATTATAGAGTACCTTCTTCATCTTCTGCTTTCCTCTCCTCTCCTCTCCTCTTTTTAAGTCATTTGTGACTAGAAATTCTGAGGCGGCGGCCGAAAGTCTCGGGTAGAGTTCTCTCCTGCAAGATAAGTTTCAGGCTCAGATTGAAAGTTCTGATCAAGACTCTGACTGGCACAGAGGACTAATAGGAAGTTTCGGGCAAACTGACTGGAAGTTCTGTTCAAGACGCTCTATCTTAGCATAAGTGCTTGCCAGAAGTTCAGGATTCCTGGTTGATGTGTCATCAAAGAGCATGGAGACGTGCGAAGCTCAATTTTCACCATCTTTGTCTGCAATACTAGGCTGTCTTCTAAACTACCGCTTCAAACTATAACTTCCTCATTTACTATAAACATATTTCCTAAACTATTAAACTATCTATTTTCTTAAAAAAATAAGTTTAAAATAATCAAATAAATTTATTTTTAAGTTTTTAATAATTAATATTTAATTAATTATGCATTAATAATTCTTTTTCATTCTTCGTGTCCCGAAAAAGCTAACCCGCTCTGAGGCTTAGAACGCAGTGACAAAACGGATCGAGTCAAGTACAGGGAACACGTTGTGCAAGATGTCATGAAAATAAACACGCGGTGAGGCGGCCGGGAACACCATCGAACACTTGCCGACGCGGAAGAAGACGGCGGCGTTCATCGTAGTTTTTAGGCTCCGTTATCTCGCTGATCTAGTGATCTGAAGCGTCAGGATTCAGAGGCTGGCCAGGTGGCCATGACATGTCTCAGTTCATGTTTCAGTTCTGAAACTCTGAGAAGACGCCCGGATCTGTTTTTGAAGTATCTTCCAGCTTGCATCCGTTATTGGTGTATATATACGCTTTCACCCAGCATTCTCGGAGAATTGTTCTGCACAGATGTTTCAGTTCTTGATGCTCCAATTCCATTCACTAACCACAGCAACAAGCAATTCAGTTTTGTCCCCAAATATGTGACGAGACTCCAGAGCTCCTTCAAACTTCTCGACATAGTTAGCAGCTCAACCGAACTACATCTCCTGCGTGCATCAGCTACTTGTTCTGAATGCAAGCATATGCTACTTCGGACTCGATTTATTTGCGCTCTGCAAATTATACACAAGGCCTTAGAAATTACCACGTTCGTAGGAAGAAACTGAAAATTATGCGGGGTACATGTAGATTGGTTAGTTGTATGTATTAGAAGGTTTTTCGAACCATTAATTACAACGATATGAAAATACAATTGTGCTCTAAAAAAGTTTCAAACAATTAGAACCGTGTGAAAAATATATACATGAGCTCTTGCATATTTGCCCTTATTTTATATTAAAATTATGTTTTCTTTCTGTTTTTTTTACTTTGTGAATTTATTCATGTATTTTCAAAATGAAGCAACACATTACCCTCATTCCGTTATGTTAATGTAACGGTGTTAACTTTTATAAAATGACTAAAATGCTCATGTGTATCCTAACGGATATCCTAACGCATATCTCGTCAACTAAATTCAGAGTTCCCATTCAGCACTTCTAATACTAGTCAATTGCTCAAACTAAGCAAATTAAACACATAATTACTTCTGCAAATTAAACACATAAGCAAATTAAACCGGTCAAATGCTTACTCGTCGTCGGTGCTGTGGAATAGAGCCGCTGCCGAGTCATCGCGCCGCGCCGAGCCGCCGCCTCCCCGCCGGCCACGAGCCGTCGCCCGAGTAGAGCCGTCGTCTCCCCCACGCCCCTACCCGCCGCCGCCACGAGCCGCCTCCTCCGCGCCCCGCCCACCGCCGCCACGAGCCCTCCCGCCACAAGCCATCGTCGCGCCCTCCCGCCCACGCCACCCCGAGTAGAGCCGCCCTCCCTCCGCGCCCGCCCGTCGCCGCCACGAGCCGCCTCCTCCGAGCCCCTTGTCACGTCCAGAAATTCAAACTAGAATTTTCAAAGCTATATGTGTATTAAAATCCCTGTCTAGGACCAGTCAGGGTACACATACGATAATGGTTGATATTACAGCTTCATGTCTTAGAAACATTAAAAAAGATTACAAAAGAGCAGCAAAAAAAAGGGTCTAAGCCTAAACTTGACGCTCGCAGCGTGGCTTCAACCACTCCACAGGCATCTTCCAGAGTACAGGACAAAGCCTACTTAACCTTTTTTTCTTCTTCAGCTTCTTGCTCAGGTTCTGGTGATGAGGCAAGGATGACTACTTTCACGTACTCAGCAAGTCATACCGGAATAGAGAAGGTATGCAAAGGGGAAGACAAGGATTCGGCTGGGGGTTTGCCTTTAGCACAAACAACTAGGGTTTTTATAAACAAAAGAAGATTTGAACACGAAAAAGAAAAGTGGTAAACTAAATAATTAATTCATATTAAATCCAACACTGCCCAACGTTACCACCCGTTATGACAGGCCCAAACCATCCAACTATACTAGTCATGATCCATTAACCAGGTTTTTGGCAGTGTGGGACTAATCACGGTGAAATCGATTGATCGCCCATAACCGCGGGCACAACTTTTCGAATAGGTTTAACTCTGATCAGAGGTATACATCTGTACCCACAAGACACAACCCCACAACACAGTCTCCCGTGCGTCGGAATACTGCCACGGCACCTCGAAAAGGGATTGTGATAGGACCTCTCGTATAACCCCCCGCTAACCAAGCGAACCACACCAAGGTTTCGCCCCCACTCCCATTCCTGGGCCACCCCTCTCCCTCCCCCGAGTGCCACGGTGAATCCGGCAGCCCAGCAACCGGTAAGCCCCCGGCCGACTGCAACTCCATCACGCTCACCCTTGCCAGGGTTCGTCGGCTAGGAAAGGCTATACTACAGGACCCACTGTTGCCCATTCTGGCTTATGGTTTGTATGGTCATTCTTCCAAAGTTTTCCATGAACCGGTCCTTAAATGCCATGGGCACCATTATCAAAACCACAGCGCCCACAGCCCACCATTTGTCATGCTTTAGCCATTTGTCCGGTCCACAAAGTCCTCGGATTATATCTTTCATTTCATGTGTCCAAAATAATGTCGTCTAGGTGAAAAAGACCCATTTAGTGTGCTAGTGAATCTAAACAGTTCTGCATAACCTAGGCCTATGAACTAGTCATGTGGTTTCCCAAGTTTATCAAAGGTTTAGGGTGGCAAGCCTAGGGCTTAAAACTAACCATAAGGTGTAATATTCCTCATAAGATGATATTTCAAAATAAATGCAGTTTAGTAGAATAAACATGGTATTTTAACAAAAGGGAAATAATATGATCAAAAATATAGCATGACTTGCCTTGCTCTTCGGGCTGAGGAAACTCCGCAACGGCTTCGAAGTACACGGGATCGGAGAAACTACCCGGATCTACACGACAAACAAGGCACTTCAACAAACAGGCTAAAAAGCTACTGAAACAGGTAACAAAACTATTTTAATGAATTCTTGGCATTTTTATAAATTTAATAAAATTTGAATAGACTTAAACGGAGCTCGGATTGAAAAGATATGAATTTCAGAAGATTAACTATGTTTTTACTAAAACAGAAAAAATCCTTAATGTTTTATTGTACAATAAATCTCAAAATTGCGTCAGCGCTAGGGCTGACGTTAGCGATGGCGTCATCGGCCGCGGGAGCACGGTCCATGGTGGACCGGGTCCATAGGGCGAGAGCACGGTGCACCACGTGGCACACACGTGGCGCTGACGCGACGGCCACGTGGTGTGCCTCGCGGGCAGGTGGGGGCGGACGGCTCCGATCTGCCTCGGCAGATCGGACAGCTGGGAGAGGAGCGCGGGCAGCGCGGTCGGCCGACGATGGTGCGCGACGGCCGGAGGCCGGCCGACGCCATCCGAGTAGCGACGCGGGGCGGCGGAGTGCCGCGGCTCACGCGCGGACGAAGCCACACACACTCGGGAGCGGAGGCGCGCTCGGGCCGAGAGGGGAAAGGGAGGGGCGGCTCACCGCAGGTCACCGGAGTCGAGGAAGATGACGACGCGGGCGGCTCAGGAGGTGGCGGGTGGCGACGGAGAGGGACGGCCGAGGGAGCTCAGGCACCGGGGATGGAGATGGAGGCGGCGTCGAAGTTTGGGGCAGCTCGGGACGGCAGGAGACCATGGCCGAAGGCCGGCGAAGGGCGGCAAAGCTTGGGCGCACGGTGCGAGAGAGAGAGATATGAGCTAGAACGAGGGCGTGGGGAGCTCGAGGAGGATGGGGGCCGACTTTTGAAGGGGACGGAGAGGTCGGTGGTGGCCGGGATAAGGAGGAATCTCTTGCCGGAGTAAAGGGAGAGAGAGATTTGGGGGATTAATGGCCGGCGATTAACTCCAGCCATTAGAGGCGCGCGGGAGCAGCGACCGAGGCGATTAAGGCCGACGGGAGAGGCGGGAGAGTGATGGCGATGCCTTAAGGGCACGCGGGAGGGGCGGGCGGCCGAGATCCGCTCGGGGAAAGGGGCGGGGCAAATGGGCGGCACGGTGGAGGTAGGGACGGGCCTGCCAGTGGGCCCTACATCGGTGTCCCGGAGTCGGGAGAGGCGATGTGGACTTATTTCGCGGGCGCGAGAGGCAAACGGGCCATGGCCTTCGGCTGACTCGCGAGAGAGAGGGAGAGAGAGGTGCGAGCGGGGGGAGGATCGGGCCGGTGGCCCAAGGCCGAAAAGGGCGGGAAAAGTACGGAAGGAGAGAGAAAAGGATTTTTCCAGGATTTATTAATTCTGATTTTGATTTTAATTGATTAAAAATTATTTCTAGTGCTCTGAAAATTCCACTAAAAATTCTGTTAGTGTATTTTGACATGTAGAATTTAGAAAAAATCCTACCATGCCATTTCCATTTAGATTTTTTCTTTTAAACTTATTTATTTGCTCGAGGTTAATTTTCAACTATTTTCTTTGCGATTTTTCCTTTAGGATTTTAAAAGGGAAGGACACCTCAGGGTGTGACACCCCTGCCCGCCGTCGCCACGAGCCGCTGCTGCTGCACTGCCACGAGCCGCTGCGTTCCCTAGCGCCAAGTCGCTGCTGTGCCCTAGCGCTGTGTGAAAGGAGGAGATGAATTGAGATAAGGATAGGAGGATAATATGGTCTTTCCACTGTTATTTTCATTTATTTGGTAATTTTTAATTTATTTATTAATACCATCCAACAACCATCCTAACCGGGGCAAACGGCAGCTTCGTTTCAAATTCGCGAGGGCAAAATCACAAAGTAAAAAAAACAAGGGCAAAATCATAATTAGACCGGTGGACAGGGACAAAATCATAGTTATCCATATATATATAATGATAATAGAACTATTATAATTAAATTAAGCTTAGCCTATTTAATTCTAGTAAATTTTAAAGACGCATGATTATTACTAGGTGAAATAAAAAATTTGGTTCAATAATATGGAAAGTTCACGAGTTAAGCTATATACCACCGAAAGATCCGGATACGGTTTAATAGCATCGAAGTTTTCGCCGTTCATCTATTTACTCGTGGGCGAACTCGTGAGGTGGTTCGGGTTGGCCGCAACCCACCAAAAAGGAGGCCAACCCCGACCCCCTCACCCTCCCCGTAATTTGTCTCTGCGCGATCCTTGACGACGGTTCCTCTCCCCGCCATCTGCGCATCACACGTGATCGGCGATTCTCGAATCCCGATCCCTAGTGGCGATTCCTGGCGGGCGATCCTGACTACTGTTGTCTGCTGCGCTTGGATGCTGGATGAGGCTGGAGCCGACGAGGAGCTAGACGAGGGTGCTGCACAACAGGCAACTTCAATTCAGATTCCAAAGACCCGGTATGATTAGTAGAGTAGATTTGAAAGATTTATGGTTCTTGGTCTGAATTTTCTCCTTGTCTTCTCAAATTCATCCAAAATTTATACAGAAAAATGGATATATATTTTGACTTCGAGTCATCGATAATTAATGATGTGTTACTAGCTTTTTTTGTATTTCTCAATAATTTACATGCAGTCTTCGGGTGAATTTTCATAATTTTTAGTTTATTGGACATACATAGTTACAAGAGTACAAGAACCAACGAAGTTATTAACGAGTCTACAGTTAAGATCAGGTTAGTTTCTTTGTATCAAATTTAATTTTAAATACTTCTTGTTGATGTCTTTTAATAAATTATATATATACAGACCATTATATATATGATGTGTTAATTTTTCTGACTTACCTTCCTCGCGACCCTCGTATCGTCATCGTCGTTTTTGGCCCACATAAACCTATAATTTTAGGTCTGCCGATATATTTACCACTCCTGTGAGGTTCCGTTTGCTTTTATCCTTTTCTTTCTTCTTTATTAGTTCTTCTGGCTGATGTGGTCTTAAAAGATGACAAGGCTGCCCTTCCAGACCAAACCAATCGACCCCCTGTTTGACCACGAGCCTGGTTGGCAGAGCAAGAGATTGATCCGGCCGGCAGACAGCAGCGACCAGGCGGGCGAGCAAGCTCAAGTCCAGTCAACAATCTGGCGAGTGTGAGCTCTCGCCGGCGGCAACCTGCCAGTCAGCAATCTAGAGCCAACGACAGGGCAAACCGGCCGACGGGCAGCGTCGACCTGCGGGTGAGCCACCTCGGTGGGCGTCATGAGAGGATGGCGGATCCATCCATCCGGGGGCGAACAAGCTCGGACAGTGGGAGGGAGACGGAGCAGCTTGGCAAGAGGGGACCGGTGCAGCAGGTAGGGGAAGCAGTTTCACGGGAGCACGGCGGTGGCATCAATTGGGCGGCGCCGAGGGAGATCGACCGGCGGCGTGGAGGAACTTTGCAGTCAGCTGCTCGACAATTAATGTTTAAAATCATGTTTAAAAAGCATGCTTAAAATACATAAAAGCATTGTAAATTTATAAACAAATTAATAGAGATAGACGTAGATATCAAATACATTTTCACTGAATTTAAGTCCAAACTCTTCATTTGAGAAAAAAGATAAATTTTAGATGAATAGTATAGTGCTACTATTCATCCAAATTTTTTATTTTTAAATAAGAATGTATTTCATATTTACACTTATCTCGTATTTTTTCATGGATTTATGAGGCTTTTAAAAATAATTTTTATGAGTTTTTAATATTTAACTTGTTTCACTGATATATCCTCGTAGCTGTTAGTATGTATCCCAATCTTTCGGTGGTATAAATCTAAACTCACAAGATTTTTTTTAGTGTCATGAAACCAATTTTTCCTAAAAGTTAGTACCGTACGTATGTGAAACTAACAAGAGAACAACTTAACTTAAATATGTTGTAAATTGAGTGTATTTGTTGACAAGCTGAGATGGTGGATGAAATGCCACGTGCATGCACGCGTGCCATCTGGTCCAAGCAACATCACCACTAGCTTCTCTTAGCAATTCCTGGTTTGGAAGACCTCGGTTTTCTGGGTAAGGAGGCCTTCGGAACTTCGTACTTCTGAGTACCTGCGGACGATAAGTTTTTAGGGAACGTCGGTTTTCTGGATGAGGAGACCTCTAGACCTTCGTACTTCTGAGTACCTACGGACGATAAGTTTTTGGAACACTTCTTCGCGCGACTGCTCCATCTGTTCCTGATTTGGACGAGTCGACTTCCTGCCGTTCGACTACATCAATCTGTTCAGTTCATCTTCCTGCTGATGTTCGACTACACCAAGAAGTCCCCATGGTGACTGACACTGGAAACGGATCCGGTGCTCCCACCACTAGTCCTTCTGGGTATTTCTCTAATCTAGTGGTGGATGTCAGGGTTAGCAATCTCGAATATCGGAATAGGAATTTTTATCGAGGACCGAAATTATCAAAATTTTGAAAATTTTAATACCTTTTTAGCCATTTTTTTTAAAAAATTGATGAATTTAAATAAAATTTGACCAAATCAGTAAAAATTTAGACAAAACCAAACATTTTGAGTAAGATATGTGCTTACCGGGGATCAAAATCACCGAAATTTTGGAAATTTCGGAAATTTTGAACCAAAATTGCAATCCCTGGTGGGTGCTCCCATAACCAGTTGTAGATGTTGTGTTTGATGTTAGCATGTTTATGTTTAAACAAATATTAGAACATTCATACACATAAATTCAACTCATACACATAAATTCACACGATTATTCTACCAATATCTAGATTAAATTATGCCAAAATTTGACTAGATTTAGAACAAGAACAATATTATCGGTGATATGGGCCGGGGTATGTCGGGATATGACATATGAGAAAAAGGAAGACGCCTTTACCCGTCATGGAGCGTCAAGGTTACACCCTAAATGACTTAGGTGAGTCTCGGCCATAGGCGGCCACGTGGCCGCCCCAGAAGGGGCTGGGCCGGAGGCTGCCCGGAGGCCACTGCACTCCCAGACGGCAGGGTCCGGGATCACCCGGACCCCTGGTCGGTAGGGTCCGGGATTACCCGGACCTCCCATCCCTCACCCGCACCTCTCTGGGAGAGGGGCGAGTCCAACTACCAACCAACCCATTTAATGCTCAAAAAAGAGGGGAGCTGAGCGCCTACCACACCGCATTCAATGCGATGTGAGGTGCGACTGTTAGTTGCTCTCATCATCACCCCCTTTTGCCTATCACGAGGCAAAGGAGGCCTAAAGTCTTTGACTAAGATCGCGGTATGACCGCGCATCCACTCCGCGCACGCCCCCCTCACGTCCTGTCCAGTCGCATTTAATGTATTGGGCGGCCGTGTGGGAGAGAGAGTGCGAGCGCAGGAGGCGCGGTGCCTATACCTACCCGTGGGTTGGGTCGCTGACCCGTGGGTCCCGTCGGAGTGGGTAGGCAAGCCATCATCGCGTCAGCAGCATGGCCACCACGACGACCACCCCTTTTTCCGCTTACCATGACGCGACAAACAGGGAGGAGCAGGAACGGAATGACTTCTTCGACAAGACAAGATAAAAACCACCCCCTCACGTGGAGTGGGTAGAGAGAAGTTAGGACTACTGTGGTGTTCCCTTATACTATAAAAGGAGACCCAAGTCCATCATAGAACAGGTTGTTGTTGACTAATGGGTAGACCAGCCTCCTGAACAGCTAGCTCTTAGCAATCGCTCATCCACCACTGACTTCAAAGGAGAAGAACATTCCCTTTGTTCTTGGAAATTTCCCCCATATACCACATACGAACAGGAATAGGGTATTACACCACGCCGGTGGCCCGAACCTGTATAAATCCCCGCGTCTCCGCAATCTTGGTTTTTTCTTCCCGCCTCATCTGCATTATCTCATTCTCATCGCGAGTTTAAACCGGAACACACCGCTCCCCGTGCCGAACCAAAAAAGGGGGTCCTCCAGATCCCTGCATGTCGATCTACGACATCGACAGCTGGCGCGCCAGGTAGGGGGAGCGCACTGTGTTTTGATTTAAACTCCTGTTTTCCACCCAATTTCTGGCGGGAATCCTCTCTCCCCGTCTCCGCCATGGTCCACGGCCACGACCTACGCTCCGCGTCAGGCTCACTCGCTACGCGCGAGCGTAACCTGGCCAACGAGGCGGCGGAAGAGGTTGACGCGGGCAGGCACAGCCCCAACTTTCGCCACCTCCGCTCGAATGGAGAAGGATTGTGGAGATTATGGCAATCGGGTATCTACATGTCAAGCTTATCCGACTAGAGGTAGGGATAGATTGTGCCTACCATATCTGTAAACCAAATATGACTTGGGTATTACGTTGCCGATTGAGATAAGGCAACAGCCCATAGTTACGGTTTGGTAAGATTGAGGAAACCGACTTAGAGTAAGATATGGTTTCCGATCTGTAAGCCTACCTCCCAAGACTATATAAGGGGGTAAAGGGCGTCCCTTGAGGGATATGCTATTTGAGTTTTCTGAGTTATAGATCTTGAGATCAATAGACACTCGGTGGATCGAATCCCCGAAACAAGAGTAGGGTATTACCTCACGAGAGGGCCTGAACCTGTCTAAATCCTTGCCTTCCCTCTAACCCATTGTGCTTGGCGATCTTGACTGCACCCCCAAATTTCTATTGCCGAAACCGAGTTTCGACAGTTGGCGCGCCAGGTAGGGGTCCGCGCGTCAAGACTTCTTCAACAATCTCGCCGACAAGCGTGATGGGATCTTCTTTAAGATTCGGCGACTTCGCCTCCAACGACTTCGACAAGTTCTCCTCCTCCGACTCGGACTCGAACCAGTCGGAAGGAGAGACCCACTCGGCGCCGCTCGGGCTCCCGAACAGCGCCAAGATCTACGATGACATCTTGAAGTCCAAGATGCAGTCTGCCCACTCCGACGAAGGAATTCACTCGGCACCGTTCGGACTACCGAACGCCGCCGAAATCTGCACCGATCTTCTCGTCCCCCCAACGGAGACGATCTACTCGGAAGAAGACCTCTCGGCACCGTTTGGATTACCAAACGCCGCTGAGATCTACGGCAAGCTCCTCTCCCCCGAGTCGAGGTCGACCTACTCGGAGGAGTCCGCGTCCTCAAGCTCTGACTCGGACTGGAACGATCCAGATCCGAGCAACCAAGGATCGAGGGAGGTCGCCGTCATCCTCCAGCCATTCGGCTCATGCTCATCTTCGGAGCTCAACGAGTATCTCAGCTCCGCCGGCTTTGACGACCTCTATGGCATCCCCTCGGACGAAGCCGACGACTCCGACTGCAACAAGGACTACGAGCCGAAGTGCTTCGATGTCCTCATGGCTGAGGTGGCCGAGTCCGACTCTGCCATGGCCCGCAGGCTTGCAGAGGAAGAGCGAGCCAGGATCGAGCAAGAGCGCAAGCTGGCGGAAGAGGAGAAGAAACGCAAAGAAGAAGCCGACAAAAGAAAGCAAGATCTACGGGCAGTCGGACGGTCCGCTCAGGAGGCTATTCTTCAAACGCGAGTCCGCAACACCAATATCTTCCAGACGCCACAGCAGAACGTTGTTGCTGCCCTCACACTCCTGGACACCGTCATCGAGATGGCACCCCCCGACATGACTCCAATACTAGACAAGATCAAGACCATCGTCGCAGCCATTGCCAACGGTCATCCCTCCACCTCAGCACGAAGGCCGACTGAGTCTGTGGCTGAAACGCCCGACAAAAGCCGGCTCCCGCCACTAAGGTCAGGAGACTACAAGAGGCCCGAGCCAGACCGGTCGACAACTAGGCCAAGAGGCCCATGCCACGAGTCAACGCAGAAGCATCAGGAGCAAACGGCCGACTCCCGCGAGAAGCGACATGGACGTCCGCCCGTCCACCACCGCGTCCGCCGCAACAACAGCTCCAGCTACCCCCCGCCGAGCGATTTGCGGGAAGTCCTCGATCGCCGCTACCAAGAGCGAGACCAACGCACTCGGGAGTATAGGAGGGGATCACCCGACAGCAACGACGATGGAGTGCCGGCTTTCACTCGGGAGCTTCGCCGAGTGCACTGGCTGAATGGATTCAAGCCAACTGGGATAGAGAAGTATGACGGCAAGACCGACCCCTAGTCGTGGCTTACCGTGTATACCCTCGCCATCCGCGCAGTAGGCGGCGACAACAAGGCTATGGCTAATTACCTGCCCGTGACCCTTGCCAACTCAGCCAGGAACTGGCTCACGAGCCTGCCAAGAGGCTCAATCGGCTCGTGGAGTGAGCTGAGGGACCACTTCATCGCCAACTTTCAGGGCACCTTCGAGAGGCCCGGCACCCATTTCGACTTATACAACGTCATCCAGAAGCCGGACGAATCTCTGAAGGACTACATCAGACGCTTCTCCGAAAAGCGCAACAAGATCCCCAACATCACCGATGACATCATCATCGTCGCCTTCCAGAAGGGAGTCCGTGATGAGCTGTTAATTGGGAAGTTCGGACGCAAGCCACCGAAGACGGTGAAACATATGTTTGAAACGACAAACTCTTACGCCAAATCCAATGATGCCATCAAAGCGGCACGCCAAGACCGGCCCAACAGGAGGGAAGATAAGCAGGCGGGAGGAAGCCGGAACCCTAAGAAGGATAACGGCAATAACAACCAGGGCCAGAAGGACCGCAAGCGCCGATCTAAGGACCTAGTCGCCGCAACCTCCAACTCTCAACGCCGCCCCGAGTCGCCGCCTACGACGCCATCATGAACGCTCAATGCACTCATCATCCCAATCACAAGCACGCGGCTAAGGACTGTTTTATTTATAAATAGTTCGCCGAGCAGTATGCAGCGCAACTCAACAAGAAGCCGACTGATGAAGCCGGTCCATCAGGCGTCAAGAAAAACAACGCGGCTGAGAATGCCGAGCCTTTCCAAGACCCCGTGGGCGAGCTTAATCACATCTTCGGGGGGCCGCTAGCCTATGAATCCAAGAGGAAACAAAAGCTGACCGACCGAGAGGTCAACGCGGCGCAACCCGAAGTCCCTCAGTACCTGCGATGGTCGGAGGTGGCCATCACTTTTGACCGCTCGGACCATCCCGACTGAGTGGTTCACCCGGGGCGCGATCCACTCGTCTAGGACCCCGTTGTCACGCCCAGAAATTCACACCAGAATTTCCGAAGCTGAATTGTTATTTAAAAAAATACCCTATCCAGGACCAGCCAGGGATACACAAACGACAAATTGTATTTACGTAACCATGTCTTAAAAACATTAAAAAGTCTTACATATGCAGCGAAAAGACAAAAATAAACTTATGAACTAGACTTTGATTCTGGCGGGACAGCGACTCCATTCCACAGGCAACCCTTGACGGCGGACGAGCCTACTCGAAGATACTCATCAACGGCTTCATCTTCTAACTCGAGGTGGGAAAAAGGGAAGCAAGACTCGAGTACAACCACGTACTCGGCAAGTCATACCGAAAGAAGGTATGTGTGCGGGGTTAAATTTCAAGGATAGGCTAGGTTTGACTTTTTGCATAAAACAGGCATTTCACAGTATTAAGTTGAAAGCAGTAGAAATAGTAATATAAGGTAATTAAACAATATTTTAATACACTGCTCAACGCTACACCACGTTGAGTCAGGCCCATTTCTTCCAACTATTCTACCTCATTTCTACTTAATCAAATTATTGTTTTAATGAGACTAATCACGGTGAATTTGGATGATCGCCCATAACCGCGGGCACGGCTATTCGAGTAGTTTTTCTCTCTGGCCAGAGGTGTACGTCTGTACCCACAAGACAGCCCCACAACACGTGTTCGTGTGTCGACATACCACCATGGCATATCGAAAAGGGGTCTGTGACAGGACCATTCGCATAACCCTCCCTGACCAAGCGACACCACACCTCAGGTTTCGCCCCTACCCAGAGTCCAAGGTAGGCAGCCCCCTCTCGTGCCTAGGTGAATCCGGTAGCCGCATAGACCTTTCCCGGTCCATCCGCACTCCATCACGCTCACCCTCGCCTGGATGCGTCGGCCAGGAAAAGCTACACTACAAGCCCACGTTGCCCATGCTAGCTTGTGGTACGCACTAAAATTTCCTCCGGGGTTTCCGCGAACCGGTCCTTAACGCCATGGGTGCGACTTGCAAAACCGGGCACCCATAGCCCACCATAATAGTCAAACTTTAATTTACCGTTTAACAGTACCAACGGTACATCCTGTCGGAGACCAACATTTCATGTGAAATAATTCTAATAAATTAATTTTCCCTTTTATGATCTAGTTGTACTAAGCATAATAAGCATGTCCTAGCCCTGATTCTAGTCAAATTAATGCCCATGTGATCAAATAAACAGGTTAAACAACCTAGGCTTAAAACTATAGGTCCCATCCCGATTGCATTATAAAATAAAGTAATGCAACAGATAAAATATTAGGAATTTGCAAATTAGGTACAATATGCTCAAAGGTAAATGACTTGCCTTGATCTTGATCCAACGGAACCTCAGCGACAACCTCAAAATAAACTGGAGAATCCTCGGAACCAGATTCTACCGACAAACAAAGCACAGCAAAAACAGGCTATTAGACAGCTAAAACATACAATTAAACTATTTTTAATATATTCTTGAGATTTTTACGAATCCGCTGCAACTTGAACGGACCCAAACGGAGTTCGGATGAATTTTCTGCGAATTTTACAAGTTTCAGCCTTTTTACTAGTTAAGAAAAAGAAAAACGATTTATGACGCAAGCGTCTTTAGGGCTGACATCACTGCGGGACCCATAGAACAGTGACGCAAGAGAGAGAAACCACGGGTGCACGGTGGACCGAGTCCACCGGCTTGGGCGCGCCACGTGGCGGCACCGGAGTGGCCGGGGTCGGCCACACAGGAAACTCCCGGCTTGGCCGGGGCTCGGCCGGGCGGCGGCGGCGGCTTGCGCCGGCGGCGGCGACTTGCGCCGGCGGCCGCACGAGCGGTGGAGGCGAGACCGGCTCGACAAGGGAGAGAAAAGAGAGGAAAGGGTGGTTTTCTCACCGTCGACCGAACTCGGGAGGAAGGCGGCAAATGATGCGGTTCAACGATTGAAAATTGGGGAAACAAAGAACGAGTTTCCGGTGATTGCGAAGGTGGAGGTGGTGGTGGTTCGGCGAAAGGAGTGGTGGTTCGATGGGAACGCGCAAACCGTGAGCTCGGCAACGGAAAAGGACGGCGCATGATGCGGGAGCACGGGAGTGAGTGAACGCGAATGAGTGCGAATGTGAGACGTGTTCCGGAGTGCGGGAAACTTATAGGCCGACAAGGGAGCTCGGGCATGGCCGGGAGAAGCGGGGAACGGACGAAAACCGTCGGAGCTCGGCATTAATGGCGGCTGCGAGTGATGGAGTTTAACTCGGCCGTTCCGATGCACATGATGAATGGCGGAGTGGGGAAAGTGGGGGAAACGGTGGAGAAAAAGCGGGAACACATAATGACGTGGTTAATTGAGTTGGAACGTGGTCGAGATGCATGGGAACGTGGCCGGGATGCACGGGCTTGCACGGCATGCACAGCCACGGCTTGGGGAAGGCTCAAGCTTGGGGATGACAAGCGGGCCCCGCTTGTCATCATCCCAGACCGGAAGGGGGTCAATTGGACTTAGCGCATGCGAAAGGAATAGTGTTGGGCCGGCCCAAATAAAAAAAGAAAGAGAAAAGAGGGAGAAGGGGACTTGGGCCGATCGGCCGATTGGGCCTCACTCCGCTGGGCCGGCGGGAAGGAGGAAAAGAGAGAAAGAGAAGTGGCGGAGGCCACGGGGAAAACAAAAAAAAGGAAAAAGGGAGAAAAAGAAAAAACCCCTTTTTCTTAAGGAAATTAATTCCAGTTAGCCTAATTTAATTTTTAAAATTGCTTCCGATGCTCAAAATTCCGATAAAAATCTGTTAGCGTATTTTGACACGAGGAATTTAAGAAAAATTCCACCAAGCCTTTTCCAATTATTAAATGGATTTTTAATTTAGTATTTTGATTTTCTTTAGATTTTCCGGCAATTTCTTCTTTACGATTTTTCACCGGTATATTTTTTTTAACTTAGAAAGAAAAGCGGAGCGTGACAGACCTACCCTCCTTAAACGGAACCTCGACCCCGAGATTCGGAGGTGCCGCGAAGAGATGCAGTGAGCGGCTTTCGGCTCATCTTCTCTTTCCCAAGTTGCCTCTTCTTCCGAGTGGTGACTCCACCGCACACGACAAAACTTGGTAACTCGGTTCCTGGTTCTCCTTTCACCGATGTCGAGGATACGAACCGGTTTCTCAACATAGGTCAAGTCCTCTTGAATGTTAAGGTGATCGGGACTTGCTTGTTCCTCGGCACTCTTAAGCATTTCTTTAGGAGATGCATGAAACACATCATGAATGCTTGCCATAGAAGGAGGAAGTTCCAACCGATAGGCAACCTCTCCGCGGCGTTCCGAATTTGGTATGGTCCCACAAAACGTGGTGCCAACTTCCCTTTGTCGAAAACGATGCACTCCCGAAGTGGAGTGACGCGAAGGTACACATAATCCCCAACCTCGAAGCTCAACTCCCTTCGACGGTTGTCGCATAACTTTTCCGATGAGACGAGCGCTTTTCAATCTTTCACGGATCAGCCGACTTTTCTTCGGCTTCATTCAAGACATCGAGTCCCAAACAACCGGCGTTCTCCGGTCGATCCCAAAAAGTGGCGTGCGGCACTTTCGCCATACAATGCTTCGAATGGAGCCATTTGAAGACTAGCCCGATAACCGTTGTTGTACGAAAACTTGGCATAAGGTAGAATCTTATCCCAAGCTCCACCGAAATCCAGTGCACAAGCTCTCAACATATCTTCCAAGATCTGATTAACTCTTTTCGTCTCGACCATCGGTCGAGGATGATACGCGGTGCTAAAGTTCAAACGAGTTCCCAATTCTTCTTGCAACTTCGCCGAATTTTGAGGTAAACCGACTCCCTCGATCGATACAATCTTTTCGGTACCCCATGTAAACACATGATCCTTGCCAAATAGAGCTCGCCGCTTTCTTCCCGAGTAAGTTGTATGCACGGGTATGAAATGAGCAACTTTTGTGAGTCGGTCCACAATTACCCAAACAGAATCATGACCGGCGGAGGTTCCAAGCGGACCAGATGAAGTCCATTCCAATTTCTTCCCATTTCCATTCGGAATCTTGAGAGGTTGTAACAATCCTGCGGGTCGCCGATGTTCGCCTTGACTCGCCAGACATCACACATAGCAACGAACTCGCGATTTCTCTCCTCATGCTAACCCACCAAAATTTTTCCTTGAGATCTTGATACATTTTCGTGCTTCCGAATGAATTGAGTACTGGGATTGATGAGCTTCGCTAAGAATCGATCTTTCAACTCCTTGTTCTCGTGTACACACAATCTTTCTCCCATCCAGTTGTTCCATGTTCGTCTTCGAGAAATCCTTGGCTCCGCCGCTTCTCATGTTTTTCTTTAACTCGGCTATGTCGGGGTCATTAGCTTGGGCCAAACGGACTTGCTCCACGAGTGTCGGCGTGTCTCGAGAGCCGCCACATAACCATGATTGACAATTCCCAAGTTCGGACATTCAAACTCTCGTTGTAATTCACCGCATAGTTCTTTCGTATGAGTGGCGTTGCGTAATTCTTCCGACTCAAAGCATCTGCTACCACATTGGCTTTGCGGGATGATAGTGTATCCCCATGTCATAGTCTTTGATCAACTCTAACCATCTTCGCCGACGAAGGTTTAGATCTGGCGGGTGAAGATATACTTCGACTCTTGTGATCGTGTAAACTTCACAACGGTTACCGATGAGATAATGCCGCCAAATCTTCGAGCGTGAACCACCGCTGCTAGTTCTAAGTCATGAGTAGGATAATTACTCTCATGAGGTCGCAACTGGCGTGAAGCATATGCAACCACCTTTCCATCTTGCATCAACACACATCCTAACCCGTGACGAGATGCATCACAGTAAACTTGAAAATCCTTGGTCTGATCTGGCAAGATTAAGACCGGTGCAGTTACCAATTTCTGCTTGAGTTCTTCAAAGCTTCTGTTGCACTCAGCAGACCACTTAAACTTTTCCTCTTTTTTTAACAACTGTGTCATTGGCCTTGCGATTCTGGAGAAATTCTCGATGAACCGACGGTAATATCCCGCGAGTCCAAGGAAACTTCGTATCTGAGAAACAGTCTTTGGTGGGGTCCACTTAGTAACTGACTCCACATTTGACGGATCAACAGCTACACCCTGAGCAGTTATAATATGACCAAGAAACTGAACTTTCTTGAGCCAGAAATCACATTTACTAAACTTGGTGTACAACTGGTGTTCCTTCAATCTTTCAAGTACTTGACGAAGATGTTGTTCATGCTCCTCTTCAGACTTTGAATAGATAAGAATGTCATCTATGAAGACCACAACAAACTTATCCAAAAAATCCATGAACACCTTGTTCATTAGGTTCATGAAGAAGGCAGGTGCATTAGTAAGTCCGAAGGACATGACGGTGCACTCAAACAATCCGTATCGAGTAGTGAATGCTGTCTTTGGAATATCTTCTTCTCTGATTCTTAACTGATGATATCCTGACCGCAGATCTATCTTGGAGAACACCTTGGCTCCCTTAAGTTGATCGAACAGGTCATCAATTCGAGGTAACGGGTACTTATTCTTGATAGTGACCTCGTGTCACGCCCAGAAATTCACACCAGAATTTCTGCAGCTAATTTGTGCATTACATCCTCGTCCAGGAATCAGCCGAGGTACACAAATCGACGTTATTGATAATACAGAATCCTCATCTTAGAAACAATATAAAAGAGTTACACAAATGCAATGGAAAGGAAAAAAACTGACTTAAGCTAAACTTGACACGAGCGAGCGGAACACCAACTCCACGGCCAAACCTTGACGAGAACAAGCCTACACCTCCTGAGACCTCGATCTCAACCTCGCACCGAAGGGGAAAAAGAAGCAAGACCGAGTACTACCACGTACTCAACAAGTCACACCGGAAAGGGGATATGATGCTCGATAAATAACAAGGAAGGGTCAAGGGCTCAATTTGCATAAACAGCATTTGCAATATATAATAATAATATTTGAAGACAAGAAACAAGAGTAATATTTAAGCAGATTAAATAACGTTGTCCAATGCTCAAACCACGTTGCAACAGCCCATCCATCCACCCGCACTAGTCATATTCCAACATTTCATTCGAGTAAATAAATGAGACTAATCAAGGTGAATCGGTCGATCGCCCGTAACCGTGGGCACGACTATTCGAATAGTTTTTACTCGATCGAGGTGTACAACTGTACCCACAAGACACAATCCCACAACACGTTACCGTGCGCCGGTGCACCACCACGGTGCCCGGAAAGGAATTGTGACAACCCTTCACATAACCCCTCTAATCAATCGTACCACACCAAGGTTTCGCCCCCATTCCCATCGGGCAATGGGCAGCCCCTCTAGTGCCGCGGTGAATCCGGAAGCTGATCAACCCTTAAAACCGGGGCCGACCCAACTCCATCACGCTCACCCTCCCAGGGATACGTTAACTAGAGACAGCTATGCTACGGGCCCAGCCATTACCCATGCTGGCTTGTGGTATGCACGTCATTTCTTCTAGGGTTTCCCGAGAACCGGTCCTTAATCGTCATGAGCACGCTAACCACAATCCAACCATGTGCTCACGACCCACCTTTCTGATAATTCAATATTATTAGAGACATGCTCTCAACTTAACATCATCTGAGGGTTAACTTCTGGTAATGAAACTTGATTAGTGTGATTCCCTTAAGTGAGCTAGTTGCGCTAAGCATGGCTAAGCAACCTTAAACTATCATCTAGTCACATTGAACCCCAAGTTATCAATGGTATAAGGCAAACAATCCTATGGTTGAGTACAATAGGTATAATCATCCCATAAAATGACATTCTAAAACTTATGCAGTATTCGAAAGAAAAAGATATATTTACATAAAATAGGTACAATATGGTCAATGTAAGGTAAGACTTGCCTTGCTCTGGAGACTGAGGAACCTCGGCGACTACTTCGAAGAGAACGGGCTCGCCGGAAAACTCGGAATCTACACGACAAACAAAGCACTCAACAAACACTCTAAAAAGTCTACTGAAAAAGCACTGAAAAGTATTTTTAATGGATTCTTGACATTTTTCTGGATTTAATGAAATTTGAATGGACTAAAACGGAGTTCGGATTCAAAAGATATGAATTTTAGAAGTTTAATTGTGATTTTTAAACTAAACAGAAAAGATTAAACTATTTATTGCGCAATTAAGCCCCCGGGTGACGCAAGCATGGCGCAAGCGGTAGGGCTGACGTCGCGGCGCAAGCGGCCGACGCAAGCGACGCGGCGCGGGTCCACGGTGGACCGAGTCCACGGCGGCGGCGGAGAGCGGGCACGTGGCGCGCATCGGGGAGGGGTGGCGGCGATGGGACGACGATGCCTTGCGCGCGAGGGACGGTCCGGATCTGCCCGATCCGAAGGATCGAACGGCGCGGATCGCGGCTAGGGTTAGGGTTTGGGCGGCGACCGAGGCGGACACGCGCGGCCATCCGGCGTGCGGCGACGGATCGAACGGCGACGGACGGTCGCGACGGACGGTGCGGATCCGCCCGATCCGAAGGATCGGACGGCGCAGCCGGAGCGGCGCTAGGGTTAGGGTTTTGGCGGCGGCGGCTCGAGCTCGCCGCCGCCATGGCTCGCGCGGCGGCCGGCCGGACTCCGGCGGCACCGGCGACGGCGGCGAAGGGTGCTGCGGGCGCGGGGAATCACGGGGAAGGGCGGAACGATGCGCGCGGGAGCGGTTCGGGAGGAGGCCCGAAAACCGAAAAGGAGAAGGGCGGCGGTGCACTCACCGGCGACGGAGACGACGACGATGGCGACGGCGGGTTTGGGGCTAGCGCACGGAACCAAAGGGAAAAGCGCGGCGGCGAAAGGGAGTTTTATAGGGGTACAACGGGGCCGAAACAAACACGGAAACGGCGCGGATTCCTCGCCGTTGTTCACGGACTCGGAGAGAGTGGGAAACAATCGGCGACGGATTTCGCGTGGATAGGGTTTCCAACGGCGCGGGGTCTGCGGGGATGGAAACGGCGCGCGAGATTGAGCCCGCACGGGCCGACGTGGCTCGGATTCAAACGGAAAGGAGCGGAAAGGCGGCGCGCATGGCGGACGGCGGCCGGACCGACCGGGCGCGGGGACGGAAACCCGAGGCGGGGCCCACCCGTCGCCGACTCGCGGCGAGGACGCCCGCGGACTTGCGTCTGCGGCGCGTGCGGGCCTCGGCCCACGCCGGGCGCGCGGGAGTGGACCGGCCGACGACCCAAGGAAAGAGCGGGAAAACTGCAGCCCGTACGGAAAAGAAAAAGAAAAAGGGGAAAAATGATTTTTGGGGCTTAATTAATTCCTAATTTCTTATTTAATTGCTTAAAAATACTTAGAGTGCTCTAAAAATTCCAAGTAAAAATCCTGTTAGCGTATTTTGACATGAAGAATTCAAGAAAAATCCTACCATGTCATTTCCATTTATTAATTGCATTTTAAAATTATAGGTTGACTCCGTGTTAATTTCGAAATTCCGATTATTTCCAGGGTAAATTATTTTAAATGAATTAGGAAAAACCCAGGATGTGACAACCTACCCTTAAACGGAATCTCGACCCGAGATTCTGAGGTACTGCGAAGAGTTGCGGGTGCGCGGCCTTTAGCTCATCTTCTCGTTCCCAAGTAGCTTCTTCCTGAGTGATGAGTCCATTGAACCTTGCAAAACCCGATAACCTTGTTCCGAGTCCTTCTTTCACCGACCTCAAGAATACGTGCTGGTCTCTCTACATAGGTTAAGTCCTCTTGGATTTCAATCTGTCCGGACTCGCCCGCTCTTCCGGTACCCTTAAACACTTCTTTAATTGGGACACATGAAACACGTCGTGAATACCGAGTCATGTTGGAGGAAGCTCCACTGATAGGCCACTTCTCCTCGACGTTCCCGAATCCTGTATGGTCCCACGAAACGTGGTGCCAACTTACCTTTGGTTTGGAAACGGTGTACTCCCTGAGTGGTGTAACGCGAAGATACACAAAATCCCCGCTTCAAAAGCGAGATCTCTTCGATGATTATCCGCATAACTCTTCTCGTCTGGGACGCGCAATCTTCAACCTTTCCCGAATCACTCGGACCTTTTCTCTCGCTTCGCTTATTACTTCGTGCCAAACAATTGGCGCTCACCCGTCCGGTCCTGAATAGGGGTGTGCGGCATTTCCGTCCATACAGTGCTTCATACGGTGCCATTTGAATGCTGGCCTGATAACTGTTGTTGTAAGAGAATTCTGCGTAGGGCAAGCTTTTGTCCCATGCTTTTCCAAAATTGAGCGCGCATGCTCTCGCATGTCTTCCAAAATCTGATTCACTCTCTCGCTTTGACCGTCCTTTGCGGATGATAGGCCGTGCTAAAATTCAAACGGTAGTCCGAGTTCTTCTTGCAACTTCTTCCAGAATTTGGAAGTAAACTGACTTCCCCTATCAGACACGATCTTCTTAGGCACGCCATGCAAACACATGATCCTTGCGAGATAAAGCTCCGCCAACTTCTTCCCTGAGTAGGTAGTATGTACCGGTATGAAGTGGCTACCTTGGTGAGTCGGTCCACCACGACCCAAATTGAGTCATAACCTGACGTTGTGCGGGGTAAACCCGTGATGAAATCCATTACAATTTCTTCCCATTTCCACTCTGGAATCTGAAGTGGTTGCAACATGGGCCGTTGATGTTCTGCCTTCACTCGCTGACAAACATCACAAAGTGCAACAAACTCAGCTATCTCCCTCCTCATGCTGACCCACCAAAACTTTTCTTTAAGATCTTGATACATCTTTGTACTGCCCGGGTGAATTGAGTATTGGGTTTGGTGAACTTCCGTAAGGATCGTCTTCTTCAAATCCTTGTCTTCTGGCACACACAATCTCTTTCCCATCCAGATTGTGCCATGTTCGTCTTCCGTAAAACCACGAGCTTTTCCGACTCTCATGTTCTTCTTGAGTTCGGCCATCTCGGGATCTGATGCCTGAGCAGCCCGAATTTGATCAATGAGAGTGGGTTGGGCTTCCAGAGCAGCCACAAAGCCAAAATCCACCACTCGTAGATTTAGATTCTCGAATTCCTGCTGCAACTGGTCACACATTCCTTCGACACCGAGGGTGGTGCAAGAACTCTTTCGGCTTAGTGCATCCGCAACCACATTAGCTTTGCCGGATGGTAATGTATCCCTAAGTCATAATCTTTGATCGGTTCCAACCATCTTCTCTCCGGAGGTTTAAATCGGTTGGGTGAAAATGTACTTAAGACTTTTGTGATCCGTATACACTTCACAACGATTACCAATTAGGTAGTGTCGCGGATCTTCGTGCATGAACCACTGCGGATAACTCCAGCATCATGAGTGGGGTAGTTGTTTTCGTGTGGGCGCAATTGACGAGATGCATATGCGACCACTTTGCCTTCTTGCATCAATACACATCCCAACCCTTGGCGAGATGCATCACAATAAACTTGGAAGTCCTTTGCTGGGTCGGGCAAGATCAACACCGGTGCGACACCAACTTCCTCTTGAGCTCTTCAAAACTCCTATTGCATTCTCGCCGACCACTTAAACTTCTCATCTTTCTTCAACAGCTTGAGTCATTGGCTTGGCGATTTTGGAGAAGTTCTCAATGAAGCGGCGGTAGTAACCCGCAAGTCCAAGGAAACTTCGGATCTCGCGTAACCGTTTTAGGCGGGGTCCACTTGGTAACCGATTCCACATTTGTGGATCCACGGCTACTCCTTGGGCATTCACAATGTGACCGAGAACCGTACCTCCTTTAACCGAAAAAACACACTTGCTAAACTTGGCGTAGAGTTGATGATCTCTCAACTTCTCGAGTACTATCCGAAGATGTTGCTCATGATCCTCCTCGACTTAGAGTAAACCAAAATGTCGTCAATGAACACCACCACGAATTTATCCAAGAACTCCATAAACACCTTGTTCATCGATTCATAAAGAAGGCCGTGCATTGGTTAACCCAAAAAGACATGACCGTACACTCGCATACCCATACCGGTGGTGAAGGCGGTCTTGGGAATGTCCTCTTCCCGAATCCTCAACCGATGATAGCCCGATCGCAGTCTATCTTGGAAAATACCTTTGCCCCTTTGAGTTGATCGAATAAGTCATCAATCCGTGGTAGGGGATATTTGTTCTTGATAGTAACCTCATTGAGGGCTCGATAATCCACACACATTCTCTTGGTCTTGTCTTTCTTTTCCACAAAAATCACCGGAGCACCCCAAGGCGATGTGCTCGGGCAAATATACCCTTTTTGCAACTGTTCATCCACTTGCTTTTTCGGCCAACTCGTTGGCCCCCATCCTATATGGCCTCTTGTGTATTGGGGCGGTCCGGTACTAGGTCAATCCGAATTCGATTTCCCTTTTGGCGGCATCGAGTTAAATCTTCGGGGAAAACTTCAGGTATTCTCGACGATGGGGATATCCTCTAACTTTACAGGGTCTTGGCCGCCATTTCGGACGATTCCCAGTGGAAACATGATTCAAACTTGCTACGGGCTTGACTTGCATGGGAGAGCGAAAAACAACTCTTTCTCCTTTCGTATTAATTAGAGTAATGGTGCGGCCGCAAGTCAATTACTCCCTTATGTCTGGACAACCAATCCATCCCAAGAATAACATCTATGCCTTTGACCGAAGGAGGATAAGGTTGGCTAGAAACATAGATCCTTGGATTTCTATGGTCACCGAGGGACAATCGAGTGGTCTCCAAGTGGTTTCCGGGGTTTGAACCCGCATAGGTATCTTAAGTCCCACTACGACAACCCATGTGCCCCAACAAATTGCTTTGAGATAAAAGAATGTGTAGCGCCGAATCAAATAATACTGTGGCAGGAGTATAGTTTACAGGAAACATACCCAGTATAACCTCAGGAGCGGTCTGTGCTTCCTCGACGGACGCATGGTTGACTCGAGCCTGGATGAACCTTGGCCCAGCGCGTCTTGGCTTTGACACTTGTCCAAAATGCCCCGGGTCACCACGTTGAAACAGACTCGGCTTCCCTCCCGAGTCCTTCCTTGGAGGTGGTGGCCGTGATCGTTGCCGGGATGGCGCCGTTGGAGGGCGCGGGCCGGAGTACGTTGTTGACCGCCGCCACTACCGCGCTTGGAAATTCCCGGGTGATAAGGTCGATGCCGACGAACAATCATGGTGGTAGGTCCACTCGACTTCCGTGCATGAAACGCGGCCTCTGCGGATTTCCCGTTGTTGAGGAGGTCGGGACTCGAAATACTTTTCTCTTCTTGATCATCTTGTTGCGCCGATCTTCCCGTCGAATGGCCTTGTCAACCAGCTTCTCAAAGTTAGCATACTCACCGGAGATAAGCTTGTCCGTGAGTTCATCATCCAAACCAGCCAAAAACTTTTCCCGCTTTCGCATCGGTGCGCACATCTTCCGGGGCATAACGGGCAAGACGATTGAACTCATGCGATATCTGTAATCGATCGTTACCCCGCTCAAGAGAACGGAACTCACGCTTTTTCGTGCAACTATTCCCGCAGAATGTGTGCGGTCCCGAAACCGCGACGAAACTCTTCCTGTAATCACGCTTCTCCGCCGGCGAGTAACCAAATAGTTGTCCCACCAAGCCGAAGCGGGACCCATGAATCGATGAGTGGCAAACGAGACTTTCTCCGATCCGTGCACCGGAGCAGATCTAACTTCTTCTCTATGGCATGAAGCCAATCGTTAGCCTCCATGGGATTGGTGGTGCCGGAGAAGGTCGGCGGTCGGACACGAAGGAACTCGCAGCTTGACTGGGGTGGTGGGGCGGCAAATTGATTATTCTCGCTTGTTGTTCGCATTTGTTGCAGATCTGCCGTTGCATCCGATGGTGTTGTTGTTGCATTTGCTTTGCATCATTGCAGCCATCATCTCGTGTCTCGTGAAGCGAGCACTTGAGCAATGGTGGGGTTCTCGGGTGGCGGTGGAGGAGCATTGCCATTGGCGTCGTGAGCCTCGTTGTTGTGGGCACTGACGCCCCATTGTTGCTGTTTCGCCCGCCGGTCCCGGTGTTCACCATCCGAAGGAGACGACCGTCCCGAGAGAGAAAAGAAGAAAAGCATGACTTAGAACTAATCTTTATTATTTGAATTCAAATGCATTGTTCGGTCTTGACTAAAAACAAGGAAAAGCACCAAACATCCTTAATTGGTCGTCCACATCACACTTGATATCGACGCCAGCTATCCCACACACAGCCTAACACACAAAGAACTACCAAGAAGACAAACTAAGGTAAACGGTGAAACTAAGGAGGGCAACTAGAACGATCCACGAGACGAGGAGTCGAAACTGCTTCCTTCCGAAGATCCCCATTCTTCCGAACGGCTCCTGGAGTCCTCGGGCGTCACCTCAGACTTGGACTCTTCTGAATCGGTTGCCGTAGCCCAACCGATCCTGCCTCTTCCCTCCGAGGAATCTTGAGTCTCTTCGGAGTCCATGTCTTCAGCCGAATTCTCTGAGCTCGAGTCACTGGAGACGGAGATCCAACCATTACTGCCACCTCCGCCTTGATTCGCCGAAGCTGGAGCAAAGGTGAGAGCAGAGCCTGCAGCGGGAGGAACTGGAACCGACGCTGGAACTGGAGCGGGTGGAGCTGGAGAAGGCGGTGGAATCCGAGGTGCCAGCTGGATACGGACAGGCGCGGTGGTGGTCTTCCGAGGCGTAGTGCGGAGCCTGACCCCAACTGGTGGCGGAAGTCCCTTCAATTCCGCTACCTCCTTCTTTAGACGAACCACTTCGTCCTGCAGCCGCGCAATCCTCAGCATCTTCTTGTCGTTCAGCTCTTTGGTCGCCTTGTGTAGGTCAGAGTGCATTTGATCCAGTCCTTTGAGCACAGTGCACATGTGCCCGAAGGTAGAGTCATTCTCCTCTGCCGTAGACTTGAATGCACTGACCTCTGAGGAATTACCTCGACGGGGATGGTAGCGGTAGGAGGAGGTGCGAAGGTCGCATCATGCAACTCCCTCATCCCGGCCAACATCGTAGGCGGCTTCTTGACAAGCGTGATCCGACGTGCCTCCGGAAGCGTGACCTCCATGTTGGGAAGACACGTTCCCACAAACCCGTGAACCTCCAACCGAACACGGTATGGCAACTCGCCACTGAGAGGCGTAACTGTTGTATACTCGGTGCTTCGGGATATCCAACCGCAAGGGCCATAGGCGCCGCTCGCCACGAAGCCTCGTCATCCCTTTTCCGCAGGCGTCGCGGGGAACCCGCCATCTATAGAAACAAAGGAGTGGGAAAATCAAAACATGCTCAAAACCCACGACCAACACCCCATTTTTGCAATTCCTAAACCCTAGACCGACTCCACTTTTCAAAACACCCCCTTTTTTTAAAACATATGCACATGGAAAGAATTAGAGGGCTCTTAAGGTTTCCAGCTGGCTTGTCCTACGATCACAGAAGGCTCGATACCAACTTGTCACGCCTGAAATTCACACCAGAATTTCGCAGCCTAATTTGTGCATTACATCCTCGTCCAGAATCACCGAGGTACACAAATCAACGTTATTGATAATACGTAATCCTCGTCTTAGAAACAATATAAAAGAGTTACACAATGCAATGGAAAGGAAAAAAAGACTTAAGCTAAACTTGACACGAGCGAAGCGGAACACCAACTCCACACCAAACCTTGACGAGAACAAGCCTACACCTCCTCGAGACCTCGATCTCAACCTCCGCAAGGGGGAAAAGAAGCAAGACCGAGTACTACCACAATACTCAACAAGTCACACCGGAAAGGGGATATGATGCTCGATAAATAACAAGGAAGGGTCAAGGGCTCAATTTGCATAAACAACATTTGCAATATATAATAATAATATTTGAAGACGGTAAAACAGTAGTAATATTTAAGCAGTATTAAATAACGCTGTCCAACGCTCAAACCACGTTGCAACAGGCCCATCCATCCACCTGCACTAGTCATATTCCAACATTTCATTCGAGTAAATAAATGAGACTAATCAAGGTGAATCTGGTCGATCGCCCGTAACCGTGGGCACGGCTATTCGAATAGTTTTTACTCTGATCAGAGGTGTACAACTGTACCCACAAGACACAATCCCACAACACGTTACCGTGCGCCGGTGCACCACCACGGTGCCCCGGAAAGGAATTGTGACAGAACCCTTCACATAACCCCCTCTAATCAATCGTACCCCCTCTTCTGTGCCATAATGCCATCAGGAACTTGTGCCTTGCGAAAGTTGTAGCAGAATTCTGCCCAAGAAACTTCTGTCCCTGTCGAACGGGTCACCAAGAAATTGTCCCACCATGCTGAAGCGGGACCCTGGAGCTGATGAGTGGCGAACGCCACCTTTTCCTGATCATTGCACTGCAGAAGATTGAGCTTCTTTTCGATTGCATGGAGCCAGTCGTTTGCCTCCATGGGATTGGTGGTGCTTGAAAAGGTGGGAGGGCGAACGCGTAAGAATTCTGGCAGCTTGGACTGAACTGGTGGGACTGGACCAGCTGCGGCATGAAGCTGTGCTTGTTGCAACTGCTGAAGCATTTATTGTTGCATCTGCTGGTGCTGCTGCTGCATTTGCTGCATCATTGCAGCCATCATCTGAGTTTGACTCGTCAAGGTTTGGGCGAGTGTCTGATTCTCTGGCAGCGGAGAGGGACCACGACCTGTGGCTGTATTGGGAACGGTTTCCTGATTCTGATCGGCTGTGCTGTTACCATCACCGTTGCCCTGACTGGATGACCTGGTGTTCATCATCTTGAGGGAGCGAACAGAAAGAAACAAAGACAAGAAGAAAAACATGTTGCTCAGAAACCCAGAATTTATTATTAATTAACTGATCTGATTGTTGACATTACGGAAAGTAAACAGTTCAACTCCTAATTAAGGACATCCATACCACAACCAGCCGGTATGGTCTGCCAGCTACCCCAAGCAACACACCTGAACACACAACTACCGGACAAAGACTAGACCACGAGGAACTAGGGGAAACGGTCTAGTGCTCGGAACGGTCCCTGCGATCGGTGGAGTCGAAGTCAGTCTCAGCCTCATCTCCAACCTCCTCTGATCGGCTACGGGAGTTCGCAGTACGCCCCACCACCGCTAGGCTCACCGCCACCGCTGAACCGCCGCCGGAGCCGCCGCCGCTTGAGCCGCCGCCGGAGAGACCGAGGGTCTCGCTGAGGAACCGGACGTCATGGACAGCCATCCTCCACTATTGCTGCCCATGGCGCGCGGCCGGGCGGAGGTCAATAGCGGAAACTGAACGGGAGACGGTGGAGGCGCAGGCGGCACGAACACTGGAAGCGGCTCTGGAGCTGGAGGAGGGTTCCGATGCGCAAGTTGGATACGCACAGGGAGCGGTAGTGGTCTTCCTCGGAGTGATGCGGATCCGGGCACCCCGGGAGGCGAACGGCCCGGAGAATGGCATTCTCCCTCTTGAGGCGGGCCACCTCACTCTTCAACCCGTTGATCTCCACCAACTTCTGGTCGTTCAGGGCCTTGGCTGACCTGTGCAGATTAGCATGCAAGGTGTCCAGCCCCTGCATGACTGCGATCATTCGCCGAAGGTTGTGTCATCTTCTGACACTGCTGAGCGGAAGGAGCTGGTGTCGTCGTAGTCGCCACGGCGGGGTGGTAGCGGTAGGCGGTGCGACGGAAATCGACGTCGTGACGCTCCCGAAGTCCGGTAAGCATCGGTAGGCTGCTTCTTGACAAGCATGTTCAAAGGTGCCTCCAGAAGACTCCACCAACATGTTGGGCAACACGGTAGGAATGCCATGCACCTCCAAGCGAACTCGATGCGGGAACTTGCCGTTGAGGTGGCGAATCTTCGTGTACTCCGGAAGACTGGGGTATCCAACCAAAAACGCCATCTTGCTTAGTTCTGCCACAAAGTCACCCAGTTTCTGGCCGTAGTGCGTCGGAGGAAGGTCTGCCATCTATAGAAGACAAAGGAGGGGAAATCAATGCATGCTCAGATCCAGATTAAAAATAAAACAAAAAAACTCAAAGGAATAACCAAATAAGAAGCATATTTTTTTTGCATAAAATAGTTTTACAAGAGAGCAAATAGGATACGACAGACTCTAATAAATTAATGTGTAAAATAATTACATTTTAATAGTAAGACGCATGAAATATTGTAACCCGCAAATTCTAGACGCGACTTAATGCATAATCCCGACCATTTCCAAACGACAGTCAAATAAAAGTCAAATCGACTCCCACTCAGACTGCAAAAATTTCTAAAACCCTAGTCTAACCATACTCGGAAAATCCAATTCAGAAGGTCATTTTTTTTAAATGAGAATTCCCAAATTTTCTCGAAACAGTTCCAAACGCAAGAGAGATATGCAGATGAAATAGTTTTAGAAGGCTCTTAAGGTTAACCGGTGGGCTCATCCTACAGTCAAGGTCGGCTCTGATACCAACTTGTCACGCCCAGAAATTCACACCAGAATTTTCGAAGCTGAATGTGTATTTAAAAAATACCCTGTCCAGGACCAGCCAGGGATAGACAAACGACAAATTGTATTTACAGAACCACGTCTTAAAAACATTAAAAAGTCTTACATATGCAGCGAAAAGACAAAAATAAACTTATGAACTAGACTTCGATTCTGGCGGGACAGCGACTCCATTCCACAGGCAACCCTTGACGGCAGTGACGAGCCTACTTAGCAGCATACTCATCGACAGCTTCATCCTCTAACTCTGAGGTGGGAAAAAGGGAAGCAAGACTGAGTACAACCACGTACTCACCAAGTCATACCGAAAGAAGGTATGTGTGTAGGGTTAAATTTCAAGGATAGGCTAGGTTTGACTTTTTGCATAAAACAGGCATTTCATAGTATTAAGTTGAAAGCAGTAGAAATAGTAATATAAGGTAATTAAACAATATTTTAATACACTGCTCAATGCTACACCACGTTGAGTCAGGCCCATTTCTTCCAACTATTCTACCTCATTTCTACTTAATCAAATTATTGTTTTAATGAGATTAATCACGGTGAATCGGATGATCGCCCATAATCGCGGGCACGGCTATTCGAATAGTTTTTCTCTCTCGCCGAGGTGTACGTCTCGTACCCACAAGACACAGCCCCACAACACGTGTTCGTGCGTCGACATACCACCATGGCATATCGAAAAGGGGTCTGTGACAGGACCATTCGCATAACCCTCCCTGACCAAGCAACACCACACCTCAGGTTTCGCCCCTACCCAGAGTCCAGGGTAGGCAGCCCCCTCTCGTGCCTAGGTGAATCCGGTAGCCGCATAGACCTTTCCCGGTCCATCCGCACTCCATCACGCTCACCTCGCCCGGATGCGTCGGCCAGAAAGCTACACTACAAGCCCAGCGTTGCCCATGCCGGCTTGTGGTACGCACTAAAATTTCCTCAAGGGTTTCCCGCGAACCGGTCCTTAACTGCCATGGGTGCGACTTGCAAAACCGGGCACCAATAGCCCACCATAATAGTCAAACTTTAATTTACCGTTTAACAGTACCAACGGTACATCCTTTCGGAGACCAACATTTCATGTGAAATAATTCTAATAAATTAATTTTCCCTTTTATGATCTAGTTTTACTAAGCATAATAAGCATGTCCTAGCCCTGATTCTAGTCAAATTAATGCCCATGTGATCAAATAAACAGGTTAAACAACCTAGGCTTAAAACTATAGGTCCCATCCCGATTGCATTATAAAATAAAGTAATGCAACAGATAAAATATTAGGAATTTGCAAATTAGGTACAATATGCTCAAAGGTAAATGACTTGCCTTGATCTTGATCCAACGGAACCTCAGCGACAACCTCAAAATAAACTGGAGAATCCTCGGAACCAGATTCTATCGACAAACAAAGCACAGCAAAAACAGGCTATTAGACAGCTAAAACAGACAATTAAACTATTTTTAATATATTCTTGACATTTTTACGAATCCGTTGCAACTTGAATGGACCCAAACGGAGTTTGGATGAATTTTTTGCGAATTTTACAAGTTTCAGCCTTTTTACTAGTTAAGAAAAAGAAAAACGATTTATGACGCAATCGTCTTTAGGGCTGACATCACTGCGGGACCCATAGAACAGTGACGCAAGAGAGAGAAACCACGGGTGCACGGTGGACCGAGTCCACCGGCTTGGGCGCGCCACGTGGCAGCACCGGAGTGGCCGGGACGGGTCGGCCACACAGGAAACTCCCGGCTTGGCCGGGGCTCGGCCGGCGGCGGCCGCACGAGCGGTGGAGGCGAGACCGGCTCGGCACGGGAGAGAAAAGAGAGGAAAGGGTGGTTTTCTCACCGTCGGCCGAACTCGGGAGGAAGGCGGCAAATGATGCGGTTCCGATTGAAAATTGGGGAAACAGCAACGAGAGTGTGTTCCGGTGATTGCGAAGGTAGAGGTGGTGGTGGTTCGGCGAAAGGAGTGGCGGTTCGATGGGAACGGCGGAAACCGTGAGCTCGTCAACGGAAAAAGGACGGCGCACGATGCGGGAGCATGGGAGTGAGCGAACGCGAATGAGTGCGAATGTGAGACGTGTTCCGGAGTGCGGGGAAACTTATAGGCCGGCAAGGGAGCTCGGGCATGGCCGGGAGAAGCGGGGAACGGACGAAAACCGTCGGAGCTCGGCATTAATGGCGGCTGCGAGTGATGGAGTTTAACTCAGCCGTTCCGATGCACATGATGAATGGCGGAGTGGGGAAAGTGGGGAAACGGTGGAGAAAAAGCGGGAACACATAATGACGCGATTAATTGAGTTGGAACGTGGCCGAGATGCACGGGAACGTGGCCGGGATGCGCGGGCTTGAACGGCATGCACAGCCACGGCCCTGGGAAGGCTCAAGCTTGGGGATGACAAGCGGGCCCCGCTTGTCATCGTCCCAGACCGGAAGGGGGTCAATTGGACTTAGCGCATGCGAAAGGAATAGTGTTGGGCCGGCCCAAATAAAAAAAGAAAAAGAAAAGAGGGAGAAGGGGGACTTGGGCCGATCGGCCGATTGGGCCTCACTAGCGGGAAGGAGGAAAAAGAGAGGAAGAGAAGTGGGCCGAAGGCCCACGGGGAAAAAAAAAAAAAAGGAAAAGGGAGAAAAAGAAAAACCCTTTTTCTTAAGGAAATTAATTCCAGTTAGCCTAATTTAATTTTTAAAATTGCTTCCGATGCTCAAAAATTCCGATAAAATCCGTTAGCGTATTTTGACACGAGGAATTTAAGAAAAATTCCACCAAGCCTTTTCCAATTATTAAATGGATTTTTAATTTAGGATTTTGATTTTCTTTAGATTTTCCTAGCAATTTCTTCTTTACGATTTTTCACCGGTATATTTTTGTTAACTTAGAAAGAAAAGCGGAGCGTGACACCCGTGGTCCGCAACATCAAGCTTAAGCGTGTCCTCATCGATGGGGCGGGACCCTCAACATCTTATTCGCCAAGACCATGGACGAGATGCGAGATCTCGAGGGCCGAACCGAAGACAAGCTCACCCCTTCCATGGAGTTATCCCGGGGTTGTCAATCTACACCACTCAGGCACATCTCCCTCTCGGTCACCTTCGGAGTTCGAGAGAACTTCCGGACGGAGAACGTCACTTTCGAGGTGGCCGACTTTGAAACGGCCTACCACGCCATCATCGGAAGGCCTGCACTCGCCAAATTCATGGCGATACCCCATTACACCTACCTCTGCATGAAGATGCCGGGTCCCAACGACGTCATCACTCTTCGCAGTGACGTGAAGCAAGCCTTCACCTGCGACAAGGAGAGCTGCGACATGGCCCAATCTCGCGAGAGATCACGTGGCCAGCAAGAAATCCGATTGGCTGCATCGACTTCGGCAGAGGGTGAAATCCCCGCGAAGAAGATAGCCAAATCAGGATTCGACGACGCCAAGACCAAGAAGATCTCCCTTGATCCATCGGATCCCTCGAAAACTGCTGTAATCGGCGCCGAACTAGATCCCAAATAGGAAAGCGTGCTCGTCACCTTCCTCCAAAATAATAAAGATGTTTTTGCTTGGAAACCATCCGATATGCCCGGAATTCCTAGGGAGGTGATCGATCACTCTTTGCATGTCAAAGATGACGCAAAGCCGATAAAACAACGATTACGCAGATTCGTGCAGGATCGAAAAGATACCATCAAGGAAGAGCTCACAAAGCTCTTGGCCGCCGCTTTATCAAAGAAGTCCTACATCCCGACCGGTTAGCCAACCCGGTTCGGTCCGCAAGAAGACGGGGCAATGGCGCATGTGCGTTGACTATACCGACCTCAACAAAGCCTGCCCCAAAGATCCATTCGGCTGCCCCGCATCGACGAAGTCCTAGATTCAACAGCCGGCTGCCAACTCCTGAGCTTTTTGGACTGTTACTCCGGCTACCACCAGATCAGTTTGAAAGAATCCGACTGCCTGAAGACATCGTTTATCACGCCGTTTGGGGCCTACTGCTACATCACCATGCCTTTCGGTCTGAAGAACGTCGGCGCCACATACCAACGGATGATCCGGAGATGTTTCCAGACGCAGATCAGCAAGAACGTGGAAGCTTACGTCGACGATGTCGTCATCAAGACCAAGCAGAAAGAAGACCTGATCGCTGACCTAGAAGAAACCTTCGCGAATATCCGGGCCTTCAGAATGAAGTTGAACCCGGAGAAGTGTACTTGCGGCGTCCCATCAGGCAAACTGCTCGGCTTCATGGTGTCACATCGTGGCATTGAAGTCAATCCAGAGAAGATCAACGCCATTTTGAACATGAAGCCCCCGAGTAACCAGAAGGATGTCCAAAAGCTCACTGGCTGCATGGCGGCGCTAAGCCGCTTCATCTCTCGACTCGGCAAACGGGGCATGCCCTTCTTCAGATTGCTAAAGAAAACAGACGACTTCCAATGGACCGCGGAAGCCCACAAGGCCTTTGAAGATTTCAAAGAATTTCTTACGACGCCGCCCGTCCTAGCCTCACCCCGACCCCAGGAGCCTCTGCTGCTGTACGTATCAGCCACTCACCAAGTGGTTAGTACGGTCCTCGTGGTCGAGCGCGAAGAAGAAGGGCGGGTCCAAAAGATTCAGAGGCCGATCTACTTTGTTAGCGAAGTGCTGGAAGGAGCCAAAACTCACTACCCGCAGGTATAAAATTGCTTTATGGTGTCTTGATAAACGCGAGGAAATTGGCGCACTATTTTTAGGGTCACTCGGTCACCGTCGTCACCTCCTTTCCACTCGGCGATGTCATCCACAACCGGGAGGCAACTGGGCGCATCACGAAGTGGGCCCTGGAGCTGATGCCGCTAGACTTAACGTTTAAGACGAGGACGTCTATCAAGTCACAGGTCCTGGCGGACTTCTTGGCCGAGTGGACCGAACAACAAGAAGATGTACCTCGGGAAGATCTCCAATATTGGACCATGCACTTCGACGGATCCAAGAGGATCACCGGCTTGGGAGAAGGAGTTGTGCTGATCTCCCCGACTGGGGAAAGGCTGAGATACGTCCTCCACCTCCACTTCTCCGCCTCACATAACGTCGCCGAGTACGAAGCCCTGCTGCATGGACTGCGGCTCGCAGTTTCACTCGGAATACGTCGGCTCGTCGTGAAGGGGGACTCCCAGCTGGTCGTGAACCAAGTCATGAAGGACTTGTCCTGTCTAAACGACACCATGGAGGCCTACCGACAGGAGGTTCGCAAAATTGAAGACAAGTTTGACGGACTCGAGCTATCACATGTCTTGAGACACAACAACGAAGCAGCTGACGAGTTGGCGCAGTTCGGGTCTAAACGTGAAGCTGCCCCAACAGACGTTTTTGTTGAGCATCTTTATGAACCAACCGTTGCGGCAAAGCCAACTCCCAACGAACAAGCTACGAACGAAGTCGCCATGATTGACGCCGACTGGAGGACACCACTCATCAAATTTTTAACACAGCAAGAGCTGCCGGAAGACCGGGATGAGGCAGAACGTGTCCGACGTCGTTACCAAGCTTATGTCATGGTTGACTCTGACCTGTACAAGAGAAGCCCCTCCGGAGTCCTGATGAGATGCATCACACCCGAGGAAGGACGACAGTTGCTCCAAGACATCCACTCGGGCATATGCGGAAGCCACGCGGCAGCACACACCTTGGTGGGCAAAGCCTACAGACAGGGTTTTTTCTGGCTTACCGCGGTCTCCGACGCGGACAAAGTGGTACGAACCTGTGAAGGCTGCCAATTTTTCGCCCGACAGAGCCATGTCTCAGCCCAAGAGCTACAAACAATCCCATTATCCTGGCCATTTGCGGTATGGGGCTTAGACATGGTCGGCCCTTTCAAGAAGGCTTCAGGAGGATTTACGCATTTATTCGTCGCAATCGACAAGTTCTCCAAGTGGATTGAAGCTAAGCAGGTCGCCACAATTACTGCTGACAAAGCACGGGACTTCATCCTCAACATCGTGCACCGCTTCGGCGTCCCAAATAGGATCATAACCGACAACGGGACTCAATTCACAGGAGGCATCTTCAAGGAATTCTGCGAAGACTTCGAAATCAAGATCTGTTATGCGTCAGTTGCACATCCTAAAAGCAACGGACAGGTCGAGCGGGCCAACGGCATGGTCCTTCAAGGCATCAAGGCCCGCGTGTTTGATCGCCTAAATCCTCACGCTGGCAAGTGGGTTCAAGAGCTCCCCTCGGTCCTATGGTCCCTGCGGACCACACCCAGTCGGGCTACCGGCCAAACTCCTTTCTTTTTGGTCTACGGCGCAGAAGCCATGTTGCCAAATGAGATGGAGTATGAATCCCTCCGAGTCCGCAGCTTCAACGATGAACGCTACGACCCCGACCGAGTGGACGACCTCACTCGACTGGAAGAGGCCCGTGAGGCAGCCCTCATCCAGTCGGCAAAATATCTTCAAGGGCTCAGATGCTACCACAGTCGCAACGTTCGAGCATGAGCTTTTATCGTTGGCGATCTGATTTTGCGCAAGATTCAAGCCACCAAGGACTGTCATAAGCTATCCCCCTTATGGTAAGGACCATACATAATCGCTGAGGTGACTCGGCCAGGTGCATATCGGTTAAAGCGTGAAGACGGGTCTATGGTGGAGAACTCCTGGAACATCGAGCATCTTCGGCGATTCTATACTTAAATTGACTTAAGTTTCATGTTTTTCTTGACTGCCAACCTCAAGCAAGATGACTTCTTGAGTTAGCAGTCGAGGGCTGTACATACGTCAATAAAGCATAGTTTTCCTCATCAACTTTTGCGCATAATTCAATTTATCATTGTTTAATGTTCCTTGATTCGAGTTCAATGTCTAAGGATTGAGAATTTTTTGATGACCTAATCGAGCTTAGGCTCGGTGACAGTCGGACGAAAATTACTTAAGAAATTTCACATAAAAACTCGAGTTAGGGCATTAACATAAATAAACTGAATATTTACAAGTCTATATCAGAATGTCACAAGCATCCAATGTTTACAAGACAATGTTTACAAAGCAAGTCAAGGCCGGAAATGGTTTACTACATCGGCAGCCACCTTTTTGGCCGACTCCTGTGCCTCGCTAATCAAATCAAGAGCCTGCTCATCTGAAGTTCCCTCAGCAAAGCCCTCCCCGACTAAGTCCACGTCCACTCGAGGGTAGAGTGACTTCGTTTGTGCAAGGGCGAAGCCCGCTCCCATCACAGCCGCCTCGGAAATGTTGGCTAGATACTGGTCAGGGGCTCGCCTAAGCTTGTCGAAGACTTCAACTGGGTCCAGTGAGCTGGTCCCGACTCCATTGTGGAATAATGACAGCAGGATTGGTGTCGCTGCGTTGGTGACATCTTCCCGGACCTGCACGGCTCGTTTGACCTTCTCAAGAAGAACGTCGTATTGAGCTCGGGTCTTGACTTTGTAAGCTGCCAAAAGAGCATGATCACGCAAAGTACTCGAAGACAAAGCAGCACAAAGAACATTACTTCAAAGAAGCTTACCTTCGAACTCGGCCTCCAGCTCGGTCTTGTCGAGGCTGACCGCCTCCAGCTGGACCTGGAGTGAATGGACCTCCGACGAATTTTCTACAAGCAAAGAAGGTTATCAGTAACCAGGATCAACATGGAAACCACAAAGAGACTGGGAGGGATAAGCTTACTCCCGACTGATCCCCGAAGGTCGAGGTTTTCCTCCCGGAGTTCAGCTATCTCCCTCCTCAGGGCTGCCTCCCTCGACGCGGCCTCTTCCCGAGTGGTCTTCAGCTTTTGCTGGATATCCTCCAGAGAGTTTAAATGCGGGACCAACTTCTCCAGCACCTCCGACTTGGCCTTGGATCGACAATACTCCTTCTGCACGCAAGATCTGAAGTTGACCGACTAAAAAGAAATGATGATGCAACAATGAAAAAGGACTAAGGCTTACGTTGAGTAGCCGAGTCGCCTCATTCAGGCTGTTGAAAAGGGCATCCCTTTCTTCGCTTTCCGCTTGCTTATCTAAGATGATGCCTTGCCTTTGGCCTTCCGAGTCTCGCCACTCGATCTTAATCGGAGGGACCCAGGTTTCAGAAGACTGCAACCTGGGGATCTCCTCTACCGTGGCTAATAGATCAGGAGGAACAGATGAAGACATGAAAGATTTGAACTAAAGATTAAAGACAAGATTTCGATTCAAGACTTACCGCTTCGCGGCCAGTATTTGACTGGAGCAGCCCTGGGTCTTTTCCTTCGGCTTTTCACCGACGGTCTTCGCCGGGGCTCTCGACCAGCACTGGGCTTCTCCATGGCCGACGGTTTCCGGTGGGGTGTCCGCCGGGCGGTCTGGGGCTCCTTCCTTGGGATGTCCCGGCCCGGAGGCGAGGGCTTTCTACCCGAGCACTCTCGCTCGGGAGAGGGCTCCGGGGTTTTGGCTCCGCAGGCTTGGACACCATTGATGGGGCAGCTGGAGTTGGCCCTTCGCTCTTCCCAGCCGGGTATATATCTTGGGGCCTCCTGCCAAGCGAACGACAAATGCAGTTGGAATAAAGACAAAGAAACTTTCGAAGAGCTTAGCTTCAGTCATGAGGCGTACCTAGACGACCGGCGGATCTTCGGCGCTGCTTTCGGCGATGGCCTTGGAGGGGTTGTTTTGGCTGGAGGAGCCGGGACATCATCGTCGGAGTCGTCGATGACGAGCCTCCTTTTGCTCGCCCATTTGTTAGTGTCCTCACTCGGGACTGCCCGTTTCCCGACTGGATCGCTTTGGATTTTCACTCCACCAGTCGGCTTCTTGGCAGGGCGAAGCGGCATGTCATCATGAGGAACCTTGTACGGTTTCGAAATAATGGAAGCATTTTCCTGCAAGAGAAATTCTCACAATACTAAGAGGCATGACATCAAGATTGCAAGACAATACAAAGAGGTCAGTCGGCGTACCGAAGGAGGAGGCCGGTAGAGACTGAAGGGAAGAACCGGCAGCACGAGGGCGCGCTCGACTGCAACTCCAGTCGAGAAGATCTTGTACATCCGGATCTTCAGGATCTCAAAACTAAGGGGATCTTGGTCTTCCCGATTGGGGTCCTTCCCGCCTTCGTACTCGAAGGCTGGCTTCGATCATTCTTTGATTGGCGCCAGTCGGCTCCTGATGAAGTGCCGAGTGATCTGTTCGCCGCGAAGACCCTTTTGCTTCATCTCCAAGATCTTCGCTAGCAGTTTGTTGGCTTCATCCCACTCCTGGGCTACCGGCACAGTGCTCCAAGTGGATCTTGGCACGGGGAAGGCCAACGAAGTTCGGCAGCCGGGTTCAAGATTAGAAATATAGAACCAGCCCGCATGCCATCCCTTGTTGGAAGATTTCAAAGGGAGAGAGAGATACTCCTTGCGGAGAGATCCGCGGAGTTGGAAGCCTGCCTCACCAACAACGCAGGGCTGGTCCTTATTGGGATGCGGCTTAAGATAGAACATGCGACGAAAGAGTTGGAAGTGGGGGAGGATGCCGAGGAAAGCCTCACATACATGGATGAAAAGAGCGATGTGAAGCATGGGGTTGGGGTTCAGATGACAGAGCTGAAGACCATAATAATCCAGAAGCCCCCTAAAGAACTCGGAAGTGGGGAGGCTGAACCCATAGTAAAAGAAAGATGTGAACACAACTAGCTCACCGGTGTTTGGGGTGGGGAAATCTTCGCCCGCTGCCAGGCGCCAACCCACGATCTCCTTTGAGGGAAGCACGCCGTGCTTCACCATCTCCTTGAGGGTGGATTCCCTCACATCCGCAGTGGCCCACTGCTCGAAGGGGATTTTCTTCTCATCCTCCATGAGTGTGGTTTGGGTGGGAGGTAGATCTGGCCAAAAGGATGGGGATTTGAGAAAGGGATCTTGGGAGCTGGATGCAGAGGCTAGTTTGTGGCGAAGGGCGAGCTCTTGGATCGATGGATTCGGGTGCGCGCGAGTCTAGGGTTTTCCGCAAGAAGCTGGTGAACAGTGCAGCGAAAAGAGAAATTTTTTGGGAAGACGAAGTGACGGGGATGACCTCGAGGCTTTGTAAAGAGATTTGAGGGTTGCGCTAGGTTTTCTTGTGATTGGGCCAAGCCCATGAGAGACCTGCGGCCCAGCTAAGGTGTGGCCCGACGCGTGTCTTTAGGGACTTAAGTGGATGAGCTTAAGCAGATTTGCCTTGGCAATATGCACGCGTCCGAATGCCCTATACCTTTGGAAATCCTTTCATACCGCGGTTTGCTTGGACTTCATGAGAAGCTAGCACGATGCAATTTGAAAGGTGACCAACAGCTAAACTTTTTATAGTTCCCTTGATAACAAGGGCTGTTTGGTTCTTTAGCATTTGATTGGATGATTATATCAATGCTATTTTTTTCACCTTGGTGAAGATCTTTATAGATTGAGACCAGTCTTATGGCAAGAGCTGTTTAATAGCTTGGTCATGTTTTCAGATGACTGAAAAACTTATTTACCCATGAGGGATGATTAAAATATTTGCTCCAAAATAACTCGGGCAGATCCACTCGGACAAGCATGAGCTTACCGAGTGCTTTCCACCTATGAGGGTTGATTGAGTTATTTGTCTTGAGACGACTCGGGCAAATTCACTCGGATAAGCACAAGCTTGCCTGAGTGATGAGATTTTTTATATATGCTTTAACATGAGTTAAGCATTTACATGAGTGTGATTCTTTATAGTTCTTGCTCGTATGTTTGGTCTATTTTTGGCTAATCATACGGTCAGGGGCTACATCTAAATAGGTACATCAAGAGATGTACTTAGATATTTACTTTTGAGAATTTTTTGGATATTTTCCAGCCCTTCATAGTCTTTGGAGCCACTCGGGAGTTTCAGGCAGAGATGATGGACTCACTTGGCGCCAGAAGCACTCGGCCAAAGAGGTTTTTGGCTGTGTACTGTCTTGGTTTGAAGCTGAGTTGTCTCGTCGACTGAAAAGGACTCGGGGGCTACTGTGGAGATTATGGCAATCGGGTATCTACATGGCAAGCTTATCCAACTGGAGGTAGGGATAGATTGTGCCTACCATATCTGTAAACCAAATATGACTTGGGTATTACGTTGTCGATTGAGATAAGGCAACGGCCCATAGTCACGGTTTGGTAAGATTGAGGAAACCGACTTAGATTGAGGAAACCGACTTAGAGTAAGATATGGTTTCCGATCTGTAAGCCTACCTCCCAAGACTATATAAGGGGGGGTAAGGGGCATCCCTTGAGGGATATGCTATTTGAGTTTTCTGAGTTACCGATCTTGAGATCAATAGACACTCGACGGATCGAATCCCTGAAACAGAAGTAGGGTATTACCTCACGAGAGGGCCTGAACCTGTCTAAATCCTTGCCTTCCCTCTAACCCATTGTGCTTGGCGATCTTGACTGCACCCCCAAATTTCTATTGCCGAAACCGAGTTTCGACAAGGATCTTCGTCTCCCTCACCGCCGCTGATGGCGACGACGGCAGCAGCGCCCGCGCCATCCCCTCTGCCCCCCGCTGAAGCGGCGGTTGTGGGCGGAGGGGCCCAGGCATCCCGCAGGGCTGACAACGCTCCTACAGGATCCAGACCACGCCCTAGCAGGCGTAACGGCGAGCCCCGCCGAGGCGACGTCCACCGCCGCCTGGAGTTTGGCACTCCTGAATGTGTCCTGCAGGCGGCAGAAGCTCTTTTGTGCCACCCCCCGGTCACCCCCCGGCGAGGGATCCAACGCCAAGCGGTGGTTCGACGACGTGGCGAAGCTCGTAGGCACGGCCCAGCGCCAGCTGGCCGCTGACCTCGCTTCCTCCAGCCACAAACCGCGCGGTTCACACGCCGCGGTAAGCTCGTCCTCCCGGCGACGGGCTCGAAGAGCAGCGGTTGCCGCAAGAGCGGAGGAGAGCCTCTCAGCGGCAGCCCAACCGGAAGCGCCCCGGGATCTGCTGTACGCAGAGCGAGACGCCCGCCTCCGCATCGAGCAGCGCCATGACGAGCGCCGCATAGGGCGGGCACCGGATTGCGCCTCCTCGTCGGGAGGCGCCACCACTCGGCGAGCGGCCGCGGTGGCCCTCCCGCAAGTGGAGCCCCTCGGGGGACGGCGAGCGGCCGTGATGGCCCAGCCGCGAGCAGGAGGCTCCGCGACGCCCAACGAGGCCCCGCAGCCATTGTCGCCCCCTCCGGCCGGCAACGGCTGCCTGGCCTTCGTTACCAACCTCTGTAATGTGCGCTGGCCTAACAAATTTAGGCTGGCCCTTACGGAGAAATACGACGGCTCGGTTAACCTACCGAGTTCTTCCAGATCTACACAACAACCATTGAGGCTGCTGGAGGTGACGAGCTTGTCATGGCCAACTTTTTTCCCATGGCGCTCAAGGGCCAGGCCCGCTCCTGGCTGATGAATCTACCGGCCCAGTCAGTCACTTCTTGGGACGACCTGTGCCGCCAGTTCACCTCCAATTTCCAGGGCACGTACCCACGCCCGGGAGTGGAGGCAGATCTTCACATGGTCTGCCGAGGGGAGGACGAGTCCCTGCGCAAATACATTCAGCGCTTTTGCCAGGTACGCAACACCATACCCTCCATCGCCGACCATGCAGTGATCTTCGCCTTCCGGAGTGGCGTATGCCATGACGTTATGCTGGGAAGATCGAATCCAAGGCCCCCGGACTACCACGGAGCTCTTCGTGCTCGCAGACCGGGTGGCCCGCAAGGAGGAGGCTCGGGTTTGGAATCCTAGGAATCCTTCCCCGGCCTCCACCGGCGCTGCCCCCTCCTCGTCCTGTGAAGAGCGACGCGAACGGCGACGGAAGCACAGGCCATCGCACGGTGGCGAGGAGGGTCACGTCCTCGCCGCCGACGGAGCAGAGAAACCCTCGCCGAAGGGCAAGCCCACGGGTAACCGCAGGCGGTCCCGGACCCTCGCCCCCAGGGCCGGGCCGGAGACAAATGGTGCATGGTGCACCGAACCTCCCACCACGACCTCTCCGAGTGCCGTTCGGTCAAGAGTTTGGCCGAGCGAGTGCAGAAGTACGAGCAAGAACAGAGGGAGAACGAGAGGGAAATCCGCCGGAAGGGCAAAGCACCGGCGGAGCGTTTGGACAACCGACGAGAGGAGGCCAAGGATGCGGCCCCCGTCGGGGACGACGATGACAACCTGGGCTACCAGGATCCCCAACACGTCGTCGCCACCATCGACGGTGGTGCAGGCGTCCAGGTATCCCGCCGGGGCTTCAAGTCCATGAGGCGCGAGCTCCTCGTAGCTGTGCCGTCCCACGAGGCGGCCCGAAGGTTGCGCTGGGCAGAGGTGCCCATCACCTTTGACCAAACCGACCACCCAGGGAGCATCGCACGTAGCGGCCATTTGACCCTCGTGACCTCCCCCACCATCTGCAACGTCAAGGTCGCCCGAGTCTTAATTGACGGAGGTGCGGCCCTCAACATACTATCCCCGAAGGCCTTTGATGCAATCAAGGCCCCGGGAATGGTGCTCGGGCCCTCTTACCCCATCATTGGGGTGACGCCCGGGAAGGTGTGGCCCCTTGGGCAGATCGCTCTGTCGGTCACCTTTGGGGCCCCCGCTAATTTCCACACCGAGCGGATCAACTTCGATGTGGCGGATCTCAATCTGCCCTACAACGCCGTGCTCGGGAGGCCAGCGTTGGTGAAGTCCATGGCGGCTACCCATTATGCCTACCGCCAGCTTAAGATGCCGGGCCCCGGAGGCCCCATCACCATCCACGCCGACATTAAAACCGCGCTGGACTGCGCGGAAGCGCGCGTGGACGACATTGCGGCGGCCGACCGCGTCGACCCCGAGGGCCCCCAAGGCGAGACGTCGGGTTCCCGGGCCCCGAAGCAACGCATCACCTCTGCCGATGAGGTGGTAATTAAGTCTATCTGATTGTGTGACGACCCGTCTAAGACCACCAACATTGGTGGCAACTTGGACCCCAAATAGGAAGACGCGCTCGTCTCCTTCCTGCGGGCAAATGTCGACGTGTTTGCTTGGAAGTCGTCGGATATGCCCGGAGTCCCCAGGGAGGTGATCGAGCATCGACTTGCAGTACGGCCGGACGCACGCCCGGTCCGACAAAATGTGAGGCGACAGGCCCCGGAGCGGTAGGCGTTCATCCGCGAAGAGGTGGCACGGCTCCAGGAGGCCGGCTTCATCCGGGAGGTGCTGCATCCGGAATGGTTGGCAAACCCGGTGGTCGTCCCGAAGGCCAACCACAAGCTGCGCATGTGCATCGACTACACCGACCTCAACAAGGCATGTCCCAAAGACCCCTACCCTCTACCTCGAATAGACCAGATAGTCGACTTCACTGCGGGGTGCGACCTTTTATGCTTCCTAGATGCATATTCTGGCTATCATCAATTTCGTATGGCTGTAGAGGATGAGGAGAAAACTTCATTTATCACCCCTATGGGTACATTTTGCTACATGTCTATGCCCTTTGGCTTAAAAAATGCCATGTCCACTTTTCAACGTGGTGTCCGCATCACGTTAAAGGACCAAATAGGACGCAATGTTGAGGCGTACGTCGATGATCTCGTAGTCAAATCTCGAGATCAAAGAACCTTGCTCCCAGATTTGGCCGAGACATTCAATAACCTCCGGTCCTCCCGTATGAAGCTGAACCTAAAGAAATATGTGTTCGGGGTGCCGGCAGGCAAGCTGTTGGGGTTTTTGGTCTCTGCCCGAGGCATTGAGGCCAACCCCGCTAAAATAAAGGCAATAGAGGAGATGTGCCCCCCTAGGAAACTCAAGGACGTGCAGAAACTCACTAGTTGTGTAGCTGCCCTAAGTCGTTTTATATCCAGGTTAGGAGAGCGGGCGATCCCTTTATTTAAGTTGTTAAAACGAACCGGCCTCTTCACTTGGACGGACGAAGCGGAGAAAGCCTTGGGCGAGCTCAAGCGCTACCTCTCCTCGCCGCCCGTACTGGTAGCCCCGGAAGGAGAGCCCCTCCTTTTGTATTTGGCGGCGACCCCCAAGTGATTAGTGCGGCCTTGGTTGTGGAGCGCGACGAAGAGTTAAACTCTCAGTCGCCCCCAACCCCATCAAACCCGGAGGCAAGAAATCTTGGAACGGAGTTGGCCGAGGAGGCGCCCGAACCCGGAGGTGGCCCTTTACCCCCGAGCTCGTGGAGCCGCCCGCCCCTAGTCCGTAAGCTCCCGAGGCCCCTCCACCTGTGGTGGCCCCGAGGGCCCCAGTGGAGGCGATGGCTCGAGCCCTGCACACCGAGATGACCCGCCCGAGGCACCCGTGGCAGGAAGTCTCGGAACAGAGTTGGCCGAGGAAGCGCCCGAACCCGGAGGTGGCCCCTGGCCCTCCGAGCTAGGAGCCGCCCGCCCGGTCCGGCTCCCGGTCCCTCCACCCGAGCGCCCCGAGGCCCCGTGGAGGCGACGGCCCGTGGCCCTGGACACCGAGATGACCCGCCCTGCACCCGAACTAGTCGCCCCTAGCAAAGTGGTCAAGGCCCGCACCAAGGTGCAGCGCGATCTACTTTGTCGGCGAGGCACTACGGACGCAAAAACACGTTACCCGTAGGCCCGTAAAATGCTCTACGCCGTGATCATGGCCTCTAGGAAGCTACGCCATTAATTCCAGGCGCACCGGGTAACGGTAATCACGTCCTACCCTCTCGGGCAAATCCTACGTAACCGAGAGGGCACGGGACGGGTAGTCAAATGGGCCATCGAGTTGTCAGAATTTGATGTGCACTTCGAAGCCCGGCACGCAATCAAGAGCCAAGCTGTAACACCCTGAGGTGTTTTCCCCTTTTAAAAATCCAAAAGAAAATCGTAAAAGAAAATCGTTGGAATTAACTGTAGGGAATTAATAATTTTAAAATCCAAACGATAAATGGAAATGGCATGGTAGGATTTTTCCTAAATTCTACATGTCAAAATACGCTAACAGGATTTTTAGTGGAATTTTCAGAGCACCAGAAATAATTTTTAACCAATTAAAATCAATTTTGGAATTAATAAATCCGGAAAATCAATTTCTCTCTCCTCCGTCCTTTCCCGCTCTTTTTCCGCAGTAGGCCGCCGCCCGAGTCGACGGCCCATCCTCTCCCGCGCGCCACCGATCGCAGCCCGACCGGCCGTTTCCCCACCCGACGTGCGTCCTCCTCTCTCTCGCGGCCGATCAAGGCTACGGCCCGCCAAAACCTCGCGCCCGCAGCTAAGTCCAGTTCAGATCCCCTTCTTGCCGGACACCGGCAGGGGTCCACCTGTCGCCCGCCCCCTACCTCCGGCTGCCCCGCCGCCATTGACGCGCTCGCCCCCCCGCGCGAATCTCGGCCGCCCGTCCCTCCCGCGTACCCTAAAGGCACCGCCTTAACTTTCCACCTCTCCCGCCGCCTTCAATCGCCCCGGCCGCCGCTCCCGCACTCCTTAATGGCCGGATTTAATCACCGCCATTACTTCCCCAAACCGCGCCGGCGAGAAATTCCGCCTTATTCGGTCGCCACCGACCTTCCCATCCCCTATATAAGCACCCCTCGCCTCCCCGAGCTCCCCACACCTCCACTCAAGCCTCTCTCTCTCTCCGTCGTTCCCGCACCGTGCGCCCGCTCGGACTTCGTCGTCGGGGTTTGGCCGTGTGTTCCCGCTGCTCCGAGGCGCTCCGAGCTCCGCCGACTCCTCCTCCTCGTCACCAGCCGCCGCTCCGCCACCCTTCCCGAGTGGTTCCGTCGCTCCTCACCGTCCGCGCCGTCGCCCCTTCGACTCCGGCCGCACCGCGTGAGCACTCGTCACTATTTCCCTCTTGGCCGAGTGTGCGCCGCCGTCCCCGAGTGCGCACGGCTCCGCCCACGCGTGAGCCGCGGTATTCCGCCGCCCGCACCGCCGCCCGAGTGGCACCAGTCGGTCTCCGGCCGCCGTGCACCATTGTCGGCCGATCGCGCCGCCCGAACCCCTTCCCGACCGTCCGATCACGCCGCCCGAACCCCTTCCGGCCGTCCGATCTGCCTCGCGGTCGGGGCTGTCCGTCCCGCGGCCCCGCGTGGCACACCGCGTGGCCGCGAGTCGCGCCCGTGTGCGCCACGTGGTGCGCCGCTCTCCCTCTCGGCCGTGGACTCGGTCCACCATGGACCGGTGCTCCCGTGGCCGATGACGCCATCGCTGACGTCAGCCCTAGCGCTGACGCAATTCCGGGATTTATTGCACAATAAATTATTAAGGATTTTTTTCTGTTTTAGTAAAAACATAGATAATCTTCTAAAAATCATATCTTTTCAACCCGACCTCCGTTTTAGCCCATTCAAATTTCATTAAATTCATAAAAATGCCAAGAATCCATTAAAAATGGTTTTGTTTCCTGTTTTAGTAGCTTTTTAGCCTGTTTTGTTGAAGTGCTTGTTTGCCGTGTAGATCCCGGTAGTCCCTCCGTCCCGGTTTACTTCGAAGTCGTCGCAGAAGTCCCCCAAACCGAAGAGCAAGGCAAGTCATGCTATATCATTGATCATATTGCTCCCGTTTTGCTAAAACACCTATTTTACTCTATGAAATTGCACGTATTTTATGTTGTCATTTCATGGGAAATAATACACCCTATGCTTAGTCTATGCCTTAGGTTTGACACCCCAAACCCTTTGACAAAACTTGGGAAAATAATGTGACTAGATCTCGGGACTAGGTTATGCTTAGCCCGGCTTAGTTTCACTAGCTCACTAAATGGGTCATTTTGTCACTTAATATATATCTCCTGGACTTATGTTCGGAGGATTAATGATTAAAGATTCAGTGAACCGGACTAATAACTAAAATATGACAAATGGTGGTGTGGGCGCTATGGTTTTGGCTAGCGGCGCCCATAGCGATTAAGGACCGGTTCACGGGACCCCTCGGGAGAATCACCGTGCAAACCACAAGCCGAAATGGGTAAGGTAGGTCCCGTAGTGTAGCCTCTCCTAGCTGACGAACCCATCGGCAAGGGTGAGCGGGATGGAGTTTCGCCGACCCCGATAAGGGTTGCCGGGCCGCGATTCACCGAGGCACTCGGGCTGCCCACTCCCGTGATTCGGGAGTGGGGCGAAACCTTGGTGGGGTTCGCTTGGTTAGAGGGGATTATACGAAAGGTCCTATCACGCGCCCTTTCCGGTACCGCGGTGGTATTCCGGCGCACGGAAAACCGTGTTGTGGGGCTGTGTCTTGTGGGTACAGTTATACACCTCTGATCAGAGTAAATCTATTCGAATAGCCGTGCCCGTGGTAATGGGGCGATCAACCGAGCTCTCCGTGATTAGTCTCACACTTTTACACCCTGAGTATTGGAACATGACTAGTATAGGTGGATGGTTTGGGCCCGTCACAACGTGGGGATAACGTTGGACGGTGTTGGAGTAAAAATGCTTTATTTACTCAATTTACGTTGTTTTGGCTTTGTTCAAATTCGTATTGTTTGGAAAAACTCCCCGCCGTTTGCGCCAAAGCAAACCTTAGCCGACCTTTATCTCCCCGCATTCATTCTTCTCCCCTTCCGGCGTGACTTGTTGAGTACGTGGAAGTACTCATTCTTGCTTCTTCACCAGAACCTGAGCCAGAGGTTGAAGACGAAAATGAAGTGGAGTAGGCTTTGTCCTGCACTCTGGAAGCTGCCTGTGGAATGGTCGAAGCCGCGTGGCCGCCAAGCTTAGGCTTAGGCCCTTTTTCTTTTCCGCCGCTCTTTTGTAATCTTTCTTTTTTATTGTTTCTAAGACGTGGAACCGTAATATCAACAATTGTCGTATGTGTACCCTGGCTGGTCCTGGACAGGGATTTTAATACACATATAGCTTTGGAAATTCGGGTCAGAATTTCTGGGCGTGACACAAGCCTTGGCTGATTTCGTGGCAGAATGGACGCCAACGGTCGATAGCGACCCACCCCCGGGGAAACCCGAGAGTACGGAGGATCGTAACCAAGGAGCCGCGCACTGGGTGATGAACTTCGACGGTTCACTCACCTTGCACGGAGCCGGAGCAGGCGTGGTGCTAATTTCCCCAGCGGGCGACGTACTTCAGTACATCGTCCGGATCGACTTCCGGGCAACCAACAACATGGCCGAATATGAGGGGCTTCTAGCAGGGTTGCAAGCGGCAGCAGTGTGGGCATCCGTCGTCCGCCGGTCCTCGGGGATTCCCAACCGGTTGTAAACCAGGTTTCCAAGGAATATTAATGCACCGACCCCCAAATGGAAGCTTATGTCAAGGAAGTACGGCGTATGGAGCGCCATTTCGATGGCCTCGAGCTACGTCATATTCCCATAAGAGATAACTCCCTTGCGGACGAGCTATCTAGGATCGCGTCCGCACGAGCCCCAGCCCCGCCAGGCGCATTTGAGGAAAGTCTCACAGAGCCATCGGCACACCCCGAACCGCCCCAGAGGCAGGAATCGGCTGGTCCCGACGCCCCGGATCTGGCGGGCCAACCACAGCCTGGCCCTGCTGGGACCAACATCACGTGCCAGGTGGCTTGGATTTCGGAAATCCGAGCGTACCTGCAAGACGCGTCATTGCCCGAGCAACGCGAGGAAAGCGAACGCATTGCCTAGACCTCCAAGAGGTACGTGTTGGTAGAAGGGACACTCTACCGACGCGATGCCAACAGAGTGCTCATGAAATGCATCGCTCGGGAACAGGGTCTCGAGCTCCTAGCCGAGATCCATGAAGGCGAATGTGGGGCGCACTCGGCCTCCCAAACCTTGGTGGGAAAGGCATTCCGCCAAGGATTCTATTGGCTCAGCGCCGGAGGACGCAACGGACCTCGTGCGGCGGTGCCGAGCATGTCAATTCCACGCCAGCGTACGCACCGCCGCCCAGCCTCCGCACCATCCCGCTCTCATGGCCATTTGCGGTCTGGGGGCTGGACATCCTGGGCCCGTTCAAGCAGGCGCCAGGCGGATGCAAGTTTCTGTATGTCGCCATTGACAAATTCACCAAGTGGCCAGAGGCCTATCAAGTCAGCGTCATCGACAAACATTCGGCTGTGCGGTTCATGAGAGGCATCACGGCAAGGTTCGGGGTCCCCAACAGACTCATCATCGACAACGGCACCCAGTTCACGAGTGAGCTGTTCGGCGAGTATTGCGATGACATGGGCATCAAGCTCTGTTTCGCCTCGCCCGCCCAACCCCAAAGCAATGGTCAGGCCGAGCGTGCAAACGCAGAAATACTAAAAGGCCTCAAGACTAAGACCTACAATGTGCTCAAAAAGCATGGGGACTTGTGGACTGATGAGCTGTCTGCGGTCCTTTGGGCCAATCGGACAACCTCGAGCCGCGCCACCGGGGAGACACCTTTCTTCTTGGTGTATGGAGCCGAGGCGGTCTTGCCCTCTGAGCTCACCCTGGGATCGCCCCGAGCCACGTTATACACCGAAGCATACCAAGGGCAGATGCGTCGTGACGATCTGGATTACCTGAAGGAAAGACGGCGCTGGGCAACGCTCCGCGCAGCCCGCTACCAAGAAAGCCTCCGCCGCTACCATCAAAGCAAAGTCAGCCCCGAGCGCCGCAAGTCAATGATCTCGGTCCCGCGCGTGTGCAAATGCGCGTGGGGCTGAGCATATTATCCCCGATGTGGGAGGGGCCATACAAGGTTATTGGCACCCCGCGTCCGGGAGTAGTTCGCCTAGCCACAGAGGACGGCACTCCGTTGCCGAACCCATGGAATATTTCCCACCTGCGCAGGTTCTACCCATAAGCCGCATGGTGCGCTGAAACATGCATGGAAGTTCATCCACTGCCTCCGGTGGCATGAACAATAAGTTTTCTATTAATCCCATATGTTTTTCTTGCAAAATACCTGTTGTAGTGTGTTTTCCCCCATGTGCTGGAGCGTGTACTACGGATGCGGCTTTCCGATGGTTCCCCGGCCTTGCCCGCCTTAGCCTGAGAGCCCTAAGGGTGTCGAGGGTACAGCGATGCTGCATACTACCACGCCTGGGGGCAGTCAACGCCTGGGGGTTCGGGTGCGAACTAACACGCCTGTCCCGGCCCCCCGTTGTCGCTGCCCTCGTTGGCATTTTTATGCCTTCGCTCCTACCCGGAACCTCGACAAAGGCACCAGCCAACGGACAGTGCATGCTGCCCGAACCCGGAACAGCCCCCCAACTACATGGGACAAATCATGGCGGAGGACCACACTACCTCATTCTTGCAATAACTAAGAGTTGAACTATCGTTGCAGAAAAGCAAATAGGCAGAGGCTCGGGCCAACCAACCGCCACTACGTGCGTGCTAAGTTGGCCGGGGGCTCCCAACATATACATACACAAATGAATCATCAAAAGCAGCCACGATGGGCTGCTACAGCGCAAGATCAACATAGTTAAGGTAAGTTCACTGACTTTATAAACAATACTACGAATATCTTTTTACACAAATACAGATACAAGCCGAGAGGGAGCAAGAGAGCCCTAAGTGGCCGGTGGGTCGCTGGGGGCATCCGCCAGGGGGTCTTCATCCGGCGAGTCCTCGCGGAGAGCAAGCTGGAAGGCCGCCGGGGTGCCATCGAAGCCCACCATGATGGAGTCGACGGCGTCTTGGACGCGGCGGCGAGCGGCCTCCTTGGTGCCTTCGGGGAAGTCCTCGGTGGGGATGTAGGGGTCGAAGCCGGGGTCGCGGGCTTGGTAGCTCGCCAAGATAAGCGACGCAACCTGGCGGGATAAGTCGTACGATGATTCCTTCGCCACCTCGTCGACCTCCTCCGGCACCCTCTTTATTCCCTCGGCCAGCTCATCTATGTGCGTGGCCAATCCCCCCAAGGTCGGGACGCTGGGGGGTACGGTCGACCCCCACCCCGTGGGCCGCGTCCCGAAGGCGCTCGACGGATGAGGCCAGGGCTCGGACTCCCAGGCGCAAGGTACGCTCCAGCTCCGCGATCCGGCGTCGCGCCTCCTCCAGCCCGGCCCCGCCCCGCATCTGCGCCGCGCGTCCATGACCACCTACTCCCGGTAGCGCCTCCTGCTCCCACCGCTCCAACTCGTCTTGCCGGCGGCCCGAGGCGACGGCGAGCACTGCCGCACTCCCGCACAGCCTTCGGCATCGAGAGGCCTCCTCCGGGCCTCCAAGACCGCTACCTCTCGCCCCCACGGCGGCCTCGCGCTCGGCGATGATCTTCTCCCGGCCGCCGCACGTAGGCCTCCCGCGCAGCGGAGTCTTCCTCGGCCCTGGCGACGGCGGCCTCCCGGCTCTCGACCGCCCGCCACGCCGCCTCGAGGGCCCTCTCCCGCTCCGCTGCCGACCTCGCGGGCCCGGAGGTCGGCGTCGGGTGCCGGCGGCGGCGGCCTCGGCGTCGCACGGGTGCGCTCGCGCCGTCAAGGCCCGGCGTGCTCCCGAGGTCGCGAAGGAACCGCCCGCGGTGGTGCGGACCCTCTCCTTAGCGGCAGCGGCGACCTGCTTGCGGAAGTCGGCGGCGTGCCGCTCAGCGACGGTGTCTTCAAACACCTGGCTGAGCTCCTCCTGGCGCCGCTCGATCTCCGCCAGCTCCCGCCTGTGGACGAGGCCCTCCACCCTTGCCGTGGCCGCCGCCTCCCGACGACCCTCCTCAACCTCGGCCTCCCACCGCGCCACCTCAACCTCCCTAGCGGCCAAGGCCTCGCACTGGGCTCGAGCCCCTCCAGGGGAGATCACGTTGGCCTCCTCCAGCGCCCTGGAGACAACCTCCCTCGCCCGCTCCTGCGACCGGACGAGAGGCTCGGTGTCTAGGCGGCCACGAACCCGACCGAGCGCCCCTGCATTCGTAGCCTGAGCTCGGCCCGGATCGCCGCCGCGCGCAGCCGAGCCGAAGACCCCCGTGGCCGGGCCGCCCGCTTCTTGCCTTGGGGGCTCGCGGCAAGCCGGCACCGACAGGGCTAACGGTGGCCGGCAGGGCGACGGCGCCGCTGGGTGCGACGCGGGCGATGGCTGCTGTGGCGGCGGCGATGGTTGCTGCGGAGGGGACCCCGGGTTGCTCTCCGCCGCCCTCCGCCGCCTCTCCGTGCCGGCGCCGCACACGGCCCTCTCTTCGTGGGCGCCGGCGCTCCGGCTCGGGTGGGCCCTTCCTCGGATCGCACCGGATCCGGGACCGAACCCGTAGGGCGACCCGACTGGAGGGCTCGGGCACCCCGAGCCTCCCATGCGCTCCCTCCCGAGCTCGAGGCGTAACCGCCCTTGGGTACAACCCTTGGGCGAAATGCTCGTGCTCGCGGAAAGCGAACACGAACACAATAAGGAATCAAAAAACAAAGACAAAAATGTAAGGCCCCAACGAGCATCCACGTATCGGCAAGGCGTACCTACGGGCAGGGTTGAAGTCCCAGGAGATCCCCGAGATGGCCCGCTTCTTCTTCGCGGGGCCGCCTGGAGGACCCGTCGGACTCCTGCTCGCCGCGTCCGCTGATGCTGGAGCCCCGCGGGCGGCCCCCGCCGCCGGCGTGCTCGCCGGGGATGCGCCTCGGGCCTCCTCCGTCGTCGTCGTCGCCGCCGTTGTGGCCGACCTGGCCCTCGGCGTAGTGGCCCCTAGGGATGGGCCCGCCGCCCGCGAGCCCCCTGATCTGCGGGGGGAGCGGCGCGCTCCGCTCCACCGCCACGTGGTGGGGATGGGGGAAGAGCGGGGTCCTCCTCTGGCCTCTTCCTCTTCCCCTTAGGGTCTGGAACCCCCGGGTCGCTTCGGCCCGGACCCCGGCGGTTCAGCCGCCCAATCGGGATGTGGTCGTCGGCGTCGTCGTCGTCACCGTCCCCGCCCCTCGGAGCAGCCTCCGGTGCAGCCCCCGGTACGACTGACGACGAGCCCACGCCGTCGCCCACCACCTGCAGCGTGTGCAGGATCTCCGTGAGCGCCAAGTCCTGACACAGCGGCACCAACCCGGGCGAGAGCTGCGTCAGGTCCATCTCCGTGACACCGAGGGTGCGGCGAACCAGGGTCCCAAGGTCCCTCTCGTCCCAGTCGAAGACGGCGCCCACATGGGTCCGCATGTCGTCGTTGGGACCCATGTACATGTAGGCGGGGCGCGGCCTTTCCTGCAACGGCGCAATGCGCCTCATCTGGAAGTCGCGGAAGACCGCGTGACTGGACAGGCCTCTCCGCCGAAGGTAGCTGATCCGGTCCAGCACCCCGTCCAGCTCCCTCTTGGCTCGCGGATGCGCCCCCCAGCTCCTTGGTTCACCGGAATCCCCGTCGGCAGAGACAGGCGGGGATGGTCGCCCAAGCTGGTGTAGAACCAGAACGTCCTCCAGTTCTCCCACCTGGAGCGAGGGTGGATGTCGATGAAGGGGTGCCAACCGCCTGTCGTTCGTGGATGGATCGCCACGTACCCGGCGCCGGGGAGCCAGCCAGAGCACACCGGAAGAACTGCCGGAAGAGGTGAAGAGAGGGCCTCACCCCCACGAACATCTCGCAGGTGTGGGCGAACACGGCGAGGTAGAAGACGGCGTTGGGGGTGAGGTGGTGCAGCCGGAGGTCGTAGAACTCCAGAACGTCGAGGAAAAAGCGGGAGAAGGACGGCACCAACCCGACCATGGCGAAGGAGGCGAAGAACACCATCCTCGTGGGGGGCCGCTCCTCCGGGACATCACCGCCGCTACGCGTGCCGCGCGGCAGGAACTTGTTGAAGAGGTTGCGAGCATCCGCGGTGCGGACCAAAGATTTGGGAAGCACGCTTCCCGGCTCCAGGGGCGAATCACGACCCATCGCAAGGGTGGATGCTGAAGTGCGAAAAGGGAAGCTGAAGGCGAAAGAAAGGAAACAGAAGGAGCAGAGGGCGTTGGGTAGACGAAGGGTGAATGGCTCTGAGAGGTGATGGCAGTGGAAAGCGTAGAAACTGATCCCCCTTCATGCGGATCTGGTTTTATAAGCAACCACCGCCCCCTCGGATTCCACGGCATTAAATTCCGCTACCACGCGAAGCGCCCCCTCAGCTCCGCGCCCTTTCGATTTTCGCATCCCCTTGGGTTCTCACGCCGTTTGATTTTCGTGCCACCTAGGGTTCCACGCCCGCCAGGCGCACTACGCGGGACGGAGAGTGCCAGGCGGTTTGAATGGGCCCCCGTGCGCGTGGCCCAAATAAACTCGCCCCCCGTCCTAAGGAAAACTTGGCTTGGTGCGGCATCAGTTGTCGCGTGCCGGCCGCCTGCCGTAGCAAAAAGCATCCAATGCCCGGGCCTACACACTCAAAGAAATGGCGTCAACCGCGCCTGAGCCTGATTCGGCCCCGGTCAACGCCGAGGGCTACTGTCGGTGATATGGGCCCGAGGGTATGTCAGGGGTATGACATCTGAGAAAAAGGAAGGCGCCTTTACCCGTCAAGGAGCGTCAAGGTTACACCCTGAATGGCTTAGGCGAGTCTCGGCCACGGGGGGCCACGTGGCCGCCCCAGAAGGGGCCGGCTCGGAGGCTGCCCGGAGGCCACCGCACTCCTAGACGGCAGGGTCCGGGATCACCCGGACCCCCGGTCGGTAGGGTCCGGGATTACCCGAACCTCCCATCCCTCACCCCGCACCTCTCTGGGAGAGAGGCGAGTCCAACTACCAACCAACCCATTTAATGCTCAAAAAAGAGGGGAGCTGAGCGCCTACCACACCGCATTCAATGCGATGTGAGGTGCGACTGTCAGTTACTCTCATCATTACCCCTTTTTGCCTATCACGAGGCAAAGGAGGCCTAAAGTCTTTGACTAAGACCGCGGTATGACCGCGCATCCACTCCGCGCACGCCCCCCTCACGCCCTGTCCAGTCGCATTTAATGTATTGGGCGGCCACGTGGGAGAGAGAGTGTGACCGCAGGAGGCGCGGTGCCTGTACCTACCCGTGGGTTGGGTCGCTGACCCGTGGGTCCCGTCGGAGTGGGTAGGCAAGGAGACCCAAGTCCATCATAGAACAGGTTGTTGTTGACTAATGGGTAGACCAGCCTCTTGAACAGCTAGCTCTTAGCAATCGCTCGTCCACCACTGACTTCAAAGGAGAAGAACATTCCCTTTGTTCTTGGCAATTTCCCCCCATATACCACATACGAACAGGAGTAGGGTATTACACCACGCCGGTGGCCCGAACCTGTATAAATCCCCACGTCTCCGCAATCTTGGTTTTTTCTTCCCGCCTCATCTGCATTATCTCATTCTCATCGCGAGTTTAAACCGGAACCCACCGCTCCCCGTGCCGAACCAAAAAAAGGGTCCTCCGGATCCCTGCGTGTCGATCTACGACATCGACAAATATAAAGAAAGGATGAATAGCAAATGGAACATATAAAATACATAATGGAGCCTACTCATGTAAATTGCACGGTAAATTAAAGTGGTTTCGAAATAATTTAATCATTTGGTTTGAAACTTATATAAATAGTAGTGCCCAAGATGTTGGGACTGCTTCATTAGCCAGTGTACCTACTTGCTTCCTCCGGTCCAAAATAAGTTTCTTACGTTTATCTCACATATATCAATAAAATAATAAAGTACCTCGCTTTATCAAATCTCAATATAATTATTTATCTTTTTATCTGCTGCCAATACATTTATTCTCTACTTTCACAAACTCCGATACAATGATTATTGAAAAGATAAACTTATTTTGAGACAAATTAGAGGGACTAAATATAAACTTATTCTGAGACAGATGAAGTAGATAGCGCCTACATGTGTCTACACCGATAATGGCACTCGAACGACAGGAACAAGCATAAGATTGTGTAGTCGCCGTGTGGTGATCCCCGTTTGCTCCTTCATGTCAACCTTTATCCTATTAGGTAACTTCCAGTCAAAATGGTACAAGAGACTTGCAAGCGCGAGCTCTAAGGTTGCTAGACCAAAGCCCATCCCGGGACACATGCGTCGCCCTGCTCCAAATGGCATATATTCAAAGTTTGTTCCTTTGAAATTGATGCCAGCATTCTCAAACCTCTCTGGGATAAACTCTTCCGCTTGGCTCCAATACTTAGGATCCCTGTTTATTGCCCACATGTTCACAAGCACTATTGTTCCTTTAGGCATGTCAAATCCTAACACTTGACAAGTGGTTCGACACTCTCGCAATAATAGTCGTGGTCCCGGAGGGTGCAACCGGAGCGCCTCCTTGATGATCAAGTGCATGTAACTCAGTTTGCTTAGGCTTTCCTCTGTGACTTTATGTTGTCCAAGCATCAATCGCCGAACCTCGTCTTGTGCCTTTCGCATCACTTTTGGATTTCTCATGAGCTCAGCCATAGTCCATTGCAGTGTTATGGCCGTTGTCTCACTACCCCCAATGAACATGTCCTACATGGTCCAAAGCCAAATTTTCATTACTTGTAAGTACATCCATGAAAAATAATGGTAACATTTTTTAAAATAATTTAGGTGGTATCACATTAAAAACATGAAGTCATGAAATTCCATTATGTCATGACACGTGAGTCTAGGTCCATCTTATTGTTTGCAACTTAAAATTTATATATCTTGATAATTCTTACTTTATATAATTTTTGTACTGTTTTAACTGACATATAACCCGTGCGTTGCAACAGGTTTTAATTAAAAAATATTATTAACTCATTATTACTATTATTTTATGCATATACTATACCCTAATTGCTGCATATATTTGTTATTAAAATGTGAACCTTTTGCCTCCATACCGTCCTTTTTTTCTTTTGGAAAAATAGAGATTTATACTGCTGTGTGGTTGATATATGAGTTTTTTATTCCCATATGTTTTTTCCTTTATCTAATTAAAAGGAGTTGGTGGTGAGATAGTGATAGAACCAATCACTAGTATTAGATAGATTCAGGGTTCTTACTCCGATCGTTGATCTGATGCTTTCTCTAGATAACTGCAGGTCACCTTCTCTCTGGATCCTGAGGAGCACGTCGAGCAAGTCCTCCTCCTCTTCCCGGGAGGCTCTGTTCTCTTGGTGCTCCTCGATGATGGCGTCCAAGTAGGCGGACATCTTCTCGCCTTGCTGCTTCATCCGGCGAGGCATTCTGCTGACGAGCATGGCGAGGCGCGACGACGGGTACAGGTTCGGCAAGCTCTGCTTGGCGAACAGCTTTATCCCGCGTTCCACCATTGCCAAGAACGTGTCCCTGTCCTTGAGCCGCCTCCCGATCATGGCGCGCACCGACGAGTCGGCGGCATAGGCCGACATCAGCTCGCTGAGGTTCACCGTCTGCGCCGGCGAGGTTGACGACGCCGCCGCCACCGCCCGGAGCAGCTGACCGGCCTCCTCCTCGCGGACCGACCGTAAGGAATTGACGCGCCTGGCGCTGAGCAGCTCGACGGTGCAGATCTTGCGGAGCTGCCTCCACGTCTCGCCGTAGGGCGCGAAGATGATCCCCTCGGAGGCCTCGGGGAAGACCACCCGGATCATCCGGGTGATGGGGCGCGTGGCGAAGGCGATGTCGTGCGTCTTCATGACCTCGCGCGCGGCGTCCGCGGAGGAGGCGACGACGACGGGCAGCTCGCCCACCCGGAGCAGCACGAGTGGGCCGTGGCGCCGCGCGATGTCCCGCATTGCGCGGTGCGGGAGCGCGCCCACTAGGAGGTGGAGGTGGCCGATCACCGGGAGCGCCCACGGCGACGGTGGAAGCCGGCCGCGGCCACGACGGCGGCGGTGCGATGAACAGCCGAGGAAGAGGACGGGGACGATGAACAGCGTGGGTACCCAGAGCAGATGCACATAGTGGAGGAGGTGATCAACAAGCCCCGTCGCCATGGCTGCTGGTGGTGGCCTCTTGGATCAAATAAAATGTTGCAAAAGATTTTGCACCTAAAGCAATTCAGTAGTCCAAAATGCTTGCATTTGGCTTGCTCTTGTAGCTCAACAGCATCGATTTGATGCATGTGCCCAAAAAATGAGTGGGAGGAAACGGCCCCACGCGGTAGGTATGTAGCTTTGTTGGAAAAGAGGATAGAGTATTTTATTTGGATAAAGTGTGGATTATCAGCTTGATTAGGCCCTAGCGCCTACCATCCGATTTTTTTAAAAAAAAATTCGTATCTATGGTATATCTCCATTAGCAGTTCATTCGAGCTTACTGGCCGCTTGAGGAAGATGAACAGCGATCGCTGAAGCATACGCACTCGGCCCAATGGGCCAATGCTGTATATCGCATAGTAAAGGCCCACAGCCTACTTGGTCCTGCAGGCCGCCTGGTTGCTGGGTTGGTCGAGTTCTCCACCTGGGCCAGCCGGTGCCTCCCTTGCGTGCGCGACCGAAGGTGAAAACGGATTTCCTTTTTAATTTTATTTATTGAAATATTTACAAATCTACACTCCTAACGTTCTTTGGAAGGATTTTTTTAAAAAAAAACATCCTCCTAAAAAAAGTATGACATAAAACATAGACGTTGACGCATGTTAACATCCGCACGGAGAGAAGCCGATCATTTTACAGTCCTTTATCGTCCTTTTAAAAGAATGTAAATGGACTGTAAAATGTCTAACGGATGTATGTCGAGTCATGAAAAACAGCCAAAACACTCTCCTAAAGGTGTGATAAGGTATAGATTTGTAAAACTTTTTTAAAAATAATTTTTAATATTTTAATAAATAAAATTTAAATTTTAAAAAATCATGAAAATGCGCCTCCTCACGTCCACGTCCTGTCACAGCGGCTGACTCCTGAGGTGAGCTCGCCCCTATGGCTCTGAGATTCACTCCAACTATCATAAACTATTTTAGATACAGAAACACTTGAATGGAATATTATAATAAATTTGTTTATTTTAGAACGAGCATATATATTGTAAATTCCTAGGTATGAAAAATATGCCTATCTCTTGTAGTCTAATTTTTCATCATATTTTTTATTGTTCGCGTATATTGTTTAGTTTGTCATGTTGGTCCTCCCATACGTTGTTTTTGAAACGGTACAAAAACAGATCGTTTTCATTTCAGAATTTCGCAAGCTGCACGTATAGCTCAACCAAACAACATTTCTCATGCATATGATGTTTCTAAATACTATTGCCTGTATTTTTAATGCATGATGCCTTTGAAAATACGTTTGACCAGGTCAAAGAGTCGCCGGCCGGCACCTGTGGAGCTCGTAGCCCTCTGCTGAGAGCTGCGCAGCTGTTGCCTGGATCTAGGCTCGAGCTCGCGGTAACCCAATTTGCTCCGACCAATGTGAGCCACCTAGATCCGTGGCAGAGTGGAGAGGGCCGAAGAGCTTGTCGGAGGAGACGGGAGAGGTCGGAGGAGAGGGAGGTTGTCCCCCTGCTTTTGCCACCGATCTGCTTCACCCCCATTGATGGTTATAAGATAGGAAGTCCCTGAGCAAGCATTTCCACTGGAGCTTTGTTTTCTCTCGTCCTTCTGGTCACTTGGAATAGCTTTGGAGATATCACAACGCTCATGTCTTCGACAATATCTTGTCCCAGTCTAGGTGATTGACGATATTCCAAGAGGGGTCGAATATTGCTCTCTATTGGCAGCTATTGGCAGCCTCCACAGGCTCGCCATGCATTTGTATGGTATGAAGAAGCTTATCTGTCTTATAGTTTAGGCGTTTTATCTGTCTTTATTTTATCGCTTGTTTGATCTGATATGCTTCGTCCATTATATAATATAAGGGATCCTATTTTTTATATTAAAGAGAAAGAAAAAAACTATGATGGTCCTTGTTTGCCACACCTCCTTATTTAGTTTGAGATTTGGTAGATAGGTAAGTTGAAAATGGAAATAGAGGGAGTAGGGAAGTTGTAGCCACTTGCTTCTTTTTCTTCCTGTCTACGAAGCCGCCAGATATTTGTGGTACCGTATTCTACTTCTTTTCGTCTAATAAACATGACGCGGAAATCTTTTGTGTTGAGAGGAATTAGCAATAATAACAGAGATGAATAACAAATAGAGAGACTATATATTGAAATACATATCGGAATCCACAAATATAATTTTGCACGGTGAGTTGAACTAGTTTTGAAATAATTTAATTGTTAAGGTTTAAACATAGGTAAACAGTAGTGCATCAAGATATTGGGTCGCTTCATCAAGAAATAGAAAATCACAAGCTACTTATCTAGCACCTTGCTAGCTGCACGACTCAAACGGTAATGGCACTCTAACCACAGGGACAACCAAAAGATCATAGAGTCGTCGCGTGGTGGCCCCTCTATCCTCTGTCATGTCTAGATTACCGACTTCTATTTTGTCAGATAACTTCCAGTCAAAATGATATAAGAGACACGCTAGTACGAGCTCTAAGTTTACTAGACCAAATGCCATTCCAGGACACATCCTTCGTCCTGCACCAAACGGCATGTACTCAAAGTTCATCCCTTTGAAATTGATATCGACATGCTCAAACCTCTCTGAAATAAACTCTTCTGGTTGGTCCCAGTACTTAGGATCCCTATTTATAGCCCACATATTCACGAGCACTATTGTTCCTTTAGGCACATCGAACCCTAGCACTTGGCAAGTAGTTCGACACTCTCGTGGTAGCAGCGGTGGTCCTGGGGGGTGTAGCCGGAGCGCCTCTTTGATAACCAAGTGCATGTAACTCAAATTGCTTAGGTTGTCCTCTGTGACTTTGTGCTGACGAATGAGTACTTGTCGGACCTCATCTTGTGCTTTATGCATAACTCTTGGGTTTCTCATGAGTTCAGCCATGATCCATTGTAGCGTCGTCGCTGTCGTTTCACTGCCCCCATTGAACAAGTCCTGTGTGCCACGAAGCTAAAATTTTAGGTAACTATATTTTGTGAAAAAGCCATGGTAACTATTTGCTAATTTGCTTGGTATCCTTAAGGACCATGGTAACAAGCTTGTAAAAAAATCATGGGGTTGAAAAATATCAATGTATCAAAAAACAAAATCATAGTATGTGTCATTTACATATAGGTCAAAGCCTTATACGTTATTCTTACTAGAAAAATACTCATAAATTACAACAGATTTCTTTTAAGAAAAATAGCTCATATATATATATATATATATATATATATCATGTTATTTTTTATGTTATTTTCTAGGTGCCTGTTGAGCTAGAACTCTCAAGGTTGTGGCCTATTGGGGTTACAAAATAAACAAAGTCTCTCACGGTTTGCGTGTCCTACATGGTTGTTGGGTACTTGGGTGGTGGTGATGGCAAATTCATCACCATCATTAGTATGTACATAATACGAATATAGATGACGATGATATTTGCTATTTACGTGAAATTATGATTATACTTTCTCCATTTCATATTATGTCGTTTCATATATTATAAGTCGTTTTGGTCAAGTTTATAAAAAGTAACATCTAAACTATCAAATTAGTTTTATTAAATATGTCATTAAATATATTTGATCATATATTTGTTTTGTGTTAAAAATATTACTATCTTTTTCTATAATTTAGTCAAATTTTTAACATGAAACGCCTTATAATAAAAAAATAAAATGAAAACGGAGGGAATACTCTTTTTGTTGAATTCTTTGTGTGTTCAGGGTACGTACTCCAATTGTTGTCCTGATGGATTCAGTGGATATAGTGGACTCCATGCCAACTTCTCTCTGGATCCTGAGGAGCACGTCGAGCAAGTCCTCCTCCTCTTCCCCGGAGGCTCTGTTCTCTTGGTGCTCCTCGATGATGGCGTCCAAGAACGCGAACACTTCCTCGCGGTGCCGCCTCATCCGGCGAGGCATCCTGCTGACGAGCATGGCGAGGCGCGACGACGGGTACAGGTCTGGCAAGCTCGGCGTCACGAACAGCTTGATACCTCGCTCCAGCATTGCCAAGAACTTGTCCCGGTCCTTGAACCGCCTCCCGATCATGGCGCGCACCGACGAGTCGGCGGCGTAGGCTGATATCAGCTCGCTGAGGTTCACCGTCTTCCCCGGCGAGGCTGCCGACGCCGCCACCGCCACCGCCCGGAGCAGCCGGTTGACCTCCTCCTCGCGGACCGACCGGAAGGACTGGACGCGCCTGGCGCTGAGCAGCTCGATGGTGCAAATCTTGCGGAGCTGCCTCCACGCCTCGCCGTAGGGCGAGAAGATGATCCCCTCGGAGCCCTCGGGGAAGACGAGACGCATCATGCGGGTGATGGGGCGCGTCGCGAAGGCGAGGACGTGCGTCTTCATGACCTCGCGCGCGGCGTCCGCGGTGGAGGCGACGATGACGGGAAGCTCGCCGAGCCGGAGCAGCACGAGTGGGCCGTGGCGCCGCGCGATGTCGCGCATGGCGTGGTGCGGGAGCGCGCCCGCTTAGTGGTGGAGGTGGCCGATCACCGGGAGCGCCCACGGCGACGGTGGCTGGCGGCCGCAGCTACGCCGGCGCGAGGAACGGAGGAGGAGGAGAAGGAAGGGGAGGATGAACGGCAGGAGAAGCAAAATCAGGTGGAGGAGGTGTACAACCTCCGCCATGGCTAGATGGTGGGCTACAGGGTTAGCTTGGATCAAATCAAAGCTGCAAATGTACTAAGCAATGGAGTTTAAATGCTTGCATTTGGCTTGCTGTTGGCTGTTGCAGCTCAACAGCTGGCTGATTCCAGGTCAGCTCTACACCGACGAGTCTTTTTAAATAAGAATTAAGTTTTTATTTACATAATGGAAAGAATCAAGGCTTTTGCTTCAAATAAACTATAGCTACTTATTACACAATTTACTCAGCAGAGAGCACATGAAATCCAGGCTTTGATGATGTAAAAACTAATACCTTCAACACTAGAAGAAATAAATATTTATTCAAGTCATTACTGGAGAAATGATCTTTGCTTCACTGACCAAAATCTACAATAGTATTAGAACCGAGACTAAAAATGCTTTTAGTCACAGTTAAAAAAGACAATGACTATCTAGGATCTTCAGGAACCTGTTCAACCGACGACCATCTTTAGTCCCGATTGCTAACACCAATCGAGACTAAAGATCCTATCTTGTTCCAGTTGGTGTTATAAACCAGGATTAAAGATCTAAATGATTTTTAGTCCCGGTTGGTAACACCAACCGAGACTAAAGTAAAGATGCTTTTTTAACTGCCAGTTAAAAATATGGATTGTTGTAAAGGTATGAACATAATTATGCTACATGATTCAAATGGTCTGAAATTAATTTGATATGCTATGTAATTAAAAGGGGGTGATGTTGTATGGGGGTGAGTGATTGAAAATAGAAGAAAACTATAATCATTAAATTGTAATTATAAATTATCATATTGTTATTAACTAATAATTCTCAATATACATATTTTTTATGAAATTATTTTGGTGATAATATATAAATCAGAGGGATCCACAATATTGATAAGAACATAACATCTTCGGAACAACACAACATTCCTACGCTCTAAAGCCGGATTGGTGTCACTAGAACCTTTCTGTGCCATAGCCTTTGCATATTTCAGCTTCAGAGTCCGTCGTGTTAAGTTTGTGTCCTGGTCGAGGTCTTGGAAATAGCGAAAAAATATCTTTAGTCTTGGTTGATGACACCAACCGGGACTAAAAATTGGATCTTTAGTCCCGGTTGGTGGCACCAACAGGGACTAATATATCTTTAGTCCCAATTGAGGCTACCAACCAGGACTAAAGATCCAAGGTTATATATATCCTGGCACCCATCGTCTTCTTCATTGATCCAACACTTAGCTCTCTCAGCTCTCTCTCCTCTTCCTTGTCCTCTCCAGGAGAGGTGGGCGACAGCGGGCCGCGGGCGGGGACGGCAGCCGTGGCGTCCCCTCCGCTGTAATTTTTTTTGAAGAATTTTGTATTGTTCTATACTCGAATTTGATATTTGATATGTGATATATGATATGTGAATTTGTGATGTGGAGAAGATTTGAGGATGTTAATTTGATATGTGAATTTGATTTTCACAGCAAACAACAATGAAAAACAAAAAAACATTAGGGGATGTCGGAGCATAATATATAAACAAGCAACAGGAACAAAATTAAAAAAAAAAGAAAAAACCTTTAGTCCCGGTTGATAACATCAACCTATCAACCGGGATTAAAGATAGCGAAGCCAGCCATGTGGCGCCGTCATCTTTAGTCCTGGTTGATGTTACCAATCGGGACTAAAGATGTATCTTTAATCCCGGTTATTTCACCCGAGATTAAAGATCAGCATCTTTAGTCCTACTTTCATTGTCCCGTTTGATACCCGGGACAAAAGATGGTTACAAACTAGGACAAAACCATGCCATTATAAATTTACTCATTTCTCAATATATCATTACAATTCATGAAATTGGTATCATTCCATTACAATTTTGCAACTGTTTGAGATATGCCATCACTTATCCTTCCGGTACCTTCATGAAAAATTTTGAACAAATTTGCCCCATATTCTTCCTTCCCCTTCTTCCCCTCCCTCCCTACCTGAGACGGCGATGCTGTGGAGGGTCCTCGTCACTGTGGCGGGGATGTCGAGCAGGGTCCTCATCGCGGCGGCTGGGAGCACGTCGAGTAGGGTACTTGTCGCGACAGTGGCTAGGACGACGTCGAGCAAGGTCCTCGTCGAGGGCGTGCTCCTTCATCACAAAGGGCACCGGAGGAGGAGAGCTCACGGAGTGGCGATGGTCGTTTGGTCGAGGACAAAGGCGGTCGGCAGAGCAGGATGCGAACGCGGCTGCACTGGAGCTCTAACGCCGAGCACTGGCAAGGCTTCCATCCTTTGTCCTCAGATCCAATCTACTGGGTCCTAGAGCAGGCGCAAGGTCTTGAGCTCCGGTGGCAGCAGAAGCTTTGGAGGGACAAAGGGAGGACGAGTGCGGCCGCATTCGGGACTGCGTGTCGTCGCCCACCGACAGTGTCCACCATCATGTCCTACGGTGCAGACCCGCTCCTCGCTGATTCCTCCAACCTCTCCCCCTACTCCACCTCACCCGACGACATCGTGCGGGTGTTCGTGTCCATGAAGGTGTCTAGTGCCAACGCCCTCTTCTGCGGCGAGGTTGAGCTACCTCTGCTGATGATCGTCTCCGAGCTCGTCGCCACCACCGCCTCGGCAGCCGATGCGACGGTCAACAACGCCATGGAGCACGCCCTGCTTGATGCGTCGGTTGCCTCCACGCTCTTTGCCGACACGTCCTATGTGTTCCACGACACAAGAATGGACAATGAGCAGTGGCCCTGGGCAGGGAGGGTCCATGATCAATGGCCAACGAGAATGTGTCAGAGGCGAGAGAGAGAAGAGGACGAAGAAGAGGATGAACGCTGAAGATGAGGTCAGTTCGGTCAGGAAAAATTAGAAACTACAACAAAGAAGTAAGTAGTGGCATATTCAAAATACATGTAATATAATGGCATGGTATCAATTTCACGAATTGTAATGATATATTTTAAAACTGACAAATTTATAACGACATAGTTCCAATTAACCCTAGTAATTATATCTTGATGTCCTGAAAAATATGTGAATATAAGATTAATTTAGATGAAGAGTTACCAAAAACATATAGTTTCTACTAAACTATAGAGTTCAGTTCAACATGTAGCAAATGTTTCTACTAAATAAATCTTTGAATGAGAATTAATGACCCTAAATCTTTGTGTATTCTAATCAGGTCGGGTTTGAACTTTGAAACCGTTTGCCCACTGAAATCCGCTCCCTAGCGGTTTCGTTGGTTATCAGAAATTTAGAAACAATTTATTGAAATTTCGAATTTAAATTTGTTTTCTATTTGATCAGTTTACGCAGCGGTTTCTTGATGCAAACCGGCTCAACACTGCTGATAGCCACAGTAACCAGGCGACTGTCGATTTTTGAAACCCTGATTCCAACTACTTGATCATTAGATCGTTATTTTGAGAAATCAAGCGGTGGTTTGTCAATGGATAGATCTGTCGTGAGATCATTTAATGAATTCGGTATGGTGACTTTTATATCCCTCATTGTACTAACGAGATGAATACCAACCTAGCTATTGGTTCCTGATTTCCTAGAATTAAACGAATTGTAAGAGCAAGTGATCAATTAACTAAGGCTATAGCCTCGATTATTGGTCAAATGGTCAGATCTACATCAACCTAATGAATTATTTTCAAAGAAAACTAACGTAGTCTTTGTGTATAATAATATCGTGATCACTAAACATCTAAGCCGCCAAAGTTAATAGAAAAGGGTATGCTACTACTATACGCATCCCACGTCAGGTGTTAACGTAACTGCTAATTATACTCGCATCCCGGACGCTAGCTAGGAGCTCATGCATCCAACTATATAAAGGTGTGTTCATTTGTCCTTAAAATAAAAATAAAAATTAATTGTTTCTGAAATGAGATAGTATTAATATATAATTAATTAAGTTTTAATTATTATAAATTTAAAAAATAAATTTATTTGATATTTTTAAGCAACTTTCGTATAAAATTTTTCATAAAACTAACCGTTCGAAAAAATATTAACGAAAATAAAAAAATCTATATATTCGTCGATTTAGAACGGGACCAGATCTACACGGATAACAACAGTAGAACACTTCTCGATAATGAAGGATCTAGGAAAAAATAGCAAGGCTCTGAATAAACTAGATAAAACTATGACCTTCTTTTCGCATGCATGTATGTATGAAAAGATTTTTAGTAAAGGCTTTACGAGGGTCTCCATGGTTATATTGCTAGTAATTGAGGTTCGAAATGGAGGTTCGAGCCCTCGTCATCTCCATGCTACTGCTTCTCTAGCTTGAGAAAATTCGTTGCAACGGCAAACCTCTAGCAACACAGCTGCCTCCCTATGGTGGAGCTTTAGCTCGTGCTCGTTGCAGTGTGAGGCAGACAGAGGTTGGGGAAAGAAAGAGAGTGATGCTGACAGGTGGCACCCATATTTTTTTACCGACAGGTGGGCTGTGCAGATGTTTTCTATTGACAAGCTGGTCTTCTGTCAAAATTCACGACAGTCCTAGAACCAATAGAAACTGAGACTAAAAAATATTTTTAGTCCCGGTTAAAAATGCAATGAGACTTTATAATGTTTAATACCGGTTGGTAACACCAACCGATAATCTTTAATACCGGTTGGTAATACCAACCAGGACTAAAGATTATTTTTGTTCCGGTTTAAAAAAATCTGCAGGTCATGTCAGACCCTATTATTTTTAGTTCCGGTTAGTGTTATCAACCTGAACTAAAGATCAACATTTGTCTCGGTTTTTTATATCAACCGAGACCAACAAAAAAAATGGGATGGCACGAATAGCCGCTCGGCCTTATCTTCTTGTCTTCCGTGTGCTCGTCCTTATCTAACTTCCTATCCCAGCCGTCTCTCTCTCACTCTCCCTCTCTCCCTCTCAGCCGCTCCCTCTCCCTCTCTCACTCGCGATGGCGGTGGCGGGTGGCGGGACGGGACGGTGCGGGCTGGAGGGCGAGGCTGGGCGAATACATGCTCCCTCCGTCGGATCCGTGCTCCCCTTCACAGTGACGGTGGTCTCGGTGCTCCCCTTCACCGGATCCCTGCTCCCCTCCGCGGTGGCGGCGGTCTCGGTGCTCCCCTCCGTCAGATCCGTGCTCCCCTCCGCGGTGGCGGCGGTCTCGGTGCTCCCCTCCATCGGATCCGACACTATGAAATTTTTTGTTAAAATTTTGTGATCATTACTTGATTTGTGATATATGTGAATTTTGTGATGTGGATTTGTGATGTGATATATGTGATTTTTGTGATGTGGATTTGTGAATTTTGTGATGTGGATTTGTGAATTTTGTGATGTGGATTTGTGATGTTATTTGATATGTGAATTTGATTTCGCAGCAAAAAACAATAAAAAAACATTTGAGGATGTCGATTGGGAGGGTGTCGTATCTTTAGTCTTGGTTGGAACACCAACCAGATAAAGATCCGATTTATTTTTAGTTTCAGTTATTTTATCCGAGATTAAAGATAGACATCTTTAGTCATAATTTTGTTGTCTTGATTTGTAACTCGAGACTAAAAAGTTACAAATCGGTTCCCAGCAGTGTGAAATCAGCCAAAGATATTATTTGAACTATATTGATAATACCTAAAGGATACTTCGTATTTGGTTTTATTATTGAGAGAGGAAAATTGAAGTGTGGACTTGTCCACAGTTGAGTGAGATAGGGTGTGTGTATGTGGGTGTATATACTACACACGCATTTTTCTTGGGAATATATGAATTGACATTGTGCCTAGTTTGTTTTTTCCTGAGAACTCATGCATTTTATTTATAGTAAATAGTAAAAAAATACATATAGCACAAGTGACATATTTGTAGCTTCAGAGCTACGACAAGTCGTTGAAGAGAACAACATGATTTACGGATGGACCCCTCAAAGAAGTCTAAATTACATCTAGGTCCAACAAATAAGCAAACAAGGACTCCAAAAGATAATAAAAAAGGAATCCAGTCCTTGAGCTTGCTTCTTCTTCTTCCAAACCGGTGTTCAACTCGATGCATCCCGCGATGAATATGGTGATAGCGAGGCTGGTTGTAGGAGAAGATGCTAAGGCGCGAACCCAACAAGGGCCTCCTAAGATTGAAGGTTAAAGCAAGCAAGGCAAGCAAAAGAAAGCTCAGCCAAACCTTATAACTCCGTTGCCGGCGACATAAAGAAATAGCAGAGGAATAGCAGGAACCTCGTCAAAGAAAGTTCGATTGGCCAGCGCAACCTCTTCGAATCCTACTTTTGTGGTAGATATGATGCTTGCCTTTCAACAGTTATAGGCTTGTCGGAGCTTACCTACAACCGTTCGCCAGACAACGAAAGCCAGTGCAAGCACCAGCTATTTCGTTGATGAGCCGCAGTTGCTAGGACAAGTAAGACGAACGTCCGCATCTTCTTCAAACTTACAAGAGGGGGGAAGGAACAACAACGGAATGAACCTGACTACGAGATAAACCTGACTGCTCTCTGAAACCCCCTCCCCTGGCGACGGCCGGCGGCCACCGGAGATGGAGGGGAAAGGGAGTCTCACGAGAGGAAAAGCTGGTTGCCTTTGGGATCGCCTCTCAGTCCCTCAGATCCTCAGAATGGTTGGAGAAAGAGGAGCTTAGTTTGCTTTTCTTGTATGACATATTATGACATAACCTGTTACTATACAGTTATTTTTGTTGGGTGGGGTGGGGTTCATGGAGTGGTTGACCATTAGTAAACATCTGCCCCAAAACGTTCGAGATGAACATGTGATTAAAAAAGGGGATTCCGATCATATTCAAATGCTGCCAGTTCTGAATATGTCGTTCTCATCAGCCATTAGCGCCTAGACTAATCTAAGGTCAACCACGCATTCATGATGCATATGCATGCTTAATACTGGATGCGTCTCAACTTGGAGTTCCAATATAATTGGCACAATGGCACTATCATTTGCTCTAAATATTGATCATTACAGACTAATAATCCAAAGACTCGAAGCTAGGTCATCACATTTTCACCATGGCTGGATTCCACCTGCTCTTCCTCGCTGCCTTGATCATCTTTCCCATGGCCAACCTCATCCGTTCTGCACGTCACCGGCGTCGTGCCGGTATACGGCGGCCACCTCCAGGGCCGTGGGCGCTCCCGGTGATTGGCCACCTCCACCACCTCGTCGGCAAGCTCCCGCACCACCACAAGCTGCGTGACCTCGCCCGGCGCCACGGCCCGCTCATGCTGCTCCGCTTCGGCGAGCTGCCCGTCGTGGTGGCCTCGTCGGCGGACGCGGCACGCGAGATCATGAAGACGCACGACCTCACCTTCGCGACGCGCCCCGTCACCCGGACGGCGCGGCTGACCCTGCCGGAGGGAGGCGAGGGCATCATCTTCGCGCCCTACGGCGACGGGTGGAGGCAGCTCCGGAAGATCTGCACCCTCGAGCTGCTCAGCGCCCGCCGCGTGCAGTCCTTCCGGGCCGTCCGCGAGCAGGAGGTCCGGAGGCTCCTCCTCGCCGTGGCGTCGCCGTCGCCGTCGCCGGAGGGGACGACGACGACCACAACAACTGTTATCAACCTGAGCAGGATGATATCGTCGTACGTCGCCGACTCGTCGGTGCGCGCCATCATCGGTAGCCGGTTCAAGGACAGGGAGACGTTCTTCCGGCTGATGGAGAGTGGGATCAAGCTATTCTCCGGCCCGAGCTTGCCGGACCTCTTCCCGTCGTCGCGGCTGGCCATGCTCGTCAGCCGAGTTCCTGGCCGCATGAAGCGGCAGAGGAAGGAGATGATGGAGTTCATGGAGACCATCATCGAGGACCATCAGGCGGCGCGCGAGGCCTCCATGGAGCTCGAAAAAGAGGACCTAGTAGACGTACTCCTAAGAGTTCAGAGAGATGGTAGTCTTCAGTTTTCACTCACCACGGACAACATCAAAGCTGCCATTGCTGTGAGTTGCAATCTAACCGTACATGGATATTTTTCTCTTTTTTTCAGGTTTGCTAATTATTAACATTTGACAGAAAATAGGGGTAGAGACCTTACATATTTTGATACACCCGATTCGCTTTTAGATTCATGCGCCACACCTCCTCTAAATTCAGTAACTCCAGCAACTCCGATGATTCTTCGACGTTGAAACCTGGCAGCGGCCCAACCCGTTAGGGTTCGGGGATATATGTGGCCAAACGGGCCGCACGACACGGCACAGGCACGAGCACGGTTTGGCACGACACGGTATGGCACGGCACTATTGGGCACGGCTGAATAGCCGTGCCGTGCCTCTTAGTGTCGCCATGCTGGGACTTAGGCCCAGGCATGGCACTAAGAGCCCCAGGGCGTGTCGTGCCGTCTTTGTTGGGCACGGTAGCACTACAGTGCCCGTGCCGGCACTGGCACTAAACAAAGTCCAAATTTCAGTTCATTGAAGGTAAATTTTTCATTCCATGTAACAACTTAACAACTACTACAAGTACAAATGAGTTCATGAATCAAAGAAAGTAGAAATACAAGACACATATATCAATAGATCATTTTATTAGGAGCTTGTGCAATGGCTGCCTCATTAAAAACCTGTCTAGGTAAAACTCACCCTTGTGAGAAACCCTAGACAGGGAAAAAGAGTACAGCCAAGCTCCATTATAATTTATAAAGTCCATATTACAGTCCAAAGTCCACAAAGTCCACATTACAGTCAACATTTGCACAAATAATAACTAAAAGAGTAAACTACTCAATGGATTCATCCTCTTTCTCAAATGCTTCTTGAAGCTCTTTGTCCTCCACAGTTTGCTGTAGCCTTGCTTCAGCAGCCTCCCAATCCTTTAGGCAGGTCAGCATCTCCACCATCTGTGGCTTCAGCTTTCTCGTCCGCTCCTCGATGATCCTCCCAGTCATGCTAAAGATAGATTCAAAAGATATGGTAGAGACAGGAACAGTTAAAACATCTTTAGCCATGATGGACAACACTGGGTATGTAAGTTTGTGCTGATGCCACCATTCCAATATGTTAAAGTCATCATTTAACTGGTTTACAGTGTCACAATCCAAGTAAGATATGAGTTCAGATGCATTAGAAGTAGAAGATGCAGCATGCAGCAGGGAAGTAGCAGAGGTATCTCTAGACATGATTAAGTGTGCAGTACTAGCTAGATTATTCATACCAGAATCAAGATCACCAGCATCATCATAAATTTCATCCCAAGCAGACCTTTTCTTACCAGACAGGTTAGGAGTATCAGTCCTCCTCAGCCTTATAGCACCATATTTCTCCTCATACTTGTTATAAACATCTGTAAGTCTAAGTCTAGCTCTAGTTGCAAGCTGGTAAGAAGTGTAATTTGTACTAGTTATGGTACCCAACCTCCAGAGCACTCTATGGAAACCTCTCATTTTAGCTCTAGGGTCAAGGATAAATGCAAAAGAATAAAGCAAAGGAATGTCCCTCCATTACTTATTATATTTGTCTATCATAGGTTGAACCACAGCTCTTATGTGACAGTCATTAGCATAGCTCTTCAGGTGTATAGCAATCTTAACAAGATAATGTAGCATTAGAGGAGATGTAGGATAATAAACACCAGACAATGCAACAGTAACTTCATAAAACAGTTTAAGAAATTTAAGCACTTTACTTGCAACTTCCCAATGTTCTTCAGTTAAAAGCAATTCACCACCTTCTACTCTATGATAATGAGCATGGATGAAAGTAGTCAATATGTTACTACGAGGAAACAAATTTTTAAGCATAAGGTATGTAGAGTTCCACCTTACCTCCATGTCTAGCTGAAACTTTCTAGGCTTAACACCAGAAACCAAACAGTAACTTTTATATGCAGCAATTCTTTGGTTGGATGAGTTAATAAATGAGATTGCAGTTCTAAATCTTTCAATCAAAGGCTTAAGAGCCTCAAGAGCCTCCTTAACAATCGATTAATGATATGACATACACAACGCCGATGCAAGAACAAAGAACTAACAGGATTAGGACATGCATCATTTTCATTTGGATCATCTATGACATCAATGCCAAGATACTTAGAGAGCACAAGTCTAAGCTTTTTCATGGCAGCAACATTAGATGATGCATTGTCTAAAGTAACAGCAAAAACCTTATCAGTCAAGCCATAATCGGAAAGCACGGATGAAACACGATCGCAATATTCTCTCCACTTGTGGGACACATCAATAAGCACAAGACCTAGCACCCTCTTCTCAAGTTGCCAATCGAGTTTATGTAATGAGAAACAACACTAAGGTAGTCTTCTTTGGCATTACTGCACCAAATATCGCAATCAAACACACACAATACACAGCAGAAGAACTCAGGGTCTCAACTAGCTTAGACTTACGCACAGTGAAAAATTTAACCATGTCTCTAGTGGTGGTTTGTCTAGAGACAGCAACAAATGCAGGGTTATGAGCAGATCTAATATATTCCTCAAATGCAGCAGTTTCACCAAGACCAACAGCAAGATCTAGCCTAGCAAGCAGACGAACAAGCTCAGTACGAGCACGCATAGGACAGTACTCCCAATTGCGGATACTACCATCAGAATTAAAAGAGATCTGAGACTGAGCCATGCGTGTTTTCTCATGGCGCCTGGGGCATCTGTCCCTATGACGACAGAGGTGACCAGTGCCACCACTAGAGAGAGCAGAGTACTGCCTAAAATAATGATTGCACTTAGCAGCATACCTGACCTTCTTACCATTCACCATTTTGAATAGCTTTTGGAAATCTTGCCACACTGCAGAGGTCGAGGGACGAGCACACTTGGCCTCCTTCTCAACCTCTCCAGGAGCATCATCTGGATCGCCTCTAGGCTCTCCACGATCACCGCCATCGTCGACGTCGATCTCGATCGGAGTCGTAGCCGGAAGGCTTCGGCCGAAAAGAGCCTGCGCGTCCTCTGTCAGGTCCTCTTCATCATTATCTCCGGCCATCCCACACAGCCGCCTCTCATCATTAGCGTCCATGGACATCGAGACAGTCTCGTCATTGGAGACGGAGGCGGCCATGGTCCCTCGTCGGCGTCCTGGTTCCTCAACGGCTGCACAAACAAAGCAAACAAGAATAGATCTAGGGGTTAGGGATCGACTCAAGACAGACAAGCAATCACAAGAAAAGAATAGATCTAGAGTTTGGGTTATGTCACCCACCTTCGCAGCCGGAGCACCAGTATCGTCGGCGAGCCCAAGAGGCCTGGTTCCTCAACGGATTCTCATCCGGAGCACCAGATCCAGGTGAGATGGATGGAGACAGAGACGAAGCGGACAAGGAGAGGACAAGGCTACATCGACGTTGCGGGATCAATAGGAGGGAAGAAGTTCTGTACCGTGTCGTGTGCCCGTGCCGGCCACCGGCGGCTCAAGAAGCCACCGGAGAGGGAGAAGAAGAGAGGAGGCGAGGGATCCAGAGGGAGAGTGCGTTGCCAGCGAGACCAAGTCTCGGTCAACGAGACTGCGAGAGCAAGAGAAAGGGTTACAGAAATGAAAAAATGAGGCTAGGGTTTCTGGGTGGTGGGTGTCGATGGGGGCGCCGGCGGCGCCGGCGGAGCGAAGCCGCCGGAGCGAGAGTGCGGCGCCGGCGAGACCGAGACTGCTACAGCGAGAGAGAGCCAGATCTAGATTTGAGGCTAGGGTTCCGATCCATCGATTCCATCCGAATAAGGCTAGGGTTTTCGGGTGCGGTGGGGCGGCGGCGGCCGCGTTATATAGTAGTGCCCCCCCAGTCGGATTCAACGGTCGGATGGAGCCGGGGGTGGCATCCAACGGCTGGGAGGTGTGCCGTCCCCGTGCCGGCCCAAAAGTCGTGCCGTGCCCGGCCGGCACTACGGGCCGCCATGGAGGCCCAAGCACGGCACGAGGGTCGGGCCGTGCCTAGCACGGGCACTACTCTAGCCGGGTCGGGCCGTTCTGGCCGTGCTTTTCGGGCCGTGCCCGGCCGGCCACCGTGCCCGTGCCATATGGCCACCTATATTCGGGGATGGGGTTTAGTATAGTTGGCCAAAAGGCTCACAACCCGATGGCCAGGCCCACGGCATGGAGATTTGGCTCGGTTCAGGCATGGCACGGCCCGACCGTGGGGCCGTGCTTGGGCCTCTTCCTCGACACGACGTGCTGGCCCGACCCAACGATCGGGGAGGAAAAAGAGAGAGAGACAAATAGACTTATTCCAGCCATATAAGGCACGACCCAAAAAGATGAGGGATGTAAAATAGACTTATTCTAGCCATACAAGATACGACCCAAAGAGATGAGGGAGGAACAATGGACTTATTCTAAGGAGGAGCACGGTGGGCTGGTCACGCCTTCAGGCTGGCACGACACGTCCCAAGTATTATTGGGTCGTGCCTAGGCCATAGGTGCACTCAGTGGGTAGACACGACATAGCGTGTCGGACATGCCTTGGTGGTGCTCGGGCCGTGCCGTGCAGGGCGGGCCATTTGGCCATCTATAGGGTTAAGGTTAGAGGTGGGGTGGGGAAAAGGGGAGATAACGGAATTCCACACATTAGATTTAGATGGATGCTGAGAGGAGGAAGGGCAGCGAGGTGGTTGTGGCATCGCCAAAGCCATAGGGTAGAATGAGCGGTGAGCAGGGTCAATGATAAGGGCAATGAAGATATCTGGATTAGGAGGCGGTGGACAACGACAGCGTATTTGTCAGGTTAGTCACCGAAGACAGGGAGATAGCAGAGCAGGGGCACGGGAGGTGACAAAGATGATGGCGGTGGTGGAGGAAGAAGCCGCTTGAGGATGACCGTGGAGGGGTTTGTTGGCGAGCCTCATCGGTGTTGGAGGTGACGTTGGCGAGGTCAATTGACGACAGTGAGAGGGTTAGGGTGGGATTTAGAAGAGGAATGGCAGCACCGACGACCAGGCCAATGAGGGCAATATATATGAACCCGTGGATGCAATTTACACCTACGGTCCCAAAATAAAATAATTTAGGATATGATAGGGCATAACCTAATGCAACGAATCTGAACAAAGACCTTTGAGTTATGATCCAATGGTTTAATATTTGCAATTTTTTTGTCCGTAAGTGTTCTTTTGTCAAATTATAATTTTTTGCAAGATGCATTTTTATTTAGAAAATTCAGTTGAACATTTTTCTTCCAATTCCTGTAGGATCTGTTCATAGGTGGTAGTGAGACGGCGGCAACGGCACTGCAATGGGCAATGTCAGAGCTATTGAACAATCCAAAGGTGATGCAGACGGCACAAGATGAGGTGCGGCGAGTGCTTTACGGACAAGAAAGAATAACCGAGGAGTCCTTAAGCAGTCTGCATTACTTGCACTTGGTCATCAAGGAGACGCTTAGGCTGCACCCTCCAGCACCATTGCTTCTACCAAGGGAATGTCGTGAACCCTCTCAAATATTAGGATTTGACGTGCCTAAAGAGGCTATGGTGCTCATCAACGCGTGGGCTATCGGTAGGGATCCTATCCACTGGCACGCACCCGAAGAGTTCATGCCAGAAAGGTTCGATCAAAACGACATTGATTTTAAAGGAACAAACTTCGAATACATACCATTTGGAGCAGGCCGAAGAATCTGTCCAGGTATGATATTTGGGCTAGCGAACATCGAGCTTGTACTCGCTAGCCTTTTGTACCACTTCGACTGGGAGCTTCCACACGGGATGCAGGCAGGCGACCTCGATATGACTGAAACCATGGCGGTCACCGCACGGCGAGAAGCCGACATATTGGTAGTTCCCGTGGTGCGTGTCCCCATCGTGGGTTAATTAATTAACCGTCCACATTTCAGTTGACCGTTATTCATATCCATCAGTGTGTCTCGCTGTCCTTTGTCAAAACGTCAATTAGTCAGCCCCAAATAATGATCATATATGTGTTTTGTTTGACTGTTATTCTGTTCGGATAGGCTGCGCTTTCCACAAGCATTTTTTCACGAAATGTAACACAGAGTTAGCGTCATCTGAATGGGAAGATGCAAGAGCTCATCTGCCCACGCATGGGCTTCACCTTCCTGCGCGCCATACTCACATGCATTCTCCTCTCGTTTCTTTCCACCCTCGAAAACTTTTTGTCAACATTTGGCAGGGCTACAGTGATTTCACTGTGCCATGGTATGGAATGTTGACATCCTGTCTCCACAAAAATGGTATTTTTTTCAGAGGCAAAGTCAGTATCAGCTCAACAATCTCAGGAAACTGTGTGTCTGGCTGGCCAATAACTTGTCAGATAATTAGGTAATTAGTTAAGATAACATAGATGCTTAGATTTGATTTGGTCATGAGTCATGACTACCACTAGTAGATGTCAGTGACTTTGGACATTTGGACAAACACGCTGCTCTCCTGATTGATTGCCGTGGATGACTTTCTTATCGGCACAGCTTCTTCTGAGCTCTTTCAGTTCAGTCCACTCAATCGATAGTCCACAGGAGCAAAGGCCATAGCCATGGCGGCCGCGGCGGCGGTTCTGCTCTACCTGCTCGTCGTTCCTCTCCTTGCCATCGTGCCTCTCATCTACTTCGGCTGGGTGGCGCGCCGGCGCGGCGAGGGCGGCAGGCTGCCACCGTCGCCGTGGGGGCTGCCGGTGATCGGGCACCTCCACCACCTGGCGGGCGCGCTCCCGCACCACGCCATGCGCGACCTGGCGCGGCGGCACGGCCCGCTCCTGCTGCTCCGGCTCGGCGAGCTCCCCGTCGTTGTAGCGTCCTCCGCGGAGGCGGCGCGCGAGGTGATGAAGACGCGCGACATCGAGTTCGCCACGCGGCCCATGAGCCGGATGACGCGGCTCGTCTTCCCCGTGGGCACCGAGGGGATCATCTTCGCGCCCTACAGCGACGAGTGGAGGGAGCTCCGCAAGATCTGCACCGTCGAGCTGCTCAGCGCGCGTCGCGTCCAGTCCTTCCGCGCCGTCCGCGAGGAGGAGGTCGGCCGCCTGCTCCGCGCGGTGGCGATGTCGGCGCCGCCGGGGCAGGCAGTGAACCTGAGCGCTCTGCTGTCAGCGTACGCGGCCGACTCGGCGGTGCGCGCCATCATAGGGAGCCGGTTCAAGGACCGGGACAAGTACCTGATGCTCCTGGAGCAAGGCCTCAAGCTGTTCGCCAAGCACACCTTGCCGGATCTCTACCCGTCGTCGCGCCTCGCCATGTGGTTCAGCCGCATGCCGCGCCGGATGATGCAGCACCGGCGGGAGGCGTACGCCTTCACGGACGCCATCATCCGGGAGCACCAAGAGAACAGAGACGCCGGCGCCGGCGACGGCGACGACAAGGAGGACTTGCTCGACGTGCTCCTGAGGATCCAGAGGGAAGGTGACCTGCAGTTCCCTCTGTCCACTGAAAGAATCAAGACAACACTTGGAGTAAGCACCTTAATTTGGCCATGTTTAAGGGGGAAAAGTGTTTTCGTCCCTCTAGAAAATATCTCTTTATTTCTAACATGTCATATGAATAGTTATAAAAAATTTAAAAATTAATAAGTTAGATTAATATACATTAATTTCTACATGTGGTGAATATATGTTAACTGTTTTAAGTTTAATTTGTTCTTTTTTAATTTATAAAAGTTAAATTTAGACTTATATATTCGTGAAGTAATATATTTTATATTAATTTATATTATCAATTTTTTTTAAAATTTTTTATGACTATTTAGAAAATATAAAAGAAATGCTATACGTTAACTATTTTATATTTAATTTTTTAATTTATAGGAGTTGAATATATTTCATATTAATTTATATTATTAAATTTTCAAAATTTTTTAACTAACATGAAAAAACGAGAGATGATATCTCTCGACCTCGAGGAATGAAAATTCATCTCTCATGTTTCATTGTTCTTTTCATTCTTATTTACCAAATCATACTCTATATTTTTCACAAAATATTTTATCTTGAAAAAACATTTTCTTGTACTACATTAAAAACTTTTTAAATTATTTTTTAAGTTTAATTATTAAAATATTTAATTCATGTATATATAATCCACGCCAATAATTCGCTCATATAATCCAACTCAAACGAGACATCCTGAGAATTATGATATTACTGTGCCACATGTAACGCTAATGAATTTGGCTTCCTATTATTTGTACAGGACATGTTCGCGGGGGCAGCGAGACAGCGGGGACGGTGTTGCAATGGATCATGGCCGAGCTGATAAGAAACCCAAGAGTGATGCACAAGGTACAAGATGAGATACGCCAAACATTTATCGGGCGTGACACAGTAACTGAAGATGCAACAAGGAACTTGAACTACATGCACCTTGTCATCAAGGAGGCGTTGCGGCTGCATCCTCCCGTGCCTCTGCTACTGCCACGGGAGTGCAGAAACACCTGCCAAGTCTTAGGATTCGACGTGCCCAAGGGAGCAATGGTGCTCGTGAACGTGTGGGCGATCAGCAGGGACCCTCGTTACTGGGACGAACCCGAAAAATTTATCCCCGAAAGGTTTGAGAATAGTGACATTGATTTCAAAGGAACAAACTTTGAGTACACACCGTTCGGGGCAGGACGAAGAATGTGCCCTGGCGTCGCGTTTGGTCTTGCAAATGTAGAGCTCACGCTCGCAAGCCTCCTGTACCATTTCGACTGGCAACTGCCACTGCCACCGGGGAAGAACGCCGGTGATCTAGACATGACGGAGGAGATGGTGGTTAGTGCGCGGCGGCGCCATAACCTTTTGCTTGTTCCTGTGGTTCGTGTCCCCTTGCCAGTAGTCTCATCATAGGGTTTGGTTCTTAATTCGTGTATACTACAACTAGTTGCATAGCTCGTGTACTTGTATGGCTCGGTTTACTTGAAAGTTTAAAGTCCAGCAATAAACTTCTTTGGAAAAAATAGGAATTTGAAGTCCAAAAATAATCTTTTTTTCTAAGAGAAAGGGGAAAAAATCTAGAAATATGAACAGAAGATTCAATATGAGATAGGCCAATATACCGGTACAAGAAAGGATGGTAACCAAGGAGTACAAAACATTAAGAATACTTGGACCACCTTAACTGAAGGTCAAACAACCATAGTTTCATATAAGGACATCCACATATTGTCCTTAGCAACTTGAGGGGATACCTCCCTGAAAAAGAAAGGTGATTTTAACAGCTTATGGGATTGTGGTATTAAAAAGTTGAACAATTATTAGGATCTTGTACCGATCATGCAGAAAGAGATAAAGTCCATAGTGGACGTTTTAATAATTATGGTTTTTTTAAAAAAATTAAGATAGATTAATATGTAATAAAATTCGAATTACAGATTGTAATAAATTATAATTTATAAAAATCGAACTTGCATAGAAATATATTGCATATTAATTTATTTTATTAATTTTTAAAATATATTTAATAATTATTTAGTTGATATGCAGTAAACATGGATATTCACTTGAGTGATTAGAATCGGAGACAGTCTTTAAGCCCATCATTGGATTGAATAGAAAACTAGCGGTCCCAAAGGCCCAAACCAAGCCAAGCCCACAAAGTCAAGAGAGAGGCCTTGCACACAACAGCCCAAATGAACCCATAAATGGCATACCCAGCCTCCCACTTTCCAACTTGTGCCTGTGTGGACTTGTGGAGTATGAAGACCAATCCAAGGCCCCATTTATGTCCCCTACACAAGGCCGTAAAAATGCGAATGGACAAAGCAGGTCAACGAGCGGATGAACAGCGGTAAGCCAAGTGCAGCCATGGTTCTGCACCAATCGACTAATAATGGACCATTGCCTTGATCCACTTAAGGTTTCGCAGATCAGCAATGCAGCAGTGCCTTGCTCCACTTATGGTTTCGCAGATCAACTATGTCACAACAAGATCATAGTCGACGGTCGACGGAGCGATCGGCGAGCATATCATAGCCTTAAAAACCAGCTTTGCTACATGTCAGATAACTAAGAAATCCACAAATCCCATCAGTCACCTGTTCCTAGTTAATGGATCAAAGATCCAAATGCTAGGGACTCATCTAAACCATCTTTAAAATTAACCTCTAGCCACCAGCAGAGGGAGAAGATGCACCAACAAGAGGAAAGAATTGCGAAAGCTTCTTCTCGAGCGACGACGATACGATTGATGACGACTCAAATTCTGGCAACCATGCTAGATCATGTTACTAGGGCTAGGTGATGGGGGCAAGAAAGAAGTTGGTTGGAGAGGGCGGCAACTTTAGAGGGAGGCCAGAAAGCTGAAGCCTAGCGACGGGAGGTGGTCGCGAGGCGGCGATGGTGCCTCCTCAGTCACAAGAAATTGGAGGGCAGTGGGTCAGCAGCGGAGATAAGAGGGACTTGTAAGAGTGGAGGCGACGGTGTGAGTCATCAGCTGTGTTTCTCTTACCGTCGAAGAGGGTGTTACCACACCTTAATGATAAGCACGGTTTTCACACGGTAACCATGAAAAACGTGACAAATCGTATAAAATATATTAAAATTTTAAATTATTTTTAAATTTATTTAAATTTAATGAGGTTATCGTGGTTTTACACTTACCGTATCTCGTGATAAACATAGGTTATCGACGATTTTGTAAACCGTGCCCATCATAAATGTGGGAGGAGAGACAAGGTGAAGGGGAGGGGGGGGGGGAAGGGAGGGAATTCACCCTGGATTTGAGAAGGAAATGAATGATGACGGTGCTGAGAAAGAGCGGGACGGGAGGACGCTCTTGCCAGGTGCTAACGAGGCAGAGTGCGGCGCGGTGGCACGATGTTCGTCAGGGCAAGCCGCATAGGCGACGTGAGACGTGTGTGCATAGATGAGAGGAGAGATGATTATAGGTTTATAACTCACGTATGATCTTTAGAGAAATCTGAGCCATTAAAAAATGATTGAAATTAAGCACAAAATCAGACAAGTGACAAATATAGTCAACCCAAAATTTAACGGCAGAGTATCACAAACAATTTCTTTTCTGGAGAAAAAGAGAACATATGCTGCACAATGCCGCACAACTTGATTCTTTGTCTTTCGGATTTCTCACATTAATGGGTGACATGGCCAGCTTCACGTGACCAGGTTTCCGATTCTGTGGATTTCGCCACAAAATCCGCAGTTTTCGCCGGTTCCATCGGTAGCGAAATGATAGATGCGCGAAAAATTTGATAGATTTTGGAAGAATTCAAAAATTTTGGAGACTTTTATTAAAAAATATATTAAGTAGATCTCGATTTTAATATTTCTTGTACATGAAAATACCAAGTTTTTGGCCCTTAAAAATTATTTTCTGTTTCAAGAAAAAGAAAATGAGAAATTACACTGTTTTTATGTACTGTTCATAGAGGCCCATTGAAGCCCATCCAAGGTTTCCAATTCCGCAGATTTCGCCACGAAATCCGTGGCAAGGTAGCAGAGGGCTTCCTGCATGAAATCTTGCAAAAAACCGTCGGCTTATGAAGTGCATGTCGTCGCGGGAAGTTAGATTTTCACCGTATTCAGTGCTTTCCGTATGTATTCGCCACTGTTTAGTATGATGTTTACAAATTGTACAAGAAATATTCACTAATTATATTAGCACAAAATACTCATATGACCCCATATTATTTGTACAAATTTATGTTTGCATACTATAATATATATTCCTAGATTTATTTCTTCATCGAAAGCACTGTGCGCAAGCAACCAAATTCCGTAGAAGGAAGAGAAGAAACCTCTAGTTCTCTCACTACTGAATAAATTACAAGGCCATTTTTATTAATAAATTATAATAATTTAAATAATATACATAGTTATCACTTTTTGTTTTTTACTACATGTTAAACATCATATTAAGTATTTTCCCCGTAATTCATACAACCATACTTATATAAATATTATACATATTAATATATTTTTTTACACAAATATATTAAGTGTAAATATCATAATTATGTATTCACTAATTTTAGTATTTTTTTTCTAATTTTTTGGACATCATTTACACATTTTTCGCGACAATTCGGTTATTTTCCGCACTAATCTTCACGGTTTTCTCACGGAATCCACGAAATCCGCGAAATCCGGGGTAAGCACGAAATTCTTCAAATTCAAATTTGGTCACTGTTCATCACCGACGGCTTTCGTGGCTTTCGCACGAGATTCGCCGTGCCGGCGAGGGGCGGCACGACATATGCCGACGAAATTGGAAACCCTGGCTGTGGTGTTTGCTACTGCCTTATATTCTACTTCTTTACTAGATCTTGACACTGTAGGTTGTTTTTTCACTCCAAGATACAGGATTAGAGCCCAAAAACACAGCAAAGCCTCCTGTTGATTTTTTATCATCTATACTACCTACCCAGTCTGCATCTGAGTATCCATGGACAAGAGTAGACATACTTCTTTGTATATTGAGTCTTAAACTTGTACACTGATTTAGATATCTAAGAATTCGTTTCACTGCTGTCCAATGAGCAATAATAGATGCATGAAGAAACTGACAAACCTTATTTACTGAATAAGCTATATCAGGCCTAGTCAAGGTTAAATATTGTAAAGCACCAACTATACTTCTATATTGAGTTGCATCGTTAGGTCCTAACAATGACCCTTCATATAAAGTTAACTTTTCACTGACAGACAGAGGAGTACTCACTGACTTGTAATTCGATATATTTACTCTCTTTAACAAATCATTGGCATATTTTTCTTGAGTCAAGACTATACCATTGTGAACTTTGGTTACCTCAATTCCAAGAAAGTAGTATAGATCACCTAGATCCTTGAGTGCAAACTTCTTGTTAAGATCATCCTTCAGAAGTGTTGTTGTTGCCTTCTCTATAGAACTAGCTACAATTATATCATCGACATAAATTAATACAAACATAGTTATCTCTTCTTTATTAAGAATGTCAGTTTAGAAGCTTCAAAACCAAATTCAATAAGTTTCTTACTCACCAAGTATCATGCTCTTGGTGCTTATTTTAGTCCATAGAGCGCCTTATTCAACTTACACACATAATCAGGTTTATATGAAGACTCAAAACCAGGAGGTTGCTGCATATATACTTCTTCTTCTAAATAACCATGGAGAAAAGCATTTTAAACATCTAGCTGTCTAAGACTCCATCCTCTAGAAATAGCAATAGACAAAATAATTCTAATAGTAGCAGCTTTTAACAACGAACTACATGTGTCTTCATAATCAATACCATATGTTTGCTGAAACATTTTGCTATGAGTCTAGCTTTATATAAGTGTTCCATCTGTTTTTATTTTTATTTTATATATCCATTTGCACCCAATAATATTTTGTCTTTTTAGGAACTAAACACCCTGATTATTTTTTATCAGTGCACCATATTCAGCTTTCATGGCAACTTTTTAATTTTTATTTTCTAAATCTTCTGGTCACTTTAAGGTTTATCAGTAAAAGTAAAACAACTATATTTAACAATATATAATACTGTATATCTTTTCCTTCCGGATACCACTTTGGGAGCGTGTGCGTGGTTTAATTCAGAAAGTATTTGGTCCTGTTGCGCCAACTACTGTTGCTCCTGTTGCACATGCGCTAGCTGCTGTTCTCCTTGTGCCAACTCCTGTGCATGTGCATATGCTGGCTCCTGTGCATGCATTTGCTCCTGTGCACACGCCAGCTCATGTTCACTACGAAAAAATGATTTTTTTTGGACGAGGCCCCCAAATAGATTTCAGCGGACTATAAAAAAGGTAACGTCTGAAAAAACCGGTCCCGGGGAGCCGGCTATTAGACCGCACGGGATAATCGCATTATCTCGTACAGTTTACTTAAGCGACCACACGGGATATGATCCCATGCGGTCGCTTAAGAGGACCATATGCGATAATACGATTATCCCGTGCGGCCCATTTAACCAACCGCACAGGATAATAGCGCATTATCCCGTGCGGTCCACTTAAGGACCCACACGGGATAATGCATTTTTCCGTGCGGGCCTTTAAGTGGACCGTATACGATAATGCCAACTGTTGCTATATTTATTTGATTTATTTTATTTTCATAAATTTTTTGTCAAGTCTCACATTTGAACTACAAGTGATTAAAAAAACAGAATAAAATTAGTGAAAAAATTATATTCATGTTGTTTAGACATGCTTGAGTCATTATCCTGTAAATAAGAATAAATTTTGAATTTTTCTTCATGAAACATGAATAGGAACCTATTGACCAAATAATTTTAAAATTGTATAAATAGCAAATGAAGTTGGAAAATCATAAAAATTATCTGGATGTTATGATATTATACCTAGAGAGTGTGGTAAAAAATTGGGAGGGTTTTGAATATTTTATGAGATATGTTATCGCGTGCGGTCGGCTTAAGGGCCCTCGCATTCGGCAAAATTTTGAAAAAAATTCTTCTCCACCCTCCAAACTTTTTCTACTATGTAAATACAACATTTAACTCCTAATTATAAAATTTGGTAATTTTTTGATTGTTTTGCTATATTTCTTTGATTTATTTTATTTTCATGAATTTTTTTGCCAAGTCTCACATTTGAACTACAAGTGATTAAAAAAATAAAATAAAATTTGTGAAAAAATTATATTCATGTTGTTTAGACATGCTTGAGTCATTATCCTATAAATGAGAATAAATTTTGAATTTTTATTCATGAAACAAGATTAGGAACCTATTGACCAAATGATTTTAAAATTGTATAAATAGCAAACGAAGTCGAAAATCATGAAAATTGTCCGGATGTCATGATATTATACGTAGAGGTTGTGGTAAAAATTGAGAAGGTTTCGACTATTTTGTCACATACGACGCTCACAAAACCAAAGATTCTCGAGAGAAGATTAGAAGTGTTGAGAAGGATTGGTTAGATTTGGAGATAAAGTGACTGCCGAATTGTCTTTTGATTTCAAAAACTTTTCCATAGGCAATAATTAGCATATATTGATGTATGGAAAAATTTGGTAATTTTTTGAATCAGTTTGATAATTTTTTTATTAATATCCAATTTGATGAAAAAAAGAGAGAGGGGTCGATTATCGCGTGCGGGCCACTTAAACCGCCCACACGGAAAATATCTTCCCGTGTGGGCCTCTTAAACTGCCCGCACGGGAAGATCGTTTTCCATGCGGGCCTTTTAAACCACCCGCACGGGAAGATCGTTTTTCCATGCGGGCCGCTTAAACCGCCCGCACGAGAAGATCGTTTTCCCGTGCGGGCTATTAAGCCGCCCGCACGGAAAGATGGTGGCCTATATATACTCGCGCGCGGGCTCCCAAATTTTTCTAAGTCCCCAGGCGAAAATCCAAACAACCACCGCACCGTTAGGCTGCCAAAATCTAGCGCCGCCGCCGCCGGATCCCCGCCCTGTTCGCCATCCTGCGCCTCCAGATCCAGCGCCACCGCCGCCGCTCATCCCTAACCTCGCCGCCGCCGCTCAACCCTAACCCTCGCCTCACCGCCCCATCCTCTCTCTCTCCGTCGGCCGACAACAAGACTGCCGCGCCGCCGTCCGTGCCCCTTCACCGACCTCACCGGCCGTCGTCCGCCCCTTCACCGCCCCCTCTCTCTCTCCGTCGCCGTTGTCGCCTCAAGACCACCCACCACCGCCGCCCGCCCGCACAACCACCTTCACCGAGACCGTCGCCCCTCCACCGTCGCCCTTCACCGCTTCCCTCAAGATCTTCGCCTTTCACCGGCTCACCGTCACCGCCGCCTTCAAGATCACCACTGTCCATCCCCGCGCGACTCCGCGGCCATCGGTTTGTACTCCAACCCGGGAATGTGGATGTTTGCTATGTTCTTGCGAGAAGATGATTATGCTAAGTTGATTATATGGATGTGGATGAATGGATTATGGATGTGATTGTACTGTGATGGATGTTTTTGGGATAGTAGTATAGAAAAATATGATGTGTTAATGAATGGATTTATAGAAAATGAATGTGGATGAATGGATTATGTATGAATTTTAGATAAATTTTGGATGAATGTTAGATAATTTTTTGATGAGTTTTTGATATAAGTGTAAAATAAACTTTTATTTATTTGATGGAACTCTAGTTAATATTGATGAAAATGAAAATGGACTTTATTTTTTGATGGATTTTTCGATGATTTTTTTTGTGTGAAATGATGCGTAGGACTTCAATTTTTTAATGAAAATGTAAAATGGACTGCTATTTTTTCGATGAATTTTGTTGATGAATTTTTTCATGTGAAATAGTTGCTGTGAAATTTTTATGTGAATTAGTTGATGTGAACGAATGGACGCACGGACGAGCGAACGAACGAGTGTTCGTTCGTTCGTGGACGAACGGATGAACAGACGTGGACGAACGGACGAACGCACGTGGGCGAACGGACGGACTAACGAACGAACGACCGAACGAATGACCGAACGAACGACCGAACGACCGAACGAACGAACGACCGAACAAACGAACGAACGGACGAACGATTTGTGTGTCCGTCCGTCTCTTCGTTCGGCCGGTCGTTCGATCGTTCTCGTTCGGTTGTTCGTTCGGTCGTTTGTTTTAGGATGAATTTTAGATTTTAGTTTGATTTTAAATTTTCAAACACATATACCCACCGTCTCCTTGGTATATTCTAATCTCCCTCTCTCCTCTCCCTCTCCTCGGTCTCTCATCTCTCATCTCTTTCCCTCCCCCAATCTCACCTCTTCTCACGGACAAAATAGGCAAACATATATATTTTCATCTCTCATCTTTAATAAAGAGAAGAAGAAGGAAATAAATATATTTTTTCATTCTTCTTCTTTTTAGTTTTTGTCTCTATATTTTTTATACATGTCGTTAATATTAGATAATATTACAAGTTGTGCGTTCACAAATTTCACAAGTTGTGCGTTATGAACAACCGTAGATCAAATGTCGAACGAGAAAGCTCCCTTCGAGGCACGCAACATCAAATCAATGGAGAAGTCTTCGAGCGAAGGCACATGGCATGAACCAAGCGATCCGTTCATCGAAGTTATACAAGCACCAGCACCACCAGTTGAAGAAGACCCTGACTACATTCCTATCGAGCAAGCAGTAAGTCCAGCCATATTGTTATGATCCCTATCATAGGATCTCGTTTAACGTTATCCGTTGTACGTACGGATGGAAGCAAGGCGTTGCTCAAAAATAAAGGCCGCCAAGTCTCGCCGTCCGGTCTGCCGAAGTCGAGACGGACACGGCGACGTCCGGTCCGGTAGAAACCGACACGCTCGCGAGCGCGGAGGACGTCAAAAAGAAGATGTGGTCGAGAAGTAAGAACCAACCCCCAAGGAGACATATTATATCACCTCTCTGAACCATGATGGGAAGCCATTAGAGCCCAAGGTAGCAATGACAAAGTTCGGCAACGCTTGTGGGGTACGCGAACCCATGGCCCTTTAAATGTAGATTCCCGGGAGCAGTGGATGACAACTTGAAGAACTTCATATGGAACGAGCTGCGTAAGTGGCTTGTATATCCGCCCGGTTCGAGGCTGGGAAAAGAGTTTGCATTAAAAACGATTAGGGGAGGTGGAGGCGGTGTAAATCGGACTTGAACACTAACTACGTGCAAAAGAACAAGTCCCCATTCGAAGACTACGGCGGGATTACGCCCGCCGAATGGGATAGGTTCGTGGCGAAGATGACAAGCCCCGAAGCCTTACCACGGAGGAAGAAGATGTCCGACCTCGCAAAAAGGAACAAGTACCCGCACCGGTTGGACTCTAGCGGCTACGATGGCCACGTAGAGAAGTGGCGAGCAACCGAAGAACAATTTGCCGCCCAAGGAAAGCCCCTGCTTGTGGATGCACTAAAAGAAAGAAGCAAAAACTGGGTGTGGGCATGTAGTACGAGACAGGTCATCGACGAGGGAGAGATCCTGTTCGAGGATCCAGATATAGAGCGTGTGACCACAAGTCTAAAAGACATACCCGAAAAGGAGAAGACTGGGGAATTTATTGCTAAAAGGGAACACGATCGCTGATACCGCATTGGGCAACCCCGAACATTCGGACGAGTAAGGGGTGTATCGTCAAAGACAACTTGGAAAGAAGGGTTTCCTGGGAAGCCGCAAGTTACAAGAAAAGGGACAGGTACAAACATAAACTTGAAGAAAAGATAGTAAAACAAGTTGAAGAACATTTCTACTCTCTTGTTGCACAGAATCGCCAAATCTTCACTAACTTCTTTCAGCAATCCGAAGAACCCACGAGTACATATGCCCGGTAGCGTCGGGTCGGTTGACACCGCACCCTATCCCGTGGATACCATAAGCGCCCGACGCCGTGCAGCCTTCTCGTGCTGATAGGAAGGGCCGGGAAGAGAAAGGAGGTAGGTACAGGATTTGCTATACCGTGGCGACAATTTCACAACACTCCAATCCCTAAGGAATATGCAAGGGTGCAGTGGCCAAGGTGCATGCAGCATAAAAGCTTAGAGCTAGACATTTCAAGCACTGAAGGGATAGAATTGCTTGGGGATGCGGTGAATCAATTCATTCTATGGCATCGACGAGATATCTTATCGGTCGGTACATCGTCGCATCCCCAGCATGCTTGGTTCCTCATATTGCCGTTGCGCCGCACCGCCTTCTCCACTGGGCCTTCTTCCCCACCTCGCTCCCACCTCGGCCTGCTTCCCCACCTCGCTCCCCACCTCGGCATGCTTCCCCACCTCGCTCCCCTCCTAAGGATAAAGGTCCTGATTCGCCAATGCCGTCAGCCCCTGAAGTCATTGCACAACATATTCACCAATCTCCTCCGACACCGTAGTCGGCATTGGCGGTACCCCAAAGGCCCCTTCTACAAACAACAAGCCTTCCAAGTCCGAGCAAGCTCTCTCGTTAGATTATCCCAAAGATGATTCGATCAAGCTATGACAAGGAATTAATGACCAAAGACGAGAGAGACTTAGGGTTCTTGGCTTTTAGGGGAGGGGACCGACCGACAAGCCGCAGGATCAACCGACCAAGTTGTCGGACTCACAACAATCGCGAAGAACAAAGCGGAGGACCTACAAAATTGGACTTCTGACGAAGTGCCAACAAAGTACGAGTATGGCAAGCCGTTCCTGCCGTGGCACGTCATGGAAGACATGCCCTGGGAAATCAGGCTAATGCACGACTGGTACCTAAAGGCATCCAAATTGGGGCTCAGCATGCTTACCGTGAAGGTCCCGGATGATGCGTTCACCAGTGGCCCAAATGGGATGCTGGTCATCGATTTCAACGACCTTCACGCATTATTCAGGATGGAAAAATGGATATTAAATCTCATTGCAATGTTTTGCCTGTAAGTATCAGCCTAACTTAATGTCATTAATGAATTGATTTACAAACTAACTTGTAAATAATTAATTACTCGCTGCATTACTTAGGATGCAATACGCAGACGCGAAAAAGACCAACTATCCAGCTGCGTTCGTTAACCTAACAAGGATATGCTGGACGAAACACGAGTTACATATTCGTGAAGACTCCGCTGAGTTCAAAGGCAAAACGAAGAAACAAAAGGACGCGATCATCAAACAATTGCACAGGGACAAGATGATCGCGATAGCCTTCTACTTGGGCCGTGCTATGTTTGAGCACAGAGACAAAAATATCCTAATGGTCCCTTATGCGTTGCAGTAAGTAATATTCCTCCGTAAAATCGATATTTTACTAATATCCCCTACAATTAACATATCTCTTCGATCTTTCGCAGCGATCACTACATACTATTTCTAGTATATCCGCGGGACCACTTGACCGTAGTGCTTGATCCGGCACACTACAGCCAGGAAAAATTTAAAGAGTTCCTCGTCATTTTAAATTTGTAAGTACTATCATGCACCATTTAATAAGTTTTGTCTGTTTTTACTATCGAATAGTTAAACAATTGATCAGTGAAACATGCAATTATTTTGTCTACAGAGCACACCATAATTATGTAAGGCAAGGTGGACCGGTCAAGAATCCACAAAAGAGGAAGCTTCTTGTGAAGACAAATTGGCCGGTAATTATATGCTCGATATATGCCGACATTTTATACTGTGTTTAACTTCAAATTACTGATGCATGCACATAATAAATTTTATTCAACACAATGTTATAAGCAACCACCAGGCACTAACCTTTGCGACTACTACGTGTGTGAGATGCTCAGAATCTACGGGAGATACACTACTAAGTTCAAGAAGTAAGTTCATCAGAGAAATATATCTCTACATGTTATCGATCTTGTATAATTTTCCTAATCATATGTATATGTGTACTATTTTTTCTTAACAGATCACGGAAGTTCCAGTTGTAGCGAACCGGTTCGATGATAGAACCATGCTTAACTTGGTTGCAGATCTTTGCCGCTTCATCCGTCACGATGTCTGCAACCATTTGGGCTATTTCTACGATCCGGAGAGCGAGCTGGCGGCGGACGATAAATTCCAACGACTTAGGGAGTGGGAAAAAGAGCACTGCCATTAAATTATTTGTAAATTTGTTGCTATAGCTAGACTTATGTTAATTTGCGAGACGAAACTAGCTTGATATGTATATAAACATTACGCATGATCGATCTATGTTATATATATATCTTTTATGATGAAATAATATTAAATGTTTTTTCTCGTTCGTGAAAAATATATATATTGACCCATTTAACATTACCGAGAGAGGAGAGGAGAGGGAGATGACAGAGAGGAGAGGAGAGGAGAGAAGAGAGAGAGGAGAGGAGAGAAGAGAGAGAGGGACAATAGGGGGCTAACAGAACGTATACATAAAATAATGGGCACGACCATCTTCCCGTGCGGTCGGCTAAGCGGCCCGCACGAAATATTCTATTATCCCGTGCGGGCCGCTTAAGCCGACCACACGGGATAATCGATCTTCCCGTGCGGGCCGCTTAAGCCGACCGCACGGGATAGTCGATCTTCCCGTGCGATTGATCCGCCTGCACGAGAAAATGATCTTTTCACAGACCATTTCGCGCATGCGGGTAGGCCTTCCGCACGGAAGATGCCTTTCGGCCCACATAAAAAAACCGTTTCTCCAGTAGTGGTTATGGCTGCCCATGTTGCGGCTGTTGTTGACCAGGACCAGGCCGGTCGCCTCTAGCAGCATTTTCATCAGTTTCTCGCGCCATCTCCTGTGCAGTGGGCTGCTCATTTTCCAGCATATGCATAATTATTTTCTTCAGGGAAAACATGAGTAACATTAGGATTTTCGTTAGCACTATGTAATGGAGTATTAATCACTTGATCAACTGCATGTGCACCCCGTATATTAGTCGTATAATTTGTCAAGGAGAATGGAAGTAATAAAACTTCAGACCTGAGTCTTGCTCCTGCATTTGCATAAAGACTGAAGAAAGGAAAAATAGTCTCATCAAAAATGACATCTTTAGAGATATAGATATGGCCTGACGAGACATCATGATACTTAAAACATTTATAGTGGTTGCTAAAGCCCATAAGCACATTTTGTTTGTAACGAAACTGAAGTTTGTGGGTGTTATAAGGATGAATATTAGGCCAACATGCGCATCCAAACACTCTTAGGGATGATTTTTGATTGAACAACAGTTCTAGTGGTGTAGAATTATGAATAACTTTGCTTGGGACACGATTAGTGAGATAAGTGGCTGCAACAAAAGTTTCATTCCATAATTTAAGAGGAATTGATGCATGAGATAAAAGAGAGATGCCTACTTCAACAATGTGACGATATTTTCTCTCAGCTTACTCATTCTGTTGATGAGTGTGAGGACAAGACACATGATGGTCAATTCCTAGTTTGGAAAAAAAGAATTAAGCTTCTGATACTCTCCCCCTAATCAGTTTGCATAGCAATGATTTTTCGATCAAACATCCATTCAACTAGAGCTTGAAATTCTTTAAACTTCTAAAAACTTCTTACTTATATCTTATCAAGTATATACAAGTTAACTTACTAAAATTATCAATAGAACACATAATATTTATTCCTTCCAATGACTCTAGGACAGCCCCCAAACATCGAAAACACAAGTCGAAGGAGAAATTGAGACATACTAGTAGGCCGACTATAGGGCAACCGATGACTCTTTGCTTCTTGGCAAGCATTACACAACGACGACTTTTTGACTCAACTAAGCATAGGAGATTATTCTTGCTAATAACTTGTTTAACAATAGGAAAAGATGGGTGTCCAAGACGACTATGCCACCTGGACAAGGATAACTTAATAGCACCAAGAGCTTGTTTGCTAGTAGACTGACCAAAAGACTTAGGAATTGGATAGAGACCATGCCTACATCTTTCTTGAAGAAAAATGTCCTTTGTTACATGATCCTTTATAGAAAAGAATTTCGAGTGAAGTTCAAGGAATGCGAATTATCATTGACTAACCGACTAGCGTATATAAGATTTTTCTTGGCTTGAGGGACATAAAAAACATTATTTAGATAATATTACGAGGAGTATGAACAGTAGTGTGACCAATGTGACTAATATTCATACCTGCTTCGCTTGCAGTGTGTATCTACTCGCTGCCATTGTATTTTTCCTTGGTGGTAAGCTTTTCTAGTTCACCACTAATATGATCTATAGCACCTGTATTAATATACCAATTTGTATCTATACCATATGAGTTAGTGGCAACAGCGGCAACTTTTTCTTCGCAACATAGCCTTCATCAAACAGATGCCAACAAAATCGCAAAGGTGCCCACGCTTGAAGCATACCCGGCAGTGGAGCGCCTATCATGGCCTCCTATGCCGCGCCCCGCCACCACGCATGGATCCACCACCGTGTTCACCGTGCCCTCGTGGTGATGTGCCCCCGCCGACGATGGATTGTTGTTGCCGCCATGCCGCCCGCCATGTCTACCACCGCCCCGTCGCGTTGGAGCAGCAAAGGCAATCCCTCCATGACCAGTGTTGCGATAGAGGTCAAGAAGGGTTTCAAAATTGAGTAGCTGTGAATATAACTCACCAACTGTGATTGGATCTGATCTGGTGCAAAGAGTTGAAACAATCGGATTAAAATCTTCATCTAGCCGAGCAATAATGTACTACACTAGATCCTCTTCATCTAGAGGACGTCCACCGGCAACCATCTCATCACTGAGGGCTAGAGATGGCAATGGATACCCGAAACCCGAGTACCCTGGGGGTTTTACCCGATAAAGAAACGGGTATGGAAAGAATTTTCTACCCGCGGCACGTTTCGGATGAAAACACATACCCATCGGGTATGTCGGGTGCGTATAGGTGTGTACTACCCATACCGCCTACCCGCGGGTAAGAAATACCCGTATAAAAAGTCTATCTACCCTCCTTCAGCCCATTTAACCTATATGGCCCATAAACCCTCTCTCAAGTGAAACCCTAGTCCCCAACTCTCAACTTCCCAAATCCAATCCTCCATTCACCAACCGAGCCGCCACACCCACCATCGCGTGCGCGGCGCCGGCATCGTACATCCCGGCCGCGGCGCCCCATCGGCCCATCCTGCCATGGCGCCGCCACATCCCGCCGCGGCGCCCATCCCGCCGCGGCGCCCATCCGCCCGCGACGCCCGCCCTATCCCGACCACGGTGCCCCATCCCGCCGCTCGCCCGCCCCATCCCGGCTGCGCGCCCATCCCGGCGCGGCGCCGTGTCATCCGGCGGTGGCGCCCATCCCGGCGACGGCGCCCCATCTCGGCGGCGACGCCCGCCCTATCCCGACCACGCTGCCCCATCCCGGCCGTGGCGCCCATCCCGGCCGCGGTGCCTGCTCCATCCCAGCCGACGCCACGCCCCCGGCTCCGCCGCCACGCCGATCCGCCACCACGCCGTTCGACGCCACCGTAGCCTCGCACGTCTTCGCCGTTGGGTACATACTGCCGGGTGCGCCGACGGGTACGGTTACCCGTCGGGTAGAATTACCCGCGCGGGTACGGGTATGAAAGTACTTCCTTACCCGCATGCGGGTACGGGTAACCCGATGGTAAAATTTACCCTCGGCGGGTACGGTATGGGTGGGCACTACCCATCGGGTACATACCCGTTGCCATCTCTACCGAGGGCATACATCTTGGTGACATATTCACTGATCTTCATTGCTCCTTTCTTCGTGTTGGTGAGAGCAAGTCTTGTATTTACCGATCTTGCACGAGTATGAACTGAATAAATTTCTTCAATGGACTACCATACTTCACCGCCGTCTTGGACATGGCAACCTGGATTAAAACATCCCTTGAAAAAGATGACAAGAGATAACCAAGAACGAGTTGATCATTGACCTTCCAATCTTCGAACTCTGGATTTTGCTTCTTTACAGTCTTCCCATCTATGGTGACTAGCGCTTCAGCAGCTGGAACTTGTACCGTGCCGATGAGACAACCTTGCAGTCTTGCGCCACGAATAGCCGACACCGACTTGTGCCTTCCACAATGCATGATTTCCCTTTCCAAGTTTATCTCGAGACGTAATTATTTTGGAGGAGATTTGCGGCACTGCGCCGCAAGAACCGCCCGAGGAAGAGGTCGACGCCATGATCTAAACTTGTAAGGGCATCTCCAACACTCTTTAAATTAGACTCTCCAAACAGCCATATAACTAGCTCCTTATCGCTTTTAGCAAGTCCAACTCGTTTTTTCCTCCAAGCCTCTTCATCTATGCTCTCTATTTTGTGTGTATGATAGGAAAGACCCACATATCGCCTCTTATTACCCTTCTTCTTCTTCATGTTTCTCTCTCTTTTTCTTCTTTTGTCATAGGAGAAGCGACGCGACATGGCCATGGACGTGGCCGTGGGGTCGACCGACGGGAGGGGCGAGCGGCGCTGACGAGGCAACGCGGGGCGGCCGCCGTCCGTGAGGTCCACGGCGACGAGGGCCGTGGGCGCAACCATGGGGTCAACCAGCGGGAGGGGTACAGCAGGAACGGGCGGCGCCGACGAACTAAGGACATGAAGCAGTTGATCCCATCGAACTCCGACGCGAACCATGGCTTCCTTCCGCTTCCTCTCCGTCGGTCGCGAGCTTTGCTTCTCCTCCTCCTGCTTCGGTCTCGCCGTCATCGTCTTCTCGCACGCTCCTCATCACCACAATCTCCACCGCAATGTCGGGATCGAAAGCCAAGATCTTGTCCATGGTCGAAAAACCCGTAGGGACGGCACGACCGAAGGGAGGGACGGCTGGCGGAAGGGATGGAGGTGACACGAGCGACGACGAGGCGGCACGGACGGTGCATGTGTAGGATGAAGAAAGAGAAAAGAGACACGTGGGAGGAAAAAAACGAGATGACAAGACACGATAAAGATGTTGGGTTGCTTGTCCAATATAGAGAGCGGAGAAGATCTGAGAAGGTTTTTAGGATAAAAATAGATTTAAAAAGTCCATTGAAACATAAATTTTTTAACAAAATTGCTAATATTAATTATAAACAGTCATCTAAACAGTCTTTTGAAGATGCTCAGAAATCACGTGTCGCGGGGATGGAGCCGGTGCAAAGATCGGCGCAGAAATCACACACCGCGGCTGCACGTCGTCGGCACGTGTTGGCGCAGAGATCACGCCCATTGCTGCAAGATGGAGCTGGCACAGCAAATCACCAGCAACACTAGGACGTGTCACCAGGATGGAGAAGCCGGTGCAACAAATGACCAGGACGTGTCGCGAGAAGTAGAAGCCGCGCGTCCCCGGAATGTTGATGCCACGCGTGACCGGAATATCGATGATGCCGCGCGTTGATCTGCGCCACCTGGATGGATAAATGTGCGCCGCTCGTGACAGATGCAATCTACCGAAAAGCATACCATGTGATAAAATATGAGACGTTGAACACTTTGTTTCGGATCATACATTTAATAAAAATATGAAATGTTGAACACTTTATCTCAGGTCATGCCTTCATTAAATCTACAATCTATAATAACTATCTATAAAACAATAACTATCTTTATTTTCACTTAAAATTTTTTGTTCTACCTAATTATTTAAAAAATTTTAAAAAATTAATCATAAATCCACGTGACTATTTTACTAATTATTAATTAACTGGCTGACTCGGTTGATGACAGCCAGGATCACGGCCCAAACCACAGCCCACGCAGCCAGTTGCGTGGCCCACCATTCGCGACATGTGCAGATCCTATGCCCGTCAAAAAAATACCGGACAGTATATAAAAGATGGCATGCAGTTGTTCATGGAATTCGAAAGTTTTTATTTTACCAAACTTTTACTATTTCCCTGCTATCTTTACCAGTATTTTCAAAAAATCCGAATACTATCTTCATTATCTATTCATTAAAAGATCAAAGTATTTATTATATCTGTTCATTTCCTCCATCACTACTGTTATGGAATAAGATTGATCACTCCCGTGCCGCCACGTATGTGTCCGTTCATATCACTCATGCGAGAACCGAGAGACCACCGCGTGAGTGACTCTCTCTATACCAGCGAGAAAATATAAACCCCGGGATACGTGTATGCTACCAACGAAAACAAGAATAAGTACGAACGTAAATCTCGTATCAACGGCTATGATTTTTTTCCTTTTTTATAAAAGGTATTAGCCCTGATGTTATGGAAATCGTGGGTCAATTCACTCTATGGACCAAACTTTGGTAGATCTATGTAAGATAGACCATATGGTTTCATCCGTTACAATGTATAAGTTTTTTTAGTAATATAAAAACTAAAGGCAGGACAATACATGCTTAAAAAATACCTTACCAATTCGTTTAATTTAACTCTCTTACATCGCTGCTCGGAGCTTTCACGTATACTTTATTATTGAAAAAAGTTTTTCATAGTCTTCTTTCACATTCATTAGCTTTCTATGAGTGAAAACTGTATTTAAATTAAATTAAATTAAATCTAAATCACTCGCATAAGCATATTCAGTATTCCATGTGTGCTGGATAATAGGCCTTAGGTAAAGACATAAAGATAAAAATATAAATTAGAATTACATTATACTTTGACTTTGGAATAATAATTATGATAAAATAAAATGGCGTCCGTTACACTGTATGGATATATTTTTAATATTGTTAAATAGTAGGTAAAAACAGTCTTTACGGTGACTTATAAATATCTGATACAAGATATAAGAAATTGAAACTGAATCTGACATAAAACTTAAACCTTAACTAACTCGTATTATCACAAGTAACGAAACCAAACTCACAGCAACCAACACACAATGTTGTTGGAAAATAGTACAATAATTCTGATTAATAATGATAATCTTATATAGTCTCGGTTGTCAAACCGAGATTATAAATTCGAGACTAAAATCGTTATTTTTAGTCCCAGTTGAAATAACCAAGACTAAAGATGCATCTTCTTCCTTTTTCTTTCTTTTCATTGTTTTTTCTATTTACATATCATTTTTTCCACACTACAACAACAAAATCAATATATCATATTTAAATAAGAATACATCTTAAATATATCTTAATGAAACAAGAATCCATCTCAAATCAATCTCAAGAATATATGTCACAAATATATGTCACAGATCCACAAACATATTTCACAGATGCAAAAAAAATACATCTTACTACAACAAAAATTATCAAACAAATTCTCGAATCAACTTTCACAGATCAAACAAATACATCTCAAAAAGTTTCACAGATCAACACACACGTCACGTCGCCGCGCCCGGCCGCCCGAGCGCCGTCGCGCCGCTCTCTCGGACCGCCGCCACGCCCGGCCGCCCGGCCGCCGTCGTGCCCGGCACTGGACCGAGAGAGAGGGAGAGAGAGAGGGAGATCTGAGAGGGAGAGAATAAGAAGAGAATTAAGAAGAGAAGATAAGGAAGAGATCTGGAGAGAGCGTCTAGAGAGGAAGAGATCTGGAGGGTAGCGGAGAGAGCTAGAGGGCTAAAAAGTTTTTAAGTCTGGTCTCACGCGTGGTGCGTGGGTGAGACGGCCAGACACTTTTTTAAGTCCCGATTGGTGCTACCAACCGGGATTAAAGATTATCTTTAATCTCGGTTAATGCTATCAACCAGAATTAAAGATAGTAGAGAACTTGATTTTTTATCCGAAACTAAAAGATCAAAAAGTACCGTTGTGCTTTAAAACCAAGACTAAATATATTTTTAGTTCTGAGACTAAAAATATATATTTTTAGTTCTGAGACTAAATATATTTTTAGTACCGGGACTAAATATATTTTTAGGACCGGAAAACCAAAATTATTATTTTTTTTTGTTTCAATGATATTTTTCGAAATTATTGTGATTTTTTGTTTCGACCAATGATAATTTTTCGAAATTATTGTGATTTTTGATGTTTCGACCAATGATAATTTCTATAGTAATGACAATACGTAAATACTACATGCATGCCGCATCCATATCATCTGCATCCAAATCATTTCACACTATGTTCGTCACTTAACGTTCATAAGTTCTTCGGTGCATGAATTCCCATTTCTTACATGTTCGTCTGCTAAAAAGTTCATGGGTTCAATATACTCCCTTTGTTTACAAGCCAAATGCATATTTCTTGTATTACTATGATAAAAAAATTAACTCATGCATCTTAACTGCGGCCTGCAATATATATATATATATATATAATGACTAATTAACTTTTTACTCCCTATTCATGTCATGGGTAATTAATCATTGGATGCATGCAGACCCATAAGACTCATATTATAAGTTTTTAGTCAAATTTTCTTTTTAAATTTAATCAAATTTATTAAAAAATTTAAGAAAATTTATAATACCAAATTAGTTTTATTAAAACTAACATTTAATATATTTTAATGATATATTTGTTTTGTAGTAAAAAATATTATATTTAGTTTGAATATGAAAAAGTAAAAGCGAGGAAAACGGAGGTAGTAGAAAATAAAATAGATTTAGATGGAGGGAGTAGGTGTATACTAGAGTGTGGAATGGAGCAAATATATACTGGGGAATACTAGGCCTCGCCGGCCGGCGACGTCCGCTAGACGCCAGGCACAGGCACACGGAGGAGTGGGCGGAGATGGAGATTGTCCTTCCGGCGTGCAGTGATGCCGAACGCTTCAGTCATGTCGATCTTGGCGGGGTCGGCCATGCCGGGCACCTCCCAGTCGAAGTGGAAGAGCAGGTTGGCGAGAGGGAGCTCCAGGTTGGCGAGCCCGAACGCTATCCCGGGGCACATCCGCCGGCCGCCGCCGAACGGCAGGAACTCGAAGTCGGCGCCCCTGAAGTCCACCGCGGCGGTCGCCTCACCGTCCTCGAACCGCTCCGGCCGGAACTCCTCCGGCGACCCACCGGGCCAGTACCGCTCGTCGCGGCCGAGCGCCCAGGCGTTGACCAGCACCTGCGTACCGCGCGGCACGTCGTAGCCGAGCACCCGGCACGGCTCCCGGCACTCGCGCGGCAGAAGCAGCGGCAGCGGAGGGTGGAGCCGGAGCGTCTCACGGATGACGAGGTGCAGGTACCGGAGCTCGCCGAGCGCGTCCTCTGACACGGCGCCGGCCGCAGCGAAGGCACGGCGAACCTCGGCCGTCGCCTTGTGCATAACCGTCGGGTTCCGGATCAGCTCCGCCATTGCCCACGCCAACGTCGTACCCGACGTCCGCTGCCGGCGCTGAAGATGTCCTGCGTGCATCCTACACGACGTGAAAAAATGCTCTTGAGAAATATAATCACAAGTCACGTGGCATGGCAGTCACTTACAAAGATGATGGCTTTGATGTCGTCCATGGCGAGCGGGAACTGGAGCCCACCCTCCTTCTGTATCCTGAGAAGAACATCGATGAGGTCCTCGCCGGCGGCACCGTGGCTGCCAGTCATCTCTAGGTGTTCGTGGATGATGCCGTCGAGGATTTTGAACGCCGTGTCACGGCACTCCTCGGCGCGGCGCAGGACACCGCTCAGCCGACCGGCGAGGCGCGACGACGGCCACAGGTCGGCAGGGTTAAACCCCGCCGCGAGCTCGATGGTGCGGTCCAGCTGGACGAGGTACTCCTCGCGGTCCTTGCACCGGTTGCCGAACACGGCGTGCGCCGTGATGTCGGTCGCGAGCGCGAAGAGCGCGGCACGCATCTCCACGGTGCGCGCGGCGCCCTCCGCGGCCCCGGCGACCGCGCGCAGCATGGCGGCGACCTCTTCCTCGCGGATGGAGCGGTAGGAGTTGACGCGGCGCACGGTGAGGAGCTCCGTCACGGCGATCTTCCGGACCTGGCGCCAGTAGTCTCCGTACGGCGCGAAGACGAGGTCCCGGCCGCCGCAGGTGATCACGCGCAGGGTGGCGCTCAGCGGGCGCGTCGCGAACGCCATGTCGTGGGTCTTCATCATCTCGCGCGCGGCGTCACGGGAAGACACGACGAGCGTGGGCACCTCGCCGATCCGGAGCAGCATGAGCGGCCCGTGGCGACGAGCCAGGTCGCGCATCGCGTGGTGCGGGAGCTGTCCCACGAGGTGGTGCAGGCTACCTATGACCGGCAGCGTCCATGGCCCCGGCGGCAGCCGTAGCCCGCCGTCACCATGCGCTGCCGGCCGCGGCGAGCGCCTGCCCCTCGCGAGCAGCACGACGAACAGCGACAAGAGAGCCAAGCCGACGTAGACGTAGCCATGAGACGCGTCTGCCATTTTCCTTTCCTTTCGCCAAGGCTTTATGTGGCAGTGTGGGTGTACATATCGAGGCGATATTTATATACCTCATTACTATCTAATCTTGGATAAAACAAGATTATCAAGAACAAAACAAGATTATCTTGGATGCACGAAGTTGTCCATGGCGAGAGCTGTTCCAAGACGATTGGGTTCACTACTAAATTAGTATGGTATATTGACATGCATGAAGCGCACACGCAAGTATATGCCACATGAAAATGCCCTTTTATGAAATCAAATTGACTTTGTTACATTAAATTAATAAGGGTAAAATTCAGTACGAAAAAACAAATAGGGTAAAATTGAGGTTTATCTTATGATAAGAATGGACGAATATTCAACATTGATGGAGGCAATATATTAAAACAGGTCTAAAAGTATGTAGTACTCCATCCAATCATTTATATTTGAAATATGGAATTTACTAGATTTCAGGCTCATTAAAATTTATAAATTTTTAGTCATCTAAAATTGCATATTGCTAAACGTAAAAATATAGTGCTAGAAGATCAATAATCTCAACTCAATAAATAAAGTGCCGCTATTACAAATATATAGACGCGCAGTCCTACGAAGCCAAGGAAACCTAATACAAGTCTAACACCCTCCCATGGCGAAGCATCATACTCACCACTAGTACGTATGTTTAGACTGGACCAAAACTCGGTGAAGACAGAAGAGGGTAGCCCCTTTGTAAAGATGTCAATGTACTGAGATGACGTCGGAACATGAAGAATCCGGACAGCACCTGCGGCCACCTTGTCTCGAACAAAGTGCAAATCAATCTCAATGTGCTTGGTGAGCTGATGCTGAACTGGATTAGTTGATAAATAGACAAAGACCGATGTTACCACAATAAACTAAAATGGCGCGCTAAACCGTAACACCAAGCTCACCAAGAAGCCATCGAAGCCAACAGTTTCAGAACGTGTTAGCTAAGGCCCGATACTCGCCTCGGCACTAGAGTGGGACATAGTGGCATGTCTCTTGGACGACCAGAGATCAAATTATCACCAAAAATACTGCATTGCCGTAAGTAGAATGACGGGTGACGTGTAGGGGTGGGCACCGGTTTAAACCGAGACTTTGGTTCAGCTTCTTTCTACGCATAATTCAGTTTGGCATGAAGTAAAACCGATCGGTTCGTGTAAATACTAAAAACCGCCTAATTCAGTTCGGTTTTTTGGGTTTAGTTTTGTTTTTTTTACTAAAAACCGCCTAAAAATCGAAGCAAGCAGAGGAGCCGACGCCGTCGGCCTCCACATAGCGCCCGCCGCCCCCCATCCGTGCCGTGCCCGAGCGCCGCCACCGCCGCCGGCCCTCCACGCCCGCCGCCGTTGGCCCCTCCGTGCCCACCGCCGCCGCCACCCCCATCCCATCCGCTCCCCCTACTCCCGGCGGCATGCCATGGCCTGCGCAGAGAAGAAGAGAGAACAAGAGACATCAGTTTTTTCCTAAGTAAGTTGGTTCGGTTTTTTTGGTAGTTCGGTTTTCAAACATATAAAACTGAACCCGCTCCGAACTATGCGCTTTCTTCATCATCGTAAACCGAACCCGAAACCAAAACCAAAACCGCAAACTTCGGTTCGGCTCGGTGCGGTTCGGGTTTTTTTCGGTTTTTGGTTTGAAAGTGTCCACCCCTAGTGATGGGACACCCGACCCAATGTGCATCGAGTAGGTGACCAAGTTTGTCGTAGAAGACTAACGAAGTGAAGACCATAATCAAGTGTGCCATGCACATAGCGCAAGACGCGCTTAATAAGAGCGAGATGTGGTTCTCTCGGGGTCATGCATGTGCAAATAAATCTGAACTACATAAGCCAAGTCGGGCGAGTAAATGTGAGATACGGTAGAGCACCGGCAAGCTCACGGAAACTAGTAGCATCCTCAACATGTGGACCAGACAGCTCGACGCTAGTATCAACCGGAGTAGCACACGGTTTGCGGTCGGACATACGGGCACACTTGAGGATCTCAAGAATATAATGAAGCTAAGATAGAAACAGACCAGTAGCGTACCGAGTGACTGACATACCCAGAAAATGGTGCAAGCTGCCGAGATCCTTCATAGAGAATTCCAGTGTCAGAGCATCGATAACTCGATGAAGAAGATCATTTGATGAAGTCGTGAGTATGATATCATCAACATAAAGCAGGAGATAGACCACATCAGCTCCTCGGCGAAAAATAAATAATGAAGTATCGGATTTGGCACCAATGAAACTGAGAGATTGAAGATAAGTGGCAAATATGTTGTGCCAAGCACGAGGAGCCTGCTTCAACCCATAAAGTGACTTATTCAGTCGGCACACATGATTAGGACAAGAGGAGTCAACAAACCCAGATGGCTGAACACAATAAACTGTCTCTGTGAGAGTCCCATGCAAAAAAGCATTCTTGACGTCGAGCTGGTGAATAGGCCACTCATTGGAGAGAGCAATAGAAAGCACAGTCCGAATAGTGGCGGGCTTCATAACTGGGTTGAAGGTTTCACCGAAATCTAGTCCAGGACATTGAGTAAAGCCTCGAAGAACCCAACAGACTTTGTAGCGATCAAGAGAGCCATCAGGGTGCAGCTTGTGACAGAAGACCCATTTGCCAGAGACATATTGGTGCCACGAGGAGGTGGTACGAGCTCCCAAGTATTGTTGGCTTGCAGTGCAGTAAATTCATCAAATCATAGCCTCTCGCCAGTGAGGATCGACTAGAGCACCTCGGTATGTCTTGGGCAATGGTGAGAGATCTGCAACATGAAGATTGAGCGGAACCTTCGGTTGACGGAATCCTGCTTTCCCCCGAGTGACCATGATGTGATCATTGTGCATGGGAGGGGCAAGCACGACACGCGGGGGCAGCACCATGGGTGGGAGGACGCCGAAGACGTGCCAGGAGAGCCGACTGTCAGTGCAGCAGGCGACGGAACCGATGGCGACGCAGCGACCGAGCTCGACGTAGCAGTTGGGCTCGATGCAGGGAGACCCGCCGACGCGGCAACGGGGCTCGGTGTGGGAGCTGCCGGTGCAGGGAAGCCCGGGACGTAGCAAGCCGGTGTGGCGCAGTGCGCAGCGTCGGAGCGGCAGCACCTATAGAACATGAAACTCCACCTGCAGCACCTGCACCAGAAGGACGTGAAACCAGACTAGGCAGCACATCATCAAACTCTGATAGGAAATCAAAGTTGGATGAAGGAAGTGGAGCGGGAAGTTCTCGCAAATGGGAAGGACGACTCGTCAAAACGACATGTCGGGAGATTATTGTAACATTCTCAAAATATGTACTCTTAAAAATAGGTGAAATTATGAAGAAAATTTTTGCGAATAATTTTTCAAAAATGTTCAATGTTGAAATACTTAAAATCCCCTAAATATTTTTTAAAATTTTTAATTTCAAGTTAGAAAATCAAATTTTATTAATTACTAAATTTTTATTTTTTAAAAAATCCTAATTTAGTTTTAAATCAAGGAAATTCCAAAATTGGATTTAAATTAACTTTAAAACCCAAATTAAATTTTTCTAAACTTTTTTTCCAAATTTTTCCCTTTTCTTTTAATCTTCTTTTTCTTTATTTTTCTCTCACTTTTGTCTTTTCCTTTTCTCTTTTTCTTTTTTCTTTTCTCCTCCTTCTCCTTGCCTTCTTCTTCCTCCCCGGTTCGACAGAACCACGGCTGTTGCCGGGATTTGGCCATCGCACCGTGGGCTGGCCCTGGCCACAGGAAAATCCAACCGACCTAGTGAACCGACTACTACCTTGCGCACGTATTAGCATACCATTAGTTCAGCCACGACACCAATCCTATCTCCGGCAAACCGACCTAAGCAAACTGCCATGGCCACCGGAGCTATCCGAAGCTTCAAACCGACAATGAACACTATAAATAGACCCCGGTAGGCCAAACTTTGTATACAAAACTTGATCGCAATCTTATCTTCCTTAATTCCCCTCAAGAATCCCCAATTATTATAGACTACATCGTGAAAATTTTGTGAGAAATCAATAAGAAGTTATGAGGAACCCTAATCTGGTCGCGGGAAAGAAACTTCAAAATTAATCATGCTCGGCCAATCAAGCTCTAAATTAAAGGTACTTAGACGTTCTACATGCTCTAAATCTATTTTTTCCCTAGCTTGTTCAAGGCATTAGTTCATCGGAGAACCCCGACGACATGCCCCGCCGGAATTCCTCCGCTCGACCGCCGCCATGTGTACGGCGCCACCTCTCCAAAGGTATCCCCGATCCAACCAAAGACCACTTTTAGCTCCCCTAGGACTCATAGATGCTCTTAGACATCTTGCTTCGGCCGAAACTCCATCAAAGTACACGGCGACGGCACCTTCGCCGCCGTAGTCACCTTACCGTCTCCACCTCTCCCCGAACCTCACCTCCTAGCCAAGCACAAAAATGGAATCCCTACGAGTGCTAGATGGAGAAAAATAGCCTAAATTCCAAAACCAAATCGCTTCTAGTCCGCAAGATCCATTTCCCCTTCAAGACTGGCTCGGAGAGAAGAACAGAACAAGTGGGAGAGAGAATAGAGAAGGAAAGAAAAGGAATAAAAAGAAATAAAAGAATGAAAAAGAAGATTGGTGCAGTGGTTAAGGAGTTGAGGTGAGAAGGGTGAGATCCTTGGTTCGAGTCCAGCCTTAGGCAACATTTTTATTTTATTTGAAGAAAGAAAAATAAAACTAGAAAAATATAGGGAAAATCCTAGAAAAATAGGTTGATCCATTTGACCTCTTTCGAAATCTCAATTTAAACTTTCATATTCTTTTTAAGGCCATTAACTTATTTATTAAATCTTTCAAAAATATTTGTTTCAAAACTCTTTTATATTTACATTTATTCAAACCTAAATTTTTAAATCCTAAGAATAGAACCTTTTAAATTCCAAAACCATCTTTTTAGAATCTATTTAAATTCCTTTATAATTCTTGTTGTTTATTTGGACTTGTTCAATAATTTCTAGAAAATTAGTTTATTCCCTAGTAACCAATAGATCCTTTTACTCCTTTTAAAACTTCATAAATTCTCTCATTTCTTTCAAATTTATCTATATTCCCTTTTAAAAACATTCTTAACTTTTGATTCTTTATCAAATATTTTAAGACAAGCACAAACTTTAAACTTTAGAATTTAACAAACAATCTTCCTATTTATTTTCCTTTTCAAAACATTACTTTTAACTCTTTTTATTTTATTTTATCAAACCCAAATTTTAAAATTTAGGATTTGACAAATAGTCCTAAAGAAATAGTTTAATCCCTTTTACTCCTTCCAAATTTTATTCATCCACCTTTTAAATATTTGAAATATGTCCTTCAACTCTTTTTATTCCAATTTAAGCTCAAATTGTAAATTCTAAAATCTAGCAAATAATCATCTTATTTAAAATTCCAAAAACTATCCCTTTTTCCTCTCTAAAATATTTTAAATACTCTTTTTATTTTTCTTTATTCTATTCAAGCCTAAATTTTAAGTTTTAGGACCTAACAAATAACTTTCCCTTTAAAACTTCAAAAATAACCTTTTAAACTCTTTTTGAATTGTTTGTTTGATTTATTTTATCGTTTACCAATAGATCGTGACGTCGAGTTCATGAAGGAAATCAAACTCGACCGTATCATCGACATAAACATCTTCACTACTACTCGAGGAAATAAAAAATTGAGACCACCGACCGTGAAGGCAAGTCAAACTGGTCTTGATCATTTCGTTTAAGAATAATAAGTTATCATGTTTTAAAGAATATATTTAGATAGAAATATTTCGTGGGATGGGTTAGATAGCCATAGTTTTATCATTTCATGTAGTCCTATATATTCTTTAGATTTTATATAGTTCATATGGAATATTTTTCCATGCATTAGAAGCATCATATCATTTTATGTATAAAAGGAGAAGACTATTATTTCATGTTTATAGATATATTTTCCTTCTCCTTAAACAATATTGATAACTTGAAATAATTAAAAACAAGCACCATCACATGTATTAATATTTCATGTAAGTTATTATTTCATACATTAGATAAGTCCTATCATTTTATATGTAGAAAAGGAGCATTCTATTATTTCATGAATTACATATATTCTCCTTCTCTTTAGATAACATGTTGATAACCTAGACTAGATATAAATTACAAGTAAAATAAAATGATTAGTATTGCATGTATAGATATTTCCCGCATGTTATAGGGAGATATATTATCTTTTCATACAATAAAATAGAAAACGGTCTATTATTTCACGTGATAGGTAAGTAGGAATTTTATCATTTCATGTAATAAGGGAATGGTCATATGGAATTATATTTCATACAATAAAATGGAGAATGATCGATTCATTGTTTTATCCGATAGGTAAATGAAATTTCTATCAACTCATGTGATATGAAGATAATTTTACCTATATGCCGAAAATATAATTCATATGACTCGAATGGTTTTGGCGTATGCGGAAAATATAAAAACTCTTATGCCGAATAAAGACATAGTTTCGCCCATCCGATGGACCTGTATACCGACATGGAAATTATATATTTCTCTCCGATCTCCCGGGGACTTGAGGAGATTTATTAATGCGCATAACAAAGATTTGGAGATTTGTAGTGTTGTTGGAAGTCTCATTGGTGGACAGCTATGTAAACAGCGGATAAAACACCGATACTAACCAAATCGGTACCGTCTGTTAAGATAGAATCCAGGTTCCAACAAGCCAAGGCAAGTGTGTGACGAACAACTATTAAATAGAAAATGGATCCATCACTTACTGGTTAGAATTGGTGCTCCTTTAAGATAGAACTCAGTTCTCGTTCACACATCGAAAATGTTAGAACTATATAAATGCTATGTTACCCTTAGTTTGGCTAACTACGGTTAATCCTCTGCAAAGCCGGGCAAACACTCGTAGAGTTTATTATATTCGAATATGTCGTACTCCCGGTTAATGAAGTTGTGTCTATGGGTGAATCCAAGTACAATGACATGAGTACTTTTCTAAAATGCCACTATAAAATTTGAATATTCATATATAAATACTTTTAGGAAGGGGTAGAATATAGAATCAAGTTAAAGTTAAATTCATGATTAACGTTCTTAGGTGTGTACATGGAATATCCTATAAAAGATTAAGATATATCATCATGCTAAAGATTAATTTATAATTCATGTTTATCTTTAAAATGTCATCCATGTTTACCCATATATAGTTAAATTCAGTTCGCTTTGTCGAGTTAAGGCTAGGTTTATATTATTCTTTTTAGATATCATGCATATCCATTTATATGTAACGTAGAATCATGTTAGAGCTAGGATTATGTTACTCTTCTTAAGATGTCTTGTATATTTATTTGTTTATATAAGTTAAGTTCATTTTGGCTTGCTGAGTATCATTGGTGCTCATCCTCGCATATAATGTTTTTAGGAAACCCCCAGGCCGAGGAAGAACACAAAATCTAGGTTGACTCTACACTCGGGCTATCCCTGTAGAAGTGTCGCGTCTTTTTGTATTGCATAACTTGTACTTGTATATTGTTAATTTGTAAAAACATACGAAGTTTCTACATATGTACTATTTCACGCATAACCAGCTTCCTGGGAGGCTATGTGGTATTGTGGAGTTGACCCCTCCGGAGGAGACCCCACAATTATGACACGGTTGGAGGCGAGATCGAGGGAGCGATATCCCTTATGGTCATCGGGATAGCCGAGAAAAACACAGAGAGTAGAGTGTGGTGCGAGTTTGTGGGGAGCAGTGGTGGAAAGGTTTATAACACCGACAACCGAAGACACGGAGGTGGTCATAGGTGGGGCGAACACCATGGAGAGCAAAAAATGGTGTTTCGAAGTTGAGAGTTTTGGTGCGAAGACGATTCAAAAGATGTGTGGCAACGTAGAGCGCCTCAACCCAGTAGGGAGGAGGGAGATGGGCCTGAAATAACAAAGAGCGAACTATGTTGTTGATGGACCGAAGTATACGCTCAGCTTTGCCATATTGGGGAGAGGTGTGAGGGTAGGACAACTGCATGGTGGCGATGTGCATGAGGAGAAATAGACGGGTGGAGGAGTTGTCGAACTCTCACCTGTTGTCACATTGGACACTTTTGATTTTAGTGCTAAACTGTGTTGCAACGTATGTGAAGAAACGAGATATGGTGGGAAACATGTCAGACTTGAGCCGTAAGGGAAAAGTCCAAACAAAGTGTGAACAATCATCTAGAATGACAAGTTAATAATATTTAAAGCCGGAGATACTAGCAATACGAGAGGTCCAAAGATCACAAGGGATTAAATCAAAAATGTCCACAACATGAGACATAGATAGAGTTAAAGGAAGACGCACATGGCGACTAAGCTGACACGTATGACACAAATGATTTGAAGTGTGCTTATTAATGGATCAATCGATGGATGGAGCAAGCCGGGACAAGGATTCCTGTCCTGGAAGACTGAGACTGTGATTTCACAAATCTGCGGTGGAGACAATGAGGGCATGCGGCTGAGAAGTAGGTGGCCGAATATAGTAGAGGTCCCCGAAACTATTGCACCTGATGATGATGTTCTTCGTTACTAGATCCTTCACATACAAACCATAAGGATCAAACTCGATAGAATAGATATTATCAATAGTAAATTGACGAACTGAAATGAGATTTTTGATAATATGTGGATAAACGAGAACGTTATGCAGGTGCAAGGGACCACGGGACGATGAAAATGATGTGTAACCAGTGTTAGTAATAGGAAGGCGAGCGTCGTTACCGACAATGATAGAAGATGTAGTATATGGAGTAGGATGCATGAGAGATGAGAGGCTACCGGAGTTTGAAGCCGATGCCGCGAAGCACCTGAATCCATATACCACCCGTTGTCGGTGAAGGTTAGAGTGTCATGGTCTGAAAGTTGCCGACGAGCATCTGCGGATCCCATGCCCACTGTGGCGCACTGTATGCAGCAGGGACTACAGGAGCGCCATGACCGCCGTAGCCGCCAGGGGGCCCGCGATAAACACCCCGAGCATGGGTGACCGCGGGTGGGGCGACATCGGCGGCACAGGCACAGAAGGGCACATGTTAAATGCCCCAGTTATAGAGAAGGCCCCGTGCTGCGCTGGGCCACATCATGAACATCCCGGTATACGGGTTGAAGAAGGTGGGCCGCCCGGTGCGCCGCCCGGGATTGCCGGACTATCCTGGCCGAGCCGCCGATCGTCCGGCGTTGCCGCGACCACGCCCGCGCCCGCGATCGTGACCATGACCACGATTGTTGGAGTAGCCACCGCCTCGTGTTGGTGCAGGAGCTAGGTTACCAGTGGCGCTAGAGCCACCGAAACTGGCCAGTTGGGAGGAGGCTGAAGAGGACGTGCCGGCAACAAGAGCTTGCGACGCAGATGCCTTGGCCGCAAGGGAGACCTCCTCAATGAGGAGATCAACATAGAGTTCGAGAAAGTTCAAAAACAGCTGCTGCCGTTTCAAGACAGGCTCCATGAAGACGAACTTCCTGTTGAGGCCATGAAGAAGTTGCATGACGATGGTACAATCAGGAACGGCCACGCCTACATCGGCAAGACCATCTTCCATACACTTGAGTTGATGAACTTCTCATTGAGGCCATGAAGAAGTTGCATGATGATGTTAATGAATACTCAACAAACATATTCATATCTTTCATATGTAACTGGTTGGTCATCAAGTGAAGGATGACAACCCATTTATTGGGACTAATATTTTCCTTTGAGTTGTGCAAAGGGATAGGTCCCACCGTGATGAGGCAAATGGATGACACCATGTGTTGATGGTCACCAATCCAAGGATATCGTCATGTTGACAAGAATGAAGTCAAGCTTGTGATGAGAAGAAAGTCTTGACAAAGAATGGTTCAACCGGATGGTCACAAGTGTTAATCTTGGCTCAAGCATTGATCCCAAGTTAGATGGAGCAAGGCAAAGGTATAATGGAACTAAGAATGTTTTCTTAGTCTTTTCCCAATCTTGGTGTTTGGTGTAGACCGAATTTGCTAGATAGACGTCATACTATCAAAAGGGGTCTATGAAGTGGACATGTGGATGATCTTGTGCCATATTAGTTCATATGCATGTGGGTGCATTTGGTGGGCTTGTCTAGCCATGTGTGATGAGTTTTCTCAAGTCCAAAACAAAGAGAGAAGTGGGCACATCCTATAGACCTTGTGTGGTTATGTCCGGTGGATATCCTTTGGAGTGTGAGCCCTTTCTCCTTGAGAAAAGTTGTGTTTCTTGAATGGATTGCTCATGGATTGGATAGCCCTTTGAATAAGCTTTTCATAAAGTCCAAGAACGTCAACATCCGACACTCGAGTCAAAGAGAAATCACCATTTTACTAACGGGCGGTTGTGCTGAAAATTGACCTACGCTATGACCGCAACCATTATGGAGGTCCGACCACGGTGTGTCATTCGGTCTGACCGCAGCTCTCATGACGGTCTGACCGTTGCTCCTAAAATTGATGGAGAGGTCTCGTCTTGGCGATACAGAGCCGCTAGAGCTGAAGTCGGTCTGACCGGAGCCGATCATGGTCTAACCAGCTAGATTATGGCTGTTAGACCACAAGTGCATTAAATGCACCGTAACGACTAATTTTCTAGCCGTTGCATTGGAGGCCGGTTTGACCGACACCCCATGGCGGTCTAATCGGCCGACACTGTGAGTTGGAATTTCGTCCTCAACGGTTAGTTTTGGTGGTTCGGGGTATATATACCCACTCCCCAGCAATAAGTATAAGGTTTTGGCACTCCATTGCATTATCTTGAACCTTTGCAAGAGCTCTTACACTTTTGTGTACTTAGTTTATTTAGTGAGTTGTTGGAGAGTGGGTTAAGCTAATCCAAGTACATTGTTTCATTATTAGAGCTAGTGTCACTTCATTATTAGACGGCGTCGTGGCCGGTGTGCCCTCTCCTCAGCTCTGCTCACATCGTTGCCGCTTGAGGCAAAGGACTGATTTTGTCCCGTTCTTCACTCTGAGGCAGGGGAATAGGGACGGGGCTTTTCATGTCCAACCTGCTCCTCCCCGTTCCATTGCTAACCTAGACATGCTCGTTCATACTCTCTTTTCTACTCTTTTCTAATCTTGTATGTCTAGTTTGCTTCCTGTCGTTGAGAAACTTTGGTTTACGTTAATGTCATCATTGTCTACCCTTTTTTATTAAATATTACGGTGAAATGTTAATATTTCTAACAGATATTTTAAAGTTAGGATTTGCGTTGAAATCTGGGAAGAGTTGCTATGTGTTTACTGCAAGGAGAAAAGTGCTATACGTAATTAAAGGCAAACTGGAACATCTCAATGACGGTACAAAATCACTTAGTTTAAACATCCGAGCAGTAGTCGTGTACAATAGCCACAATCAGCACATTATCATCTACTATATTAATTAGCTGAAACTAGCTAGTCAAAATTCTAATCCCGCAATTGCTTGGTTAACACTCCTTAGTTTTAGTTTTATTAGTATTAATGTTTTTTCCTTCATAATTTGGAGAAGAAGATCAGGTAGGACCTAGTGATTTGGATAGAACAATATCAAATGTGCCACGTGTGGTTTTCCTACCACGTTTCCGCATCGGATATAATATGTAATTACCATAACGAAGATGGTGTGGACGTGACCAAGACTTGGGCTGAGCTCGAACCTTTGGTTCATAACATTACTCTTCCGCACAAAAATCGAGTAGCTCTTTAACCCATAGTTATCATTAATACATAATTAATTAAGTATTGGCTAATAAAAACATAAAAATAGGTTAATATGACTTTTAAAGTAATTTTTATATTTTTTGCAAAAATACTTCGATTTGAAAAATGGTGGGGAACTTATCCATCCAAACACAGCCTTACATTACAAGCAAATATGGTCAACATTTCAAAATAGTACTTCCTTCGATCATAAATATTAAATATTATATATTTACCACAAGATTTTATCAAATCTTTATAACATTAACTGTTAATACCTTCTAATACATAGTTTAAAAACTACTTGTAAATACGTACGTGCGTGGTTACGAACATCATTTTATTTTATCATAATTTATTGGGATGTTATAAACACTTAAGAGGTTTTCTGCAAAATAGCCAGGCAGACGAAAATTTTGGGACGAAACACTCTTTTCAGCATTCTGCGGGTTAATTTATAAACACTCAAGGAGTTTTCTGTAAAATAGCCAGGCGGACGAAAATTTTGGGTAGAAACACTCTTTTCAGCATTCTGCGGGTTAATTTTATAAACACTCAAGGAGTTTTCTGTAAAATAGTCAGGCAGACAAAAAATTTCGGTAGAAATACTACTTGCTTTATAGATAGTTATAGATTATAATAGATGTATAGATTACGTACTTGAGTTATAACATTATCTCTAAAAAAAGATGTACAAGAGTAAAAGATTGCAATTTACATAATACACTTGGAAATTAAGAATATGCATGCAATCCTCAACTTGCATTATTAACTATTGACAGAGATCAATAACTACTCCAGAACTCTAGTACTATATAGTACACTACTGTGATATATTGTACTTTCAAAAAAAGGTACAACCATAGTACTACTCTTCCAATACTAAAAGATTAATCTAATTGCTTAATTAACTAATTAATTAAAAGTAGTTAATTAAGCGCAGAAAATTAAAGTTGAAGGATGTGCTAACTTGGCACTGTCATAAATTATGATAAATGCATGGCAAGGGCTCGTCGCCGGCGACACCATCGACGTCGTTGGCATCGGAGACGACGGCCTTCTCGACGTCAACGACGGAGAGGGAGGAGTTGGCGACAAAGGTGACGACAGAGTCCTTCGTGACGGTGAGGTAGACGACGGCGACGATGTAGATGAGCATGAGCGGGAAGACGGCGGCGCCGACGAGCACGTTGGCGTACTTGGGGAGGTCGTATGGATGAGCCAACCGACGAAGCTCGTGCTGAGGAAGTACATGTTGATGTCGATGATGAGCAGCCCCAGAAACCACGAGAACACTAACATATTATGGTTGAGCGGTGCGGTGCGTTGGGCTCGGTCGGTCCGACCCTGTGAGGTGGTTTTTGACGTGCTAGATAGATGGGCACATGAGACTATGTGTTAATTTCACAAAAACTCAAGGGGTTTTATGCAAAATAGCTAGGCGGACGAAAATTTTGGGTGAAAACACTACTTACTTTATAGATAGTTATAGATATATACAACAGATATCTACTGTCTCCTTAAAACAAATCAAATCATGGAAATGAATCTAAATAGATTGGATTTTTTCTCCTTAAAATAAATCAAATCATGGAAATGAATCTAAATAGATTGGATTTTCTATGAGACAGAAGGAGTAAATGATTGTTCATGCTGTGTTAAGGGATGCTCTGCTGCTTAACTTATTGAAACTGAGTGGTAAGTGATATCAACACCGTACATACCTATCTAAGTCTGCGTCTAAAAAGAATCAATATCCTTAATAGGATAAGTACTTATTTAGGATTTTAGATTCGTAACTATAAATTGACGGTCACGCTAATAAGCGCATAGCGCGTTGTTAATAAACCACGCGTCGTGATTCTCATTCCTCACGGTGGGTTGCCTGTGGATGCGCGAGGGGATCTAGCTTGTGGCGGTGGGATCCAAGGAAGTGGGATGATGATGGCTTAGGCTCGGTGATGACAATGGGTGGCATACTCCCTTCCCGGTCAACGGCGGCCTTAGGAGGGCCGGTGGTAGGCTGAAGGCGCAGGCGATAGGGCGACGAACCCTCAGTGATGGTGACGTCGAGCAGATCTAGAGCGACATCAGCGATAGGTCGCTCTTAGAAGACCGCCTTTAACCGTGCCACCGGCCCTTACTTCCATCACCGGCCACGCTTGCTCAGAACCGCCAGCCCTAGGAAGATCGAAGCCATCACTCCTCGACCATGTCGGCGGCCATGTCACACCGCCCGTTGCCGCCTCCTCCGATCGTGGCCACCGCCACCAGTGTCGGACCGGGCAGCCACAATGTTCATCGTCACTAGATCCAGTGACCTCCCTCACACTTGGATCTGGTGCCCCGGTCTTCGTCGCAGCTAGGCCGATCGCATCCCTAACGATCTGTCGTCTCCTCCACACGGACAACACCTGACGGCTTGGTGGAGATTGGAAGCGCCGGTCGTTGTCACGAACATGCTGCTCACACCATCATCAGCCATTGCAACCTGCTTGCTCCTCCCTAAATCCCATCATGCACCGCCGCCGCCTCCGAGGCTGTTGCCGTGTCGATTCCCGTCTCGGTCACCGGCGGTGTTGGCGAGAGAAATTGGGGAGGTGTGTCCCGTCGCTAGCACGATGGTGGATGGAGGAGTCTTCTGATCCAAGTCCAAAAATAAGAAAAAGAGGATGGACAGAGAGAAAGAGGTTGGTTGTGTGGAGTAATAGTTGGTGGTGGGACGTAATAGTAAAAAAGTTACCTCTCTCTTGGGAAAGAGGACCGGTGGGCGGAATTGGTGGGCCGACGTTAGTTTGGCTAGATGGGCCGGGCCTTTCTGTGTCGGCCTGGGGCACGCAAGCAATGTAGCTTAGCCCGGCACAGGAAGGTGTGGGTTGTGCTGGCACGACCCGGTGAAGCGTACCACGCTTGGGCCGCCGCTCGAGCCCGTGGGCCAGCATAGCACGGCATGACCCACGGGCACGACATGGCCGACGGGCGAGGCCAGCAGAGCAGGCGGCGCGCGGGCGAGGCCGGCGACGCTGGCGGCGCGTGGGCGAGGTCGACGGCGCATGGGCGAGGCGGGCGACGCGTTGGCCGTTGTAGGCCCATCCCTGCATCCGCGATTTGTTGTTGTTCTCTGCGTGGGCCCATCCCTGCATCAACGTCATGGTCGCATCGACACCCTTCTCTCGTCACTACATTGGAGGAGGCCATGGTCATCAAGCACGGACCGACACGTAGGCCGTAGCTGGGCCCGAGCCGGCACGGCATGACCCGGCCACCCCATGGATCATCCTTGGGCCGGGGGGAGGCACATGGACCGACACGGCATGGCCCGCCACAGGAGTTGTGCCTAATGGGTCGTGCCGTAGCGGGCCATGCCGTGGGCGTGCTCTGGCCATGCCATGTTGGACGGCCCGCTTGGCTCGCATTAGCCTGCGTGGGAAGGTAAGGGGGACGATGAAAGGGCATAGGCGCGTGACTACCCCTAGTCGCGTGCAATGCTTCTAGTAGTAACTCTCATAAAGTGGTCTTTTTTTGCAAAAATAAAATGGTCCTTTTTAAAACGAAGGGGTAGTACATTTCCGAGACAGTCTTTTTCTCTTAAAACAACAAACTTTTTACATGGAGTTGGCTCGCTATGACACCAGATAGTGAAAAAATGTTGAGACGATCAAGGATCTACACGATGAATGATAATGCCATTAACCTCCTTAATTTTGCAACCGGCATTTCTCGTGAGCGATTCCCCATTTTATTACATGTCCGTCTTGTTAGAGTTTGTATCGAATATGTGTACAAAGTCGGTTATAGTTTAGGACTTGAGTTGTACGAGGTGTTAGGAATAAAGTAAGAGTCGAACTCTATCCCAGGTTCTCTCATAAATAGAGAGGCACACCGGTTGTAACCGCAAAAGACGACAATAGCATAGGTGTGGGTACGACTAATTGGCGGCATAGCCGATGGAGGGTCGTGGATACCCAGATACACTGTAATATGCTGGATCAAGGAGTAGCGCCTGTAATCAGTGTCCCAGGGATGTAGGCTTCGGCTGAACCTCATTAACAAATATCATGCCTCGGTTTCGTTATCATGTTTGGATTTTCTATGACGTTTTTTCCATGTTTGGTCTTGATGTTCTATAGCCGGTTTTATAACAAGTGGTATCAGAGCTTGTAGGAATATCCATGGAGAGAGGTACGAGGGAGGTGCCCCACACCGTGCCAGGTTGCACACAATGTCCGGGATAGGACATGGCGCAAGGTGGAGCATGGTGGCGATCAACGGAATTTGATCGGTGGATTTGTACACTTTAAGTGGTGGTCTGAACCGTTCGATGGGTTGCTTTCAACAAGGAGACGATCAGATGTGGTGCTCAGGTTGATGGTGGTGGGAGCGATTGGCAATCTAGTCGGTGGTGTCAGACACTTCGGGCGGGTGGCTCAAACTTTCCGGTGAGGTACTTTCAACGAGGAGATGGTCAGGCATGACAGTCTGGGTTGATTGAAGCTGGAGGTGATCGACAAGTCGATTGGTGGAGTCGAACACTCCGGACAGGTGGTCCGGACCTTTCGATGAGTTGTGGTCGATAGGGAGGTGGCTAGACATGACACTTGGGACGATTGGCGGCTGGCAAAGACGACGTGGTTGGCGGCGACTTCAGCATGCTACACGAGGATGGTGTCACAGCAGAGTGTGCAATTATTTGTTGGTGATGAATCTAAGGTGGAGCATGACTCGTACATGGGTGATGTGCGAGGTGGTAGCGGCTTCCGTGAGGAGGAGCAAGGTTGGCCTCTTCGGGTAGAGATGGCGGCAGCAGTGCTTCGAGGCGGAGGCAGTGTAGGCGGTAGCGCAGGACCTCTCCAATGGCGGCGGAGGTCGTCCTGAGTTGATGTGGCGACATGCATGGGCAAGGACTCCGACATGCATGCGGTTGCATGCAAGGCATGCGCACTCTTGCATGGATGCGGACTCAGAGTTTAATGTATGCACAGCGCACTCGACACGATTGCAGGAGACGAATTCTGAGTCAGATACGAAGGTTCATCTCTTGTCAGAATCAGGTGTCTTGTCACGCCTATATATAATCGGGACTAGGACAAGGGATTCACACACATTGGCTTCTACAGAGCAGTTTAAGGATTGATTCGGGGACATCGTCTAGTGCATCGGGAGCAGCACGCAAGGTCAGGTGAGGTGTGCGGCAGATCAATTTGACCGAGGTGACAGTCGGTTGAGTTGATTATCGTTGATAAGGATCTGTTGACCCAACAGGGGATATCCAAGGCTCTTGATGAGGCGAAACCGGAGAAGATGGATGATGACAAGTGGGAGGAAATCAAGGCGCAGGCAGCAGCGATGATCCGATTGTGTCTCTTAGATTCGGTCATGTACTATGTCATGGAGGAAGATTCACCGAAGATAATTTGGGACAAGTTGGCAACCCAGTATATGCCCAAGTTGCTGACAAGTAAGTTGTATCTGAAACAACAGTTGTATGGTTTGCAGATGCAAGAGGAGTCAAACCTTAGAGGGCACGTGGACGTCTTCAATCAGTTGGTCATAGATCTAAGCAAGTTATATGTGAAACTAGAGGATGAAGACAAGCCCATGATTCTTCTGAGCTTTTTGTCTTTGTCTTATAAACATGTGGTAACTACTCTGATGTATGGAAAGGATATCATCAAGACTAAGGAGGTAATTTCGGCATTGCTTGTGCGAGATTTGAGAAGATCAAAGAAAAATGATGCAACCGAGGCTTCTCATGGTGAAGATTTGCTGGTCAAGGTAAAGCATGATAATGAGACGGGGTCATCGAAGAGCAAAAAGAAGAGGGTCATACGTTGCTTTAAGTGTGCTGACGTTGGGCATATTAAACGGGATTGTCTGTTGCTGAAGAAGAAGAGAAGTGCAATTACAAGTTTAGCAGCTCATAGTGATGACTCAGATAGCATCAGTCATGAGCTTCTCACGGTGTCTAACAGGAAGCCTAGTGAAGAGTGGCTATTGGACTCGGGTAGTTCCTATCATGTGACATCGAAGCGGGAGTGGTTCTCTTCATACAAATCTGGTGAGTTTGGTTTTGTTCACTTGGGCAATGACACGAGATATCATGTTGTTCAAGATGTATGATGATAACAAGATGCTACTTCGGGATGTGAGACACGTGCTAGGGCTAAGAAGGAGTCTAATTTCGCTTGGGAGCCTACATGAGGAAGGATGCTTGTATCAAGGTGATCCTGATGGGAAGACCATCAACATCATGAAGAACGGCGAGATTGTTATGACTAGTGAGAGGACGAGCTCATGTTTGTATAAGCTACAAGGAAGTGTTGTTGCAGGTGGAGTCATGGAAGATGGGCATGCTGATATTGCGGTGCAAGTCTCAAGCGGCGAGCTTGGTGTAGGCTTGTCGGGCAGCTCGACGTGAGCGACGGAAGAACCAACTCAAGTGCAGGTACACGGAGGTTCCGAGCAAGTAACAAATTCAGGTTGACGTGACATATTCGTCAAGGTGAAGTTTGTTAGAGTTTGTGTCGAATATGTGTATAAAGTCGGTTACAGTTTAGGACTTCAGTTGTACTAGGTGTTAGGAATAGAGTAAGAGTCAAACTCTATCCTAGGTTTCTCTCATAAATAGAGAGGCACACCGGTTGTAACCGTAAAAGACGACAATAGCATAGGCGTGGGTACGACTAGTTGGCGGCATAGCCGATGAAGGGTCGTGGATACCCAGATACACTGTAATATGCTGGATCGGGGAGGAGCGCTTGTAATCAGTGCCCCGGAATGTAGGCTTTGGCTAAACCTCATTAACAAATATCGTGTCTCGGTGTCGTTATCGTGTTTGAATTTCCTATGACGTTTCTTTCGTGTTCGATTCTCGATGTTCTATCGGGGTCGGTTTTATAACACGTCTGATGCTATTCACAAGTTCATTCGTACTAGATCACTGCTGGTATCAACTCTCGAGTAACCAGCTTTGCTCTGATTCGTACTAGATAAATGACATACGATTTTTAACAATACATAAAATGAAACAAATCATTACTTAACTATTAACTACTATGAAATTTATTTAATTTTAAAAATTTTTATTATAAAGTTATTATAAGAAACATATCGTGCAACAGAGAAGACGAGAGTAGCCAAGCCAATATGCTCTCCCGAACGCACCCTACGGTAAGAAGAGATATGTGTTGCGGCAAGCATACATAATAATGAAGGCTCGAGCCGGCCGGCGCGACATTGGCTAGATGCCGACACGGCACGGGCATGTGGAGGGTGGGGCGGAGCGGGAGGTTGGCCTTCCGCGGGCGGTGATACCAAATCCCTCATCATGTCAAACTCACCCGAGTCGGCCACGTCGGGCGCCTCCCAATCGAAGTGGAATAGCAGTCGGCGAGCGCGAGCTCCACGTTGGCGAGCCCAAACGCCATCCCGGGGCACATCCGTCGGCGGCACCAAACGGCATGAGCTCGAAGTCGGTGCCCTTGAAATCCACGCGGCGGCCGTCTCGCCATCGCCGAACCGCTCCGGTCGAAACTCCTGGGCGAACCGCCGGCCGCACCGCTCATCGCGTCCGATCGCCCGGACGTTGACTAGAACCTGCGTTCCACTCGGCACATCGTAGCCGAGCACCTGGCACGGCTCTCGACACTCGCGCGGCAGCAGCAGCGGCAATGGCGTGTGCAGCCGGAACGTCTCTCGGATGACGAGGTGTAGGTAGTGGAGCTTGCCGAGCGCGCTCTCTGACACCGCCCCATCTGCGGCGAAGGCACGCCGCACCTCGGCCGTTGCCTTTTTCATGACCTTCGGGTTCCGAATCAGCTCCGCCATCACCCACTCAAGCGTCGTCGCCGATGTTTCGCTGCCGGCGCCAAAGATATCCTGTGTATGGTACATTTTTGCATTGTAGCTGCGTGAGATGATTAGCACGAGAAAAAAGAATAGAGGAAAGCGTCATAATGTTTTTTAAAACACCGTATAAATGCAAGTGTTTAAAATACATGCTAATACACACTCATCGCTATAAATACACATACATATCTTATCTCTATGAGCACTTTCAAATATCTATACCGGCATATTTTAAAATTAACGAAGTCATCACGGACAAACATGTCACCTACCATAAAAAATAACTAGCTACAAACACCCTATCAAATTTAAAACTTAAATCCAAATGAGCTTTTCACTGTAAGAAAGCTTACCAATTAAGCGTTACTTCGCACGACCAATATAATTTTGAGACTGCCTAACCAACATTTGGTAGAAGATCTTCCTAAATATCTTTAAAATACAACTATAATATATTCATATTATATTAACTTCTCTAAATACCGTGGGATTGCTGGAGAATTAGGCGTGTCACGTCAGCTGTTCTTTTTGAAAAAAACCCTCATACTGTTAATTGTGTTAAAATTAATGAGCTAATCTCAAGTTAGTATCAGAATTAGGTTGTTCAACTTATATAGTGGAGCTTCTCTCTTCCTTCCAAAGTCATAGATGAGAAAAGAGAAAGTGAAAACCATACGCGCGCTCGCTACGCCGTGGCCGTGATTCGCGTGTCTTACATTTTTTTGGACAAATTAACAATTGTTCACAGACAAATTTTTTGAACAGTCCTAACCGGATACGCGGCAGAATCCTAACCGAATCCAATTCATCGCGGGCGATGCCTTCGTGCATGGATATGCGACAGAATCCTAATCGAAGCCAATTCATCACGGGCGATGCCTTCGCGCACAAGTCATCTGGGGCAAAGTCTCTATAACCACATTCTCTCTGCTGTCGCCGTCGTCGTTTGCCCTATCCCGCTGCTGATATGCATCGATGACCGGGAGAGTAGATCTCTGAAGCCGTTGTTCTTGTGATCCTGCACCAGGAGAGACAAATAAGGTTTTTGAAAAGCGCTCTACGCGACTGCTCAACCTGGCACATCTTTATGCTTCATCAGCTCGACCGCGAGCGTCTTCATCGGTTACGTCACGTCGCATCTATTCCAGCCGTGACTCAACGCTTGGTATGCGTTCTGTCAGATTGCTGTGATCATGGCTATGTACCTTATGTCTATTAACATGTTAGATCTGTTAGTTCTTATTATAAGTTTGGTCTGTTTAATTCGAAATTTATTTAAACTATTGCCTAATATTTCAACAAATTGTGTGCCGGTTCCCGCCGCTATCGTCCGTTCGATCTCGCACTAGGGTCGATCTGGCCGTCCACGTGTCCCAGCGTGGCTGCCCTTCCACCATCGTGAGATCGTTGGATCAGGAACAGACGGCCTGGATTTTCCAAGAACCCTAGCTACCTCAGCCTCATGCCCTTAGCCTCGCGCGGCTCGGCCACCCGGCTCTCTTCACGCGCCGCCTCGCCCTCCTCTCCTCACGCGCGTCGCCGCCCTCCGCCGCCGGCGCACCGCCCCCGCCTATCTCCCCAGTCAGGTCGCCGCATCTGCCAGCGAGGAGGCCGGGGCCGCTGAATCCGGCGACCCAGGCCTCCCCGCTGGCGGATCCGGCCGCCCGGACAGAAGGGAAGTGAGCCACCGCCACCATCTTCTCCGCCCCGCTTGGTGTAGTGCCAGATCCGCTCGCGGGCCGTCGATCCGGCGTTCGGTCTCCCGCCGTGGACCCGGCCGCTCGGAGCCTTGGAAGCGAGGGAGCAAGCCGTCGCTGCCACCCTCTTCTCCTCTCCTTCTCCGCGCCTCCACCGTCCCTCTCTCCCTCTCAGCACCGGTCAGTGTCAGATCCTGCATAGGGGCCACCGGATTTGGTAGGAGGAGGTAGGAGCGGTGCGGTTGTGGTGGGGGTGGCGTAGTGATGGCTACGAGGTTACGGGGAGAAGGAGGAGGGTCGCGGCTCGGCCATGACTGCGGCGACGATGACTGTGTCTCGGTCATGATTATGACTAGGAACGGCGACGGCTAGCGGCTTGGTCAGGACGGCGGCAAGGAACCGCAATGGCTCAGCCGTTCCTGCGTTCTCTCTCCTTTTTCGTTTTATTTTTCTTCGGGGGAGGTAACCTGCTGGACTATTTGCGTTGAAATAACATGACATCTCACCTGGATCACCTGCTGATAGTTGCATTGGAGCCACATCGAGAAGCCCAGAGTAATCTTCCATTCTCTCTCTTAAGCAATATGCGATGCTTAATTCATCGTGATGCCTAATTTTATGGATCTCCGAAATCCCAATTTGCATGTCCATTGTCCAAGATACACGGACGAAGGAGTTGTCCATGAATGATTTATGTGAAGGTTGTGTTTAGTTTTTTTTTTGGTTAGCTCATATGAGAATGTCTAGGTATGCTTCTTCATTCTCTGATTGGTAATTTGTATAGGGTCAGTTTTACATGTTTACACATGAGCGCTTGCAGTGCTAATACGGATCGTTGCCATGGTTTCACATTGAGGCCATTGCGCCACCTAATTTGGTGAGAAGACAGCAGGTGGAGGTCAGCAGGGCTGAGCGTCCCTTGCTTCAGGTCTTACTGCCCATTCATGCGACTAAGACACACATTTTGGTCCTATATTTCCTTCGTCAGCCCATCCTTCCTACTTTTCTTTGTATCTGCTATGTATGCTAAATTGCTAATTTCTGCATTGCATTATTTATTCTTAATTGCAGCTGTCTCCACTCAGAATGCATATGGCTACTTCCATTTTCTTGGTTCCTTCGCTGTCTATGGTATGAGGTTCAAGCCGATTAATGCATATGTTTGTGTTTCAGACTTATTTCCTCACAATTAGCAATGTCGTTTAGTGATATATATTATTTTCCCCTCTGTTATTTTAGTTTGACATGAAATGCATTTCTCATATATTTCTTCTTATTCTTAGAGGTAATAGTATGCATCTTTTCAAGCTCTTCTGAAGAGGTTAGGTGTTTCTATGTGATCTCTGCAAATTACTGATTCTATGATGAGGTTACATAAATACGAAGTATATTAATATCTAGATTCCAATTATATTGTGCAATATAGTAAACGTTCTAATTGCTTTTGTAGGCCATTACATGCTTATTAACCCCTTATTTGGTTCCCTTCCTTTCCTCTCACCCAGCAGGCACTTGTGAGTTGCTTCTTACTGGAGTTCAGTTATCATGTTGGTGCTTCATCCGCAACACCATGGACCCAATTTACTATGCCATGTCCTAAGAACGTTTTGCATGACAAGAAGGTATCTTCAAGTTTATGAAGATAACACTCTTAAGGTAATGTCAATTGTTAAACATAGACAACGTAAGTAATTTATTTTGTTTCCATTTCCTTCAGGTGCCACTCACAGATTGTTCAATTGTAATGGGGGAATTAGGTTTTCTTATTGTTACTGGGATGAATCAGATATGCGTTTTCTACTGGTTTGCTCATGACTGTGTATACTAGCAAATTCAGATTATAAAATTAATGTTTCCAGCTACACTTCCAGCCTACTTAATACTAAAAGGATTATGTGTCACTCCAGATTTGGTCTGTGTTTTAACGTGCCTATAATATCAACAAGAATTAAAATTGGAAAATTTCAACAAGAATCATGCACTTGCTGACCATGGGTCAAGATCCAACATATCATCCTTGAAGTGTTCATTTGAAAGTTAAGGCAACTTTCTGTTCTGGATTAGCCTTTTGCCTGAACCAATTAATTTAAAAACAATCTGGTGGGATTCAGTTAGCCTATGAGTTACTTCTATAGTATTGACGAGGCTAAAAATTTACCCTGAGTTCTGGTAGGTTCCAGGTTAACCCATCGTGTAAAAGATTCTATTTTGGCATCCCATACCGCGTATCACTGAGATATTATATTGTTGGTTTGGTGAAGCCATTTCAGTGATTATCATATGTTGTCACATATTGATTGCACATTTGTGCAAATGGCTGAGGCGATTCTATTTCTATTTAATTGCTTCGCTATTCATGCTATATTATTGTTTCAGAATTTATGTTGCACTTCTTGCAATATATCTGAAATTTATCTCAAAGTTGATAGGTTCTGTACTAATTTCAGAATTATGTTTGTTTTTGTCAGGGCTAGAGAATATATGCATTTGTGTGCTTGAAAGAAACCAGGGTAGAGTGGCCCAATAGACCTATTTGTCTTTCCAAATTGCCACTGTGTCAGGACAGAGAAACAAACAGAGGTTTGGTCATCTGTATGTGGTTTAGATTTTTCAGCTATGTTGTATCAAAGAATTGTGTTCCTCATATCTTGTATTGTAGTATTTCCTTGCAGGATGTAAATGTTACCTTAAGGTACCAATAGCTTCGATAGAATATCTGTTACATCTCATTGAGCTTATTTGGATCTCATTCATGTCCACTCGCAGCATAGCGCGTGTCTATTGCTAGTATATATGGTAACTTGTAATTACTGAGATATCGCTTGCATGTAACTTAAGAATAGCATCATAACTTAGTGGTGAAGATGTGTGTTGGTAGCCTGGGCATACCGTGTTTGGGTCCCTAGTCCATGCGCGATCAGTTTTTATTTGGCAATCTCGACAGGCCGTTAGCAAAACCGAATAATTTGTTGGTAAAACTTTTTATTATTATTTAGCAGATAAAATGTTAATATCATATAATATACTAAGAGTAAATTATAAGTATTTTGATAAAAAAACAACAGCGTTGAATCATTAAACTATTAATTTATTATAAAATTTAATATCATAAAATTATATATTTAATATTGAAGTTGTCATAAAATTATAACTTAGAAACTTTTAGAGTTTTAGAGTTAAAATCCTTAGCATCATTGTTACGTTGGAGACATTATTGTTTTGTGACTAAATTGGTTCTAAACCTATAGTTTTATATGATAATTTAGTTATTAAATATGTACTTTTGTGACATTTCTTAAATGTGTAGTTTTTGTGTAGTTTTGTGATAAATTTGGTGTTAAATCTGTTGTGTTGTGATACATCCATTTAAAAATATGTAGGTCTTTGGCTATAATATCTGTTTATTCATAAACTAATGAAATAACTCAAAAATGAACTCTATTTCAACATTCATATTTTTATTGCTGCTTACAATAAGCTAATAAGTAAACGATAAGATGCCTGCTGAGTAATCAATGGTTTAAAATTCATACGTGCCGATTTGGAACAGAGTTTCTTGATGTTTGCATAAATTAAGTATTTTAGTTGTTTCTCATAAACTTTCTGCTGAATTTTTGAGCTAGAGAAATTATAGCCAAATCCATACGCAAGCGGCAATGCAAGACAGCCACGGTTTTTTAATTATTAATTATTATTTTTGGAAGTACGACTTACACGGTCATTCCCTTATTGGCAACCAATCATGCATGTTCCTAATTAAGCTTAGCACTGTGTAGCAGCTGATGTGTATGATGCTATTATCTGCTCAGCTGCACTTGCTTGTTCAGTCGAGGAGTGATTTGTCCAGTCAACTCTAAGGCACCTCTGTTAATCAGAAAATATCTTAACCATAAAACTAAAGAGGTATTTTCGCACTCGGTGGACATTCACCCGTTTTTATGTCAACTACAAGGTTATGATTTTTTTTAAAAAAATTAACAAGATTAAATTAGTGCACGTAATGGATCATTTTATAAATATGAAGGTTCAAATTTAACTTTATAAAGAATAACAAATTAGAGTTAGTATATAAGTTAGAGTTTAATTTATTAATTTTTTGTTACAACTTGTAAAAGTCAAATTTAAACTTCGTGAATATAAGTGAGGTGTCATATTGTATATTAATCTATTTTATCGTTTTTTAATCTTTTTGAATTTTTTTCATAATAGGTGGACGTCCACCGAAAGATTAGAATCCATCTTCCTATTTTGTAATCTTCATAGTCAAAACCAGTTCAAACATCTCTTCAAGATAAATCATCCAGGTTTTATTTGTAGTCTCATGCTTTTGATATTCTAACAACACGATTTTTACTAACATGGCAAATGCTTTGATATAACGTTTTTCTAACAGGGTGCTGTGTAAGTCACAATCTGTGTAAGTCACAATAAATTAGTATTTATTTTATTGAGACTTAATTTAACATCAAATACATTTTAAATATGACTTATATTTTTTATGTTTACAAATATCTTTGATTTAATTCTAAATATGACTTATATTTTTTATGTTTATAAATAGCTTTGAATAAGATAAATGGTCAATCATATGTCAAAAAAATTAATGGTGTTATCTATAATATAACTATCTATAAAGCAAGTAATGTTTTTACTCAAAATTTTCGTTCGCCTGATTATTTTGCAGAAAACCCCTTAAGTGTTTATAAAATTAACCCGCGGTATCAATGCTGAAAAGAAAAGGATGACTTGGATGAAAAAAAGATTTCATGCGTCACTCTCTTCCGTCTCCATCCGCGCCCCGCGCGCGCATGCGCTCTTTCCTCCCGCATTCGCGCTCCGCGCGCCGCGCCTCGCGCCCCTCCCTTCGTCCCCATCCGCGTGCCGCGTCCCAACTTTACCCGTTGCAATGCACGGGCATAGTTGTTATTATAGTAATAAAAGGAGATAATAGTTACCTACTTTATTCGTCTCAAATTATAGTACACCTAATCAAACTCGAAAACCCAATAACTATTTTGACCAATAATATTTTTACATCTGTTGGTAACATAATATTAATTAAATTAAATTAATATTAATTTAATTAAATTAATGATCAAAATATATCACAAGATCGTTAAAAAATTATATGTCAATAATTTGTTACCGATGTAGTATTAAAGATGGGAAGAGAAAGCTTTTGTAGTTTGTACGATGAGAAATCGTAGAACTCTATCGTGGATTGAATGTTGGAAAACTTTATGACCAGTGAAATCATTGAATTTCTACCAATATAAACTGCACTAGATAAATAACGATATGAAATTGGTGATAGTTACTTACAAAGATGACTTGTTTGATGGTGACCATGTCGAGCGGGAACTCCAGCCCGCCCTCTTTCTGTATCCTCAGCAGCACGTCCAGAAGGTCCTCGCCGTCGCCGGCGAAGCTGCCGCTAGTCGTCCTCTCCAGGTGCTCCTGGATGATGCCGTCGAGGATGCCGAACACGGTGTCGTGGCACTCCTCGGCCTGTCGCACGGCGCCACCGAGGCGGCCGGCGAGACGCGACGACGGCCACAGGTCCGCCGGGTTGAACCCAGCCGAGAGCTCGATGGTGCGCTGGAGCTTGCGGAGGAACAAGTCGCGGTCCTTGCACCGGTCGCCCATCACGGCGCGCACCGTAGTGTCGGCCACGAGCGCGGACAGCGCCGCCCGCATCTCCACGGCGCGCCCGTCCCCGGCCGCCTCGGCCACCGCCCGCAGCATGGCGCCGACCTCCTCCTCACGGATGGCGCGGAAGGAGAGGACGCGGCGCGCGGTGAGGAGCTCCGTGACGGCGATCTTCCGAAGCTGACGCCAGTAGCCCCCGTACGGCGCGAAGATGATGCCCCGGCCGCCGCTGGTGAGCACGCGCACGGTGGCGCTCAGCGGCCGCGACGCGAACGCCGCGTCGTGCGTCCTCATCACCTCCCGCGCCGCGTCCCGCGACGACACCACCAGAGTGGGCACCTCGCCGAGCCGGAGCATCATGACCGGCCCGTGCCGTTGCGCCAGGTCGCGCATCGCGCGGTGCGGGAGCTTGCCGGCGATGTGGTGCAGGCTGCCGATGAGCGGCAGCTGCCATGGCCCCGGCGGTAACCGCAGCCCGCCGTCGCCATGTGCCGCCGCCGAGGAGCGCCTGTGCATGGCGAACAGCACGACGAGCAACGACACGAGAGCCAAGCCGAGGAAGAAGTAACAATCTGCCATTTCTATGTCGCGCACGATGATTTGGGCTGGTTGTGTGGGTGTGTAGATAATGGAGGCGACGGCTCGTGCAAGACCACGTGGATGACATCGTTTCAGTATGGAGCTCCAACTAATTTGGATGCGAAGAAGATGCGGTTTTGCGACAGGACAAATGAGTGTTTTATATCTTTGTATAATTCCTGTGATTAAGATGGCCTTAAAACAAAATCAAATTTAGAGCAATTGCATACAGATATTATGAATCAATTTATCAGTCTATAAATGTACTAATTGTATATGAGGAAATTCCTACCTAAGTAAAGCGGAGATAGTATTTAGTCTTCTGTCTCAATAGCATCGAAGTAGAATTTTTATTATTTTATAAACCTCTTTAAATTTAAAAATAAATTATTTTAGAACTTATTTTCAAATCTAAAACTTTTGACCATATCATTCAACATCAACATCACGATCACTGTCACGCCATTCGTAGTGGATGTGCGAATTAGGTTTAGGAGAGTTTATTTTCTAAATTAAAAAAGGCTCCAAATTTTAAGTATAACTGTTTGAATCGAAACAAAGAATCAATTTTAGTTGTTGAACTTAAATGTGTTAAATGTGTTGTTATTTGAAATAGTTTGCACTGTTAATTAATTGCATTATTTATTTATATTCTATATAGGGACAAGTAGCAGTTTAATTATACCGCTAATAATACTAATAATTGAATTAATTGTTTATCTTATCCCTTCAGATCTCATGCACGTTCAGCGTGTATCTGGTGGTACACCTCTATTGGCCTGTTCACTGTCCTATCAGTTATCAGCCACACGCAAAATTTAATTTTAAATTTTGATTTTAGAGTTGATTTTATATTTTTTTATCATTTTGTTTTAAACCACAACTATTATATATAACCATAAATATTTCTATTTTTCTCATAGCAGTTTGTATGTTCCATGGATAGTATAATTAAATCGATATACATCAACTAGGTGGTGTCACATGCATTTGTGTTTACAAAGTTGCCCTATTGCCCTATTATCTAGATTTTATTCAGATTTGTAGTATTATATTTTTGAATGGACAGAGTAATAAAATGGTAATGGTATATATACATGTGTGGACTGTACATGGGCTGCAAGAAGCCTAGAATATTAAGACCCGACTAAATTTTAGTAACTATTAAACTGAATATTTAGATGATATTTTAAAGTATTAAATATAGACTATTTATAAACCTATTCATAATCGGATGCTAATTCACAAGACAAATCTAATGAGACTAATTACGTCATGATTTGACGATATGATACTATAATAAACATTTGCTAATCATACTATAATTAGGCTTAATAGATTCGTCTCATGAATTAGACACCGATTCTGCAATTATTTTTATAATTAGTTTACATTTAGTCCTTCAAATTAATATCCAAACATTCGATATAACACAGACTAAAGTTTAGTCCCTGGATCTAAACACTACTAAAGTCGACAACGAAGTACTCCCCTGCTCTAAGATATAAGCATTTTAATTTTTAAGCAAAAACTAAAAAAGAAAAATATATGTTTTAGTCACTTCAGTGATTGAATTTAGAATTGTTTAGATTTTCTACCCAAACATATCATTGACCGAAAATGTAATGATTTATGTTAGCTCACACACTAGGATCCATGGCAAGATGAAGCAAATACAACAATGTCGGCAGGCAAAAGGAACAAAAACATTGCTGGAGAAACCTCTTTAGTCCGGTTTGCAACCCCTTTAGTCTCGGGTTATAACGGGACTACGAAACGAAACTAAAGTTACGTTTCTTTAGTCCCGGTTGAAATAATCAGGACTAAAAATCCATCTTTAGTCTCGATTGGTAACACCAATCGGGACTAAAGATAGAAGCACGCCACGAGCTGCAAGCTATTCTATTATTTTTTTCTTTTTCATTGTATTTTTTCGCTTGCATATCGTTTTTACAACAATGCGATAACAAAAATCATCCACAAATTCAAAAAAATCTAAAAATCTACTACAAAATCATTCACAAATCTACAACAAAATCATTCACAAATCTACAACAAAATCATTCATAAATACAACTTCACAAATACAACAAAATCAGGACCGCCCGTGGCCGCCGCCGCTCCCCGCGCCACCGTCGCCGCGCCCGTGGCCACCCGCTACTTTGTCATGCTCCGTTTTTCCCTAGATTTAAATCACTGTGGAAATTGTGCTAAAGAAATCGACGGAAAATATAAAGCAAGACGAACTCGAAAATTTAAAATCCATTTAACGATTGGAAAAGGCTTGGTGGGATTTTTCTTAAATTCCTCATGTCAAAATACGCTAACAGGATTTTTATCAAAATTTTCAGAGCATCGGAAGCAATTTTAAAAATTAAAATAGGCTAATCGGAATTAATTTCCTTAAAGAAATGGGCCTTTTCCTTTTCTTTTCTTTTCCCTCCCTTTCTCCTTTTTTCTTTTTCCCGTGGCCGCCGGCCCACTCGCTCCATGACGTTCTCTTGCTCGCGCGCGCCTCCTCTCCGGCCGCGGCCCAAGCCACGCCCGTGCCGGCCGCCAAATCCATGCCGCCTCCTCCAACCGTAAGCGTGTCGGGGACCGACAGGTGGGCCCACTGTCGGATCCGCCCCCCAACCTCTAGCTGCCCCTCTCGCGCTCGTGTCGCCCACACCGCGCGTTCCTCGGCCGAATCCACGCCTACCAAGCCACCCCGTCCACTCCACGCGTGCGCCCGCAACTCGCGCCCCACTCCCCACCTCTCTCCCGGCCCGCACGTGCGCTCACACGCGGCAACGGCCGCGTTTCAAATTTTGGCCGCCGCCTTACCCGTGCCACATCGCGCCGCCATTCCCGCTCGACCCGGCCGTGACGCACCACCTCGACCCCCTATAAAGCATCTCCGCATCCCGGTGCATCTTTCCCCTTTCACAGTCGCACGCATTCGAGCCCTCCCATGTTCCCGCACCGAGCAACCTCACTCTGTCGCCGCCGAGCTCTGTTCCGACCACCGTTCCAGCCGAACCACTGCACACCGCACCAAATCCTCGCCACCATCACCTTCGCCACCCTTGGGAACGCATCTCCCACCCTTTTCCCCAATTCTTAGCCACCAAATCGCGCCGTCCCCGTCATCCCCTTCGCCTCCGATCGCCGGTGAGCTCCATCTCTCTCTCTCTTGTTTTTTCGCTTCAATTTCGTTCGGTTCCGCGCCTAGCTAGTCCTCGGCCGTGTCGCGTTAAGCACGCGCATCGTCTCTGCCGCCGCCATTGCCGCTAGGGCCCACGCGCCGTCCGTTCACCACTGGCCGCTGCGCCATTTCTCTGTCGCCGACCGAGCGTCGTTGTGTTTCCTCGAACCCGTGCGCTCTCTAGTTGTTATGCGTGTGAGCACCGCCGTCCGTCGCTTCTCCGCCGGCCACCGGTGACCTTCGGGCCCCGTGCGCCGCCATGCCTCGCCGTCGGGCGCTGCCGCGCCGTGCTCCGTCGTCGGCCGCTCTCGCCGTGCCTCTCTCGCCGTCGGATCCATCCGTGGACGCATCCGAACTGTCCATCCCGAACCGCGCGCCCCGCACCCGCCGCCGCCCGCACCCCGCCGCCCACGTGGCCGCGCACGTGGCTGTCACGTAGGCACCACGCAAGCGCCACGTGGTGCGTGTACTCCCCTCATACCGGTGAACTCAGCCCACCGTGCACCCGCCCCCTTTGCGTCACTTACCCGTGGGGCCTGCCTGTCGGCACCGCCTGCCCAAGGTCGGGTGACGTCAGCCCTAGGGCGCTTGCGCAATAAATCGTGTTTTTTCTCTTTTTCTTTAATTAGTAATTGGCAGAAACTTGTAAAAATCACAAAAAATTCATTCGAACTCCGTTTGAGTCCGTTCAAGTTGCAGTGGACTAATCAAAATATCTAGAACACATTAAAAAGTTTAGTTGCCTGTTTCAGTAGTTTAATAGCCTATTTTGATGTGCTTTCGGTTCCGAGGACGTTCCCATGTACTTTGAAGTAGTCGCTGAAGTTCCGTCGGAGCAAGACCAAGGCAAGTCATATTATCATTGATCATGGTGTACCCATTTTATAAATTATTCTTGTTTTATCTGTTAAATTGCATTGTTTTATAATGTAATTGGGATGAGACCTATAGTACTCAGCCTAGGTCGTTTAACCTATTTTATTGATTGTTTGTGAATTAATATGACTAGTTTCAGGCTTAGAACATGCTTAGCTTGATTAGTACCACTAGATCATTAATGGGAGAATTATTTTACTAGATTTTATTCACATAACGACGGTTTCGTGCATCGGAGCTACCTTGGCAAAGGTTTATGGTTAATTAAAATATAACTAAATGGTGGGCCGTGGGTGCACGATTTTGCAAGACGCACCCATGCGTATAAGGATCGGTTCCGCGGAAACCCTAGAAGAATTATTAGTGTGTACCATAAGCCAAGCATGGGCAACGCCCGGGCTTATAGTAGCTTTCCCGGCCGACGCATCCGTGCAAGGGTGATCGTGATGGAGTGCGATGGACCGGCAAGGTCTATGCGGCGTCGGATTCACCTAGGCACGAGAGGGGCTGCCTACCTTGGATATAAAGGTAGGGACGAAACCCGAGGTGTGGTGTCGCTTGTCGTGGAGGGTTATGCGAATGGTCTGTTATAGACCCTTTTCGGTATGTCGCAGGTGGCATATCGACGCACGGGAATGTGTTGTGGGGTTGTGTCTTATGGGTACGACGTACACCTCTTATCGAGTTACAAACTATTCGAATAGCCGCGCCGCGGTTATGGGCCGTTGACGATTCACCGTGATTAGTCCCACTAATGATAATAACCCGATTCAATGGAACCGGATAGAATAGTTGGATGGATTGGACCGACTCAACGTGGTTTAGCATTGAGTAGAGATGATTACTATTGTTTAATTATATTTAATCACTTTTTTATAACTTTCAACTTAATATTGTGAAATGCCTGCTTTGTGCAAAATTTAACCCCTAGCCTCCCCTTGAAAATTACCCCGCATCATACGTTCCTTCGGTATGACTTGCTAAGTGCGATGGTTGTACTCAGTTTTGCTTTCTTTTCCCCCACCTCAGAGCTGAAGGATGAAGCTACACTTGAGTTCGCCGATGAGTAGGCTTGTCGCTGCCGTCAAGGGATACCTGTGTAGTGGAGTCGCCGCGCCGCAAGCGTCGAAGCTTAGTTTAAGTTTATTTTTCTTTTTCTGCTTTGCATTGTATGACTTTTTATATGTTTTTAAGATGTGGATCTGTATATACAATTTCACGTTTGTGTATCCTCGATCGGTCTGGACGTGATATTTAATACACATTCAGCTTCGGAAATTCCGTTAGGAATTTGTGGGCGTGACACCGCCCGCCGCGGCCGCCACCGTACGCGCCCGCCCGCTCGCCCTACCACCGGAGATCCGAGAGAGGGAGAGGGAGAGGGAGAGGGAGAGAGATGTGAGAAAGAGCTGAAAGATGACGATTGGGGAGGGATCGAGAGGGAGAGATATATACTTTAAGTCCACGCGTGTCCTGGAGATGATAAGGCCGAGTACTGTTCATGTGGACCCCGTTTTGGCGGGAATCTTTCGTGTTCTTAGTACCATTTCCCTGGATCGAGTAGTTGGTACCCACGAAATACAATGCATCAATAACCAGTGCACATGCACGAATAGTCTTACAATGAAATTATTACAATGACAGCCCGAAGGCAATGTTCACCACATAGGACCTCATGGTCCTGGATACAACACAAAAGCGAAACTAGATAAGGCAAGGAATAAAGGCAGCGGCATGTCGGTTGCCATAGGCAACGACCGGGGACTAAGACCTAGTAAGCGCCACCGCCTCTTCGCCTTCCCGGTAATAGGCATAAGGATCCTCCGATTCTTCATTCCCAACATCCGAAGGTTTGTGCGTATAGCAAGGTGAGTACCAACCGTACTCAAGCAAGCCAACACGAAGTGATGTATATGATAGGGTTATTCAAGGAATGGCTGGAGCTCTTCTCGCGTAAGGCCAATTTTCATAAATCTTTTCACAAGCCTAACAACTAGCCAAGTCAAGTTTTAGTTCCATAGTTCATTAATTCGGCGATGGTTCTGTCTACCATCCATCGTGATTCCAAGGATGGGTTCCCGCCTCCGATTCGTCATGGTTTTTCCGGGAGTCCACCCCTTCTCGCATCTCGAGAAGTTGATCCACCAATAATAAAATCATCATGCAAACCCATCCCAGCATTTTTAAGTTTAAAGTCTAGCCAAGCGAAAGTCTTGTCACGATGCTCAATATCCACGAGCACGGCTATTCGAATAGATTGATTCATTCACACCGCAGTGGATGTACACTTTACTCGTACTCCGTGACAACCCAACAAATGAGCCTACGTCCCAACACATGAGACGGTCACGGCAAAGCCTTTCGATAACCTCACTTTGGCGCATCCGCTCCATGAACTTAAACCCTCATGCACTCTAGCCGTCATTTTCTAGCGGTGAGAGGAGTTCGCGCACCTGGGTAAGGAAAGACTTCCTCAATCTTTAAGTTCAATTAATATCGATTTAATTCCAACATCCACAACATGGGCCGCAGCCTCCTCTTCATCACACAAACCACATCATAAAGAACCATCTATGCAAGGATACCGCTCCGCTCGGCTATCTAATCAGCTAGGTCTATACCTATTCGACAAGTACAGCTTGTACTGCGGCTCGTTTCCGGCTATCTCATGGCTCGCCTTAATTGACCGTGGTCGGCACTTGCCTTTTCCGGAATCCACCCAAATCATCCGCCGCCCTGGCCTAAAACATTTGTGTAGTACTTTCAATTTTCATTAAACTCGCATCATTCTCATGGCCATGTGGCGCTCATGTCTCCACAAAGCCGCATCTCAACTACCTTCCCTAAGGTAGTTGTCCAAGCACAAAGCTTTTTATAAAGACATGAGTATGCACGAATCTAAGTTTAGCAGGGCTAAGCTTTACACGAAGTTATTCTCCGGTTGTTTGTATCACTTCGAGAGTTACAAGGAGTAATTCTAAAGGTAATCAACAGCAAGGTATGGCATAACAAGTATAGTTAACTATGTATAGCATGCATGTCTAGAGTTTAAAATAACATCATTTCACAATTGAGATCAATATGTTCAAAGAGTGTGATGACTTGCCTTGCTCGCATGCTTGTGGAGTGGTGTCTTCAATGGGGTCGATGCCGGCCTCTTCAGTGCTATCCGTACGTGCGAGAGATCAATCGACTCGATTAGAATCCAATATAACACCAAAAGATCGAAAAGAACCATAAAAGCCACGAAAATGATTCCAAGCGCTTAGCCTCAATTTCTACTTGAGTTTGTACGAGGATCGACAGGGAAAACTTCAAGTTTTGATATTGGGTCGACGACTTAGGGTTTTCGCAAAGCGACGATCGCGATTTGTTCGAGAATATAGATTTGAAAATATTCGCGGAGGGATTGGTGCTCGAGGTTTTGAAGATTCGAGCACAAAAGAGCAAGACATTTAAATGGCGAGAAAACATTAAACGAAAACCGGACTTGAAAACGGCGCGAAACGATATTTCGAAAAGTCGCATTTTGATTTTTAAATTTTTCACCGAGAAATCATGCAAGAAAATAATTTATTTTTGCCCAAAATTTTACTCAAGTGCTCACAAAATATTTTTCCAAATTTCCCAAAATTTTTTCCAAATTTTTCCCAATTTTTCTTTTTCTCTTTTTCTTTTTTTCTTCTTTTTCTTTTTCTCTCGTGCACTATTCATCGCCGCAAGGTGCTCGACCTGGGCCTGGCAAAACAGAGGCGGCGGTCGGCACTAGCGCATGGGGAAAAGGGGCCGCGGCGGGCTTACCGGCGATGGCGGCTCACTGGGCGGCGGGGGGCCGCCTGGAAGACGGCGGCGAAACTAGGTGTGGGGCGCTTGGAGCGGGGATGGCGGCGAGTGGTGCTGGGAAGGCCCCTTTAAATAGCCGAGGAGGCAGGGCGAGAGGGAAGCGCGGCGGGGTGGTGCTGCGGGCGGACGGCGGCGCGCGGGGTTGCGGCTGGCGAGGGCGCGGCGCGGAGGGTGCGATCGGCGCGTGATAGCGCACGGATTGGCGCGGGCGGATAGTGCGGCGGACGGGCGGCAACGCGGAGCACGAGCGAGGCGTAGCGAATTATCGCGGGCGCGGGCACGGCGCGCGGCGCGGCGCGGGGCGTGTGGCCGATACCCCGAGCCGCCCGCCGAGTACGGCATCAGACGCCTTCGATATTTTTCTATTTTCGATTTTCAATTTCTAATTTTCTATTTCCATTTTCCTTCCTTCTAAAAATTCAAAATAAATTCCAATATTCCTAGAATAATTTTTAATACTATATTTTCAACTTTTTCTCTACTTTTATTTTTCCACATATATTTTTCATATTTATTTAAATTCCTTTTTCCTAATTTTCATAATTCGCCGTTTTAAATTTCAAAAATTCTCTTTCGTGTAAATCCCCAAATATTTTATTGTCTATTTTATATCCTAATTAATCTTCCACCATCAACAATTAATACCCTTTTTCTCAAATCAGTATTTTCATAAATCCGCATCTCTTCTCTCGATTTTCTTTAAAATCCCTAATTCTTTATTTCGAAATTTCCTTCCCAACAAGCTCCAAATCTTTCACAAACACCGAAAGGAATTGATCACAACTAAATTTATGCAACCGAGCTGGCATATAAGAAGCAACAAAACCCAAGGAAAAGAACAAGCGAAAGTTTTTGCAAGTTTTGATTTTTACGTTCCGATTTCAGCTTTCTTCGATTTTCGGGATGTTACAGCTTCACATTGGTCCCGGTTAAAATAAAAAATTAGGACTAAAGATTGATCTTTAGTCTTGGTTGGTAACATCCGAGACTAGATTTTTTAAACCGAAGGGATTAAAGATTTAACAAAACTAAAAATATTTTTAGTCTTATATTAAAACTAATACTATTGTGGATTTTAATAGATAGATAAAAATCATTTCTCCAATGAAAGGAGACTACGAGGAGGAAGGAGAGAAATCGAGACGAAGCAATCGAGCAAGCGCGGTGGAAGGGGCGAAAAATGCTCCAGCTGGTTCACTACTTATATTCACTAAATGGAGTCCAAAAATAACTATGCAACGCCCAAAACGACCAATCCACCCTTTGCCAATGGGACCGAGCAAAACATAGGACCACAGGTCGGCGACGCTGTACTCCGCCACGCGCCGTCCTTCCCACCAAGCAGCGCTCGAGCTCTCCGCTTGCGCCTCGGGCCCCGAGCATCAGTGGTGCACCATGGGGGCGGACCGTCCTCCGTCGCCTTGGAACCGGCGCACCAGCAGCGCACTACACGGGCCAGCCAGTCGCCATTGACCGCTGCAACGACACCCCCGGCTAGCCGGCGAACCACGATTGGGCGCGACTGCGGGACCCTCGGGCCGGAGCGACGCTGGCTCGCGATTGGCCGCGAGCGCGGGACCCTTGGCCCAGCACATGCAAGCCATATCTCCTTACAGACAGAGCACTAACGCACATATGTAAGAACTAACTGATCCATTACTTGACTTTGACTCGGTCATTACTCCAAGCCCACATTCACCTCTAACTTCTTATATGCAAAAACCTATATACAAATTATGGATTTTCTTGCACAAGCTAACTCATACACGTACTAATTTCAACTCACACTAAAAGACAAATAACAAGATTAAGTCTGTAAGCGGTCACCAGTGATTGGCCAGCTCCTCATTGGCGCCGGCACAAGCGACCGTCTGTGGAAAAAATATGATGCGAAAAACAATCGCGTGTATCCTACACGGATGCGGCCGCCGACTAAACACAAACAACCTCGACGCTTGAATGGAGGGCGACCACAGCGACGGCGTCGCCGGCAACGGAGAAGACGTCGCATGAGAATGGGAGACATCGTAGATCTCGACCACGCGAGAGACAGACCTAGCTTTTCTTTTAAAAAAAAGTAGGGGCTTCGGCGCTTTCTCTCTCCCTTTTTTTAACGTAGGCGCGCGGCGAGAGGCGAAAAGAAGTTACTGTTCCTAGCGCAGGCGCGCGGCGAGAGGCGGAAAAAGCTACTGTTCCTAGCTGACGTGGAGGCGTCCAGCGTCCGCCCCATACGCGACTCATTGTATTCTCTAATTTGAATCAGGGCCTTAAAAATGTTTATATCGTAGTTTAAATTTTTAATATTAGAAATGTTTATATTTTAAAATAGAAAAAAATATATAGGTACTAACGGGAGAAAATATCTTATAAAAACGAGTCAAGTTGGAAACTCACAAAAATATATTAAAAAGTTTTATAAATTTATAAAAAAATTATTAGATATACGTGTAGACATGAAATACATTATCAGTCCAAACTTACAAACAAAAATGATAAAATTTATAGATATGATTTTTCATAAGTTTTCAACACTTAACTTGTTTTTATCAAATATGTTCTCTTACTAACTTTGCTTACAAAACTAAATAATGTGATTAAACGAATATCTAAAGTATAACTTCTTATCATGTTAACATGCTATGCGATGTATCATTGATGGTAGATATGAAAATGATGGGGAAGAAAGAAAAATGTTCGGTATGTAGCATCAATGAAGCCAGTGGCGAAGCTACGAGCCATCCAAATGAGTTAATAAGGGTAGATTTTTACCGGATTATTCATGTAGCCATGTTTCTAAAAATACGATTTCTCAAAACCTTTTCTTATTAGTATTGTTTACATAATTTTTTAAAGTTTTTATAACATTATAATATTTAATATTTAATTTATCCTACGAGCAATCGTCTATAATCCGTTGCATAAAAAGAACATGCCCTGCTACATCCATACTAATCGCCAACGTGCCATCCCTAGCCATCCCTACATGATAAGACCCATACTAGTGAGATACTCCCTCCGTTTGATTTTCTCGACGTTTTAGACAAGATCTTATATATCAAGAATGGTTAATTAGATTGTTCTTGTTTTATCCATATTAAATTCTGTCTCATTTAACCAGAACTCTCATGCAGCTCGCGTCGTGTGGCTATGGCCATTAGTTCAAAGCTTGAGGTGTTGGGTTCAATTCCTTCACATATTATGGGTTTGTTTGGGACTGCTCTACATACTCTATCGTGAAACAGCTAACTAAAGTTTGTGTAATATCTCTTTAGGTGCTCTCACAACTCTATTTTTTAAAGCCGTGTGCGTGAAGCTGAATTCGTTTGGCTTAAAAAATATAGAGCGAAGCTTAAAAAAACAGCGGAGCAGTTCCAAATACCCTGTATGATGGGGATTCAATGCAGCACAGCATCTGTAGTAAGAGATTGTGCTTTTCTTTTTGTCACAATGTAATGACGCATGCAACAAGATCCGAGGTGTTTTTGTGTTCATGACTATCACGGTGTCAATCGAAGTTCTGTCTCCTTTTGGTGAAGAATATTGGAATCTCCTTCCAAAGTGATATGGGGTCTGGACCAATCAGGTGGATTGCGTGTAGTGCATATTTTTGCTACATTGTAGCAGTAGTACATATTTTTGCTACAAAGATTGAGCGTGTACTTAGTGATGTGACCTTGGCCGGCCGGCTTCCGCCGGCTCATATTAGGCCTTAGTTTTGTTCTAGGTGTAAGGATGTTACATCCGCTGATATATAAAGGTGTTATATGAGATATTTAGATATTAATAAAAAAATAAATTATAGAATTCATCTGTAAACGGTGAGATGAATTTATTAATTTTACTGTATCACTTTATTATCAAATCATAGCCTAATTAGGTTTAATCGTATAATTAGTTATTTTTTATCTATATTTAATATTCCATACATGTATCCAAACTTTTAATGTGACATGATGAAAAATTTTTGAAGGATAACTAAACAAGACCTTAGTTAAGGGTTAGTTAAGGATGTCTTTTTGTAAATAATCTATTTCTTGTTTTTCGTTAGCATGTTTTTCAAACTGCTAAATAATGTATTTCGTATAAAAATTTACTATATAAAAGTTGCTTAAAAATCTAATGAATTTATTTATTATTTTTTATATATTAATACTCAGTTAATCATATGCTAATTTTTTTATGTACGGTTAATTAGCCGCTTCCAACACCTGCTAAACGTAGCCTAAAAACTTTATTTTTAGAAAGGGAAGACTCTATTACCAGAAATGATAGTGATATTACAAGAAAAAAGTTAAGCAAAATGATAGTGATATTACAAGAAAAAATAAGCATATGCCAAATACTCCCTTCATTTTAAAATATAAGGCCAATGGAGTAACAGTGTCTGAAGTTGCCATCCCATCCCTTAGCAAGAGACGGAGCAATAAACCATAGTTCAACAACCCATAGTTCAACAAAAAAAATCCAAAAAATGCATCCCTTAGCAAGAGACGGAGCAATAAACCATAGTTCAACAACCCATAGTTCAACAAAAAGAAAATCCAAAAAATGGTATTCACAAGTGTTCAATTTTAAAAAATGTTATCGATAAGGACGAGCTTTATAAAATTTATCATCGTAGTATAAGTAACTTTGTGTTAAAAATACCATCGCTGTTAAGCTTCATGTGAGCATATTATGTTAATACTCTAGGATCATTAGGCACCGATGCTAATAGGGTTTATGCGGGTAGATCGATTATAGCACATTAGATGAGAGAAAGGGGATTAGGGTTACCGGTGGAGTGAGAGCTCGAGGGCTGCCCGTCGGCCATGGTGGTCGCGCGCCGGCGATGTGCGTCGGTGTGGATGTCGTAGGAGCGCGGTGGTGGCGCTTCCCGTCGCTACTGCGCCCCCGCTGTTAGATCGGCTAGGGTTTGTGGGTGAGGTTTGGCGGTGGCAGCGATTCTCGTGCCGTGTGCCGCCCCGGCCCTCACCCCTTTTATATGGCGCAGGCGACAGGGGCCCACCAGCCACAGGAGGCTGGACGCCCCGATCAGGCGCGGTCAAGGATCCCGGTTGGGCCGTTGGGCCCAACGGGAGGAGATCAATTCTAACATTCTCCCCTTGATCTCTTTACTATTACTTTTAACCTTTGTCTGTTTCATCACAAATTAACGCATAGAGCATATCTCATAGTCACGGCCAATCGCCGATAGATTCAATAGCCACTATACACATCTCTGTTCAAAAACAGATACCTTATACTTTAACTTTTGGGCCCTGAGTCCAGAATCATAAGGCTTACCTTAAACCCATGCCGGCTACATGTTCCTTGAACAAATTGGGTGGTAGGCCTTTCGTTAGCGGATCCGCGAGCATTTTTTCGTCTTTATATGCTCGAGACTTATTGTTTGATCCGGACTTTATCCTTCACAACATAATACTTTATGTCAATGTGTTTGGCAGCACACTTGACTGATTGTTATGAGAGTACAGATCTGCAGTTCATTGTCGCAGATATAACTTTAGTGGTTTCTCAATACTGTCAACCACTCTCAAACCGGGTATGAACTTCTTTAGCCAGTTCACCTGCCCCGTGGCCTCATAACATGCTATAAATTCGGCATACATTGTAGACCCTGCAGGTGATAGTCTGTTTAGAGCTTTTCCATGAAATAGCTCCCCGCAAGAGTGAACACGTATCCGGATGTTGACTTTGTTTTATCGTGGGCAAAATCGAGTCCGAATAACCCACTATTTGGAGTGAGTCGGATCTTACGTATGTCAACATAAGGCCTTTCGTTCCTTGCGCATATCGCAGACTTTCTTTACCAATTTCCGTGCTCGGGCCCGGATTGTTTTGAAATCGCCAAGTAACCCGGTGACAAAAGATAGGTCGGGCGTGTGCACACTTGTGCATACCGTAGGCTTCCTACACCGAAGTATATGGCTTTGACTTCATTTCATCGAGCTCGAACTTATTTCCGGGGCATTGCCATTCCCCATATCTTTCGCCCTTCACTATAGGAGCGGGCGTAGCACCGCATTTCGACATGTTGAATTTCTTCAATACTTTTTCTATATATCTCTTTTGAGACAATCCCAGTGCATACTTTCTTCTATCTCGGTGAATCTCTATGCCCAAAACATATGATGCTTCACCAAGATCTTTCATGTCAAAGTTTGAGGACAACAATTCTTTTGTTCCCTGTAGAAGACTAACATCACTACTTGCCAGTAGGATGTCATCCACATACAGAATCAAGAATATGAATTTTCCATTCTTGAACTTTGTATAAATGCAGTTGTCCTCAACGTTTTTTTGGAAACCAAACTTCTTTTTGGTTCCATCAAACTTCAAGTACCACTGTCTCGAAGCTTGCTTTAATCCATAAATGGATCTCTTTAATCGACATCCCATATTCTCTTTTCCTTTCATGACAAAACCTTTTGGTTGTGCCATATACTCTTTTTTCTAAATCTCCATTTAGAAATGTCGTTTTTACATCCATTTGATGTAATTCCAAGTCGTAATGTGCCACTAGTGCCATTATTATTCGAAAGAATCTTTACAAGAGACTCGGAGAAAACGTCTCATTGTAATCAATTCTTTCTCTTTGTGTGAATCCTTTTGCCACAAGTCGCGCCTTAAACTTTTCTATATTCCCTTTGGAGTCACATTTTGTTTTGTAGACCCATTTACACCCTCTTGTTTTGGCTCCTTTAGGAATTTCCTCCAAATCCCAAACGTCATTTAATTTCATGGATTTCATTTCATCTTCCATGGCTTCCACCATTTGGATGAGCGGGCGCTTCTCATGGCCTCTTCATATGAGGCGGGATCATCCTCTATATGAGATTCTTCTGTGTTATACACCTGATAATCATCAGATATAGCTTTTCTTCTTACTCTTTCAGACCTTCTAGGGGCCTCAACATTTGGCACATTTTCTGTTTGAGACTCTTGTGAAGTCTCCTGATTTGGCACATCTTCTATTTGAGGCTGTTGTTGCTCCTACTCATGTGTGGTAGTGTTTTTTGATGGATCCTGAAGGACAGGTTCCTCATTTCTAATTGTTTCCACCACGGGAGAGCGAACAACAGGTGTTGGAGCCGCAACGTCAAGCATTGCTGGCGCAACATCAACAGGTAGTGAGAAGAAATGTTCTCGAATCGTCGAAGTGGGTATAGATTCCCGCTTCTCCTCAAGATCAATCACTCGAGCTACCGTGCTCCCCCTTATCATTTCGTCTTCCAAGAAGACAGCATGTCTTGTTTCCACAAACTTTGTATAACTGTTCGGATAGTAGAAACGATAACCTTTCGATCTGTCAGGATAGCCAATGAAATGACAACTGACTGTTTTGGAATCCAATTTCCCAATGTTTGGGTTAAATATTTTAGCCTCCGCAGGACTCCCCCACACACGGAGGTGAGCTAGCGAGGGTACTCTTCCGGTCCACAGCTCGTACGGTGTTTTGGACATCGATTTGCTAGGTACTCTGTTGAGAATATGAACGGCGGTTTTTAACGCCTCCATCCATAAACCCAATGGTAGGGTGGAGTAGCTCATCATGCTGCGCACCATATCCATTAAGGTACGGTTACGCCGTTCAGCCACCCCATTCGTTGAGGCTCGCCCGAGTAGAATATTGGGCGACTATGCCATTTTCCATTAGAAACTTTGCAAAAGGTCACGGGACTTGTCCATAAGGAGTATGCCGACCGTAGTACTCCCCCACGATCGGATCTTACTATTTTAATCCTTTATCATGTTGATTTTCAACTTCATGGTGAATACTTTGAATTTATCCAAAGCTTCCGATCTTTCTTTAATTGGATAAATATAACCATATCGGGAGTAATCATCTGTGAATGTTATGAAAGAGTCATAACCATCCACACTTTTAACGGAAATGGACCACAAATATCTGTGTGAATGATCTCCAATGTTCTCTGCTTCTATTTGCACCTTTTTTAATGTGCTTTGTATATTTTCCTTTGATGCATTCTATGCATTATTCTAAATCTGAGAACTCCGGTGGAGGAAGAATTTCATTCTTAACTAGTCTCTCTATTCTCCCCTCGAAATGTGGCCTAAACGACGGTGCCACAATTTCGATGAGACATTAGGAGTTCTCTTTCTTTTCTTGTTTTCTTTTGTCAACGAGTACCCATCATTCACATCATTTGCATCATTGCATAGAACATTCACACTTTCATGCATAGGCGGCATATAAAGTTTGTCTCGTCGGAAGGCGAGACCCACACATTCATTATTATGAATTATGCGACATTGTACTTTATCAAAATAACAATAATAGTCTTCTCGCAAACATGGCACACTAATCAAGTTTCTATGCAAAGATGGGACATAAAAATATCTCGGAGTGGAAGGATAAAGCCGTTATCAAGTTTGAGATTGAGATTTCCGACGGCTTCAACTTTCACTTCAACTCCATTTGCGACTTTAACGTTGCTTTCGCTTCTTTGTGTAGTCCTCGTCAAATGGAATCCCTGTAAGGAGTTGGAGGCATGAATAGGTTCTCTTAATCGATCCACCATGTGGATTTCGAATAACTAGCATACAAGGATTCATTTACAAAAGTGATAAAATTCTCACCTTTCTTTGCCATTATCATCTTTAAGAAATCGGGACAATCTTTCTTGAAATGTCCTTCCTTCTTGCAATACTGAGCCTGGTTTGTCCCCACCGTAAATTGCTTTTCCGAGGTTAGTGCTACCTTGGGGCTTTTGAGGCTGTTTGTCCTTTGATTGGGACGGTCTATAGTTCCTTTTCTTTGGGCTACCAACGTAGTTGATAACGCCACCATTTTTGGGCCTAATCCTCTCCTCCTCTTGTACACATTGTGCAAGAAGAGTATCAAAGGTCCAGTTCTCTGGGTGCACATTGTAGTTGAGAATGAAAGGATCAAACTCCTTTGGCAATCGAGACATGATCAGGTGAACCAAAAAGTCCTCCTTTAGATCCAAGTCCCATTGCTTTAGTCTTGCATTTTGTGCACTCTTCTGTAGGATAAAATCCCTAATGCCACCTCTAGTGTACCTGTCCGTGACAAGGTCCTTTATGAGTTCTGTGGCATGAGTCTTTGAAGAACGAGTGAACTGGGTCTTTATCCTTTCTAGATACTCAGAGACATTGTCAGTCTCTGGAATTGAGCCTACAATAGCCTGCTCAATTGTATTCTTTACCACAGCCATACATTTCTTGTTGGCTGAGGCCCACTTTGCCTTTTCAACTATATATAGTTGTCTAAGGTCAGCATTTTCTTTTTCTCTTTTTTCAAAGTCAGCGTTTGACTCTGTGTTGCCTCTGACTAATGCAGCAGGCTCTATAGGGCAGGGTGTGGTTAGCACTCAGTCCACCTCTCCCAAGATAAATGCAAGGTCGAGCTTTCTTTTCCATTCACTGTAGTTATCTCCTTGTAGGGTCGGGATATCTTTTATGCATCCCATTAAGGAGTAACCTCCTGAAAATTGATCATGAAAAGTGAGAAACAAGATATCACATATCCTTCCTATGCATTAAGCCTACATCACCGTTGGGCAGAAATTAGGCATAATACATAGCATGATATTGCAATTCACAACGTTGGTTAGAAAATAGCAACATCATATACCATAAATGAAATTCCTAAAATTGAAGATCTCCCGTTGGTTCGAAATTCAATTTTAGAAACGTCAGTTTCAACAATATGTGTCAATTTTGCAACGGAAACTTTAAACTAAATAAAAATCATTTAAGCTGTACGAAAAACAATAAAACTTATATTTCTCTTTTCCTCCTTTTTTTCTTTCCTTTTTTCTTCCTTTCCTTTTCCCGGCCCAGGCTTTCGGCCTACTCGGCCGGTGAGTGCGCATGGGCTCGGGGCCCAGCAGCCGACGGCTGGGCCGCCGAAAAGGCCCAGACAGCCGCCGCGGTGCCCGCCTCGATCTCGGCCGTCGATGAATCCGACGGCCGAGCGGCTCTTGCGGGAGGGATAAGAGGGGCACCGGCCGGGAACCCTAACCTAATTAGGGTTTCGAATCCCCGCCGCCGCACGGCGCCGCAACCTCTCTCCCTTCTCCTTTGCGCCGGCGCCATGGCGGCGAGCCATGGCCGGCGGCCCTTTTCTCTCTTCTTTCTCCTCCTTCCTCTATGTGACTGGCGCAAAACTCCACGACGGCCACGAGGTGCGGAGGATGGTGGCGCCGCCGCGGGCCCTCCGTCGGCGCGCGTGTGCACCCTAGGGTGCGTGCGCCGCCGTCGACCGGCTCCGTCGCGGCGCCCTTTGCCCAGCGGCGCAGAAACCGACGAGGTAATTATTCTTTTCTTTTGATCCGGTTTTCTCATTTCTTTTTCCGATCCAATCGGATCGGTTTTCTCTTTGCCGGATTTTGCAACCCTAATTAGATCGATGCACTAGGAAGCTCTGATACCAATGTTAATACTCTAGGATCACTAGGCACCGATGCTAATAGGGTTTATGCGGGTAGATCGATTATAACACATTAGATGAGAGAAAGGGGATTAGGGTTACCGGTGGAGTGAGAGCTCGAGGGCTGCCCGTCGGCCACGGTGGTCGCGCGCGGCGATGTGCGTCGGTGTGGATGTCGTGGGAGCGCGGTGGTGGCGCTTCCGTCGCTCTGCGCCCCATGTTAGATCGGCTAGGGTTTGTGGGTGAGGCTTGGCGGCGGCGGCGATTCTCGTGCCGTGTGCCGTCCCGTCTCTCACCCTTTTATATGGCGCAGCGACGAGGGCCCACCACCACGGGAGGCCGGGCGCCCCGATCGAGCACGGTCAAGGATCCCCGTTGGGCCGTTGGGCCCAACGGGAGGAGATCAATTCTAACATATTATAAGTCTTGATGGTGCCCATGGCTTTAATGACCTAATTACTTGGGGGAACTGAGTTTTAAAACCGGTGGTGGAATTAGTTAAGGATGCGTTTGATTGGGTGAATGGAGTTGGATAGAAGATGACCGTCAGATTTTTTGATGTTTGGTTGAAGAGCAGAGTGGATAGAACTACCAATAAAATAGAACATTCTTTTAATATCATGGATGGAGGTATCAGGCTCATTTTACCGGATGAAGCCATCCACCTTGCCTATAATGCTAATTAATCTAGGAATAGTAAGTTGGTTAGAGGAATACAGTACTAAAGTTTCAGATAAATTAAAGGTTCTAACGGAGAAGCATTAATTAATTATTAAAATTTTAAAAAATAATTTTATTTGATTTTTTTAAGATGTAACCTTACATATAAAAAATTTTCGCACAAAATATAATTTAAAAAATATGCTAACGAAAAAGAGAAGTTGCTAAGCTTAATGAGCTCTTTAGAACGTCCTAAAAGTGCAATAACTTGCATAATTTTCAAGAGCTTCATTAAAAACAAATCCCGAAACAATCCTGAAAACGTTATGTTCTTTCATGTGAAGTTCGGTTTCTCGTAATGAAATAGAGTGTATCTGAACGCAACTTTCTCAACTTAAATATTATGCTTACAGACTCCACGAAGTCAGGATTTCTACTAGCGAACGGCTTATCCATCTATATGCACCTCAACATGATACTGTCAAGAATAATCTTGTTTTCTCATGTTGTTTCCTGAGTTCTGTAAAGTTAGAAGGACAGCATGTAACTAGGTCTAGAGTATGCATACTAGTAGAAATCAATTTGACTTTAGAAGAATGCATGCAGCATTACCGACATACTCTGTTTCCAGCAGTTTTCGGAGACTGTAACTGGGTCTAGAGTGTACTTACAGCTGTAGCGAGTAATAGAACTTCTGAGCTGTAATAATCTTGTAACTAGCGACCACTTTACAGTGTGATGTTGTCGGTTTTCCTTTATCTATAAAAGGAACATGTTAGTCTCCTGCAAAGAGTAATGCATTGTGATGTAAACAAGTGAAGTTCAGACAATTGTGCTTTCCAGCTTTCCGCTGCTCTCTGTTCCTACAAGTCCTGAAGTCCATCATTCAGTAGTGTGTATTTGTGTCATGTGATGTGAATCACCTGAGAACTATTCTGGGCCAATAGGACATCGATTCCCCAGTCCACGACGAGCCCGGCGCTCTATCGTCGTCGTCTTCCTCCCCTCCTGCACCGGCGATGGGTTCTTCCCCCACCCCTGGAACAGCTTGGGTTTGAGCCCCATACGTAGCAGAAATTCACAATAAAAAACCCACTAATTTTAAGTTAAAAATTCTCAAAACAGATTATACCTCGTAGTTGAGCCCTAGGTTTAATGAAATCCTGCCTCCACCCCTTCCCATACCCACCTTCTTCCTCCTGACATTATTGCTCTTCTCTACCCCAATTCATCCATCCTGGAGAGAGAACAGCGAGCATGCTGCTACCCTGTTTTCATCCTCCGGGTGAGACGTTTGGCAAACCGGAGTCCCATTCGTCTTCTTCTCAGGCGAGATGGCGGTGTCCTCTTTTGTGCTCTTAGCTAGTCTAATCCCCAATGATGCCGACGAGGTGTGTCCCTTTCTTCCTCAGATTTGTTCACATGCAAGCTCTCCACATCTCCCCTCCCACTGCCATTTAATCATGCACACTTTTGTTGGAATTTTTTTTATTTGAAAGTTTTGTTCACGAGTTGAAACTTTAAGATTTGAATTGAAAGTTTAATGTCCAGAGAAGAAATTTTTGTCCGAGTTGAAATTTCGGAAATTGAAAGAAGGTTGATTTGAAACAACAAGGTTTTGAAACAATATTTTTGAGTTATCAGATGTAATTAAGTTTTAGATTTTGAACATAAAGATTTGATTCGTTTTTGAAAGTTTCAAGTCACCAGTTGAAAGTTTGAGGAATTTTAGTTGAAATTGTCAGTGCAGAAAGTTTTGTGATGAAAGATCCAGTTCTTAAATCAAAAGGATTGTGATTTTGAGATGAACATTTCAGACTCAAATAGAAAGTTTTGTGATTTTAAGATGAATGTTTTCATTTGTTTGAATTGAAATTTTGTGATTTCTTGGATGAAAATTTGAGGCAAGTTGAAAAGTTTCAAAGAGCTGAGATTTCCGAATCGAAGTCTGACTCTTCGTTGCGAGTTGAAAGATAGGCGTCGCATGAAGCAGAACAAGTAGGGAGGGAGGGAGGGACGGGGTGGGGTGGGGCGCGCGCGTGCGCGACTTGCGTTGCTTGCGCAGCTACGCCAACTAACCGCTATGGGATATATATGGCACGGTATTACTGTGATGTTTTTTGTTGGATGATCCAAATAGCTCAGCGTAAAAATTGTCTCCACCCCATCCACGAGCAAGAAACCGCATCAACAGAGGAAAAATAACAACCATGGTATCAGCTGAATCCTGGCTTGCACACATGGAAATACTGGCATACACCCGTAGAAAAAAAGTCCATTTTACTCACTCAAAAATTTCATTAGATTATTTAATCCACTAAATTATTTTCAACTCATTTTATCCTTTAAACTATTAAAATGATTCATTTTACTGGTTAGCACTTCTCTTCTTTGTTTCTCTTTATAGGAATCGTATTTTAAGATAAGATTTTCAAGATATATAACTGACACAACTATCAAACTTAGAAAAGAAATTCAACATTTTTCATGACTATTTTTTTAAAATTAGTCTTAGTACTTTTAACCTATGTTAACAATGATAAAAAAAACCTAAACATGTTAAGAGGTAGGTTATAATGCATCTATCAATTCTACCAATTTTTAATGTAAAAATATAACTTATATGAAGAGAAACAAAAGAGAGATATTGTTAGACAGTAGGGTGAGCTATTTTTAATAATTTGGAGCGTGAAATGAGAAGAAAAATCATCTAGGGACTAAGTACACTTATAAAAAGCGACTTTTGCTACAACCCCCTATTTCATCGTAGGCGGGCTAAAAGGATGCCCATATGTAAAAAGATTTGGGTGGTGTTCGGTTAAAGTCTGCCTACAAAAATCATAGATGGGCCTCTTAAGAGACCCATTTACGAAAATAGCATGTGCCCAATTGGACTCGGGCTCGAGCGGTGACGCTAGCCTCGGACTGGCAGATCTGACGCCTACGCCCATGGGAGCGATGGATCCCCGGTCGAGGACGGCGGGGAGCATGCGGCGGCAACCATGGGCTTGGGCGGCGGTGGCGACCTCGGAGCGGGAGGATTCGTCTGCACCCATGAGGAGCGGCTGATCCGCAATCGACACCCACTCCTGTGGTGGATCCACCCAGCCCGAGGACGACGAGAGCGGCGGCGGTGTTCTACGGGCTTAGGGACGGTAGATCGGATGGCGGTGAGCTCGGGAAGGGCAGTGGGCTGTGACGATGATGGCAACGACGACCTCGTCGAGGGCTGTGACGACGACGATGACCTGCCCACTACTAGTTGCAACGACTATGGCTGGTTGTGGTGGCGGCAATGTCTTCTAGGGTTTCTACATTTGTTTTTGTTTTTTTATGTTTTTGTAATCGGGCATTGTAACTTGACCACTTAACAAAATCGTGTTTTTCAGGTTGCCTCCTATCTTAAAAAATTTGATTTTCGCGTGTGGTTAGAATGTCCATATGCAAAAATCAGGATCTTTGTAGACACCTCGAGGAAGACGGTTGGCTTGGCGGCATGCGAAAACCACTTTTGGACCGGTTGAAAAGATGTTTTCTATAGTAGGGGTACTCTGGTGAAATAGTTTGGTTTTTTTCCACCCATACTCGGACAAACACCTGAGAGATTTGTGCGCATAATTCCACAGCTTTTCTCCCTCAATTCTTTCTCCACTTATTTAACAGTAAAGCTACAACATTTACTGTGTTTCTCACACATACACATACATACATATACATATATACACACACACACATATACACACATACATATATATATATACATATAATATATACACATATATATAATATTATATATATATACATAGTATATATATCTATAATCTATAACTATTTATAAAGCAAGTAGTGTTTCTATCCAAAATTTTGTTCTGCCTGGCTATTTTGTAGAAAACCCTTCAGTGTTTATAAAATTAACCCGTAGTCCCAATGCTGAAAAGAAAAGGAGGGCTTGGATTGAAAAAGACCTCATGCACCTCTTCTTCTCTCGCGCCCTTCCCTTCCGTCCCCATCAGCGTCACGTCTGCGCCCTCTCTCCCGTCGTTGCTCGGAGCTCCTACGTCACGCCTGCACCCTCCCTCTCGTCCCCATCCATGTCACCCCGACTTCACTATTAACGCACGAAAACACACACACACATATATATATATATATATATATATATATATATATATATATATATATACACACACGCGCTATGTCTATTACGTGTCTGAGTGTAGCCTTCACTAGTGCTGCACTCACCCTGCACAACTGACATGTGTCAAGGCGCACATCAACGTTACTATTTCAACATAAATTACGATGGTTAATACAACTCAGGTATCACTTATCACACCCTCAAAAAAAATCACTTATCACGAAAAACTACCACTTTTCGTGGTTTTCACGCATACCGCAGGGTTACGATACGATATCTCCGTAGTTTCGTTTAAATAATTTCGTGTAAATTTAAATTTTTTAAAAAATTATTTTATCACAAAAATATATATGTTTTATAAAAAATAAATTTCGCACGGTTTGCCATGAAAACTGTGGTATGTGGCGTGGTTTTTACGCGGTTTGAGCAAAAACCATGGCACGACACGGATTTGAATTTGGTTCAAATTTAAATTGTGGTTTCGTGGTTTTTGGCGCGATTTGCACATTTTTCGTGGTTTTTGGCGTGGTTTTTTATGGTGTAGACGAAAATCATGATACGACAATACGTTGTGAAAATTACTGTTCACCCCATCGTGATTTTTACGTGACGCTATCGTGAGAGAGCGGCATGGTATAGTCGACGAAATCCAAAACCCTGAATACAACCGATCACGAAATCACGATAAGCATGATCCATATGATATATTGACCATGCATGCATAGATTAAGGAATATCGTCATGTATAAATCATATCTAATCATTAAATCACGCTAACGCTACCGTAAGAGAGCGATACGGTATGGGTCGGCAAAAACCAAAACCCTGAATACAACCAATCACGAATCACGATAAGCATGATCCATATGATCTATTAACCATGCATGTATAGATTAAGGAAGATCGTCATGTATAAATCGTATCTAATCATTACTAATTTCAAACTAATATGCATGCACGTCTAATTATTACCATGCTTGCTAATTTTAAAATTAATAGTTTAAATCACATCTAATTATTACCATCAATAAAACATTTCAAATATGATAACAAATCATAAATCAAGGTTATTTAAATAAATTATTATATATTTAAAAGATAGACGGTTAATTATGGCAGCAAAATATAATGGTGCACCTATTCTAGGTTTTAAAATCACGAATTACCCTAGTTACAAATCTTACGTGGGACCACATGACGGACAGATATTACTGGTGACTTATATAACGGTGATTACTTGGGAGATGTAACAGTAGAATAAAGAAGGCTAAGCAGATTGCTGAAATTCTGGCAACTTCGTGGACTAGACGCCGGGCACGGGCATGCGGAGGACGGGGCGTAGCAGGAGGTCGCCCTTCCGGCGCGCCGTGATGCCAAACGTCTCGGCCATGTCTAACTTGGCCGGGTCAGCCACGCCGGGCGCCTCCCAGTCGAAGTGGAAGAGAAGGCTAGCGAGCGCGAGCTCCATGTTGGCAAGCGCGAACGACACCCCGGCGCACATCCGCCGGCCGGCACCGAACGGCAGGAGCTCGAAGTTGGTGCCCCTCAAGTCCACCGCGGCGGCCGCCTCGCCATCCTCGAACCGCTCCGGCCGGAACTCCTCCGGCGAGCCGCCTGGCCAGTACCGCTCGTCGCGGCCGAGCGCCCAGACGTTCACCAGAACCTGCGTGCCACGCGCCACGTCGTAGCCGAGCACCCGGCACGGCTCCCGGCACTCGCGCGGCAGCAGCAGCGGCACCGGCGGGTGGAGACGGAGCGTCTCCCTGATGACGAGGTGAAGGTACCGGAGCTCGCCGAGCACGCCCTCGCCCTCCGACACAACGCCGGCCGGGGCGAAGGCACGCCGCACCTCAGCCGTCGCCTTCTGCATGGCCATCGGGTTCCGGATCAGCTCTGCCATTGCCCAGACCAGCACCGTCGCCACCGTGTCGCTGCCGCCGGTGAAGAGGTCCTACAAATGAAGAGATTCGGGTCATTGAATAGATTATGGGAATATGTGGAAGAAGAGAGCACAACATGCATGAGCATTCTGTAGTTGAATGCTCATGGTGTCTTTATCTTCGCCGCAACTTGTAGAAATAAAAATTATCACTTACGAAAGTGATTATTCTCTCTGTATACATTTGTATACAAAATAAAAACAAAATTTTGATGAATATAAATCATAAATAATTTTTAAATTATTAAATTTTAAAAATATAAATTATATATAAATAGATTTGTCTTGTACTTTCATATAATATACACATATTATTATATAATACATATTTTTAATAAAAAGAAATCGAAAGTAATGTTTTGGAGATTATTGTCCTAAACGACGTTTATTTTCGTACACTAAGAAAATAAATACTAATTTATCTTATTAATTTTTAAAATTATAACTTTTTGCATGACCTAAGGTTGGACATCCTTAAAAGTGTTCCCATATCTTTAACCGGGCAAAAGGGGAAAAGGCTGGTGTCCATATGTCACAGGGTCATGCTCCCTGTTCTTCATAAGAAATCACACGAATGTCCATGTCGTCCATGTCACTTACAATGATGACTAATTTGATGTCGTCCATGTCGAGCGGGAACTGGAGCCCACCGCGCTCCTTGTGTATCCTCAGCAACACGTCCAGAATGTCCTCGCCGGCGGCGGCTCCAGCGCCGGCGCTGCCAGTCTTCTCCTGCAGGCGCTTCTGGATGATGCGGTTAAGGATGCCAAACACCGTGTGGACTCTCGCCTCAATCTCGTGCACGGCGCCGCTGAGTCGGCCGGCAAGACGCGACGACGGCCACAGGTCTTCCGGGTTGAACCCGCTCGCGAGCTCCATGGCACGCTCAAGCTCACGGAGGAACACGTCGCGCTCCTGGCACTTCTCTCCCACCATGGCGCGCACGGTGGAGTCGCCCACGAGCGCGCACAGCGCCGCTTGCATCTCCACGGCACGTCCGTCGGCCGCGGCCGTGGCGGCAGTGCGCAGCATGGCGGCGACCTCCTCCTCGCGGATGCAGCGGAAGGAGAGGATGCGGCGCGCGGAGAGGAGCTCCGTGACGGCGATCTTCCGGAGCTGGCGCCAGCGGTCCCCGTACGGCGCGAAGGCTATGTCCCTGCCGCCGTTGGTGGCCGCGCGGATGGTGGCGCTCAGCAGCCGCGTGGCGAACACCGCGTCGTGGGTCTTGAGCACCTCGCGCGCCGCATCCCGTGACGACACCACCAGCGTGGGCACCTCGCCGAGCCGGAGCATCATGACCGGCCCGTGGCGGCGCGCCAGGTCGCGCATCGCGCGGTGCGGAGCTTGCCGGCGAGGTGGTGCAGGCTGCCGATGACCGGCAGCTGCCAAGGCCCCGGCGGCAACCGCAGCCGGCCGTCGCCATGTGCCACCGCGGAGCGCCTGTGCCTGGCGAACAGCACGACGAGCAACGACACAAGAGCTAAGCCGAGGTAGAAGTAACCATCTGCCATTTCTGTGTCGCGCACGATGATTTTGGGCTCGTTGTGTGGGTGTGTAGATAAATGGAGGCGACGGCTCGTGCAAGACCACGGCCCACGGGGATATGATGACGTCGTTTCAGTATGGAGCTCCAATTAATTTGGATGCGAAGAAGATGCGGTTTTGCGACAGAGCAAATGAGTGTTTTATATGTGTAATTCCTGTGATTAAGATGGCCTTAAAACAGATAATAATCAATTTATCAATCTATAAATTTACTAATTTTATATCGAGGAAATTCCTACCTAAGTAAAGCGGAGAGAAAAATAAGTTATTTAAAATTTATTTTTAAATCTGAAACTTTTGGTCATGTCATTCAACATGACGTGACAAAACACTGTCACACCATTCGTGCAACGGTCCGACCTCATGGAGGAGTTGTCTTATCACGTCATTTTAATTTACGTGGCTAGAATATTCAGTTTTTAATTTAGATTTTGAAGAGTTTATTTTCAAAATTAAAAAAGCTCCAAATTTTAAGTATAACTGTTTGAATTGAAAAAAATTATTTTTAGTTGTTGAAAATTATTTTTAGTTATTTGAAATAGTTTGCACGGTTAATTAATTGCATTTATTAGACAGATCCTCTCATCTATGACGAACTCTCATATACCTATCACATGTCTAATTTTTGTGGACTGTCAAGAAACGACATGTTAGATGTAAAAAAAACTCGAGCTCATCACAGATGATACCTATCAGTAACGGACTCAAATCATGGCCCGACAAAGATAACCTACGATATCTTTGTTAGGCCCCAACAAAAGCTCGTCAGCGATGACACTCATCGGTGACGGGCACCAACCTGAGGCCCGATTGAGATAATAATTAGACCCGTCACCGATGAGTGTCATCGGCGACGGGCTCCAACACATGATATGCTTCGAAATTATTTAACTTAGCCCGAGCACCGATTCAGATATTCACATGAGCGCGAAATTTTTTTAAGTTCTCACATTGCAAACCCTAGCGCCGTCGCCGTCTCTCGGAGTCGGTCGCTGCCGTCCCTCGCGTCCTCCTGAGCCCGGCGCTGTCGTTCTACCTCACCGCCACGAAGCACCGCCATCCTCGAGCCCGAGCGCCGCCGTCCCTGAGCCCGACCACCCAGCGCCACCATGCTCTAGGTAAGTCCATCTTCTTCATGTGTGTTAACGACCAAATTTGGTAACCAAATCCTCGAGTTTGAAGCGGATTGGAGCGGAATCAAGAGGAACGCGCAATATGAGAAAGCAGAGGCTGTATCGGCTAAGTCCGAATCGGCTGCGGAGTCAGTCGGCTAAGTCCGAATCGGATAAGGACAACCGATAACCGATTCTGATTGAAGATAGAGGTGAAGCTAGTTCTGAAAGAAAAGCTTAAAGATAAAGTATTAGATTTGTGAATGAGAATATAATTGTACATGTGAATAATTTTTCAGCGGGCATGGCTAGCAAAGGCCTGAGACTAGCCAAAAAAATTTTTTTTTTTGGAAAAATACTCATCGGTGATGGGTTTTAGTTTAGGCCCGACAAAGATAAGTACATCGATGATGGTCTTTTGTCCGACAGAGATGACTACTCATATCAGTGACACACATGTCGTGACGGGCGTTATACCCGACACGAGATAAGGGTTGTCGCTCGACACAGATGTAGGTTCCCATTATAGTGTTTATTTATTTATATTCTATAAAGGGACAGGTAGCTGTTTAAGTATACCGCCAATAAGTACTAATAATTGAATTAATTGTTTATCTTATCCCTTCAGATCTCATGCACGTTCCGTGTGTATCTGGTGGAACACCTCTAATGGCCTTCTCACTGTCCCTATCAGTTATCAGCCACACGCAAAATTTAATTTTAAATTTTGATTTTAGAGTTGATTTTATATTTTTAGCATTTTCTTTTAAACCACAACTATTATATATAACCATAAACATTTCTATGGCTTATTCTCATAGCAGTTTGTATGTTCCACTGTTTATGGATAGTATAATTAAATCGATATACATCTACTAGGTGATGTCACGTGCATCCACGTTGTGTTTATAATGTTGCCCTATCGCTAAAGTATGTAGAGTTTGTTCAGATTTGAAGGATTATATTTTTGAATGGATGAAGTAATAAAGTAGCAATGGTATATGTACATGTGTGGACTGCACATGGACTGCTAGAAGACTAGAACATAAAGTCAACAACTAGGTACTCCTCTATCTAAAATATAAGCATTTTAATTTTTAAGAAAAACTAAAATAGAAAAAAAGTGGGAACATCTCATTAGCAACGAACCATTCGGTCAAGTTGTTTCTTAAGAATGCATTGGAGACAGGGAGGTCAAATTTGCGTTTGTCCTAAAACAAATCATGTTTATGTTTAGCAAATGACATGCTAAGCGCTCAACGGCAAGAGTTTTAAAGTGAATTTTATATGCAAACATTCTCCAAATAGATTCTTTGTCACATAAATATTGTCACTCAATAAACTCAGCAAATTTCATCCCTGGGTGACTCCTGACTAAAACCAGAACCGCGCATTTTTTCCCTAGAACTGACCGCAACACCCACTACGGGAAGACCTCTCTTCTGGAACTCCATGCTATAAAAACTACACAAATAGCATAAGCAAAACAAGAAAATATAACTCAGCAACACAGCAAACCTAAAAAACCAAAAATAAAAATAAAAAACTAACCAGAGCGTACACGACCAAAAGAAACAACCAAATTTGATTAAGTTGATCAAGCGATAGATTTAAAAACAACCAAAAAGTGACATAAAACATTAGCCGATTCATTATAAACTTATCATATGGCGTGTCATGGATCTTACTTAAGTATCACCTTATCGTTAGTCTTTCGGCATAAAGCTATTTTGTCATGGAAAACTAACATCGGCTCAAGAAGAATTTCTTTGCAGGATCAATTAACAGCCGATGAATATTATAATTTGATGATTGATGAGCTAGAAGATTTGGCTTAGAATTAGTTGCGTGTATTAGAGAATATTAAAAGATATAAAGAAATAGTTTCAAAGCATTATAACAAAAAAGTGGTACCTAAGTTGTCAACGGACTATATATTTGTAGAGTATGGGGATCGTTGGAACCTGGATATACACGAGATTGAGGTAAAAGATGGGAGACAATGATTTTTATATAGGTTCGGGCCCCTTAACTAGCGGTAATAGCCATACTCTTGTTGACTGAAGTCGGTGTTGCCTTTATATATCAATATCTCACGAGTATAATATTTGGGATGACATAATCTAGTCTTTGTCGGCTTGGCGACATTGAGCTTCTACACGTAGTCAATGACTCGTGTAGTCCTCTTTCTTAAATATGAACTCAGTGAGATTGGATGTAGCTCTAGATCCCTCATGTCGGCCTTTGTGGCTCCTATATTGGGTTTGTCTAGATCTGTATTGACTTGTATTGATCTGTCTTGGCGTGTTCCCTCTCCTCCTAGGGGTCTTGTATTTATGGCGTTGATTATCTTCTCCTTCAAGTAAAACTCGGAGAACTATAACAGGATACAAGTTAAGGAGACATTGTCTTCCCCAAATATGACTCTAACACTTTCTATCCTAAGAAGACAATTTTCTTCTAGATTCGTCGTATATCCTTAATTAAAGTATACATTCTCGTATATCTTTAGGTATATGGTATTGCCGTATACCACAAACTCAGATATAAGAGGTATCCCTTATCCTTGACACTGATAGTAGCCCCCGACTTCAATGCAAATGAACTGGACAATGTTCTTAATCTAAGACCTTAGAACAATAGTTGTCAAACTCGCCCAACCATTCTCGGACGGCCGAGAAGGTATGGAGTTTATGATGTTCTCTACCCAGTCTAGACCGAGAACACAACCATGAGTTGAATTTGGTTTGAAGTCAAAAACTCAAACAACCATAAACTAATCTACAAAAATTCCATCGGCGATGTTTATTTATTCTGATGTAGGTTCTTAGATCCATACAAGATATGCAACCATGCTATAGCATTGTCATTCTAAGTTTCTTGTAGTCGGCACAAAGTGTGACCACCAGACAATTTTTTGACTCTACTATGTCGGGATTTCTTCTTGTATGTACTGAAATTTGAAGCCACTAATCCGACATCCATCTAGTCGGAATAAATTCCTGACTACCGTACCTTGGGACACGTATATGTCTTTTGCTATGTTATCTGACCTTCCTGAAATCAATTACTCAGAAAGAATTGTAAGATAAAAAGCCTCCAAGCAAATGCTTAGGATTAATATGATATGAACTTAAAATATTGAAAATAAATTATACATGTGTGACGATAAACGAGTACTCTCACCAGAGCCGTCCTCAGCTGAACGGAGTTGTATACTATTCCTAGCCCCCCAGCTAGTTTTATGGAAAGATTTTCACAAAAGCAGCTTGAATCTCATAACAAACTATGCTAAAGAGAAACTGTTGGTTTGAAAATTGATTTTACCGAGAAGTACATGAGATAATAAGTATGGGAAATGGTAACCTAATTGGGAAGGGCTGTTGATGAGAAAATTCTCTCACACGCTGGTCTGGGAGATCTGCTTAGCTCCAGTGTAGGTCCGTCCTTGGCTACCTGTGATGATCTAGGCGTGCCAATTGGTTTGATTTGCTAACCAATAAAAATAATAAATAGATACATGTGTTAAGGTTAAAGTTAGATCCTACCGGATCGGCTCAGGAAACCAACTTGCATATAATTGCCTTCTCGAAGCATATTTAAACCAAGTGACAGGGATAGATCGGCCGTGTCAAGACAAGTATGGCAATATTTTAACGAATATTTGGGAACCGAATCTTCCTTCTATCTTCAAGCTTCTTTATCGGAAACAGTTCCATCTCCTTCTCTGAATCGGAATCGGCTATCGGCTATCCATGTCCGATTCGGCCTCAGCCGACTGATCTTCCAGCCGATTTGATCGTGGCCGATGCAACCTCTGTTTTCTCTGCAGATCATTCTCCAATCCGATTCCACTATAATCTCGGCTCAGACTTAGGGATTTAGTTACCAAATTTGGTCGTTAACACATGCCCCCCAAGTCCGTGTTAAGATAATATCGCGGAATTGCCGATTTTTCAAATTTCCGTGCACTTCTCGCCCGACTCTGTCTTGGCTGTCAAGAAACCTCTTTAAATAGCACCTGCCTTGCGCCGAAACAAGCTACGCTATTACTTTCATCTCTCAAGCCCTATCCAAGAAAACTCTTCGCCTCCTCGACGACCTCGTTGGACCCGAAGTGCGACATCACCAACAACCCTTTCCGCAGCGCCAACTCCGCTCTTCAATGGCGTCCTCAAGCGCTCATTCTGAAGCGGCCCAAGCGGAATACCCAGAGGTAAGTTTCATTGGTTACCGCCCTTTACTCCCTGCAATTTGACCTTCATCTTTTGTAATCTTGTTTTTTTATCCTTTAAATCACAACATCTCGCCCACCAAATTTCCATTCCAGACCTCGCTAGTCCCAATCAGTTCTTGTTAGGGCCGATCGACAACGTAGACCCTAGCGAGCTCATTAATGCTGAAACGAACCGAGTCCCCTTCAAATTTTCTACTCCTGACCTAGCCCACTGGTCCAGTGCCTTCAAGTCTTGGCCCTCAATAGATAAATCCTGGCCAGCTTGGTACTCGCGAATGTCGGCTAGGCAACAAACCCACTGGACTAAGATAGGAATAAACCAATGTCTAGCCTTGACGATAGCCGATATCTCAAAGGACGAACCCCTCCTATCGTCCGCCACCTACTTTTGGTCGGACACGCTAAATGCGTTCATTTTCAGGCAAGGGCTGATGACACCAACCCTTATGGATATAGTGATGATCACAGGATTGGATATAACATCCACAGTTGACCTAGTCGGCCTCAACATCAAGTGTTTTCACAACTTTAAGACCAAAAGCATAGGGGGCTGGAGCGGCTTCATATCCATGAACATGAAAGACGGCCCAATTTTTGAGAGGGAACACACCGCTTTCCTATTAATGTGGCTGGAAAAATATGTCTTCTGCGGATCGAGCTGTGGGCCGACTAGCAACTGGCAGCACATAGCCGAAGCCATAGTGAGCAAAAAACAAGTTTCTTTGGGAAAATACTTGCTCGGCTATCTATACCAGATGCTAAGCAATGCATCAGCCCGACTAGCTTCTCAACAAGCCATCAACATAGGAGGGCCCTGGTGGCTGCAGCAGCTGTGGCTAAACCTTTACCTCCACCGGGTTGCAGAAAGGCTGTCCCCATTAGAGGCTGATTTCCCTTTAATCGAGCCAAGATTTGAAGATGATGAAGAAGTTACCACCCACCGATGCTTGTCATACGGGAAAGCAGCAACAACCTATCCCGGATCCAAGCTAACAGCCAAACACTTCAAAAACTGGTTTGGCAACCTATACAGCGGCTTCCCAAGCAGCTCGAGGATATGGTTCGCTTACACAGATTTTGAAAGATTCGAACTCCCAGATGATCTTCGGCTGGATGAACTCAACTCTGAGGGATATGAAAAACCAAGGGAAATCTATACATCGGCTACCACACCTTGCATCCTGCCTATTGGCATTCACCAAGGGTGCAACATTCAAAAATCTTATGAGTTCTATCATCCGATGGTGGCCGCAAGACAACTTGGCATGGTCAGCTGCCGATCGGCCTCTACTACGCAGACAAGATCCAATCCAGAGGCAAGATCGAGGGAGATATCATGATGAATCGGTTGCTCAGCATTCCTGGCCCCCCTCTAGGCAACATCGACAATATTGATCTGGTGGTGAGAAGGACAACAACCTTCAGCCGATGGTGGAACGAATGGAAACGACACTTGTTCCACCAATCGGCCTCAATGTACTTGGAGATGACTCCATCGGTAAGTGTCTTTCTTTGTCTTAGCTTTCTTCGGCCACTTCTTATATTATTGACTGATCATGCCTCATTCCTTTGCAGACGACCGATACTTCACCTCCACACACAAGCAACACCGGAGTGGCCATCCACTATGCCCTTGGCGTGCTATCCGGCGGCTGCGGACTGGCCCCGTCCATCATCGGCTGCCATGTGCCGAAGGTGGGCACTTTGCTTCATGGCCAGACCCGTGCGCCACTGCATCGGTTGAAAAGGGTGGCACAGTCGGCTGCTGCTACTCCGGCTGCAGAAAAAAGAAAACGAGCTTCAAAGAAGCCGAGGACAACCCCAGTCGACGACTTGCCCCCAATCGACCCGGACGTGGACGCGGCCCTTGAAGAAGAAGTTAGGGATGAGGAAATGGAGAAAGACGTCAATGCCGCCGCAGCTGAAACAAGCTCTTCAGACAAGTACGCTCAGACTCCATCGGCCGAGCAGACCACCGAGCGAACTCCAAGCCCTCCGAAACGCGTCCCTCGTCCTCAGCCGGTAAGCATTTTCATCACTTAATCCTGCCATCTTTTCTATATCATTATAACTTATTTTCTTTCTGTGTCTGTAGGCAAAGAAATTAGCCGCCAAGAAGAAAACAGCTCCTCCTCCTTCGGTAAACTCTATCTTTATTTCCTTCTTACTAGCACAGCCGAATTTCTGACTTGCATCTTTTCCAGCCTCCCCGTGCTCCAACACCTGCCCCCATGTATCAAGGGAGCCGACGCCGATGGCCGCACGTGATGGTGACACTGAGGACGTGGCTACCTCAGTTCCAGCTATCCGAGTAAGTCCTATTCAGCTTCATAAATCGGCTTATTAATTTTGTCAGCTCTCTTAACAAACTTCTAACTTGCAGTCTGTAGCTGATCTTCTGGATTTCGATCTGTCAGAATTCCTTGATCCAGACGAGGGCGCCGACAAAGCCATGGTGGTATCATACGAGGAGCTATGAGCAACTTTGTCAGATATAGCCAAACGGCTGGAGTGCTCCCTCGATTTCCTGGTCACCCATTGCGGTTCCATCCGTAGTCGGTTTGAAGACATCCAAGATCGGCTGCCGGACCAGCTAGCTGACATCATCGCACCGACCACATTTATGGAGGCACATCGGCACAAGCTTGAGCGAGCTAAATAGAGGATAGCCGATCGCTGCGAAAACCAAGCATTAGAAGCCACCATCAAGGCCAGCCAGCAAGAGATTACCGCCAAGAAGGCTAAGTTTGACGCTTTGAAGACCGAGCCGATTGCTGAACTTGATCGACTTCGCAAGCGTCGGCAAGAGCTGATAGCCGAACTAGCCAATATTGATGCCGATATAGTGGCCCAAGGAACAACGTGTGGCTGGTGTCACGCCCAGAAATTCAGACCCGAATTTCTGAAGCTATATGTGTATTAAAATCCCTGTCCAGGACCAACCAGGGTACACATACGACAATTGTCGATATTACAGTTCCACGTCTTAGAAACAATACAAAAACATTACAAAAGAGCAGCGAAAAAAGAAAAGGGCCCAAGCCTAAGCTTGACGCTGGCCACTTGGCTTCGATCACTTCATAGGCAGATTTCAGAGTGTAGGACAAAGCCTACTCCACTTCGTCTTCTTCTTCAGCTTTTGGCTCAGGTTCTGGTGAAGAGGCAAGGATGAGTACTTCCACGTACTCAGCAAGTCACACCGGAAGGGGAGAGGAATGAATGCAGGGAAGACAAGGGTTTGGCTAAGGTTTGCTTTTGCGCAAACGGCAGGGGGTTTTCCAAACAAAAAGACTTTTGAACACAAACAACACAATAATAATTTAAGTAATTTAAGCATTTTGAACACCAACACTGTCCAACGTTATCCCCACGTTGAGACAGGCCCAAACCATCCAGCTATACTAGTCATGTTCCAAATAATCAGGGTGTAATAGTGTGAGACTAATCACTGAGAGCTCGGTCGATCGCCCCATCACCGGGGGCACGGCTATTCGAATAGGTTTACTCTGATCAGAGGTGTACAACTATACCCATAAGACACAACCCCACAACATGGTCTTTCGTGCATCGGAATACCACCGCGGTACCCCGGAAAGGGAACTGTGATAGGACCTTTCGTATAACTCCCCACTAACCAAGCGAACCCCACCAAGGTTTCGCCCCCACACCCGGACCCTGGGAATGGGCAGCCCCCCGAGTGCCTTGGTGAATCCGATAGCCCAAAAACCCTTATACCAGGGCCGACTGAAACTCCATCCCGCTCACCCTTGCCGATGGGTTTGTCAGCTAGGAGAGGCTACACTATGGGACCTACCTTACCCATTTCGGCTTGTGGTTTGCATGGTCATTCTCCAGAGGGGTCCCGTGAACCGGTCCTTAATTGCCATGGGCGCCGCTAATCAAAACCATAGTGCCCACTGCCCACCCTTTGCCATATTTTAGTTATTAGTCCGGTTCACTTGAACACTAATTATTATCCCTCCGAACATATGTCCAGGAGAGGCATATTAAGTGAGAATGACCCATTTAGTGAGCTAGTGAGTCTAAGCCAGGCTAAGCATAACCTAGTCCTGAATCTAATCATATTATTTTCCCAAGTTTAATCAAAGGATTTGGGGTGCCAAACCTAAGGCATAGACTATGCATAAGGTGTACTATTCCCCATGAAATGACATTATAAAAATACATGCAATTTCATAGAATAAAACATGTATTTTAGCAAAATGGGAGGAATATGATCAATAATATAGTCTGACTTGCCTTGCTCTTCGGCTTGGGGGACTTCAGCGACAACTTCGAAGTAAACCGGGACGGCGGAACTACCGGGATCTACACGACAAACAAGCACTTCAACAAAACAGGCTAAAAAGCTACTGAAATAGGGAACAAAACCATTTTTAATGGATTCTTGGCATTTTTACGAATTTAATAAAATTTTAATGGGCTAAAACGGAGGTCGGATTGAAAAGATATGATTTTTAGAAGTTTTATGGGTTTTTACTAAAACAGGAAAAATCCTTAATTGATTTATTGTGCAATAAAACCCGGGGGAGGTTTCAGCATCTAGGGCTGATGTCAGCGGCCGAGGGCTGACGTCAGCGGCCCGTGCGAGTGCCGGTCCATGGTGGACCGGGTCCATGGCCGGACCGGGCGGTGCACCACGTGGCACACACGTGGTGCCGAGGTGGCGACCATGTGGCTTGCCACGTGGGCGGCGAGACGGACCGGCGCCGATCGGGCGGCCGATCGGACGGCCGAAGGGTGCGCGGCACGGGCGGTACGGCGGCGGCGGCGGCCGGCGTTACCATTTGGGCGGCGACGTGGGGCGGCGGGATGCCGCAGCTTTGCACGCGAGCGGAGCCGCGTGCACTCGGGCGGCAGCGCGAACACGGCCGAGGGGGCGAAGAGGGGCGGCTCACCGCGGGGTCGCCAGAGTTGGGGAAGATGACGACGACGACGGATGATTCGGCCATGAAAGAACGCGGGGAAGGGCGGCCGGGGCGGTACGAGCACCGGCGATAAGGGCGGAGGCGGCGAGGTTCAGGTGGCTAGGGGTGGCGAAAAAACGCACCGAAACCGGCGGCGAGCTCGAGTTTAGGGCACACGACGCGAGGGCAAACGAGAAAGTGAGAGGCTCGACTAGAGGCATGGGGAGGACGGGGAGGGCGAGGTGGTGCTTTTAAAGGGGATGAGGAGGTCGGGGGTGACCGGATAAGCGTGCACTTGCTCACCGGCGCAAATTTGGGGAAGTAATGGCCGGTGATGAAATCCGGCCGTTAGGGCGCGCGGGAGCGGCGGCCGGGAAGGGTTTTGAAGGCTGGCGGACCCAGGGAGTTAAGGCGAAGGGATTTCAGAGCGTGGGAAAGGCGGCCGCACGAAAAACGAGTGGAGAGGGGCGGCGAAAATGGCATTGAGGCGGCCGGGGTCGGGGGCGACGGTCTGACAGGCGAGCCCCACCTGTCGGCATCTCGGGATAAAGGAGGAGGCAAAATAGAATTATTTGCGGGCGCGAGGGTTTAACGGGCCGCGGCCTTCGGCCGCCGCGAGGGAGAGAGGAGGAGAGGCGTGCGTCGGGCGGGGACGGCCGGTCGGCTGGGCCAATCGGGTGGGCGCGCGGGTGGATGGGCCGTCGGCTCGGGCCGGCGGCCCACGGTCGAAATTGGGCGGGAAAGGACGAAGGAGAGAGAAAACTGATTTTCCCGGGATTTTTTAATTCCGATTTTGGTTTTAATTGGTTAAAAATTATTTCTTGTGCTCTAAAAATTCCACTAAAAATCCTGTTAATGTATTTTGACATGTAGAATTTTATAAAAATACTACCATGCCATTTCCATTTAGCATTTGTCTTTTAAAATTATTTGTTCTTTCCAGTTAATTCCAACAATTTTCTTTTATGAATTTCTTTTAGATTTTGAACAGGGAAAAACACCTCGGGGTGTTACAAACCTACCCCCCTTAAACGGAATCTCGACCCCAAGATTCGGAGGTACTGGCGAACAGATAGGGATGAGCGGCCTTTAGCTCATCTTCCCTCTCCCAGGTTGCTTCTTCTAGTGATGAGTCCATTGAACTCGGCAGAACCTAATAACCTTGTTCCGGGTCCTTCGTTCACTGGTTTCGAGGATCCGTGCTGGTTTCTCCATATAAGTTAGATCTTCCTGGATTTTGATCCGATCTAGACTGGCTTGTTCTTCCGGAACTCTCAGACACTTCTTGAGTTGGGAGACGTGGAAAACATCATGGATTCCTGCCATGGTGGGTGGCAGTTTGAGTTGGTATGCCACTTCACCTCGTCGCTCTTGAATCCGATATGGTCCCACATAGCGTGGTGCCAACTTGCCTTTGGTTTGGAATCGGTGCACTCCCCGAAGTGGGGTGACACGAAGATATACATAGTCTCTGACTTTGAAAGCTAGCTCTCTGCGGCGGTTGTCTGCATAACTCTTTTGACGAGACTATGCAACTTTCAGCCTTTTTCTTATGATTCTGACTTTCTCTTCGGCATCACTTAACACTTCAGTCCCGAACAACTGACGTTCATTGGTCTGATCCCAGAAAAGCGGGGTTCGACACTTTCATCCATAAAGTGCTTCGAAAGGTGCCATCTGTAAACTAGCCTGATAACTGTTGTTATAGGAGAACTCTGCATAGGGCAGGCTCTTATCCCAAGCTCCTCTGAAATCCAGAGCACAAGCTCGCAGCATATCTTCCAAAACCTGGTTTACACGTTCCGTCTGACCATCGGTTTGTGGGTGATAGGCCGTGCTAAAATTCAACCGGGTGCCAAGTTCCTCTTGTAGTTTTTGCCAAAACTTGGAGGTGAACTGACTACCACGATCAGATACTATCTTCTTGGGTACCCCATGAAGACACACAATCCTTGCAAGGTACAATTCCGCTAACCTTCTGCCCGTATAGGTGGTAAGCACTGGGATAAAATGAGCTACTTTAGTGAGACGGTCGATGATAACCCAGATAGAATCGTGTCCTGATGATGTCCGGGGTGGACCGGTGATGAAATCCATCCCGATTTCCTCCCACTTCCATTCCGGGATTTGAAGTGGCTGTAATAATCCAGCAGGCCTCTGGTGTTCTGCCTTTACTCGCTGGCATACATCGCATAGTGCCACAAACTCTGCTATTTCTCTTTTCATGCTAACCCACCAGAATTTCTCCTTAAGGTCCTGGTATATTTTGGTACTTCCCGGATGGATAGAGTACTGACTCTGATGTGCTTCAGTAAGGATTAACTTCTTCAATTCCTTATCTTCTGGCACACATATCCTGTTGCCCATCCATATGGTTCCGTGTTCATCTTCCGTGAAGTCACGAGCTTTTCCCACTCTCATATTCTTCTTAAGCTCAGCTATGTCAGGATCCAAGGCTTGAGCTATGCAAATTTGATCTAAGAGTGTGGGTTGGGCTTCAAGAGCGGCCACAATCCGGGTTCAACAATTCCCAGGTTTAGGTGCTTTACATCTTGTAGTAACTGTTCACATTTCCCTTGTATGTGGATAGAGTTGCAGTAACTCTTTCGGCTCAAGGCATCAGCTACCACGTTAGCTTTGCCAGGGTGGTAGTGTATACTTAGATCATAATCCTTGATCAAATCCAACCATCGTCGCTGACGGAGGTTCAAATCCGGTTGGGTGAAGATGTATTTCAGGCTCTTATGATCCGTATATATTTCACAGCGATTACCGACGAGGTAATGTCGTCATATTTTCAGAGCATGGACAGCTACTGCTAGTTCCAGGTCATGTGTTGGGTAGTTAGACTCATGAGGTCTCAACTGGCGGGAAGCATAAGCGACCACTTTTCCATCTTGCATCAACACACAACCTAACCCTTGGTGAGATGCATCGCAATAGATTTGGAAATCCTTGGTTTGATCTGGCAAGATCAATACGGGTGCGGACACCAGTTTTCTCTTGAGTGTTTCAAAACTCTGGTTGTGCTCGGCAGTCCATATAAACTTTTCATCCTTGTTTAACAACTGCATCAATGGCTTGGCAATCTTTGAGAAGTTTTCGATGAACCGACGGTAATAACCTGCAAGTCCTAGAAAACTTCTGACCTGGGTGATGGTTTTAGGTGGAGTCCATTTGGTTACTGCTTTCACACTGGAAGGGTCCACTGCGACTCCTTGGGCATCCATGATATGGCCGAGGAATTGCACTTCCTTCAACCAAAAAGCACATTTGCTAAACTTAAGCATAGAGCTGGTGGTCTCTTAACTTTTCGAGTACCAACCGGAGATGATGCTCATGTTCCTCTTCCGACTATGAGTAGATCAAGATGTCATCGATGAACACTATGACGGACTTGTCTAGGAATTCCATGAACACTTTGTTCATCAAATTCATGAAAAAGGCTGGGGCATTTGTAAGTCCGAAGGACATGACCGTGCACTCGTACAGACCGTATCGAGTGATGCGGTCTTGGGAATATCCTCCTCTCGAATTCTTAGCTGGTGATAGCCTGACCGTAGGTCTATCTTTGAGAACACCTTTGCTCCCTTTAATTGATCGAACAGGTCGTCAATCTTAGGAAGAGGGTATTTGTTCTTGATAGTGACCTCGTTGAGTGCACGATAGTCGACGCACATCCTTTTGGTCTTATCCTTTTTCTCCATAAATATTACTGGAGCACCCCAGGGCGATGTGCTCGGGCGGATATAACCTTTCTGTAACTGTTCATCTACTTGTTTCTTGACCTCTGCCAACTCATTGGCTCCCATTCTATAGGGCCTCTTGTGGATCGGAGCAGTGCCAGGGACTAGGTCAATCTGAAACTCTATTTCTCTTTTGGGGGGCATTGTGGTTAGGTCTTCCAGGAAGACTTTCGGGTACTCACAAACCACGGGAATATTTTCTAACTTCGCCTGGTTCTTTCCTTTCTCTTCGGTTTTCTCCTTAGCCAAGATCCGATTCAGACTTGCCACTACCCTCAGTGGTTTAGGGGAGCGGTAAACCACTTTCTTCCCTTCGTCATTGGTCAAGGAGATCGTGCGGCTTGCGCAATCGATCAGACCTTTATGACGGGTCAACCAGTCCATCCCAACGATGACATCCAAGTCTTTTGATTCTAGAAGGATAAGATTGGCTAGAAAGGGGGATCCTTGGATTTTTATTGCCACCGAAGGGCAAAAGTGGGCAAGTGTTCAAATGATTCCGGGAGTTTGAACCCGCATGAGTATCTTAAGTTTTAACACCGACAACCCATGTGTTCCCACAAATGCTTTTGATATGAAAGAATGGGTTGCACCCGAATCAAACAGATCGATGCATTAAAGGAGTTCACAGGGAACATACCCGATGACATCCAGGTGCGTCCCGTGCCTCCTCTGCCGAAGCATGATTCACTCTTGCTTGGATGAACCTGGGTGCGCGTTTTGGTCTTGGACACTTGTCTGCAAAATGTCCAGGTTCTCCACAGTTGAAACAGTTACCTGGTTTGAATCCCGAGTCCTTTGGTGGCATTGGCTTGGACTGCGGGGGCGGCTGCGCCGTTGGTGGACGCGGGGCCGGATTCCGCTGTGGCTGTCCGGGACGGCTTCCGCTGGGTTGGAAATTCCCAGGATGGTACGGGCGATGTTGGCGAACGATCATAGTGGTAGGTCCACTCTGACCACTCGGGGTGAAACGCGGCGCCGGGGATTCCCTTGCCGAGGTTGTGGCCTAAACCGGGTAGCCTTCCATTTTCGAGCATTTTATTGCGTTGATCTTCTTGACGGATGGCTTTGTCGACCAACTTCTCAAAGTCAGCGTATTCACCGGAGATGAGTTTGTCTGTTAACTCATCGTCCAGCCCGGCCAAGAACTTCTCTTGACGTTCGGCGTTAGTGCGTACATCCTCTGGAGCATATCGCGCTAAGCGATTAAACTCGTGCAGATACTCAGTGCCAGTTCGAGTGCCTTGCTCCAGGGATCTGAACTGCCTCTCTTTCTGGGCTCTATCCCTCCAGGAATGTGAGCCTTCCGGAATTGGTGGCAAAACTCTGCCCAAGTAACTGCGGGTGCATCCGCCCGACGGGTAACCAAGAGGTTGTCCCACTAGGCTAAGGCGGGGCCTTGGAGTTGGTGGGTGGCGAAAGACACCCTCTCCGGGTCTGTGCACTGGAGACGGTCCAACTTCTTTTCTATGGCGATGATCCAGTCATTAGCCTCCATGGGGTTGGTGGTGCTGGAGAAAGTTGAGGGTCGGACACGAAGGAATTCTGACAGTATGTTTGGTGGGGGAGGTGGTGGTGCGAAATGGTCGTGCTGATGCTGGATCTGCTGCTGAAACTATTGCATTATTTGCAACTGCATCTGCTGATGCTGCTGTTGCATCTGCTGCATCTTTGCAGCCATCATCTGGGTCTGGTTGGCTAGGACTTGTGCCAAAGTGATGTTCTCAGGTGGAGGAGGCGGGTTGTTGGCATTAGCACAGGTGTTGTTCTCAACTGACTCAGTGCTGGTGCTGCCATTCCTAGTGTTCACCATCTGAAGAAGCGGAACAGACAAGGCGGGGAGAAGGAGTAAAACAGATTGGACAGAAAAGTCGATCTTTATTACTTGTTTTGATCTGTTCTTTAATTAAAACACTTGAAACACACTCAACATCCTTAATTGGACAACCCGTATCCACACTTGATACAGGTTGACCACTACCCCACACAAGACTCCTAACACACAAAGAACTAAGCAAACAGAAAACTAGGAAAACGGTAAACTAAGGGTGGCGACGCTCTAAGGGTCGGAGCGGCTTCCACGGTCGGAGGAGTCGAAACCACTCCCAAGGGAGTTCCCGTCTTCCTTTTCCTTCGAGCGTCTTCGAGAGCTTGCTAACTCTTCTTTCCGTCCAGGGCTCTTGGAGCTGCCGCTGCTACTGCCCTTGCTGCTACTGGACACCGAGATCCATCCTCCTCCTTCGCTTGGGGCAGGGACCAGAGCAAGAGTAGGATCTGGCAATGGGGCGGGGACTGGGGAAGGTGGCGGTGCAGGAGGTGGAACCCTGGGCGCCAGCTGCATCCGCACCGAAGCCTTGGTGTTCTTCCACGGTGTGATCCTGATCCGAAGGATGTTGGGAGGTGGAAGTCCTTCAGACTAGCGATATCTTTCTTGAGACGATCCACCTCATCCTTCAAACTCTTGATCCTTAAGATCTTCTGGTCATTTAGAGCCTTTGCTGCTAGGTGGAGATCTGCATGCATCTTATCTAGCCCTTCAATCACCGTCCTCATGTGAGAGAAGGTGGTGTCGTTCTCCCCTTCAGCAGACTGGAAGGTGTTGACTGCTGACGAAGTTCGCCGCCGAGGATGGTACCGGTAGGAAGAGTGGCGGAGATGGTAGTCATGCATCTCCCTCATCCGAGCCAGCATCAGATAAGCAGCTTCTTGGCAGGCATGCTCATCTGTTCCTCCTGACGCAGTGACTACCATGTTCAGGATGTTGGTGCTGACGAACCCGTGCACCTCCAGGCGGACTTGGTGAGGCAACTCACTGCCGAATGGTGAGACAATAGTGTACTCAGGTGCATCCGGATAGCCCACTGCCAAGGCCATTCTTGCCGCTCCGCGACGAAACCCTTCAATCCCGACCGTTGTGGGTGACTGGACGGCTGGCATCTAGAGAAGACAAGGTAGGGGATCAATGCATGCTCAAACCCAAGTTAGATAAACGATAAAGGACTCAAGTAAAGTAAACAAGAAAAAGAGGGTTTTTGAGAACCATTTTTATGAGGCTAAGTAAAACTTCTAAGGACATCCCCTAGATGCTGCTGCAAAATAGATGCTTAGTTATAATATAAAATTGGCGACCATTCCCTCCTATCTCGACTTAGGACTTTGATCCCTTAGAAAATCCCCACTTGGCGGTTGAATAAGAGATCAAATGATTTTTCCAAATTTTAACTCTAAAATCCTATCACTTAGACTTGACCAAGTTTTCAAAATGTTTTGAGAGAGACTTAAAATTTTTCCCAATCCCGAGGAAACAAGACCCATTTTCCCGAAACGACTTCAAAAGCCAGGGCTTATGCATATGAAAAGATTCTGAGGGATCCTAAGGTTTTTCCGTTTGGCTTTTCCTACGGTCTGGAAATTGGCTCTGATACCAACTTGTCACGCCTAGAAATTCAGACCCAAATTTCCGAAGCTATATGTGTATTAAAATCCCTGTCCAGGACCAGCCAGGGTACACATACGACAATTGTTGATATTATAGTACCACGTCTTAGAAACAATACAAAAAGATTCCAAAAGAGCAACGGAAAAAGAAAAGGGCCTAAGCCTAAGCTTGACGCTGGCCACGTGGCTTCGACCACTCCACAGGCAGATTCCAGAGTGTAGGACAAAGCCTACTCCACTTCGTCTTCTTCTTCAGCTTCTGGCTCAGGTTCTGGTGAAGAGGCAAGGATGAGTACTTCCACGTACTCAGCAAGTCACACCGGAAGGGGAGAGGAATGAATGCAGGGAAGACAAGGGTTTGGCTAAGGTTTGCTTTTGCGCAAACGGCAGGGGTTTTTCCAAACAAAAAGACTTTTGAACACAAACAACACAATAATAATTTAAGTAATTTCAGCATTTTGAACACCAACACTGTCCAACGTTATCCCCACGTTGAGACAGGCCCAAACCATCCACCTATACTAGTCATGTTCCAAATAATCAGGGTGTAATAGCGTGAGACTAATCACGGAGAGCTCCTCGATCGCCCCATCACCGCGGGCACGACTATTCGAATAGGTTTACTCTGATCTGAGGTGTACAACTGTACCCACAAGGCACAGCCCCACAACACGGTCTCCCGTGCGCCGGAACACCACCGCGGTACCCCGAAAAGGCTACACTACGGGACCTACCCGACCCATTTTGGCTTGTGGATTGCACGGTCATTCTGCGAGGGGTCCCGTGAACCGGTCCTTAATTGCCATGGGCGCCGCTAATTAAAACCATAGCGCCCACAGCCCACCCTTTGCCATATTTTAGTTATTAGTCCGGTTCACGTGAACACTAATTATTATCCCTCGGAACAGATGTCCAGGAGAGGCATATTAAGTGAGAATGACCCATTTAGTGAGTTAGTGAGTCTAAGCCAGGCTAAGCATAACCTAGTCTTGAATCTAATCATATTATTTCCCCAAGTTTAATCAAAGGATTTGGGGTGCCAAACCTAAGGAATAGACTAGGCATAAGGTGTACTATTCCCCATGAAATGACATTATAAAAATACATGCAATTTCATAGAATAAAACAAGTATTTTAGCAAAATGGGAGCAATATAATCAATAATATAGTCTGACTTGCCTTGCTCTTCGGCTTGGGGGACTTCAGCGACGACTTCGAAGTAAACCGGGACGGCGAAACTACCGGGATCTACACGACAAACAAGCACTTCAACAAAATAGGCTAAAAAGCTACTGAAATAAGGAACAAAACCATTTTAATGGATTCTTGGCATTTTTATGAATTTAACGAAATTTGAATGGGCTAAAACGGAGGTCGGATTGAAAAGATATGATTTTTAGAAGTTTTCTTGATTTTTACTAAAATAGAAAAAAATCCTTAATTGATTTATTGCGTAATAAAACCCGGGGGAGGCGTCAGCGGCTAGGGCTGACGTCAGCGGCCAAGGGCTGACGTCAGCGGCCCGCGGGAGCGCCGGTCCACGGTGGACCGGGTCCATGGCCGGACCGGGCGGTGCACCACGTGGCGCACACGTGGTGCCGAGGTGGCGACCACGTGGCTTGCCATGTGGGCGAGCGGGGACGGACGACGCCGATCGGGCGAAGCCGATCGGATTGCCGGGAAGAGGTGCGGCAGCACGGGCGGTACGGCGCGGCGGCGCACGGCGGCCGTCGGCCGGCGGTACCATTTGGGCGGCGGCGCGGGGCGGCGGGATGCTGCGGCTTCACGCGCGGGCGGAGCCGCGCGCACCCGGGCGGTAGCGCGAACACGGCCGAGGGGGCGAAGAGGGGCGGCTCACCGCGGGGTCGCCGGAGTTGGGGAAGATGACGACGACGACGGATGATTCAGCCACGAACGGGTGCAGGGAAGGGCGGACGGGGCGGTACGAGCACCGACGATGAGGGCGGAGGCGGCGGCGAGGTTCGGGGTGGCTAGGGGTGGCGGAAAAACGCGACCGAAATCGGCGGCGAGCTTCGAGTTTTGGGCGCACGACGTGAGGGCAAACGAGAGGGTGAGACGCTCGAGTGGAGGCGTGGGGAGAACGGGGAGGGCGAGGGTGCTTTTAAAGGGGATGGGGAGGTTGGCGGTGATCGGATAAGCGCGCAATTGCTCACCGGCATAAATTTTGGGAAGTAATGGACGGTGATGAAATCCGGCCATTAGGGCACGCGGGAGCGGCGGCCAGGAAGGGTTTTGAAGGCCAGCGGACCCTGGGAGTTAAGGCGAAGAAATTTCGGAGTGCGGGGAAGGCGGGCGCGCGAAACGAGCGGAGAGGGCGGGGAAATGGCGCGAGGCGGCCGGGGTCGGGACGATGGCTCGACAGCGGGCCGCACTGCCGCGTCCCGGATAAAGGAGGAGGCGAAATAGACTTATTTGCGGGCGCGAGGTTTTAACGGGCCGCGGCCTTCGGCCAGCACACGAGGGAGAGGGGATGGAGGCACGCGTCGGGCGGGGACGGCCGGTCGGGCCGGGCGCGTGGGGGAGGATGGGCCGTCGGCTCGGGCCGGCGGCCACGGCCAAATACGGCGGGAAAGGACGGAGGAGAGAGAAAACTGATTTTCCGGGATTTATTAATTCTGATTTTGGTTTTAATTGGTTAAAAATTATTTCTTGTGCTGCTGAAAATTCCACTAAAAATCCTGTTAATGTATTTTGACATGTAGAATTTTATAAAAATCCTACCATGCCATTTCCATTTAGCATTTGGCTTTTAAAATTATTTGTTCTTTCCAGTTAATTTCAACGATTTTCTTTTACGATTTTCTTTTAGATTTTGAACTGGGAAAAACACCTCAGGGTGTTACAGCCGGCCTGCCAAAGGAGATCGAGGACTAGCGAGCGAAGATCAAGGCGGCCGTGTCAAATCTGTCCGATATGGCCAAGGCAATGAAGCCGATCCCGGGGAACGACGCAGCCGATGCGAAGGCCATTGAAGAAATAGACAGGATCCGTCGTAGGGAAATATTGGCTATCAAGGACTTCCTCTTGCGCTGAACTCACTTGTAATAGCTGGCTAGGTATTCTTGTACTTAACTTTTTTTGCACGTTTTGTAATCAGCTAAGACATCTTCTGTAACCGGCTAATCGCAACTCAATCCTTGTTTAATGTATGCTTGTCGATTATCTCAAACTCACTTGATGCCGATTACTTCAAAAATGTTTGAAAATCGTGAAATTTTTTTGTCCTGCCTGCTTGACATCCCTGCTTGACATCGCATTGTTGTCGTATATGCCCCCTAATTTTGTTGATGGTGTTCCCGGTGTTAACAAAATTATCGAATCAAATATCCTGTTGCTGTCGGCTAGGCTAAGCCGATGTATGAACATTAGGGGAAAAACTTGGCGTGAAAACACCCTAAAGGCGATGCGTACGTTACAACGCATCGGCTAACATGAATCGGCACGACCATGGCCGAATCACAAGTTGATCCATACACTGGGATAGTATTTCTTTAAATATTTGCCATTCAGAGCCCTCCCAAACACTTCTCCATCTAAAACTTCTAGCATATAAGCTCCTTTAGAGACGCACTTGTGGACCTTGAACGGCCCTTCCAAATTTGGGGACCATTTGCCGAACTTATTGTCTCTTGACCCGATCGGCAATACCAATTTCCAAACGAGTTCGCCCTCTTCAAACAACTTAGGGACAACCTTCTTGTTATAATGGCGGGCAACTCGTTCCTTATCCTTTGTCACTTTTTCCAAGGCCCTCATCCGTGACAACACCAAATCTTTTGATTCATCAACCATGAGGTTGTAGTAATCATCGACTGTAAGTTGATCTTGTAACTGAATTCTTCTAGAGTCGATGATGTTTTCCCATGGTAAAACTGCTTCGTGCCCATAAACTAGTTTATACAGAGGAACTTGGATAGATCCGTGGCAAGCCATTCGAAAGGCCCAAAGTGATTCAGCTAATCGGCTATGCCGTTGCTTAGGATATTCAGAAATCTTCCTCTTTATCAGCTTAATCAAGCTCTTGTTTGAAGCCTCTGCTTGCCCGTTTGCTTGAGCATAATACGGCGAAGAATTGAGTAGCTTGATTCCCATGCCGTTGGCAAACTGAATAAACTCATCCAATATGAAGATAGATCCCTGATCTGTTGTTATTATTTGGTACACGATGTGTTCTTTAACAAACTCGATTGCGTCCTTCGAATCGACCTTCTTTAGAGGGATTGCTTCCACCCACTTCGTGAAATAATCTGTTGCCACTAGTATGAATTTATGTCCCTTACTTGAGGGTGGAATGATTTGGCCGATCATATCTATTCCCCAACCTCTGAACGACCAAGGCTTTATTATAGGGTTCATAGCCGATGCTGTTGCCCTTTGTATAGCCCCGAATTTCTGACAATCCTGGCAGCCCTTGTAGTAGTTGAAACAATCCTCTAGCATTGTTGGCCAAAAATACCCTGCTCTCCGCAGTAACCACTTCATCTTATGAGCCAATTGGTGCGTGCCATAGATCCCTTCATGCACTTCTTCGATAGCCACCTTGGCTTGATCGACACTGAGACATTTGAGTAGCATGCCATCAATCGTCCGATAATATAAGTCTCCATCGAGCAAGACATATCTTAAAGCTTTGTAGCACAATTTCCTTGAAGCTGACTGGGAAGGATTCTGCAAATAATTGTAGACTTCAAACGTCCAGTCATCAGCTGTTATGGTGGCAATCTTTATCTCAATATCTTTTGTCATCGGCTTGTAACCCGATGCCTCTTGAGCTAAATCATTGGCTTCTGCATTCTGCTCCCTGGGGATATGCTTTAATGTCACTAGCCGAAACCTGTCCATCAATTCTCGACATTGTTGATAGTAGACCATCAGCACATTATTTTTGCACTCATATTCTCCCGACAACTGGCTGATGACTAACAGTGAATCCCCCATAATTTCGACGGTGTCGGCTTTGACTTCTTTGAGAAGATGCAATCCTTTGAGCACTGCCTCGTATTCGGCTTGGTTGTTTGTGGCGTGGGGGTTGATTGAGAATGAGAATTCAAAACTCGCCCCCCTTGGGGATATAATTACCAAGCCGATACCGCATCAATGTCCAAGGCATAATTTCCACTGAGCCGATTGAATCATTTCTATGTTCGACTATAAAATCGGCTATGGCCTGTCCTTTAACTGCCCTGGGTGCCTGGTATCTCAAATCAAACTCTGTTAAGGCAAAAATCCATTTTTCAACTCGTCCTTTTAACACCGGAGCCGATAGCATATATTTGACTACATTGGCTTTGCATATTATTGTGCACTCATTGGACAACAGATAATGTCTTAGCTTGGTACATGAGAAATACAGGCAAAGACATAATTTCTCCACTGGTGAATACCTTGTTTCTGCATCCAATAGCCGCCGGCTAAGATAAAAGATGGCCTTTTCCTTCCCTTCGACTTCTTGGATTAATACTGAGCCGATTGACCTATCGTCGGCTGACAGATATAATTTGAATGGTATCCCTTTTTGTGGAGAAATCAGAACTGGAGGCGAGCTTAAATAATTCTTGATATTGTCCAATGCTTTCTGTTGCTCTGCCCTCCAAGTGAATGCTTGATCGGCCTTAAGCCGAAGCAAAGGTATGAACGGCTCCATCTTTTCTAAAAGATTGGCTATGAATCGCCTGATGAAGTTGATTTTGCCAATCAGAGATTGCAGTTGCTTCTTGTCCTTTGGAGGTTGTATTGTCTTAATAGCATTGGTGTTCCTTGGTGTAACTTCGATCCCCCTCTCATGAACAAGAAACCCTAAAAATTGCCCGGCCAACACGCCGAACACGCATTTCAGTGGATTCATCTTGAGGCCATACTTCCTTGTTCGCTCCAAAACTTGTCTAAGATCAGCTATGTGATTTTCCGCTTCCCTGGACTTGACAACGACATCATCAATGCAAATCTCTACCAGGGAGCCGATCATATCATGGAAAATGTAATTCATGGCCCTTTGATAAGTCACTCCAGCGTTTTTCAACCCAAATGTCATGACAACCCATTCATACAAGCAGATTGCACCTGGGCATCAAAAAGCAGTCTTGTGGATGTCTTCTTCGGCCATAAAGATTTGGTCATAACCTGCATTACCATCCATGAAACTTATTATTTTGTGGCCGGAAGCAGCATCCACTAGTAAATCGGCTATGGGCATTGGGTATTCGTCCTTAGGGGTAGCCTTGTTTAAGTCCCTAAAATCAATGCAGACCCTAAGTTTACCATTCTTTTTTATCACTGGAACAATGTTCGAGACCCATTCGGCATATCGGCAGGGCCGAATGAATCCAACGTCATATAGCCGAGTGATTTCGGCTTTAATTACGTCATACATATCGGCCTTAAATCTCCTAGGAGACTGTTTCAATGGCCGATAACCCGGCTTTATAGGACAACCAATGCACAACAATAGATGGGCTAAGACCAGGCATCTCGAAGTACTCCCAAGCAAAACAATCTTTATATTCCTTTAACAAATCAATAAGCTAGGATCTACAATGAGAAGACAAATTTTTACTAATATATGTCGGCCTAGGCCTGTCTCCGGAGCCGATATCTATTTCTTCTAGCTCGTCGGCCGACATAAAACCTTGCCCAAGCTTGCCATCGTCGTCGTCTACAGTGTCCGTGCCGTAGATGCTTGAGCCCTCCACGATGCCTTCAAAGTAGCAGCTGCGGCTCCTCATCTCCAATTGGCTGTATGGCAGAATCAGACACTTTAAGAAAATCGGCTCGCCAGATTTTTCGGACAAACAATCGATGCCATCGATTTCCCATAATGGCAAATCGGCATTAGCGACTCTTACTGACCTATCGGCTGGTACAATCTCGATCTTGTCACTGTCCCATTGTATCAGACTTTGGTGCATGGTGGAAGGGACGCAACAGTTTGCGCGGATCCAGTCCCTCCCAAGTAGCAAGCTTTAAGACCCCTTCCTGTCGATGATAAAGAAGGTTGTGAGCACGGTTTTGCTGCCGACGGTCAGCTCCACATTGAGTACACCCTTGGCCTCTGATGGGTTGCCGCCGAAGTCTTTAAGTACCATATTTGTTTTGATCAAGTCTTCGGCTCCCTTGGCCAATTTTTTGAAAGTTGCATAGGGCATCAAATTTACCGCAGCCCCTCCATTGACCAACATCTTGGACATCGGCTTGCCGTTGACAAATCCCTTCACGTAGAGTGGTTTGAGATGTCGATTTTCAGTTCCCTCTGGTTTGTCAGAGATGGCTTGATCTGGGGATAAGGCTAGCTTGGCAAGAGCGTCCTCAACGCTATCTGCATTGGCCTCGGTGACGTCGAATTCGGCTGGCAATATGAAACCATATTGACTGATGCAGTAGCTTTTCCTTTACCTTTGGCTGCCCTCCTAGCTTGATCGGCTGGGCTTTCTTCGGCTTGGCTTTCATCGGCTGGTGCGGTTTCCTTCTTGGGCCTCCACTATTTCTTGCCCAGCCGACGACGCTGATCCCGAATCATCTGCCGAACTTCTTCTTCTTGTCCCTCGCGTTTCAACCTCTGGATTCTTCTCTTCTTAGTTTTAGTGAACAGGTCAGAAGGGTACCATTGGGGGTTAGCCGATTGATTATCATCGACTGCTTCTCCGTCGTAGTATTCGTCATTCTCATCTTCTTCGAAGAAGTCTTGATTGATTGGGCCGAGCCGATCGTGGACAGACTGTCGTGTCTGGTTCAGCTGCACGGCCCTGGGGACGAATTGAGTTGGGCTTCGAATCGGTGGGTCTCTGTATTCGTCCTGGCGGTACTCACTGCAAGCCGGGCAGTTTTTGATCGTTGGCAGCCTCATCCCCGATTCCCAACAGAATTAGAAAAACTCGCATCGCCAGTGCAGATCGCAGTCGCTGTGATGCCTAATATGGTGGAAGCCTGTAACCTCGGGCTCCCTCACATAAGGCCTGTTGCGCCGAGCTTCTTCTTCCCGCCAAAACCGTTGTTGAAAGCGGTGTCGGCTGTCCATGCAGATCGGCCGTTGATCAGCCGATCGGGCAGCGGGACGCGCCATGTTGATTGGCACGGCTTGGTCTCCAGTTGGCTTCTTCTCTGCCTTGACCCTTTTGAGAGTTTCGGCTAAGCTGTTCGTCATTTTGTTCTGCCGATCAGCTCGCTTGGGGCCGGCTTGAACCACGTTGACCAGGAAAGGGTTTCCGTCTACCTTCATTGGCCGAGGTGAATCGGCGAATTTGAGTTTCTCGGCCTCGATCGCCGACTGGATCTGCTGCCTGAAAACTTTACAATCATTAGTGGCATGGGAGGTGAAGTTGTTCCACTTACAGTACTTCTTCTTCTTGAGTTCGTCGGCCGATGGGATCACATGATTCTCGGGCAGTTGGATTTGCTTCTCCTTTAGCAATAAATCGAAGATCCTATCGGCCTTGATAATGTCAAAATCATATTTCTTTTCCTTGGCCGTTTTCAGCAGCCATTGGCAGACGATGGCCTTTTTGTTCTTGGCCCATTCGGCTACCTTGACCTCTGCGTCATCGTCGCTGGAATCAGAGGCTGATTCGACGATGACTTGAGCTACCTTCTTGACGACCTTTCTTGATTCCTGAAATCTCTGTTCATGGGCCGTCACCTTCTGCGCGAGATGCACCAAACTGTCGAAGTCCTGAGCCAAAAAATGCTCACGGATCGGAGCGATTAGCCCGTGGAAGGCCAAATCGGCTAGCTGGGCATCGGATAGCACCAGGCTGTAGCATCGGTTCCTAATCTCTGTGAATCTTTGAATATAGTCTTGAACCGATTTGTCATGTTTCTACCTAATGCTGGTGAGGTCCGACAATTTTATCTCATGATTGCCAGTGTAGAAGTAGCTGTGAAACTATTTTTTGAGATCGGCCTAGCTCTAAATAGAGTTGTAAGGCAATGAAGAAAACCAAGTGAAAGCCGATCCCGACTGCGAGAGTGGGAATAGATGAACTCTCAAGGCGTCTGTAGCCGATGCCTCTCCACACTGGGCTAAGAATCAGCTGACGTGCTCGTATGTTGAAGTGCTGTCCTGCCCCGAGAATTTGGAGAAGTCTGGGACCTTGTACCGGTTGGGAAATGACTCCCTCTCAAAGTGCTCTGGGTATGGATACCGATACATATTCCCATAATCTTTTGGCTTAAGGCATAATTGATCGCGCATAACATCGGCAATCAAATCGACCCAAGTTTTGTTGTCTTGAACCTGTTGTATCGGCTCGTATTGATCATACTGCATGTGTGCTTGCCGATACTGAGGCGGCGTTTGAGGCCGATAATGCCAATCTTGATGGCCTCCCTGGTACTGATACTGAAGTGGGTTGCCAGCGGGAGGCGGTCGATTTGCCAGGGGTGTCTGTGGTTCTGGAAGGAGCTGTCGGGCACCGGCATTGTATTGTGCTCCTTGAATAAGATTGGCAACCAGTTCTTGCTACCGATTGAAATTGACCATGCCGGCTAGCTGCTCCTGGAGAGGATGCTATTGCCGGTTCAAGATAACGGGTGATGGTCTTGAAGCCGATGTAGATGTATTGGGCTAATTGAGGACTCCTCCTGGTGGCCCTGGCTGTATCGGAGGCAGGATCGGCCGGTTCTGGGTCAACAAGACTCTATAATTAGGGAATTGGCTGTCCGTGAAGTAGGTTGGCCCCCGCTGTAGCTGATCGGCAATTTTGGAATCGACCACAGTGGCAATCATGTTATTCAGAGTGTTGACCAAGATGCCACTTTGATTGACGAGTGCATGATGTACAGCCGAATCGATCCGGTCCTGCAAGGTATGCAGCTCCAAATCGTCTTATTCTTGTTTTGGCTCCTCCATCTTGCATTTTCCTTTTGTATCATCTGAGGAGGATGCCTTGAGGTCGTCAATGCTGAATTTGTACTTCTGGTGGACGGCCCCGGATCTGGTCTGGGCAAAAGATTGCAGATAGTTGGCCTGCATTTCCTCCACCATTTTCTTGTAATCGGCCAATTGCTCGGCCGACAGTTGCTCCATCTTGACAAGAATTGCATTTTCTTCGCTGATTTCAGGGCTCTTGACGTTAACCATTGCGTCGGCTTTGTCGAAGTGCTTTAACCGAGTTGATGGTCCCACCAGGCATGCCAAGAAGCATGTTGATGAGAAAATTCTCTCATGCGCTGGCCTGGGAAATTTGCTTAGCTCCAGTGCAGGTCCGTCCTTGGCTACTTGTGATGATCTAGGGGTGCCAATTGGTTTGATCTGCTAACCAATAAGAAATAATAAACATATACATGTGTTAAGGTTAAAGTTAGATCCTACCGGATCGGCTTAGGAAACCAACTTGCATATAATTGCCTTCTCGAAGTATATTTAAACCAAGTGACTGGGATAGATCGGATGTGCTGAGACAGTATGAATCACTTAACCTAAATATACATCAAGATAATAAATATATGCGTTCATAACCTAGCCAATGCTGCAGGTCTAACGTGAATCGGCTAATACTCCGATACATCTTATAAAAATATATCGATCTAACCTAAATGCGTTAAACATAGATCAATCGGCTGTCGGCTGATGCCAACGGACTGATGCTGGCTTAAGGCATTTAACTAAATTGAGATTTTAATATAAGAGGCACCTTAATATCCAATAGTAAATAATGCTAAAAGATTATTAAATCAGGTAAGGCTGGCTGAAACCCCCCAGCACTGTCTCTATGACTTAATAGATCATAGATGATGCAACATTAAGTACAAAAAGATAGTATTAGATCTATATAGATCGATATAAACCCTTCAAGACGGTGGATACAACATATAACCTAGTCCAACATCTAGATCTAGCTCTGTCGGCTGCTGTCTCCCGAGAGAAATGAGCCGACAGCGAGATAGATCTAGAATTGTTCTAGATCATATATCGTATATGATAACTTGCGCAGTTTATAACATTAAACCTAGAGTGTCATAATGATGTAAGCACTAGATTCGACGAAATAAACCACTAATGACGAGAATTTACCTTATTCGGGGTTCGAATCGATGCAGCCCGAAGCCAGATCAAGAACTCGTCTAAAAGAAAATAGGAGGCGATGCGCCGAAGTTGTATTAATGTGTGACTGATATTTACAAGAGGTCTCGGGTCCTATTTATACCCAGGAATAACACTATCCGTGTAAGACACGGTTTCTATCTAATCTACTATTCAAAATACGACAATATCTCGGGATACAGTCCCATGTCGCATTACAAAAGGAAATATCTAAACAAACCCTATTTTACAAATACAATTGCCGTTACAGGACTTTATCCATAGATGGCAATATTTTAATGAACATTTGGGAACCGAATCTTCCTTCTATCTTCAAGCTTCTTTATCGGAAATAGTTCCATCTCCTTCTCTGAATCGGAATCGGCTATCGGCTATCCATGTCCGATTTGGCCTTAGCCGACTGGTCTTCCAGCCGATTTGATCGTGGCCGATGCAACCTCTGTTTTCTCCGCAGATCATTCTCTAATCCGATTCCACTATAATCTCGGCTCGGACTTAGGGATTTAGTTACCAAATTCGGTCGTTAACAAGGGCCCTATTGGATTCATCATTGTGTACCACGAAATGCATATTTGCTTGAAGGCCTTGATGGAGAAGTGTTTGGAAAAGCCTTTAATGGAAAATATTTGAAAAATTATTATCCTAGCGTCTGGATTAACTCGTAATCGGTTGAACAATAGCCGATCTATGAGATAGCCGATGTATAAGCATCGCCTCAAGATGATCGATATAAAATATCGCCCTTATAACAAATATATAAGTAAACTGAGGAGAAAGCAAAAGCGAATTGAGAGTCAATAATTATATTACATGTCAAGCCCGAAAATTCATGAACCAGAATTTCGAGCTGAATGTGCATTAAACCCCTGTCCAGGACTGGCCAGGGTACACAGACGACAAATTGACATACAGATCCATGTCTTACAAAACATAATATAAGTCTTACAAATGCAGTGGAAAGTAAAAATGAGCTAGTCTAAACAACTTGACGCTCGCAGCATGGCGACTCCACTCCACGGGCATCCTCGACAGTAGTGATGAAGCCTACTCTTCCGAGTAACCTTCATCCGAGTAGTACTCCAGCTCTGAGGTGGGGAAGATAGAGCACGACTGAGTACTACCCACTGTACTCAGCAAGTCATACCAATAGGAGGTATGATGCAAGTAATTCCAAAGAAGGCTAGGGGTTCTTTTGTATAAAGTAGACATTTAAGAGCAGTAGTTGAAAGCAATAAAATTGTTGAATTTAGTTGCTGGTCGTGCCACTAACTTCCCTAGGTGGGAGGGCCCCAAGAAGTTCCTCCGGTGTGATCCGTCTCGTCACATGACTCTGACCCAAAAGTTGCGTCATGTGGAGTTCGCTCTCGGCAACTGCTGGCCAGTCAACTTTGTCATGATGATGGAGGCAGTCTCGGACGACGAGGCCACAGGCTCACAGGAGTCCGATGCCCATTGCAACGCCTGACGAGGCCGCAACGCCGACCGGGCGGCACCACGTGAGCTAGCCCTGCCGGCTTGCGCCCAACCTCGAAGCCAGGCCCCTGCCTTCACAATGGAGTTCGAGGGGCATCAGGTCTTTCGCTCCCTGTGGATAACCTGGTCGCTATTGACAGTACGCTCGTCACCCTTTCAGACTCTCTGGAGGTGCGGAGGGCGATGACTATGGCCCAGGTGGCAGCTGCGTAGCTCAATGCACCAGGCCCTTTCGAGCGCCTCCAAGCGCGAGTCATGTACCTTCGCCTCGCGTCTCTCAGATTCATGCCACGGGGGCCAAGGCCGCACTAGCCGCTTCAGAGGGGCGTCAGAGGGGGGCTAGATCCCCTGGGCGACGGGACGGTTGTTACGCAGCGATGTGCGCGAGGTCATCACGCAGTGGCTCGATGCACGGAACGCCATCGAGCGCCATGTAGTCGAGCGCAGACGCCTAGAGCTGTGCCGCAGAGAGAGCTATGATCGGAAGCATGGAGCGGCCGAGCGTGCAGTTGGCATCGTTTCTCCTCCCTGGCACAATAGTTTTCTCGTCTTCACCGATCACCTCCGCCGGGTGGAATGGCCCAAAGGGTTCCACCCGACCGGGATCGATCCCTATGATGGTAGAACATACCCTTCTTTATGGTTACGGCTCTACTGTACGACCATTTGCGCTGCCTGTGGCAATGACCATGTGATGACGAATTACTTTCCCGTCATGTTAGCGCTGACTGCCATCAACTAGCTGGCTAGCCTCCCCGAGAACTCCATCAATTCTTGGGATGACCTCTGCGATGCTTTCATTGCCAACTACCAAGGCACCTGGCAGCGACCCGCCTCCCGTTATGACCTCTGACTAGTCCAGCAAGGGGTTAGTGAGTCAATTCAGGACTACATTCATCAATTTTTCAAGCAGCGCAATACCATCGCCAGCATTTCTAATAGCGACATGATGAGCATTTTCTCCGAGGGCCTTCACAAGCCTTTCGAGTTGTCTCAGAACTTGGTCATGTTTCTGCCGACCTCCCCCGCGGACATGATCTCCACTGCTGAACTCTTCACCAACACGAAAGATGCCGAGCGACAGCAGATGCGTGATGTCAAGCGTTGGTCGTCGAAGGAATCTCGGGACAAGGAGCCAGCCGAATCTAACGAGCGGTACCCGAGAGGGGCCATTCGCTGACCTCCCGATCGCTCTCGATGGGAAGACGAGGGTCGAAGGCCAAACCTCGAGGTTGAGGCCGTCGATGAGTCTGGGCCAGGGCTGAGGAGTGAGGCCTCGGATGAGGCTCTCCAAGAAGCTCTAGACGGGCTATGCATCTTGCACCCGAGGGGCAAGCACACTATCCGACAATGCTACATTCTTCGAGACCATTTGGCTCAAGGGACGCAAGGCAGCTAGCAACCCCCAAGGGGTCATTGAGGGAGGGGCCACGGGGCAAAACGCCAGAAAGAAGAACACCCAGGAGAGGACTTCAAGGAGCTGACTCGGAGGATCAACATGATCTTCGGTGGGGAGGTCACCTCGGAGGGCCGCCGACAAGGGAAACTGCTCGCCCGACGGGTGAACACTACTCCCATGGCGTCTCTAGGTTGTCTCCGCTGGTCGGAACTTCCAATCTCCTTCTCCCGAGCGGACCAGTGGGCCAACATCCCAAAACTCGAGCGTTACCCGTTGGTGGTGGACCCGGTGGTCTTTAAGGTGTGCCTCAGATGTGTGCTTATCGATGGGGGGAGCGGCATCAATGTGCTCTTCCGAGGAACGTTGCACTTTCTTGAACTCCCCATTGCCACCCTTGAACCCACCGACTCACCCTTCTACGGAATAGTCCTGGGCAAAGCCAGTATTCTGCTCGGTGATTCTCCCTCCTCGTGACGTTCGGGATGAGGGAGAACTATCGCACTGAGTTCATCAGTTTTTACCTGATGGACTTCGAGGTCGCCTATCATGCGGTGCTCGGGCACCCGCTCTTGCCAAGTTCATGGCAATCCCGCATTACACGTATCTGGTCCTCAAGATACTAGGTCTTGCTGGAGTAATCTCTGTGTCGGGTGATGTCGTTACTTCCCACGCTTGTGAGAGCGAAAGCCTCACTTTGTGCGAAGCTGCTGACTGTTTGTGCCGCATACGGGAACTCGCCTCCCATGCAGATGATGTCGCCTTGGCTGGAGTCTGAGGATGGCTCCCCCTCTGACGCTGGCAGCCCTAAGGCTGTGCAGGCCAAAGCTAGCAAGGCGCGAGCTCCACGTTTCCCACGATTTAAGGTCGGGAAGGTTCCAACCTCAATGAACCTCTTGGACATTGGTTAGGCTTGTAGGAGCAAGGTTCATCAAAATAGTTGTACTATCTTAAGTCGCTTGTCTGCCCGACATTTGTAAAAAAAAGAAGAGAAGGAGAAAAGGAAGGAGAAGCGTCAAATGGAGAATGTGTGTTGCTTAAACTATGTCAAAACATTTTCCCCCGATCCCCTTTCAGGCCATGATGGCTATGGTCGGGGACCCAGGGTATTGCAAGTGGTAACTGAGATTTTTTGGCCATCATGCACGCACGATTAGAGCCCCGAGTGATCTCTGTCATTGCACCCGTTGTCTTTCAATCGGACTTCGTCAAGTGGGATCGAAACGGCTGACTGGAGGAGCCGGATGTCACGCCCAGAAATTCAAGCCAGAATTTCCGTAGCTAATTTGTGCATTCAATCCTCGTCCAGGCATCGGCCAAGATACACGAATAGACAATTATTGATATTACAGTCTTAGAAATAGTATAAAAGATTACATAAATGCAGCGAAAAAGAAAAGACTGACTAAACTAAAACTCTAACTCTTGCGACTGAACTCCAACACGTCACAGGCAACCTTGATGTCGGACGCAAGCCTAATCCTCGTTGAAACTTTCTCCTTGTGCAACCTTTGGCTCTGGTGAGGAATATTAAGCAAGACTGAGTACTTTCCACTGTACTCAATAAGTTATACAGGAAGAGAAGGTATGATGTAGGATAATTCACAAGGAAGGAATAGGGTCTCAATTGCATAAACAACATTTCAAAGATAAAATAATAGTTGAAAGCAGTAAAATAGTGATAATAATTAAGTAATATTAAATAAACACTATCCAACATTAAACCCGCATTGCAATAGGCCCAACCATCCATCTATACTAGTCAAGTTCCATTGGTCAAATTATTTACTTAAATGAGACTAATCACGGTGAATCTGGTTGATCGCCCATAACCATGGGCACGACTATTCGAATAGTTTTATTCTGATCAGAGTTGTACAACTGTACCCACAAGACATAGCCCCAGGACACGTTACCACGTGCTGGTGTACCACCATGATACCCCGGAAAGGAACTGTGACAGGACCCTTCACATAACCCCCTCTAACCAATCGTACAACACCAATGTTTTGTCCCCACTCCCATCAGGGTAATGGGCAGCCCCCTCATGTGCCGTGGTGAATCCGAAAGCTGATCAACCCATAAAACCGGGGCCGACCCAACTCCATCACGCCCACCCTCACTAGGGTACGTCAGCTAGAGACAACTATACTACAGATCCAGCCATTACCCATGCTGGCTTGTGGTATGAACGGTAGTTCTTCCAGGGTTTTCCGAGAACCGGTGCTTAATTGCCATGAGCAGTCTAGCAAACAATCCAACCATGTTCCCACAACCCACCATTATCATATTTCAATATTATTAGAACAGTACCGCATACTTGGCATCATCTGAGTATTAGTCTCCACTAAAATATTTGATTAATGTGATTCCCTTATGTGAGCTAATTAATCTAAGCCAGGCTAAGCATGTCCTAAACCAATATCTAGTCATATTGAACCCAAGTTATCAATGGTATAAAGTATTCAATTCCTATGGCTGAGTACAATAGGTATAATAGTCCCATGAAATGACATTCTAAAACATATGCAATATTTGAAAGAAATGAGATATTTAAATAAAATAGGTACAATATGATCAATGTAAAGTATGACTTGCCTTGCTATGAAGATTGGGGAACCTCGGCGACTACTTCGAAGTAACGGGATCGCCGGAATTAGCGAAATCTACACGACAAACAAAGCACTCAACAAAACATGCTAAAAGTCTACTGAAACAACACAAGAAACTATTTTTAATGGATTCTTGACATTTTTATGGATTTAGTGAAATTTGAATGGACTAAAACGGAGCTTGGATTAAAAAGATATGAATTTTAGAAGTTTAATTGTGATTTTTAAACTAAAGAGAAAAGCCTAAACAATTTATTGTGAAATTAAGTCCCTTGCTGACGCAAGCAGTGCGCACGGGCGGCGGGTAGGGCTGGCATCAGAATGACATCATGATGATGTCAGCGGCGGGTACGGCCTAGGGTTGACGTTAGCTAGGGCTGACGCAAGCGGGGCCGGGGCTCGGTCCACGGTGGACCGAGTCCATGGACGTGGTGCGGCGGCGGCTCGCCATGTGGTAGCCATCCACGGCGCGACGGCGGAGATCGGACGCCGGGTGCACGGGCTGCACCAGACGGCCCCAATCTACCCATGCGGTAGATCGGACGGCCGGAGGCGTGCTAGGGTTAGGGTTCCGAGGCGGCGGTGGCGGTCGAGCTTGGAGCGGCCGACCATGGCCGCGCGGCGGCCAGCCGCTCGGCCGGAGCGGAGCAGACACGGCGTGCGGCGACCATGGACGGCGCGTGCACGGGCGGGATGGTGTGGCGACACGAGCTTGTGCGCGGGGCGAGGAAGGAAGAGAGGGAGGGAGAGGCCTCACCGACGACGGAGACGACGATGGTGGCCAACGGCGGCGAGCGGCGGCGCTAGGGGATTTTAGGACAAAACGGTGGCGACGAAAAGGGAGAGAAAGCGGCGGACGACGGCGGTTTTATAGGGGCAAATGGGAGGCCGATTCGGGCACGAACGGCCCCCCCGAATTGCTCACCGGCGCAATCGGACTCGGCGGTGGTTTCGGACTGGCTCCAATAGTTGTGGGGTGCTAAAAAGGCCGCGCACGGCGCGGGGGAGATGGCCTGGGCCCCGTGTGGGCCCGACACGGTGTGGGCTTGCATGAAGAAGGCGTGACAGGGCGATGGCGCATGACGTGGGGGAGACGGCCCCGACAGGTGGGCCCCACCTGTCGGTGACCCAAGTGGACGGGGAGGCCGAGCGGACTTCGCGGGCGGTGGCCCGCTCGTGGGCCTCGTCCCACGGCCAAAGGGGAGGGGAGGCGTGCACGGTGGCGGCTGGGCCGGCGGGTGACTTGGGCCGGCGGCCCAAGAGGGTAATTTGGGCGGGAAAATGAATAGGAAATCGGGAAAAAGAAAAAGGGACTTAATTTAATTGCGAATTATTCAATTAATTGGTTAAAATATTTCTTGCGCTCTAAAAATTCCACTAAAAATCCAGTTAATGTATTTTGACATGTAGAATTTAGGAAAAATCCTACCATGCCACTTCCACTTATTAAATGCATTTTAAAAATTAATTGTCGGCTCTAGATTAATTCTAGAAATTCCAATTCTTCATGGTGAATTGTTTAAATGATTTAAATGGGCAAAACTCATGGTGCGACACCGGATGCCGAAGGCAACGTGCATGCATCGGGCCAGCTCCCTATTCGGGCAGCTAAGTACCTTGCGCTTGATTATTCTTCATTAATATATCTAAAGATTATTATCCTCTCTAACCCATTGTCGACGGGTGGGTCGGCAGTCCACCAAGGGGGTCCCCGAGGAGGTAGAAGAGAGTTTGGTAGAGATGTTGTCCTCCGATGGATCCGATGGTCGACTCGAATCCTAAGATGAGCCAAGAATCAAGACACGAGGGTTTATACTGGTTCAGCCCTCCCGGAGGATAATAGGCCTACGTCCAGTGTGTGTGGTGTTCTTTCTCAGGGGTAGTTGATGAATAAGAGTTACAAGCGTGAGAAAGAATCCGAAGTGGTTCCTCTTCCTTCTCCCCCCTGCCCTCCCTTTTATACATCAATGGGGCCAGGAACAGATGAACTTGGGGGCCAAGGAAGCTAAGACTAAAAGAAACAAATGGTGAGGCACAAACAATATCTGATAAAGTACATGCTGGTCTACTAGGTCCTATACACCGTGGGTGTCTTGTGCTCCTGCCAGCCTTGGGACCCTGCTCTTGTGCCGCCAGGTGGTATCAGATGCTGCCAGGCTGTCTCCTCCCTCTTCCTCCTTGGCTGACAAGTTTCCTCCCGAGGATGCTCGAGGTCGGGCGACGAGTCGGAGTCGAGAGAAGGGGCCGAGGTCGGACTCGGGGGAAGGCTGACATGCCTGACTCTCGAGGAGGTCGGGCTCTCGGTCACATCCCAAGACACTCGGTTTGACTTCTGTTGGGGTCAAATCTGGGTTTTTGAGGCACCCCAGGGTGACACCTCCCATACCAGCCCCCGAGGCTAAGGAGGGATGAAACATCCATCCTTAGGGTCAGAGTTCTTTTGGAGTATTGTCTTCACGTAATCCTTGGAGCTTCGAGCCAAGATTTTGGTAGGTGCACCGCCTAGGGGCACCTGCCAGGAGTAGCCCCCGAGCCTAAGGGCGAATGGAACATTCGGTCTTAGGGTCAAGCTTTCTTCCAAGGTGCCAATCCCTTGTGAGCCGACATTCCTTAGGTGCACCGCCTAGGTGCACCTGGCAGGTGTAGTCCCTGAGCCTAGGGTCGGATGGCACATTCGAACCTAGGGTCAAATCATCAAGAGCGCATTGATGATCCGGGCGATGCTCGAGGTCTTCCAAAAGGGGTTAGCCGAGACGAACAAGTCTGCCGCCTGAAGGCGTTTGGTAGTCCCTGTTTCGACCGAGGGGAGGAAACTTGGCCTTTAGCCCCGAGTCGGAGAGTTCACTACCCAAAGGCGGTGAGGATGGGTGAGGTGCTCGGGGCTACAGCCCCGGGGCTCGAGGTAGCCCCGACCTCACTTGTGGACTAGCTCGAAAGCCCACACTCGAGTCGTCAAGGTCACCGTCCTTGGGGCAGCGAAGATTATGGTTATGGTCGAGACTACTGCCCGAGGGCACACGGTAGTCCCGATCTCAATCGGGGGCTAGCTTAGAAGCCCGCCCTGAGTCGAGAAGAACCCGACCCAAGTGGGGTTTTGCTAGGATCAAAGCAAAGTCTTCTGACATTCTCTGCTACTTCTTGAATATGGCGCGAGGATTGGGGGCGTCATCGTATCACATCGAATCTTTTGGCATCCCACCATTTCCAAAGTGTCAAGCGGCGCTGACAGTTGAGATGGGAAAGGTGGTGTGACCTTTTGACGAGCTCTTCAGAGTGGACGATGAAAGTTGTAAAAAAGCCACTCGCCCTTTCGAAGATCCTACGGCCTAGATTTTACTCAGAGTCGACGTGTCAAGCTAATGAGTTGGATGGGCGAGAGCGCTTTGGATGTTCCGCTGGCCATAAATGACGCTGCACGTTTTCCGAAAACCATGCTAGCGAGCCCATCCCCATCTCCCTACATAAACCCTATCGCAGTGGGCTCTTCTCCTTACGCCTTCTTACTTCTCCACTTTGAGGAAGAGAAAACTTCTCAGTTCTCCCGCCCCCACTCTGCAACCTTCTTCTTCCTCTAAGCAGTCTTAGGTTCATGGCCTCGGCACCGAGTTCCAGTGAAAGTTGGAGTTCGATTGGGAGCCCTGAGAACCGGCAGTGATATGTAGGCTTGACCTCACTCCCTTGCCTGAATGTTTCCTCCATTCCTCTAGTAGAGCTTCACCTGCCAGGTGTTGATGTCATGGCAGGAATTTGGAGTTATTCTGAAGCTGGAGATTACGGAGATACGCCTTCCCGTTGTAACGACCAAGCAGAAAGGGAAACGGAAGCTAACTGCTTCTGCAGAGGCAGGGCCAAGCGTCCACGGGGAGGCGGGCGGGCAAGCATCAGGACCTGCCCCCAAGATTGCACGCCGGGGTGTTGTGAAGTTCACAGCGTGCACCAGGTGAGCACCATGGTTGCGCTTTATTGGCACTGCCTCCGCTAACTGGCATTGCTGATTGGAAGCCGTCGGGGGCCGACCCTCGCCTTGTCAGGCCGTCATCTACTGGTGGAGCCGAAGTGTCTGCGGGCACTTCATAGCAGATCCAAGCCCTTATCCGAGACTTGACCGGGGCGCTCGACGACGCAGAGGCGACGGAATCGGCATCGGAGGCGGTGGCGGCCAAGCTGGAGGAGAAGCTGGCAACCACCGAGGCGGCCAGGGACGAAGCCTTGGCCAAAATGGCCGACGACCAAACCACAACGGGCGGAGGCTGTCCGTAAGTACCATCCTCTTTTATTCCTTTGCTGTCAAAGTAGGAGTGTGCTTGAACCAACCTGTTTCATGACCAGGGCAACTGGCAGGAGCCGGTCGACGGCTTCGTTGACTTGGGGATAGCTTGAAGACGATCGACCGGCGATGGGAAATCTGTTCGGAGGCGACCCGAACACTGCTCGTCGAGATCGATCCAGACACGTTGTTGCTCATTCCGAACGACAACGTGTTTCAGGCGTGTCTTCTGAGTGGCCAGGAACTTCTCTGGTGCTACGCTCAGGGGGTAGCCAAGACGGCGGTGATGCACGTCCTTGGCGTTGTACAGAATTTGTACCCCCGGGTAGACATCGACGCGATCGCCGAGGGGTGGCCTGCCGGCATCGAGTCAGGCGATGTCGACGACATCTACGCTTCTGTAGAGTCGGCGGCGGATAAGATTGTGAGCAACATGGTCCTATAGGTTAGGAAAGCCCTTGGCCTTGTTGGTCCAATCATTCCAGCATGTGCACATCCTCGGCCCAATCTGTGAAACCGATAGTAAAAGAGGCCGCCGCGTCGATGCTGCTGTATGTTAGGGGGACCTGTGGGCCCTATGTATGATCATTACCCCTCGTGAAATGAAGAAAACTTTTGTTAGTATTCTTTGTATGCTGTCTTCGACTCACAATATGTCCAGAGTAGCCTTTTATATATATTTTTTCTTGGACACCCAACACACCGCTATGCGACAGATCGTCCAAGCGACCTCGTCCTTCAACAGTCCGAGTTCGGAGGGCAAAATGGTCAAAACTCGGAAAGGGCTATCGCCTTAGGATAGCTTACATCGAGTGACCATGGCCATCTACGAACCAACGGCCGGAAGGCTTCCGGTCAAACTCTAGGACAGCTGTGAGGGGGAGTAGATCCTGCCGAACAATCTCGGCCGTCAACGGACCAAGTCCGGGGGGCTACCGATCAAACTCCAAGCAGATCCTTCTCCTTCATAGTGGGTTGGAGCGCGAGGAGACAACCTTCTATTCATCTCCTGATTGGCCTCCGATGCTGAGCATCCTTCGGGCCTTAATGGACGGATCCGAAGGCTTCCTCAGTCTACTCAGATCGACTCAGCTGAGTGCAGGACGAATAGGGGGGGCGGGGAAGGATCGGCGATGACTCGATACGCATATAACTCTCATGACTAAGCCACGGAAGCTGGTGGGATGGATCCCGACTATGCCCGATGACTGTAGACCCCCGTTTTTGGAACGGAAATCATTCGTGTTCATAGTACCATTTCCCTGGATCGAGTAGTTTGGTACCCACGAATACGTTACTGAGTTATCAGGTGCAAAGTACACGAATAGTCTTACACCAAAAGTATTACAATAATATGCCGGAAGGCAATATCATTACATGCAGGACCTACTGGTCCGGATACAACCAAAATTAGAGATTAGGTAAGATAGCAGACGAAAAGCAGCGGCATGTCGATTGCCACAGGCAACGACCGGGGACTAAGACCTAGTAGCCGCCTTCTTCTTCTTCGCCCTCCTGGCAGTAAGAATAGGGGTCCTCCAGTTCTTCGTTCCCACCATCTGAAGGTTTGTGCGTATAGCAAGGGTGAGTACCCAACATACTAAGCAAGCCAACACGGAATGATGCACATGATAGGGTCATTCAAAGGATGGCTATGGTTTATTTGCATAAAGCCAATTTTCGTAAATCATTTCACAAACCTATCATCTAGCCAAGTCAAGTTTTAGTTCCAGAGTGTATTAAATCGGCGACGGTTTTGCCTGCCATCCATCGTGATACCAAGGATGGTTTCTCGTCTCTGGGTCATCATGGTTTTCTGGGGAGTCTACCCTCTTCTCGTAGTTCGAGCAGAGGATCCCTCAGCACATAAAATCATCATGCATGCCCAACCCATCAGTTTAAGTTTTTATGAGTCTAGCCACGGGAGAAACCTGTCACGTCGCTCATTATTCGCGAGCACGGCTATTCGAATAGATTGATTAACTCACACTACAATGGATGTACACTTTACCCGTACTCCGCAACTATCCATTGAATGAGCCTACATCCCTCTATATGGGACGGTCACGGCAAAGCCTTTCGATAACCTCACTTTGGCAGTACCCGCTCCATGAACTTAAACCCTCATGCACTCTAGTCATCGTTTTCTAGCAGTGAGAGGAGTTTTGGCGTTCCCGGGGTAAGAGAAAGACTTGCTCCATCTTTGATATTTCAACCTTTATGTTCCTTTCTTTATGTCTTCATTTCTTCATGTTGATCGCATGCCCGATCTCTGCCCAGGTACCGACCAGTGGTAAACCCCCATTGGTAGGCCCTTAACTTTCGTCCAGGTATCGACAAGTGGTGAGCCCCCACCGGTAGGCCCTTACCTCAACGCCTACACCTGAACCACTATGCAGGGATACTGCCTCCACTCGGCTATCTACTCCGCTAGGTCTATACCCATTCGAGAAATACGGTTGTACTAGCTCATTCTAGGTTGTAAGTCTCATGGCTCAGTCCTTAATCGACTAGGGACGGTACTTGCCTTTGCCGGAATCCACCCAAATCCATCCATCCGTCCCAGTCTAAAATGTTGGTTTTATGTTTTCATTTCTCCAACAAAACTTATTTCATCATGTTCAAGGCAATGTGGCGCTCATGTCTCCACATGCCGTATCTCCAACTACCTTCTCTAAGGTAGTTGCCCAAGCATATAGCTCTTTGTAAAAGTATGAGTATGCAAGATTCTAGTATAAGCATGGCTAAGCATTTTACCAAAGATATCCTCCGGTTATATCACATAGAGGGTTAAAAAGATTATATCTAAAGGTAAGCAATATCAAGGCAGGGTATATCAAGCTTAGGTATTTTGTGTATAGCATGCATGTTTGAAGTTTAAATCAACATCATTTCGCAAAATAGGATCAATATGTTCAAAGGGGAGTGTTGACTTCCCTTGCTCGCACACTTGTTGAACGGGGTCTTCTACGTAGTCGACGCGTGCTTCTTCGGATGCTAATCATACGTGCGAAAAGGAAGGATTGAATTCGGTTAGAATTCAATAAAATTAACAAGAGATCAAAAGAACCATAAAAATGACTCCAAATATTTTAGCCTAGGATTCTAATAGAGTTTGGGTGAGAGATTTGGATGAAATCCGATTAAAAGCGAGTTTTGGAATTTTAGGGTTTTCGCAAAATACCGATCTAATCGATTTTGGTGATAAACTCCCAAAAAGATGTTGTTCAAAAATATTTGGTAATTAAATCTTTAAAGGTCCGAATGCCAAAAGAACATATTTTAATGGAAAAAAGAAAATAGATAAACTCCGAGTAAAAACGATGCGAAGAATGAGATCTCCGAAATTCCTATTTTTGAACTCCGAATTCACTCAGAGATAAATATATGAAAAAACTATATATTTTTGCCCAAATATTTTCCCAAATATTTCCCAAAAGTTTTTCCTAATTTTTCTAAATTTTTCCTAAATTTTTCCCTATTTTCTCTTTTTTTCTTTCTTTCTTTTTTTCTCTTCCTTTCCTTTTCTTTTCTTTTCTCTCTTTTTTTCTCTACCCTCTACCCGGCGCACTGTGCTTTCTTTCTCCTCCCTGTCTATTCCATCCACCGCCCTTCTTCTCCCTCGCGTCCGGCTGCGGCCGGACGGCGGCGAGGCGGCGGGGCGGCGGCGGCGGTAGCTCGGCTGCGGGCGGAGGGAAAAACGGGACGGGCGACGGCTTACCGAGCGGTGGCGTCGGTGGCGGCACAGCAATGGTGCGGCGGCGGCACGCGGCAACGCGCGCGCGCGGCGGGCGGCGAACCCGACGGCGAGCGATGGTGAAAGAGGGGAAAACGGGAGATGGAGGGTGGTGGAGATGGGGGAAAATGGGAGGCCTAGCGCCCTTATATAGAGCTCCGGCGAGGGAGAGAGAGAGGAGAGGGGTTCTCGGGACGGCTAGGCAGCGCGGGGTGTATTGCATAAATCTGATCTGTTGCTCATATGTCTCATATCCCTCGAGGGACGCCCCTTACCCTTCTTATATAGTCTTGGAGGGTGGGCTTACAAGTCGGAAACCCTATCATATTCTAAGTCGGTTTCCTCAATCTTACCAAGTTATGACTATGAGCCGTTGCCTTATCTGATCGGCAACGTAACACCCAAGTCATAGCATGTTTACATAATCATTAGGCGTAACCTATCCCTATTACTAGTCGGACAAGTTTGCCTTATGGGTATCCGATTGCCATAATCTCCATAGTAGCCCCCGAGAACTTCGCAGTCGACGAGATAACTTTGCCTTGAACCAGAACAACATACAGCCGAATGACTCTGTGGCTGAGTGCTCCTTGTGGAGATTGTGGCAATCGGGTATCTACTTGGCAAGCTTATCCGACTGGAGGTAGGGATAGTTTGCGCCTGCTATATCTGTAAGCCGAACTTGACTTAGGTGTTACGGTTGCCGATAGAGATAAGGCAATCGGCCTACAGTCACGGTTTGGTAAGATTGAGGAAACCCAACTTAGAATAAGATAGGGTTTCCGACTTGTAAACCCTTCCTCCCAAGACTATATAAGGGGGGTAAGGGGCGTCCCTTGAGGGATATTCCAAGAGGAGTTCAGCTTTTAGCCCTTAGCTTAGATCACGAGATCAATAAAGACACTCGGCGGATCGAATCCACCGAAACAGGAGTAGGGTATTACCTCTCGAGAGGGCCTGAACCTGTCTAAATCTTCTTCTTCTAACCCATTGTGCTTGGCGATCTTGACTGCGACCCCATAAAATATATTGCCGAAACCAAGTTTCGACGCTTGGCGCGCCGGTAGGGGGCCGCGCGTCGAGACTTCTTCAACAATCTCGCCGACAAGCGTGATGGGATCTCCTTCAAGACTCGGCGACTTCGCCGCCAACTTCGCCGGCGACTCCTCCCTCGACTCGGATTCGAACCAGTCGGAGGGAACAACCTACTCGGCGCCGTTTGGGCTCTCCAACAGCGCCGAGATCTTCGACAACATCTTGAAGACCAAGATGCGATCCACCTTCTCCGACGACGGACTTCACTCGGCGCCATTCGGATTACCGAATGCCGCCGAGATCTGCGCCAATCTTCTTGCCTCCCCGACGGAAAGCAATCTACTCGGTGAAGACCTTTCGGTGCCGTTTGGGTTACCAAACGTCGCCAAGATCTACATCAATCGCTCTCCCGAGTTGGAGAGGATCCACTCGGAAGAGCCCGATCCCCCAAGCTCCGACTCGGACCGGAACGATCCAGATCCGGGTTACCCGTTCAAGGGAGGTCGTGTCATCCTCCCGTCCTTTGGCTCTTGTTCATCTTCGAGCTCAACGGATACCTCGCTCCGCCGGCTCGACAATCTCTACGGCATCCCTTCCAACGAAGCCGACAATTTCGACTATCATGTGGATGCGAGCCGAAGTGCTTCGACGTCCTCATGGCCGAGCCGGATGAATCCGACTCAGCCATGGCCAGAAGGCTTGCCGAAGAGGAGCGAGCCAGAGTGGAGCTTGAACGCAAGACACAAGAAGACAAACAACGCAAAGACGAGGCCGATAAAAGGAAGCGGGATCTGCGTGCGCTGGACGATCCGCCGGAGGCCATCCTCCAAACACGGGTTCGCAACACCAATGTCTTCCGACGCCACGCAGAACGCGTGCGCCGCACTCACGCTCTTGGATACCGTCATGGAGACGGCTCCGGCCAACGTGACTCCCATACTTGATAAGATCAAGACCATCGTTGCTGCCACGGCTAACGGCCCTCCCACCACTTCGGCAAGAAGGCCGACTGAATCCGTGGCCGAAACGCCTGACAAGAGCCGGCTCCCACCCCTAAGGTCAGGAGACTATAGGAGGCCCGAGCCGGCTCGGTCGTCAACTAGGCCAAGAGGCCCACCTCCCGAGTCCACGCCGAGGCACCAAGAGCAGACGGTGCGACTCCCGCCGCAAACGACATGGACGTCCACCCGTCCACCACCGAGTCCACCGCAAAGTTCCAGCTACCCAACCAGCCAACAAGACCCCGCCGGTGATCTCGCGGAAGTCCTCGACCGCCGCTACCAAGAGCGCGACCGTCGCACTCGGGAAGATCGGAGGGGATCACCGATAGCGGCGACGATGGAGTACCGGCCTTCACTCGGGAGCTCCGCCGAGTGCATTGGCCGAGTGGTTTTAAGCCCACCGGGATAGAAAGGTACGATGGCAAAACCGACCCCGAATCTTGGTTAATCGTATATACCCTTGCCATCCGAGCGCAGTGGCGACAACAAAGCCATGGCAAACTACCCGCCCGTGGCCCTCACAAACTCGGCCGAAATTGGCTCACCACCGCCAAGAGGCTCAATCGGCTCGTGGAGCGAGCCGAGGGACCACTTCATCGCCAACTTCCGGGCACCTTCGAGAGGCCCGCACGCACTTCGACCTTTACAATGTCATCCGGCCGGACGAGCCTCGAAGGATTACATTCGTCGCTTCTCCGAGAAGCGCAACAAGATCCCGAACATCACCGATGACATCATCATCGCCGCCTTCCGAAGGGAGTCCGTGATGAGCCGCTTATCGGCAAGTTCGGACGCAAGCCACCGAAGACGGTGAAGCGATGTTTGAGACGGCGAATTCATACGCCAAATCAAACGACGCCATCAAGGCCGCCCGTCAAGATCGGCCCGACGAAGAGAGGACAAGCAAGCGGAGGAAGCCGAAATCCTAAGAAGGATGGCGGCAACAACGCAGAACTGGGCCCGAAAGATCGCAAGCGCCGATCCAAGACCTCGTGGCCGCAACCTCCAATACTCAACGCCGTCCCGAGTCGCCGCCTACGACGCCATCATGAACGCCAGCACCCACCATCCGAATCACAAGCACGCGGCAAAGGATCGCTTCATCTACAAGCGGTTCAAACGACGCGCGCGCAGCTCAACAAGAAGCCGACGACGAGGCCGGACCATCCGCGCCAAGAAGAACAACGCGGCGAGAATGCCGAACCCTTTCAAGACCCGGTGGGAGAGCTCAACCACATCTTCGGGGCCCGTTAGCTTATGAATCCAAGAGGAAACAAAAGCTAACGCGAGGAGGTCAACGCGGCTCAACCCGAAGTCCTCGATTCGCGATGGTCGGAGGTGGCCATCACTTTTGACCGCTCGGATCACCCCGACCGAGTGGTCCACCCGGGACGCTATCCACTCGTCCCGGACCCCGTAGTCCGCAATATCGCTTAAGCGCGTCCTCATCGACGGGGCAGCGCCCTCAACATCCTGTTTGCCAAGACTATGGATGAAATGCAGATCCCGAGGGCCGAACTCAAAGCAAGCTCAGCCCCCTTCCACGGAGTTATCCCGGGGCTATCTTCAACACCACTCGGGCATATCTCTCTCCCAGTCACCTTCGGAGCCCGAGAGAATTTCCGAACGGAGAACGTCACCTTCGAGGTGGCCGACTGAAATGGCATATCATGCCATCATCGGAAGGCTGCGCTTGCCAAGTTCATGGCGATCCCTCACTACACTTATCTTTGCATGAAGATGCCGGGTCCCAACGGCGTCATCACTCTTCGCAGCGATGTGAAGCAAGCCTTCACCGCGACAAGGAAAGCCGCGACATGGCCCAATCTCGAGAGAGATTACGTGGCCAACAAGAAGTCCGATTGGCTGCATCTACTTCGGCAGAGGGCGAAGTCCCCGCGAAGAAGATAGCCAAATCAGGATCCGGCGACGCCAAGACCAAAAAGATCTCGCTTGATTCGTCGATCCCTCCAAAACTGCCGTAATCGGCGCCGACCTAGATCCTAAATAGGAAAGCGCGCTCGTCACCTTCCTCCAAAATAACAAAGATGTTTTTGCTTGGAAACCATCCGATATGCCCGGAATTCCTAGGGAGGTGATCGAGCACTCTCGAACGTCAAAGATGACGCCAAACCAATTAAACAACGATTACGCAGTTCGCACAGGATCGAAAAGACGCGATCAAAGAAGAACTCGCAAAGCTCTTGGCTGCCGGCTTCATTAAAGAAGTCCTTCATCCCGACGCTAGCCAATCCAGTCTTGGTCCGCAAGAAGACGGGCGTGGCGCATGTGCGTCGATTACACCGACCTCAACAAGGCCTGCCCCAAAGATCCATTCGGGCTACCTCGTATCGACCAAGTTGTCGACTCAACATGGCCGCGAACTCCCGAGCTTCTTGGATTGTTACTCGGGCTATCACTCGATCGCCGAAAGAATCCGACCGCTTGAAGACATCTTTCATCACGCCGTTCGGGGCCTATGCTACATCACCATGCCTTTCGGCTGAAGAACGCCGGAGCTACATACCAACGCATGATCCAAAGATGCTTCCACGCAGATCGGCAAAAACGTTGAAGCTTATGTCGACGATGTTGTCATCAAGACCAAGCAGAAAGAAGACCTGATCGCCGACTTAGAAGAAACCTTTGCAAACATCCGGCCTTCGAATGAAGTTGAACCCGGAGAAGTGCACCTTCGGCGTCCCATCGTGCAACCGCTCGGCTTCATGGTATCACATCGCGGCATTGAAGCAAACCCAAAAAAGATCAACGCCATCTTAAACATGAAGCCCCGAGTAATCGTAAAGACGTCCAAAAGCTCACTGGCTGCATGGCGGCACTAAGCCGTTTTATATCCCGACTCGGCGAGCGAGGCATGCCCTTCTTCAGACTGCTGAAGAAGACAGACGACTTCCAGTGGACCACGAAGCCGACAAGGCCTTTGAAGACTTCAAAGAGTTCCTTACCACGCCACCCGTCCTAGCTTCACCTCAGCCCCAGAACCCCTCATGCGTACGTCTCGGCCACTCACCAAGTGGTCGCACGGTCCTTATGGTTGAACGAGAAGAAGAAGGACGGGCCCGAAGATTCAAAGACCAATTTACTTTGTCGGCGAAGTATTGGCGGAGCCAAAATCCGATACCCCTGTGTACAAAAATTGCTTTATGGTGTTCTAATAACCGCGAGGAAATTGGCACACTACTTTCGTGGTCACTCGGTCACCGTCATCACCTCTTTTCCACTCGGCGACGTCATCCACAACCACGAGGCAACCGGCGCATCGCCAAGTGGGCCCCGGAACCGATGCCGGACTTAACTTTTAAGCCCAGGACGTCCATTAAGTCACAAGCCTTAGCGGACTTCCCGGCCGAGTGGACTGAATAGCAAGAGCACGTACCTCGGGAAGACCTCCAACACTGGACCATGCACTTCGACGGATCCAAGAGGATCACCGGCTTGGGAGCAGGAGTTGTGCTGATCTCCCGACCGGGAAAGGCTAAGATATGCCCTTCACCTCCACTTCTCCGCCTCACACAACGTCGCCGAATACGAAGCTCTCTTACATGGACGCGCTTGCGCCTCACTGGATTCGTCGACTTATTGTGAAAGGCGACTCCCCCGGTCGTCAATCAAGTGATGAAAGACTGGTCTTGCTTAAACGACACTATGGAGGCCTACCGACAAGAGGTCCGCAAGCTTGAGGACAAGTTTGACGGACTCGAACTCTCACATGTCCTGAGACACAACAACGAAGCTGCCGATGAGCTAGCGCAGTTCGGATCAAAGCGCGAAGCCGCCCCGACAGATGTCTTTGTCGAACATCTCTACGAGCCAACCGTCACGGCAAAGACAGCTCCCAACGAGCAAACCACGAACGAAGTCACCATGATCGATACCGACTGGAGGACGCCGCTCATCAAATTTCTAACTCAGCAAGAGCTGCCGGATGACCGGGATGAAGCAGAACGCGTCCGGCGTCGTTGCCAAGCGTACGTCATGGTCGACTCCGATTTATACAAGAGAAGCCCCTCTGGAATTCTAATGAGGTGCATCACACCCGAAGAAGGGAAACAATTACTCCAAGATATCCACTCGGGCATATGCGGAAGCCACGCGCGCACGCACTGGTCGGCAAAGCTTACGTACAAGGATTTTTCGGCTTACCGCGGTCTCCGACGCGGATAAAGTCATAAGAACCTGCGAAGGCCGCGCTTCTTTGCCCGACAAAGCCATGTCCCGCCCAGAGCTTCAAACAATCCCACTTTCCGGCCGTTCGCGGTATGGGGGCTGGACATGGTTGGCCCTTTCAAGAAAGCTCCAGGAGGTTTCACACACCTCTTCGTCGCAATCGACAAGTTCTCCAAGTGGATTGAAGCCAAGCCAGTCGCCACAATCACTGCTGACAAAGCACGGGATTTTTCCTCAATATCGTGCACCGCTTCGGCATCCCAAACGAATCATAACCGATAATGGGACTCAATTCACGGAGGCATCTTCAAGGAATTCTCGAAGACTTCGGAATCAAGATCGCTACGCATCGTAGCTCACCCCAAAAGCAATGGGCAAGTCGAGCGAGCAAACGGCATGGTTCTTCAAGGCATCAAGGCTCGCGTCTTCGACCGGCTAAGCCCTTACGCCGGCAAGTGGGTCCAAGAACTTCCCTCGGTTCTATGGTCGCGCGAACTACACCCGGCGGGCCACTGGCCAAACTCCTTTCTTTCGTCTATGGCGCGAAGCCATGTTGCCAAACGAGATGGAGTTTGAATCCCTCCGGTCCGCAGCTTCAACGATGAACGCTACGACATCGACCGAGTGGATGACCTCACCCGATTGGAAGAGGCCCGCGAGGCGCCCTCATCCGGGGCCAAATACCTTCAAGGGCTCGAAGATACCACAGCCGCAACATGCGAGCACGAGCTTTCATTATTGGCGACCTGGTCCTACGCAAGATCCAGACCACCAAAGACCGGCATAAGTTATCTCCCTTATGGGAAGGACCCTTTATAATCGCCGAAGTGACTCGGCCCGGTGCTTACCGGCTAAAGCGCGAAGACGGGTCTATGGTGGAGAACTCCTGGAACATCGAACATCTTCGGCGGTTCTATGCCTAATTTGGCTAAGGCCTCATGTTTTCCTTGACTGCCAACCTCAAGCAAGATGACTTCTTGAGCTAGCAATGGGGCTGATACACATATCAATAAAGCTCGAATTTTCCTCGTCAAATTTTTGTGCATAATTTGGTTTATCATTGTTTAATGTCCTTCGACTCGAGCTCAGTGTCTAAGGACTGAGAGTTTTCCGATGACCTAATCAAGCCTAGGCTTGGTGACAGCCAGACGAAAACTACTTAAGAAATTTCACGCAAAGGCTCGAATCAAGGCATTGACATAAATAAACTAAAAATAGGCTCAAAGATTTCATGACAAGAGTGTTACGATTACATGACATTCATAAAGCAAAGTCAAAATACAGTTCAGAGTTTAAAATTGTTTACTACATCTAAAGAGATCTTCTTCGCCGCTTCTTGCGCCTCGCTGAGCATATCCAAGGCCTGCTCGTCTGTTGTCCCCTCAGCGAAGCCCTCCCCGATTGAATGAATATCCACTCGGGGGTAGAGGGACTTGGTCTGTGCAAGAGCCAGACCAGCCCCCATGTTGGCTGCTTCGGTGATGTTTTTTAGATACTGCTCGGGAGCCAGCCGGAGCTTGTCGAAGATCTCGATTGGCCCCAGCGAGCTGGCCCCAACCCCTTGATCAAACAAGGCTGCCAAGATCGGCGCGGCGGCATTGGCGACCTCTTCTTGTATCTCGTCGCTGGATTTGATCCGCCCGAGTAAGACGTCGTATTGGGCTCGGGTCTTCATCTTATAAGCTGCAAGGAGTTCCAGATCATTCAAGGCACTCGGGAATGAAGCAGCACACGAAATTCAACTTCAGAGAAGGTTACCTTCAAATTCGGCCTCCATCTCGGCCTTGTCGAGGCTGACCGCTTCCAGTTGGACTTGAAGCGAGTGGACCTCCGAAGAATTTTCTACAACGAAAGAGGATTATCAATTGACAAGAACAACAAAAAGAATCATAATGAAGCTGGGAGAGGCAGGCTTACTTCCGATTGATCCGCGGAGGTCGAGGTTCGCTTCCCGAAGCTCCGAGATCTCCCTCCTCAAAGCGGCCTCCCTCGAAGCGGCCTCCTCCCGAGTGACCTTCAGCTGTCGCTGAACGTCCTCCAAGGAGTTTAAGTGAGGCACCAGCTTTTCCAGCGCCTCGGATTTTGCCATTGAACGGCAATATTCTTTCTGCACGCGAAGGCAGAAGGGTGATCGACTGAAGGATAACGAAGATATAATCAAAAAGAAAGATGAAGGCTTACGTTGAGCAGTCGGGTAGCCTCGTTCGGCTCTCGACGAGGGCATCCCTTTCATCCTTTTCAGCTGCCGGTCGAGGATGATGCCCCGTCTCTCGCCTTCCGAGTCCCGCCACTCGATTCTCGATTGGAGGAACCCAGTGTCTCGAAAACGTAACTGGGATCTCCTCTACCGTGGCTGGCAAACAAGAAAGACAAATGAAGACATGAAAGATTCAAAATTGAAAGGACAAAGGAAAGTTCCGAAGCAAGTCTCACCGGTTTCGGCGGCTGCCTGCCTAGGTGGGGCAGCCGGGCCCTTCTTCTTCATCGGGCTGCGTGCCGGAGTGACCCTCGGTCGGGCGCTCGGGCGCGCTGAGGTTCCCGACAACCGGCGGTCTCCGGTCGGGATATCCCGGCGCGGTCGGGGCTCTTCCACAGGGGCGCTCTCCTTCGAGGAGAAGGGTGCTTCTCCGAACGCTCGCACTTGGTTGCGGGCTCCGGGTTCGCTCGACGGCCTTGGCGCTTCGGGAGCGGCGGCCGGGGTCGGCCCCTCATCCCCTCCGACAGGATCTATATCCTGGGGTTTCCTGCACAAGCAAATACAGCGAAGATAAAGAAGAGTTTTCTACGAAAGAACTCAGGACTTTGGTTTCAGAGCTTACCTGGTTGATCGGCGGATCTTCGGTGCAGTCCGCGGCGATCGCCTTAGAGGCGGGGTCTCGACCGGAGGAGCCGGGACGTCGTCATCCGAGTCCTCGATGATCAGCCGCCTTTTGCTTGCGCGCTTGTTCGAGTCCTCACTCGGCCCGCTTCCCGACTGGATCAGCTTGGATTTTTATCCCGCCAGTCGGCTTCTTGGCGGGGCGACGCTGCGCGTCATCATGAGCCATCTTATATGGCTTGGAGGTGATAGAGGCGTTCTCCTGCAGAAAAGGGAAAGTGCAACATTAAACGGCAAGACATCAAGATCGAAAGATACTATGAAGCATCCAATCGGCTTACGGAGGAGGAGGACGATGAATGCTGAATGGGAGAACTGGTAGTATGAGGGCTCGCTCGACCGAGATCCCGGATGAGAAGAGCTTGTACATCCGGATCTTCGTGATCTCGTATGTGAGCGGATCCGGTCCTCCCGATTGGGTCTGTTCCGCCTTCGTACTCGAAGGCCGGCTTCGATCGCTCCCCGATTGGCGCCGGCACTCCGATGAAATGCCGAGTGACTTGTTCCCCGCGAAGGTTCCTCTTCTTCATCGCCGGATCTTCGCGAGCGATCGTTGGCTTCATCCCATTCTTGGGCTACGGGACGGTGCTCCAAGATGGTTTGGGGACAGGAGGAAGACCGATAAAGGCAGAAGGCCGGGTTCAAGATTGCCGATGTAGAACCGGTTCGCGTGCCGCCTTTGTTCGAGGATTTCAAGGGGAGAGAGAAGTAGTCTTTGCGGAGAGATCCGCGAAGCCGGAAGCTGCCCGCCAACGACACAAGGGTGGTCCTTGTTCGGATGGGGTTTCGTGTAGAACATACGACTAAGATTGAAGTGAGGAAGAATGCCAAGGAAGGCTTCACATACATGAATGAAGAGTGCTATGTGAAGCATCGAGTTGGGGTTCGGATGGTAGATTTGAAGACCATAATAATCCAAGAGCCCCGAAAGAATTCGGAGGTGGGAAGACTGAATCCGCAATAGAAAAAGGAGGTAAAGACAACGAGCTCACTGGTGTTTGGGGTCGGGAAGTCTTCCCCCGCCGCCGGGCGCCATCCCACAAGTTCCTTGGGCGGAAGCACGCCGTGCTTCACCATCTCCTTGAGGGTGTATTCCCTCACATCCGAGGTGGCCCATTGGTCGAACGGAATATTCTTCTCCTCCGCCATGAGATCGAGGTTGATGAGGAGCGGATCTGGCTGAGAAAGGTTGGATCTTGGGCGAAAGATGTGGGAGTTTTGGTTGCAGGAGCTAGTTGTCGCGGCAAGCGAGCTTCTTGGCGGATGGACTGAGAAGTGCGCAAGCCTAGGGTTCTCCGCAATGAACTGATGAACAGTATTGCGAGAAGGGGAATTTTTGGAAGATGAAGAGGCGGGGACGACCTCGTGTCTTTATAAAGAAAGATTTGAGGGTTGCGCTAGGTTTTCTGGTGAGTGGGCCGAGCCCATAAGAAAATCTACGGCCCAGCTAAGGTGTGGTCCGATACGTGTCCTTAGGGACTTAAGCGGATGAGCTTAAGCAGATTTGCCCTGGCAATATGCGCGTGTCCGAGTGCCCTATGCCTTTAAAAGATCCTTCCATACCGCGGTTTGTCTGACTTCATGAGAAGCTGACACGATGCAATTTGGAAGGTGACCAACAGCAGAGTTTTTATAGCCACCTTGGTAAACAAGGGCTGTTTGGTTTTTTAGCATTTGGTCGGGTAATCTTGCCGATGCTGTTTGTTTTCCACCTTGGTGAAGATCTTTATAAGATTGAGACCAGTATTATGGCAAAAGCTGTTTAATAACTTGGTCATATTTTTCATATGATTGAAAGAACTTATTTTCCCATGAGGGATGATTAAAGTATTTGTTCCGGGATGACTCGGGCAGATTTACTTGGATAAGCATGAGCTTACCGAGTGCTTTTTACCCGCTAGGGTTGATTGAGTTATTATTCCGGGTTACTCGGCGAATCTACTCGGTTGAGCAAGAGTTTACCGAGTGTTTTTTACCCATGAGGGATGATTGAATTATTTGTTCGAGATGACTCGGGCAAATTCACTCGGTTGAGTATGAACTTGCTGAGTAATAAGATTTCTATGATTGCTTTAGCATGAGCTAGGCATCTACATGAGAATAATTTTTTATAGTTCTTGACTATATGTTTAGTCAATTTTTGACTAACCACATAGTCGGGGGCTACACCTATAATTAGGTGCATCAGGAGATGCACCTAGATATTTATTTTTGAGAAATTTTTATATTTTTCCAGCCCTTCACAGTCTTTGGAGCCACTCGGGAAGATTCAGGCAGAGATGATGGAATCACTCGGCGCCAAAAGCACTCGGTCAAAGAGATTTTTTGGTTGAATGCTGCTTTGGTATGAAGCTGAGTTGTCTCGTCGACTGAAAAGGACTCGGGGGCTACTGTGGAGATTGTGGCAATCGGGTATCTACTTGGCAAGCTTATCCGACTAGAGGTAGGGATAGTTTGCGCCTGCTATATCTGTAAGCCGAACATGACTTAGGTGTTACGGTTGCCGATAGAGATAAGGCAATCGGCCTATAGTCACGGTTTGGTAAGATTGAGGAAACCCAACTTAGAATAAGATAGGGTTTCCGACTTGTAAACCCTTCCTCCCAAGACTATATAAGGGGGGTAAGGGGCGTCCCTTGAGGGATATTCCAAGAGGAGTTCAGCTTTTAGCCCTTAGCTTAGATCACGAGATCAATAAAGACACTCGGCGGATCGAATCCACCGAAACAGGAGTAGGGTATTACCTCTCGAGAGGGCCTGAACCTGTCTAAATCTTCTTCTTCTTCTAACCCATTGTGCTTGGCAATCTTGACTGCGACCCCATAAAATATATTGCCGAAACCAAGTTTCGACACTCCTGCTGCCGAGTGGTTCTATCATCTCTGCCTGAATCTCCCGAGTGCTTTATCATCTGATAAAAAGACTGTGAAGGGCTGGAAAATATCTCAAAAAATTCTCAAAAATAAATATCTAGGTGCATCTCCCGATGTACCTAATTAGGTGTAGCCCCCGACTATGTGGTTAGTCAAAAACAGACTAAGCATATAGTCAAGAACTATAAAAAATCATACTCATATAAATGCTTAGCTCAAGCTAAAGCAATCATAAAAAAGTATATAACACATTACTCGGCAAGCTCATGCCTATCCGAATAAATTTGCCTGAGTCGTCTCGGAACAAATAATTTAATTAACCCTCATGGGAATGAAATCAATTCACTCGGCAAGCACATGCTTATCCGAATTAACCTGCCCGAGTCATCTCGAAACAAATAATTTAATCGACCCTCATGAGTAAACAAATTTTTCAGTCATCTGAAAAATACGACCAAAATATTAAAGAGCTCCTGCCATGATATTAGTCTTAATCTAAAAAGATCTTCACCAAGATGAAAAAATAGCATTGATATAATTATTTAATCAAATGCTTAAAAACCAAACAGCCTCTGTCATCAAGACAGCCATGAAAAGCTTAACTGTTTGTCACCTTTCAAATTGCATCGTGCCAACTTCTCATGATGTTGCGGAAACCGTGGTATGAAAGGATTTTAAAGGTATTGGGCTCTGTGACACGTGCATATTGCCAGGGCAAATCTGCTTAAGTTCATCCACTTAAGTCCCTAAGGACACGCGTCAGGCCACACCTTAGCTGGGCCGCAAGTCTCTCATGGACTCGGCCCAATCGCGAGATGACTTAGCAGAAAACCCTCAAGTCTTTTTACGAAGCCTCAAGGTCATCCCCGCCACTTCGTTTTCCCAAAAATTTCCTCTTTCACGTCACTGTTCACAACCTCTCCGCGGAGAACCCTAAACTCGCTCGTGCCCAAATCCAACCATCTAGGAACTCTCGTTCCACCACAAGCCATCTTCTCCATCCAGCCTCCAAGATCTCCCGTGCCAGATCTGTCCTTCCCAAATCGCATCCATGGCGGGAGAGAAAGAAATCCCCTTCGAACAATGGCCAACCTCAGACATCAAGGAATCGACTCTCCGAGAGATGGTGAAGAACGGAGTTCTTCCGCCAAAAGAGATCATCGGCTGGCGTCCAGCGGCTGGTGAAGAGTTCCCCACTCCAAACACCGGCGAGATCGTCGTTTTCACTTCTTTCTTCTACTGTGGCTTCGGCCTTCCCACCTCTGAGTTCTTTTGGGATCTCCTTGAGTATTACGGTCTTCAACTCTATCACTTGAATCCCAACTCCATTCTTCATATCGTAATCTTTATTCATGTCTGTGAAGCCTTCCTCGGCATCCTTCCCCACTTCAACCTTTTCCGCCGCATGTTTTATCTTAAGCCACATCCGAACAAGGATGAGCCCTGCGTCGTTGGTGGGGCCGGCTTTCAACTCCGCGGAACTCTCCGCAGAGAATATTTCTCTCTCCCCTTGAAATCTTCTATCAAAGGCTGGCATGCGAACTGGTTCTACATCTCCAATCTTGAACCCAGCTTACCCAACTTTGTTGGCCTTCCACCAGTTCCAAGGCCTAACTGGAGCACTGTGCCGGTAGCCCAAGATTGGGATGAGGCCAACAAGCTCTTGGCCAATATCCTTGAAATGAAGAAAAAGGGCCTTCAGGGAGAACAAATCACTCGGCACTTCATCAAGAACCGACTGGCGCCTATTAAAGAAAGATCCAAGCCTGCATTCGAGTATGAGGGTGAAAGGGACCCTAATCGAGAAGACCACAATTCCTTGAGCTACAAGACCCTGAACACTCGCATGTACAAAATCTTCTCTTCTGGGATCGCAGTTGAGTGCAGCCTCATGCTGCCAGTTCTCCCATACAACTTGTACCGTCCTCCTCCCCCGGTAAGCTGACTCAACTTCTTTAATCTCTTTCAATCTTAATATCGCATCTGTTAGTGTATAAAAAATCCTCCTTGAAGACAAATGTTTTCATCATCTCTAAGCCGTACAAGGTACATTATGACGATGTGCCAGCTCGGCCTGCCAAGAAGCCAGCCGGCGGCGTCAAGATCAGGAGTGATCCTGTCGGCAAAAGGGCTGCTGCTGATGAGGATATCAGCAAGCGAGCGAGTAAAAGAAGGCTAGTGATCGATGACTCAGATGATGATGTTCCAGCTCCTCAAGCTGAAGTAACTCCTCCGAGGCCATCCCCCAAATCCGCACCTAAAATTCACCGATCAACCAGGTATGTCTCATAATTGAAATCATATCCTTGTTAAAAATCTTTCTGCCTTTGTCCCAATTGTTCTCATCTTTTTTCTTGCAGGAAACCTCAGAAAATAGATCTCACCGGGTAGAGTGAGGGCTCAAAGCCATCTGCAGCGGCCGAAGAAACAAAGCCCGCAGAACAGGAATCTCAGGGCCCTCTCCCGAGTGAGAGCGCTCCGAGTGAGAAGCCCCCACCTCCTAGTGAAGATATCCTAATGGAGGAGCCCCCGACTGCCAGCCAGGAAACCCCTGCTGGAAACCAGTCGGCAGAAGAAGAGATCCCGACTGTCGCTCAAGGCGCCCCGACATAGAGCCAGTCAGGTGTGAACCAAGAAGAAAAAGGCAGTCGGGAGGTACCAGTCGAGGACTCGGCCACCGATGCTGGTAAGCTCCAAAGCAGTCTTTTGATTTTAGTCTTCAATCTGTCTTTCCTTTGTCTTCATTTGTCTTCTTCAAATCGATCAGTCAAAGAAGAGGAGATTCCCAGGCTGTGATCTTTAGAGACCTGGATCCCTCCGATCAAAATAGAGTGGCGCGACTCCGAGGGCTTGAAGCAGGGCATCATCTTGAACAAGCAGAAAGAGAATGAAGAAAGAGACATGCTTGTGGACAGCCTTAATGAAGCTACCCGGCTGCTAAATGTAAGCATTGCTATTCTTTGCCATAACCCTACGGTTTCTTTTAGTCAACTAACTCTGAACTCTCGTGTAGAGAGTATATTGCCGATCAATGGCCAAGTCTGATGCCCTCGAGAAGCTGGTCCCCCACTTAAATTCCCTAGAGAACATCCAGCAGGAGCTTAAGGCCACTCGGGAAGAGGCTGCATCAAGAGAGGCTGCCTTGCGGAGAGAGACTGCCGCGCTCCGGGAAGAGAACCTTGACCTCCGAGGTTCAGTCGGAAGTGAGTTTAATCATCTTGGTCTCTTTATGCCTTCATTTGTAATCTTTCTCGATCTTGACGTCAGCAAATTTTCTTGTTGCAGAGAACTCGTCAGAAGTCCACATACTCCAGACCCAGCTGGAAGAAGCCAGTGCTAACAAAGCTGAGTTGGAATCTGAGTTCGAAGGTAAATTCTTTTAAGATAGTATTCTTCATTTTGCTTCATCTTCGAGTGTCTGTGCAATCATATATCTCGTGCAGCTTATAAAGTCAAGACCCGGGCGCAATTCGATGTCTTCGTCGAAAGGGTCCGAAGAGCCGAAGGCATAAGGGACGACATTGCTAATGCGGCCATGCCGATTCTCTTGTCGCTATTCCAGCACGGGCTCGGGTCAAGCTCACTGGATGTCGTCGAAGTCTTTGACAAACTCAGGAGGGCCCCCGGAAAAGTACATAGCTAATATCTCAGAAGCAGCCACCATGGGAGCAGGCTTCGCTCTTGCACAGGCTAAGTCACTCTATCCTCGGATAGATGTTGACTCAGTCGGGGAAGGGTTCGCCGACGACACTTCAGATGAGCAAGCCTTAGAGTTGATCGGTGAAGCACAGGAGTCGGCCAAAAAAGTAGCCGCTGATGTAGTTGATAACTTTCGATCTTAACAACTTTGTGAATGTTGCTTGTAAACTCTGATGTGAACTTGTAGATATCTAGCTTATTTATGTTAATGCCTTGACCCGAGTCTTCATAGAAAATTTCTTAAGTAATTTTCGTCCAACTGTCACCAAGCCTAAGCTTGATTAGGTCATCAAAAAATTCTCAGTCCTTATGTATTGAACTCGGATCAAAACACTAAACAACTATAAACCGAACATAAACAAGTTGTCGAAGAAAACCGTGCTTTATTGACACATGTATAGCCCCCGACTGTCAACTAAGAAGTCATCTTGCTTGAGGTTGGCAGTCGAGAATAACATGAAACTTAAAGCAATTTAAGCATAGTATCGTCGAAGATGTTCGATGTTCCAGGAGTTCTCCACCATGGATCCATCTTCACGCTTTAGTCGATATGCTCCTGGCCGAGTCACCTCGGCGATTATGTATGGTCCTTCCCATAGTGGAGATAATTTGTGACGGTCTTTGGTGGTTTGGATTTTGCGTAGAACCAAATCGCTGACAATGAAGGCTCGCGCCCGAACATTGCGACTATGGTATCGTCTAAGTCCTTGAAGATATCTTGCCGATTGGATCAAGGCTGCCTCACGGGCCTCTTCCAGTCGGGTCAGGTCATCCACTAGGTCTTGATCATAACGCTCGTTGTTGAAACTACAGACTCGAAGAGATTCATACTCCATTTCATTCGGCAACACGGCTTCTGCCCCGTAAACCAGGAAGAAAGGAGTTTGGCCGGTAGCCCGACTGGGCGTAGTCCGCAGTGACCATAGGACCGAAGGTAATTCTTGAACCCATCTGCCGGCGTAAGGTTTGAGCCTGTCAAACACTCAGGCCTTGATGCCTTGAAGAACCATGCCATTGGCGCGCTCAACCTATCGATTGCTTTTGGGATGCGCGATTGATGCGTAGCAGATTTTGATGCCAAAATCTTCACAGAATTCCTTAAAAACGCCTCCAGTGAATTGAGTTCCATTCTCGGTTATGATTCTGTTTGGGACACCAAACCGGTGCACGATGTTGAGGATGAAGTCTCGTGCCTTGTCAGCGGTGATCGTAGCAACTGGCTTAGCCTCAATCCACTTGGAAAACTTGTCGATTGCGACGAACAGATGTGTGAATCCTCCTGGAGCCTTCTTGAAGGGGCCGACCATATCCAAGCCCCATACCCCAAACGGCCAAGATAATGGAATCGTTTGTAGCTCTTGGGCTAGGACATGGCTCTGCCAAGCAAAGAACTGGCAGCCTTCACACGTGCGAACCACTTTGTCGGCGTGATCTCTCACGAGATTGGGCCATATCACAGCTTTCTTTGCGCAGGTAAAGGCTTGTTTGACGTCGCTGCGCAGGGTGATGATGCCGTTGGGGCCGGGCATCTTCATATAGAGGTAGGTGTAGTGTGGTATCGCCATGAACTTGGCGAGCGCAGGTCTCCCGATGATTGCGTGGTAGGCCGTTTCGCCACCTCAAAGGTGATGTTCTCCATCCGGAAGTTCTCCCGAACTCCGAAGGTGACTGGAAGGTTAATGTGCCCGAGTGGCATGGATGATAGTGTTGATGAGAAATTTCTCTCACGCGCTGGCCTGGGAGATCTTCTTAACTCCAGTGTAGGTCCTTCTCGGCTACCTGTGCTGTGCAGGGCATGCCAGTTGGTTTGATCTGTTAACCAACAAGAGAAACAAGGGAATATGCGTTAAGTGTTAGGTTAGATCCCCACTGGATCGACTGAGGGAATCCATGAGCATATATATGCTATTCTAAAATATATTTAAGCCAAACGACTGGAATGGATCGGCTATACCAAGGCAGCATCAGTCGTGTAACCTAAATACAGTAAAGGATAATAAATATATGAATCGATAACCTAGCCGATACTGAAAAGCTAACGATGAATCGGCTAGTACTCCGATGAATCTTATGAAAAGATACCACTCTTGAACCAGATGCGCATGGCCCGGAAATCGGCCGTCGGCCACCGATGGCGAGCCGATTTTGGCTAATAACGTCCAACAAGAATACGATCTTAATATAAGAGGCAGTCCTAATATAAATCTAATAATAAATATATTAAAAGAAACATATCAGGGCAGATAAGGCCGGCTGAAACACCGGCGCTGTCTCTAAACAATATAAATCTTAGCTGAACAGATCATTGATAGTTCTAAAAATGACTTAATAGTTCGAACACGATGCAACATTATGTATAAAAAGAAAAACCTGATCTATTGCAGCCGATTTATATCCCTCGAGACGGTGGATACCACATATAAACCAGCCAACCTTTAGATCTAGCCCTATCGGCTGCAAGTTCTTGATAGAACTAGCCAATGGCAGGATAGATCTAAACATTAGTCTAATTTATATGCGCTATATGATAAGTAGCGCAATATAAATTCTTGAATCTAATGTGTCATTACGATGGAAGCACTAGAAACAACAGACCATACCACTAATGACAAGCATTTACCTAGATCTGGGGATCGAAACGATGCAGCCCGTAGCCAAACAAAATGCTCGTCTGAGGAAAAAGGTTGGCGATGCGTCGAAGGTTTGATTGATTGTGATTGTTTTTGATTACAGGGGTCTCGGGTCCTATTTATACCCAAGATACAATTATCTGTACAAACCCTGGACTCTATCTAAACTACTATTTAAAACACGACATTATCCCGAGAAGGACCCATGCCGTGTTACAATTAACAGTTTAAACAAAACTCCTAAATTACAGATACAATTGCCGTTACAGGACTCTATCCATAGGTGGCAATATCGTTCAACGCGCAACTAACAACCGAATCTTCTATTTATCCTCAAGCCGCTGCATCGAAATGGTTTTATCTCTTCCGACTGGAATTGGCTATCGGCTGCCATTGTCCGGTCCAACCTTAGCCGATTGGCCTCGCAGCCGATCACTCCTCAGCCGATGCGGCCTCTGTTTCCACACCAAACCAGCCGATCCGATTCTTCTTCGCCTTTGCAGACTTAGGGACTCAATTACCAAATTTCAGTGTTAACACATGCCCCCCAAGTCCGTGATATGAAGTGTTACGGATTTGCTTGCCTGTTCAAACTCCCGCTCTTTTCTTGACCTAAACCACTTTGGCTTCTCCCCAAGTGCCCTTTAAATATCCACTCTCCTCGGCCGAGACGCTTACACCTTCAAAACGCACTCAGTCTCTTCGCATACAAGCTTCTGCCTTCTCTCTTGTGGACCCCCTTTTTGAGACGGGAATCTTTCGTGTTCATAGTACCATTTCCCTGGATCGAGTAGTTGGTACCCACGAATACAGTACTGGATAATCAGGTGCACGTGCACGAATATTCTTACATCAACATTATTACATCAATAGGCCCGAAGGCAAGGTTCAACCCACAGGACCTTATGGTCCGAATACACTTTACCCGTACTCCGCGACAGCCCAACAAATGAGCCTACGCCTCAACACATGAGACGGTCACGGCAAAGCCTTTCGATAACCTCGCTTTGGCAGTACCCGCTCCATGAACTTAAGCCCTCATGCACTCTAGCCGTCCTTTTCTAGCAGTGAGAGGAGTTCTGGCGCACCCGGGGTAAGGGAAAACTTCCTCAATCTTTAAGTTTGGTTAATATCGATTTAATTCCACCAACAAAGGCCGCAGCCTCAATCCCATCACATAACCACATCATAGAGAACCATCTATACAAGGATACTGCCTCCGCTCGGCTATCTAGTCGCCTAGGTCTATACCCATTCGAGAAGTACGGTTGTACCGGCTCGTTTCCGGCTATCTCATGGCTCGGTCCTTACTGACCAGGGTCGGCACTTGCCTTTTTCCGGAATCCACCCAAATCATCCAGCCGCCCGAGCCTAAAACATTTGTATAGCATTTTCAATTTTCATCAAGCCTAGTTCAACATTCTCATGGCCATGTGGCGCTCATGTCTCCACAGCCGTATTTCAACTACCTTCCCTAAGGTAGTTGCCCGAGCACAAAGCTTTCTTGCAAAATCATGAGTATGCAGGGATCTAGTGTAAGCGTGACTAAGCATTTGTACAAGTTATCCTCCGATCATATCACATCGAAGGTTACAAAGAATAAATTCTAATGGTGATCAATATCAAAGCAGGGTATATCAAGCATAGGTACTGTTTGTGTAAGGCATGCAATTTGTAATTTGAAATCAATATCATTTCACAAAGTAGGATCAATATGTTCAAAGAGTGTGATGACTTGCCTTGCTCGCACACTTGAGGGGTGGTATCTTCACGGGTCGATGCCGGTTTCTTCAGGTGCTACCCGTACGTGCGAAAGGTCAATTGAATTCAATTAGAATTCAATAAAATACCGAGAGATCGAAAAGAACCATAAAGGCCACGAAAACGACTCCGAATGTTTTGCCTAAAATTCTTCTTGAGTCGATAAAGGTCGCTTTAGGAAAAATCTGAGTTTTGAAATTGAGTCGATTTCCTAGGGTTTTCGCAAAGACGGCGATCGTAATAATTTGGGAATTTAGGTTTGAAAATATCAGCGAAGGAAATTCGTGCTCGAGGTTTGAGGGTTTGAGCACAAAAGAGAAGCCTATTTAAATGGCGAGAAAGAATTAAACGGAGTCCGGATTTAAAAACGACGCGAAACGAAATTTCGGAAAACGTCCGATTTCGATTTTTCAAACTTTGCACCGAGAAAACATGCGAGAAAATAATTTATTTTTGCCCAAAATTTTACTCAAGTCATCCCAAAATATTTTCCAAATTTTTCCCTATTTTTCTTTTTTCTTTTTCTTTCTTTTTTTTTTTTTTTTTTTTCACTGGCGCATTGCTCATTTGCCGCCACTGTTCGACCGATGACCGGCCGAAACAGGTGGCGGCAGCGCGACAAAAGGCGGCGCAAGGGGCTTACCAGGACGGCGGGCTCGGGAGGAGCAAGTGGGGCACGGATGGGAGTTTTGCGCACGGCGGCGACGGCTCCGGTGGTTAGGGCGGCGGCGGCGGCCGGAACGGCGAGAAGAAGCGGCGGCGGTGCGGGGCAAAACGGCGGGTGCCGCCTTTATAGGCGCGCCGAGGGGGAATCGCGGCGCGGGTGGAAAGAGGAGGGGCCGGCTCAGCGTGGGCGCGGGTGGAAACACGCGGCGGCGCACGGGAGGGCTGGGTACGGCGGCGCAACGCGGCAACGCGCGGGTCGGCCCGGACGGCGGGCGCGACGCGGCGGCCGAGGCGCGCGCGCGGCGGGGTCCGGCGCACGCGGCGCGCACGGCGTGGGGTCCGAGCGCGGCACGGCGCGTGGCGGCGAGCGCGCGGCACGCGGTGCGGGCCGGTACGGCGGCGTGCGGCGCGGACGGCGCGGCGCGCGGGTCCGCGCGGCGGGCGCACGCGCGCGGGCGCGCGCGGGTAGGGGCCGGGCGCGGCGAGCGCGGCGCTGGCGCGCGCGCGCGGCGCGGCGGCCGTACGACATGTACGACGTCGAACACTTGTCGCGCAATGAACAGTGCCATTTCCGATTTTTCCCGATTTTCCATTTTAATTTTCCATTTCTATTTTTCTTTCTTCTAAAAATTCCAAAATAATTTCATAAAATTCAAAAATAATTTTTAACACAATATTTTCAAGTTTTCTCCACTTTTATTTTCCCACAATATCTTTCATATTTATTTATTTAAAATTCCCTTTTCAAAATTCAATATTCTCCCCGTTATTTTTCCCAAAACTTTCCGGATTTCGAGTACGACTCCCGAGAATTTTATTATATATTTTGTGTCTTAATTTATCTTTTCCCAACCAAAAATTTTATTTTATGTTTCCCAAAACGCGTTTTCACAAATCCGTGCTTTCCCGATTTCCCTTTTTTAAAAAAACCCGATGCGGCTTTCGCACCTCCATTTTGACAACTCCAAATTATCCAAAAACACCGAAAGGGAAATTGATCACGTCAAAATTTATGCAACCGAGCGGCAAATAAGAAGCAACAAACCCGAGAAAAAGCAACAAGCGAAGGTTTTGAAAATTCCGATTTTACGTTCCGATTTCGGTTCTTCGATTTTCGAATGTTACAAACCTACCCCTAACAATAAATCTTGTCCCCGAGATTTCTTACCGGTTGCCGAGTAGGTGTGGGTATTCCGTCCTCGGGAACTCTTCGCTCTCCCGTAGCCTCTTCTTCGTGTGATTGCTCCATTGTACTTTGTACATGCGCCATGACTTGGTCTCGTGTCTTCTTTTTCGCCTCGTCTAGTATCTTGATTGAATGTTCCTGGTAGGTAAGATCACCGTGGACATGGATGGTTTCTAACGGAGCTTGCTCTTCCTACTCTGCAAACATTTCTTCACCGCGATACGTGGAATACCGGGTGGACATCGGAGAGGTTCTTGGGCGCTCCAACCGGTAGGCCACTTCCCTCTCCTAGCGTTTATCAAGAATGGGCCCACGTATCTTGGTGCAAGTTTCCCTTGACCTTGAACCTCCGAGTTCCCCGTAGTGGTGAGACCTTCAAATATACGTAGTCACCTTCTTTAAACTCTAATTCTCTTGGCGGGTGTCCGCGTAGCTCTTTGTCGTGATTGAGCAGCTTGTAATCGGTCCCGGATCGGCGAACTTTTTCCTCGGCCTCTTTGATTATGTCGGCCCGAACACGGTTCGTTCACCGGTTTGTGACCACATTAAAGGGGTTCGGCATCGGCGACCAAATAGAGCTTCGTTTGGCGACATCTTCGACCGGCTTGATAGCTATTGTTGTAGGAGAACTCGGCGTACGGCAAACATTTCTCCCAATCCTTGGTGAAGTCCAACGCACGTGCTCTCAAAGATATCTTCTAGTACTTGATTCGTCCTTTCGCCCGTCCGTCGTGCAGTGGGTGATAAGCGATCGAAGGCGAGGTGACTTCCGAGTGCCTCGTGGACTTTGCTCCAAAAATGAGACGTGAATTGGGTACCACGATCCGATATAATCCTCTTCGGTACCCCATGGAGACACACAATCCTACTCATGTATAGTTCCGCTAGCTTGGCACCGTTGTAGTTAGTTTTCACGGGAATAAATCGCGGTCTTGGTGAGCCGATCTACTATTACCCAAATGGAATCGTAACTACCACGCTTTGGGTAGTCCCACTATGAAATCCATGCCTATCTCGTCCCATTTCCATTCGGAATCTTGAGCGGCTGCAAGCAAGCTCGCGGTCGTTGATGCTCGGCTTTCACCCTTTGGCACACATCGCACACGGCTACGTATTCGGCTACATCCCTCTTCATATTGGGCCACCGTATTCTTCCTTCAAATCCTGGTACATTTTCATGCTTCCGGATGTAACGAATATGCCGATTCGTGGGCTTCTTTTAAGATCAATCCTCTCAAACCACCTCGTTCGTGCACGCAGATTCTTTTCTTGTACCACAGATTCCCTTGTCGTCTACGAAAACTCCTTAGCGCGTCCGCGGCCATGCGTTCCTTGATTTCCCGGGTTTCCTCATTTCCTTTTGGGCTTCTTCTATTTGAGTCCTCAAAAGGGGTTGGATTTCCAAGTGAGTTCACTTCTCCGTGAGGAATCGAGTGCGGATTAAGTCGAGCCATTTCTTCTTGGAGCTCATTGGCCATACCTCCCAATCCCATGTGGTTGCATTGGGCTTTGCGGCTCAGCGCATCGGCTACTACATTTGCCTTGCCGGGATGGTAATGGATTCCTAGATCGTAATCCTTGATCAACTCCAACCATCGCCTATGTCGTAGGTTGAGATCAGCGAGTAAAGAAATATTTTAAGCTCTTGTGATCGGTATACACATCACGGTGGTTCCCGATCGATAGTGTCTCCGGATCTTCAATGCGTGAACAACGCGGCTAATTCCAGTGTCGTGTGTGTGGGGTAATTCTCCTCGTGGGGTCGTAACTGTCACGAGGCATACGCTACGACCTTCCCATCCTGCATTAACACGCCTCCTAGTCCTTGCCGAGATGCATCACAGTACATCACGAAATCCTTCCGGTTGTCAGGTAAGGTTAAGATTGGGGCGGTGGTTAACTTTTCTTTTAGTTGGTCGAAAGCTTTTTGACACTTCTCGTTCCATTCGAACTTCTTTTCCTTCTTCGAAGTTGAGTCATGGGTCGGGCTACGGTGGAAAACCCTTCGATGAACCGTCGATAATACCCGGCCAAGCCCAAGAAACTCCGAACTTCCGTCACCGACTTGGGTGCCTTCCATTCCGTGAGCTTCGACCTTGGCGGGGTCTACCGCTACTCCTCCGGCTGAAACCACGTGGCCAAGGAAAGCGACTTCCTTGAGCCGAACTCGCATTTACCGAACTTTGCATACAGTGGTGCTCTCGTAGTTTTTCCAAGACCACCATAGATGCTCCGCATGTTCCTCATCGTTCTTGGAGTAGATAAGTATATCGTCGATGAATACCACTACGAATTTGTCCAGGTATTCCATGAATACCTTGTTCATCAGATTCATAAAATATGCCGGGGCATTGATTAATCCAAAGGACATTACTGTGAACTCGTATAAGCCATAACGTGTAGAGAACGCCGTCTTAGGAATATCCCCCGCTCTAATCTTCAACTGATGATATCCTGACCGAAGATCAATCTTTGAGAACACTTGCGCACCCTTAAGTTGATCGAATAGGTCATCGATTCGAGGTAGTGGGTACTTGTTTTTGATAGTCACTTCGCTCAACGATCGGTAGTCCACACACATCCTCATACTCCCATCCTTCTTCTTGACGAAAAGTACTGGGGGCTCCCGTGAGAAGAACCGGGCGTACAAATCCCTTCTCTTGTAGCTCCCTTATTTGCTTCTTGAGCTCCTCTAACTCGTTGGCCGGCATTCGATAAGGCCTCTTGGATATGGGGGCAGTACCGGCATTAGGTCGATAATAAACTCTATGTCGCGATCCGGGGCATTCCGGCAACTCCTCGAGAAATACGTCCGGGTATTCTTGTACTACGGGCATTCCGCCTAGAGGTAGCATGGTGAATATTCTCGCAGCTTGTTCGCATAGCTTCGGATTCGATCCATAGTTATGCTCATCGGTGATCCCCATGGGGCGGATACCGTGACTTCCCTTCGATTGCAGCCTATAATTCCGTTATTCTTGGTCAACCAATCCATCCCGAGTATGACATCAATGGTTTGGGGTGATAACACCATAAGGTTTGAAAGAAACACCACGTCCCTAATCTGTATGGGCACATTGATGCAAGCATGGGGTACGGTTATGTCTCCCGTGAGTGTACCAACATAGGCCTCTTAAGTGCTACTTGGCGTAGGTGGTGTTGTTTGCTTACTTGGGAAGATACGAATGAATGCGAGGCTCCCGAATCGAATAAAACTTTAACGGTGTAGAGTTGATAGAGAACATACCCATCAATACGCTCTGGTCCTCCCGAGCTTCTTCATCCCGCACATGATTCACCCGGCCACGTCGAAACCCGGTGGCAGCCTCGTTGGGTAGCGGGGTCCCGAATGCACCGCGTCCCCGCAGCAGGTGGGGGTTCCTGACGGGCGTTGCATTGGCGCCGGTGCGCACAGGAGTGTTGCGTGGTTTGGGGCAGCTGTTGGAGTAGTGCCCGAATTCTCCACAATTGAAGCGGCTCACATTCCTTCTTCCGGAGCGGCTAGGGTTGGCGCGGTGTACGGAACCGAGGTGTGGTCGGCTCGCGACATGGTCGGGAGCGGGGAACGACCGGCGGCCGAACGTTTGGCTTCCATCCCGACGGGGTGGCTCCCTTGGGGCGTTGTGGCGCTCCCGAAATGGGCGAGCCATAGCGAGCCTCCTTTGCGGTTATTTTCTACCATCTTTTGGTCGTGTTCAAGCCGAACGACCTTGTTGATGAGGCTTTGGAAACTTGTGTGATCCTGTCCGATCATCGGTCCTCTCACTGTCATTTAGTCCCTCGATGAATTTATCCATCTTCTCTTCCTCGTCCGTCGGTCACTTGTAGCGTAACGGGCAAGCTGGGTAAACTTGTTCGATACTCTTGTACCGAGGTGTTTCCTTGACGCAGCCTCGGAACTCATTTTTCTTCATCCTCATAACTCAGCTGGCACGAAATTCTCACGAACGCAGCCGTGAATTCTTCCCATGTCGGTTCTCCGGCATCTTCAGCTCGCGTTTCCTTGTAGGTGTCTCACCGCACTTGCGGAACCGTCTAGCGGTTAGTGGCGAAGACAACTCTATCAGCTTCTCGAACTCGGACAAGGGTTAGCTTTTTCTCGATCACCCTCAACCAGTCCTCAGCATCCATGTGTTCTTCGGCCATGGAGAAGGTTGGTGGCTTAGCTCGCATGAACTCTCCTAGACTTGATCCTCCTCGACTTCCTTGGTTGTTGGCAATCGCTTGGAGTAGCTGGGTCTGTAAAGCCATAACCTCCGCCAGAGTGGAGGGGTTGGGTTCCGGCGGGTTCTCGTTGGTTGCTGCTCTCTGCGGCTATGTGCCATCTGAAGAAGATAGATGAATTAAGAGATCGGACCTGTTAAGGTCATGGTTCCTAGGGGATTTTTCTTCAAGTTGTTTTTAAATGATCTTCAATCAAGAAGCATGGTAAAATAATAGTAAGCTCAAGAATTAAGATACCACAAAGCGATGCTTAGGTTCATCATATTACATCAACGGGGTACACGGACTGTACATGCATAGTCCTTCATGCCATGATAACAACAACTACTACATCGTCTAACTGCATTAACTAATTAAGGGGAAATAGAGTGTGGTCCGTGCTGCCGAGCCGTCCAACGAGATCAAGCTGGGGTTGTCCTCCCTCCTAGTCGTCCAACCATCCGCAAGAGCCAGGTGCGGGAAGTGGGTGATCCGCTGCTGAAGCAAACCGGAGTCCCCATGGCTCGGAGGTGGTGGCCTCGGAGTCATGCCGAATCTTCCTGCTCGGTGGCCGTGTACTCTTGCGAGCGGTCTGGCGGGTGAGGGGTCCTCCAGTGTGAGTCAGGCGACGAGTGGGAGCTTCCTCCTCCATTGGATCGGTGTCGTTGGACTCCCATTTGACCTCCATAGGTTCCGCCTCGACTCCGAGTCGGTGTGGATCTGGATGGGGTTCTCCTCTCCCGATCCAGCTCGGATGGCACCGCTACGGAGCTCGAGGTGGGTCCCATGGACGTGGCAGCAATGGGGTCTATCGTGCACGACGCAGCTCGTGCTCAACATAAAGCTTGCTCCATCATGGCTTGAAAGGTATCCAAGCATGCTGGAGTCATAAGGTAATAGTGGTCGGGCACGGAGCGGGAGGTGTTGGTACAATCTCGGTGGAGGTACTGCAGCGTGGACAGGCGGGTGCGCAGCTGCTCCTCCACTGGTTGACTTGCCGCTTGCTCTTCCCGAGCTGCTCCTCCAGCTCTACCGTGGCTTTCCCACGGGCCATGTAGCGGTCCGAGAGTTGCTCGTATTGGGCACCATTGGCTTGCAATGAGTCTGCAGCATGTTTATCTCGATCCCCACGCCTTGGTGGCTCTCGACCGATCATTGAGGCGTGATCGCTGGTCGTTGATCTCAAGCAAGGCCTCTTCGTAGCGATCATCCGCCGTCTCGCCTGGCCGTGATAGACGTGTGACCATCGGGTTGTAGCAGCAGGGGGTGGCCTCCACGGTGCAACCGGGTTGCCTTCTTCGCGATAGGGATGATGCACGAACTCGTCACCGTGAGTTCAGCACGATGTATCGCATTAAGGCGAAGAAATGCTTCGCGGGCCGCATCTTGGATGGTCGCTTCCGCTAAATCCCGGTGATAGCGGGTGTGGAAGCGTAAAGATGTTTCACTTCCCATGCGGGCTTCTATGGAAACGACCGCCTCCCATGCTGGATATCCTTCGAGCCATGCCTTTTGGTGTGATAGGTGGGTGGTTCCGGTATCTCAAACACCACAAGCAGGGACGAAGCGTGCCACAAACCCTCGTCTCGTGGGATAGTGACCTCCCGTGCTCCGTCATGGTTCGACATCCGCTCTTGAAGGCAACTTAGGGTTAGAGGGAGAGAGCTATTATAATCATTTGGTAAATAAAAGGAAATACAGATGTAGAAAAGGTATATTTGTATTTTTGGAAATAATAGTTTAAAAATGATCCTATGTAGGGATATTTCCCTTTAGCCAACTAGTCGTGGGTAGGGCGCCATTTGGTCTTAGCCTACGGTCGCATGGCTCGATACCGCTCGTGGACCCCGTTTTGAGACGGGAATCTTTCGTGTTCATAGTACCATTTCCTGGATCGAGTAGTTGGTACCCACGAATACAAGATCTGATAATCAGTGCACATGCACGAATATTCTTACATCAACATTATTACATCAATAGGCCCGAAGGCAAGGTTCAACCCACGGACCTTATGGTCCGAATACAACACAAAAACAGAATTTAGATACGGCGCGGAATAGAGGCGGCTTGTCATTTGCCACGGCAACGATCGGAGCTAAGATCTAGTATGCGCCGTCGGTTCCTTCACCCTCCCGGTAATACGCGTATGGATCCTCCGGCTCTTCATTTCCATCAGCTGAAGGTTTATGCGTATAGCAAGGGTGAGTACCAACCGTACTCAGCAAGCCAACACGGAATTGATGCATATGATAGGGTTATTCAAAGAATGGCTGGGGTTCTTTTGCATAAAGCCAATTTTCACAATTCTTTTCACAAGCCTATCAACTAGCCAAATCAAGTTTTAATTTCACAGTTCATTAATCCGGTGACGGTTCTGTCTACCATCCATCGTGATTCCAAGGATGGCTTCCCGCCTCCGATTCGTCATGATTTTCTGGGGAATCTACCCCTTCTCGCATCTCGAGAAGTTGATCCACCAGCGAATGAAATCATCATGCAACCCATCCCAGCAGTCTTAAGTTTAAAAATCTAGCCAAGCGAAAGTCTTGTCACGATGCTCAATATCCGCGAGCACGGCTATTCGAATAGATTGATTCACTCACACTGCAGTGGATGTACACTTTACCCGTACTCCGCGACAGCCCAACAAATGAGCCTACGCCTCAACACATGAGACGGTCACGGCAAAGCCTTTCGATAACCTCGCTTTGGCAGTACCCGCTCCATGAACTTAAGCCCTCATGCACTCTAGCCGTCCTTTTCTAGCAAGGTGAGAGGAGTTCGCGCACCCGGGTAAGGGAAAACTTCCTCAATCTTTAAGTTTGGTTAATATCGATTTAATTCCACCAACAAAGGCCGCAGCCTCAATCCCATCACATAACCACATCATAGAGAACCATCTATGCAAGGATACCGCTCCGCTCGGCTATCTAGTCAGGCTAGGTCTATACCCATTCGAGAAGTACGGTTGTACCGGCTCGTTTCCGGCTATCTCATGGCTCGGTCCTTAATTGACCAGGTCGGCACTTGCCTTTTTCCGGAATCCACCCAAATCATCCACCGCCCAGCCTAAAACATTTGTATAGCATTTTCAATTTTCATCAAGCCTAGTTCAACATTCTCATGGCCATGTCGCGCTCATGTCTCCACAGCCGTATTTCAACTACCTTCCCTAAGGTAGTTGCCCGAGCACAAAGCTTTCTTGCAAAATCATGAGTATGCAGGGATCTAGTGTAAGCAGGACTAAGCATTTGTACCGGTTATCCTCCGGTCATATCACATCGAAGGTTACAAAGAATAAATTCTAATGGTGATCAATATCAAAGCGGGTATATCAAGCATAGGTACTGTTTGTGTAAGGCATGCAATTTGTAATTTGAAATCAATATCATTTCACAAAGTAGGATCAATATGTTCAAAGAGTGTGATGACTTGCCTTGCTCGCACACTTGAGGGGTGGTATCTTCAGCGGGGTCGATGCCGGTTTCTTCAGGTGCTACCCGTACGTGCGAAAGGTCAATTGAATTCAATTAGAATTCAATAAAATACCGAGAGATCGAAAAGAACCATAAAGGCCACGAAAACGACTCCGAATGTTTTGCCTAAAATTCTTCTTGAGTCAGGATAAAGGTCGCTTTAGGAAAATCGAGTTTTGAAATCGAGTCGATTTCCTAGGGTTTTCGCAAAGACGGTGATCGTAATAATTTGGGAATTTAGGTTTGCAAATATCAGCGGAGGAAATTCGTGCTCGAGGTTTGAGGGTTTGAGCACAAAAGAGAAGCCTATTTAAATGGCGAGAAAGAATTAAACAGAGTCCGGATTTAAAAACGACGCGAAACGAAATTCGAAAACGTCCGATTTCGATTTTTCAAACATTGCACCGAGAAAACATGCGAGAAAATAATTTATTTTTGCCCAAAATTTTACTCAAGTCATCCCAAAATATTTTCCAAATTTTCCAAAAATTTTTCCAAATTTTTCCCTATTTTTTCTTTTTCTTTTTCTTTCTTTTTTTTTCTTTTTCACTGGCGCACTATTCATTTGCCGCCAGCTGTTCGACCGGTGACCGGCCGAAACAGAGGCGGCGGCAAGACGACAAAAGGGCGGCGCAAGGGGCTTACCGGCGACGGCGGGCTCGGGAGGAGCAGGGGGCACGGAGGGAGTTTGCGCACGGCGGCGACGGCTCCGGTGGTTAGGGCGGCGGCGGCGGCGCCGGAACGGCGAGAAGAAGCGGCGGTGGTGCGGCAAAACGGGCGGGTGCCGCTTTTATAGGCGCGCCGGGGGGAATCGGCGCGGCGCGGGTGGAAAGAGGAGGGCCAGCTCGGCGTGGGCGCGGGTGGAAACACGCGCGGCGCACGGGGAGGGCCGGTACGGCGAGCGCAACGCGGCGACGTGTGGTCGGCCCGGTACGGCGGCGCGACGCGGTGGCCGAGGCGCGCGGCGGCGGGCGGGGTCCGGCGCACGCGGGCGCGCACGGCGTGGGGTCCGGCGCGGCACGGCGCGTGGCGGCGCGCGGCGCGCGCGGTGCGGGGCCGGTACGGGCGGCGTGGCGTGGCAGGCGCGGCGGCGCGGCGCGTGGGGTCTGGGCCAGCCGGGCGGGCGCAGACGCGCGTGGCGGCGCGGGCGCGCGCGCGCGTGCCCGTGCGGCGCGTGGCACGCGCAGGGTAGGGCCGGGCGCGGCGAGCGCGCTTGGCGCGTGGCGTGCGCGCTCGGCGGGCCGGTACGACATGTACGACGTCGAACACTTGTCGCGCAATGAAACAGTGCCATTTCCGATTTTTCCCGATTTTCCATTTTAATTTTCCATTTCTATTTTTCTTTCTTCTAAAAATTCCAAAATAATTTCATAAAATTCAAAAATAATTTTTAACACAATATTTTCAAGTTTTCTCCACTTTTATTTTCCCACAATATCTTTCATATTTATTTATTTAAAATTCCCTTTTCAAAATTCAATATTCTCCCGTTATTTTTCCCAAAACTTTCCCGGATTTCGAGTACGACTCCCGAGAATTTTATTATATATTTTGTGTCTTAATTTATCTTTTTCCAACCAAAAATTTTATTTTATGTTTCCCAAAACGCGTTTTCACAAATCCGTGCTTTTCCCGATTTCCCTTTTTTTTAAAAAAAAACCCTGATGCGGCTTTCGCACCTCCATTTTGACAACTCCAAATTATCCAAAAACACCGAAAGGGTAATTGATCACGTCAAAATTTATGCAACCGAGCGGCAAATAAGAAGCAACAAACCCAAGAAAAAGCAACAAGCGAAGGTTTTTGAAAATTCCGATTTTTACGTTCCGATTTCGGTTCTTCGATTTTCAGAATGTTACATCTCTCCTCTCCGGCGGTTTCACCGGCGTCCGTGAAATCTCAACGTTCTTTGAAACCCGGATTTCATCTTCGCCCAAACGACCCTGATGGCCTCCACCGTCGCCGCGTCGAGCACCTCCGTCCCGCCGCCACCGCCGCAACACCACCAGCCGCCGCGCAACCACCGCCGCCGCTCCGCCCGCCGCCATTGCCGAGTTCCCCGAGGTACTCCCGTTTGATCCGAACTCCCTTTTCATTCGGATTCACTTCTCCAACCATGTTGCATCAATCTTACGTTCAACCATTTTTTGAGTAGCACTTTCCTTCATTTTTTTTGATTAGTACTTTTTCCTTCTTCGTACTGTAATATGCAACCGTTCTTGATTAGCGCCCCTTTTTTTCTTTTCTGAACTGTAGCACCTATCGCATCAAGTGCTTATCCCAAATCTAACACAAGCCCAGAGGTTTTTTTCTCGGCCCCATCGGCAAAATTGATCCAGCCGATGTGATTATGGCCGAGACCAACAGAATCCCCTTCAACACCGCCAAGCCATCTCTCACCCATTGGAATGAGACATTTAAGTCGTGGCCGACGACTGACGCTACTTGGGTCGAGTGGTACAAGAGAATGCAATCGGCCAAATACACCCAATGGGAGGAGACCGGGATAGCCCAAGGCTTGGCTCTGTCCATTGCCAGCATGGAGAAGGACGAGCCGCTTCTGTTGGCTGCAACGTATTTCTAGAATGACAGCTTCAACGCTTTCATCTTTCGACAAGGGCCAATGACAGTCACATTGGCCGATGTGTACATGACAACTCGCTTGGACATCGAGTCATCGGCCAACCCCAGCAACCTAAGCCGAAAGGGGCAGCACCAGTTCAAAACCAAGGCCATCGGCGGGTGGAGCGGCTTCATCGCCCAGAACATGAAAGATGGACCCGTCGGCCACAGGAAACACGCCGCATTTCTGATTATGTGGCTTGAAAAATTTTTGTTTTGTGGATCGAGCTGTGGGTCGACTGCCAACTGGCAAGTCGTAGCCGAAATCTTGGCCGACGGGGGCAAGCTCGCGCTGGGGAAGTACCTCCTCGGCTATTTATATCAAATGTTGCATCAGGCCGCCGCGAAGATAGCCACCAACGCCCCAATCAACACCGGCGGCCCTTGGTGGTTCCTGCAGATCTGGCTGGTGCTCGCAACCCAAAAGGTGGTCGGTCGGCTCCCTCTAACAAACGTCGTATTACCAAGGCTGGAGCCGATCGAAGACGAGGACGGCAACGAGATCACCACCACCAGGTGCATGAGCTACGGAGAAGCAGCAGCCGCTCATGTAGGCTCAAGGCAATCGGCCGAACTACTGGCCGAATGGTTCATCGCCCTTTATGACGGGCTGTCTCGTGAGAACCGCGCCAGGTACTTCTACTGGGACCGGGGACTGTTGAGTTGTCGGCCGACTTCAACTGGGAAGACATCAACTCAGCCGACAAGCCAAGGTGCAGGGAGCTGTTCATCGCCGCTCTGTCCCCCTGCATCTTGCCGACCGGAATCCATTAGGGCCGATCAGTGGCCAAGAGCTACGAGTTTTATTACTCGGTATCGGCAGCGAGGCAGTTCGGTCTTGGGCAGATTCCCATCGGCTTTTATTACACCGACAAGATTGAAACAAGGGGAGTGGTAACCCAAGATTTGATAATGCATCGGCTGCTGAACATAGCCGGCCCTCCCCTCGGCGAGATCGGCTTGATGACCCTGTCGCCAGAAGAGCGCGCCTACGACCAGTGGGCCAAAATCAAACGCCACATCTTTCACCGGTCATCACATTACGTCGATCTGCTCCTGCCCAAAGAAATCCCTTTGGTAAGCTTCAAAGTCCAAACGATTTTACTCTTCTTATCATCGGCTGATATAGCCGATTAACATTTCTCCTTTGGTTTGCAGGAGACGGAGACGGAGCGGCCGACGGTGAGCGACTCCGGGCGCCCCATCGAATACCGTCTAAGTGTTCTGGATGGGGGTGGCCTCGCTCCGTCGGCCATCGGCTGGGGGGCGCCGAAACTGGCGTCGTTGCTGCGAGGGTAGGTGCGCCAGCTGATTGCCCAGAAGAAAAGGGCTGCACTACCCCTACAGCCGTCGGCCGTGCCTGCCCCCAAGAAACTAACAAAGAAGAAGCCGACAACGCCAGCTGACAGCCTCCCCCCTTAGACCCGGCCGTCGCGCAGTTCCTCGACACCATCGCCAGCGAGGAAGTGCCGGCGGCTGTTGGAGCGGTGGCCGAACCTGGGAGTTCGAGCCATGAGTCCGTCAATGCCCCAGCCGATGCTCCGCCGGTCCCAAGTCCTCCAGCGAGAAATCGGCCGGTAAGCCCCCATTTCACCAAGTTTGGCTTCATAATGATATCATTTTTATCTGACCGAACAATTCTTTTTAGGTCAAGAAATTGGCCGGCCGCACTTCACGCCCCGCGCCATCGGTAATCGTCTCTTGCCACTTGACCTATAGAAATTAGCCGATTTGTCCGCTAACTCTTCTTTTGCAGCCCCCACGATCTTCGTGCTGCCCCCAGCGCCCAGCGAGCATGTTGCTCCTTCCGCGGGCGGCGGCAACGACGTCGACGAAGAGGCCCCGACGGCCGCAGGCGGCCATCCAGCCGAGCCGACCGCTCCGACCCCGGCGCCAACGGTAAGCTGACTGAAACTGATGATCGGCTTCTGTCAACTTAATGCCTTCTGATCATCTCTCTTTTCTGCTGAACATAGCTGACCTCGTCAATTTTGACCTCCTCAACTTAATGAAGAGGCGTTGGTGACGCCGGCTGAGGACCTAAGGGCCACCCTAGCCGACATCGGCAATTGGCTGGAGGCCTCGCTGGATGCGCTGGTGGTCGACAGCGGTTCGATACGCACGCGTTTCAAAGAAATTCAAGGCCAGCTGCCGGAAGCTCTAGCCGACGCCATTGTGCCGACCACCTTCATGAAAGCCCGCCACTCAAGTACGAACGGGCACGGTAGCGGATAGCCGATCGCCGCGAGAACCAGTGCACGGTCGGCCACCCTCCGCCGACCAAGGACGCCATTGAGAGTCGGAAAGTTGCCTTCGACCGCCTGAAGACTGAGCCGGCGGCCAAGCTCGAGCAACTCCTTGCACGCCAAGATCAGCTGATGGCCGATCTCGTTCAAGTCACGAACGAGATCGATGTTCATATGGAGTACATGGCTGGTTTGCCGGCCGAGATCGAAGCTCAACGCCAAGGCATCAAGGCAGCTGTGGCACACTTGCGAGACCTGGTGAAGGGCATCCGGCCGGTGGCAGGGTCCGAGGCCGACGACGTCAGGGCCATTGAAGAGATAGACCAGATCAGGCGGACGGTGTTGTTGGCCATAGCCGATTTCTTAAAACAATGAGCTTCTAATATTCTAACATTCTGAAGTCGGCTACTGCCTCTTGTACTATACTTGTCAAGCTCTTGTGCTAGGATTGGACTTTAATCGATTTGCTCATACTTGTAATCGGCTGTAACTTATGTGTAATATAGTTTATCAATCTTTGTCGCTGTGCTTGTAGATGAGATCGGCTTTCGGCCGCGTGTAGTGTCTTGAATTGCTCCTGCTGAAATCAGCCCCAGCCGCCCATATCGCTTCATGTTGCCAATTCTGAGACCGTACCACAACCGTCGGTGTCAGCGCTCGAACTACGGCCGTCGATCCAAATCACTTCCAACTCTTTTATTAGGACTGCCGATCACGAGGCTTAAAAGTTTCAAAAAATATTTCAAAAATCCTGACGCCCGATTTTGCAATCGGCTCGTGTACGTATATGCCCCCCAAGTTTTGTTGATAGCTTCGGTGTCGACAAAATTGTGAGTTCGAGCCGTCCGCGCATCATTGCCATCCCTATCAGCCAATCACTAGCCGATCATAGAAAACTTGGCAAAAAACGTTGCATAAAAATGCCTAAAGGCGATGCCTTGTTGAAGCAAGACATCGGCTGTCGTAAATCGGCTTAAGCAACCAGAGCCGAATCACAAGTTGATCCATACGCTAGGGTAATATTTCTTCAGGTATTTTCCATTAAGAGCCCTTCCAAATACTTCTCCGTCCAGCCCTTTTAGCATGTAAGCTCCTTTAGAGACGCATTTGTGGATCTTGAAAGGCCCTTCCCAATTTTGTGACCACTTGCCGAATTTGTTGTCTCTAGATCCAATCGGCAATATCAATTTCCAAACGAGTTATTGTATGTGGAACGCCAAATCGGTAGATGATATGTTCTTTGACAAACTCGATTGCGTCCTCAGAATCCACTTTTCTGAGGGGAATCGCCTCCACCCACTTTGTGAAGTAATCTGTCGCCACCAGGATAAATTTATGTCCTTTGCTTGAGGGTGGATTGATCTGGCCGATCATATCAATGCCCCATCCTCTGAACGGCCACGGCTTAATAATTGGGTTCATAGCCGATGCTGGTGCTCGGTGTATGGCGCCAAACTTCTAGCAATCCTGGTAGCCCTTGTAATACTTGAAACAATCCTCCAGCATCGTCGGCCAGAAATAACCTGCTCGGCGAAGCAGCCACTTCATTTTGTGGGCCGATTGATGTGTGCCATAGATTCCTTCATGTACTTCTCCGATGGCCACTGTAGCCCGATCGGCTCCCAGACACTTGAGTAGCACGCCGTCAATCGTCCGATAGTACAGATCTTCATCGAGCAACACGTATCGTAATGCCTTGTATGGTAGCTTCTTTGTAGCCGATTGAGAGGGGTTTCTGAGATAGTTGTAAACTTCAAAGCTCCAATCATTGGCTGTGATGGCGGCAACGTCTATGTCGATTTCTTTCGGCATCGGTCGATAGCCCGATTCCCCCTGAGCCAAGTCATTGGCCTCTGAGTTCTGCTCTCTGGGGATATGTTTCAAAGTAACCAACCGAAAATCGTCCATTAGTTCCCGTCATTGCCGATAATAGACCATCAGCGCGTGGTTTTTGCATTCATATTCTCCTGATAATTGGTTGATGACCAACAATGAATCTCCCATTATTTTGATGGTGTCGGCTTCAACTCCCTTGAGTAGATGTAATCCTTTAAGGAAGGCTTTGTATTCGGCTTGGTTGTTTGTAGCGTGGGGGTTGATGGCAAAAGTAAACTCGAAGCTTGCCCCCCTGGGCGAAATAATGACCAAGCCGATGCCACAGCCGTTGGTGCAAACCAAGCCGTCGAACGTCAAAGTTCAAGGCATAATTTCCACTGAGCCGATTGAGTCGTTTCTGTGCTCGACAATGAAATCGGCTATGGCTTTCCTCTTGACTGCCCTTGGTGCCTGATACCTCAGATCGAATTCTGTTAGCGCGAAAATCCACTTCCCAATTCTTCCTTTGAGCGTTGGAGCCGATAGCATATACTTAACTACATCGGCTTTGCAGATTACTGTGCACTTGTTGGATAGCAGATAGTGCCTTAACTTCGTACATGAAAAATAGAGGCATAGGCATAGCTTCTCCATAGGTGAATACCTTGTCTCCGCGTCTAGCAACCGTCGTCTGAGATAAAAGATGGCCTTTTCTTTGCCGTTGACCTCTTGGATTAGGACGGAGCCGATTGATTTATCATCGGCTGATAAGTACAGTTTGAACGGTATTCCCTTTTGTGGAGGCATTAAAACTGGACGGGAACTCAGATAATCTTTTATGTTGTCTAACGCCCTTTGCTGTTCTGCCCCCCATGTGAATGTTTGATCGGCTTGCAGCCGAAGCAGTGGTGTGAACGGCTCCATCTTTTCGAGAGATTGGCTATGAACCATCTCGATGAAGTTTATCTTGCCGATCAATGATTGGAGTTGTTTTTTGTCCTTCGGAGGTTGAATTGTCTTGATAGCATTTATGCTTCTTAGTGTAACTTCAATTCCTCTTTCATGGACAAGAAATCCCAAGAACTGCCTGGCCGAAACGCTGAACGCGCACTTAAGCAGATTCATCTTCAGACCGTACTTCCTCGTCCGTTCTAACACTTGTCTCAGATCGGCTATGTGGCCTTATATCTCCCTTGACTTGACAACCACGTCGTCAATGTATATCTCTACTAGCGAGCCGATCATATCGTGAAAGATGTAATTCATGGCCCGTTGATATGTTGCCCCAGCATTCTTCAAGCCGAACGTCATTACTACCCATTCGTACAAGCCGATTGCGCCGGGACACCGAAAAGCGGTCTTGTGGATGTCCTCATCGGCCATAAATATTTGATTATACCCTGCATTGCGATCCATGAAACTGATAATTTTGTGGCCTGAAGCAGCATCGACAAGCAGATCGGCTATCGGCATTGGGTATTCGTCCTTAGGAGTTGCCTTGTTTAGATCTCTGAAATTGATGCACACCTTAAGTTTACCCTTTTTTATCAACACTGTGACGATGTTTGAGACCCACTCGGTGTATCGGCAAGGCCCAATGAATCCCACGTCGTATAGCGGAGTGGTTTCGGCTTTAATTGCATCGTACATACCGGCCTTAAACCTCCTAGGAGGCTGTTTGAATGGTCGATAGCCTGCCTTAATCGACAGCTGATGGACCACTATTGATCGGTTGAGGCCGGGCATCTCGAAGTACTCCCAAGCAAAACAATCTTTATATTCTTTTAACAACTCAATAAGCTGGGATCTACAATGAGGAGATAGATTTTTGCTAATGTACGTCGGCCTCGGCTTATCACCAGAGCCGATGTCAATTTCCTCTAATTCGTCGGCCGACGTGAAACCTTGCCCTAGCTTGCCATCGTCTTCGTCCGCGGTGTCCATGCCGAAAACGCTTGAGCCCTCCACCATGTCTTGTTCAAAGCAGCAGCTGCGTCTCGTCATTTCCAATCGGCTGTATTATGGAATTGGACACATTTAGAAAATCAGCTTGCCAGATTTTTCCGGAAAAACAATCAATGCCTTCGATTTCCCAAAGCGGCAAATCGGCACTGACGACACTAACTGACCTGTCGGCTGGTACGATCTCGATCTTGTCACCGTCCCATTGGATCAGGCTCTGATGCATTGTAGAAGTGATGCAGCAGTTAGAGTGTATCCAGTCCCTTCCAAGCAGCAGGCTGTAAGACCCCTTCCCGTCGATGACAAAGAATGTTGTGGGCAAGGTCTTACTGACGATGGTCAGTTCAACATTGAGGACACCCTTGGTTTCCGATGGGTTGCCGCCGAAGTCTTTGAGCACCATGTTAGTTTTTATCAGGTCGGCTCCCTTGCCTAGTTTTCTGAATGTTGCGTAAGGCATGAGGTTGACTGCAGCTCCCCCATCAACTAGCACATGCCGTTGATGAATCCTTTAACGTACAACGGCTTTAAGTGCCGATTTTCGGTTCCCTCGGGTTTGTCAAAGACAGCCTGGTTTGGTGAGATTGCCGCCAGCGTGTCGTCCTCAATGGTGTCCGCATCGGCTTCTGTGAGCGCCGAACTCTGGCAAGATGAACACCATGTTAACCGATGCAGAAATTTTGCCTTTCCCTTTGGCTGCCCTCCCGGCTTGATCGGCCGGGCTTTCCTCGCTTGCTCTTCGTCGGCTATGGCAGCTTTCTCTTTGGGTACCCATCGCCTTTTGATTTTGCCCAGCCGACGGCGCTGTTCGTGGATCATTTGCTGAACTTCATCTTCTCTCCCTTCACGCTTAAGCCGTTGAACCCTTCTTTTCTGCATCTTTGTGAAGAGATCGGACGGGCACCATTGGGGGTTGGCTGATTCCTCATCGTCGGCCTCTTCATCGTCGCGGTTATTGCCATCATGGTTTTCATCGACGAAGAAGTCCTAGTGGATCGGGCCGAGCCGATCATGGACAGATCGCCGCCTTTGGTTTAGCTGAACGGCTCTGGGGACAAACCGGGTTGGGCTTGCAGCCGATGAGTTCCTGTGCCCGCCGTCGCGGCGATCGTTGCATGCTGGGCAATCGTCCAGTGTTGGTAGTCTCATACCGGATTTCCAGCAGTACCTGAAAAAATCACAATGCCAATGCGGATCGGCATTGTTGCGATTTGCGTCGTACCGGCGGCTTTGGGTATTCGGCTCACGCTGACGAGATGCTTCATTGTAAGCTTCTTCCTGCCGGGACCGATGTTGATGACGGTGTCGGCTGCGTTCGTGGATCGGCCGTGGATCAGCCGATCTGATGACTGGGCACACCATATTAATCGGCGCAGCATGACTTCCAATCTGCTCGTCTTCTGCCTTGGCCCCGATCGATGTATTGACTAAGTTGTGCGCCATTCTGTTCTGTCGATCAGCTTGCCTGGGACCAGCTTGGACCGTGTTGACCGGGAAAGGATTGCCGTCTACTTTCATCGACCGATTTGAATCGGTGAACTTCAGCTTCCCGGCCTCAATCGCCGATTTGATTTGCTGCCTAAAGACTTTGCAGTCGTTGGTGCGTAGGATGTGGAGTTGTGCCACTTGCAATATTTCTTTTTCTTCAACTCTTCGGCCAACGGGATCACATGATTTTCAGGCAACTGAATCTACTTCTTCTTGAGCAGCAAGTCGAAGATCCTGTCGGCCTTGGTGATGTTGAAATCATATCGTTCTTCCTTGGCCGTCTTTTGCAGCCACTGGCAGATGATGGCCTTTTTATTCTTGGCCCATTCGGCTGCCGCCACTTCTGCGTCATCGTCGTTGGACTCGTAGTCTGATTCGACGATGACCTGAGTTATATTTTTGACGGCCTTCCTGGTGTCTTGGAATCGCTGCTCGTGGGCCGTCACCTTCTGCGCCAAATGGGCTAAGCTGTCAAAGTCCTGCGCAGAGAATCGCTCTCGGATCGGAGCGAAACCATGAAAGGCCAAATCGGCGTGGGCATCCGATAGCACCAGTCAGTAGCATCGGTTCCTCATCTCTCTAAAGCGTTGGATGTATTCTTGGACCGATTCGTTGTGTTTTTGCCTGATGCTGGTGAGGTCCGACAACTTCATCTTGTGGTTGCCAGAGTAGAAGTAGCTGTGGAATTGTTTTTCAAGATCGGCCCAGCTCTGAATTGAGTTGTAGGGCAATGAGGAGAACCAAGTAAAAGCCGATCCTGAAAGAGAAAGAGGGAACAATCGGACTCTCAAGGCGTCCATAGCCGATGCTTCGCCGCACTATGCCAAGAATCGGCTAACATGCTCGTAAGTTGAAACGTTGTCCTGCCCTGAGAACTTCGAAAAATCTGGGATCTTGTATCGGTTAGGCAACGGGATCCGCTCGAAGTGCTCTGGTTAGGGATACCGATACATGTTCCCTGAGTCTTTTGGCTTGAGGCCGAATTGATCGTGCATGACATCTGCAATCAGATCGGCCCAGGTTCAGTTGTCTTGCTGTATCGGCTCGTATGGGTCACACAGAGTGGGTTCTTGCCGATACAGTGGTGGTGTCTGAGGCCTGTAATGATGATCTTGACGGCCTCCTTGGTACTGGTAGTGATGATCAGCGGGAGGCGGCCGATGCGCCGGTGGTGGCGTTGGTTGTCCAGGAAACAGCTGTCGGCCACCGACGTTGTACCGTCTGTTTGGATCAATCAGCTCTGACTGCCGATTGTCATTGAACATATCAGCAATCTGGTCCTGGGGGCAGCGGCTACTATCGGTTCAGCATAGTAATTGCTGGCCTTATAGCCGATTCACCTGGATTCGGCTGCCCGAGGACTCCTCACGGCGGCCCTTGTTGTGCTAGTTGTGGGATCGGCCGATTCTGTGTGACCAGCGTCCTGTAACCAGGAAATTGGCCATCTGTGAAGTACGTCAGCCCTCGTTGCAGCTGGTCGGCTATCTTGGCGTCGACCACAGAGTGATCATGTTATTGAGAGTGTTGACCAGAATGCTACTTTGATTGACTAACGCGTGATGGACGGCCGAGTCGATCCGGTCTTGTAGAGAACACTACAGCCGAATTGTCCTGTTCCTGGGTCGGCTCCTCCATCTTCGGTTTGCCTTTTGTCTCACCAGAGGAGGATGCCTTAAGTTCGTTCATGCTAAACTTATATTTTTGATGCACAACCCTAGATCTTGTTTGGGTGAAAGATTGCAAGTAGTTAGCTTGGAGCTCTTCCACCATCTTCTTATAATTGGCTTGCTGTTCAGCCAATAACTCCTCCATCTTCACAGACGATGTTGTCCTCGGGAAATGTTGGGGGTCTTGGAGTCGACCATCTTGCCGGCTGAATCTATGCGTCCGAGTCGAGCCGACAGAGAAAGTCCCACCGGCGTGCCAAGAAGCGTGTTGATGTGAAATTTCTCTCACGCGCTGGCCTGGGAGATCTGCTTAACTCTAGTGCAGGTCCTTCTCGGCTACCTATGCTGTGCAGGGCGTGCCAGTTGGTTTGATCTGTTAACCAACAAGAGAAACAAGGGAATATGCGTTAAGTGTTAGGTTAGATCCCCACTGGATCGGCTGAGGGAATCCATGAGCATATATATGCTATCCTAAAATATATTTAAGCCAAACGACTGGAATGGATCGGCTATACCAAGACATCATCAGTCATGTAACCTAATGTTAATGCCAAAATTTGGTAAAGCCCCGAAGTCCTTATCGGCTAAGGGAGTATCGGCTCGAAGCAAAATCGACTAAGAGTTTTGCGTCAGCCGATGGAGGATCCATATCTCCAGCAGTCGGATTTTTGTTATTTTCGGTTTGAGAAGATCTTATCCAGAAGAAACCGAGTCCAGGGAGGATACAGCTTGTATCTATTAATTAGGAAGAGATTGTTAGTTTCCTAGTTTATCTTTATGAAAGTTTGTTTTATAATCTGTTAGGATCTTTGTTACCCTAAGGGTATAAATATGTAAGCCCAGGGTTCATGTAAATATCTCTCGATCAATACAACCTCGGCGCATCGCCACTTTTTACTTTTCTACTTTGTTCTTCATCCGGCGAGACTTGGCACCTGACGGGGGGCTGCATCGGCTTCGATCTTCGGCGAAGGGGTATGTCCAAGGTCCCGTCGGCTCAGGCAATCGTGTTGGTTACGTCGGCGCCGTCCAAGGCTGGATTAGTACATTCGACCTCTTGGATTGCTTCGGTTCGGTTGATATCTTTGCCTGAATATTTATCATATGTCTATGTTGAATCTAATTTTAGTATCTCGATTTGGCTTTATCGGTTGTCTCTCGTTTTAGGGTTTCTGCCGATACCGGCTAAATCGTTATATTAGATTAGATTGGCTTAGGCATCTACCACCCTGAAAATCAGCCAAGGGCTTGATTGTCTAGATATTGCGTTTCTTTTCATACTTAGTGTTGCATCAGTTTGATCTACTAAGTCATGATTAGAACCGTAATCTCTATCCTGCCTGTTGGTTGTCACTAAGGGTTTCATCGGGGTTTCAGCCGGTGAGTTATCCGGATTTCGCATCGGCTTGCAAGGAATATACACAAGTTGGATATGGCCAATTGCGGCAGAGGCCTCATTGAATATTTAATCATATGGATCTAATGACATCGGACCTCCAGCTGATGTGTGCTCTAATCTTTAAATCAGTATTTATTATATCATGTGATTGGTTTGTGTCATATTACATTATTATATCATCATGTTATCATTGGCTGATCGCTTTTATATAAATATTTGCTCAGTTCACAACTAATGGAGTCAAATTCTAACGCTATCGGTTGGCATCGGCGTTGGCTGGAATTGCACCATCGGCTTATCAGCCGATCAGTTAGTTTTTGGGTATCGGTCTATCGGCCGACATGAGTTATGTTCTGCCGTTTTGCATAACTTGTCAGTGGCAGGATCAAACTGACTGGCACGTCCGCTCTTTATCTATTCTAGGACCCGCACTGGAGCTGCGATCTCCCAGCCGGCGTGTTGATTTTTCACGTCAACACATTTTTGGCACGCACTGTGGGACCTTGTTTGTCACAACAGGTTTTACATGGTTCCTGGGACCCACAATTGCCGCAAGATGTCTAATAAGGAAGTCAAGGCCGAGGAAGAACAATCTCTCAAGCCGATTAATGAAGAGAAGGAGCAATTTATCGAGCCGATGGATGATGAGACGCTTCAAGAGATGGTTGATAACATCATTCATCGTGTTGTGTTCGGCCAATCTGGAGTTTTGATGAATACATTGTATGGTTTGATCGAGGAAACAAGTTCCCAAGGTAATTGCCTTAAGAAGTCAGCGTGGGGGGCAGATTGGCAAGCAATCTCAGCATCATCGGCAACAACAAAATTGGCTCGGGGGGCAAGATGATCAATATCAGTATGAGGAGCCACATCAGCAATATCGGCCAAAGGAAACTCAAAGATATCTGTCCAAAGAGGATTGGGCCGATATAATTGCAAAGGTAATGGAGGAGCAGTTGGAATTAAACGCAAAAATCAAATTTCTGTGTATCGGCTGCCATATCCTAAGTGGTTTGATAAGGTTCCACTTCCAAGCCGATACAAGGTTCCGATTTCTCCATGTTTTCGTGGCAAGATGGTATATCCACAATGGAACATATCACCGATTCTTAGCTCAATGTGGGGAAGCATCGGCTGAAGAAGCTCTAAAAGTTAGACTTTTTCCATTGTCTTTGACTGGATCGGCTTTTACATGGTTTTCATCATTGCCACCAAATTCCATCGAAATTGGGCCGATCTTGAAAAGCAAGCTTCATATGTACTTCTTTCAAGGGGTTAGCGAGTTGAGGCTTGCAGATTTGATATCGCTAAACACAAAAAGGGGAATCAGCTAAGGAATACATTCAAAGGTTTCCTAATATCCACAGCCGATGTTATAGCTTGAGCCTAACTGATGAGCAGATAGCAGATCTTGCATTCCAAGGGTTGTCGGCAGCTAACCAAAGCAGGTTTTTCATCCATGAGTTCGACAGCCTGGCTCTGCTATTAGAGAGGGTATCGGCTTATGAGGGCCGGTGTCAAGAAGAAGAAAAGAATCAGTTTTGGGGCGATCAAGACAAGGACAATTTTGAAGCATGACTTCTCATACTCCAAAACAAGGGGGCATGTGTTAACGCCAAAATTTGGTAAAGCCCCGAAGTCCTTATCGGCTAAGGGTTAGTATCGGCTCGAAGCAAAATCGGCTGAGAGTTTTGCGTCAGCCGATGGAGGATCCATATCTCCAGCAGTCGGATTTTTGTTAGGTTCGGTTTGAGAAGATCTTGTCCAGAAGAAACTGAGTCCAGGGAGGATACAGCTTGTATCTATTAATTAGGAAAAGATTGTTAGTTTCCTAGTTTATCTTTATGAAAGTTTGTTTTATAATCTGTTAGGATCTTTGTTACCCTACGGGTATAAATATGTAAGCCCAGGGTTCATGTAAATATCTCTCGATGAATACAACCTCGGCGCATCGCCACTTTTTACTTTTCTACTTTGTTCTTCATTCGACGAGTCTTGGCACCTGACGCGGGGCTGCATCGGCTTCGATCTCCGGCGAAGGGGTAAGTCCAAGGTCCCGTCGGCTCAGGCAATCGTGTTGGTTACATCGGCGTCGTCCAAGGCTGCATCAGTATATTCGACCTCTTGGATTGCTTCGGTTCGGTTGATATCTTTGCCTGAATATTTATCATATGTCTCTGTTGAATCTAATTTTAGTATCTCGATTTGGCTTTATTAGGCATCTACCATCCTGAAAATCAGCCAAGGGCTTGATTGTCTAGATATTGTGTTTCTTTTCATACTTAGTGCTGCATCAGTTTGAATCTACTAAGTCGTGATTAGAACCGTAATCTCTAGCCTGCCGGTTGGTTGTCACTAAGGGTTTCATCGGGGTTTCAGTCGGTGAGTTATCCGGATTTCGCATCGGCTTGCAAGGAATATACACAAGTTGGATCGGGCCGATTGCGGCAGAGGCCTCATTGAATATTTAATCATTTGGATCTAATGACATCGGACCTCCAGCCGATGTGTGCTCTAATCTTTAAATCAATATTTATTATATCATGTGATTGCTTTGTGTCATATTAAATTGTTATATCATCATGTTATCATCGGCCGATCGCTTTTATATAAATATTTGCTCAGTTCACAACCAATGGAGTCAAATCCTAATGCTATCGGTCGGCATCGGCGTCGGTTGGAATTGCACCATCGGCTTATCAGCCGATCAGTTAGTTTTTGGGTATCGGTCTATCGGCCGACATGAGTTATGTTTTGCTGTTTTGCATAACTTGTCAGTGGCAGTATCAAACTGACTAGCACGTCCGCGCTTTATCTATTCTAGGACCTGCACTGGAACTAGGCAGATCTCCCAGGCCGACGTGTTGATTTTTCTCGTCAACACCTAAATACAATAAAGGATAATAAATATATGAATCGATAACCTAGCCGATACTAGAAAGCTAACGATGAATCGGCTAGTACTCCGATGAATCTTATGAAAAGATACCACTCTTGAACCAGATGCGCATGGCCTGAAAATCGGCCGTCGGCCGCCGATGGCGGGCCGATTTCGGCTAGTAACGTCCGACAAGAATGCGATCTTAATATAAGATGCAGTCCTAATATAAGTCTAATAATAAATATATTAAAAGAAACATATCAGGGCAGATAAGGCCGGCTGAAACCCCGGCGCTGTCTCTAAACAATATAAATCTTGGCTGAACAGATCATTGATAGTTCTAAATACGACTTAATAGTTCGAACCCGATGCAGCATTAAGTATAAAAAGAAAAACCTAATCTATTGCAGCCGATTTATATCCCTCGAGACGGTGGATACCACATATAAACCAGCCAACCTTTAGATCTAGCCCTATCGGCTGCAAGTTCTTGATAGAACTAGCCAATGGGAGGATAGATCTAAACATTAGTCTAATTTATATGCGATATATGATAAGTAGCGCAGTATAAACTCTTGAATCTAATGTGTCATGACGATGGAAGCACTAGAAATAACAGATCATACCACTAATGACAAGCATTTACCTAGATCTAGGGATCGAAACGATGCAGTCCGTAGCCAAACAAACTGCTCGTCTGAAGCAAAAGGTTGGCGATGCGCCGAAGGTTTCATTGATTATGATTGTTTTTTATTACAGGGGGTCTCGGGTCCTATTTATACCCAAGATACAATTATTTGTATAAACCCTGGACTCTATCTAAACTACTATTTAAAACACGACATTATCCCGATAAGGACCCACGCCGTGTTACAATTAACATTTTAAACAAAACTCCTAAATTACAGATACAATTGCCGTTACAGGACTCTATCCATAGGTGGCAATATCGTTTAACACGCAACTAACAACCGAATCTTCTATTTATCCTCAAACTACTGCATCAGAAATAGTTTTATCTCTTCCGGACCTGGAATTGGCTATCGGTTGCCATTGTCCGATCCAACCTTAGCCGATTGGCCTCACAGCCGATCACTCCTCAGCCGGTGCGGCCTCTGTTTCCACACCAAACCAGCCGATCCAATTCTGCTTCGCCTTTGTAGACTTAGGGACTCAATTACCAAATTTCAGTCTTAACACATAGCCCTGGGATAAATCCGTGGAAGGGGGCTAAACTCGGCTTCAACTCGGATCTTGGGATCTGCATCTCGTCCAGCGTCTTGGCAAATAGAATGTTGAGGGCATTGCCCCCGTCGATGAGGACACGCTTGAGCTTTATGTTTCGGACCACCGGGTCTAGCACCAAGGGATACTGCCCCGGGTGAACCACTCGGTCAGGGTGATCCGAGCGGTTGAATGTGATGGCCACCTCCGACCATCCTAGTTATTGTGGGACTTCAGGTTGTGCCGCGTTGACCTCGTGGTCAGTCAGCTTTTGCTTCCTCTTGGACTCATAAGCTTGCGGCCCCCCGAAAATATGATTCAGCTCGCCTACGGGGTCTTGAAAAGGCTCTGAGTTGCCAGTCGGGTTGTTCTTCTTGGTTCCCGATGGGCCGGCTTCGTCAGTCGGCTTCTTGTTTAGTTGTGCCGCGTATTGTTCGGCGAATTGCTTATAGATGAAGCAATCCTTGGCCACATGCTTGTGATGTGGATGATGCGTGCACTGGGCGTTCATGATCGTGTCGTAGGCTGCAACCCGGGGACGACGTTGGGAGTTGGACGTTGTAGCAACCAGGTCCTCGGGTCGGCGCTTGCGATCTTTCTGGCCATGATTGTTGTTGCTGTTATCCTTCTTAGGATGCCGGCTGCCACCCGACTGCTTGTTGTCCCTTTTGTCGTGCCGATCCTATCGTGCCGCCTTGATCGCGTCATTGGATTTTGCGTAGGAGTTTGCTGTTTTGAACATTTGTTTTACCGTCTTCGGTGGCTTACGCCCAAACTTTCCGATCAGCAACTCGTCACGGACACCCTTCTGGAAGGCGACAATTATGATGTCATCGGTGATGTTGGGGATCTTGTTGCGCTTTTTCGAGAAGCGCCGGATGTAGTCCTTCAGCGGCTCGTCTGGTTTCTGGATGACGTTGTAGAGATCAAAGTGGGTCCCAGGTCTTTCAAAAGTGCCCTAGAAATTGGCGATGAAGTGGTCCTGGAGCTCACTCCACGAGCTAATTGAGCCTCTTGGCAAGCTCGTGAGCCAGTTCCTGGCTGAGTTGGCGAGGGTGACAGGCAAGTAATTGGTCATGGCCTTGTTGTCTCCTCCTGCTACGCGGATGGCGAGGGTGTACGCGGTCAGCCATGACTCGGGGTCGGTCTTTCTGTCATACTTCTCGATTCCTGTGGGCTTGAAACCACTCGGCCAATCCACTCGGCGCAGGTCCCGAGTGAACGCAGGCACTCCGTCGTCGTTGCAGTCGGGCGATCTCCTACTGTCTTCATAGGAGCGCTGCTCATGCTCACGATGGCGCCGGTCAAGGACTTCCCGAAAAGATCGCTCGGCGGGGTTCTTTGTAAGCTGCTACGGTAGTCAGAGTTGTAGCTGCGGCGGATCCGGTCGTGGATGGGTGGTCGTCCATGTCCTTTTTCGCGAGAGTTGGCCGATTGTTCTTGATGCCTCCGTGTTGTTTCGTGGCGGGGGTCTCTTGACATAGTGGCCGTCTTGGCTTGCTCGGGCCTCCTATAGTCCTTCGACCGTAGCGGCGGAAGTCGGCTTCCGTTGGGTGTTTCAGCGATGGACTCAGTCGGCCTTCGTGCTGAGGTGGAGGGAGTGGCTATAGCCGCGACGATGGTCTTGATCTTGTCCAGGATTGGTGTTACCGTGGCGGGTGCTGCTTCAATAACAGTGTCGAGGAGGGTGAGGGCGGCAACGGCGTTCTGTTGAGGCGTCTGGAAGATGTTAGTGTTGTCGACTCGTGTCTGAAGTATGGCCTCTCGAGTGGATCTCCTAGTCGCCCTCAAGTCTCGCTTCCTTGTATCGGCTTCTTCCTTGCGCCTGTTCTCCTCCTTCGCCAGCTTGCGCTCCTGCTCAAGCCTGGCTTGTTCTTCTTCTGCGATTCTGCGGGCCATGGCCGAGTCAGTCTCGGCCACCTCGGCCATGAGAACGTTGAAGCACTTTGGCTCGTAATCCTTGTCGAAGTCGGAGTCATTGGCCTCGTCTGTGGAGATGCCGTAGAGATCGTCGAAATCTGAAGAGCTAAGGTACTCATCGAGCTCCGTGGATGAGCATGATCCAAACGGTTGGAGGATGACGGCGACTTTCCTTGAGCCCGGTCTGGGTCGCTGCTTGATGACGATGGTTCTTCCGAGTGAGTTGATTTCAACTCGGAAGAAAGGAGATTGCAATAGATCTCAGCGGCATTTGGTAACCCAAGTGGCGCCGAGAGGGTTTCTCCTCCCAAGCGGATGGATCCCAACTCGGAAGTTAGAAAGTTGCGGTAGATCTCGGCGTTGTTTGGTAACCCGAACGCTGTCGAGTGGATTCCTCCTTCCAAGTGGATGGATTCTAGCTCAGAAGTCAGAACGTTGTAGTAGATCTCAGCGTCGTTTGGTAACCCGAACAGCGCCGAGCGGGTTTCCCCTCCCGACTGGTCCGAATCCAAGTCGAGGAGGGAAATCTTTTGGTGGCGAAGTCGTCGATGCCTGGTGAAGATCCCATCATGCTTGTCAGCGAGATGAAGAAGAAGTCTTGACGCGCGAGCCCCTACCTGGCACGCCAACTGTCGAAACTTGGTTTCGGCAATAGAAATTGGGGGTGCAGTCAAGATCGCCAAACACGATGGGTTAAGTGGAAAAAAGGATTTAGACAGGTTCAGGCCCTCTCGTGAGGTAATACCCTACTCCTGTTTTGGGGATTCGATCCGCCGAGTGTTTATTGATCACACGATCTTCTGTATTGCATAAATCTGATTTGTTGCTCATATGTCTCATATCCCTCGAGGGACGCCCCTTACCCTCCTTATATAGTCTTGGAGGGTGGGCTTACAAGTCGAAAACCCTATCAAATTCTAAGTCGGTTTTCTCAATCTTACCAAGTTATGACTATGAGCCGTTGCCTTATCTGATCGGCAACGTAACACCCAAGTCATAGCCTATTTACATAATCATTAGGCGTAACCTATCCATATTACTAGTCGGACAAGTTTGCCTTATGGGTATCCGATTGCCATAATCTCCACAGTGACTCAAATATGTGATTATGTATTCTTTGCCATTTTCCTCTTGTGTCAAAACGGCTCCAATTACTTTGTCTTCAGCAGCAATATATAACTGAAACGGAATTCCGGCTTTAGGCGCTTGCACCACGGGTGGGGTAGATAAATATTTCTTCAATCCCTCAAAGGCCTCTTGTTGTGCTGCCCCCCAAGTAAAATCGGCTTCTTTTTTCAAACGTAAAATAGGAACAAAAGCATTGATTTTACCTGCTAGGTTAGATATAAATCTCCTCAAGTAATTCACATTACCTAGCAACTTCTGAACTTCTCTTTTGCATGTCGGCGCTTTAAAATCTTGAATCTTCTCAACCTTCTTAGGATCGATATCAATCCCTCTCTCATGTACCATGAATCCTAAGAACTTCCCCACCGACACACCAAAAGCACATTTGAGTGGATTCATCTTCAAACCATACCGCCGCATCCTCTCAAAAGCTAACCTCAAATTGGCTATATGACCATCCATGCCATCCGATTTGACAACAATATCATCAATATAGATTTCTAGGATGAAACCTAGCAAATCATGAAAAATCAAGTTCATCGCTCTTTGATATGTTGCGCCGGCATTCTTTAACCTGAATGTCATGACGACCCACTCAAACAACCCAACAAACCCTGGACACCTAAAAGCCGTCTTGTACATATCCTCTTCTGCCATAAAGATTTGATTGTAGCCGGCATTGGCATCTAAAAATCTAATCACTCTATGACCCAAGGCATCATTTATTAACATGTCGGCTATAGGCATAGGATATTCATCTTTAGGAGTGGCTTTATTTAGATCTCTAAAATCTATGCATACTCTAATCTTACCACTCCCCTTCTTTTCTACCGGAACAATGTTGGACACCCACTCTGCACACCGGCATGGCCTAATAAACCCCGCCTTCAATAATCGGTCTATCTTTTATTTGACACGATCATATATGAGAGGGTTAAAGCGACGATGGGGTTGTTTATAAGGCCTAAACCCTGATTTTATCGGAAGTCGATGCTCAACAAGATCACGGCTAAGTCCCGGCATCTCATGGTACTCCCACGCAAAGCAATCAACATATTCTCTAAGCAACTCAATTATTTTAACTTTATAATCAGCCTTCATGTTTTTGTTTACAAAAATCGGCCTTGGAACACTTCCATCTCCTATGTCCACTTCTTCTAATTGATCGGCCGATGTAAACCCTTGACCAAGCTTTTCTACTTCTGTTGATGAGAAATCTCTCTCACGCGCTGGCCTGGGAGATCTGCTTAACTCCAATGCAGGTCCTTCTCGGCTGCCTGTGTGTACAGGGCGTGCCAGTTGATTTGATCTGGTAATCAACAAGGAAAACAAGAGAATATGCATTAAGTATTAGGTTAGATCCCCACTGGATCGGCTGAGGGAACCCATGAGCATATATATGCTATTCTAAACTATATTTAAGCCAAGTGACTGGAATGGATCGGCTATACCGAGACAGCATCAGCCGCTTAACCCAAATACATTAAAGAATAATTAATATATGAATCGATAACCTAGCCGATACTGGAAAGCTAAGAATGAATCGGCTAGTACTCCGATGAATCTTATAGAAAGATATCATTCTTGAAACATACATAGCCCAGAAATCGGCCATCGGTTGTCGATGGTAGGCCGATTTCGGCTAGTGACGTTCAACAAGAATGCGGTCTTAACATAAGAGGCAGTCATAATATAAATCTAATAATAAATACATTAAAAGAAACATATCAGGGCAGATAAGGCCGGCTGAAATCCCGGCGTTGTCTCTAAACAATATAAAACGATGCAGCCCGTAGCCAAACAAAGTGCTCGTCTGAAGAAAACGTTGGCGATGCGCCGAAGGTTTGATTGTGATTGTGTTGAATGAATAATTACAGGGGTTCTCGGGTCCTATTTATACCCAAGATACAATTATCTGTACAAACCCTGGACTCTATCTAAACTACTATTTAAAACACAACATTATCCCAAGTGGGACGTACACCGTGTTACGACTAATAGTTTAAACAAACCCCTAAATTACAGATACAATTGTCGTTACAGGACTCTATCCATAAGTGGCAATATCATTTAACGCGCAATTAACAACCGAATCTCCTATTTATCTTCAAACTGCTATATCAGAAATGGTTTCATCTCTTCCAGACCTAGAATCGGCTATCGGTTGCCCCTGTCCGACCCAACCTTAGCCGATTGGCCTCGCAGCCGATCACTCCTCAGCCGATTCGACCCCTGTCTCCAGCCGATCCGATTCTGCTTTGCCTTTGCAGACTTAGGGAGTCAATTACCAAATTTCAGTGTTAACACATGCCCCCCAAGTCCATGATACGAAGTGTTACGGATTTGTTTACTGTTCAAACTCCCGCTCTTTTCTTGACCTAGACCGCTTCGGCTTCTCCCCAAATCCCCTTTAAATATCCACTCTCCTCGGCCGAGACGCCTACGCCTTCAAAGCGCACTCAGCCTCCTTCGCACACAAGCTTCTTGCCCTATTTCTCCTCTCCGACGATTCCATCGGCGCTCGGCGAACTCCGTCACGTTCTTCAGACCAGATCCATCTTTACCCCCGAGCACTCCGATGGCCTCCACCGTCGCTGCATCGAGCACCTCCGTCTCGCCGGCCACCGTCGCCACGCCAGCCGCAGCCGCTGTGCCATCCGCCGCTGTCGTTTCGGCCGCCACCACAACCGAGTTCCCTGAGGTACTCCCTTTTGATCCATAATTTTACTTTCGAATCTGCTCCTTTAAACATATTGCATCAATATTACGTTCGGCCATTTTTCAAGTAGCACTTTTCTTTGTATTCTTCTTCTCGACTAGTACTTTCCCCTCTTTGAACTGCAATATGCAACCGTTCTTGATTAGCACCCCTCTTCTCTTTTTCTGAACTGTAGCACCTGTCGCGTCAAGTGCTTATCCCACACCTGACACAAGCACAATGATACTTTCTCGGCCCCGTCAGCAACACGGATCCAGCCGATGTAATAATAGCCGAAACCAACCGGATCCCTTTCAACACCGCCAAACCATCCCTTGCCCACTGAATGGAACATTCAAATCCTGGCCGACCACCGACGCAGCCTGGATCGAGTGGTACAAGAGGGTGCGATCGGCCAAATATACGTAGTGGGAGGAGGCCGGGATAGCCCAAGGCTTGGCTCTATCTATCGCCAACATGGAGAAGGACGAACCACTTCTGTCGGCTGCAACGTACTTCTGGAATGACAGCTTCAACGCCTTCATCTTTCGTCAAGGGCCGATGACCATCACGCTGGCCGACGTGTACATGACAACCGGTTTGGACATTAAATCATCGGCCAACCCCAGCAACTTGAGCCGAAAGGGGCAGCACCAATTCAAAACCGAGGCTATCGATGGGTGGAGTGGCTTCATTTCCCAAAACATGAAGGATGGACCTGTCGGCCACAGAGAGCATACCGCATTCTTGATGATGTGGCTCAAAAAATTCATGTTCTGTGGATCAAGCTGCAGGCCGATCGCCAACTGGCAGGTCGTACCCGAAGTCCTAGCCGATGGGGGACAACTTGCGCTAGGGAAGTACCTCCTCGGCTACTTATATCAGATGTTGCATCAAGCCGCCGCGAAGATAGCTGCCAATGCCCTCATTACCACTGGCGGCCCCTGGTGGCTCCTTCAGATCTGGTTAGTGCTAGCAACCCAAAAGATAGCAGGTCGGCTCCCTCTGACAGCAGCTGTATTCCCAAGGCTGGAGCCGATCGAGGATGAAGAAGGCAACCAGATCACCACCACCAGGTGCATGAGCTACGGAGAGGCGGCAACTGCCCACGTAGGCTCAAAGCAATCGGCCGAGCTGCTGGCCGAGTGGTTCATATCCCTCTATGACAGGCTGTCTCGCGAGAACCACGCCTGGTACTTTTACCGGGACCGGGGGCTGTTCAAGTTGCCGGCCGACTTCAATTGGGAAGACGTCAACTCAGCCGACAACCCGAGGTGCAGGGAGCTATTCATCGCCACTCTGTCCCCCTGCATCTTGCCGACCAGGATCCACCAGGGCCGATCAGTGGCCAAGAGTTACGAATTCTATTACCCGGTGTCGGCGGCGAGGCAGTTCGGTCTTGGGCAGCTGCCTATCGGCTTCTTTTATGTCGATAAGATCGAAACGAGGGGAGTGGTAAGCCAAGACCTGATAATGGATCGGCTGCTGAACATAGCCGGCCCTCCCCACGGCGACGTCGGCGTGATGACACTGGCGCTAAGGAAAAGCGCCGCTTACGACCAATGGTGGACTGAAATCAAGCACCATATCTTCCACCAACGGTCGTCTTGTTACGTCGACCTGCTCCTGCCTGACGATATCCCCTCGGTAAGGTTTAAGTTCCGAATGATTTTTTTTTCTTCTCATCATCGGCTGACATAGCTGATTAACATTTGCCCTTTGGTTTGCAGGAAACGGAAACGGAGCGGCTGACGGTGAGCAACTCCGGGTGCCCCATCGAATACCGTTTAGGTGTTCTGGGTGGGGGCGGCCTCGCTCCATCGGCCATCGGCTAGGAGGCGCCGAAGCTGGCTTCGTTGCTACGAGGGCAGGTGCGCCAGCCGATCGCCCAGAAGAAAAGGGCTGCACCACCTCCACGGCCGTCGGCCGCACCTGCCCCCAAGAGGCTAAAAAAGAAGAAGCCGGCAGCGCCAGCCAATAGCCCCTCCCCTTTGGATCCGGCCGTTGCGTAGTTCCTCGACACCGTCGCCAGCGAGGAAATGCCAGCGGCCGTTGGAGCGGCAGCCGAACCCGGGGTTTCAAGTCCTGAGTCGGTCAACACTCCAACCGACGTCCCGCCGGTCCCAAGTCCCCCAGCAAAACATCGGCTGGTAAGCCTTCACCTCACCAGATTTTGGCTTCGCAATGATCACTTGCATCTGATCGAAGCAGATTTTTTAGGTCAAGAAATTGTCCGGCCGCACTTCGCGCCCCGCGCCATCGGTAATCATCTCTTGCCGTTTGACGTGTAATAATTAGCCGACTTGTCCGCTAACTCTTCTTTTGTAGCCCCCGCAATCTCCATCGGTTGCCCCCAGCCGTCCAGTGAGCATGCTGCGCCTGCCGTGGGCGGTGGCGACAACGTCGATGAAGAGGCCCCGACGACCGCAGGTGACGATCCAGCAGAGCCAATTGCTCCGACCCCGGTGCCAACGGTAAGCCGACTGAATTCGATGATCGGCTTTATCAGCTTAATATCTTCTTGATCATCTTCCTCTTTGCTGCAGAACATAGCCGACCTCCTCAACTTTGACTTGTCGGAGTTCGAGGAGTCCGGCGACATCGGCGAGGAGGCATTGGTGACGCCGGCTGAGGACCTGAGGGCCACCCTAGCCGACATCGGCAATCGGCTGGAGGCCTCGCTGGACACGCTGGTGGTTGACAGCGGCTTGATACACGCGCGATTCAGAGAGATTCAAGGCCAGCTGCCGGAAGCCATAGCCAACGCCATTGTGCCGGCGACCTTCATGGAAGCCCATCAGCTCAAGTACGAATGGGCACGGCAGCGGATAGCCGATATTCGCGAGAACCAGGCGTGGTCAGCCACCCTCCAGTCGGCCAAGGACGCCGTCGAGAGCCGGAAGGCTGCCTTCGACAGCCAGAAGACTGAGCTGGCGGCCAAGCTCGAGCAGCTCCTCACACGCCAAGACCAGCTGATAGCCGATCTCGTTCAAGCCACGAACGAGATCGATGTTCATAAGGAGTACATGGCTGGTTTGCCGGCCGAGATCGAAACCGAACGCCAAGGCATCAAGGCGGCTATGGCTCATCTGCGCAACCTGCTGAAGGGCATCCGGCCAGTGGCGGGATCCGAGGCCGACCATATCAAAGTCATCGAAGAGATAGACCAGATCAGGCGGAAGGCACTGTCGGCCATAGCCGATTTTTTGAAACAATGAGTGTAATATTCTGATATTCTGATATTTTGCATCGTGTAATATAATTTATCAATCTTCTGCCACTATGCTTGTAGATAAGATCGGCTTTTGGCCGTGAGCAGTGTCTTGAATCGCTTGCGTTGAAATCGGCTCCAGCCGCCCGCATCGCTTTACGTTGCCGATTCCGATACCGCACCATGACAGTTAGTGTCAGCGCTCGAACACTAGTCTCATTGGTTATCGGCCGATAGTATCTAGATTCACCGCCGATTTGGCTTCACAGTCTGACTTATCTGAACGTATATTTCAAAAACCCGTGAGTCTTGAACAATAGGCATCAGGCCTTGAGTAGTCACCAACCATTCAACGATTCCCGATGCTTTTAATGATGACCTCTTCGACTTTCATATCAGCAGCGATCTTTCACATCCAAATCTGCATCTTTTCTTATAAATAGACCCCTTCAGGCCTTCCCGAACACATCACAACCGAAGAAGAAAAACCCTCACTCTCCAGGTGTACAAATTTCAGGTTTCCAAGCTTTCAGCAAGACTTCTTATGGCATCCTCAAGCTCATCGGTGAACCAGGTGATTTTCCAACCCATTCATCCTCACCATTTCTTTTCTCTAAGTACTCACGAGTTAATCTTCTCGCAGCCGCTCCATCCCCTACGAGTGATTCTAGCGATCATAAACACCCCGTATGAACTGACGGCTAGCCAAGACCGACAAGTGAGAATCAACCTGCAGCGCTTTAGGGAACAAGATGCTCGTCATCCAACGGCCAGACCTCCAATAAACCTCGGTAGTGTTCCGGCCGCTATTCCTTTTGCGTCTTCAACACTCACACGTCACGACAGGCTGATAGCAAGGCAAACATGACTTGCCAATGAACTGTTAATCACCACCACCAATGTAAGGGTCACTAGGCTAGAGTATTTGATCTTGGATGCTTTGGAGAGAGAAACTCCAGAGCCCGTCGATCGGGCCCTGGCGGCCATCAGAGACTATCTAGGAGACATGTAATCAAAATCGGCTTCACGCCGATTATGAATAAAAATTGGTGACTGTCACACCGATTCAAGCATCGACCCAAATACTGGGGTAATATTTCTTCAGATATTTGCAATCGGCCCGATTTTGCGATCGACTTGTGTACGTATATGCCCCCCAAGTTTTGTTGATAGCTTCGGTGTCGACAAAATTGTGAGTTCGAGCCATTCGCGCATCCTTGCCATCCCTATCGGCCAACCGATCGTAGAAAACTTAGCAAAAAATGTTGCATAAAAATGCCTAAAGGCGATGCCTTGTTAATGTAAGACATCGGCTGTCGTAAATTGGCTGGAGTAACCATAGCCAAATCACGAGTTGATCCATACGCTTGGGTAATATTTCTTTAAGTATTTTCCATTAAGAGCCCTTCCAAATACCTCTCCATCCAGTCCTTTTAGCGTGTAAGCTCCTTTAGAGATGCATTTGTGGATCTTGAAAGGCCCTTCCCAATTTGGTGACCATTTGCCGAACTTGTTATCTCTAGATCCGATCGGCAGTATAAGTTTCCAAACGAGCTCGCCTTCCTCAAAAGATTTAGGCACCACCTTTTTATTATAATGTCTGGCTACTCGTTCTTTATCTTTTGTGACTTTTTCAAAGGCCCTCATCCTGGATAAAACTAAATCTTCCGATTCATCCACCATCAGGTGATAATAATCGTTGGCTGTGAGTTGATCCTGTAGCTGAATGCGCTTTGAGCCGATGACACTTTCCCAGGGCAGTACTGCCTCATGTCCGTAGACCAGTTTGTACGGAGGAACTTGTATTGACCCGTGGCATGCCATCCGATACGCCCACAGTGATTCGGCTAATCGGCTGTGCCATTGCTTAGGATACTCAGAGATCTTTCTTTTAATCAACTTGATCAAACTTTTGTTTGAGGCCTCGACTTGCCCGTTAGCCTGTGCGTAGTACGGCGAAGAATTAAGTAGCTTGATCCCCATGCCGTCGACAAACTGAACAAATTCGTCCGATACAAAGATAGATCCCTGGTCTGTTGTTATTGTTTGTGGAACGCCAAATCGGTAGATGATGTGTTCTTGGACAAACTTGATTGCGTCCTTAGAATCCACTTTTCTGAGGGGAATCGCCTCCACCCACTTTGTGAAGTAATCCGTTGCCACCAGGATAAACTTATGTCCTTTGCTTGAGGGTGCATTGATCTCGCCGATCATATCAATGCCCCATCCTCTGAACGGTCATGGCCTGATGATTGGGTTCATAGCCGATGATGGTGCTTGTTGTATGGCGCCAAACTTCTGGCAGTCCTGGCAGCCCTTGTAATATTTGAAACAATCCTCCAGCATCGTCGGTCAGAAATACCCTGCTCGGCGAAGTAGCCACTTCATTTTGTGGGCTGATTGATGTGTGCCACAGATGCCTTCGTATACTTCTCCGATGGCCACCGTAGCCTGATCGGCTCCCAAACACTTGAGTATCACGCCGTCAATCGTCCGATAGTACAGATCGTCATCGAGCAACACGTATCACAATGCCTTGTATCGTAGCTTCCTTGTGGCTGATTAGGAGGGGGTCTTGAGATAGTTGTAAGCTTCAAACCTCCAATCATCGGCTGTAATGGCGGCAACGTCTATGTCAACTTCTTTTAGCATCAGCGATAGCCCGATGCCCCTTGAACCAAGTCATTGGCCTCTGTATTCTGCTCTCTGGGGATAGTTTTAAATTAACTAGCCGAAAACCGTCCATTAATTCCCGGCATTGCCGATAATAGACCATCAGCGCGTCATTTTTGCATTCATATTCTCCTAATAATTGGCTGATGACCAACAACGAGTCTCTCATTATTTCGACGGCGTCGGCGTCAACTTCCTTGAGTAGGTGCAATCCTTTAAGATGGCTTCGTATTCGGCTTGGTTGTTTGTAGTGGGGGGGTTGATGGCAAAAGCAAACTCGAAGCTTGCTCCCCTGGGCGAAATAATGACCAAGCCGATGCCACAGCCATTGGTGCAAACCAAGCCATCGAACGTCGGAGTCCAAGGCATAATTTCCACTGAGCCGATTGAGTCGTTTCTGTGCTCCATAAGGAAATCGGCTATGGTTTGTCCTTTGACTGCCCTTGGTGCCTGATACCTCAGATCGAACTCTGTTAGTGCGAAGATCCACTTCCCTATTCTTCCTTTGAGCACTGGAGCCGATAGCATATACTTAACTACATCGGCTTTGCAGATTACCATGCACTCGTTGGACAGCAGATAGTGCCTTAACTTTGTACATGAAAAATAGAGACATAAGCATAACTTCTCCACAGGTGAATACCTCGTCTCCGCGTCTAGCAGCCGTCGGCTGAGATAGAAGATGGCTTTCTCTTTGCCGTTGATCTCTTGGATTAGGACGGAGCCGATTGATTTGTCGTCGGCTAATAAGTACAGCTTGAACGGTATTCCCTTTTGTGGAGACATCATAACTGGAGGAGAGCTTAGATAATCTTTTATGTTGTCTAACGCCTTCTCCTACTCTGCCCCCCATGTGAATGTCTGATCAGCTTTTAGCCGAAGCAGTGGCGTGAACGGCTCCATCTTTTTCGAGAGATTGGCTATGAACCGTCTGATGAAGTTTATCTTGTCGATCAATGATTGGAGTTGTTTTTTGTCCTTCGGAGGTTGAATTGTCTTGATAGCATTTATGCTTCTCGGCGTAACTTCAATTCCTCTTTCATGAATGAGAAATCCCAAGAATTGCCCGGCCGATACGCTGAACGCGCACTTAAGCGGATTCATCTTCAGGCCATATTTCCTCGTCCGTTCTAACACTTATCTCAGATCGACAATGTGGCCTTCTATCTCCCTTGACTTGACCACCATGTTGTCAATGTATATCTCTACTAGTGAGCCGATCATATCGTGGAAGATATAATTCATGGCCCGTTGATATGTTGCCCCAGCATTCTTCAAGCCGAACGTCATTACTGTTAGTGATATGCCCTAGAGGCAACATGGAGATGTTAGATATCACGTCAATGTTTATGTATTTATGAATAAAGTGTTATTCAGTTCCATGAAATAGACATCTTGTATTGATCAATAAGTACGTGACTTATTTATGAGACTCAATATGTATGAATCTATTTCTAAATGATCCCTGATCATATATCATATTAAATGAACTAATATGATTCTATGATCGACATGTTTATTGATTGATGATCATGTCTCGTAGATCATGGGTATGGAGATACCAAATCGATAAACATGGACACATATGTTAGAGAACAACATTGTTGGATAGACCCACCATGAGACACTACAAGAATTAATGTGCCATTAGTTGGTCTCAGGTAGTGTTGGTACAAAGTCCTTAGACCTGAGATCACCATGGATTCCAACATGTGTAGTAGCCTACTTTGGGACTACCAAACGCTATTCCGTAACTAGGTAGTTATAAAGGTAGTTTTCGGGTTTGCTATGAAACATGGAGTGGGATGTGAGTGATCAAGATGGAATTTGCCCCTCCTTTGGAAAGATATCTCTGGGCCCCTCGAGGTAATGAATTATGGAAATGCATGGCCATGCTAAGTTGATTGAGGAGTCAATCAACAGACAGATAATCCAATACGGTTCGAGAGAATAGTTAAGCTATTGAAGGGATGGCACACATCTTGTCTATAGCTTAACTGGTATCGTGAGGCAAAGGGATTTGTGTACACATTACAGGTTCAGAGCCGATATTATATTCTTGTATACTATGGTGTCAATATGTGCTGCTAGGCGCCGCTATTGACAGGTCGGCTGAGTTGGACTCGAGCCGACGATCGGCTAAGTTAGACTATAGTCGAAACCGAGTATACCTGAACCTACAGGGTCGCACGCTTAAGGGGATAGAAAAGATATTCAAGTTGGACTCGGATACAGCTCGATCGGATAGGGATCCGATCGGATAGAGTCCTGTGGGCTTACGACGTATGGGCGGCCAACTCTATGAGATTCGGATGAGATCCGATTCAAAATAGAGTCCTGATCGGTCACTAGTACCAGTCGGCCAACTCTATATAAAGGGGTGAGGGGTGGAGAGCTGATGTAGATCAAGTACGTCAATTGATTTGCATGGCGCCGAAATCAATCTGATCACACGTGGCTTTAGAAGTCGTCGAGATCAAACTCCACGGAAACCCTCCCCACCTTCGAGCCAAAACCCTAGCCTTGCATCGTGTCACATCCCGATTTTCGTTCGGGATTAAAAATCATTAAATAATTTATTTTCTAGAAATTAAATAAAATGAAAAGCATATTAATCAAGTGAAAGTATTAAAGAAATAAAAATTTTCTTTAAAAATCATGGCTGGAAATATTTTTCAAATATTCTCCATGCCCTAAAGTACTCTCTGAAATTTTTCGTGAAATTTTGGAGCTCCGAAATAATTTTAATAATACAAAGAGCATTTAAGTAATTATTTAAATAAATTAATTAATCAGTAAATAATCTGGTGGAATTTTTATTAAATACTTTGAGTGTTCATCTAATTTCAGGATTTTTATTGGAATTATTTGAGCATTGGAAGTATAGATAAAAATTCAAGAAATTTGGAAGGAAAAGTCTGCTTTGCCTCCCTCTGCTACAGTGTCGTCTTCCTCCTAGAGCTGTCTGTGTACTGTTCATCCGAACAGCAAACTCTTTCCTCCCTTCACAAATCCCGTCGAATCACTTGCCCAAATCCAAAATTGATTGAGGGGAATTAATCCTCACCTCTTCCTCTCCACTTCCCCCATAATTCCCCATTAAATCCCGCAATAATTCATGGTGGATTTCAATTTTTGTTTCTTCATCGTTGAGCTCCACCATGGCCGGCCGATCTCCCTCCTCAGTGGTTTTCCCTTCAATTAAATTGCGAAAATCGGTTCCTCTCCTCTTCCTCATCAATTCTCCCATGTTTCTCCCATTTATTAGTGCTCTAACTCGCCGGATTGAACTCCCCTTTGAGTGGCCGCCATGAATAGTCCCCGGCAAGCTCCCGGCCATTCCTCTCCCCGGCGCCCTTCCCCGGCCTATAAAAGGGAGCCCTCGCACCCTCCTCACTCCCCTCACACCAACCTCGAGCTCCCTTGCTCTCCCTCCATCCCTTCGCTCGGTTTTCTCTCTCTCCTGGCGTCGGCAAACTTCGGCGGCCCTTCCTGTCATGCCGAGCAAGACAAGACCTTGCCACCACCTCCATCCGCCTCGCAGCCACCTCCTCTTCCCGGCCTCACCTCTGTTTCGCCCGGAGAGCGCCTTGCCGGCCTGCCCATCCACCTCACCGGCGCAACTCCGGTCGGCCCTTCCTCCTCGCCCGTGCGGCGGTCGGCTGCGCCATCGCCACCTACGGCATCACAAGATCGCCCTCCACCTCGGCCAAGCCCCGTTTCGCCCGAAACACACCGAAACCTCGCCGCCCGGGGTGCCTCTTTCTCGCTTCGTCGGCGCCACTGCAGCCCTCGCCGCCTTGCCGGGTGATACCCGACGTCGTCATATTCCTTTCCGGCATCACGGCATCATCTACTTCCTTGGCCACCCCTTTGTTTTTGCCCAAAGTCCACCGGTAGCGCGCCCCAGCCAGCAACCGGTGAAGAACGTCGACGTTCTCCATCACCGGCAGCCACTGTCACCTCGCCAGTGTTACGTCCGACGTCGCTGCCTCCTTCCCCAACATTGTGGCGTCGTCTCCATGCTGGCCTCACCTTCGTATGGTTGCTGCTGGCTGCCGTTGTCATCCTCGTGACCCGCGTCAGCACCCGTGCGTCGGCCTTTCCTCCGCTCGCCGCCGTACGCCCGCGTCGCCTCTTCTCGCTGTTGAGCACACGGTGAGCCGCTCCTCTGCCATCCTTGTCAGCTGTCGTCATCCCGGCTCTTTTTCCTTCCAAAAATAATTAAAAATTGCGTAATAAATCAATTTAATTTCCAGAATTCACTTAAATGGTCCAAAAACTTCTAAAATTCATATCTAATCCATACAAACTCCAAATTGGGCCATTCAAATTGCAAAATTCATCTAAAATTGAGCTCTACATGTTTGTTTACTTTTCTTGTATTTTTCATTAGGTTTTTATTAGGGTTTTCCTTGTTTTGCGTGTCAGCGTGTAGATTTCGTCGTTTCGGAGGTTCGCGCTCGCGAGGAAAAGAAGATTTGTTCGAAGGAGCAAGGCAAGTCATGTCATTTTGATCATATTGCTATCCGAGTTTACAAAATTATGTTTATTTAAATTATTGCATTTCACTTTATTAAATTCCCGTGTCTATCACTGTTTTATTTAGCCTTACCGATTCTCCTTGTTATAGCCCTACTACTTGTATTATGATCGTTGATAACCCTAGGAAAAATAAAGCTAGTGAGCACTTTATGTATGTGGTACTCACTAGCAAACATAGGAATATGCTTAGACATGCTTGAATAGAAACAATTAGATGATTTTAATAATTAGACTAAGGAATAACTTGTAAATGATGGAAATTTTGGTCATTTAGCCGTGGCAATAAATTTCCCCTTCAAAATTTCCCCAACCATGTTTTCGGCGGGCACGAGGTGCATGGTTTTGTTAGTCGCACCTCGCCGTCATAAGGACCGGTCTTCGGGCCTCTCGTTGCAAAGCATTTCCGTACTACCACTGTCTAATGGGTAAGGCTTAACACGTCGACTAGTACGGTCGAAACAAAAAGACACGGATAGGGATGGATGAAGCCCTAGGAAGGGTTGAAGCCCATGGGCCGACGTCTCGGCAAGTGAAGACTCGGGACGAGTCGAGATGCCCGGGGCATAGGCCGCCCGCTTCGACCCGGGCACCCGGCGGGGAAGTCTATGTTGGTCTTCTTTGTTTCGGGCAGTACTAAGCGATGAGTTATGTCATGGCTTCCGTCCGTATGCCATGGTGGCATGTGGCACGTCGCAACACGTGAGGAAGACATGTCTGGTGGGTAAAGATGTACACCTCTGATCAGAGTAAATCTATTCGAATAACCGCGCCCTCGGTTATGGGCAAGCCGAGCAATGTACCCAAGTTAGAGTTTAATTATTTTAAAACTGAATGATTCGAGTTAGCACATGTTGGCTCGAGTTAAGGCAAGATCGCGTTGGTGCGCGACTTGATAATAATTTCACTAGAGATAGGCTCGTGTTTATTAAAATGTCTTAAAATATTTAAATGCTTTGAAATGGTGGTTTTCTGCAAAATAACCCTGTATATGAATTCTTTGTACCCCCTTGCATTATTTGCATTCTCCCGGCATGGCTTGTTGAGTACGGTGGTTGTACTCGCCTTGCAATTCCTTCCCTCTTCGAAGTGTAGTGCTTCGAGTCGAAACGGTGTTAGAGGACCAAGGCTCGGACCCCGTTGAGTTTGCCTCGTGGAGTGGAGCCGAAGCCCCGCTAGGATCGTCCCGTTTTTGCTGGCTTTCTTCGAGTGCGGGACTAAGTGCCTCTTCGTAAGTATTTATACGCTTTAATTTACGTTTGGATCTATGTATTGATTTGTCATTTTGTGTACCCTGGCTGGTCCTGGACAGGGAATTAATACACAAAATAAGTCTGGAAATTTGGGATAAATTTCTGGGCGTGACAAGTTGGTATCAAGAGCGATCTCGACTGTAGGTTGAGCCAAATGGTCAAACCTTAAGGACAAGTTTGTGAAAACCTTATTTCCGAAAATGTCTCTTCTATCCCTCCGGAGCTCTTTGCAAAGTAACTTGCCAAATTTCACTCTTTCCCCTCCACCTCTTTTAGATGTTGAACCTAGAGCAAAACCCAGTTGCTCGTCATCCAGTGGAAGTCAAGTCAAGCCTCAAGCTTCAAGCAAGAAGATCAAGCCAAGCCGCCCCGCGTCAGCGTTTCTCGAGGATCAAGCGAAGTCTTTCAGGAGCGTACCTAAACCCAGTCTTCCCTGGAAGTGTAGTATCGATAGTTCCTAGGTCGTGTGTTGTTTGCTGTGTGTAGGTGTATGGTTTACATCAGTGGTGGGGATGTGATCATACTAGGTTGTTTGCCTAATCAACTTGAACAATAAAAGTTCACTCACATCGGATCAGTATTAAGTGGGTTAAGGTCTTACCTTTAGCAACCTCTCTTTTCCACCTCTTTCATCTCGGCAGCAGTTGGTCAGTGCCAAAGAGAATGAGGACAACAATAAGAACAACAGTATCAGTAGCAAGAGATGCAAGCTCAGATGCAAGTTTGGGGTCAATAACAAAATCAAGGCCAGCTTACCCCAATGCAAGCACCTGTTACTCCCGCTAGTGTACCGCCAAGTTTCTAGAAGACGATGGCACCAATCCCGTCGACTATGATTACACCGAGCAAGGTCAGGATATAAGAAACAGTTCATGGGACATGAACGCTAGGACATCAGCCGAAGATGAGATGAAGTGCTCAAGAAGGAAGGAAGGTTCTGGTCAACTTATCATCAAGAGTTTTGGTATGCCTCAGTCAATCCAAAAGCAAAGCAGTCTTGTCAACCGTTAGGTCTGATGGGAAAGTCATCAGATAGCCAGCATGGCAAGAGGAATTAGAGTCACCGTTACGTGGAACTTTCCATCGTCAATTGGATGTGGTGTTCTAAACCTTCCCGAATGAATGAGCACCCTCAGTATTTTATTTCTATGGACTAACAAAGAACCAAGTCTACAGATCAAAGTTCCAAAGAAAACAAAGAAGTTGATTATTCTCAAGGGTAGTAACCTCATCAGTCGCAGATAGGCAAAAGCTCCACTACCTTGGTAAGGTGAACTTGAAGGAAATTTGGTCTACCTCGAAAGGTTCCGCTTGGAGGCTCAACCAGGCAAGACGATTGGGCAGGACCCCAAGGAGTCAACTGCCAGGTATTGGCAGGGTCACAACATCTCAAGCCGACACGTTAAGTGGTGAAGTACACCTGAACTACTAGGTCAACAATCCAGTCTAAGCAAGCAACAACTAAAAACATCCATAGTCAAGACAAGAGGCAGATGAAGCAGTCTCTTGGAGTTCTTGTCGTTCGAACTAGGAGCAGTTCCGAGAACATTCCAAATCTACAGATTAACTAAAGTCAGTTAAAAGGTTTCAAGAAAACCCCATCAAGCTCCTATTCAACAGGGTCAATTCTCAGAGTACCAAAGTTGCCAATGTTAATTGTACAGTCTAAGGAAATAGAGATGCTTCAACTCCTGCAGCCATATCAGGGACAGCGCGAAAAGAATCAGCCAATTTGAGTCGGAAAGAAACCGCAAAAGTCAGCAGACCAACCCAACCCCACTATACCTTCTTTCTTTCTAGCCCCAAATCTCCGGACGAGATTCCTGTAAAGGGGGTAGGTTTGTCACGTCCCGATTTTCGTTCGGGATTAAAAACATTAAATAATTTATTTTCTAGAAATTAAATAAAATGAAAAGCATATTAATCAAGTGAAAGTATTAAAGAAATAAAAATTTCCTTTAAAAATTATGGCTGGAAATATTTTTCAAATATTCTCCATGCCCTAAAGTACTCTCTGAAATTTTTTGTGAAATTTTGGAGCTCCAGAAATAATTTTAATAATACAAAGAGCATTTAAGTAATTATTTAAATAAATTAATTAATCAGTAAATAATCTGGTGAAATTTTTATTAAATACTTTGAGTGTTCATCTAATTTCAGGATTTTTCTTGGAATTATTTGAGCATTGGAAGTATAGATAAAAATTCAAGGAAATTTGGAAGGAAAAGTCTGCTTTGCCTCCCTCTGCTACAGTGTCGTCTTCCTCCTAGAACTGTCTGTGTACTGTTTATCCGAACAGCAAACTCTTTCCTCCTTTTGCAAATCCTGTTGAATCACTTGCTCAAATCCAAAATTTATTGAGGGGAATTAATCCTCACCTCTTCCTCTCCACTTCCCCCATAATTCCCCATTCAATCCCGTAATAATTCGTGGTGGATTTCGATTTTTGTTTCTTCATCGTTGAGCTCCACCATGGCCGGCCGATCTCCCTCCTCGGTGGTTTCCCTTCAATTAAATTGCGAAAATCGGTTCCTCTCCTCTTCCTCATCAATTCCCCATGTTTCTCCCATTTATTAGTGCTCTAACTCGCCGGATTGAACTCCTTTGAGTGGCCGCCATGAATAGCCGGCAAGCTCCCCGGCCATTCCTCTCCCTGGCGCCCTTCCTCCGGCCTATAAAAGGGAGCACTCAGCACCCTCCTCACTCCCCTCACACCAACCTCGAGCTCCCTTGCTCTCCCTCCATCCCTTCGCTCGGTTTTCTCTCTCCTTGGCGTTGGCAAACTTCGGCGGCCCTTCCCCGTCATGCCGAGCAACAAGACCTTGCCACCACCTCCATCCGCCTCGCAGCCACCTCCTCTTCCCCGGCCTCACCTCTGTTTCGCCGGAGAGCACCTTGCCGCTGCCCATCCACCTCACCGGCACAACTCCGGTCGGCCCTTCCTCCTCGCCGTGCGGCGGCCGGCTGCGCCATCGCCACCTACGGCATCACAGCATCACCCTCCACCTCGGCCAAGCCCCGTTTCGCCCGGAACACACCGAAACCTTGCGCCCGGGTGCCTCTTTCTCGGCTTCGTCGGCGCCACTGCAGCCCCGCCGCCTTGCCGGGTGATACCCGACGTCGTCATATTCCTTTCCAGGCATCACGGCGTCATCTACTTCCTTGGCCACCCCTTTGTTTTTGCCCAAAGTCCACCGGTAGCGCGCCCGGCCAAGAACCGGTGAAGAACGTCGACGTTCTCCATCACCGGCACCACGTCACCTCGCCGGTGCTCCATCCGACGTCGCTGCCTCCTTCCCCATCATTGTGGCGTCGTCTCCATGCTGGCCTCACCTTCGTATGGTTGCTGCTGGCTGCCATTGTCATCCTCGTGACCCGCGTCAGCACCCGTGCGCCGGCCTTTCCTCCGCTCGCCGCCGTACGCCCGCGTCGCCTCTTCTCGCCGTTGAGCACACGGTGAGCCGCTCCTCTGCCATCCTTGTCACTGTCGTCTTCCCGGCTCTTTTTCCTTCCAAAAATAATTAAAAATTGCGTAATAAATCAATTTAATCTCCGAATTCACTTAAATGGTCCAAAAACTTCTAAAATTCATATCTAATCCATACAAAATCCAAATTGGGCCATTCAAATTGCAAAATTCATCTAAAATTGAGCTCTACATGTTTGTTTACTTTTCTTGTATTGTTCATTAGGTTTTTATTAGGGTTTTCCTTGTTTTGCGTGTCAGCGTGTAGATTTCGTCGTTTCGGAGGTTCGCGCTCGCGAGGAAAAGAAGATTTGTTCGAAGGAGCAAGGCAAGTCATGTCATTTTGATCATATTGCTATCCGAGTTTACAAAATTATGTTTATTTAAATTATTGCATTTCACTTTATTAAATTCCCGCGTCTATCACTGTTTTATTTAGCCTTACCGATTCTCCTTGTTATAGCCCTACTATTTGTATTATGATCGTTGATAACCCTAGGAAAAATAAAGCTAGTGAGCACTTTATGTATGTGGTACTCACTAGCAAACATAGGAATATGCTTAGACATGCTTGAATAGAAACAATTAGATGTTTTTAATAATTAGACTAAGGAATAACTTGTAAATGATGGAAATTTTGGCTGTTTAGCCGTGGCAATAAATTTCCCCTTCAAAATTTCCCCAACCATGTTTTCGGCTGGGCACGAGGTGCATGGTTTTGTTAGTCGCACCTCAGCCGTCATAAGGACCGGTCTTCGGGCCTCTGTTGCAAAGCATTTCCGTACTACCACCTGTCTAATGGGTAAGGCTTAACACGTCGACTAGTACGGTCAGAAACAAAAAAGACACGGATAGGGATGGATGAAGCCCTAGGAAGGGTTGGAGCCCATGGGCTGACGTCTCTAGCAAGTGAAGACTCAGGACGAGTCGAGATGCCTGGGGGCATAGACTGTCTGCTCGACCCAGGGCACCTGACGGGGGAAGTCTATGTCGGTCTTCTTTGTTTAGGGCAGTATTAAGCGATGAGTTATATCATGGCTTCCGTCCGTATGCCATGGTGGCATGTGGCACGTCGCAACACGTGAGGAAGACATGTCCGGTGGGTAAAGATGTACACCTCGATCGAGTAAATCTATTCGAATAGCCGCGCCTCGGTTATGGGCAAGCCGAGCAATGTACCCAAGTTAGAGTTTAATTCTGTTTAAAACGAAAGATTCTGAGTTAGCACATGTTGGCTCGAGTTAAGGCAAGATCGCGTTGGTGCGCGACTTGATAATAATTTCACTAGAGATAGGCTCGTGTTTATTAAAATGCCTTAAAATATTTAAATGCTTTGAAATGCTTGGTTTTCGCAAAATAACCCCGTATATGAATTCTTTGTACCCCTTGCATTATTTGCATTCTCCCGGCATGGCTTGTTGAGTACGGTGGTTGTACTCAGCCTTGCAATTCCTTCCCTCTTTCAAAAGTGTAGTGCTTCTGAGTCGAAGACGGTGTTAGAGGACCAAGGCTCGGACCCGTTGAGTTTGCCGTGGAGTGGAGCTGAAGCCCCGCTAGGATCGTCCCGCTTTTCGCTGCGGTTTTCTTCGAGTGCGGGGACTAAGTGCCTCTTACGTAAGTATTTATACGCTTTAATTTACGTTTGGATCTGTGTATTGATTTGTCATTTTGTGTACCCTGGCTGGTCCTGGACAGGGAATTAATACACAAAATAAGTCTGGAAATTTGGGATAAATTTCTGGGCGTGACACATCGCGTGCTAGCACACGGGTGTTCGGCGTTCTGTCCCCAGACGTGTGGATATCGGTAGAGGCGCTGCTACGTTGCGCGCTGTTGATCGGCTGCGGTCGAGCGCATCGGAGCGAGGCGACTGCGGGAGGTCGGACGACTTGGATCGGCTGCGACATCGGCAAGTCGGCTGATTGGTGAATCGGCTGTCCCCAGGAATCGGCTATTGGCTTGCGAGAATCGGCTGCACTGTTCCAGATCGGATAGCCCTGATTGGATGTTTCCGCTGCATACTCCAATCGGTAACGATCTATCGGCCCTTACTTGCAAGTGTTCCTGGTTTGCGCGGTAAAAGTTTTTGTTTTCAGCTAGCGTAGCCTCCGCGTAACCCTTCAATTACTACCCATTCGTCCAAGCCGATTGTGCCGGGACACCGAAAGGCGGTCTTGTGGATGTCCTCGTCGGCCATGAATATTTGGTTATACCCTGCATTGCCATCCATGAAACTGATAATTTTATGGCCTGAAGCAGCATCGACACGCAGATCGGCTATCGACATTGGGTATTCGTTTTTAGGGGTTGCCTTGTTTAGATCTCTGAAATCGACGCACATCCTAAGTTTACCGTTTTTCTTCAACACTGGGACGATGTTTGAGACCCATTCGGCGTATCAGCAAGGCCGAATGAATCCTGCGTCATATAACCGAGTGATTTCGGCTTTAATTGCATCGTACATATCGGCCTTAAACCCCTGGGAGGTTGTTTGAATGGCCGATAGCCTGCCTTAATCGGCAACTGATGGACCACTATTGATCGGCTGAGACCGGGCATCTCGAAATACTCCCAAGCAAAACAATCTTTATATTCTTTTAGCAATTCAATAAGTTGGGATCTACATTGAGGAGACAGATTCTTGCTAATGTACGTCGGCCTCGGCTTATCATCAGAGTCGATGTCAATTTCTTCTAGTTCGTCGGCCGACATGAAACCTTGCCCTAGCTTGCCATCGTCTTCGTCCGCGGCGTCCATGCCGAGAACGCTCGAGCCCTCCACCATGTCTTGTTCAAAGTAGCAGCTGCGGCTCGTTATTTCCAATCGGTTGTATCGTTGAATTGGACACATTTAGAAAATTGGCTTGCCCGATTTTCCCGGATAAACAATCGATGCCCTCGATTTCCCAAAGCGGCAAATTGGCATTGACAACACTAACTGACCTGTCAGCTTGTACGATTTTGATCTTGTCGCCGTCCCATTGGATCAGGCTCTGATGCATTGTAGAAGGGATGCAGTAGTTAGCGTGTATCCAGTCCCTCCCGAGCAGCAGGCTGTAAGACCCCTTCCCGTCGATGACAAACAATGTTGTGGGCACGGTCTTGTTGCCGACGGTCAGTTCAACGTTGAGGACGCCCTTGGTTTCTGATGGGTTGTCACCGAAGTCCTTGAGCACCATGTTGGTTTTTATCAGATCTTCAGCTCCCTTGCCTAGCTTTCTGAACGTTGCGTAAGGCATGAGGTTGACTGCAGGTCCCCCATCAACTAGCATTTTGGAAATCGGCTTGCCGTTGACGAATCCTTTAACGTACAACGGCTTTAAGTGCCGATTTTTGGTTCCTTCGGGTTTGTCGAAGACGGCTTGGTCGTGAGATTGCTAGTTTCGCCGGTCATCCTCAACGGTGTCCGCATCGCTTCAGGAGCACCAAACTCGGCTGGCAGCACGAATACCATGTTAACCGATGCAAAAATTTTGCCTTTCCCTTTGACTGCCCTCCTGGCTTGATCGGCTGGGCTTTCCTCGGCTTGCTCTTCGTCGGCTATGGGAGCTTTCTTTTTGGGTACCCACCGCCTTTTGATTTTGCCCAGTCGACGACGTTGTTCGTAGATCATTTGCTGAACTTCGTCTTCTCCCCCTTCACGCTTAAGCCGTTGGACCCTTCTTTTCTGCGTCTTTGTGAAGAGATCGGACGGGCACCATTGGGGGTTGGCCGATTCCTCGTTGTCGGCCTCTTCATCGTCACGGTTGTCATCGACGAAGAAATCCTGGGGGATCGGGCCGAGCCGATCATGGACGGGCCGCCGCCTTTGGTTCAACTGAACGGCTCTGGGGATGAACCGAGTTGGACTTGCAGGTGATGAGCTCCTGTGTTCGTCGTCGCGGCGATCGTTACATGCTGGGCAATCATCTAGTGTTGGCAGTCTCATGCCGGATTCCCAGCAGTACCTGAAAAAATCACAATGCCAATGTGGATCAGCATTGTTGTGGTTTACCTCGTATCGTCGGCTTTGGGTGTTCGGCTCGCACCGACGAGGTGCTTCATCGTAAGGTTCTTCATGCCGAGACCGGTACTGATGACGGTATCAACTTCGTTCATGGATTGGCCGTCGGTCAGCTGATCTGATGACTGGGCGTACCATATTAATTGGCACGGCGTGACATCCAATTTGGTCACCTTCTGCCTTGGCCCCGATCGATGTATTGACTAAGCCGTGCGCCATTCTGTTCTGTAGATCAGCTTGCCTGGGGCTGGCTTGGACCGTGTTGACCGGGAAAGGATTGTCGTCTACCTTCATCGGCCGATTTGAATCGGTAAACTTTAGCTTCCCAGCCTACAATTGCCGACTGGATTTGCTGCCTGAAGACCTTGCAGTCATTGGTGGCGTGGGATGTGGAGTTGTGCCACTTGCAATATTTCTTTTTCTTCAATTCTTCGGCCAACGGGATCACGTGATTTTCAGGCAATTGAATCTGCTTTTCCTTGAGCAGCAAATCAAAAATCCTGTCGGCCTTGGTGATGTCAAAATCGTATCTTTCTTCTTTGGCCGTCTTCAGCAGCCATTGGCAGACGATGGCATTTTTGTTCTTGGCCCATTCGGCTGCCGCCACCTCTGTGTCATCGTCGTCGGACTCGTAGTCTGATTCGAGGATGACCTGAGTTATATTTTTGACGGCCTTCCTAGTGTCTTGGAATTGCTGCTCGTGGGCCGTCACCTTCTGCGCGTAGTGGGCTAAGCTGTCAAAGTCCTGCGCAGAGAATCGCTCTCGGATCGGCGCAATCAGACCATGAAAGGCCTAATCGGCCAGCTGGCCATCCGATAGCACCAGGCTGTAACATCGGTTCATCATCTCCCTAAAGCGTTGGATGTATTCTTGGACCGACTCGTTATGTTTTTGCCTGATGCTGGTGAGGTCCGCAACTTCATCTCGTGGTTGCCGGAGTAAAAGTAGCTGTGGAATTGTTTTTCAAGATCGACCTAGCTCTGAATTGAGTTGTAGGGCAATGAGGAGAACCAAGTAAAAGCCGATCCTGAAAGAGAAAGAGGGAACAATCGGACTCTCAAGGCGTCCGTAGCTGATGCTTCACCGCACTGTGCCAAGAATCGGCTAACATGCTCGTAGGTTGAAACATTGTCCTGCCCTGAGAACTTTGAAAAATCTGGGATCTTGTATCGGTTGGGCAACGGGATCCGCTCGAAATGCTCTGGATAGGGATACCGATACATGTTCCCTGAGTCTTTCGGCTTGAGGCCGAATTGATCGCGCATGACGTCTGCAATCAAATCGGCCCATGTCCGGCTGTCCTGCTGTACCGGCTCGTATGGGTCATACGGCGCGGGTGCTTGCCGATAAAGTGGTGGCGGCGTCTGAGGCCTGTAATGATGATCTTGATGGCCTCCTTGGTACTGGTAGTGATGATCAGCAGGAGGTGGCTGAGGCGCTGGTTGTGGCGTTGGTGTGCTGGAAACAACTGTCGGCCACCGGCGTTGTACCGTCTATCTGGATCAATCGGCTCTGACTGTCGATTGTCATTGAACATGTTAGCGAGTTGACCCTGGGGCAGCGGCTATTGTCGGTTCAGTATAGTAATTGCTGGCCTTATAGCCGATTCACCTGGATTTTGCTGATCGACTCCTCCCGGCGGCCCTTGCTGCGCTAGCAGTGGGATCGGCCGATTTTGCGTGACTAGCGTCCTGTAACCAGGAAATTGGCCGTCTGTAAAGTATGTTGGCCCTCGTTGCAGCTGGTCGGCTATCATGGTGTCGACCACAGTAGCTATCATGTTATTGAGAGTGTTGACCAGGATGCTACTTTGGTTGACCAATGCGTGATGAACGGCCGGGTCAATCTGGTCTTGTAGAGAATATACAGCCGAATCATCTTGTACCTGGGTCGTCTCCTCCATCTTTTGTTTGCCTTTTGTATCACCAGAGGAAGATGCCGTAGTGTCGTTCAGGCTGAACTTATATTTTTGATGCACGGCCCCGGATCTTGTTTGGGTGAAAGATTGCAAGTAGTTAGCCTGGAGCTCTTCCACCATCTTCTTATACTCGACCTGCTGTTCAGCCGACAACTGTTTCATCTTGACAGGCACGATGTTGTCCTGCGTAATGCTGGGGCTGTTTGAGTCGACCATCTTGCCGGCTGAATCTATGCGTCCGAGTCGAGCCGACAAAGAAAGTCCCACCGGGCGTGCCAAGAAGCGTGTTGATGAGAAATCTCTCTCACGCGCTGGCCTGGGAGATCTGCTTAACTCCAGTGCAGGTCCTTCTCGGCTTCCTGTGCTGTGCAGGGCGTGCCAGTTAATTTGATCTATTAATCAACAAGGAAAACAAGAGAATATGCATTAAGTATTAGGTTAGATCCCCACTGGATCGGCTGAGGAACCCATGAGTATATATATGCTATTCTAAACTATATTTAAGCCAAGTGACTGGAATGGATCGGCTATACCGAGACAGCATCAGCCGCTTAACCCAAATACAGTAAAGAATAATAAATATATGAATCGATAACCTAGCCGATACTGGAAAGCTAAGAATGAATCGGCTAGTACTCCGATGAATCTTATAGAAAGATATCATTCTTGAAACATACATAGCCCAGAAATCGGCCATCGGCTGTCGATGGTAGGCCGATTTCGGCTAGTGACGTTCAACAAGAATGCGATCTTAACATAAGAGGCAGTCCTAATATAAATCTAATAATAAATACATTAAAAGAAACATATCAGGGCAGATAAGGCCGGCTGAAATCCCGGCGCTGTCTCTAAACAATATAAAACGATGCAGCCCGTAGCCAAACAAAGTGCTCGTCTGAAGAAAACGTTGGTGATGCGCCGAAGGTTTGATTGTGATTGTGTTGAATGAATAATTACAGGGGGTCTTGGGTCCTATTTATACCCAAGATACAAATATCTGTACAGACCCTAGACTCTATCTAAACTACTATTTAAAATAGAACATTATCCCAAGTGGGACCTACACCGTGTTACGACTAACAGTTTAAACAAACCCCTAAATTACAGATATAATTGCCGTTACAGGACTCTATCCATAAGTGGCAATATCATTTAACGTGCAATTAACAACCGAATCTCCTATTTATCTTCAAACTGCTATATCAGAAACGGTTTCATCTCTTCCAGACCTAGAATCGGCTATCGGCTGCCCCTGTCCGACCCAACCTTAGCCGATTGGCCTCACAGCCGATCACTCCTCAGTCGATTCGACCCCTGTTTCCAGCCGATCCGATTCTGCTTCGCCTTTGCAGACTTAGGGAGTTAATTACCAAATTTCAGTGTTAACAACTTCATCAAAATCTTCTATGGTTTCCCCAATATCATTCTTTGTAGACCGATATTCTTGTACTCTCTTTTGTAACCACTCTAAATTGGTTGCTTTACTCATCATATAAAGTAATATCACCTAGCTGTGCTAAACTAGCCGGCTTTACAGAGACAAGTACAAAACCGTCCTTGGAAACACTAATAAAATCAAAGCTAGAAAGATCTAACCCTCACAAGCGCTGCATATCCCATGCTTCCATCATATTAAAACATCGGCCGTTGCAATCTCAGCCGATGTATCCGCTTGAACAACCTCAACATCATCACCGTCCCACTGGATTAAACATTGATGCAAGGTAGAGGGAACACAACAGTTTGCATGAATCCAACAACGCCCCAAAATAACACTGTAGTTACCTTGCACGTCGACGATGAAGAAGGCGGTAGGCAATATCTTGTTACCCACCATGACCTCCACAGACAGGATCCCCTTAGCCTCCGTTGATTCACCATTGAAGCCGTTAAGCAGCATGTTGGTCTTCTTCAACTCATCTTCTTCACGACCCAACTTCTTGAACAGTGAATACGACATCACGTTCACAGCAGCGCCTCCATCCACTAGCATCCTGGAGACCGGCTGCCCATCGATGTGGCCCTTAATATAAAGAGGTTTCATATGATGGTTGGATTCGTCGGGTTTCTCAAAAACTGCGTCTCTTGGTCCTAATGATAGTTGAGCCACTTCAGCCTCCTTCATGGCACAAAACTCCATGGGTAACATGCACACTATACTGATGTCCATACTTTCACCCGGTGACGACACCTCAGCCGATTGTTCACTTTCTTCCTTCTCTTCTTCTTCTTCCCGAACAACCACTGGCTCTTCACCCTTTGCCAATTTGGACTTCCATACCTTCATTGGTGGTGGTCGCAACTCATCAAATCTTTTGCCTCTCCATTCTTCGGCCTCCTTTTCCCTCAACTCACTGGCCTGAAGACGCTGCAACCTCCTCCTTTGCGTAGCCATCAAATCCAAATCCTTAGGCATCCACCTTGGCTTTGGTTCTATTCCAGGCGGTATATGATGTCCTCCGTTATTTTTCCGTGAAGAAGAAGCAAAATCAGAACCACCTCTGGCAGACTGTCGGTCAGACCGGCTATGGTAACCGGTCGGACCGGCCTTGTGCCTGTGGTCAGACCGGTCAAAAGACGCGACCAGACCGTCTATAGGCCGTCGGTCAGACCGATCATCGCCGGTCAAAGCAGGGCAATGGTCGGACCGGCCAGAGGGCTCGGTCGGACCGGCCGCAGGTCTTCGGTCAGACCAGGCAAAGAGTCCGGTCTGACTGTTCTTCTGTACAGAACTCTTCCCGGCTTCGGCTTGATTGCCAAAAACCATCCTAGCCTCTTCTCCATATGGTATTGGCACATCATGAGATCCTATCTTGACAGTAATCACATCTGAAGCCCTCTCCTCAGCCCACTTATGCGCCCTCTTCTCTCCCCAAATGATTTCTTGGTGAAAACCGGCTTCCATTTGATGAGGACGCACCTTCATGTGATGATCTCCTCTCCGTTCCCCATCCTTGATGAAATTGCATTGGAGGCATATGACTATACATCGGTGGTGGTGCCCCCAAGGCATGAAGTAAGGAAAAGGATAACCTGGCAGCGGCATTGCGCAAGGTCCCCATGGCATGACTTGAGGATGGTGCGGGAACGGCGGCTCCAATGCCCTTGACGAATGGCCAAATCGCTCCCTAGGAGGCGATCTTGGTCTCTTGCCCTTGTTATGCTCTTTCTCCATGTTCCTCTTCTCATACTTGTTCAAGAGCATATCGAACGTCACCTTTGGCTTCCGGGGTTTTCTTGATGTTGAAGCCTTACCTTGATTTTTCTTCCAATCACCAACCTCCGGACTTTTCGGCACAAGCATCTTGGGCTTGGCCTCTCCAATGACAACCTCCTTTCCCTTAGTAGATTCGGTTTGCTCCGGCCGAATCAACACTTTTCGCCATTGAGATCAATGACATTAACAGGGAAAGGGTCACTATCAAGCTTCATCTTGGCGCCCTCAGTGAATTTCAACCGTCCTTCCTCTATGGCCGATTGAACCTGTCGACGAAAAACATTATACTCATTAGTAGAATGAGAATAAGAGTCATGCCACCTACAGTAAGAGCGACGCTTCAACTCTTCTGTTGAAGGTATGACATGGCCTTTAGGTAATCTAATCTGCTTCTCTTGCAAGAGATAATCAAAATTTTATCACACTTGGCGACATGAAAACCTCTAATCTCACTTTGTCGATCCTTGCGAGGAGTCGGTGTCAAGCTATAACAAACAAAAGGCTTATTTTTGTTAGTCCAAGACCACTCAGCAATGTACATATCATGATCGCCATCATCAACATCAAAATCGCTATCAAGGCAATCGATCATGCTAACATGAGGCTTTTTATCACTGGACCTAACAAATCTTTTACTACCTCTGACCCAGTTTTCCTGAGCCAGAGTCTTTTGCATGACCTGACTAACATCCAAAAATTGTTGGCCCTCTAATCTTTCTTTAATGGGGGCAAGTAAGCCACTATAAGCAAGATCGGCCAAATCTCTCTCAGTTATACTTAAACTAAAATACTGGTTTCTAGCATCTCTAAATCTCTTAATATAATCATTGACAAATTCATTATATTTTTGTCTAACCAATGTTAAATCACAAAACCTAAGCTCGGTCTCACCAGTATAAAAATAATCATGGAACTTTTGTTCTAACTGAGCCCAAGTATGAATAGAATTAACCGGTAATGAAGTAAACCATGTAAAAGCAGTATCGGACAATGATAAAGAGAATAAGCTCAATTTAAAAGCGTTAGAAGTACTAGCCTCTCCACATTGTGCTAAGAACTGGCCTATATGCTCCCATGTGGTCCTATTATCCTCACCACTAAACTTAGTGAATTCAGGGACTCTATAACCATGAGGATATGGGATGTTATCAAAGTAATCAGGATACGGCTTTTGATAAACCCTAGCACGATTCCTGGCTCAATTCCAAACGATTCTCTAATAATGTTTCTAATTTGTTCCTCCATATTTTTAGGCCTTGGCGGATTGGGTAAAATCAGCGGCCTAAAAAGCGGCTATTGCAGCGCAATATTGCCATATTAGCCATACCCAGTGTCATGTGGATATCCTCAATTAGGATCATTGTACTGATTGGGAACGTGTGGAGGAACTTACACATGAACAGTAGCTAAGGGGGATCGTGCATGGGAACATGATATAAAACCGAATTACCCGTGATTGGATCTATTTCCTGTATAGTCACCAGAGCGCCGGTCTGACCGGCAGTATATGGTGTGGCCTGACCGGCCATGTAGCCGCCGGTCAAACCGGTGAAGAGGGCAGTCGGACCAGCCTGTAGGCCGGTCTGACCGAGGTGGGGAAAGGTCGGACCGGCCCGTGGACCGGTCTGACCGATGTAGGATGCGCCGGTCAGACCGGCCGTAGCCGCAGAACTCCCCCCTCGTGTTGCTGCGTGATTGCCCCATCGGTTTTGCTAAATATGTGATGCACAGGGGCTTGACTAGTGCTTGCAACAGAGGTAAACGGCAAATCAGCCTTGGGAGGGTCGGATTTAGCACCCATATGTGCATTAAACATCCTATTAAAGCAAGTCTCCATAGCACATTCAATTCTATTATTGACGGCGGCAGTGACGGACTCATCCACCGTACTTGCTACGAGCTGTTGAATAGGAAGAGCTAGGTCATCAGTACTTACCTCATCACGGATGACCTTGAGCGGGCTCTCGGGCTTGAGGACGACACCTTGATGGGTCTTGGTACACGATTTGTCCAAAACCTCCTGCGTGATCGCTTTGATCCGCTCCTCCATTATCTTGCGCGTCTCCCCATCTAAATCATCCAGCGATATGTGGATGACATTAGATGGGCTCACCTCTTGCGCGACTTGTTTCGTCATGGCGGCGTCGAAATTGAGATGACGTTGAGCGGACTTCCCCAGCGGAGTCGCCAAAAATCATGTTGGCACCTTTTTTGGCAAAGGCACGAACACGATTGACACACCTAAATGTCTTGCGGTGTTATGGAGTTGCCAACCACCTCGATCTAGCAAAGAACTAAAGAAAGATGGGTTTTATAGATTAAACCAGCCAGCAAAACCAATTTAGATGAAACGATAGATAAATACCCATCCCGTGGGCGAACGGAAAGTTTTCAAGACAAACTTACAAAGAAGTGTCGCACTCTCGTAGCGGCGACGGACGATTTACAGCTCAAATCGACAAAGATGGATGAACTAATGTAGAAAAAAGTAAAAGAACGATTCAATTGGCTAAAAGCTGGAAACTACATTGAATTGATTGTGTATGTGTTGTTGTTGTTGTTCCCAATTGAACCGGCCTTGGCCCTTAAATAGGGGTTGGTCTTTCCCTCCACAAGTCCTTCTCCATGTCCAATTCGGGGTAAACACCTTTGGAACCCCGAGACATACCGTATGGAGTAAGGAAACCCGAGTACCGACGAATTCGTCTTGGTTTCGGACTCTGTCGGTCAGACCGGCCACATGCCGCCAGTCTGACCGGCCCTAAGGCTCGGTCTGACCAGCCTATACATGGTGGTCAGACCGGCCATCCTGAAGGAAATCGGCAGACTTTCCAAACATTGGCATTTTTTCTATTTCGATTCCTAGGTGCCAATTTTGGGTGTAAACAGGCGCATCGGCACCTTTTTACTTTTGGCTACTTTGTTCATCATGCAGCGGAACTTGGCACCCAACGCGGGGCTACATCGGCTTCGATCTCCGGCGAAGGGGTAAGTCCAAGGTCCCACCGGCCCAGGTATATCATATCTATCTTTAGTTTCATTACCATTCATAGATACATCGGCTTAGTTAGGACTTTCTCGGTTAGGTCCGATATTTTGATCAAGTCAATGTTTCTGTAAACGTAATGTCGTTTTAGGTAGATTTGTTATATCCATCACATTAGATAGATCTATCGGCTCCTCGAGTATTAGATTATCATATACAATCTCGTACTGCATCGGTTAGGTCCGACCTACTAGATTGTTATCGATAATCTAAGTCTTGTTAAGCCGATAGGTTCATGCTAATGTTTCACCGGAGGGATAACCGGTCTTATCATATGTCTCTGTTAATCTAGTCCTACTATCTCAATTTAGCTCTATCGGCTGTCTCTCGCTTTAGGTTCCCTGCCGATACTGGCTAAACTGGTTTACTAGATTAGATTAGTTTAGACATCTACCACACTGAAAATTAGTCAAGGGTTTGATTGTCTAGATATTGTGTTTCTTTTCATACTTAGCGCTACATCAATTCAGTTTGACCTACTAAGTCGTGATTAGAATTGTAGTCTTTAGCATGCCTGATGGCTACCAATAAGGGTTTCGTCGGGGTTTCAGCCAACGAGTTATCTGGACATCGGTATCGGCTGGAATCACACAATCGGCTGTCAACAGATTGGCTGTTTTGACTATCGGTCTATCGACCGATATGATTTATGCTCTGTTGTTTGCATATCTTATCAGTGACAGGATCAAACTGACTGGCACGCCTATGATTCATCAATTTTAGGACCTGCACTGGAGCTAAGCAGATCTTCCAGGACATCGTGTGATTCGATGTCAACACATCTTGCGGCGGTACGAATTTGGCGTCAACAGTCTCTCTTGTTCCTCCGGAAGATGTCGCCGTGCAGGAGGCTGCACGCTGCGACACGTTACTGAGTTGTAGGCGGGTGAGTTGTTCTCCACCTGTGTCTCTCCTACAACAAAAGTCATGATGTTGCATGTGATGTGCTCGCGCTCCTGCCTGAAGCCCATAGCCACTTATCCTGTGCCCGGGGCAACCTCCACTTCTTGGGGCAACCTCCACTTCTTGGGGCAGTCGCCTACCTAGGGCTCCTCACGCGGACCGGGAACCCGCACGAACCCCTCTACTTCTTTTACAAAATGTCTCATTAATTCGGATGAGCTTCTCAAAAATATCGAAGACAAAGGGGTTCAAGATGCATGTAAATTAGGTGATAACAGAAAATTAAGGTAAGAATTCTGAGAGTCGTTTTGTCCTGCTAGAGCTCAGGTTTTGGCCTCTCATTGACCTTTGCCGTGAGGGAAGTTACTGAGAGTTCTTTGTGCTAAAACACTCTTTGAATCCTCTCTTGTATCTCTCAAGTCACTAGTAGATATACAGATGATAAGATTTTCAACCATCAAAATAATGGATTTAATATTCTAAAAGTATAAGAAATCAAGAGAATGTTAATGGTTATACTTAGGTTAAAATTTAAAAAATACGGGAAAAGAGGAAAGGAACAGAATAATTTCCATTTTCCCATCAAGTACGACCGATTAGAAAAACATGTGAATTGTTAAGGTTATTATATAAAACATCTAATTTATTAAAGTCCCAATCAATTTTTGACTTTACTTTTGGCCTTGAATAGGTTCACTTCGTGTCCCTCATCTTTAAAACAATTGAAAGCGTCATTAAATTATAATATCAGATAAGAACAATATAAAATAATTTAAACCCACATAAAACCCACAACCCAAGCCAGCTAAACAACATGTTCTATAAAACCCACAAGCCAGCTAAACAACGTGGTCTTCTAATAGTTAGCTTTACTATTAAAGCTGCTCTAATCAGGAGACTATATTAGCGGCGACTGTACGCAACCGCCGAAACTAGGTGAAGCTACTGTAATTGGCCAGACCCCTGTTTATGCAAAACGATTGGGGTACTAGCTACTATTTTGGATGAATGGTGATAGGACAACAATATTTGTGCATGCAGCTTTTGGCGTGCCCAAGGAAGCAGAACGCAAGCAACAACTATATACTATAGCCTAATAGATGACATCGTAAATTTTAGTCAACTACGGGTGGTATTGTTGATCCTGCTAGCTCTAACTATACCAAATGTCATTATCATCTGAGATCATTCCCAGTTTCATAGTAGTTTTATACACATTAAATACACTGTCACATCAGCTCATATGATGACATGGCAGAAAATTTAAGAGGAGAGAGAGGAAAGAGGTTTCATCAGGATGAAACTCTGTATACACTGTTTCCAAGACTATGAAACCTGATGAAACTAGCACTGAGGACTACAGAGTTTCATCTCATCTCATCACGCCCAATCATATGTCTTGCAATTAAATGATATGCCTAGCCTATGAAACCGTGAAATGAAACTTTGCATTAAGAGAGAGTATTTCTTTTATCCACTCAAACATTTTTTATTGACATGTTATGCTTGGAAACCGCGAGATGAAACTCCTCACCGAGAATAGCCTAACTATACCATGTTATTGTCAGGTCTAGTAGATTTTGTCCCAGTGCTTCTCACACCTTGGCCTCTTCTCACTCCATGGCGTTGCGTTCGTTGGAGCATGGATGTCCGATAACGGGGAAGAAGGGCCCTCCTTTGAAGATTTGATCCTTTGAAGATTTGATCATGAGACGAGTTAAGCTCGAGTCACCCTTAAAAATCAGATGTGACATAAGAAATTATACATGTTCAGGCCATACGGATATGTAACATCTTACTTATATGTGTTGTGGGTTATTTGTGAGAAATATTAAGTACAATCAAATATGGGACTTATGTAAGTTCTAAATGTTATCAATCCAACCTCTTTATCCGTTGACATAAAACCTCCGTTATAGGTTAAGGGAAGTTCACGGTGTCAACACATCAAACATCAATAGAGAAGTAGGCCCCGCTCCAAAGAATTGGGTATGTATGGTCTTGTCGATGTCACTTATGGCAAGCTGGCTGGACGTGACATCTTCGCTCTCTGATTGACACATGACACAAGAGATGAGTGATCTCCGTCTAGTCACCATGGGTCCCACCAGTCTGTTCTTGCAAGGTGGCAAGATGGCAAGTGTTGGGGCGATGTGAGCGTGGCATGTCGCGCCCCTCCTGTTCCTCTGGGAGACGTGGGTATGCAGGAGGTTGCATGCAGCACCATGTTCCTAAGATGTAGTCGGGTGAGCTATTCTCCAACTGTCTCCCTCTTGCAATAGAAATCATGACATTGGGTTGGAGCCTCAAGCCCACCTAGTAATGTGGAGAAACACCCAAAGTGTGCCTGGGGCAATTGGGTGTGCTTGGGATTCCGCATGTAGCCCCTAGCCACCTGTACAACGTCCCAGGGCAGCCTCCACTTCTCAAGGCAGCCGCCTACCCGAGGCCTGTTATACACCCGGGGCTCCTCACGTGGACCCGGGACCCCGCGCACGCCCCTCTACTTTTTTATAAAATGTTTTGTTAATTCAGATAAGCTTCTCAGAGATGTTGAAGACAAAAGGGTTCAAGATGGATATGGTCTTGGAGGGAATGCTGATGCCTAGAGGTATCTACTTCAGTGTTATGAAGATATAAATCTTGTAGGTCTTGATGCTCTTCTTCAGACCTTGTAGGTGTAGATTTTATAGGTCTCGACATTCCTTGTGAGGTCTTAAAGATATAAATCTTGTAGGTAGTTTAAAGATGTAGATTTTGTATGTATCGTTAACTTAGTCAATTTCCCCAAGGACCGGGGGAATGGGCCCCCATCTTTGTTCCGACGACAACCATAGATTCGAAGGTGATGAAGGCTAGTTGTTGAAACACATACTCCAATCCAACAGTGGTTAAGTATAGTTGTTAAAACTACTACATAAATCCTCATAGGGACAGCCGGTTTATTTAAAACCGATACCTATTAAAACAATAGGTGTCAGTTCTAAAGAAAAATCGGCACCTATAATAATCGTACCGGTTTTTTTTAAAAAAAACCCGACACCTATAATAGTATAGGTGTCAGTTCTAAAGAAAAATCGGCACCTATACTATTAGTACCGGTTTTTTAAAAAAATCGACACCTATAATATATGATAGGTGCCAAAAACCAAACTGACCGGGTGGAGCCGAGCCGACTGGGTATTTTATATGCTCTCGATCCTTCTCCATTTCTCCACCTTATATCTTTTTCTCCCTTATCTTCTTCTCTCAGGCAGGCAAGGGCGGAGGGAGGAGGGACGACGGCAGATGGCGGGCTCGCTAAGCGGCGACAGGGGCGACGGGAGGAGGGGCGGTGGCAGGCGGCGGGCTCGCCGAGGGGAAGCGATGGTAGGTGGCGGGCTCGTCGAGGGGAGGTGACGGCTCGAAGACGACGACTACGACGGCTACGCAACCGTGCAACGACGACGATGGCAGAACAACGACAAAGGTGTGGCATCTGTGGATTTTTTTGGATGGATTGATATGTTTTGTGGATAGATTGATATGTTCTGTGGATGGATTGATTTGTGTTGTGGATGGATTGATATGTGGACCATCTGTATGTATGGTTGAATTGTTCTTGTGTTATTGTGGATTGATTGTTCTTGTCAAGCCCATACTTGTGGATGGAATACTGTGTTCTTGTCAAGCCGAGACTGCTCGGCTCAAAGCCGATGCAAGCCGAATTTTTTTTATTTTTTTAGTCTCAAAGGTGCCGGTTCTTAAATCAACACATATTTCTTTTTTATAAGTATCGATAAACAATCATCGGTTGGAAAAACCGGCACCTTAGGGGTTTCCCAACCGGCACCTAAGAGGTTTTCTATAGTAGTGTAAGCATCTGTTTGAGTTCGTTTCGCTTTATCTTGTATGATTATCTAGTGTATGATTAATTAAGTATTAATTATTATAAATATAAAAAATAGGTTTATTTAATTTTTGAAGAAACTTCTCCATAAAAATTTGTGTAAAAACCTTATCGTTTAAGAAAAAAGAAAAGCTGATCTTAACTGGTACATTAATGCGGTTTGGACACAGGTGCTTCATTAAAGCAGGTATGTTGGCCCATATGGTTTAGAAAAAGACATATATAATCATTTTTGTGATTCTTCACGAAAGAGACATGGTGGAGAAGAACGAGAGAGAATTGGAGGGATGGATGTGGCCCTCACAGTTGCCTAACTGCACCCTCTCGTTATCAAATATCTTCTGTGGATTCTTTTTGTAAACCGTTTAGAACGTGTCAACTTCATCTAATTTTGTTGAATATAGCAGAAAAAAATTCTAAACATACAAAATAGGTGAATAAGAGAAAATTAAGGTAAGAATTGTGAGAGTCGTTTTGTCCTGCCAGAGCTCAGGTTTTGGCCTCTCATTGACCTTTGCCATGAAGGAAATTACTGTGTGCTAAAACACTCTTTGAATCCTCTCTCATATCTCTCAAGTCACTAATAGATTTTCAACCATCAAAATAATGGATTTAATATTCTAAAAGTATAAAAAATAAAAAGAATTCTAAAGGTTATACTTAGGACGAAATAAAAAATACGGGAAAGAGGAAAGGAACAAAATAATTTTCATTTTTCCACCAAGTACGACCAATTAAAAAAACATACCAGTTGTTAGGGTTATTATATAAAACCTCTAATTTATTAAAGTCCCAAATAATTTTTGACTTCACTTTTAGCCTTGAATAAGTTCATTTTAACCATGAATAAGTTCACTTCATGACCCTCATCTTTAAGATAAGTTTGAAAAGCGTCCTTAAATATCAATGCAATATATAACACGTCCGTAACCTTGTAAAACCAGGTTAAATTGAATCCCAAGACAATATTAAAACGGTTTTGGCTGATATGACACTATAAGAAAAATAGAAAATTAAAACTCATATGAAACCCACATGTCAGCTGAACAACATATTCTTCTATCTGTAGTTAGCTTTAATGTTAAACTTGCTCTAAACCGGAGACTATATTAGCGCCGAAACTTGCTGAAGCTACTGTAATTGGCCAGACCCTTGCTTATTCACAGTGATTGGGGTACTAGCTACTATTCTGGATGAATGGTGATAGGACAACATAAGATCCTTTTATCTGTGACGACCCATAACATGTCTGAGATTTATGGGCCATCACAACTAAGTCATCTCAAACGAGTCTAGAAAGAGGCCGACAAAGATATACTCACACAAACATGTCATATGTGCATAAATCTAGAGCCTGTCATGGATGAAACATATCCGTGATGGGTCAAATTCACGGCCCGACAAAGATAACCAATATTATCTTTGTCGGGCCCCAATATAAGTCCGTCACCGATGTTTATCATTAGTGACAGACTCTAACTCATGGTCAGATTGAGATAACAATTAGGTCCGTCATCGATGAATGCCGTCGGTGACAGACTTGTTAGGCTTGACAAAGATAACTGCAATACCCGTCACAGTTGCTAGTTCATTGACCGTTACAGATATTTATTGCGCTCTATAAATACCCTAACTAGCTAGTAGAGTGGTTATCCCAATGTTCACCGTCTTGGTGGGAGGAGGAAGGGGATGATTTTGTTGTCTTTTTTCCAGGGAATCAGAAAGTGTAAAAGTAATTGAAAAATAGTAGCCATTTTTCATAAATCTAGTAAATACTTACTTACAAAATATTATTTTAATATTTTTTTAACTCTTTTCAGCTCAGCAATGGATTGAAGTTGGATGTATGGGAAAACGTGCGACGTTATAGCGAAGAGTATCAAAATGGCGTGTTAAATTTTATAAACATCGCGGAGAAGGATAGGAAAAGAAGAAAGAGCGATTACATGTGTTGTCCATGTGCAGATTGTAAAAATGAGAATATGTTTGGTAGCAGAGTAGACGTACACGCTCATCTGATACAACGAGGATTCATGGAGGGCTACAAATGTTGGGTGTAACATGGAGAGCAAGATTCGGGCAATGGTGCAGCTACAGACAGAAATGATGCACAAAATCAAGAAGATGAAGATGAACATGACATGTTTGTACCTTCTTGTAACACCCTGAGGTGTTTTCCCCTTTTTAAAAATCCAAAAGAAAATCGTAAAAGAAAATCGTTGGAATTAACTGGAGAGAATAAATAATTTTAAAAGCCAAATTCTAGATGAAAATGGCATGGTAGGATTTTTTTTAAATTCTACATGTCAAAATACACTAACAGGATTTTTAGTGGAATTTTTAGAGCACTAAAAATAATTTTTAACCAATTAAAATCAAAATCAGAATTAATAAATCTCGGGAAATTCTTTTCTCTCTCCTTCGCCCTTTTTCCCGCCCAAAACCGGCCGTGGGCCGCCGGCCGAGCCGACGGCCCATCCCCTCCTCGCGTGCGCTAGGTCGCCGGCCCGATTGTTCCCGCCCACGCACTCTCTCTCCTCTCCCGCGGGCCGGTCGAAGGCCACGGCCCGTTAGTCCCTCGCGCCCGCGAATAAGTCCATTTTGCCTCCACTTTACCCCGGGATGCCGACAGGTGGGGCCCACCTGTCGAGGTCGTCCCCTACCTCCGGCCGCCCCGGCGCCATTTCCGCCGCCCTCTCCGCTCGGATCTCGCGTGCCCGCCTCCCCCGCGCCCCAGGATCCCGCCGCCGTTACTCCCCACCGTGCCTGCCGGCATTTAAAGCCCCCGGCCGCCTCTCCCGCATCCAATAATGGCCGAAATTGTATTGCCGGCCATTATTCCCCCTTCTCTCTCTTCTTTAACTCCGGCGTATTAATCCGCCCTTATCCAGCCACCGTCGACCTCCTCGCGACCTATTTAAGCATCCCCTCGCCCTCTCCGTCCTCCCCACACACTCACCCGAGCTCATCCCTCGCTCCTCGCCGCCAGTCTTCGGCCGCATTTTTCTCGCCGTCTCGAGCCACCCCGAGCCCCGCCGATGCTTCCTTCCTCGTCGCCGGTGCCCGCGTCACCTCGGCCATCCCTCCCCGCGCCCGTTCGCCGCCAATCTCGCCGTCGCAGTCGTCGTCTTCTCCAACTCCAGCGGCACCCGCGGTGAGCTCCCCTCCTTACCCCTCGGTCCGAACCCGCGTCGCCGTGTGCGGGTGCGCGTGGCTCCGCCCGTGCATGAGCCGCGGCACTCTGCTGCCCTGCGCCGCCGCCCGAATGGCCCTGGCCGGCCTCCGGCCATCGGCCGCCGTCGCCGGCTGACCACGCCCCGCGCCCCTTCCTCTCGGCCGTTCGATCGGCTTCAGTCGATCGACACCGTCCATTCCCCGCTCGCCCACGTGGCACGCCACGTGGTCGCCACCTCGGCACCACGTGTGCGCCACGTGGTGCACCGCACCGTCCGGCCCGTGGACCGACGCTCCCGCGGACCGCTGACGTCAGCCCTCCGCTGCGGTCGGCTCTAGCCGCCGACGCCTCTCCGGGCTTTATTGCGTAATAAATCAATTAAGGATTTTTCTATTTTAGTAAAAAAACCCAAAAACTTCTAAAAATCATATCTTTTCAATCTGACCTCCGTTTTAGCCCATTCAAATTTCATTAAATTCATAAAAATGCCAAGAATCCATTAAAAATAGTTTTGTTCTCTGTTTCAGTCGCTTTTTAGCCTGTTTTTTGAATTGCTTATTTCTTGTGTAGATCCCGGTAGTTCCGTCGTTCCGGTTTACTTGAAGTTGTTCTTGAAGTCCCCCAAGTCGAAGATCAAGGCAAGTCATGCTATATTATTGATCATATTGCTCCCATTTTTGCTAAAACACCTGGTTTACTCTATTAAAATTTTATGTACTTTATAATGTCATTTCATGGGAAATAGTACACCATATATTTAGATTATGCCTTTGGTTTGACACTCCAAACCCTTTGACTAAACTTGGGAAAATAATATGATTAGATTCTGGACTAGGTTATGCTTAGCCTGGCTTAGATTCACTAGCTCACTAAATGGGTCATTCTCACTTAATATGTCTCTCCTCGACATCTGTTCGGAAGATTGATAATTAGAGATCTTGGTGAACCGGATTAATAAGTAAAATATGACAAATGGTGGGCTGTGGACGCTATTTTTTGGTTAGTGGTGCCCATGGCAATTAAGGACTGGTTCACGGGAACCCTCGGGAGAATGACCGTGCAAACCAGAAGGCAAAATGGGTAAGGTGGGTCCCATAGTGTAGTCTCTCCTAGCTGACGAACCCATCGGCAAGGGTGAGCGGGATGGAGTTTCAGTCGGCCCCGGTATAAGGGTTGCTGGGCTGCCGGATTCACCGAGGCACTCGGGGGGCCTGCCCACGTCCCAGGGTCCCGGGAGTGGGGGCGAAACCTTGGTGGGGTTCGCTTGGTTAGTGGGGGGTTATACGAAAAGACAGCACCGCGCCACGTCGCGCCCCATGCCGCCGTCGCATCACCCCGTAGTCGGCTGCGCCCATATACCCCCCAGGCTTCTCCAACCCCACACCGAGCCATCCCTCGCCGCACACCCCCCTCCCTTCCTCTCTTGCCGTGCAGCCGCACTGATGTCGTTGCCGCCGTGCCGAGTGCCGCCACTATCGTCGTCCTCGCCTCCATGCCGTGTCGGGTAAGCCCCCTCCACGTCGCCTCGGCCGAAAGAGAGAGAGGAGAAGAAGGGGAGGAAGGAAGAAAGGAGGGGAGGCAGAAAAGAAGGAAGAAAGGGGAAAAGAAACAAAAAGAAAAGGAAAAAAGAAAAAAAGAAAACAAGGAAAAATAAAATAAAATAAGAAGGAAATTTTGGGAATAATATTTGTAAAATTTTTTGAGTAAAATATAATCTTTTCTTGGAATAAAATTTTTATTTTGGAGATGACTAAAGACTAAATATAGTTGCGAGAATATTCCGTTATCGCATACATTAATTATCACCTTAGAAATTTTATTAAATATTAATTTTATCATTCTAATTTCTTTCTAAAATTTAAACTTCAAGTTATTTAAATTAGTGTCGAGCTCCAGGGTTGATTATTATGGAATCCGATTAATTCAAACCCCGGACTTATCGGTCCGATTAAATTTGATAAAACTTTGATCTCACCATTCCTACCCAGTGTAATATTTTCAAAATCATCGACCACTATTTCTTTTCCCTAAACGAAATAAACTAACTTGGAATAATATCACCTCATAATAAATTAAATCGGTAAAATCTCAAAACATCAAATTAATATATCTCATTCGTTTTAGCTCGGATTTCGTCGAAATTCGAACCTAAACTCGTCTAAAATCGTAGTCTAGTTTTAGGAGTCACTTTTATGATTTTATTCGGCATTTTGGTTATTTTTAATTGAATTCTAATCGAATTCAATTGGATTTCTCACACGTATGAATAGAGTCTGAGGGAGCTGTTGACTGCACCGAAGACCCTGGTCAACAAGAATGCGAGCAAGGCAAGTCATCACTACCCTTGAACATGTTGAACCCATTTGCAAACTTATGTTTGTTTTCAATAAAAAATGCATGCTATATATACATATGAAGTCTCCTACTTGTTTTATGTCATGCCTTGACGTTGATTACCTGTATATATATTCTTTGTAACCTATGACATGACGTGCCCGAAGGAAATCTTCGGTATTGCTTAGCCATGCTAAATTAGATTCTTGCATACTCATATTTATCAAAATGCTATATGCTCGGGCAACTACCTTGGGAAAGGTGGTTGATGTTCAGCAAGTGGAGACATGAGCGCCACTTTGCCATGACAAGGATAAAATGATTCTTTGATGAAAAACTAAAACAAACAAATTTTTTAGACTGAGGCGGCTGGATGATTTGGGTGGATTCCGGAAAAGACAAGTGCCGACCCTGGTCAATTAAGGACCGAGCCCTGAGAATTAAACATGAAAAGAGCCAGTACAACTGTACTTCTCGAACGGGTATAGACCTAACGGAGTAGATATCTGAGCGAAGGCGGTACCCCTGCATAGTGGTTCTTATGTATGAGATGAGACTGAGAGCCTACTGGCAGGGAGTTACTGCTGGTAGGTAACCGAATGAGAAGAATGAGCAAGAGACCTACTGGCGGGGGCTTACCGCTGGTGGGTAACAGAATTGAGATTGGACTTAAGTATGACAGAAGGAATGAGCAAGTATTTCCCTTACCCCGGGAGTGCCAGAACTCATCACACTGCTAGAAAATGATGGCTAGAGTGCAAGAGTTTATGGAGCGGGTACTGCCAAAGTGAGGTTATCGAAAGGCTTTGCCGTGATCATCTCTTGTGTTGGGACGTAGGCTCATTTGTTGGGTAGTCACGGAGTACGGGTAAAGTGTGCATCCACTGCAGTGTGAGTAAACCAATCAATTCGAATAGTCGTGCTCACGGATATAGAGCGGCGTGACAAGTTTCTCTCTTGGCTAGAATCTAAATTTTAAAATGATGGGATGGGTTTGCATGATGATTTTTATGTGCTGGTAGATCAACTTCTAGAAAGGCGAGAAGGGATAGACTCCCCAGAAAATCATGACGATCCGGTGGCAAAAAGCTATCCTTGGAATCACAATGGATGGTGGACAGAACCATCGCCGATTTAATGAACCATCGAAATAAAACTTGATCAGGCTAGATATTAGGTTTGTGAAAAGAATTACAAAACTGGCTTTCTGCAAATGAACCACAACCATTCTTTGGATATCCCCCTATCATATGCATCCTTGTTGTGATGTCTTGCTGAGTACGGTTGGTACTCATCCTTGCTATATGCACAAACATTTAGATGTGGATAATGAACACCCTGAAGACCCGTACGCGTACTACCAGGAGGGTGTGGAAGATGATGGCGTCCAATAGGTCTTTGTCACGCCCAGAAATTCACACCAGAATTTCTGCAGTTAATTTGTGCATTTCACCCTCGTCCAGGCATCAGCCGAGGTACACAAACCGACGTTATTGATAATACAGAATCCTCGTCTTAGAAACAATATAAAGAGTTACACAAATGCAGTAGAAAGGAAAATAAAACTGACTTAAGCTAAACTTGACACGAGCGAAGCAGGACGCCAACACCACAGCTAAACCTTGACGAGAACAAGCCTACACCTCCTCGGAGACCTCGATCTCAACCTCTGGCACTGAAGGGGGAAAAAAAGCAAGGCTGAGTACAACCCCCGTACTCAACAAGTCACACCGAAAAAAAGGGGACATGATGTAAGATAAATAACAAGGAAAGGTTAAGGGCTCAATTTGCATAAACAGTATTTGCAGAATATAATAACAATATTTGAAGACAGTAAAACAGTAGTAATATTTAAGCAGTATTAAATAAACACTGTCCAACGCTCAAACCATGTTGCAACAGGCCCATCCATCCACCTGCACTAGTCATGCTTCAACATTTCATTCAAATAAATAAGTGAGACTAATCAAGGTGAATCTGGTCGATCGCCTGTAACCGTGGGCACGGCTATTCGAATAGTTTTTTACTCTGATCAGAGGTGTACAACTGTACCCACAAGACACAATCCCACAACACGTTACCGTGCGCCGGTGCACCACCATGGTGCCCCGGAAAGGAACTGTGACAGGACCCTTCACATAACCCCCTCTAGTCAATCGTACCACACCAAGGTTTCGCCCCCATTCCCATCGGGCAATGGGCAGCCCCATCTAGTGCCGCGGTGAATCCGGAAGTTGATCAACCCTTAAAACCGGGGCCGACCCAACTCCATCACGCCCACCCTCTCGGGATACGTTAACTAGAGACAGCTACGCTACGGACCCAGCCATTACCCATGCCGGTGGTGGTATGCACGGCATTTCTTCCAGGTTTCCTGAGAACCGGTCCTTAATCATCATGAGCACGCTAACCAAAGTCCAACCATGTGCTCACGACCCACCTTTTTCATAAATCAATATTATTAGAAACATGATCACAACTTAACATCATCTGAGAGTTAACTTTTAGTAATAAACTTGATTAGTGTGATTCCCTTAAGTGAGCTAGTTGCGCTAAGCATAACTAAGCAAACCTTAAGCTATCATCTAGTCACATTGAACCCCAAGTTATCAATGGTATAAGGTAAACAATCCTATGGTTGAGTACAATAGGTATAAGCATCCCATGAAATGACATTCTAAAACATATGCGGTATTTGAACGAAAAGAGATATTTACATAAAATAGGTACAATATGGTCAATGTAAGGTATGACTTGCCTTGCTCTGGAGACTGAGGAACCTCGGCGACTACTTCGAAGAGAACGGGCTCGCCGGAAAACTCGGGATCTACACGACAAACAAAGCACTCAACAAACACCCTAAAAAGTCTACTGAAACAGCACTGAAAAGTATTTTTAATAGATTCTTGGCATTTTTCTGGATTTAATGAAATTTGAATGGGCTAAAACGGAGCTCGGATTCAAAAGATATGAATTTTAGAAGTTTAATTGTGATTTTTAAACTAAACTGAAAAGATTAAAGTATTTATTGCGCAATTAAGCCCCCGGGTGACGCAAGCATGGCGCAAGCGGTAGGGCTGACGTCAGCTGGCGCAAGCGGCTGACGCAAGCGACGCGGGCGTGGTCCACGGTGGACCGAGTCCACGGCAGCGGCGGAGAGAGCGGGGACACGCGGAACCCATCGGTGAGGGGCGGCGGCGATCGGACAGCGGCGGCTTGCGCGCGAGAGAACGGTCCGGATCCGCCCGATCCGAAGGATCGGACGGTGCGGATCGCGGCTAGAGTTAGGGTTCGGGCGGCGGCGGCTCGAGCTCGCCCGCCGACCTTGGCCGCGCGGCGGCCGGCCGGTCTCCGGCGGCACCGGCGACGGTGGCGGAGAGTGTTGCGGGCGCGGGAGACCACAGCGGAGAGCGAAGAAGTCGCGCGCGGGAGCGGCTTGGGAGGAAACCCGGAAAACCGAAGAGAAAAAGAACGGCGGTGCACTCACCGGCGTTGGAGACGACGACGATGGCGACAGCGGATTTGGGGCTAGCGCAAGGGGGAAACAAAGGGGAAACACGCGGCGGCGAAGGGGGAGTTTTATAGGGGCACAACGGGACCGAAACAAGCACGGAAACGGCGCGGATTTGTCGCCGTTGTTCACGGATTCGGAGAGAGAGAAGGAAACAACGGCAACGATTCCGCGCGGATAGGGTTTCCATCGGGCGCGAGGTTGCGGGGATGGATGCGGCGTTGCGACATGGGCCCGACATGGGTCCGACGTGGCTCGGATTCAAACGGAAAGGAGCGGAGCGGCGGCGCGCATGGCGGGGCGGCGGCCGGGCCGACCGGGCGCGGGGACGGGGGACCTGACAGGCGGGACCCACTGCCGGTGACTCGCGGGCGAGGACGCTCCGCGGACTTGCGCGACGCGGCGGGCGTCGCGGGCCTCGCCCACGACCGAAGGGCGCGCGCGGCGGCTTGGGCGGAGGACCGGGCCGGCGGCCCAAAGGGGAGAGCGGGGACACCGTGCGGCCTGTACGGAAAAGAAAAGAAAAAAGGAAAAAGGATTTTGGGGGCTTAATTAATTCTGATTTCTTATTTAATTGATTAAAAATACTTAGAGTGCTCTAAAAATTCCAAGTAAAAATCCTGTTAGCGCATTTTGACATGCGAAATTCAAGAAAAATCCTACCATGTCGTTTCCATTTATTAATTGCATTTTAAAATTATTGGTTGGCTCCAGGTTAATTTCAGAAATTTCGATTATTTCAGGGTAAATTATTTAAATAAATTAGGGAAAAACCTAGGGTGTGACAACCTACCCCCCTTAAACGGAATCTCGACCCCGAGATTCGGAGGTCGCGAAAGGTGCGGGTGCGCGGCCTTTAGCTCATCTTCTCGTTCCCAAGTAGCTTCTTCCTCGGAGTGATGAGTCCATTGAACCTTGCAAAACCGATAACCTTGTTCCGAGTCCTTCTTTCGCGATCTCGAGAATACGTGCGGTCTCTCTACGTAGGTTAGGTCCTCTTGGATTTTGATCTGGTCTGGACTCGCCTGTTCTTCTGGTACCCTCAAACACTTCTTTAACTGGGACACATGAAACACGTCGTGAATACCAGTCATGTTGGAGGGAAGCTCCAGCTGATAGGCCACTTCTCCTCGACGTTCCCGAATCCTGTATGGTCCCACGAAACGTGGTTCCAACATGCCCTTGGTTTGGAAACGGTGTACTCCCCGGAGTGGTGTAACGCGAAGATACACAAAATCCCCTGCTTCAAAAGCGAGGTCCCTTTGACGATTATCTGCGTAGCTCTTCTGTCGGGGCTGCCCAATCTTCAACCTTTCCCGAATCGTTCGAACCTTTGCCTCTGCTTCACTTATTACTTACGTGCCAAACAACGGCGTTCACCCGTCGATCCCGAAAAGGGGTGTGCGGCATTTCCATCCATACGGTGCTTCATACGGTGCCATTTGAATGCGGCTGATAGCTGTTGTTGTAAGAGAATTGCATAGGGCAAGCTTTTGTCCCACGCTTTTCCAAAATCGAGCGCGCATGCTCTCAGCATGTCTTCCAAAATATGATTCACTCTCTCGGTTTGACCGTCTGTTTGCGGATGATAGGCCGTACTAAAGTTCAAACGGGTACCGAGCTGTTCTTGCAACTTCTTCCAGAACTTGGAAGTAAACTGACTTCCCCTATCGGACACGATCTTCTTAGGCACGCCATGCAAACACATGATCCTTGCGAGATAAAGCTCGCTAGCTTCTTTCTGAGTAGGTAGTATGCACTTGGTATGAAGTGGGCCACTTTGGTGAGTCGGTCCACCACGACCCAAATTGAGTCATATCCGACGTTGTGCGGGGTAAACCCGTGATGAAATCCATTCCAATTTCTTCCCATTTCCACTGGAATGGAGTGGTTGCAACAATCCGACGGGCCGTTGATGTTCTGCCTTAACCCGCTGACAAACATCACAAAGTGCAACAAATTCGGCTATCTCCCTCCTCATACTGACCCACCAAAACTTTTCTTTAAGATCTTGATACATCTTTGTACTGCCCGAGTGAATTGAGTATTGAGTTTGGTGAACTTCCATAAGGATAAATTTTTTTCAAATCCTTGTCTTCTGGCACACACAATTTGTCGAAACTTGGTTTCGGCAATAGAAAATTGGGGTCGCAGTCAAGATCGCCAAGCACAATGGGTTAGGAGGAAAAGAAGATTTAGACAGGTTCAGGCCCTCTCGTGAGGTAATACCCTACTCCTGTTTCGGTGGATTCGATCCGCCGAGTGTCTTTATTGATCTCGTGTGTCTAAAGCTCTTGCTTATGAAATCGTATATCTCAGATCTAGTGTTGGATATCCCTCAAGGGACGCCCCTTACCCCCCTTATATAGTCTTGGGAGGAAGGGTTTACAAGTCGGAAACCCTATCTTATTCTAAGTCGGTTTCCTCAATCTTACCAAACCGTGACTATAGGCCGATTGCCTTATCTCTATCGGCAACCATAACACCCAAGTCAAGTTCGGCTTACAGATATGGCAGGCGCAATCTATCCCTACCTCCAGTCGGGTAAGCTTGCCATGTAGATACCCGATTGCCACAATCTCCACAGTAGCCCCGAGTCCTTTTCGGTCGACGAGACAACTCAGCCGGACCAAAGCAGCACTCAACCAAAAATCTCTTTGACCGAGTGCTTTTGGCGCCGAGTGATTCCATCATCTTTGCTGAATCTTCCCGAGTGGCTCCAAAGACGTGAAGGGCTGAAAATATCTCAAAAATTCTCAAAAATAAATATCTAGGTGCATCTCCGATGCACCTAATTAGGTGTAGCCCCCGACTATGTGGTTAGTCAAAAATAGGCTAAGCATATAGTCAAGAACCATAAAAAATCATTCTCATGTAGATGCCTAGCTCATGCTAAAGCAATCATAGAAATCTCATTACTCGGCAAGTTCATACTTATCCGAGTGAATTTGCCCGAGTTACCTCAGAACAAATAATTCAATCATCCCTCATGGGTAAAAAACACTCGCTAAGCTCTTGCTTATCCGAGTGGATTTGCCCGAGTAATCCGAATAAATATTTCATTCATCCCTCATGGGAAAACAAAGTTCTCTCATTCATATGAAAAATATGACCAAGTTATTAAATAGCTTATGCCATAATACTGGTCTCAATCTTATAAAGATCTTCACCAAGGTGGAAAACAAACAGCATCGGTAAGATTATCCGACCAAATGCCAAAAAACCAAACAGCCCTTGTTCATCAAGGCGGCTATAAAAACTCTGCTGTTGGTCACCATCCAAATTGCATCGTGCCAGCTTCTCATGAAGTCAAGCAAACCGCGGTATGGAAGGATCTTTAAAGGTATAGGGCACTCGGACACGCGCATATTGCCAGGGCAAATCTGCTTAAGCACATCCGCTTAAGTCCCTAAGGACACGTATCGGACCACACCTTAGCTGGGCCGTAGATTTTCTTATGGGCTCGGCCCACTCACCAGAAAACCTAGCGCAACCCTCAAATCTTTCTATAAAGACGCGAGGTCGTCCCCGCCTCTTCGCCTTCCAAACGATTCCCCTTCTCACGGTACTGTTCGACAGCTCACCGCGGAGAACCCTAGACTCGCGCGCTCCCAAATCCGTCCATCTAAGAGCTCGATCTCTGCAACAACCAGCCTCCACAGCCAACTCTCCCACATTCCATTGCCAAAGATCCAACTTTCTCCGGCGGATCCACTTCCCATCAACCCATTCTCATGGCGGACGAGAAAAGGATTCCGTTCGACCAATGGGCCACCTCGGATGTGAGGGAATACACCCTCAAGGAGATGGTGAAGCACGGCGTGCTTCCGCCAAAGGAACTTGTGGGATGGCGCCCGGCGGCGGGGGACTTCCCGACCCCAAACACCGGTGAGCTCGTTGTCTTTACTTCCTTTTTCTATTGCGGGTTCAGCCTTCCCACCTCCGAGTTCTTTCGGGGCTCTTGGACTACTATGGTCTTCACATCTACCATCCGAACCCCAACTCGATGCTCCACATAGCCCTCTTTATTCATGTGTGTGAAGCTTTTCTCGGCATTCTTCCTCACTTCAATCTATTCCGTCGTATGTTTTATCTGAAACCCCATCCAAACAAGGACCAACCTTGTGTTGTTGGCGGGGCAGGCTTCCAACTTCGCGGATCTCTCCGCAAAGACTACTTTTCTCTTCCTTTGAAATCTTCCAACAAAGGCGGCACGCGGGCTGGTTCTACATCAATAATCTTGAACCCACTCGCCCGCTTTGTTGGTCTTCCTCTGTCCCCAAGCCATCTTGGAGTACCGTCCCGTAGCCCAAGATTGGGACGAAACCAATGATCTCGCTCGCGAAGATCCCGCGATGAAGAAGAGGAATCTTCGCGGGGAACAAATCACTCGGCACTTCATCGTGCCGACGGCGCCGATCAAGGAGCGGTCGAAGCCGGCCTTCGAGTATGAAGGCGGGACGGACCCCAATCGGGAAGACCCGGATCCACTCACATACGAAATCTTGAAGATTCGGATGTACAAACTCTTCTCATCTAGGATTTCAGTCGAGCGGGCCCTCATCCTGCCAGTTCTTCCATTCAGCATCCACCGACCTCCTCCTCCGGTAAGCCGACTGGTTGCTTCATAGCATCTTTCAATCTTGACATCTTGTCTCTTAATGTTGCATTTTCTCTCTTCTGCAGGAAAACGCCTCTATCACCTCCAAACCATATAAGGTGGCTCACGACGACGCGCCGCGTCGCCCCGCCAAGAAGCCGGCTGGCGGGATCAAAATCCAAGCTGATCCAATCGGGAAGCGGGCAGCGCCGAGTGAGGGCTCGAACAAGCGCGCAAGCAAAAGGAGGTTGATCATCGAGGATTCGGATGACGACGTCCCGGCTCCTCCAGTCAAGAACCCGCTTCTAAGGCGATCGCCGCGGACGGCACCAAAGATCCGCCGGTCATCCAGGTAAGCTCTGAAACCGAAGTTCGAACTCTTTTGCTGGAAACTTTTCTTTATCTTTGTTGTATTCACTTTCGCAGGAGGCCCCAAGATATAGATCCTGTCGGAGGGGATGAAAGACCAACCCCGGCCGCTGCTCCCGAAGTGCCAAGGCCATCAGAGCCAAAACCCCGGAGCCCGCAACCGAGTGCGAGCGTTCCGGAGAAACATCCTTCACCTCAGAAGGAGAACGCCCCAAGGAAGAGCCCCACGCGCGCGGGATATCCCGACGGAAACCAGCCTGCCGCCGGGAACCTATGGCTACGGCCCAAGCGCCCGACTAGGGGTCACTCGGTGCGAGCCCGAAGAAGAGGAAGAGCCCGGCGGCCCCACCTAGGCAGGCAGCCGCCGAAATCGGTGAGACTTGCTTCGAGGCGTTCCTTCGTTCTTTCAATTTTGAATCCCTCATGTCTTCATTGGTCTTTCTTGTTTGCCAGCCACGGTAGAAGAGATGCCCAGGTTACAGTCTTCTGAGACCTGGGTTCCTCCGATCGAATCGAGTGGCGGGACTCGGAAGGCGAGAGACGGGCATCATCCTCGACCGGCAAGCTGAAAAGGATGAAAGGGATGCCCTCGTCGAGAGCTGAATGAGGCGACCCGACCGCTCAACGTAAGCCTTCGTCTTTCTTTTTGATTATATCTTCGTTACCCTTCAGTCGATCATTCTTCTGCTTTCGCATGCAGAAAGAATATTGTCGCTCAATGGCAAAATCCGAAGTGCTGGAGAAGCTAGTCCCCCACTTAAACTCCTTGGAGGACGTTCGGCGACGCCGAAGGCCACTCGGGAGGAGGCCGCATCAAGGGGCCGCTTTAAGGAGGAGATCTCGGAGCTTCGGAAGCGAACCTCGACCTCCACGGATCAATCGGAAGTAAGCCCGCCTCTCCCAGCTTCATTATGATTCTTATGTTGATCTTGGCTATTGATGATCTTCTTTCGTTGTAGAAAATTCTTCGGAGGTCCACTCGCTTCAAGTCCAGCTGGAAGCGGTCAGCCTTGACAAGGCCGAGATGGAGGCCGAATTTGAAGGTAACCTTCTTTGAAGTCAAATCCCGTGTGCTGCTTTATTTCCGAGTGCTTTGAGCGATCTGGGACTTTTTGCAGCTTATAAGATGAAGACCCGAGCCCAATATGACGTCTTGCTTGGGCGGATCAAATCCAGCGACGAGATACGGGAAGAGGTCGCCAATGCCGCCACACCGATCTTGGCATCCTTGTTTGATCAAGGGGTTGGGGCCAGCTCGCTGGAGCCAATCGAGATCTTCGACAAGCTTCGGCTGGCTCCCGAACAGTACTTGAAGAATATCACCGAAGCGGCCAACATGGGGGCTGGTCTGGCTCTTGCACAGACCAAGTCCCTCTACCCCCGAGTGGATATCCATTCAGTCGGGGAGGGCTTCGCTGAGGGAACAACGGACGAGCAGGCCTTAGATATGCTGAGCGAGGCGCAAGAGGCGGCGAAGAAGATATCTTTGGATGTAGTAAACAATTTTAAGCTCTGAACTGTATTCTGACTTTGCTTTGTAGATATCATGTAATTGTAACACTCTGACGTGGAATCTTTGTGACTATTTTTAGTTTATTTATGTCAATGCCTTGATTCGAGCCTTTGCGTGAAATTTCTTAAGTAGTTTTCGTCTGGCTGTCATCAAGCCTAGGCTCGATTAGGTCATCGGAAAACTCTCAGTCCTTAGACAGTGAGCTCGAGTCGAAGGACATTAAACAATGATAAACCAAATTGTGCACAAAAATTTGATGAGGAAAATTTGAGCTTTATTGATATGTGTATCAGCCCCCGACTGCTAGCTCAAGAAGTCATCTTGCTTGAGGTTGGCAGTCAAGGAAAACATGAGGCCTTAGCCAAATTAGGCGTAAAATCGTCGAAGGTGCTCGATGTTCCAGGAGTTCTCCACCATGGACCCGTCTTCGCGCTTTAGCCGGTAAGCACCGGGCCGAGTTACTTCGGCGATTATGTACGGTCCTTCCCCTAAGGGAGATAGCTTGTGTCGGTCTTTGGTGGTCCGGATCTTGCGTAGGACCAGGTCGCCAACAATGAAAGCTCGTGCTCGTACGTTGCGGCGTGGTATCTTCGAGCCCTTGAAGGTATTTGGCCGATGGATGAGGGCTGCCTCGCGGGCCTCTTCCAATCGGGTGAGGTCATCCACTCGGTCGATGTCCTAGCGTTCATCGTTGAAGCTGCGAACCCGGAGGGACTCATACTCCATCTCGTTTGGCAACATGGCTTCTGCGCCATAGACCAAAAAGAAAGGAGTTTGGCCGGTGGCCCGACTGGGTGTGGTTCGCAGCGACCATAGGACCGAGGGAAGTTCTTGGACCCACTTGCCGGCGTAAGGGCTTAGCCGGTCGAAAACGCGAGCCTTGATGCCTTGAAGGACCATGCCGTTTGCTCGCTCGACTTGCCCGTTGCTTTTAGGGTGGGCTACTGATGCGTAGCAGATCTTGATCCCGAAGTCTTCACAGAAATCCTTGAAGATGCCTCCCGTGAATTGAGTCCCGTTATCAGTTATGATTCTGTTTGGGACGCCGAAGCGGTGCACAATGTTGAGGAAAAAGTCTCGTGCTTTGTCAGCAGTGATTGTGGCGACCGGTTTGGCTTCAATCCACTTGGAGAACTTGTCGATTGCGACGAAGAGGTGTGTGAAACCACCTGGAGCTTTCTTGAAAGGGCCAACCATGTCCAGCCCCCATACCGCGAACGGCCAGGAAAGTGGGATTGTTTGAAGCTCCTGGGCCGGGACATGGCTTTGTCGGGCGAAAAACTGGCAGCCTTCGCAGGTTCTTACGACTTTATCCGCGTCGGAGACCGCGGTGAGCCGAAGAATCCTTGCCCGTAAGCTTTGCCGACTAGAGTGCGTGCCGCCGCGTGGCTTCCGCATATGCCCGAGTGGATATCTTGGAGTAATTGTTTCCCTTCTTCGGGTGTGATGCACCTCATTAGAATTCCGAGGGGCTTCTCTTGTATAGATCGGAGTCGACCATGACGTACGCAACGACGCCGGAGGCGTTCGCTTCATCCCGGTCATCCCGGCTCTTCTGGGTCAAGAATTTGATAAGCGGCGTCCTCCAGTCGGTATCGATCATGGTGACTTCGTTCGTGGTTTGCTCGTTGGGAGCTGTCTTTGCCATGACGGTTGGCTCGTAAAGATGTTCGACAAAGACATCTGTTGGAGCAGCTTCGCGCTTAGATCCGAACTGCGCTAGCTCATCGGCAGCTTCGTTGTTATGTCTCGGACATGTGAGAGTTCTAGCCCATCAAACTTGTCCTCAAGCTTGCGGACCTCTTGTCGGTAGGCCTCCATAGTGTCGTTTAAGCGGGACCAGTCTTTCATCACTTGATTGACGACCACTGGGAGTCGCCTTTCACAATAAGCCGACGAATCTCGAGTGAGACTGCGAGGCGCGATCCATGTAAAAGAGCTTCGTATTCGGCGACGTTGTGTGATGCGGAGAAGTGGAGGTGAAGGGCATATCTTAGCCTTTCCCCAGTCGGGGAGATCAGCACAACTCCTGCTCCCAAGCCGGTGATCCTCTTGGATCCGTCGAAGTGCATGGTCCAGTGTTGGAGGTCTTCCCGAGGCACGTGTTCTTGCTGTTACCACTCGGCCAGAAATCCGCTAAGGCTTGTGACTTAATGGACGTCCCGGGCTTGAAAGTTAAATCCAGCGGCATCGGTTCAGGGCCCACTTGGCGATACGCCCGGTTGCCTCGCGGTTGTGGATGACGTCGCCGAGTGGGAAAGAGGTGATGACGGTGACCGAGTGACCCGAAAGTAGTGTGCCAATTTCCTCGCGGTTATTAGAACACCATAAAGCAATTTTTGTACACAGGGTATCGGGTTTTGGCTCCGCCAATACTTGACAAAGTAAATTGGCCTTTGAATCTTCGGGCCCGTCCTTCTTCTTCTCGTTCAACCACAAGGACCGTACTAACCACTTGGTGAGTGGCTGAAACGTACAACAAGAGGGGTTCTTGGGGTTGAGGCGAAGCCGGGACGGGTGGCGTGGTAAGGAATTCTTTGAAATCTTCAAAGGCCTTGTCGGCTTCGTGGTCCACGGAAATCGTCTGTCTTCTTTAGCGTTTGAAGAAGGGCATGCCTCGTTCGCCGAGTCGGGATATGAAACGGCTTAGCGCCGCCATGCAGCCAGTGAGCTTTTGGACGTCCTTCGGTTACTCGGGGTTTCATGTTTAAGATTGCGTTGATCTTCTCCGGATTTGCTTCAATGCCGCGATGTGATACCATGAAGCCGAGCGGTTTGCTCGATGGGACGCCGAAGGTGCACTTCTCCGGTTCAACTTCATTCGAAGGCCCGATGTTTGCAAAGGTTTCTTCTAAGTCGGCGATCGGTCTTCTTTCGCTTGGTCTTGATGACAACATCGTCGACATAAGCTTCAACGTTTTTGCCGATCTGCGTCGGAAGCATCTTTGGATCATGCGTTGGTATGTAGCTCCGGCGTTCTTCAGCCGAAAGGCATGGTGATGTAGCAGAGGCCCCGAACGGCGTGATGAAAGATGTCTTCAAGCGGTCGGATTCTTTCAAACTGATCCGGTGATAGCACGAGTAACAATCCAAGAAACTTAGGAGTTCGCGGCCGGCGTGGAGTCGACGACTTGGTCGATGCGAGGCAGCCCGAATGGATCTTTGGGGCAAGCTTTATTGAGGTCGGTGTAATCGACACACATGCGCCATTGCCCCGTTTTCTTGCGGACCGGGCGGGTTGGCCAACCGGTCGGGATGGAGGACTTCTTTAATGAAGCCGCAGCCAAGAGCTTTGCAAGTTCTTCTTTGATCGCGTCTTTTCGATCCCGTGCGAACCTCGCGTAATCGTTGTTTTATTGGTTTGGCGTCATCTTTGACGTTCAAAGAGTGCTCGATCACCTCCCTAGGAATTCCAGGCATATCGATGGTTTCCAAGCAAAAACATCTTTATTATTTTGGAGGAAGGTGACGAGCGCGCTTTCCTATTTAGGATCTAGGTCGGCGCCGACATGGCGTTTTGGAGGGATCGGACGAATCAAGGGAGATCTTCTTGGTCTTGGCATCGCCGGATCCCGATTTGGCTATCTTCTTCGCGGGGACTTCGCCCTCTGCCGAAGTTGATGCAGCCAATCGGACTTCTTGTTGGCCACGTAATCTCTCGCGAGATTGGGCCATGTCGCAGCTCTCCTTGTCGCAGTGAAGGCTTGCTTCACGTCGCTACGAAGAGTGATGACGCCGTTGGGACCCGGCATCTTCACGCAGAGGTAAGTGTAGTGAGGATCGCCATGAATTTGGCAAGCGCAGCCTTCCGATGATGGCATGATATGCTTTGTTTGAAGTCGGCCACCTCGAAGGTGACGTTCTCCGTTCGGAAGTTCTCTCGGGCTCCGAAGGTGACTGGGAGGAGATGTGCCCGAGTGGTGTTGAAGATAGCCCCGGGATAACTCCGTGGAAGGGGCCGAGCTTGCTTTGAGTTCGGCCCTCGGGATCTCGCATTTCATCCATAGTCTTGGCAAACGGATGTTGAGGGCGCCCCCATCGATGAGGACGCGCTTAAGCCTGATGTTGCGGACCACGGGGTCCGGGACGAGTGGATAGCGTCCGGGTGGACCACTCGGTCGGGATGATCCGAGCGGTCAAAGGTGATGGCCACTTCCGACCATCGCAGATACCGAGGACTTCGGGTTGAGCCGCATTGACCTCCGGTCGGTTAGCTTTTGCTTCCTCTTGGACTCATAGGCTAGCGGACCCCGAAGATGTGGTTGAGCTCCCCACTGGGTCTTGAAAGGGTTCGGCGTTTTCAGCCGCGTTGCTCTTCTTGGCGCCGGACGGGCCAGCCTCGTCGCGGCTTCTTGTTGAGTTGCGCCACGTGCTTGTTCAGCGAACCGCTTGTAGATAAAGCAATCCTTCGCCGCGTGCTTGTGATTCGGATGGTGGGTGCACCGGGCGTTCATGATGGCGTCGTAGGCGGCGACTCGGGAAGGCGTTGAGTATTGGAGGTCGCGGCCACTAGGTCTTCGATCGGCGCTTGCGATCTTTCTCGCCCCAGTTGCCGCCGTTGCCGCCATCCTTCTTAGGATTTCGGCTTCCTCCTGCTTGCTTGTCCTCCCTTCGTCGGGCCGGTCTTGACGGGCGACCTTAATGGCGTCGTTCGATTTGGCGTATGAGTTCGCCGTTTCAAACATCTGCTTCACCGTCTTCGGTGGCTTGCGCCCGAACTTGCCGATAAGCGGCTCATCACGGACTCCCTTCCGGAAGGCGGCGATGATGATGTCATCGGTGATGTTCGGGATCTTGTTGCGCTTCTCGGAGAAGCGACGAATGTAATCCTTCGAGGCTCGTCCGGCTCGGATGACGTTGTAAAGGTCGAAGTGCGTGCCGGGCCTCTCGAAGGTGCCTTGGAAGTTGGCGATGAAGTGGTCCCTCGGCTCGCTCCACGAGCCAATTGAGCCTCTTGGCGGGCTCGTGAGCCAATTTCTAGCTGAGTTTGCGAGGGCCACGGGCGAGTAGTTGGCCATGGCTTTGTTGTCGCCACTGCAGCTCGGATGGCAAGAGTATATACGTTAACCAAGATTCGGGTCGGTTTTGCCATCGTACCTTTCAATCCCTGTTGGCTTAAAGCCACTCGGCCAATGCACTCGGCGGAGCTCCCGAGTGAAGGCGGTACTCCATCGTCGCCGCTATCGGGTGATCCTCCGATCTTCCCGAGTGCGACGGTCGCGCTCTTGGTAGCGGCGGTCGAGGACTTCCCGCATCACTCGGCGGGGTCTTCCGTTGGCTGGTTGGGTAGCCGGAACTGTTCGGCGGACTCGGTGGTGGACGGGTGGACGTCCATGTCGTTTGTCGCGGAGTCGGCCGTCGCTCTTGGTGCCTCGGCGTGGACTCGCGAGGTGGGCCTCTTGGCTGGTTGTCGGCCAGCGGCGCTCGGGCCTCCTGTAGTCTCCGACTTTAGAGGTGGGAGCCGGCTCTTGTCCGGCGTTTCGGCCACGGATTCGTCGGCCTTCGTGTCGAAGTGGTGGGAGGGCCGTTAGCCGTGGCGGCGGCGATGGTCTTGATCTTATCAAGTATAGGAGTCACGTTGGCCGGAGCCGTCTCCATGACGGTGTCCAAGAGCGTGAGTGCGGCGGCGCGTTCGCTGCGGTGTCGGAAGACGTTGGTGTTGCGAACCCGTGTTTGGAGGATGGCCTCTGGCGGATCGTCCGCCGCGTAGATCCGCTTCCTTTTGTCGGCCTCGTCTTTGTGTTGTTTGTCCTCCTCGGTGTCTTGCGCTCAAGCTCCACTCGCTCGCTCCTCTTCGGCAAGCCTTCGGCCATGGCTGAGTCGGACTCATCCGGCTCGGCCATGAGGACGTCAAGCACTTCGGCTCGCATCCATATGGCGCGGAGTTGTCGGCTTCGTCGGAAGGGATGCCGTAGAGATTGTCGAAGCCGGCGGAGCTGAGGTATCCGTTGAGCTCGAAGATGAGCAGGAGCCGAAGGACGGGAGGATGACGGCGACCTCCCTTGATTCGGGAAATTCGGATCTGGATCGCTCCAATCCGAGTCGGAGCTTGGGGATTAGGCTCCTCCGAGTGGATCGCCGCCAACTCGGGGAGAGCGGCTTGGACGTAGATCTTGGCGACGTTTGGTAACCCAAACGGCACCGAGAGGTCTTCACCGAGTAGATTGCTTCCGTCGGGGAGGCGAGAAGATTGGCGCAGATCTCGTCGGCATCCGATAATTCGAATGGCGCCGAGTGAAGTCCGTCGTCGGAGAAGATGGATCGCATCTTGGTCTTCAAGATGTTGTCGAAGATCTCGGCGCTGTTGGGGAGCCCGAACGGCGCCGAGTGGGTTTTTCCCTTCGACTGGTTCGAATCCGAGTCGAAGGAGGAGTCGCCGGCGAAGTTGGCGGCAAAGTCGCCGAGTCTTGAAGGAGATCCCATCACGCTTGTCGGCGAGATTGTTGAAGAAGTCTCGACGCGCGGCCCCCTACCTGGCGCGCCAACTGTCGAAACTTGGTTTCGGCAATAGAAAATTGGGGTCGCAGTCAAGATCGCCAAGCACAATGGGTTAGGAGGAAAAGAAGATTTAGACAGGTTCAGGCCCTCTCGTGAGGTAATACCCTACTCCTGTTTCGGTGGATTCGATCCGCCGAGTGTCTTTATTGATCTCGTGTGTCTAAAGCTCTTGCTTATGAAATCGTATATCTCAGATCTAGTGTTGGATATCCCTCAAGGGACGCCCCTTACCCCCCTTATATAGTCTTGGGAGGAAGGGTTTACAAGTCGGAAACCCTATCTTATTCTAAGTCGGTTTCCTCAATCTTACCAAACCGTGACTATAGGCCGATTGCCTTATCTCTATCGGCAACCGTAACACCCAAGTCAAGTTCGGCTTACAGATATGGCAGGCGCAATCTATCCCTACCTCTAGTCGGGTAAGCTTGCCATGTAGATACCCGATTGCCACAATCTCCACACAATCTCTTTCCCATCCAGATTGTGCCGTGTTCGTCTTCCGTAAAACCACGAGCTTTTCCGACTCTCATGTTCTTCTTGAGTTCGGCCATCTCGGGATCTGATGCCTGAGCAGCCCGAATTTGATCAATGAGAGTGGGTTGGGCTTCCAGAGCAGCCACAAAACCAAAATCCACCACTCGTAGATTTAGAAACTCGAATTCCTGCTACAACTGGTCGCACATTCCTTCGACACTGAGGGTGGTGCAGTAACTCTTTCGGCTTAGTGCATCCGCAACCACATTAGCTTTGCCGGGATGGTAATGTATCCCTAAATCATAATCTTTGATCAGTTCCAACCATCTTCGCTGTCGGAGATTTAAATCCGGTTGGGTGAAAATATACTTGAGACTTTTATGATCCGTATACACTTCGCAACGGTTACCAATTAGGTAATGTCGCCAGATCTTTAGTGCATGAACCACTGCGGATAACTCCAGATCATGCGTGGGGTAGTTGTTTTCGTGTGGGCACAATTGACGAGATGCATATGCGACCACTTTGCCTTCTTGCATCAACACACATCCCAACCCTTGGCGAGATGCATCGCAATAAACTTGGAAGTCCTTTGTGGATCGCAGATCAACACAGTGCGGACACCAACTTCCTCTTAAGCTCTTCAAAACTCTTGTTGCATTCCGCGACCACTTAAATTTCTCATCTTTCTTCAACGGTTGAGTCATCGGTTTGGCGATTTTGGAGAAGTTCTCAATGAAGCGGCGGTAGTAACCTGCAAGTCCAAGGAAACTTCGGATCTGCGTAACCATTTTAGGCGGGGTCCACTTGGTAACTGATTCCACATTTGCTGGATCCACGGCTACTCCTTGGGCATTCACAATGTGGCCGAGGAACCGTACCTCCTTTAACCGAAAGCACACTTGCTAAACTTGGCATAGAGTTGATGATCTCTCAACTTCTCGAGTACTATCCGAAGATGTTGCTCATGATCTTCCTCCGACTTAGAGTAGACCAAAATGTCGTCAATGAATACCACCACAAATTTATCCAAGAACTCCATAAACACCTTGTTCATCAGATTCATAAAGAAGGCCGGTGCGTTGGTTAACCCAAAAGACATGACCATACACTCATATAGTCCATACCTGGTGGTGAAAGCGGTCTTGGGAATGTCCTCTTTCCGAATTCTCAACGGTGATAGCCCGATCGCAGTCTATCTTGGAAAACACCTTGGCCCCTTTGAGTTGATCGAATAAATCATCAATCCGTGGTAGGGGATACTTGTTCTTGATAGTAACTTCATTGAGTGCGCGATAATCGACACACATCTTCTTGGTCTTGTCTTTCTTTTCCACGAAAATCACCGGAGCACCCCAAGGCGACGTGCTCGGCGAATATACCCTTTTGCAACTGTTCATCCACTTGCTTCTTTACTTCGGCCAACTCGTTGGCTCCCATCCTATACGGCCTCTTGTGTATTGGGGCGGTCCGGTACTAGATCAATCCGAATTCAATTTCCCTTTACGCGGCATCGAGTTAAGTCTTCGGGGAAAACCTCGGGGTATTCTCGACGATGGGGATATCCTCTAACTTCACGGGGGTCTTTGCCGCCATTTCGGATGATTCCCGGTGGAAATATGATTCAAACTTGCTACGGACTTGACTTGCATGAGGGAGCGAAAAACAATTCTTTCTCCTTTCGTATTGATTAAAGTAATGGTGCGTCTAGCGCGATCAATTACTCCCTTATGTCTGGACAACCAATCCATCCCAAGGATGACATCTATGCCTTTGGTGAAGGAGGATGAGGTTGGCTAGAAACATAGATCCTTGGATTTCTATGGTCACGAGGGACAATGCGAGTGGTCTCCAAGCGGTTTCCGGGGTTTGAACCCGCATAGGTATCTTAAGTCCCACTACCGACAACCCATGTGCCCCAATAAATTGCTTTGAGATAAATGAATGTGTAGCCCTCGAATCAAATAATACTGTGGCGGGAGTAAAGTTTACGGAAACATACCCAGTATAACTTCGGGAGCGATGCGCTTCCTCGGCGGACGCATGGTTGACTCGAGCTGGATGAACCTTGGCCCAACGCGTCTTGGCTTTGGACACTTGTCCGCAAAATGCCCGGGGTCACCACGTTGAAAGCAGACCCCGGCTTGCCCCCGAGTCCTTCCTTGGAGGTGGTGTGTAACATCCCGAAAATCGAAGGAGTAGAATTCGGAACGTGAAAATCGGAACTCGCAAAAACTTTTTGGAATCATTGCTTCTTATCGTGTTTTTCAATTTTATTTGCCAATTCAGTTGCGTAAGAATTTTTTTTTTCTCTGGAATTGCTGTGAAGTAAAGTTGAATTGAACCCCTAAGCTTGAGACCCCCTGGGGAAATAATTCAAAATATATATATATATAAAAGTTGAAGAAGGGTAAACATATTAATTTTGGAGATTTACAAAAGACTCTTGAAAAGAATATATTTTGGTTTAAACCCTAACTGGTGGAAGAAAAATAATAAATATTTAGATTTGAGATAAAAATATTTTTGACAAGGAAATATGAATTTAGAAATTAATCAAAGACCCCAAATTATTGATTTTAAGAAGAAATGAAAAATATGAAAAATATATTTTGAAAAATAAAAAGTGGGGGAAAAAGTTTGAAAATATAATTTCAAAATTATTTTGGAAATATTGAAATTTATTTTGAATTTTTAGAGTGGAGGGAAATGGAAATAGAAAATGGGATTTCAAAATTCGGAAAATAGAGAAAGTACACTGTTCATGCGTAGGCAGTGTTCGACGACGTCCCGCGCCCGTGCGCACGCACACCACGCGTCGCCGCGCCGTACCAAGGCCCGCGCACGCGCGTTCTCGCCATACCGCCGACAACCGCCCGGTGCACGTCGAGTCGCCGCCGTCCCGCGCCATGCCGTCGCTCGCGTCAGCCATGTCGCCTCGCCGTCGCCTCGCCGTACCACGGCGCGCGCCCGCGTCAATGCCGTCGCCGTGGCCGCGTCGACCCACGCCGCGCCGTACCACCGTGCCATTCCGTCTCGTGCCGTAGCCATGCCCACCGTGCGTCGGCCTCACCCCTCCCATACTCGCGCGTGCGACACCCTAGCGTTGCTGCCATGGCCGCCGAGCTCGAGCTCGCGTGGTCGGCTATATATAGCCCTCCTCGGCCGAAACTCACAACACAAAATTTGTGCCATACCGTCTCATCTAGCTCCTCTCCAATTTTCCCCAAAATCCATTCACAATAGCGCTAGAATTTCGAAAGAGATCGGAGCCCGGGTCGGAAGAACCCTAACTTGGCCGCCCGGTGCAAACCTCAAAATTCGTCGCCCTCAATTGATTTCCTCTCGAATTAAAGGTACGTCCACGATCTACGTGCTCTAAGCTATATTTCCCCTAAGTCTCCCGAGCCAAATAGCCGCCAGAAATCACCGGCGACGAGCGCCGCCGAACCCTCTGTTTTGGCCGCCGCCGTGCGCACGTCGCCATACCACCACCGCCCCTTTCCGGCCAAGCCGACCCCCTAGCTAGCACCCCTGTGTTCCGTGGATTCCCTAGGACCCCTTGGTTCGGCCGCATTGTCACCGGAACGCCGCCGCACCGTGCGCCTTCGCCGCCACGGCCGCCTCGTCGTCGCCAGACCGCTCCGCCGCCTCCCTAGCCCAGCCGCGCCTCGAAACGGACTCCCCGCGTCATGTAGATGGTGTAAGGCTAGCTTGATGCCGAGCTCCGATCCCCCTCGCCGTCGTTTGGCCGTGCCGCACCGTCGGTCTCGCCGGGGGAGAAGTGGGAAGGATGAAAAGAAAAGAAAGGAGTGAAGGGAGCGAGAACGGCTCGCTGGCTCAGTGGTTTGAGCCGAGCCGAGTGAGGGGGAGGGCGCTGGTTCGATTCCCGGCTTAGGCAAATTTTTGAAAATTTTTATTTAATTTTTTTGGGAGATTAAAAATAAGATTAAGCTTAGTAAAAATCCTAGGAAAATATTTATACTCTTTTAAACTATTCTAAAACTCTATTTACAAAGATTTTGCACCTTTTGAAGGGATTTATTTATTTACTTTTAAATTTCTTTGCAAATAATTATGAAGTTTATATTTACTTAGACTTTGAACTTTTAATCTAATAGATTTCCAAAATATTTATATATCTTTGTGAGGCCCATTCATTCATTTAATTTACGTTCACAAATCAAGAATCTTTTCAAAGAATTATAAACTATCTCATATAAATCCCGATCAACCCCTTTTGCGACATATACATTGATATTTAATTTGCTTCATAAATCCTCCTCGTCCTATTTTAATTAGACCACGACACCAAGTACACGAAGGATTAAGAATTCAACCAGGAAATCAACATAGACTCGCTCGTTTCGACTCGGACTTTAGCAAAACCCGATCATTGATCCGTTTACGACCATAGATTCGCCGTAGGTACCACCTTGGCGATTTATTCGTTTTTGTTGGTTTTTATTTGAATTCTAATCGAATTCAATTGGATCTTTCGCACGTATGTATAGAATCCGGAGGCCGTTGAGTACGCGAAGACACAAGTCAAGAGGGTCGCGAGCAAGGCAAGTCTTCACACCCTTTGAACATATTGATCCCAATTGCGGAATGATGTTATTTTAAACTCTAAACATGCATGCTTTACCGAGTTACCTATACTTGTTGTGCCATTCCTTGCTATTGAGTACCTTTAGAATTACTCCTTGTAACTCGCGATGTGATACAAATAACCGAAGCATAACTTCGGTAAACTGCCTAGCCATGCTATACTTAGATTTATGCATACTCATGACTTTATGAAAAAGCTTTGTGCTTGGGCAACTACCTTAGGGAGGTAGTTGAGATTCGGCATGTGGAGACATGAGCGCCACATGACCATGATAAATTAAGTTTGATGAAAACTAAAAGTACTATACAAATGTTTTAGGCGGGCGGCCGGATGATTTGGGTGGATTCCGGAAAAGGCAAGTGCCGACCCTGGTCAATTAAGGACCGAGCCATGAGATAGCGGAAACGAGCCGACAACCGTACTTCTCGAATGGGTATAGACCTAGGCGACTAGATAGCCGAGCGGAGGCGGTATCCTTGCATAGATGGTTCTCTATGATGTGGCTATGGGATGAGGATGAGGCTGCGGCCTTTGTTATGAATGGTGGAATTAAACCGATGTTAATTAAACTTAAAGATCTGGAAAGACTTTCCTTACCCGGGTGCGCGAACTCCTCTCACCGCTAGAAAAGGACGGCTAGAGTGCATGAGGGCTTAAGTTCATGGAGCGGGTGCGCAAAGTGAGGTTATCGAAAGGCTTTGCCGTGGCCGTCTCATGTGTTGAGACGTAGGCTCATTTGTTGGGCGTCGCGAGTACGGGTAAAGTGTACATCCACTGCAGGTGTGAGTGAATCAATCTATTCGAATAGCCGTGCTCGCGGATATTGAGCATCGTGACAAGACTTTCGCTTGGCTAGACTTTGAACTTGAAAATGCTGGGATGGGTTTGCATGATGATTTTATTCGGTGGATCAACTTCTCGAGAATGCGAGAAGGGGTGGACTCCCAGAAAATCATGACGAACCGGAGGCGGGAAGCCATCCTTGGAATCACGATGGATGGTAGACAGAACCGTCGCCGGGATAATGAACTATGAAATTAAAACTTGTTTTGGCTAGACGATAGGCTTGTGAAAAGAATTGTGAAAACTGGCTTTACGCAAAAATAACCCTAGCCATGTTCTTTGAATAACCCTATCATATGCATCAATTCGGTTGGTACTCACCCTTGCTATACGCACAAACCTCCAGTGATGGAAATGAAGAGCCGAAGACCCCTACGCGTACCACCCGGAGGGCGAGGGAACTGACGGCGCATATTAGACCTTAGTCCCGGTCGTTGCCTGTGGCAATGGACAAGCCGCTGCCTCTTTCCGCTGCCTTATCTAAACTCTGTTTTTATATTGTATTCGGACCATAAGGTCCTGTGGGATGAACAATGCCTTCGGGCCTATTTATGTAATAATGGTATCGTAAGACTATTCGTGCATGCGCACTTGATTATCCAAGATCTTGCATTCGTGGGTACCAACTACTTGATCCAGGAAATGGTACTATGAACACGAAAGATTCCCGACTCAAAATCGGGGTCCACGAGCTGGTATCGAGCCATGCGACCGTAGGCTAAGACCAAATGGCGCCCTACCCCTAACTAGATGGCTAAAGGGAAATATCCCTACGGTAGGATCGTTTTAAACTATTATTTCCGAAAATGCAAATATATCTTTTCTACATCTGTATTTCCTTTTTACCAAATGATTATGATAGCTCCCTCCCGCTAATCCTAAGTCGCCGTAAGCGAGATGTCAAACCACGACGGAACTTGGGAAGTCACTGTTCCGCGAACGAAGGGTTCGTGGTCCAACTCCGGTCCCTACTATGGTGCTTGAGGTATCCGGAACCGCCCACTTATCACACCAAAAGACATGGCTCGAGATGTATCCAGCTGGGAGGCACTGTATCCATAGAAGCCCGCATGGGGAGTGAGACATCCTACTGCTTCCACACTCGCTACCACCGGGATCTAGCGAAGCGGCTATTCGGGATGCCGCTCGCGAGGCCTTCCTTCGCCTTAATGCGGAACACCGTGCCGAACTCACAATGACAGAGTTCGTGCATCATCCTTACCGCGAAGAGGGCAACCCGGTCGCACCGTGGAGGCTACCCCCTGCTGCTACAACCCGATGGTCACGCGTTTATCGCGTTGGGCGGAGACAGCAGACGACTGTTACGAGGAGGCCCTGCTCGAGATCAACGATCGCGATCACGCCTCAATGATCAGTCGACGCCACCAAGGCTGTGGAGACCGAATAAGCATCTTGCGAACACGTTGCAGCCAATGGTGCTCGGTATGAGCAACTCTCGGACCGCTACATGGCCGAGGGGAGGCTCTGTAGAGCTGGAAGAGCGGCTCGGGAAAAGTAAGCGACGAGATCAACCGGCTAGAGGAGCATTTGCGCACTCGTCTGTCTACGCTGCAGGTACTTCCACGATCTGTACCATCACCTCCTGCCCTGTGCCCGACCACTATTACCTTATGACTCCAGCAAGCTTAGATACTTTTCAAGCTATGATGGAGCAAGCTTTCATGTTGAGAGCACGAGCACCACCGCACAGGTAGACCCCACTGCTGCCACCCCGAGCTCCGTGCCGTACCCTCCGAGCCGGGATCGGAGAGGGTAACCCCATCCGGATCTACACCGACACGGAGTCCGAGGCGGAGCCCATGGAAATCAAATGGGAGTCTAGCGACACCGACTCAATGGAGGAGGAAGTTCCCCCTCGTCGCCCGACTCACACGGGAGGCCCCCTCACCCGCCAGACCGCTCGCAAGAGTACGCGGCCACCGAGTCGGAAGATTCGGCGTGACTCCGAGGCCACCACCTCCGAGCCGTGGGGACTTCGGTTTGCTTCAGCGGCAGACCACCCACTTCCGGCGCCTGGCTCTTGCGGATGGATGGAGGACTAGGCGGGAGGACCTTCCCAGCTCGGCAGCACTTCCTATTTCCCTTAATTAGTTGATGTAGTTGGACGATATAATTATTATTACTATCCTGGCATGGAGGACTGTGTGTATACAGTCCGTGTACCCCCCTTATGTAATATGTTGAACCTGAGCATCGCCTTGCGATGTCTTAATTCGTATGCATATTATTATTTCACCTTGTCTGTTGAATTGGAGATCATTCGATAGAGCTTGAAGAAAAATTTCCGGTGAACCATAACTTAAACTAGTCCGCTCTCTTAAATTCATCTCCCTTCTTCAGATGGCACATCGTCGCAGAGCCGCGGCAACCAACGAAAACCCGCCGGAACCCAACCCCTCCACACTGGCGGAGGTCATGGCATTGCAGACCCAGCTACTCCAAGCGATTGCTAACAATCAAGGAGGTCGAGGAGGATCGAGTCTGGGAGAATTCATGAGAGCTAAGCCGCCCACTTTTTCCACGGCCGAAGAACCTATGGATGCCGAAGATTGGCTAAGAGTGATAGAGAAGAAGCTAACCCTCGTCAGAGTCCGAGAAGCTGATAGAGTTGTCTTCGCCACTAATCAGCTGGAGGGTCCCGCGAGTGACTGGTGGGACACCTACAAGGAAACACGGGCTGAAGACGCCGGCGAGCCAACATGGGAGGAATTCACGGCTGCATTCCGTGAGAATTTCGTGCCAGCTGCGGTGATGAGGATGAAGGAAAAAGAGTTCCGCAGTCGCGTCAAGGGAACACATCGGTACAAGAATACTGAACAAGTTCACCCAGCTTGCCCGTTACGCCACCGGTGACTCGCGACGAGGAAGAAAAGATAGACAAATTCATTGAAGGACTAAATGACGAACGAGGGGACCAATGATCGGGCGGATCACACTAGTTTCCAAAGCCTCATCAACAAGGTCGTCCGACTTGAGCATGACCAAAAGGTGGTGGACAATAACCGCAAGAGGAGGCTCGCTATGGCTCGCCCATTTCGGGGAACGCCACAACGCCCCAAAGGAGCCACTCCGTCGGATGGAAGCCAAACGTTGCGGCAACCGGACGTCCTTCCGCTTCCGACCATGTCAACAGGTCGGCTACACCTCGATTACGTACGCCCACACCAACCCTAGCGCTCGGGAAGAAGGAATGTGAGTGTTTCAAGCTGCGGAGAATTCGGGCATTACTCCAATAGCTGCCCAAAACCACGCAACGCCCTGTGCGCACGGCGCCAATGCAACACCCGTCCGAGGAACCCCCCCCTGCGGCGGGGACGAGGTGCTTCAGACCCCGCTACCCAACGAGGCTGCCAACGGGTTTCGACGTGGCCGGTGAATCATGTGCGGGCGAAGAAGCACGGGAGGACCGAGCGTATTGATGGGTATGTTCTCTATCAACTCTACACCGATTAAAGTTTTATTCGATTCGGAGCCTCGCATTCATTCATATCTTCCCAAGTAAGCAAACAACACCACCTACACCGGGTAGCACTTAAGAGGCCTATGTTGGTACACTCACCGGGGAGACATAACCGTACCCCATGCACTGCATTAATGTGCCCATACGGATTAGAGACGTGGTGTTTCTCTCAAACCTTATGGTGCTATCACCCGGACCATAGATGTCATACTCGGAATGGATTGGTTGACCAAGAATAATGGGATTATAGACTGCAATCGAAGGGAAGTCACGGTATCCACCCCGTGGGATCACCGATGAGCATAACTATGGATCAAAACCCAAAGCTATGTGAGCAAGCTGCGGGAGTGTTCACCATGCTACCCTTAGGAGGAATGCCCGTAGTACAAGAATACCGGATGTATTTCCCGAGGAATTACCCAATGCCCCGGATCGCGATGTAGAGTTTATCATCGACTTAATGCAGTACTGCCCCCATATCCAAGAGACCTTATCGAATGCCGGCCAACGAGTTAGAGGAACTCAAGAAGCGAGATAAGGGAACTACAAGAGAAGGGATTTGTACGCCCAGCTCTTCTCCCGGAGCCCCGTACTTTTCGTCAAAAAGAAGGATGGGAGCATGAGAATGTGTGTACTACCGATCGCTGAACGAAGTCACTATCAAGAACAAGTACCCGCTACCTCGAATCGATGACCTATTCGATCAACTTAAGGGTGCGCAGGTGTTCTCCAAGATTGATCTACGGTCAGGATATCATCAGTTGAAGATTAGAGCCGGAGATATTCCTAAGACGGCATTCTCTACACGATACGGCTTATACGAGTTCACGAGTGATGTCCTTTGGATTGACCAATGCCCCGCATACTTTATGAATCGATGAACAAGGTGTTCATGGAATACCTGGACAAATTCGTGGTGGTGTTCATCGACGATATACTTATCTACTCCAAGAACGATGAGGAACACGCGGAGCATCTACGACTAGTGCTGGAAAAGCTACGAGAGCACCAGCTGTATGCAAAGTTCAGCAAATGTGAGTTCTGGCTCAAGGAAGTCGCTTTTCTTGGCCACGTGGTTTCAGCCGGAGGAGTAGCAGTAGACCCCGCCAAGGTCGAAGCCGTTATGGAATGGAAGGCACCCAAGTCAGTGACGGAAGTTCGGAGTTTCTTGGGCTTGGCCGGTTATTACCGACGATTTATCGAAGGGTTTTCCACTATAGCCCGACCTATGACTCAACTTCTGAAGAAGGAAAAGAAGTTTGAATGGAATGAGAAGTGCCAAAAAGCCTTCGACCAATTAAAAGAAAAGTTAACCACTGCCCCAATCTTGACCTTACCCGACAACCGAAAGGACTTCGTGATGTACTGTGATGCATCCCGGCAAGGATTGGGAGGAGTGTTGATGCAAGATGGGAAGGTCGTGGCGTATGCCTCGCGACAGTTACGACCCCACGAAGAGAATTATCCCACACACGACGGAATTAGCTGCGAGTTGTACACGCATTGAAGATTTGGAGGCACTATCGATCGGGAACCACCGTGATGTGTATACCGATCACAAGAGCCTAAAATATTTCTTTACTCAGCTTGATCTCAATCTACGACAGAGGCGATGGCTGGAGTTGATCAAGGATTACGATCTAGGAATCCATTATCATCCAAGCAAGGCAAATGTAGTGGCCGATGCGCGAGCCGCAAAGCTCAATGCAACCACATGGGATTGGGAGGTATGGCGGCGAACTTCAAGAAGAAATGGCCGGACTCAATGCACACCGATTCCTCACGGAGAAGTGAACTCATTGGAAATCCAACCCCTACGAGAACTCAAATAGAGGAAGCCCAAAAAGGGAATGAGGAAACCCAGGAAATTAAGGAACGCATGGCCGCTGGACGCGCTCAGGAGTTTTCAGTGGATGACAAGGGAATCCTGTGGTACAAGAAAAGAATCGTGTGCACGAACAAGGCGGTTTGAGGGATTGATCTTAAAGGAAGCCCACGAATCGGCATATTCGTTACATCCGGAAGCACGAAAATGTACCAAGACTTGAAAGGAGAATATTGGTGGCCCAATATGAAGAGAGATGTAGCCGAATACGTAGCCGTGTGTGATGTGTGCCAAAGGGTGAAAGCTGAGCATCAACGGCCAGCTGGCTTGCTGCAGCCACTCAAGATTCCAGAGTGGAAATGGGACGAGATAGGCATGGATTTCATAGTAGGACTACCTAAGACCGCGATCGCTACGATTCCATTTGGGTAATAGTAGATCGGCTCACCAAAACGCCGATTCATACCGGTGAAAACTAACTACAACGGCGCCAAGTCGGAACTATATATGAGTAGGATTGTATGTCTTCACGGTGTACCAAAGAGGATCATATCAGATCGTGGTACCCAATTCACATCTCATTTTTGGAGCAAAGTCCACGAGGCACTCGGAAGTCATCTCGCTTTGGTACCGCCTACCATCCACGACCGATGGGCGGGCGAAAGAACGAACCAAGTTGGAAGATATGCTGAGAGCACGTGCATTGGATTTCACCAAGGATTGGGAGAAATGCTTGCCGTACGCCGAGTTCTCTTATAATAATAGCTATCAAGCCGTTTGAAGATGTCGCCAAACGAAGCTCTATTTGGTCGCCGATGTCGAACCCCATTGATGTGGTCGAAACCGGTGAACGAACCGTATTCGGGCCCGACATAATCAAGGAGGCGAGGAAAAGGTTCGCCGATTCGGGACCGACTACAAGCTGCTCAATCACGACAAAAGAGCTACGCGGACACTCGACGAAGAGAATTGGAATTCAAAGAGGGTGACTACGTGTATCTAAAGGTCTCACCCCTACGGGAACACAGAGATTCAAAGTCAAAGGGAAACTCGCACCACGATACGTGGGCCCATTCCCGATAAGCGCTAGGAGGGGAGAAGTGGCCTACCAATTGGAACGCCCGGGAATCTCTCGATGTCCACCCGTATTCCACGTATCGCAGTGAAGAAATGTCTCGCGGGTACCGAAGAGCAAACCCCGTTAAAAACCATCCAAGTCCACAGTGATCTTACCTACCCAGAACATCCAATCAAGATACTAGACGAAGCAGAAAAGAAAACACGAACCAAGTCGTGGCGCATGTACAAAGTACAATGGAGTAATCACACCGAAGAAGAAGCTACCTGGGAGAGCGAAGAATTCCTGAGGACGGAATACCCACACCTATTCAGCAACCGGTAAGAAATCTCGGGGACGAGATTTATTGTTAGGGGGGTAGGTTTGTAACATCCCGAAAATCGAAGGAGTAGAATTCGGAACGTGAAAATCGGAACTCGCAAAAACTTTTTGGAATCATTGCTTCTTATCGTGTTTTTCAATTTTATTTGCCAATTCAGTTGCGTAAGAATTTTTTTTTTCTCTGGAATTGCTGTGAAGTAAAGTTGAATTGAACCCCTAAGCTTGAGACCCCTGCTGGGGGAAATAATTCAAAATATATATATATATATAAAGTTGAAGAAGGGTAAACATATTAATTTTGGAGATTTACAAAAGACTCTTGAAAAGAATATATTTTGGTTTAAACCCTAACTGGTGGAAGAAAAATAATAAATATTTAGATTTGAGATAAAAATATTTTTGACAAGGAAATATGAATTTAGAAATTAATCAAAGACCCCAAATTATTGATTTTAAGAAGAAATGAAAAATATGAAAAATATATTTTGAAAAATAAAAAGTGGGGAAAAAGTTTGAAAATATAATTTCAAAATTATTTTGGAAATATTGAAATTTATTTTGAATTTTTAGAGTGGAGGAAATGGAAATAGAAAATGGGATTTCAAAATTCGGAAAATAGAGAAAGTACACTGTTCATGCGTAGGCGGTGTTCGACGACGTCCCGCGCCCGTGCGCACGCACACCACGCGTCGCCGCGCCGTACCAAGGCCCGCGCACGCGCGTTCTCGCCATACCGCCGACAACCGCCCGGTGCACGTCGAGTCGCCGCCGTACCGCGCCATGCCGTCGCTCGCGTCGGCCATGTCGCCTCGCCGCCTCGCCGTACCACGGCGCGCGCCGCGTCAATGCCGTCGCCTGTGGCCGCGTCAGTCCACGCCGCGCCGTACCACCGTGCCATTCCGTCTGTGCTGTAGCCATGCCCACCGTGCGTCGGCCTCACCCCTCCCATACTCGCGCGTGCGTCACCCTAGCGTTGCTGCCATGGCCGCCGAGCTCGAGCTCGCGTGGTCGGCTATATATAGCCCTCCTCGGCGAAACTCACAACACAAAATTTGTGCCATACCGTCTCATCTAGCTCCTCTCCAATTTTCCCCAAAATCCATTCACAATAGCGCTAGAATTTCGAAAGAGATCGGAGCCGGGTCGGAAGAACCCTAACTTGGCCGCCGGTGCAAACCTCAAAATTCGTCGCCCTCAATTGATTTCCTCTCGAATTAAAGGTACGTCCACGATCTACGTGCTCTAAGCTATATTTCCCCTAAGTCTCCCGAGCCAAATAGCCGCCAGAAATCACCGGCGACGAGCGCCGCCGAACCCTCTGTTTTGGCCGCCGCCGTGCGCGTCGCCCATACCACCACCGCCCCTTTCGGCCAAGCCGACCCCTAGCTAGCACCCCTGTGTTCCGTGGATTCCCTAGGACCCCTTGGTTCGGCCGCATTGTCACCGGAACGCCGCCGCACCGTGCGCCTTCGCCGCCACGGCCGCCTCGTCGTCGCCGGACCGCTCCGCCGCCTCCTAGCCCGGCGCGCCTCAAACGGACTCCCGCGTCATGTAGATGGTGTAAGGCTAGCTTGATGCCGAGCTCCGATCCCCCTCGCCGTCGTTTGGCCGTGCCGCACCGTCGGTCTCGCCGGGAGAAGTGGGAAGGATGAAAAGAAAAGAAAGGAGTGAAGGGAGCGAGAACGGCTCGGCGGCTCGGTGGTTTGAGCCGAGCCGAGTGAGGGGAGGCGCTGGTTCGATTCTCGGCTTAGGCAAATTTTTGAAAATTTTTATTTAATTTTTTGGGAGATTAAAAATAAGATTAAGCTTAGTAAAAATCCTAGGAAAATATTTATACTCTTTTAAACTATTCTAAAACTCTATTTACAAAGATTTTGCACCTTTTGAAGGGATTTATTTATTTACTTTTAAATTTCTTTGCAAATAATTATGAAGTTTATATTTACTTAGACTTTGAACTTTTAATCTAATAGATTTCCAAAATATTTATATATCTTTGTGAGGCCCATTCATTCATTTAATTTACGTTCACAAATCAAGAATCTTTTCAAAGAATTATAAACTATCTCATATAAATCCCGATCAACCCCTTTTGCGACATATACATTGATATTTAATTTGCTTCATAAATCCTCCTCGTCCTATTTTAATTAGACCACGACACCAAGTACACGAAGGATTAAGAATTCAACCAGAAATCAACATAGACTCGCTCGTTTCGACTCGGACTTTAGCAAAACCCGATCATTGATCCGTTTACGACCATAGATTCGCCGTAGGTACCACCTTGGCGATTTATTCGTTTTTGTTGGTTTTTATTTGAATTCTAATCGAATTCAATTGGATCTTTCGCACGTATGTATAGAATCCGAGGAGGCCGTTGAGTACGCGAAGACACAAGTCAAGAGGGTCGCGAGCAAGGCAAGTCTTCACACCCTTTGAACATATTGATCCCAATTGCGGAATGATGTTATTTTAAACTCTAAACATGCATGCTTTACCGAGTTACCTATACTTGTTGTGCCATTCCTTGCTATTGAGTACCTTTAGAATTACTCCTTGTAACTCGCGATGTGATACAAATAACCGAAGCATAACTTCGGTAAACCGCTTAGCCATGCTATACTTAGATTTATGCATACTCATGACTTTATGAAAAAGCTTTGTGCTTGGGCAACTACCTTAGGGGAGGTAGTTGAGATTGGGCATGTGGAGACATGAGCGCCACATGACCATGATAAATTAAGTTTGATGAAACGAAAGTACTATACAAATGTTTTAGGCCGGGGCGGCGGATGATTTGGGTGGATTCGGAAAAGGCAAGTGCCGACCCTGGTCAGTGGGACCGAGCCATGAGATAGCCGGAAACGAGCCGTACAACCGTACTTCTCGAATGGGTATAGACCTAGCGACTAGATAGCCGAGCGGAGGCGGTATCCTTGCATAGATGGTTCTCTATGATGTGGCTATGGGATGAGGATGAGGCTGCGGCCTTTGTTATGAATGGTGGAATTAAACCGATGTTAATTAAACTTAAAGATGCGGAAAGACTTTCCTTACCCCGGTGCGCCGAACTCCTCTCACGCTAGAAAAGGACGGCTAGAGTGCATGAGGGCTTAAGTTCATGGAGCGGGTGCGCCAAAGTGAGGTTATCGAAAGGCTTTGCCGTGGCCGTCTCATGTGTTGAGACGTAGGCTCATTTGTTGGGGCTGTCGCGGAGTACGGGTAAAGTGTACATCCACGCAGTGAGTGAATCAATCTATTCGAATAGCCGTGCTCGCGGATATTGAGCATCGTGACAAGACTTTCGCTTGGCTAGACTTTGAACTTGAAAATGCTGGGATGGGTTTGCATGATGATTTTATTCGCTGGTGGATCAACTTCTCGAGAATGCGAGAAGGGGTGGACTCCCCAGAAAATCATGACGAACCGGAGACGGGAAGCCATCCTTGGGATCACGATGGATGGTAGACAGAACCGTCGCCGGGATAATGAACTATGAAATTAAAACTTGTTTTGGCTAGACGATAGGCTTGTGAAAAGAATTGTGAAAACTGGCTTTACGCAAAGATAACCCTAGCCATGTTCTTTGAATAACCCTATCATATGCATCAATTCTGTGTTGACTTGCTGAGTACGGTTGGTACTCACCCTTGCTATACGCACAAACCTCCAGCTGATGGAAATGAAGAGCCAGAAGACCCCTACGCGTACCACCCGGAGGGCGAGGGAACTGACGGCGCATATTAGACCTTAGTCCCGGTCGTTGCCTGTGGCAATGGACAAGCCGCTGCCTCTTTCCGCTGCCTTATCTAAACTCTGTTTTTATATTGTATTCGGACCATAAGGTCCTGTGGGATGAACAATGCCTTCGGGCCTATTTATGTAATAATGGTATTGTAAGACTATTCGTGCATGCGCACTTGATTATCCAGTACTGCATTCGTGGGTACCAACTACTTGATCCAGGGAAATGGTACTATGAACACGAAAGATTCCCGACTCAAAATCGGGGGTCCACATGGTGGCTGTGATTGGTGCTTGGGATGGCGCCGTTGGAGGCGCGGGTGGGAGTACTGTGTTGTTGACCACCGCCCTCTTGCCGGTTGGAAATTCCCCGGTGATAAGGTCGATGCTGACGAACTATCATGGTGGTAGGTCCACTCTGACTTCCAGGCATGAAAGGCGGCCTCTGCTGATTTCCCTGCTGTTGAGGAGGTCGGGACTGGAATACTTTTCTCTTCTTGATCATCTTGTTGCGCTGATCTTCCTGTCGAATGGCCTTGTCAACCAGCTTCTCAAAGTTAGCATACTCTCCGGAGATAAGCTTTTCCGTGAGTTCATCATCAAAACTAACCAAAAACTTTTCCTGCCTTTCTGCATCAGTGCGCACGTCTTCTGGGGCGTAACGGGCAAGACGATTGAACTCATGCAGATACTCAGTAACTGATCTGTTACCCTGCTCAAGAGAACGGAACTCACGCTTTTCGTGCAACTATTCCCAGGAATGTGTGCGGTCCTGAAACTGCGACGAAACTCTTCCCAGTGCTTCTTTGCTCCGCCGGCGAGTAACCAAGTAGTTGTCCCACCAAGCCGAAGCGGTCCACATGGCGATGAGTGGCAAACGAGACTTTCTCTGGTCCGTGCACTGCAGCGAGATCTAACTTCTTCTCTATGGCATGAAGCCAATCATTAGCCTCCATGGGATTAGTGGTACTGGAGAAGGTCGGCGGTCGGACGCGAAGGAACTCGGCAACTTAGGCGGGGTGGTGGGGCGGCAAGCGATTATTCTCGCTGCTTCGTTGCCTTGCATTTGTTGCGCATCTGCCGTTGCATCGATGGTGTTGTTGTTGCATCTGCTGCATCATTGCAGCCATCATCGTGTCGTGAAGCGAGCACTTGAGCGATGGTGGGGGTTCTCGGGTGGCGGTGGAGGAGCATTGCCATTGGCGTCGTGAGCCTCGTTGTTGTTGGCACTGATGCCCATTGTTCTTGTTCGCCCGCGGTCCCGGTGTTCACCATCGAAGGAGACGACCGACCGAAGAGAGAGAAAAAAGAAGAAAACAGACAGACTTAGAACTAATCTTTATTATTAGAATTCAAATGCATTGTTCGATCTTAACTAAAACAAGGAAAAGAACCAAACATCCTTAATCGGTCGGTCATATCACACTTGATATCGAGCCGCTATCCACACACACACGGCCTAACACACGGCAACTACCAAGAAGACAAACTAAGTTAAACGGTAAAACTAAGGAGGGCAACTAGAACGATCCACGAGATGAGGAGTCGAAGCTGCTTCCTTCGGAAGATCCCCATTCTTCCGAACGGCTCCTAGAGTCCTCGGCGTCACCTCGACTTGGACTCTTCGAATCGGTTGCCGTAGCCCAACCGATCCTGCCTCTTCCCTCCGAGGAATCTTGAGTCTCGTCGGAGTCCATGTCTTCAGCCGAATTCTCGAGCTTGAGTTACTGAGACGGAGATCCAACCATTGCCACCTTCGCCTTGATTCGCGAAGGCTGGAGCAAAGGTGAGAGCGAGCTGCGGCGGGAGGAACGGTATCGGTCTGGAGCCGGAGCGGGTGGAGCGGAGAAGGCGGTGGAATCCGAGGTGCCACTGGATACGGACAGCACGGTGGTGGTCTTCCGAGGCGTAGTGCGGAGTCTAACCCCAACTGGTGGCGGGAGTCCCTTCAACTCAGCTACCTCCTTCTTCAGACGAACCACTTTGTCCTGCAGTCGCGCGATCCTTAGCATCTTCTTGTCGTTCAGCTCTTTGGTTGCCTTGTGTAGGTCGAGTGCATCGATCCGAGTCCTTTGAGCACGGTGCACATGTGGCCGAAGGTAGAGTCATTCTCCTCTGCCGAGACTTGAATGCACCGACCTCCGAGGAACTACCTCGACGGGGATGGTAGCGGTAGGAGGAGGTGCGGAGGTCGGCGTCATGCGGCTCCCTCATCCGGCCAACATCGGGTAGGCGGCTTCTTGACAAGCGTGATCGACGTGCCTCCGAAAGCCGTGACCTCCATGTTGGGAAGACACGTCCCCACGAACCCGTGAACCTCCAACCGAACACGGTAGGGCAACTCGCCACTGAGAGGCGCAACTGTTGTATACTCTGGTGCTTCAGGATATCCAATTGCAAGAGCCATACGCGCCAGTTCTACAACACAGCCCGTCATCCCTTTTCCGCAGTGCGTCGCTGGGGAACCTGCCATCTATAGAAACAAAGGAGTGGGAAAATCAAAACATGCTCAAAAACCCACGACCAACACCCCATTTTCGCAATTCCTAAACCCTAGACTGACTCCACTTTTCAAACATCCTCCCCTTTTTTTAAAAAAACATATGCACATGAAAAGAATTAGAGGGCTCTTAAGGTTTCCGGTTGGCTTGTCCTACAGTCACAGGAAGGCTCTGATACAAACTTGTCACGCCCAGAAATTCACACCAGAATTTCTGCAGCTAATTTGTGCATTTCACCCTCGTCCAGGCATCAGCCGAGGTACACAAACCGACGTTATTGATAATACAGAATCCTCGTCTTAGAAACAATATAAAGAGTTACACAAATGCAGTAGAAAGGAAAATAAAACTGACTTAAGCTAAACTTGACACGAGCGAAGCAGGACGCCAACACCATAGCTAAACCTTGACGAGAACAAGCCTACACCTCCTCGGAGACCTCGATCTCAACCTCTGGCACTGAAGGGGGAAAAAGAAGCAAGGCTGAGTACAACCCCCGTACTCAACAAGTCACACCGGAAAAAAGGGGACATGATGCAAGATAAATAACAAGGAAAGGTTAAGGGCTCAATTTGCATAAACAGCATTTGCAGAATATAATAACAATATTTGAAGACAGTAAAACAGTAGTAATATTTAAGCAGTATTAAATAAACACTGTCCAACGCTCAAACCACGTTGCAACAGGCCCATCCATCCACCTGCACTAGTCATGCTTCAACATTTCATTCAAATAAATAAGTGAGACTAATCAAGGTGAATCTGGTCGATCGCCCGTAACCGTGGGCACGGCTATTCGAATAGTTTTTTACTCGATCGAGGTGTACAAGCGTAACCACAAGACACAATCCCACAACACGTTACCGTGCGCCGGTGCACCACCATGGTGCCCGGAAAGGAACTGTGACAGGACCCTTCACATAACCCCCTCTAGTCAATCATACCACACCAAGGTTTTGCCCCCATTCCCATCGGGCAATGGGCAGCCCCCTCTAGTGCCGCGGTGAATTCGAAAGTTGATCAACCCTTAAAACCGGGGCCGACCCAACTCCATCACGCCCACCCTTTCTGGGATACGTTAACTAGAGACAGCTACGCTACAGACCCAGCCATTACCCATGCTGGCTTGTGGTATGCACGGCATTTCTTCCAGGGTTTCCCGAGAACCGGTCCTTAATCGTCATGAGCACGCTAACCAAAGTCCAACCATGTGCTCACGACCCACCTTTTCATAAATCAATATTATTAGAAACAGGATCACAACTTAACATCATCGAGAGTTAACTTTTAGTAATAAACTTGATTAGTGTGATTCCCTTAAGTGAGCTAGTTACGCTAAGCATAACTAAGCAAACCTTAAGCTATCATCTAGTCACATTGAACCCCAAGTTATCAATGGTATAAGGTAAACAATCCTATGGTTGAGTACAATAGGTATAAGCATCCCATGAAATGACATTCTAAAACATATGCAGTATTAGAAGTTTAATTGCGATTTTTAAACTAAACTGAAAAGATTAAAGTATTTATTGCGCAATTAAGCCCCAGGTGACGCAAGCATGGCGCAAGCGGTAGGGCGACGTCACCGGGCGCAAGCGGCCGACGCAAGCGGCGCGGCACGGTCCACGGTGGACCGAGTCCACGGCCGGCGGCGGAGAGAGCGGGACACGCGGCAGCCATCGGTGAGGGGCGGCGACGATCGGACGGCGGCGGCTTGCGCGCGAGAGAACTGTCCGGATCCGCCCGATCCGAAGGATCGGACGGTGCGGATCGCGGCTAGGGTTATGGTTCGGCCGGCGGCGGCTCGAGCTCGCCGCCGGCCATGGCCGCGTGGCGGCCGGCCGGTCTCCGGCACCGGCGACGGCGGCGAGAGTGTTGCGGGCGCGGGAGACCACAGCGGAGAGCGAAGAAGTCGCGCGCGGGAACGGCTTGGGAGGAAACCCGGAAAACCGAAGAGAAAAAGAACGGCGGTGCACTCACCGGTGTTGGAGACGACGACGATGGCGACAGCGGATTTGGGGCTAGCGCAAGGGGGAAACAAAGGGGAAACATGCGGCGACGAAGGGGGAGTTTTATAGGGGCACAACGGGACCGAAACAAGCACGAAACGGCGCGGATTTGTCGCCGTTGTTCACGGACTCGGAGAGAGAGAGGGAAACAACGGCAACGGATTCCGCGCGGATAGGGTTTCCATCGGGCGCGAGGGTTGCGGGGATGGATGCGGCGTTGCGAGATTGGGCCCGGCATGGGTCCGACGTGGCTCGGATTCAAACGGAAAGGAGCGGAGCGGCGCGCATGGCGGGGCGGCGGCCGGGCCGACCGGGCACGGGGCGGGGACCGACGGGGGGACCCACCTATCGGTGACTCGCGGGCGAGGGACGCTCCGCGGACTTGCGCGACGCGGCGGGCGTCGCGGGCCTCGGCCCACGACCGAAGGGGCACGCGCGCGCGGCGGCTTGGGCCGGGAGGGGACCGGGCGGCGGCCCAAAGGGGAGAGCGGGGACACTGTGCGGCCTGTACGGAAAAGAAAAGAAAAAAGGAAAAAGGATTTTTGGGGGCTTAATTAATTCCTGATTTCTTATTTAATTGATTAAAAAATACTTAGAGTGCTCTAAAAATTCCAGTAAAAATCCTGTTAGCGCATTTTGACATGTAGAATTCAAGAAAAATACTACCATGTCGTTTCCATTTATTAATTGCATTTTAAAATTATTGGTTGGCTCCAGGTTAATTTTAGAAATTCCGAATATTTCAGGGTAAATTATTTAAATAAATTAGGGAAAAACCCAGGGTGTGACAGTCTTAGACTCCGGTCGTTGCCTGTGGTAATGGCATGCCGCTGCCTTCTTTCCGCTGCCTTATCTAAACTCTGTTTTTGATTGTATTCCGGACCGTTGGGTCCTATGTTCTAGATATTGCCTTCGGGTTCTATATTGTCATATTATGTGTCTATCGATGAATGTATCGTGCACTGGATGATTCAGCAATGTATTCGTGGGTACCAAACTACTCGATCCAGGGAAATGATACTATGAACATGATTGATTCCTGTTCCAAAAATGGGAGTCTACAGAGCTGGTATCAGAGCATGCGACTGTATGATAAGGCCAATGGCGCCCCACCCCTTTATAGCTGGCTAAAGGGAGATATCCCCACCTATGATTATTTTGAAAATAAAAACATTATGTCTATAAAGCAAAATGTGTTTTCCCTTATACTCTTATCTCCTTATAAAAAAATTGTTTTGCTCTCACTTCCCCCTGACTCTGGAGTCCTTGCAAACTGATTTGCCAAATTTCTCTCCTTTTCCCCCAACTCTCTAGTTGCTAAGTCTGGAGCATCATCTCGAAGCCAAGTCAAGTCCAAGCTTCAAGTGAGGTGATCAAGCCAAGTTGCCCTGAGTCAGCGCTTCCTGAGGATCAAGTGAAGTTTTCTCGCAGCTCACCTAAAACCCAATCTCTTCGTGGAAGAGTAGCATCGATAGTTCCTAGGCCGTGTGTTGTTTGCTGTGTGCAGGTGTATGGTTTACATCAGTAATGGGGATGTGACCATACTAGGTTGTTTGTTTAATCAACTAAAACAATAAAAATATACTCACATCAGATCAATAGTAAGTAGATTAAGGTCTCATCTTTTAGTTAACCTCTTCTTTCCACTCTCCTGTCTTCTCCGGCAACAGATGGGTAAAACCAAGGGTAGTGTCAGTAAATCAAGACCTCAGCAGCTCCATGGATTAACTCAGAACAACCCTGTGAACACTCCACCTCCTTTCCCTGTGAACTCAACCCTAGCCCAAGTAGTGGCTAACCAGATGCAGTTAATAGCCATGATGCTGCAACCGATGCAACGACAGCTTCAACAACAACATCTACCAAGCAAGTCTAAAGATGTCGGTATAGCCCTCATCTATCGAATCTGCTGATAAAACCTAAGGCAAAAGCTTAAAAATTTATTTTAAGGGGGATAGAGTGACATGACCAGAAAAAACATAGGGACATGCATGAGACCGTGCATATATAGGTCAAGAATATAGAATCTTTACTTCTAAGAATGGATTTGTCGAAACTTGGTTTCGGCAATAGAAAATTGGGGGTGCAGTCAAGATCGCCAAGCACAATGGGTTAGGTGGAAAACAAGGTTTAGACAGGTTCAAGCCCTCTCGTGAGGTAATACCCTACTCCTGTTTCGGGGATTCGATCTGCCGAGTGTTTATTGATCTCAAGATCTATGGCTCTTGTGTTGCATATGAAATCTGATATCCCTCAAGGGACGCCCCTTACCCCCCTTATATAGTATTGGGAGGCGGGATTACAAGTCGAAAACCCTATCCTACTCTAAGTCGGTTTCCTCAATCTTACCAAACCATGACTATGAGCCGTTGCCTTATCTAATCGGCAACGTAACACCCAAATCATAGTTGGTTTACATAATTGGCAAGCGTAACCTATCCCTATCTCCAGTCGGATAAGCTTGCCATGTGGATATCCGATTGCCACAATCTCCACAGTAGCCCTCGAGTCCTTTGCAGTTGACGAGATAACTCAGCCTCGAACCAAAATAGCACACAGCCAAATAACTCTTTGGCCGAGTGCTTCTGGCGCCGAGTGATTCCATCACCTCTGCTTGAATCTCCCGAGTGGCTCCAAAGACTGTGAAGGGCTGGAAAATATCCAAAAAATTCTTAAAAATAAATATCTAGGTGCATCTCCTGATGCACCTAATTAGGTGTAGCCCCTAACTATGTGGTTAGTCAAAATCAGACTAAACATATAGTCAAGAACTATAAAAAATCATTCTCATATAAATGCTTAGCTCATGCTAAAGCAATCATAAAAAATCTCATCACTCGGCAAGTTCTTGCTCATCCGAGCGAATCTTCCCAGTCATCTCAGAACAAATAGCTCAATCAACCCTGGTGGGTAAAAAGCACTCAGCAAGCTCATGCTTATCCGAATGGGTTTGCCCGAGTCATCTCGAAACAAATAATTTAATTAACCCTCATGGGTAAGAAATCAATTCACTCAGCAAGCTCGTGCTTATCCGAGTTAACTTGCCCGAGTCATCTCAGAACAAATAATTTAATCGACCCTTAGGGGTAAAAAACCAATTCACTCGGCAAGCTCAAGCTCATCCAATTTGGTTCGCCCGAGTTATCTCAGGATAAATTTTTCAATCATCTGAAAAATATGACCAAAATATTAAATAGCTCCTGTCATAATATTGGTCTTAATCTAAAAAGATCTTCACCAAGGTAGAAAAATAGCATTGATATAATCATTTAATCAAATGCTTAAAAACCAAACAGTCCTTGTCGTCATGACAGCCATGAAAAGCTTAACTGTTTGTCACCTTTCAAATTGCATCATGCCAACTTCTCATGAAATTGCGCAAACCGCGGTATGAAAGGATTTTAAAGGTATTGGGCTATGTGACACGTGCATATTGCCAGGGCAAATCTGCTTAAGTCCATCCACTTAAGTCCGTAAGGATACATGTCAAGCCACACCTTAGCTGGGCCGCAAGTCTCTCATGGGCTCGGCCCAATCGCGAGACGACTTAGCAAAAACCCTCAAGTCTTTTTACGAAGCCTCGAGGTCATCCCCGCCATTTCCTCTTCCTAAAATTTCCTCTTTCTTCTACTGCGGCTTCGGCCTTCCCACCTCTGATGTGAACTTGTAGATATCTAGTTTATTTATGTTAATGCCTTGACCCGAGTCTTCATAGAAAATTTCTTAAGTAATTTTTGTCTGATTGTCACCAAGCCTAAGCTTGATTAGGTCATCAAAAAATTTTCAGTCCTTATCTATTGAACTCGAATCATAACACTAAACAATGATAAACCAAATATAAACAAGTTGTCGAAGAAAACCATGCTTCATTGACACATGTATAGCCCCCTACTGTCAACTCAAGAAGTCATCTTGCTTGAGGTTGGCAGTCGAGAATAACATGGAACTTAAAGCAATTTAAGCATAGTACCATCGAAGATGTTCGATATTCCAGGAGTTCTCCACCATGGATCCGTCTTCACGCTTTAGTCGATATGCTCCTGGCCGAGTCACCTCAGCAATTATATACGGTCCTTCCCATAGTGGAGATAGTTTGTGACGGTCCTTGGTGGTTTGAATCTTGCATAGAACCAAATCGACGACAATAAAAGCTCATGCTCGAACATTGCGACTGTGGTATCGTCTGAATCCTTGAAGATATCTTGCCGACTGGATCAGAGCTGCCTCTCGGGCTTCTTCCAGTCGGGTTAGATCATCCACTCGGTCTTGATCGTAGCGCTCGTCGTTGAAGCTGCGGACTCGAAGAGATTCATACTCCATCTCGTTTGGCAACATAGCTTCTGCGCCATAGACCAAAAAGAAAGGAGTTTGGCCGGTAGCCCGACTGGGCGTAGTCCGCAGGGACCATAGAACCGAGGGGAGCTCTTGGACCCATTTGCCGGCATAAGGTTTTAGCCAGTCAAACACTCGGGCCTTGATGCCTTGAAGAACCATGCCGTTGGCCCGCTCAACTTGTCCATTGCTTTTGGGATGTGCAACCGATGCGTAGCAGATTTTGATTCCGAAGTCTTCGCAAAATTCTTTAAAGATGCCTCCAGTGAATTGAGTCCCATTGTCGGTTATTATTCTGTTTGGGACGTCGAACCGATGCACAATGTTGAGGATGAAGTCTCGTGCCTTGTCGGCGGTGGTCGTAGCAACCGGCTTAGCCTCGATCTACTTGGAGAATTTGTCAATTGTGACGAATAAGTGTGTGAATCCTCCTGGAGCCTTTTGAAAGGACCAACCATGTCTAAGCCCAATACTGCAAATGGCCAGGATAATGGAATCGTTTGTAGTTCTTGGGCTGGGACATGACTTTGCCGAGCAAAGAACTGGAAACCTTCGCACGTGCGGAATACCTTGTCAGCGTCGGAGACCGCCGTAAGCCAGAAGAAACCTTGTCTGAAAGGCTTTGCCCACCAAGGTGTGTGCTGCCGTGTGGCTTCTGCATATGCCCGAGTGGATATCTTGGAGTAGCTGCCGTCCTTCCTCAGGTGTGATGCATCTCATCAGGACTCTAGAGGGGCTCCTCTTGTATAAATTAGAATCAACCATGACATAAGCTTGACAGCGGCGTCGGACACGTTCAGCCTCATCCCGGTCTTCCGACAGCTCCTGCTGAGTTAAAAATCTGATGAGCGGTGTCCTCCAGTCGGCGTCAATCATGGCGACCTGGTCTGCAGCTTGCTCGTTGGGAGTTGGTTTGGCTGCAACAGTTTGCTCATAGAGATGTTCTACGAAAACGTTTGTTGGAGCAGCTTCTCGCTTGGACCTGAACTACGCTAACTCGTCAGCTGCCTCGTTATTATGTCTTAGGACATGGGATAGCTCCAGTCCTTCAAACCTGTCTTCAAATTTGCGAACTTCTTGCCGGTAGGCCTCCATGGTGTCATTTAGACAAGACCAGTCTTTCATTACTTGATTGACGACCAGCTGGGAATCCCCTTTCACGACGAGCCGACGTATCCCAAGTGAAACTGCAAGTCGCAGTCCATGTAGTAGGGCTTCGTACTCGGCGACGTTGTGAGAGGCGGAGAAGTGGAGGTGAAGAACGTATCTTAACCTCTCCCCGGTCGGGGAGATCAACACGAGTCCTGCTCCCAAGCCAATGATCCTCTTGGATCCGTCGAAGTGCATGGTCTACATCTTCATGTTGTTCGGTCCACTCAGCTAGGAAATCCGCCAGGGCTTGTGACTTTACCGACGTTCTTGCTTTGAAGGTTAAGTCCAGCGGCATCAGCTTCAGGGCCCACTTCGCGATGCGCCCAGTCGCCTCCCGGTTGTGGATGACATCGCCGAGTGGAAAGGAGGTGACGACCGTCACCGGGTGACCCTGAAAGTAGTGTGCTAATTTTCTCACGGTTATCAGAACACCATATAGCAATTTTTGTACGTGAGGGTAGCGAATTTTGGCTCCTGCCAATACTTTGCTAACGAAGTAGATTGGCCTCTGAATCTTCTGGACTCGCCCTTCTTCTTCGTGCTCGACCACGAGGACCGTGCTGACCACTTGGTGAGTCGCTGAGACGTACAGTAGCAGGGGCTCCTGAGGTTGAGGTGATGCTAGGACGGGCGGTGTCGTGAGGAATTCTTTAAAATCTTCAAAGGCCTTGTGGGCTTCCGTAGTCCACTGGAAGTCGTCCGTTTTCTTTAGCAACCTAAAGAAGGGCATGCCTCGTTCGTCGAGTCGAGAGATGAATCAGCTTAGCGCTGCCATGCAGCCAGTAAGCTTCTGAACGTCTTTCTGGTTACTCAGGGGCTTCATACTCAGGATAGCATTGATTTTTTCTGGGTTAGCTTCAATGCCACGATGTGACACCATGAAGCCGAGCAGTTTGCCTGATGGCACGCCGAACGTGCACTTCTCCGGGTTCAACTTCATTCTGAAAGCCCGGATGTTCACGAAGGTTTCTTCTAAGTCGGTGATCAGGTCTTCCTTCTGCTTGGTCTTGATGACGACGTCGTCGACGTAAGCTTCCACGTTCTTCCCGATCTGCGTCTGAAAACTCCTTTGGATCATGCGCTGGTATGTGGCTCCGGCGTTCTTCAGGCCGAAAGGCATTGTGATGTAGCAATAGGCCCCAAACGGCGTGATGAACGATGTTTTCAGGCAGTCGGATTCCTTCAAGCTGATTTGGTGGTAGCCCGAGTAACAATCCAAGAAGCTTAGGAGCTGGTAGCCGGCCGTTGAGTCCACGAATTGGTCGATGCGAGGCAACCCGAATGGATCTTTGGGGCAGGCCTTGTTGAGGTCGGTGTAGTCAACGCACATGCGCCATTTCCCTGTCTTCTTCCGGACCAGAACCGGGTTAGCCAGCCAGTCGGGATGAAGAATTTCTTTGATAAAACCGACGGCTAAGAGCTTTGTGAGTTCTTCCTTGATGGCATCTTTTCAATCCTGAGCGAACCTGCGCAATCGTTGTTTGATTGGTTTTACGTCATCTTTGACGTGTAAAGAGTGCTCGATCACCTCCCTAGGAATTCCAGGCATATCAGATGGTTTTCAAGCAAAAACATCTTTATTATTTTGGAGGAAGGTGATGAGCGCGCTTTCCTATTTAGGATCTAGTTCAGCGCCGATTACAGCGGTTTTTGAAGGATCCGATGGATCAAGGGAGATTTTCTTCGTTTTAGCGTCGCCTTGTCCCGACTTGGCTATCTTCTTTGCGGGGATTTCACCCTCTGCAGAAGTTGATGCAGCCAATCGGATTTCCTCCTGGCCACGCAATCTCTCGCGAGATTGGGCCATGTCGCAGCTTTCCTTGTCGCAAGTGAAGGCTTGTTGACGTTGCTGCGAAGAGTGATGATGCCGTTTGGACCCGACATCTTCATGCAGAGGTAGGTATAGTGCGGTATCGCCATGAACTTGGCGAGTGCAGGCCTTCCAATGATCGCGTGGTAGGCCGTCTCGAAGTCGGCCACCTCGAAAGTGATATTTTCTGTTCGGAAGTTCTTGCGAACTCCGAAGGTGACTGGAAGGGCGATGTGCCCGAGTGGCATGGACGACAGCCCCGGGATAACTTCGTGGGAGGGGGCTGAGCTTGCTTTCAGTTCGGCTCTTGGGATTTGCATCTCGTCCAAGGTCTTGGCGAACAGAATATTGAGGGCGCTGCCCCCATCAATGAGGACGCGCTTCAGCTTGATGTTGCGGACCACCGAGTCTAGGACTAGGGGGTACCGCCCCGGGTGAACCACTCGGTCAGGATGATCCGAGCGGTTGAACGTAATAGCCACCTCCGACCATTGTAGGTATTGTGGGACCTTAGCTTGTGCCGCGTTGACCTCGCGGTCGGTTAGCTTTTGTTTCCTCTTGGATTCATAGGCTTGCGGCCCCCCGAAGATGTGATTCAGCTCGCCCACGAGGTCTTGAAAGGGCTCCGCATTTCCTGCCGGGTTGTTCTTCTTGGTGCCCGATGGACCGGCTTCATCAGTCGGCTTCTTGTTGAGTTGTGCCGCATATTGCTCGGTGAATTGCTTGTAAATGAAGCAATCCTTGGCCGTGTGCTTGTGGTTGGGATGATGCGTGCACTGAGCGTTCATGATGGCGTCATAGGCCGTGACTCAGGGACAGCGTTGGGAGTTGGACGTCGCGGCAACCGGGTCCTCAGGTCGGCGCTTGCGGTCCTTTTGGCCCTGGTTGTTGTTGCCATTATCCTTCTTAGGATGGCGGCTTCCTCCTGACTGCTTGTCGTCCCTTCTGTCAGGCCGGTCTTGGCGTGCCGCTTTGATCGCGTCGCTGGACTTGGCGTATGAATTCGCCGTCTCGAACATCTGCTTCACCGTCTTCGGTGGCTTGCTCCCAAATTTTCCGATCAACAGTTCATCATGGACTCCCTTCTAGAAGACGGCGATGATGATGTTGTCGGTGATGTTGGGGATCTTGTTGCGCTTTTCGGAGAAGCGCCGGATGTAGTCCTTCAATGGCTCATCCGGCTTCTGGACGACGTTGTGGAGGTCGAAGTGGGTCCCAGGCCTTTCAAAAGTGCCTTGGAAGTTGGTGATGAAATGGTCCCTTAACTCGCTCCACGAGCCGATCGAGCCTCTTAGAAAGCTTGTGAGCCAATTCCTGGCAGAGTTAGCAAGGGCAACGGGCAGGTAATTGGCCATGGCCTTGTTGTCACCTCCTGCCGCACGGATGGCAAGGGTGTACACGGTTAGCCACGACTCGGGGTCGGTCTTCCCGTCGTACTTCTCGATTCCTGTCGGCTTGAAACCATTCGGCCAATGCACTCGGCGTAGGTCCCGAGTGAAAGCGGGTACTCCATCGTCATTGCTGTCGGGCGAGCCCCTTCGATCTTCGCGGGAGCGCTGATCTCGTTCTTGATAGCGTCAGACGAGGACTTCCCGCAGATCGCTCGGCGGGGTCCTTAGCAGGCTGCTTCGGTAGTCAGAGTTATTGCTGCGGCAAACCCGGTGGTGGACGGGTGGTCGTCCGTGCCGCTTCTCGCAGGAGTCGGCCGATTGCTCCTGATGCTTGCGCGTGGTATCGTGGCGAAGGTCTCTTGACCTAGTGGTCGTCCGGTCTTGCTCGGGCCTCTTGTAATCCTTTGACCTCGGCGGCGGGAGTCGGCTTCGCGGGCGTTTACGCCACGGACTCGGTCGGTCTTCGTGCTGAGGTGGAGGGAGAACCATTGGCTGTAGCCGCGACGATGGTCTTGATCTTGTCCAAGATTGGCGTCACGTCGGGGGGTGCCATCTCGATTACGGCGTCCAGAAGGGTGAGAGCGGCAACGGCGTTCTGCTGAGGCGTCTGGAAGATGTTAGTGTTGTGGATTCGCGTCTGAAGTATGGCCTCCCGGGCAGATCGTCCGGTCGCCCTCAGGTCCCTCTTTCTCCTGTCGGCTTTCTCCTTGCGCCTCTTCTCATCTTCCGCCAGCTTGCGCTCCTGCTCAAGCCTGGCTTGGTCTTCCTCTGCGACCCTGCGGGCCATGGCTGAGTCAGTCTCGGCCACCTCCGCCATGAGGACGTCGAAGCACTTCGGCTCGTAGTCCTTGTCGCAGTCGGAGTCGTTGGCCTCATCCGAGGGGATGCCGTAGAGATCGTCAAAGCCTGAAGAGCTGAGGTATTCATCGAGCTCCGAAGATGAGTATGACCCGAACGGTTGGAGGATGACGGTGATTTCCCTTGAGCCCGGGTGGTTTGGATCTGGATCGTTCCAGTCCGAGTCGTTACTTGATGATGTGGATCCCTCCGAGTGGGTCGATCTTGACTAGGGGGAGAGGAGTTTGCAGTAGGTCTCAGCGGCGTTTGGTAATCCAAGCAGTGCCGAGAGAGTTTCTCCCTCCGAGTAGATTGATTCCGACGGGGAGGTGAGAAGACAGCTGTAGATCCCAGCGGCGTTCGGTAACCCGAACGGCGCTGAGTGGCTTCCTCCTCTTGAGTGGATGGGCTGCATCTTGGAGCTCAGGATTCGGTCGCAGATCTTGGCGTTGTTTGGTAACCCGAACGGCCTCGAGCGGGTTCCTTCTCTCGATTGGTCCGAATCCGAGTCGGGGGAGGAGAGCTTGTTGAAACCGTTGGCGGTGAAGTTGTCGATGCCTGAAGAAGATCTCATCGCGCTTGCCGGTGAGATTGTCAAAGAAGTCTTGACGCGCGGGCCCCTACCTGGCGCGCCAACTGTCGAAACTTGGTTTCGGCAATAGAAAATTGGGGGTGCAGTCAAGATCGCCAATCACAATGGGTTAGGTGGAAAACAAGGTTTAGACAGGTTCAGGCCCTCTCATGAGGTAATACCCTACTCTTGTTTTGGGGATTCGATCCGTCGAGTGTTTATTGATCTCAAGATCTATGGCTCTTGTGTTGCATATGAAATCTGATATCCCTCAAGGGACGCTCCTTACCCCCCTTATATAGTCTTGGGAGGCGGGATTACAAGTCAGAAACCCTATCCTACTCTAAGTCGGTTTCCTCAATCTTACCAAACCATGACTATGAGCCGTTGTCTTATCTAATCGGCAACATAACACCCAAGTCATAGTTGGTTTACATAATTGGCAGGTGTAACCTATCCCTATCTCCAGTCGGATAAGCTTGCCATGTGGATATCCGATTGCCACAATCTCCACAGGATTTGTCGCAAGCTAACCTTAAAATTTACCTATGCATAAATGCCGAGGATCTTCAATTAATCTTTGTTCTTATGTGTTCTTGTAGATGCCTACCCAGTACACACCAACCTACTATTGCCGAGGATTCACCCTGGATTCCACTCAGCATGTGCTCTGGCTTATGCTGTGGCATGCTCGGTTTACCTGTCCGCTTGAGTACCACATCCTCAATAAAACCATTGGAACCTCCCAAACCGCAGTAATGGCTCGTGTAAGCATTCGTGGTAGAACTCCATTAGAGAAGGACTATCAGTACACTGGTTATGGGTAGGATAGTAAATCCGCTATGCAAAATTGTGCCTATGTTGCCACTACTCGCCTTCGCTGTGAACTACCAGAGTGGAAAGAGTACTACTGCTATATCCCATCCTTAGCTGAAGGAGCTGAACACATTACCTCAGATGAAGAGTATGCAATAGCAGTCAGGACCTATTTAGCTTCAATTTAAAGACTATTATGTTGGCTATCCAAAAGTTAGTACTTGAAGATATGAACTAAAATAAAAGACATGACCATGGATCCTTAAAATTATGCACCATGTTGTAGCCAGATAAAACTAAACCTTCCTCGGATGGTCTCCCATCAACCACAAAGTCCCTGGATCACAATCATACCATATAGGGTCACTATCCATCTATGAAATAAAGGTCTCTAAAATTTTGGAGTAGCAAGTCTATTATACAACTTAAGAAAAGCTTAACATTAGATATACTAAATCTTGTATGTTTGAAATATGTTCCAAGGGTTAAAAGCTGATAGGATCATGTTATCAGAAACAAAGAATCACAAATCCATGAAATGGACCACCCTTAGGAACTCAGTGACAGATTCCTGCGCCATCCTAAGCAAATAACCATACCCCATGCTTGCATCAATGTGTCCATCCGGATTAGAGACGTGCCACACATACCATATAACGATCAATTATCTACCATGACCCCAGTATATGGAAATAAACCCATGAGTAGTCGCGACCTTTTCCATGCCTATGAAAAATTTTGGGTAGGATCAAAAGACTCGCAAACACCTCTTTGGGAAGAAATCGTTCTTTAGACAGACACCGCCACCACCTATTAGTCAATTGGATATTACGCTCTGTTCTCAGCAGAACAAGGTGTAGATAGATCTGAGACTACCAAACTAATTTATCTTCAATTTCACAAATCCTCCTAGCCAAAAACTCTTAAAATTTAAGGGGGATAGCATAGCATGTTAGCTTCGATCATGCGAGACCTAGAAGCCTTTGCACACTCCCAAAATCAAATTCTGTAACCAAGAAGGCTATGGGGAAACCTTTCATTCTCATTGTCTTAAAACTAAAACCTCATAACTTTGGATCGGGAAAGAGCTAAAATTTGACCTTAATAACATTAGCCCAGTAGTCTACCACAGCCATATTCATTTCTGTGTATTTGAATCATCCTTCCAGGCACCACAAAAAAATTACATTCAACCAGGAAACACTATCCACACATCCAAGATCTGAGTTTCCTCAAAAACATAAGTAGTTTCATGTGCTTTACAAGGGGTACTAGTTGGGATGCAAGTAGCAATCCTAGCAATCAATGCCATCCAACCACTCTTCTGACGAGCAAAACCCAACAACAACCTAAACCACCCGAGCACCAGTTTAAAACAAAAATCCAATGTGCTCCTGATATAAAAGCAAAAGAGAGATTCAGGCAGTGGCCGCTAGATCCATACAAAAGGGGACAAATTCTAAGGACCATCCATTGACTACCTAATCTATTAGTAATCCCAGAAAAGAGAAAAAGACAGTAGGTGCCAACACGACAAGAAGACAAACCGCCTCACCAAGGAAATCCTGGTAACCATCCTCTATCGCATTCCGCCACAGCCTCCAAACAAAAATCAGTGGGTATAGCACCCAAGCTAGTAAAGTACTAATAGTCGTTCCGACATACCGCACTTTTTTCCACACCCATCGCCAAGCACAAGCCCCTTTCGCCAGAATGCAGCCTCCGCGACCGAAGCACCTAGACACCACTATCCTCCGAGCATCTTCTCCAGCGATGAATCCACCCATTGCCTGAACTGATGAGGAAACATCTCCTTCCATCCTGGACCCTACGACTGCAAGCCCTAACTGCCAACGAAGTCCGCCTCTGCTAGGAACCCATCGCTCTACTTCTCCTTCGTCATGTGACCCTCGCTCCATCCCTTCTTCACTCGAGCTACTTCGCCTCCACTCACTCTCCAGTCTGCTAGTCGGGACAAGTGTGAGAGACAAGCCACCTCTCTCTCCTCTTTCCTTTATAAATAAAGCAAGGGCACACATCAAAAGATTCCTTGCAGAAATATTAGATTAATAGAACCACTAAGTCTAGAGTACCTAGAAAGGTTTAAAATAATGGATAACATAGTTATCTGAAACAAAGAATCGCAAAGACACAGTAGGGATCACCTTAAGAACTCCGTGATAGATTTCTGCCTCATCCTAAACAAATATCCTATCCATCGTTTGTTGGGATGAAGTCCTAAATAGATTAGTCCTATATAAACCAACAGACTTCCAACCACAACCCAACCCAAATCTCGGGGACGAGATTTATTTTAAGGGGTAGGTTTGTAACACCCTGAAAATCGAAGATTTAAAAATCAATCTAAAATTTGGAACTTACAAAAAACTTTTGAATTATTGCATCATGTCATAATTACTTGTCTCTTATTTGCAAGATTTATTGCGTCTTACAAATGAAGGAACATTTATTCGAAAGATGTAAAAATCAAAAAGGTTTTGCAAACCCTAAAAGAAAAGGAAATTCCAAAATAAATATTAGAAATAAAAATTATAAAAAGTTAAGGTTTAATTTACTTTTGGACCAAGATTTTATTTTTGGGAAGATATAAAAATTTTTAAACTATAAATTAAAAAAGGAGGAAGTTATAAAAATAAAGTTGAGTGAAATTAAAATTTAAAATTTAGTTAAATTATATTTGGGCCAAATTATATTTTCAATCTTATAGGTGAAAGGCAAAAAGGAATAAATAAAAAAGAGAGAAAACAAAAATTGGGAAAAAGAAAGAGTGCATTGTTCGTTCGCCGCCGGTGTTCGATGCCGGTCTCGCCGCGCCCACGCTGTACCGCGCGCACGTCGCCGCGACGCCACGCGCCACGCGCGCGTTTTCGTGCGCGCCACTTGTCGCGTCGTGTCGCCCTTGCACCCGCACCGTGCTGCCCCCTTTTCGCCGCGCCAGGTGTCGCCACGTGTTCTGGCCTCCCGCGCCATACCGCCACCGTACCACCACTATCGCATCGCCGCACTATGGTCGCGCCGCGCCGTCGTTAGCCACGCCGCCGTGCCACACCGCTGACGCGCACGTCAATGCTGCGCCACGCCGCTGACGCACGCGAAGCGCTGCGCCACGTCGCGTCCTATGTCGCCGTCGCGTCACCCCGCAGACGGCCGCGCCCGCACCCATGCCGTACTGTCCGTTCGCTGCTCGGTGTTCGACGCCGGTCTCGCCCACGTCCACGCTGTACCACGCGCACGTCGCGCACGTCGTCGTGACGCCACGCGCCGCGTGCGCGTTTCCGTGCTTGTCATGTGTCGTGCCGCGCCGCCCCCTCTTTTTCGCCGTGCCACATGTCGCCGCATGTTCCCTACCCTCCCCGCGTCATACCGCCGCCGTACCACTGTTGTCGGGTCGCCGTACTGTGGCCGCGCCGCGCCGTCGTTAGCCATGCCGCCGTGCCACGCCGCTGACGCGCGTGACAACGCCGCGCCCCATGCCGCCGTCGCGTCACCCCGCAGCCGGCCGTGCCCATGTAAACCCCCCGGCCTCTCCAACCCCACATCGAGCCATCCCTCGCCGCACACCCACTGCCTTCCTCTCTTGCCGCGCAGCTGCACCGCTGCGCCGCTGTCGTAGTCGCCGCGCCGAGCGCCGACGCTGTCGCCGCCCTCGCCTCCACACCGCGACGGGTAAAGCCCCTCCCCCGTCCTGTGCCACCACGCTGCCTCGGCCGAAAGAGAGAGAGAGGAGAAGAAGGGGAGGAAGGAAGAAAGCAGGGGAGGCAGAGAAGAAGGAAGAAAGGGAAAAGAAAAAAAAGAAAAGGAAAAGACAAAAAAAGAAAAGAAGGAAAAATAAAATAAAATAAGAAGGAAATTTTGGGAAAAATATTTGGAAAAATTTTTGAGTAAAATATAATCTTTTCTTGGAATAAGATTTTTATTCTGGAGATGAATAACGACTAAAATATAGTTGCTGAGAATATTCCGTTATCGCATAAATTAATTATCACCTTAGAAATTTTATTAAATATTAATTTTATCATACTAATTTCGTTCTAAAATTTAAATTTCAAGTTATTTAAATTAGTGTCGAGCTCAAGGGTTGATTATTTTGGAATCCGATTAATTCAAACCCGGACTTATCGGTTTGATTAAATTTCATCAAACTTGGATCTCACCATTCCTATCCGGTGTAATATTTTCAAAATCATTGACCACTATTTCTTTTCCCTAAACTGAAATAAACGAACTTGGAATAATATCACCTTATAATAAATTAAATCGATAAAATCGCAAAACATCAAATTAATATATCTCGTTCGTTTTAGCTCGGATTTCGTCGAAACTCGAATCTAAACTCGTCTAAAATCGTAGTCTAGTTTTAGGAGTCACTTTTACAATTTTATTCAGAATTTTGGTGATTTTTACTTGAATTTTAATCAAATTCAATTGGATTTCTTGCACGTATGAATAGAGTCCGAGGGAGCTATTGATTGCACCGAAGACCCCGATCAACAAGGGTGCGAACAAGGCAAGTCATCACTACCATTGAACATGTTGAACCCATTTGCGAACTTATGTTTGTTTTCAATCAAAAATGCATGCTTTATATGCATATGAACTCTCCTACTTGTTATATGCCATGCCTTGACGTTGATTACCTGTATATATATTCTTTGTAACCTATGACATGACGTGTCCGAAGGAAATCTTCGATATTGCTTAGCCATGCTAAATTAGATTCTTGCATACTCATATTCATCAAAATGCTATATGCTTTGGCAACTACCTTGGGAAAGGTGGTTGATGTTCGGCAAGTGGAGACATGAGAGCCACTTTTCCATGACAAGGATAAAATGATTCTTTGATGAAAAACTAAAACAAACAAAATTTTTAGACTGGGGCGGCTGGATGATTTGGGTGGATTCCGGAAAAGGAAGTGCCGATCCTGGTCAATTAAGGACTGAGCCCTGAGACTTAAACATGAAACGAGCCAGTACAACCGTACTTCTCGAATGGATATTGACCTAGTGGAGTAGATATCTGAGCGGAGGTGGTACCCCTGTATAGTGGTTCTTATGTATGAGATGAGACTGAGGGCCTACTGGCGGGGAGTTACTACTGGTGGGTAACCTAATGAGAAGAATGAGCAAGAGGCCTACCGGCAGGGGCTTACCGCTGGTGAGTAATAGAATTGAGATTGGACTTAAGTACGACAGAAGGAATGAGCAAGTTTTTCCTTTACCCCGGGAGCGCCAGAACTCCTCACACTGCTAGAAAATGACGACTAGAGGGAAAGAGGATTTAAGTTTATGGAGTGGGTACTGCCAAAGTAAGGTTATCGAAAGGCTTTGCCATGACCGTCTCATGTGTTGGGACGTAGGCTCATTTGTTGGGTAGTCACGGAGTACGGGTATAGTGTACATCCACTGCAGTGTGAGTAAACCAATCTATTCGAATAGCCGTGCTCGTGGATATAGAGCGGCGTGACAAGTTTCTCTCTTGGCTAGACTCTAAACTTTAAAATGATGGGATGGGTTTGTGTGATGATTTTTATGTGCTGGTGGATCAACTTCTAGAAAGGCGAGAAGGGGTAGACTCCCCAGATAATCATGACGATCCGGTGGCGGGAAGCTATCCTTGGAATCACAATGGATGGTGGACAGAACCGTCGCCGATTTAATGAACCATGGAAATAAAACTTGATCAGGCTAGATATTAGGCTTGTGAAAAGAATTACAAAACTAGTTTTGTGCAAATGAACCACAACCATTCTTTGGATATCCCCCTATCATATGCATCCTTCTTGTGATGTCTTGCTGAGTACGGTTGGTACTCACCCTTGCTATACGCACAAACATTCAGATATGGATAATGAAGACCCTGAAGACCCGTACGCGTACTACCAGGAGGGTGTGAAAGATGATGGCGTCCAATAGGTCTTAGACTCCGGTCGTTGCCTGTGGCAATGGCATGCCACTGCCTTCTTTCCGCTGCCTTATCTAAACTCTGTTTTTGATTGTATTCCGGACCGTTGGGTCCTATGTTCTAGATATTGCCTTCGGGCTCTATATTGTCATATTATGTGTCTGTCGATGAATGTATCATGCACTGGATCATTCAACAATGTATTCGTGGATACCAAACTACTCGATCTAGGGAAATAGTACTATGAACACGATTGATTCCCGTTCTGAAAACGAGGGTCTACATCTAAGTATTAGAACTCTGACACTAAAACATTTGGAGTTGAAGCTTATTCTTCATGGAGGTTGTGTTGAAGTGGATGAAGTGATCCCTTTTATAGCTTGGTATGGCGGTTGGATGGCGGTTAGTAACCGCCTATTGACGAGAAAAATCAACACACGGGCCTGGGAGATCTGCTTACCTCCAATGCAGGTCCTAGAATCGATGAAATGCGGGTGTGCCAGTCAGTTTGATCCTCTCACTGACAAGATATACAAAGCAGCCAGAAGTAAAGCATATCAGCCAATAGGTCAACAACCAATATAGTCGATCGTCCAATCAGCCGATGACGCGATCCCAGCCGATACTGACGCCAGCCGATGCAGCTAGGGTTTCAATCCGTCGGCTGTATGCTGAGCAAACATCTATGTAAAGGTGATCGACCGATGATAGCATGATTATATAGCAATGTAATATGGCATAAAGCAATCACATGATAAAATAGATACTGATTTAAAGATTAAAGCACACATCGGTTGGAAGTCCAATGTCATTAAATCCAAATGATTAAATATCCAATGAAGCCTCTGCTGCAATCGGCTAGATCCAACTTGTGTACATTCCTTGCAAGCCGATGCGATATCCAAATAACTCATCGGCTGAAACCCCATGAAACCCTTAGTGGCAACCAACAGGCAGGCTAGAGATTATGGTTCTAATCATGACTTAGTAGGTCAAACTGAATTGATGCAGCACTAAGTATGAAAAGAAACACAATATCTAGACAATCAATCCTTTGACTGATTTTCGGGGTGGTAGATGCCTAAGCTAATCTAATCTAGTAAACAATTTAGTCGGTATCAGTAGAAACCCTAAAGCGGGAGACAACCGATAGAACTAAACTGAAATACTAGGACTAGATTAACATATGCATATGATAAATAGGCAGGCAAACATGTTAACCAAACCGGAATAATCCAAGAGGTCGATTGTACTGATGCAGCCTTGGACAACGCCAACGTAGCCAATACAATTTCCTGGGCCAGCGGAACATTGGACTTACCCCTTCGCCGGAGATCGAGGCCGATGCAGCCCTGCGTCGGTTGCCAAATCCCGCCGGGTGATGAATAAAGTAGAAAAGGTAAAGGGTGGCGATGCGCCGAATTGTATTGATCGAGAGATATCATACATGAACCCCGGGCTTACATATTTATACCCACGGGCTAAGAAAGATCCTGACAGATTACAATCCGAACTTTCCTAAAGATAAAAAGGAAACAAACCGAGTCCTTATTGGACACTAATACACTTTCCTAAAAGATAAAATAGGAAACTAACAAACTCTTCCTAATTAATAGATACAATTGTCTTTTTAGGACTCTATCCTTATATAGCAATCCTCATGAAGCACATCATCTTGATTCGACGGTGTCTCCAATGTTGTCGTACCGGAATTGGCTACATCGGCTTGTCTTGTCCGATTCGGTATCAGCCGATGGATACCTTAGCCGATTCAGGCTCCGGGGCTTACCAAATTCTGACGTTAACACCGCCATACCCACCTAACCACCATAGGGAGCCAATAAACTATTGCCATGTGGAAGATGGGAGAGACGGGTGCCCGGCCTGGTTCGACCGAACCAGGGTTCAGCTGAACCCTGGCTGGCCCCTCTCTCCACCGTCTTTCACAAGTGACTGACTTGTGGGCCCTTAGGTCGATTCTCGGGTGTTTGTGTCAATCTAAGTCGGTTTCACCCAACTTGAGGGCCCTCCAATCCGTGGGAAGCTGACATGACAATCGCCGATTGGTTGGAGTTATGTTCTTCGCCATGAAAGCACACTTTTCACTTCAATTTGATACATGAGTCAGCTGCATACATTAATTTACCAACACTCGTGGAAAAGGGTAGTTAATAACCCCTACTACTACATTGATATGCCAAGTTTGTTCCACTTATGCAGGAGTTGACGGTCGGATTTAAGGTGATAGTGATCGTCAATAGGTTTCTCAATACAAGAGAACGAAAAGTGTTGACGAAGGAAAGAAGTCAAAATGGGATGATTCGGCGAAGGCTGTATGGTACCTTCCTATCATCAATCGGAATATTTGCCAACCCCAATGAAGCAAAGTTAGTACGCTGGCATGCCACAGAGAGAAGGAACGATTGTATGCTAAGATACCCTGTAGATTCCATTCAATGGAGGAATATTGATCGAAGATACCCAGATTTTGCAGCCGACCCTAGAAACATGAGAGTATATTTATGTACGGATGGCATGAATCCTTTTGACATGAGCAATTCTCATAGCACATGGCCAGTTTTGATTGCAAACTATAACCTACCGCCATGGCTGTGCTTCAAAAGAAAATACATTATGCTATGCTTGTTAATCCAAGGACCGAAATAGCCCGACAATGACATTCATGTGTTCTTGGAGCCTGTTATCGATGACCTTGAGACTCTTTGGAAAGAAGGTGTGGAAACTTGGGATGCATACGGCTAGGAGAACTTCAACCTACACGTTCTATTGTTTTGCACCATTAATGACTATCCCATACTTGGCAATCTTTCTGGACAAACCGTGAAAGGAAAGAAGGTATGCTCCGACTGTATGGAACATACACGCAGCAGGTGGCTGAAGATATCCAGAATGATGGTTTACATGGGTCATAGGAGATGATTCCCTCTTCAACACACATTTAGAAGGAAACAAAAACTTTTCAACGGTAAGAGGGAACTTCGACTGTCTGGAGATGAGGTCCACAATAACCCAAGGATCTATCCGGAGATGAGGTCCACAATATGGTCAAGGACCTAACTAATAAGTTTGGCAAGAAAATAAAACGAAGTAAGGCAATGGACAAGGGTATGTGGAAGAAAAAATCCATATTTTGGCGACTTCTTTACTAGAAAGATATCGAGATCCGTCATTGCATTGATCTGATGCACGTCGAGAAGAATGTGTGTGAGAGTCTGGTAGGGCTACTGCTGAATATTCCCGGGAAGACAAAGGTCAGGTTGAACGCACGCCTTGATCTATAGGAGATGAATATTCGCAGTGAACTCCTGCCTGTAACAGATGCAGAGACAAGCAGAGTGTACCTCCCTCCAGCTTGCCACACATTGTCAAAGGATAAGAAGATCGCAATGCTATCATACCTCAGAGATATCAAAGTTTCATCAAGCTATTTAGCAAGGATAAGTAAGTACGTCAAATTGGACGAGCTAAAACTGGTTGGAATGAAGTCTCATGATTGCCATGTGCTCATCACGTAAATCTTGCCAATTGCTTTCAAAGGCATTCTACCACCCAAAGTCCGTCACACGATCCAACGTCTGTGTGCCTTCTTCAATGCAATCGGTTAGAAGGTAATAGATCCTGAAGACCTAGATGGATTGCAGACTGATATTGCCAATACCCTCTATCACATGGAGATGTTTATTCCTCTGTCTTTCTTTGATATCATGACTCATCTCCCTATACATCTCGTGAAGCAAACAAAATTATGTGGCCGTGCATTTCTAAGAGAAACGTATCCATTCGAGAGGTACATGGGAGTTCTGAAGTCTTACGTGAGAAACAGTCAAAACCAGAGGGGAGCATCATTGAAGGTTACACGACCGAAGAGGTTATTGAATTTTGTGTTGATTATATGGCTGAGGTCGATCCTATTGGAGTACCAGCGTCTCATCACGAAGGAAGGTTATCATGTGCTGACACAATAGGCAGGAAAAGAGTTGTGCCTGGTCGAGCCTCCTATTCACAGGCTCATTTCGCTGTGCTCCAACATATGGCAGAAATTGCCCCATACATTGAGGAGCATTTAGTGGAAATCCGACAGGAGAACATGGAGCGATCGGACACATGGATTAACAGAGAACATAACTCCAGGTTCAACGAATGGTTCAAGAAGCGTATTACAATGTCGACGGATGATTCAACTGAGACAGAACGGTTGTTGGTGATGGGACCGTGTTGGGAGATAGACACATGAAAAGGATACGATATCAACGGTTACACGTTTTACACCGTACAACAAGATGACAAAAGCACAGTGCAAAACAGCGGAGTCTGTATAGATGCATTCCAGGATCAAGTTGGGTTCAGCATATACTATGACCGCATTGAACAGATCTGGGAGCTGAACTACATGAGATTCAAAGTCCCTCTGCTTCGATGCCGTTGGGTGAATATACGCACCGGTGTCAAAGTCGACAAGGGACTACTATAATGTTGTATAATGTGTGTGTATTGGGACTTCTTTATTCTGAGATACTGTATAATGGGACTACTATAATATTGTATAATGTGTGTACACTAGGACTTCTTTGGTTCTGGATATATTACTTTTGTGTATAAATTTAATGGATAAAGTTATATTGCGATAGAGATGAAGTTGCATTGATGTTAGTTGGTGACCGACCTATTATCTGTATTATCTCCTACCTTTCAAAATTATATTCAAAGATTTATTCTCCTTCCTTTAAAAATTAAATTCAAAGATTTAAAAATAAATTCAAAGATTTATAATCCTCCCTTTCTCCTGCCTTTCAAAAATACTTTCAAAAGTTTGAGAATTTTGACATATGACAAATGATTGAATTTCTTCCTCTCCTCTTCTTCTTTCTTTATTTCCAATCCCTCTTCTTCTTGATTAAATTATTTTTTTCATTTTATGATGTTGCAAGCTATTTAGAGGATGTCGCAGCACGATGGAACACCGTCGGTGACAACTAGTGGGTCCACAAGGACACGGGCCCCTAGGAGCGGCAATAGAATCCCAAGGGAGAGGTACACCATAACAGAGGTGGACCTCCTAGGAAAGCCGACCGCACCCAAGAATGTGCGCAAGAAATTTAGCTCCACATGTGGGATAATAGGGAGGCAGACCTTCACGATCTTGGTTGATAACATCAAGGATGTGCCGGACATTGAGAAGGAATCTGCATGCCTGAAGTTCAAGGAGAGCTTCGACTATCCTACAGCCGACGAGGAAACGCTAAAGACTATGGCCTTCAAGTCTTTTGGAACTGCTTGGAAGAACTTTAAGTCCAAGCTAGTCAACGAGTACATCAACAACCCCAGCGCAAGGGAGCCTTTTGGGGAATGCCCCTTGCTCACGCAAGAGGTGTGGGAGCAGTTCGTCGAGAAGGAATCAACTGAGGGAGCTCGAGCGAAAGCCGAGGCTTATAGGGCAGTCCAGGCTCGGAACGTGCACCCGCACCAACTTGGCACCGGGGATATGCCAGGAAGCTTGAGCAATGGCAGAAAGAGAATGAGGCGGCAGAGGCGTCAAACACGTTACCTCCTTTTGCCGATATCCCGCACCCAAGGGCAAGGAGCTAGGCAAGGGCAAGGGTTGTGAAGAATAGCGATGGAAAAATCACTTTGCCAAATGCCCAAGATCAACAAGTTTACGAAAATATTGTAAGTGTCTCTCCTTAATATGTTTATTTTCTTTACACAAATTGTACTCTCGATTTATACTGAACTCACTGGTACTACAGAAAGAGTTGATTGTCGTGAGACAGATTTCCCAAGAGGCCTACTCTTCTAGACACGAGGATGACATTCTCACTCAAGCGTTAAGCAACAACGAACATCGTGAAAGGACTAGGGGTGTTTGCGCTTCCGTCCCCTGGAAATATGGATTTCCATAATACGCGGGCCAGTACAAGAAGCGGGCCTTGTCAAAGGCGGAAAAAGATGCCCGACTGGTCGAGAAGATCCGGGAGCAGGTCAGAGCCGAGCTAAGCTCTGAACTACAGGCCAAGGTGCAAGACATGGCTACAAAGATTAGGGAAGAGATACGACAAGAGCAGCAGACCGCCGAGCATGCCGTCGTTCCGCACCGAGATAGTCCTACACAAAGGCGGAGCAGTTGTGCGTCAACTATGGCAGAACCTCAACAACCAGTCCCAGCCGCCGTCGATCAAATAACGGTAAAACTCTCAGCCACAATGCATAACAGTTGATGTGGACAAGGGTCCCGATCTTCCGAAAGGTTCTGGTAATTACTCGATTTGGTGGAGTCGCAACACAAGTCGATCCGGCTTCTGAACGAATACACGCTCTTGAGCCCCGCAATCGCAGCACCACGTCTCCTCAGGTTATCGACCAGCATGGCATGGTCGACCTCGCCAAGAAGGCTAATCCCTGCTTGCAAATCAAAGAACACAAACAAGAACAAGAAAGATTGCAACCAAAATTGCGAATATATGATTAAACTCACAAGTTGGGGTCTCACAAACCGAAGGAACGGCGAAACTGTTCTTGACAGATTAATCTAAGCAAAACCCAAACCCTAAAGGTAGAGACAGATATGAATATATGGAGTTTAGGGGCGTGCAAAGACCCCTGGACAAAACCCTAATGGGTTCCCACACGATACACGGCCCAAAGGCCCAAATACGATGACGCAGCACCGGGACAGATTCTGGACGTTAACTTGTTCGGTCTGTTCCCGATGACTTAGGATGAATTTAGAATTGGAACCAAAACCATTAGAAAGATTATCTTCTTAGCTTTCCATCCATATAAAGAACGCCCCAATCCGAGCATGTATGCGACCTGGGCACCCATTTTAGTGCCGACTGGTCCTGGACTCCGAAACATACTCGAAGTTGACTTGGTTCGGGCCTTCACCTTGACTTGAACTCCCTTGCTGGTCCTCCACGCCTATAAGCCCCTCTCTAAGTGTCTCCTTGTCTTCTCCATCATTCCTAATCATAATATAATTACTACGTAGCAATATATTCTCAAAATCATATAAAGAGAAACTTAGGAACAAACTCACCTGTAAATTCAATTGTTTCGCGCGAGCTCTTGTGATTGGACCTTGAATGTCCAATGGAGGATTGTTATGTATATCCGAAGGAGTGATGCCTCATCATCCTCCCCCTCTTGAATTGGAGTCATCCTCGACTCAAGCTCATCTTCTTCTCCCAAGTAAGGCTTCAAATCTAAAATGTTAAAGGTGGGACTAACCCCAAACTCGGAAGGCAACTCAAGTTTATATGCATTATCATTAATCTTCTCAATTATTTTGAAAGGACCATCCGCTCTAGGCATCAACTTAGACTTTCTCAAAGTGGGAAATCTATCCTTTCGCAAGTGCAACCAAACTAAATCACCCGATTCAAGTTTCACTTCTTGCCTACCTTTGCTACCAGCAATTCTATACTTTTCATTCATCTTTTCAATGTTGTGCTTAGTTGTCTCATGCATTTTTAAAATAAAATCAGCTCGTTCCTTAGCATCAAGGTGAACCCTCTCAGAAGTAGGCAAAGGCAAGATATCAATAGGAGCACGGGGGTTGAATCCATACACTACCTGAAAAGGACTTACCTTTGTAGTTGAATGTGTGGCCCGATTGTATGCAAACTCCACATAAGGCAAACATTCTTCCCACATCTTCAAATTCTTCTTCAAAATAGCCCTCAACATGGTGCCCAAAGTGCGGTTGACGACCTCCGTTTGTCCATCTGTTTGTACGTGACATGTTGTAGAAAATAACAGCTTTGTACCCAATTTGTTCCATAGCATGCGCAAAAAATGACTCAAGAATTTTGCATCACAATCTGAAACAATAGTAGAAGGCATACCATGCAAACGAACAATTTCTTGGAAAAAGAGGTCAGCAATATGAACAGCATCATCACTTTTATGACATGTTATAAAATGTGTCATCTTATAAAAACGATCCACCACAACAAAAATGATATCCCTCCCCCTCTTAGTCCTAGGCAATCCCAAAACAAAGTCCATAGAAATATCTACCCAAGGAATAGAAGAAACAGGAAGAGGCATATACAAACCATATGGATTCAAGCGAGACTTACCTTTTTGACAAGTAGTGCAACGTGCCACAAACCGCTCAACATCTCTTCTCATCTTGGGCCAAAAGAAATGGGGGGCCAAGACATTCTCTGTCTTCTTAGCACCAAAATGTCCCATCAATCCTCCTCCATGCGCTTCCTCAACAAAAGACGAACAGAGCCAAATGGAATGCATAGACGGTTAGCTCTAAACAAAAATCCATCATTGAGCACAAATTTGTTCCAAGTACGTCCCTCTTTGCAATTCAACATCACTTCCTTAAAATCAAGATCAAGCACATATTGTTCTTTTATTGATTCAAGTCCAAAAATCTGACAATCAAGTTGGGACAACAAAGTATAACGCCTAGATAAAGCATCAGCAATCACATTATCCTTCCCTCTCTTGTGTTTGATGACATAAGGGAAAGATTCAATAAATTCAACCCATTTAGCATGTCTATGATTCAGATTATTTTGAGAACGAAGATACTTAAGCGATTCATGATCAGAATGAATAACAAATTCTTTAGGCCACAAATAATGACGCCACGTCTCTAAAGAACGTACAAGTGCATATAATTCTTTATCATATGTGGAATAATTCAAAATAGGACCATGCAATTTCTCACTAAAGTATGCAACGGGCTTACCATCTTGCATCAAAACACCTCCAATGCCAACTCCACTAGCATCACATTCTAACTCAAAAATCTTACCAAAATTTGGAAGTTGCAGCAATGGCGCATGTGTAAGCTTGTCCTTCAAAGTGTCAAAGGAGTCCTCTTGATTCTTTCCCCAACGGAACACCACTCCTTTCTTCGTCAACTCATGTAAGGGTGCAGCAATGGTGCTGAAATCTTTGACGAACCGGTGATAGAATCCTGCAAGACCAAGAAAACTTATCACCTGTGTGATTGTTTGGGGAACCGGCCAGCTCTGTATGGCATCAATTTTCGTCTCATCCACCTCAATTCCCTGTGGAGTAACAACAAATCCAAGAAAAGAGACTCGTTCCGTGCAAAAGATGCACTTAGCAAGGTTAGCAAACAAACGTGCATCACGTAAAACATTAAAAACAGAACGTAAATGATCCATGTGTGCTTCCAAAGAATTGCTATAAAGCAGGATGTCATCAAAGTAAACTACCACAAAGCGACCAATAAAAGGCCTTAAAACCTCATTCATTAAATGCATGAAGGTGCTAGGTGCGTTAGTTAAACCAAAAGGCATTACTAACCACTCATACAACCCGAATGTGGTCTTGAAGGTTGTTTTCCATTCATCCCCAAGTTTCATTCTAATTTGGTGGTAGCCACTACGCAAGTCAATCTTTGTGAAAATAACAGAACCACACAACTCATCAAGCATGTCGTCTAGCCTAGGAATAGGATGACGATATCGAATAGTAATATTATTGATGGCTCTACAATCAACACACATTCGCCAAGTACCATCTTTCTTAGGAACCAAAAGTACAGGCACTGCACAAGGACTAAGGCTTTCACGTACATACCCACGGTCCAAAAGTTCTTGGACTTGCTGCTGAATTTCCTTAGTCTCCTCGGGGTTGGTTCGATAAGCAGCACGGTTTGGCAATGTTGCTCCCGGGATCAAGTCAATTTGATGCTCTATCCCTCTCATAGGTGGCAGCCCCGGGGGTATCTCCTCTGGAAAAATGTCCTCATACTCCTGCAAAAGGTTAGTGACAGCAGGAGGTATCGAGCTAGCAATATCATCTAAAGAAAACAAAGCTTGTTTGCATATCAAAGAATAGCAAATATCATCATCAGAAATTTCAGCAAGGTCACATTTTGTTGCAAGCATAACACCACCCTTCAATTTAATCCCCTTGGCCTTAGAACTAGGTGTTTGCTTATAATTTTTAGGTGGAAAACATATTTAGCAACTTGCTGCTTTTCGGATTCAACAACTTTCAAACTAGCAGCTCGATCTTTATCAGCTTGTACAATTTCAGCAGGGGTCAAAGGAACCAAAGTAATTTTCTTTCCTTTATGCACAAAAGTGTATTTATTACTTCTACCATGGTGTGTAGCATCATTATCATGTTCCCAAGGACGACCCAACAAAAGTGAACAAGCTTGCATAGGAACCACATCACAATCAACAGAATCAGCATACGAACCAGTGGAAAATGAAACTCTGCAAGCTCGTGTTACCTTTGCTTTTCCAGAATCATTTAACCACTGGATATGGTATGGATGTGGGTGTAAGCGTGTGGTCAAGCCAAGCTTCTTGACCAAGTCAGAACTCACCAAATTATTGCAGCTACCTCCATCAATGATCACACGTGCACGACGATTGTTGATGACAAAGAAAATCTGGAAAAGATTATGGTGTTGCAACCTCTCAGGTTGTTGTACCTATGTGCTGAGCACCTGCTGTATAATGATGTTCATGTAGGCTGCCGTGTCCTCACGACCAAGGACTTCGGCATCCTTAGCATCAACTTCTTCTTCTTCTTCCTCATCTTCAACATCGAAGGTGCTGATGTAGCCATCTTCTGTGGCAATGTATGCCCATTGACTAGGGCAATCTTTTTGCACATGGACAAATCCATGGCAGCGGTGGCACTGAATGTTGGGAGTGCGCCCCGTCGAAGCGACGGATGAGGCACTCTTGGCGGGTACCTGCGAAGAACTTTTACCTGAATCTATGGGTCGTGGGGGAGGTGGTTTTGGCATTGCAGAAACTCCGGACGCAGCTGGTCACTTGCTCGCTGGTGGAGGTGCCCGGAAAGAGGTGGCCTTGGTCAGCCCCGAAGGTGGCGTCGTGCACGGAGTGTACGTACTTGCCTTGTTCTTGCCCTGCTGATCACGCCCCTGCAATTCCTTCTCTGCAAGCATAGCAAACTGAAACAACTGGTTGATAGTGTTAAATTCCTTATAATCAACTATGTTCTGAATTTCAACCCTCAAACCCAAATAAAAACGACAAATAGCATCCTCGGTCCCCTCCACTATGCTACAACGCATCAATCCCTTTTGTAGCTCACCATAGTAATCCTGTACAGATTTATCCCCTTGTTCTAAACGCATCAGTTTCTTGCTTAAATCTCTATGATAAGAAGGAGGAACAAATCTATCGTGCATAGCTACCTTAGGTTCTTCCCAAGTAGTAGGTAAAGCACCCTCTACAGCTAACCCAGTCCACCAAATGATAGCAAAATCTTTAAACTCACTAGTGGCTTGTCTTACTCTATGTTGCTCAGGCACAAGGTGGGCACTAAACTTTTGTTCTACTGTCATCTCCCAATCAAGGTATCGCTCGGCATCATAATAACCAGAAAAAGATGGTAGTTTAAACTTAACCTTAGCATAAGGATCATCGGCCGCATGATTATTATTACCTTGATGGTGGTGGTGATTTGGAGTGCCACCCATACCTGTGCGGTTTGTGCGAAGACGACGTCGTAGCTGTGCTTGCCTTGTAGCTTGTTCATCAATATTGCCACTGGAATCATACACCGTGTCTTCTGGCAAATGAGCTCTGGTGTTGCTGCCGCTCACATCTTCATTGGCTGGTTGTCGCGTCTCCAATGCAGCAACCCGATCAGTAAGCGTGGACACCCATTTGTCCAACCTCTCCATGTAGTTGCCGAGATCAAGTTCAATGAGGGCTTCAGTGATAGCCCTGGTGACTGCCTCCTTCACCTCTTAGTGAGTGTTTTCTACAATAGATTGTAGCTGCTCTTGACTGACACAATCCTTGAAATCCTTGGGAGTCCTCTCCTCACCGTCACCTGCCATCGAAAACACAGAAAAACAGCAACAAACAGTGAAGGTTATCCCTAATAATCTACTACGTAGGTGTAGTGGGGCCTCTCAACAATTCAACAAAGTGGTGCACCTTACCAAGCTCTTATAAGGTTCTTACCAGCAAAGGCAAAGGATACCTGGAGAAAGGCGTAGGCGGCGATTGCAAGGATCAAGAACCTGTGCTGTCCGGAAGTAGTATGTGGAGCTAGGAAGGCTGAATAAAAAATATGAGTGGTACACAATTCAATGACAGATAGTAATGCTGAATAAAAATCCCAAGTTACTCGCCTTAGTTGTTGGTCTATTTGTGTCCTAGAAAAGTTGTGGTAACAAGGAAGGAGCAAGTATGACAGTGGGTAACAGCAAGGAAAGCAAGGAAACACGGACAAGGCAAACTTCGACGAGATTCGCAAAACCGTAATACCGCGCAAGGCTAGAGGCTCAACGGAGCGGATCGAGAGCCGAAGCACTAGTAGAAATCAACTTTTTTTCTTTTTTTATTTTCTTTTTTCTATTCTTTTTTCTTTTCTTTTTTTTTATTTTCTTTTTTTCTCAACCAGGAAGCACAAGAATAGGCACACCTCAAAGCTTCAGCTCAAACGGAGTTAAAATGTGGCCTATGGAATTTCTATAGAAACTTTGAAAGAACATGCACAAACTTCAGAGCTCGAACAGATAATTTTGTAAGCCAAATTTCGGAAATCTGGTTTTGCCAACGGATGTAAAAAATTTTTCTCTTGTCCAAAAAGTAAAATTTTGCCTGATTTCGAGTCCGTATATGAAAGTTATGGTTGTTTGAAGTTTGGGCTACCGACTAGGTTTTTCGAGAAGGAAATACAACCAAATCGGTTTTATGGTGGAAATGGATATGGTGGCAGCGGAGTACGGAAAAGTGTTCTGGCGTTGCGTGGTGATCTTGGTTGGTGCTTATGATGGCGGAAACGGTTTTCAAATGATGAACCCTAGCACATAGGATGAAAGGTGGCGGCTAGGGTTACAAGGGAAAAACACACGACTAGACTAAAACACGCACTAAACCAGCAACAAAGACCTTAAACTAGGACTCTGACTCAACACTACAGACTCTGAAATTGAATTATGCAAGGGCAAAACACTGTCTAGGATGGGGAAAAACTATCGACTAAAATTTTGTTTGGCTTTTCTGTAGACTCTAGGATAACGACGAAATCAAAAACTAATCTAGGGTAAGAGCGAACCTGACGGTAAACCTAAAGCTCTGATACCACTTGATGTGGACAAGGGTCCCGATCTTCCGAAAGGTTCTGGTAATTACTCGATTTGGTGGAGTCGCGTCACAAGTCGATCCGGCTTCTGAACGAATACACGCTCTTGAGCCCCGCAATCGCAGCACCACGTCTCCTCAGGTTATCGACCAGCGTGGCATGGTCGACCTTGCCAAGAAGGCTAATCCCTGATTGCGAATCGAAGAACACAAACAAGAACAAGAAAGATTGCAACCAAAATTGCGAATATATGATTAAACTCAACAAGTTGGGGTCTCACAAATCGAAGGAACGGCGGAACTGTTCTTGACAGATTAATCTAAGCAAAACCCAAACCCTAAAGGTAGAGACGGCTATGAATATATGGAGTTTAGGGGCGTGCAAAGACCCCTGGACGAAACCCTAATGGGTTCCCACACGATACACGGCCCAAAGGCCCAATGCACCGGGACGATTCTGGACATCAAATTGTTCGGTCTATTCCCGATGACTTAGGATGAATTTAGACTTGGGACCAAAACCATTAGAAAGATTATCTTCTTAGCTTTCCATCCATATAAAGAACGCCCCAATCCGAGCACGTATGCGACCTGGGCACCCGTTTTAGTGCTGACTGGTCCTGGACTCCGAAACATACTCGAAGTCGACTTGGTTCGGGCCTTCACCTTGACTTTGAACTCCCTTGCTGGTCCTCCACGCCTCTAAGCCCCTCTCTAAGTGTCTCCTTGTCTTCTCCATCATTCCTAATCATAATATAATCATTAGGTTGCAATCTATTCTCAAAATCATATAAAGAGGAACTTAGGAACGAGCTCACCTGTAAATTCAATTGTTTCGCGCGAGCTCTTGTGATTGGACCTTGAATGTCCAATGGAGGGTTGTTATGTATATCCGAAGGAGTGATGTCCTCATCAACAGTCTTAACAAATCCTTCTAATATAGTATTCTAAAAATATGGATGAATCTATCGTAGGAACCGGCAAACTACGTGCTATTAGTTAAGGTGATGTCGTCCTTCATTGTTGCGGTGGTCGAGGGACTTGCCTTTAAGCCGACCCCAGATACAAGAGTGCATGGGGTGCAACTGATGGTCGACACGGCGATGGTGCAAGTTGACATGGTCAAGAACGAATGGGCCCATTTGCCACTGTAGCATCCACCGAATGACGAGATCCTAACCCTAGGAGCTGCACGTGGAAGTTTTATCCAATGGCTCAAGGAGCTCATTGAAATCAAGTTGACTCCGAGGTCAGCCACTGCACCGAGCACTCAGCCGCTGCCCCGACCGGCACCTTCTCCTTCCGCCCCTCCAGCCCCTTCAGCTCCCGCTGCTCCACAAGGTGACATGGAGGCCGCTAGCATGGCCATTAATCCCCCACCGCTCAAGAAATCAAGGAAGGTGCATTCCTCTCCTCCGTAAATAACTAACAAAAAACCCGCGGCAAGGGTGATAGGAAGAGCCCAATGCAAGGCGAAGCCCTCACGTCTACAACCAAAGAAGCTAGACATGAGCAAGAGCGTACCTCCGACGTTGTTCTCACTAGGCATGCATTTGGTTGGAGACGATGCCCTACAAACGATGGGCAACACGTGCAGGGAGCTCCACCTCCACTACATGGAGAGGACAAGCAAAAGGACGAACAAGGACAATGACATCATAGGCCATCACGATAAAGAACCATTTTTGGGCTTGAAAACTACATTGCCATATACTTCAAGGACTTGTTCAACCTCTACAGACTACAAGCGGTGGACACAAGTCTACTCAAGTGTTACTCCTTGTAAGTATTCTTGTGTTCCTCAATTTTGGTAAAAACAATTCTTATAACACGCTTATAAAAGCGTTTGTCTTATGTGTAGACTTAGTTGGAAGTGGTGATAGAGAAATGCACCGGAAGGGGCCTTCCTGGATCCATAAATTGTCACGGTCGCCAATCTAGAACACAAGAAGGCCATAGTGGACTACATTTTTGAGACCTTGTTGGCCCAACAAGACAAGGAGTACTTTCTTTGCGCCTATAATCAATAGTAAGTGTGTACCCTAAATATATGCAATTGCATGACACATAGTGCTTTAGAACTTAAATTTCACTATATTAATGCCGCAGTGCCCATTGGATCCTTCTGGTTATTGCGTCAAAGTGGAGTACATGCCACTATGTAAACTCCAAAATCACTAAGACGTATGACTAGACCCCGATCCAAGAAGCAATCAATGAAGCGTGGGAAACATATGTGGAGAAAGTAGGCCAGCATAACAATTACCAAAAAACCCTCATCCACAAAAAGGACATCCCCGTCAAACAACAAGTAGGCGACCAGTGCGGATTCCATGTGTGCCACAACATGCGACTTCGTACAACAACAAGTTCAAGACTATGACCGAATTTAAGGTTTGTGATTTCAATTGTGATATATACTAACTACTTTAAATTTTATATATATATATATATATATATGTTGATCAACTAATTTTGAACTATGTACATGTAGGAAAATATATCCAAGTCTACGCCTACCAGCTTCGATGGGGCTAGAGAAGAGATAGCGGACTTTATTGTCCATGAAATAGTACATCCCAAAGGAATGTGTACAGTAAGAGTATAGGGTTAAAGTCCGGTAAAGGATAAACTTTTTTCAACATTTTGGAATTAATGTCAGACATGTAAATATGTAACACTTATGATATTATTAAATTACAATTTTGTCTAATGTCTTTTATACTTGCAATGTGAATAGTGGATGTGTATATGAATAGATGCATGAGAATGTCATATGTATGTGAATGTATGTGAAATATCTCTGTTTCTATTATTTTTGTAGGGGCATGGCTAGCAAAGGCCTGAGGATAGCCAAAAAAACATAATATTTTTTGGGAAAAACTCATCGGTGACGGGCTTTAAATTAAGCCCGATGGAGATGTTAGTCATCAGTGACGGGCTTAAGTTAAAGCCTAATTGAGATGTTAGTCATCCGTGACAGGTAATAAATAGGGTCCGTTTGAGATTATATCATCGGTGTCAGGCCCTTGTTTGACTGGTCTTCTAGGTCAAACATATCGGTACGGCCGGGCTGTAGTTTAAGCCCGACAAAGATAAGTGCATCGGTGATGGGCCTTTGCCCGACAGAGATGACTTCTCACAACACTGACCTTTGTGTCGTGACGGACGCCATACCCAACACAGATGAGGGTTGCCGCTCGATTGAGATGAGGATGACCGTTGTACTGGCAAGCTATTCGTGCATGCAGCTTTTGGCTTGCCCAAGGAAGCAGAAAGCAAGCAACAACTATATAATATAGCCTAACGGATGACATCGTTAATTTTACAGCCAACGATGGGTGGTATTATTGATCCTGCTCTAACTACACCATATGTCATTATCATCTAACTATATTGTGTTATGTCTGGTCTTGGATTTTGTTCCAATGCTTCTCACCCCTTGGCCTCTTCTCACTCCATGTCGTTTGTCGGAGCACGAGTCCCCGACAGCGAGGAAGCAAGGGCTTTCCTTTGAAGATTTGGTCAGGAGACGAGTCGGGCTCGAATCACCCTTAGGAATCAGATGGCCATAATATGAATTGTAGGGTTACACGGAGGCTACGATAGCATAAAATAATTTTTCTACCACGTAAGCCAGGAAACCTTGCAAGTAAGGGTCTATAGAATGTTACCAATTGACGTGCAGAACAGCAGAAGGATTACGTTGGAGAAGTCGACCCAACATATGCACGTTTGGAAGTGTAGCTGACCTCAAACAACACTCTACTGACCTCAGATGGTGCCTTACCGACCTCACCGACATCGGGTCCGGTTCGCCCGACCCCGCCGACCTCGGCTCGTGTTACCGACCTCGACCTTTGGTACGTCTCGCCCGACGCCACTTGGATTCGTCGATGCCGACGACGCCATGCCGATCCGCCCAGCCCTTCAACCGCCCGACTCAACCGCTGATTTAAGTTCGGTTAGTTGGATTTCGTGGAGATTCAATGCCGCTGACTTACACCGCAACGTAGCGATGTCTCTACCAGTATCCACACATCCAGGGAGAGAACTCCGAACACCCGTGTGCTAGCACGCAATGCACAGCTAGGGTTTTGGCTCGGACGTGGGAAGGGTTTCTGTGGAGAAGATTGATCTCGGCTATGTGTTGCGCATAACAGCTCTCCACCCCTCGCTCCATTATATAGAGATGCCGACCGGACTTCGTAAGCCCACAGGACTCTATATTTAAATAGGATATTATCCGCTTTGAGTCGTATCCGAGTCAAACTCGTATAAACCGTTCTAACCCGTTAAGTGTGTGACCCAATAGGTTCGTGTACAATTGGCCCCGGCCCAAAACACCTTTTCGGCCGGCCTATCAACAGCAGCCCCTAGCAGAACATATTGATACCAAAATATACACAAAGATCATATCGGCTGAACCTGTAATGTGTGCACAAATTCCTTTGCCTCACGATATCAATTAAGCTATAGGTAAGACTCGTGCCTTCCTATCTTTAGCTTAATCATTCACTCGATCTCGTATTGGATTTATATATATATATTTATATATATATATATATATCTGTTGATTGACTCCTCAATCAACTCAGCATGGCCATGCACTTCCATAATCCATTACATCGAGGGGCCCAGAGATATCTCTCCCATAGGAGGAGCAAATTCCATCTTGATCATTCATATCCCACTACATGTTTCATAGCAAATCTGAAGACTATTTTTATAACTATCCAGTTACGGTATAGCGTTTGGTAGTCCCTAAGCGGGCTACTACACCTGTTGGAATCCATGATGGTCTCAGGTCTAAGGACTTTGCACCAACACTACTTGAGACTAACTAATGGCACATTAATTCATTGTAGTCTCTCAAGGTGGATCTATCCAACAACATGTTCTCTAACATGTGTTCACGTATATTAATTTCGTATCTCCATACCATGATCTATGAGACATGATCATCAATCAATAAACATGCTGATCTTAGAATCATATTTGTCCCATAGATATGATATATGATCAGAGATCATTTAGAAATAGATCCATACATAATGAGTCTCATATAAGTGTTAACGACCAAATTTGGTAACCAAATCCCTGGGTATTAGCCGATTCACATTAGATTTGCAGTATCGGCTAAGTTATCAATGTAGATGATTACTACCCTAACACGCTTTTAGCCTAAGTGATTTATATTGTCTCGGCATAGCCGATCTATCCCAATCACTTAGTTTACGTGCGCTTTGGAATAGTAATTATGTATAAATTGATGCCTTCAACCGATCCTGTAGGATCTAATTTTAACCTTAACGCATATCTGGTTGTTTCTCATTGGTTATAGGATTAAACCAACTGGCACGCCTTAATCACCAAAGGTAGCCAAGAACGGACCTGCACTGGAGTTGAGCAGATCTCCCAGGCCAGCGCGTTGGAAAGATTTCTCATCAACACGCTTCTTGGCACGCCTGGTGGGACCATCAGCAGATCGCTAAAGCCGACGCAATGGTTAACATCAAGAGCCCCGAGATCACTGAGGAGAACATCGTTCCTGTCAAGATGGAGCAATTGTCGGCTGAACACCTAGCCGACTACAAAAAGATGGTGGAAGAGCTGCAAGCCAACTATCTGCAACCCTTCACCCAGACCAGATCTGGGGCTGTCCACCAGAAGTATAAATTCAACATGGAAGACTTCAAGGCATCCTCCTCAGACGATACGAAGGGAAAACACAAGATGGAGGATTCGGGCCTACACACACTACAGGACCGAATTGATTCGACCGTACATCACGCCCTCATCAATCAGAGTGGCATACTGGTCAACACCCTCAACAATATGATTGCCACTGTGGTCGACTCAAAGATTGCCGATCAACTGCAGAAGGGGCCAACCTACTTCACCGACGGCCAATTCCCGGGCTACAGGGTGTTGGCAACCCAAAATCGGTCGACACCACCACCAACACAGCAGAATCCACCAGGAGGAGTCCCCATTCAGCCGAATGCCTCTGCATCGGCTCCAAGGCCGTCGCCCAATATCCTGAATCGGCAGCAGCCTCCTTCCCAGGAGTACCTGGCCAGCATGTTCGATCTCAATCAACGGCCAGAGCCGGTTGACAACCTTCTCCCAGGATCACAGTACAATTCCGGCGGCCGCTGGCTCTTCCCTGACCAATCACCACCGCCGGTAAATCGGCCACCTCCTGCCGTCAATCCACCTCAGTATCAGTATCAGGGAGGCCAGCATGACCAACATTATCGGCCGCAGACGCCGCCACCTCAGTATCGGCAAGGACCCATCCAGTACGAACAGTACGAGCCAATACAGCAAGCTCAAGGCAACTGGACTTGGGCCAATTTGATTGCCGACGTAATGCACAATCAATTCGGCCTAAAACCCAAGGACTCTGGTAACATGTATCGGTATCCATATCCAGAGCATTTTGAGAGGGTACCACTGCCGAACTGATACAAGGTCCTAGACTTCTCCAAATTCTCTGGGCAAGACAATGTTTCCACATACGAGCACGTCAGCCGATTCCTGGCGTAGTGCGGGGAAGCATCGGCTACATATACCCTCAGAGTCCATTTGTTCCCGCTTTCATTATCGGGATCGACCTTCACATGGTTCTCTTCACTGCCATACAACTCTATTGAAAGCTGGGCCGATCTCGAAAAACAATTCCACAGCTATTTCTACACCGGCAACCACGAGATGAAGTTGTCGGACTTGACCAGCATCAGGCAACGGCATGATGAATCGGTCCAAGAATGCATTCAGAGATTCAGAGAAATGAGGAACCGATGCTACAGCCTGGTGTTGTCAGATTCCCAGCTAGCCGATCTAGCCTTCCACGGCCTCTTGTCGCCGATCTGGGAGAGGTTTTCGGCTCAGGACTTTGATAGCCTGGCACATTTGGCACAAAAAGTGGCGGCCCACGAGCAACGCTTTCAGGAGTCCAAAAAGGCCGCCAAGAATGTTGCCCACGTCGTCATCGAAACCAATTCAGATACAAGCGACGACGATGCCAAAGTGGCAATAGCCGAATGGACCAAGAACAAGAAAGCCATCGTTTGCCAGTGGTTGCTGAAAATGGCCAAGGAGGAGAATTACGACTTCGACATCACCAAAGCCGATAGGATCTTCGACTTATTGCTTAAGGAGAGGCAAATTCGGCTACCAGACAACCACGTCATCCCATCAGCCGATGAGCTCAAAAAGAAAAGATACTGCAAATGGCACAACACCATATCCCACAACACGAACGATTGCAAGGAGTTCAGGCAGCAAATCCAATGGGCCATTGAAACTACGAAGATAAAGTTCGAAGAATCAGCCAAGCCGATGAAGGTTGATGGCAACCCCTTCCCAGTCAACATGGTCCAAACCGGCCACGGGCGAGCTGATCAGCAGCACCGAATGACGTACAGTTTAGCCAAAACAGTTAGTGCCGACTCGGGGTCACCCCACAGAGAGCCGATTGGAGATATGACTGCGTCAATCAACATGGTCCAAACCGGCCACGGGCGAGCTGATCGACAGCACCGAATGACGTATAGTTCAGCCGAAACAGTTAGCGTCGACTCGGGATCACCCCACAGAGAGCTGATTGGAGATATGACTGCGTCAATCAACATGGTCCACACCAACGCGCGATCGGCTGAACGTCGGCCCATGTAGGACAGCCTATTGCGATTCCACCGTAGGATTCAAGAGGAAGAAGAGAGCCGGCACGGCAGGTCAAACCAAAGGGCGCCGGATCGGCTGGGCATGGCGTATTACTGCCGCCATGACGGTTGTGATCCACATTGGCATTGCGAGTTCTTCAAGTTCTACTGGGAGCAAGGAATGAGATTGCCGACCCTCGAAAATTGCCCGGCATGTAGTGATTACAGAGAAGACGAATACAGGGAACCACAACTGGAGAGTTCTAACCGATTCGTCCCCCGAGCCGTTTGGCTCAATCAGCGTAAACCTTCTGTTCACGATCGGCTCGGCCCCATCCACCACGACTTCTTCCAGGAAGAAGATCAAGAAAAGGGCGACAGCAAGCAATCGGCCAACCCCCAATGGTGCCCTTCGAACCTCTTTACTAAAACGCAAAAGAGAAGCATCCAGCGGCTCAAGAGCGAGGGGCAGGAGGAAGAAGTACGGCGGATAATCCAACAACAACAACAACGTCAGCAAGGCACAAAGCGATGGCGCATCAAGAAGCAAGCAGCACCAGCCGACGAAAGCCCAGCCGACCAAGCTAGGAGGGCGAAAGGAAAAGGAAAAGTTGCTGCATCGGTTAACATGGTCTTTATACTGCCAGCCGAATTTGGTGCTACAGAAGCCGATGCAGACAACGTGGAGGATACCTTGGCAAGACTAGCTCTGTCCCCAGAGCAAGCTGTTTTCGAAAAATCGGACGGGACTGAGAATCAGCACCTCAAGCTGCTTTATGTGAAAGGGTTTGTTAACGGGAAGCCGATGTCAAAGATGTTGGTCGATGGAGGGGCCGCAGTTAACTTGATGCCCTATGCCACCTTCAAGAAGCTGGGCAAAGGAGTCGAAGATTTAATCAAGACAAACATGGTTCTCAAAGACTTTGGCGGCAATCCATCGAAAGCCAAGGGTGTTTTGAATGTGGAGCTGACCGTTGGCAACAAGACCATGCCCACGACATTTTTCGTCATCGACGGGAAGGGATCGTACAGCCTACTGCTTGGGAGGGACTGGATTCACGCAAACTATTGTGTCCCTTTCACAATGCATCAAAGTTTGATCCAATGGCAAGGCGACAAGGTCAAAATCGTGCTAGCCGACAGGTCAGTGAATGTCGCTAATGCCGATTTGTCGCTTTGGGAAATCGACGGTAGCGATTGCCTGTCCGGCAAAATCTGGCAAGCCGATTTTCTAAAGGTGTTCGATTCTGTTATACAGCCTATTGGAGATGAGGAACCTCAATTATTGCTTTGAAGGCGGTCGTGGAGGGCTCGAGCGTCTACAGCGAGGACACCGTGGACGACAACGATGGCAAACTTGGGCAAGGTTCCATGTCAGCCGACGAGTTAGAAGAAATTGATATAGGTCCAGGAGATAGGCCCATATATTAGCAAAAATTTGTCTTCTCGTTTTAGATCCAAGCTTGTTGATTTATTAAAGGAATATAAAGATTGTTTTGCTTGGGAGTATTTCGAGATGCCTGGTCTTAGCCCATCTATTGTTGTGCATCGGCTTCCCATAAAGCTCAGATATCGACAGTACAAACAGCCTTCCAGGAGGTTTAAAGCCGATATGCATGATGCGATCAAAGCCGAAATCACTCGGCTATACGATGCTAGATTTATTCGGCCTTGCCAATATGCAAAGTGGGTTTCAAACATAGTTCCAGTAATGAAGAAAAATGACAAACTTAGGGTGTGTATTGACTTCAGGGACCTAAACAAAGCTACCCCTAAGGACAAATACCAAATGCCCATAGTCGATTTCCTCGTGGATGCTGCTTCCGACCACAAAATCATAAGCTTTATGGATGACAATGCGGGCTACAATCAGATTTTCATGGCCGAAAAAGATATTCACAAGATTGCTTTCAGATGCCCAGGAGCAATCGGCTTATACGAATGGGTTGTCATGACATTTGGCTTGAAGAATACTGGAGCAACTTATCAAAGGGCCATGAACTATATTTTTCATGATATGATCGACTCTCTAGTGGAGATCTACATTGATGACATTGTCGTCAAATCCAGGGAGATAGAAGACCACATAGCCGATCTGAGAGGTTTTGGAAAGAACGAGGAAGTACGGCCTAAAAATGAACCCACTAAAGTGTGCGTTCGACTTGTCGGCCGGGCAATTTTTAGGGTTTCTTGTTCATGAGAGAGGAATAGAGGTTACACCAGGGAGCATCAATGCTATCAAGACAATTCAGCCTCCAAGGGATAAGAAGCAACTACAGTCTTTGATCGGCAAAATCAACTTCATCAGACGATTCATCGCCAATCTTTCAGAAAAGATAGAGCCGTTCACGCCTTTGCTTCGGCTGAAAGCCGGTCAAGCATTCACTTGGGGGGCAGAGCAGCAAAAAGCGTTGGACAATATCAAGGATTACTTAAGCTTACCTCCAGTTTTGATTTCTCCACAGAAAGGGATATCGTTCAAGCTATATCTGTCAGCCGACGAAAAGTCCATCGGCTCGGTGTTAATTCAGGAGATCGAAGGGAAGGAAAAGGCCATCTTTTATCTCAGCCGACGGCTGCTGGATGCAGAAAGAAGGTATTCGCCAGTGGAGAAATTGTGCATTTGCCTATATTTTTCATGCACAAAGTTAAGGCATTACTTGTTATCCAATGAATGCGCCGTGGTATGCAAAGCCGATGTAGTAAAGTACATGCTATTGGCTCCGGTCTTGAAAGGGCGAGTTGGGAAATGGATTTTTGCCTAGTTTGATCTAAGATACCAGGCGTCCAGGGCAGTTAAAGGACAAGCCATAGCCGATTTCATAGTGGAACATAGAGATGATTCGATCGGCTCAATGGAGATCATGCCTTGGACTTTCACGTTTGATGGCTCAGTTTGCACAAACGGATGTGGTATCAGCTTGGTTATCATATCCCCAAGAGGGGCAAGCTTCGAATTTGCCTTTTCAATCAACCCCCCACAAACAACCAGGCCGAATACGAAGCAATGCTTACGGGACTGCATCTTCTCAGGGAAGTCGAAGTCGACGCCATCGAAATCATGGGAGATTCACTATTGGTCATCAGCCAGTTGTTAGGAGAATATGAGTGCAAAAATAATGTGATGATGGTCTATTATCAAAGATGTCGAGAATTGATAGACAGCTTTCAGCTAGTCACATTGAAGCATATCCCCAGAGAGCAGAACACAGAAGCAAATGATTTAGCTCAAGGGGCATCAGGCTAAAGGCCGATGGCAAAAGATATTGGGGTAGAAATTGCCACCGTCACAGCCGACGACTGGAGGTTTGAAGTCTACAACTATCTACAAAATCCCTCCCAATCGGCTTCAAGGAAATTGCGCCACAAGGCTTTGAGATATGTTTTGCTCGACGAAGATTTGTACTATCGAACGATTGATGGTGTGTTGCTTAAGTGTCTCAGTGCCGATCAAGCCAAGGCGGCTATCGGAGAAGTGCATGAAGGAATCTGTGGCACGCATCAATCGGCTCACAAGATGAAGTGGCTACTTTGAAGGGCAGGGTATTTTTGGCCGACGATGCTGGAAGATTGTTTCAAGTACTACAAGGGCTGCCAGGACTGCCAGAAGTTTGGAGCTGTCCAAAGGGCACCAGCATCGCCTATGAACCCAATCATCAAGCCTTGGCCGTTCAGGGGTTGGGGAATCGATCGGCCAGATTAATCCACCCTCAAGCAAAGGGCACAAGTTCATTTTGGTGGCAACAGATTATTTTACCAAGTGGGTGGAAGCAATTCCTTTAAAGAAAGTTGATTCAAGGGATGCAATCGAGTTTGTTAAAGAGCACACTGTGTACTGATTTGGCGTTCCTCAGACCATAACTACAGATCAAGGGTCTATTTTCGTATCGGATGAGTTTGTTCAGTTTGCCGGCGACATGGGGATAAGGTTACTCAATTCTTCGCCGTATTACGCTCAGGCTAATGGGCAAGCGGAGGCTTCAAACAAAAGTTTAATCAAGCTGATAAAGAGAAAGATCGCTGAGTACCCGAAGCAATGGCAAATTCGATTAGACGAATCACTTTGGGCCTATCGGATGGCTTGCCACGGATTTATCCAAGTACCTCCATACAAACTGGTCTATGGACATGAAGTAGTGCTGCCATGGGAAAATATCATCGGCTCCAGAAGGATTCAGTTGCACGATCAGCTTACAGCCGATGATTACTACAACTTGATGATGGACGAGTCTGAAGACCTAGTTTTATCAAGGATGAGGGCCTTGGAAAAGGTAACTAAGGACAAGGAATGAGTAGCCCATCATTATAACAAAAAGGTTGCGCCTAAATCATTCGAAGAAGGCGAACTCGTTTGGAAATTGATATTGCCGATCGGATCAAGAGATAATAAATTTGGCAAGCGGTCACCAAATTGGGAAGGGTCTTTCAAGATCCACAAATGCATATCTAAATGAGCTTATATGCTAGAAGGTTTGGATGGAGATGTATTTGGAAGGGCTTTGAATGGCAAATATTTAAAGAAGTATTACCCAAGTGTATGGATCAACTCATGATTCGGCTATGGTTGTGTCGATTCGTGTTAGCCGAAGCGTTGTAGGATACGCGCATCGCCTTTAGAACGTTTTTACGCCAAGTTTTTTCCCCTAATTTTCCAGCATCGGCTCAGCCTAGCCGACGGCAACACAATTTTTTGATTTGATAATTTTATTAATGCTAAGGATACCATCAATAAAATTAAGGGGGCATACATGTATATTATCAGAAATCAGACTTAGCAAATTTTTTCGAGTTCAAAGTTTTCGAAGCATTCCAGGCGTGGTTGGCAAGCATGCACATGAGTGGCATTGATCAAGCTAAATACAAAAGAGTTTGAGCCGATTACAAGATGAACTGCGAGTTTGAAGTACAAGAATTCCTAGCCAACTATTACAAGTAGCTCAGCGTGAGAGGAAGTTGGTGATGGCCGATATCACCCTACAACGAATCCCATCTATCTTTTCAATGACCTTGGCATTGGCTGCATCATTCCCTAGGATCGGCTTCATCGCCCTGGCCATATCAGACAAATGTGAGACGGCCACCTTGAACTTCGCTCGTTAGTCCTCGATCTCCTTCGGCAGGCCGGCCACACGTTGTTCTTTGGCCAGAATGTCGGCTCTTCGACGTTGGCAAGTTCGGCTATCAGTTCCTCCCGATGCTTGCGAAGCCGATCAAGTTCAGCAATCGGCTCGGTCTTCAAAGCATCGAACTTGGCCTTCTCGGAGGTCATTTGTTGTTGACTGGCTTTGATGGTGGCCTCCAACGCTTGGTTCTCTCGATGATTGGCTATTCTCTGTTTAGCTCGTTCGAACTTGTCGAGGAAGCACTCTAGCCGTTTGGCTATGTCAGACAAGGTAGCCCGTAGGACCTCATCCGACACCACCACAGCCTTATCGACACCCTCATCAGGATCCAGAAACTCTGAGAGATCGAAGTCTAGAAGATCGGCTACAGACTGCAGGTTAGGAGACAGTTAGAAGGGTCGACAAAACTGATGAGCCGATTTATGAGGTTGGACGGAACTTACTCGGACAACTGGGACTAAGGTAGCCACATCTTCCGCATCGCCACCACCTGTAGCCATTGGCGTGTGCTCGCTCGATACGTGGGGGGCAGGTGTTGGAGCGCGAGGAGGCTGAAAAAAGATACAAGTCAGAAATCGATTGTGTTAATAAGAAGGATATGAAGGATAGTAGAACTTACCGAGGGAGGAGGAGCCGTTTTCTTCTTGGCGGTCAGTTTCTTTGCCTACAGACACAGAAGGCCGATGAATCATAATGGAAAAGGTGATGAGATTAAATGATGAAATGTGTTTACCGGTTGGGAACGAGGGACGCGTTTCGGAGGGCTTGGAGTTTTTTTGCTGGTATGCTCAGCCGATGGAGTCCGAGCATATTTGTCTGAAGAGCTCGTTTCAGCTGCGGTAGCGTTGACAGCTTGCTCCATTTCCTTGTCCCTAACTTCTTCTTCGAGGACCGCGTCCACGTCCGGATCGACTGGAGGCAGGTCGTTGGCTGAAGTTGGTTTCGGCTTCTTTGAAGCCCGTTTCTTTTTCTCCGCAGCCAGAGTAGCAGCAGTCGATGGCTTCGCCATTTTCAGTTGATGCAACAGCTCACGGGTTTGGTCGTGAAAAAGTGTAGCCACCTTCGGCGCATGGAAGCCGATGATTGACGAGGCTAGCCCGCAGCCGCCAGACAACACGCCAGGGGCATAAAGGATTGTTACCCCTGTGTTACTTGCATGTGGAGGGGAAGCGTCGGTTGTCTACAAAGGAATAAGGCATGGTTAATCAAGAATGCAAGTAGTGGCCGAAGGAAGCTAAGAAGAGAAGACACTTACCAACGGGGTCATCTCCGGATCGATGATGGTCAAGTACATGGAGGCCGATTGATGGAACAAGTGTCGCTTCCACTCATTCCACCATCGGCTAAAGATGGTTGTCCTCGTCACCGCCAGGTCGATGTTGTCAATACTGCCGAGAGGGGGACCAGGGATTTTGAGCAGCCGATTCATCATGACGTCTCCTTCGATTTTGCCCCTGGCCTGGATCTTGTCCGAGTAATAGAGGCGGATCGGCAGCTGGCCCATGCCAAGTTGTCTTGCAGCCACCATCGGATGATAGAATTCATAGGACTTCTGGATGTTGCGCCATTGGTGGATGCCGACGGGGAGGATGCAAAGTGTTATGGCCGATGTGTAAATCTCCCTTGGTTTTTCATATTATTCGGAGTTAAGCTCATCTAGCCGGAGATCGTCTGGGAGTTCAAACTTGTCAAAATCTTCATAGGCGAACCATATCCTCGAGCTGCTTGGAAAGCCACTGTACATGTTGCCGAACCAATTTTTGAAATGATCGGCTGTCAGCTTGGATCCAGGATAGGTTGCCGCTGCTTCCCCATACGACATGCATCGACGGGTGGTCACTTCTTCATCATCTTCGAACCGTGACTCGATTAAAGGGAAATCGGCTTCTAGTGGAGCCGGCCTTTCTGCAACCTGATAAGTGTGGAGATTTAGCCACAGCTGCAGCAGCCACCAGGGCCCTCCCATGTTGACGGCCTGCTTGGAAGCCAGCCGAGCCGATGAGTTGCTTAGCATCTGGTACAAGTAGCCGAGCAGGTATTTTCCTAGGGGGACTTGTTTTTTGCTCACCAGAGCTTCGGCTACGTGCTGCCAGTTGCTAGTCGGCCCACAGCTTGATCCGCAGAATACAAATTTCTCTAGCCACATCAGGAGGAAAGCTGTGTGTTCTCTCTCGGAAATTGGATCATCTTTCATGTTCATTGATATAAAGCCGCTCCAACCTCCTATGCTTTTGGTCTTGAAATTATGAGTGCATTTGATGTTGAGGCCGGTTGGGTCCACTGTGGAGGTTATATCCAATCCCGTGATCATTGTCACATCCATGAGAGTTAGCATCATCGGCCCTTGTCTAAACAAAAACGCATTTAGCGTATCCGACAAGAATTAGGTGGCAACCGATAGGAGGGGCTCGTCCTTTGACATGTCGGCTATTGTCAAAGCTAGGCATTGCTTATACCTAGTTCAGTCCAATGGGTTTGCTGCCTAACCGACATCCTTGAGTACCAAGCTGGCCACGATTTGTCTGTTGAAGGCCAGGACTTAAAAGCACCAGACTAGTGGGCTAGATCAGGGGTGGAAAATCTAAAGGGAATCCGGTTTGTTTCGGCATTGACGAACTCGCTAGGGTCTAAGTTGCCGATCGGCCCTAACAAGAACTGATTGGTGCTAGCAAGGTCTGGGATGGCGATTTGGTGGGCGAGGTGCTGCAAATTAAAGGATGTAAGAACAAGATTACAGATAAAAACCAAGTTGCAAGGAATAAGGGGTTGTAGCCGATGGAACTTACCTCTGGGTATTCTGCGTGGGTTGTATCGGAGCGAGTGCTTGAGGACGCCATTAATGAAGGGGATCGTCGCCGCGGAAGGGTTCACCGGTGAGGTCGTGCTTCGGGTTCCAACGGGGTCGCCGAGGAGACGGAAAGTTTTTTGGCTAGGGCTTGAGGATGCAAAAGTGACAGCGTGGCTTGGTTCGGTGCAAGGCGGGTGCTATTTAAAGAAATTTCGTGACAGCCGAAACGGAATAGGACGGGAGTCACACAGGAATTCAAAGAAGCGGCAAATCCGCGATACTATCTTATCACGGAGTTGGGGGCATGTGTTAAGGACCAAATTTGGTAACCAAATCCCTGGGTTCAAGGCCGAGATTGAAGCAGAGTCGGATCAGAAATATGATCTATGGAGAAATAGAGGCCACATTGGCTAGGACCAAATCAGCTGGGAAACTAGTCGGCTAAGACCGAATTGGATAAGGATAGCTGATAGCCGATTCGGATTCAAGGATGGAGATGGAACCGATCCCGATAAGGAAGCTTGAAGATAAATGTTAGATTTGGTTTCCAAATGTTTGTTAAAGATATTGTCATCTATGGATAGAGTCTTGTAACGGTAGTTGTATATGTAAAATAGGGATTTATATAGATATTCCTTTTGTAGTGCGACATGGGGCTGCGTCCCGAGATATTGTCGTACTGTAAATGATAGATAGGGTAGAAACCATGTCCTACATGGATATTGTGGTGCCCGGGTATAAAAAGACCCGAGGGCTCTTTGTAAAAACAGACACACACACACACACACATCAATACAAACTCGGCGCATCGCCAAACCTTTTTATTTTACACGAGTTCTTGATCTCGCTTCGGGCTGCATCGATTTCGATCTCGGAGCAAGGTAATTGCTTGTCATTAGTGGTTTGTATCGTCGAAATTAGTGCTTACATCGTCATGATACTCTAGTTTTGATGTTATGAACTGCACAAATTATCATATATGGCATATAATCTAGCGATCTATCTCACCATCGGCTGGTTTCTCTCGGGAGACAGTAGCCGATAAAGCTAGATCTAGATGTTGAACCAGGTTATATGTTGTATCCACCGTCTTGAGGGGTTTACATCAGTTTTTATGCATCTGATACTTCTTTTTGTACTTAATACTGCATCATATTGGTCTATTAAGTCGCTTTTAGAATTATTAAGATCTATTCGGCTAGATGTTTATCTTTAGAGACAGTGCCGGGGTTTCAGCCGGCCTTACCTGTTTTAATTATCTTTATAGTTATATTCACTATTAGATATATTAAAACCGCCTTTTATATTAAGATCTTAATCTATCTAAGTGCCCTAAGCCGATGTCAATCTGTCTTGCTATGTTGACAACCGATTGATCTAGGTTTAGCACATTTAGATCAGATTAATATCTTTTTATAAAATGTATCAGAGTATTAGCCGATTCACATTAGATCTGCAGTATCGGCTAAGTTATCAATGTAGATAATTACTACCCTAACACGCTTTTAGCCTAAGTGATTTATATTGTCTCGGCATAGCCGATCTATCCCAATCACTTAGTTTAAGTGCGCTTTGAAATAGTAATTGTGTATAAATTGATGCCTTCAACCGATCATGTAGGATCTAATTTTAACCTTAACGTATATCTAGTTGTTTCTTGTTGGTTATAGGATCAAACCAACTAGCACGCCTTAATCATCAAATGTAGCCAAGAACGAACCTGCACTGGAGTTAAGCAGATCTCCTAGGCCAGCGCGTGAGAAAGATTTCTCGTCAACAAAAAGTCACATACTTATTGATCAATACAAGTTATCTATTTCATGAAACAAAATAATATTTTATTCATTAATACATAAACATTGACCATGATATCCAACATCTCCATATTGCCTCTAGGGCATATCACTAACATGAATTATACAGGTTTGGGCCGCACTGATACGTAACACCCTACTCCTATGTGTTGTGGGTTATTTGTGAGGAATATGAAGTACAATCAAATATGGGACTTATATAAACTCTAAATGTTATCAATCCAACCCCCTATCCATTAGCATGGATCCTCCTTTTATAGGCCAAGGAGAGTCCACAGTGCAAACACATCAATATAGGAGTGGGCTTGACTCCAAAGAATTGGGTATGTTTGGTCTTGTCGATGTCCCATAGGTAAGCTGGCTGGATGTGACAACTTCGCTCTCTGGTTGACACATGGCACAAGAGCCAGGAGATCTCCGCCCAGTCACCATGGTCCCACTAGCTCGTTCTTGCGAGGGGGCATGATGGCAAGCGTTGGGGCGATGTGAGCATGGCACGTCATGCCTATCCTGTTCCTTCGAGAGACGTGGGCATGCATGAGGCTGCATGCAGCGCCACGTTTCTGAGATATAAGCGGGTGAGCTATCTCCAACTATCTTCCTTCTGCAATAGAAATCATGATGTTGGGTTGGAGTTAAGCCCCTCGGGCCCACCTAATAAGGCAGAGAAACCCCCAAAGTGTGCCCAGGACAATAGGGTGTGCACGGGCTCCCGCTTGGAGCCCATAGCCACCGGTACTATGCCTCGAGACAGTCTCCACTTCTTGGGGCAAACGCCTACCCGATGCCTGCTCTACGCCTCGGGGCCCTTAGGCGGACCTAGGGCACCGTGCATGCCTCCTTTGTTTTTTTATAGAATGTCTCATTAATTCGGACGAGCTTCTTGAAGATGTTGAAGACAAAAGGGTTCAAGATGTATATAGTCTTGGAGGGAATGCTGACGCCCAGAGGTATCTGCTTCTGCATTGCAAAGATATAAATCTTGTAGGTCTCGATGCTCTTCTTGAGACCTTGCATATATTGATCTTATAAGTCTCTACCCTTTTCTTGAGGCCTTGAAGATATAAGTGTTATAGATATCTTAAAGATGTAGATTTTGTACTTATTGTTAACTTGGTCAATTCCCCGGGATCCGAAGGAATGGGCGCCCCGTCCCTGTTCCTCCGACAGCGTTGTCTTCTGTCCTCTCTCCTCATCCTCTCCCCTCATAGGTTCCTCCACCGTGCCAAGCCTATATTCAATGAACTAAGCTCAGGTGTTTTGACTTGGCCACCCAAAGCTTGGCCATTCAAATATGGGAGACTTGTCTCTACTGTCGTGAAAGCAAAGGCATGCTCCTTCCAACCCTTCCTTCCATCGTGTGTAGTGCGTTTGTATGTTTCGCGTGCGTAACTATTAGAATTCGATGTTTTATACTCAATCATCCTCTTAGCTCATTTCTGTTTGTATGGGCCTAATCTGTTATAACGTATGGAAGTACATATGAACATGAAACTTGTTGGGGAGTTAAAAGGTAAGATCATATTCAGTAAAGCCCCTAAACTAAGCGAAAATTCTACATGGCAATTGATCATGCAATCGGCTCGTTTTTCATTTTTGGATCAACGCTTGTTGATGGTCATTATCACCTTAAATCGACCGTCAACTCCTGCATAAGTGGAACAAACTTGGCATATCAACGTAGCGCTAGGGGTTATAAACTAACCTGTTCCATGATGTTGGTAAATTAATGTATGCAGGTAACTCTTGTATCAAATTGAAGTGAAAAGTGTGCTTTCATGGCGATGAACACAACTCCAACCAATCGGTGATCGTCACATCAGCTTCCCGTGGATCGAAGGGCCCACAAGTCAGGTGAAACCGCCTTGAAGTGGGACCAAACACCCAGGAACTGCCTTAGGGGCCCACTAGTCAACTCCAAGAGAAAGTCGGTGGGGATTGGAGTCGGCAAGGGTTCGACCGAACCCTGGTTCAGCCGAACCACTTTGGTGGCCAATCACCCCCCCCTCCTTCCATGTGGCAGCTATCGATTGGTCCCCAATGACGATTAGGTGGGTATGGAGGTTTCTAACCGTCATACAGCCGCCTTAACCACCTATAAAAGGGGAGCTCATCACTCACTTCAACACACCTCCAAGAAGATTAAAGCTTCACTCGAAAGGCTTAGTGAATAGGTTAGAGAGTTAGGGGAAGCTTCGAAAGGAGTGCCCCAAATATCGGAGTTTTCTCCGAGGAGTAGTTCGGAGGAGTGATGGGAGTCCCGGTACCGACCTTCAGCCTTGTACCTTGACGAATGTTTTCTTCAATAAAGTAAGTGGTTCGTGTTTACTTTGGTTGTTAAGCATTTACATTGAGTACTTTACTTTACTTTAATTTTGCTTGCGGGATCACCGCCCTAAGTTGGGTGCTCTAGTACTAATACCCCTGATAAAGACGGATATTCTTGCGCAAGGCTAGAGTAGTATTCGATAACATAGATGTGGTGTCTAGGGTAGAGTTTACCTTTGTTTACATCGCACTCTATGAGTGAGAGGTAGGCGGCAGGTGGTGACAGCACTGTCCGTCCTTTGTATTCCTCCACGTTCGGGTACGGCGTAGAGCTATAGGCCGGAGTCACTCGGCAGACCGAATGTAAGTCGACGTCCGAAGTAAATAAAAGAAAATAAAGTAATTTACCAGCTTCTTAGAGCCACAACCATAGAAATCATCTCTATACCTTAGCCTACCTAATCTTAGATGTCCTTGGATGATCCTAACTCTTTGATAATCCCTATTGTTCTTTGGATTCAATATCTCTTGGAATACTTCCTTGGGTGAAGTGCTACAACGGTATTCTGTGTGCTCACGGATTATTCTGTGATCATAAGAAATACCAACAACGCTCATGACTAGCTCGTTTTCTACTTTTTTATATTCGCTAATGACGTTACTTATCTATTTTTTACGACTCTTCCTCGGACGTGGGTAGACGCGCGTGCGTTGGCGCTCCTCGCTAGAGCAATCAGCTTGTACTATTTATTTATTGGACTGATTTTGGACCCAGTATTAATATATTTAATTCTTATTTTTATTTTTTTTATTGGATTTAATATTCACCAACACAAAGTTCTGTATAGAAAATTCATATGCAAAATATATGTTGAAATGTTTGTATGTAAAGTTTAGTTGTATAAAGTTTCTATACGATAAGTTTATATGTGTAAAGTTTCTATACAAAAATTTACGTGTATAAAATATTTTTTATTTATCTATACTTCTTTTAAGAGAGTAGTGATGGTGGTGAGTGGTAAATCTGTCACACCACCCCATCTCTTCTCGTAAAATAGTGAAAGCCACAGATAGACCTTATAGCTCTCAACATCATGTTGACATGTTAATAATAAAATGGAGTAAAAACTTGACAATCAAAAACCCTAATTAATTCTAAAATTAACCTCTAAAATTCAAAACAGATTTTCTGCCAATGTGATTTTTAATTCTGTAACAACATACAGGCATTTTGTAGTGTACTAGAAAGTTTCTAGGTGGAATTTTTTATTCATCCAGAAACATTATCGAGTATATTTTCTAATTTCATAAATAATGAATTTTTCGTGTATAAAATTTCTGAGAAGAAATTTCGATCTAATTACACAAGATGCTAATTCGTAAGTGCTAAAAAATACATACAGGAAGCGTCTGTTGGCTGGCCCGCTCAGAGACGTGGATGTGCCAAACTGTTTGGGACATACACGTCGCTGATCGTGCAGACTACTGGAACTGTTTGATCGCGTACTAGGAGCCTCTAGACTGGTGTTGGTGTTCATATTATATACTTGACATTAATTTAAAAATATTAAACATAAATTAATTATAAAAATAATTATAAAATTAGTGACTAATTCACGAGACGAATCTATTAACCCTAATTAATTTATGATTAATAAATATTTATTGTAACATTCTATCATCGAATTATAGTAATTAGACTCATTAGATTCGTCTCATCAATTAACTATCGATTATAAATAAATTTTATAAATAATTTATATTTAATATAGTCTCATTCAAACACTTCCTAATTACATATAATTTTCTTTTAAAGATAAAGGACAAAACGAGTTCTATATGGACCTCTGCTAGGGCCAAAGATAAGAAGGCCCCAAATCCACTCGCATATCCTATAGATCTGGCGACTTCACATGCAGCCCCCATCGTCTTATTTTTTTGGCGAGGAAAAATTCTTGATCGCGTGCCATCACATCCTTCCTCACGCGCCATCGTCGTCCTTTGACTTTATCCTCCAGCTAGAAACTTTTAGCATGGCATGAACTGATCATCATCAATTTTCTTTCTTCTGCAGTAGGAGGCTACCGATCACCTTTCATTTTCTTTGTACTGTTAGTATTTGTTATTGCCACAACAGTACCATAATCCTAATCCTGTGCCATATGCTTGGCACTTATCAGATCATTTAGATACAGGAGATGTGGTTGGCAGTTGACTCATGTATAGCTAGCAATCATGCACGTGTAGTCTAAAAAAACATATATGTGTATGATACCTTTAAAAAAACAAATTATGCTACAGGACACTACGACTTCGTGGTTTTAACTCTAAAATATAACAAAAGTTAAGTTGATCTGTAAGGAAAAGACATCCTTATTTGCCACTAAACAACGTACGCATTAAAACATTAATATTTGGTTGAATACAAGAGATAAACAGTATAAAAGGTCAAAAATACCCTTGGGCCCATTTGTCATATTCTTCTTCTTCCTCTTTATTTCCTCTTTCTGCCTACAGCCCACCACAGACGAAGCCTCCCAACGGGCTTGGTGGAGACGAAGGTTCCCAGCAGCATGGACACTTGAGGGAACAAGGGCTGGTGCCGAGCGCCCGACGACCTCCATCTGAGAAGAAGGCGAAGTCAACAGGGTCTGGAGCTCGACAAGATGTGACCGGCCATCGGCATGGAGGTGGTCGACATAGAGTCATCGACGGTGGACGAGGGGACCTCGCGGCTGGCAGCAAAGATGGGCCACCCTTGGGTGGAGCATAGCGGGGAGGCGAACTTGCAGCCCTTCCTCCAAATCCATGGGAGGAACTACGTCAACGGCGACTATGCAAGAGGCGAAGGGCAGCGATGATGGAAAAGTAGCCTATGAAAATGGTGCCTTAGCAGCGGCTCCAGATCTGTACGGTTTACAGAGCTTCAGTGGAGTTTGTCGGTGTGGAGGGGCTGGCATAGGGAGAAAACCGGTGAAGTCCATGAGATGATGCACCAGAGGCCGTGCGAGGAGGGGTCCGTCGGTAGGAGAAATAAGAAGGAAGAGGAAGAATATGACAAGTGGGTCTAGGGGAATTTTTGGCCTTTCGCGCTATTTATCTCTCCTATCAACAAGAAATTAATATTTTGCTATTTATCTCTCCTATCAACAAGAAATTAATATTTTAATACATATGGTGTTCAGCAGCAAAGAACCATATTTTGAGAGTGTCTTCATCAAAAATCGACTTTTGTTATGTCCTGAGCTAAAACCATAAAATCGTGATGTCCTACAGCAATATACTACCATGCATGTATCGGTTTACAGACTTAGAGAAAAGAGAGTGATTAATTCTTGTACGTGATTCCATGATTGAAATGAAAAAGATATAATTAATTAATTCCATCTTTTGATTGGTTCTTCCTTAATTTAATATATTAATTATAGTGATTACATTGCAATGGCTAGTGGAGATGATTCTATTAGCATGTGTTCGGTTTAGAGGACGGTATGATGCGTGTGTCGTCCTCTGCTTCTTAATGCAGCTATATATCGTCAAAGGATGGTATGATACAGATGGTATGATACAGGTAGAGGTAAAACGGGTATGAAAACTTTTGAGATTCCGGACTTGTTTTTGAAAACGGAAACTGTTGGTCAGAATTTTTCGGACACAAAAATGAATTCGAAATTATTTTATCAAAAACAAAATTGAATATGATAAAGGGTAGCTTTCGTCAGAACACGGAATGGGTCGGAAACTTTCAGAACAATTTCTCGGAATTTTTGAAGTTACAAAGACCATACCATAACACATATACCATAATAATAGCCCAGCCCAATTCAAGTCAGCATCCTAATTTCTAACCCTAAGAGAGCAAGAGACGGATCACACTTTTCCAAAAGCCGGGCGGCGTAGCAGCGCGTCCAGATCCCCTCGCGGCCGCGACCTCGCCGTCTCGAGCTGCCCTGTCCCGCCCCTCATGGCCTTGCCGTCTCGCGCCGCCCCTTCCCCTCCCCCTCCCCCTCGTTGTGCACGCTGCCCTCACCCCTCACAGCCTCGCCGTCTCATGCCGCCACCGCCTCTTGCCATTTCGCCACCACCAACGCCAATGTGGTAGCCGCCTGCCCGCCTCAAAGCCCTTGCACCGACGCCGTCGACGTCTCAACTCGTACCATGGACTCCGACACGGACGCTGCCTCAAGCCATACCACTGTTGAGACTTGAGAATTGACATGGTTGTGTTTTGTGATGTACTGAGACTAGAGAATTAGAATTGTATTTTGTGATGTACAATTGACGGTTGAGACTTGAGAATTGGACTTGACAAAGTTTGAAGCTCAATTTGAGAGGTTTTTTAATTTCGATAAATTTTTGTTACCGTAACCGCGCCGCGCCGGTTCGTTTTTCCACCGGTTTCAGTTTTAACAATATTCGATTCTGTTTTTTATCGGTTTTCGATCCTGGTTCAAAAAAGTTATGAAACAGAAATGATAAAGATGGTTTTCGTCCGCTTTCGTACCGTTTTCATCCCTAGATACGTGTAGTCGTCCTATGTTTCTTAATGCAATGTCGTTATAATTTCTTAAAAAAGAACTATCGAGGATTAATAAATTAGACAACGGTGTACCTTTTGTCTCATAGAATATTTTGAATAATGACATTATGTTAATGTAATCATAGTACGTTAGATGCCAAATCTTATATTGAAAATACCAGATACGATATCCAGGTATTGGTATCCAGGTATTGGTATTGAGGATACCAGATATGATACCTATTGGTATCAGACTTTGATACCAAGGTACCATGCTAATATCAATATGATACCATAAGTAAGATATCTACCACCGAGGATACTATATGCGATATATGCGATACCCATAGGTAATACTTCTAGTATCTATGTACCATGCTAATATCGTCCAACACATATAAGATATTTCGTCGGAATGGAACACCGTTTTTAGTATCTGGTTTTGATAATATTGTGGAATTAATTAGTGGGCTTGGCCCAAACAAGAAATAACCCAAGCAAATAGCCCATGTAAACTTCGTAGTGAGGTACAGCCGTACAGCATCGTCGCGGTCCGTCGCCGCCGTGGGTTTCCGCCTCGTTCTCGAGCGCTCGCGCCGCCACCGCCGCCGCCGCGTCCTCGCTGCGGTCTCCCCCTTCCTTCTCCTAGTCTAAGCCGCCGCTGTGAAGAGGAGCTCGATCTGTGCCCCGTGAAACTTCGCCGCCAACTCCATGGCCGCCGCCGCCGGAGGCCAGACTGTCGGCCGGAGCAGCTTCTCTCGAGCAGCGGCACCTCATGTGGCGTCCTCATCCACCGCCGCAGGAGTCAAGCTTGGTCCTAATGGCTCCGCCTTCGTCTCTTCGGGCATCCCCGACCTCGACAGTAAGCAGATTCTTGCTTGCAGGCCCTTTATTTTGCTAAAATGTTGCCCTCTTTTCCTGTTCTACTAACGCGATTATTCCTGTTTTTGTAAGAAATTTTTTCATCTTTAGTTCACTTCGCATGCTTGGTTGTCATAGGAGTTGATTAGGGAAACGGTGCTAATTGGAGTATTTCGTAGTACAATATATGCTACTCCCGCGTTTCATAATATAAATCACTTTTAACTTTTTTCTAGTCAAATTTCTTTAGTTTCGACCAAGTGAAATCTAGTGACATCTACAACACCAAATTAGTTTTATTAAATATAACATTGAACATATTTTGATAATATGTTTATTTTCTGTTGGAAATATTGCTATATTTTTTTTATAAATTTGGTCAAACTAAGTCAAAGTGACTTATAATATGAAACGGAGGGTGGAACTATCTCTGCAAATGCAATGCACCTACTCTCGTGAATCAAATAAGATTGCTTCCATGATATATCTTGATCATCTGCATTACTTTTTATCTTAGGAGTACAAATTCCTTTCAATATTCTGTGTTTAGTCATGTATATGAGGAAATTTGGTTCTTGCGGTGAGATTACTGGGGCAAGACCTTTAAACTGGGGAAAAAAACTGATGCTCTTATGAGTTATGGTGATGTGCAATTCAGTTCACCATAATTTACTAGTTTTCCGATGCAGGGATTCTGGGTGGGGGTTTTCTTATTGGATCAGTTGTAATGATCATGGAGGACTCTGATGCACCTCACCACCTCCTCCTCCTTCGGAGCTTCATGGCGCAGGGTGTTGTGCACAAACAACCGCTGCTCTTTGCAGGGCCTATGAAGGAACCCCGCTTGTTCCTTGGTACATTGCCTGCTGTTGCATCTTCAAAGGAGGATGGACGACAAAGAGGGATGGGAGCTGGAACAAGTAGCGATGGGCGAGCAAGTGTATGTCTCGTGGAAGAATCTTTGACAGTCAACTTGAGCCCTGAAAAGTGTTATTATTGTAGTGTTAATCTGGATATATAATTGTGTAGGACGAGGCTTTGAGGATAGCTTGGCAGTACAAGAAATACTTTGGGGAAGAGAAGATTTCTCATGCTGAACACAGAGGTGATACTATTCTTTCCTTTGTATTCTTCTTGGTTAATTTTCAGAGTACCCAAAAAGTGTGGTTGTAAACTTCTTTGAGGATATGCAAGAAAACAAAATAAATAATATTGTTCATGAATGGATTTTGTCTGAGACCCTTAGCTTCTATAATCTACTTATTTCTGAGCACCCTTGTGTGTCACACTGTCACTGACACCTGAGTTGACAGGATAATAGCAATATTCATAATACCTATCAGTTTGCTTTAAAAGTGTTATTTATTAGCTACCATCACTGTCCATCAAGATGTTTATCAAAGTTCTGACTCAGTTTAGTATAATTGCAGACAACAAGCAAGAATTTAGCAATGATTTTGATTTACGGAAGCCCTTGGAAAGGCATTTACTTAATGCTCAGAATATTGAATGTGTTAGCACTCAAGAAGGAGACACTCTTGGTGTCCTCCAGGACCATTGTTCCACTTTGTTGTCCAAACTTCCGCGGTAAATTCTTGGCTGTATGTTGAGACGATTTTTCTGAAGGAAAATCATTCTGACGTTGCAGTGCCATGTTACCATAAATTAGTCTACCATAATATGATGAGTATTTATTTTTATTGACATAAAATTTGATGGCGCCATATTACTCCCTCCATCCAAAAGTCTAGGGTGTATTTCTTTTGTCACCAAGACCAAGGAAAAATTAACTCATTCTACATGTAACAAAGACTAAGGACTATACACATGCATGCTACCAATGAGTATTAAGATGGCTCCTTGGGTTCCAGTCAACGATTAATCTAGCATTGCAAAAGGAAAAGACAATTTCTTCATTTAATTCTTGGATGCATGAAGATTACAAATATGCCTATTTCATTTGAAAAACTAGAAAATGAAATATGCTTAAAACTTTTGGATGGAGGGAGTATGTATAACTCGTGAACTTATTTTGTTATTGGTGCTCAGAAAAGATGGTGGAAATGCGAATGCTGGACGAATTGCTATACAATCACTCTGTGCACCACAATGCGGATACTTTGAGAAGGAAAGTATTTAATGCAACTGATGTTGCTTAGTCTTTGATTGGTTGCTGCGATGCATTGAATATTTTTTTCAGACCAATTTATATATTTTTCACCTTTCTAATATCATCGTTATGTACTTGCAACTAATTATATTTATATATTGCAGGACTGGGACATGGTCTCATTTATCAGATCGCTGAAGGCCATGGTGCGTGCATCTAATGCAGTTGCTGTTATAACATTTCCTAATACAGTTTTATCAAGTTCCTTCTGTAAGAGATGGCAGCACCTGGCAGACACACTTCTGTCAATCAAAGCAATTCCAGGTAAGCAAGCATGGCCCTTTAAAGTATGTCTTGTGATTGCTATTTTGGTCACCAACTATATAATTTTTTAGTTTCCATTTTATTTGTCACCAGATGAGGACAAAGAGTTAGCAAAACTCCTCACTGGATATCAGGATATGGTTGGTTTTTTACATGTGCATAAGGTGGCACAGACTAATAGCCAGGTATCAAAGCTTTCATAATAGTTTTTTTTCACGGATTAAGCTTTCGTAAAAGTTGTAAACAAAACGTTGCACTCTCTCGTTTCGACGCCTTTCTTATCAACAAGCAGATCCCCGTTATATTGGAGGCATCCACATTTTCTCTGAAATTGCGCAAGAGAAGGTTGCTGGTGTTAGAACGGTTGAATCAGGCTCCAGTGGATGGATCAGGTGGTCCTTCACTTGCTGCATCTGGCAGTTGCTCATCATCCTCACAAGCTTCACAGCTTGATTTCTAGTTCAGATGCTGAACCTGGTCTCCGAGAAGATGGGGAGGCCTTCACATGAGCTTCACAGCATCACTTGATAACTAGCTTCCATGTTTCAGCTGAGAGGATGCTCAGAAAAAATATTGACACAGAAGGTCTGGTGTTGTGTAATTGTTGCTCTCAGCAAAAATGTAGCTTGTAGAGGTTTAGTTCTTTGCAAATTACGCAGTTTGGTGGATAGTATCAGCCAGTCCAATCCCATGTATGGCTCAGTTGTGGACTTCTGCTATTCAAACTCTTTTGTCGGTCAGGTTGAAATTGTACTACCTATGTCCAAAAAGACTTCGTTTCTAGCGATGAATTTGGACAGATACTAGAAAGGAAGTCCTTTTGGAATGGACCTTTTGGAACGGAGGTATATTATATGCAGAATTGCAGATGATGTCATATAATTTCTGATGTTGTTTGCGTTGCCAGCATTTATGGCAATTTTCACCCATCTTTACATGCCGTACATCACCTTGCAGATGCAACTGCAAATTGACGGATCGGGAACAGAAAATCCAGGGATACTGAGATTGCAGTGTAATGATAAAAGCAAAAGACAGTATCAGGATTTGGACTGCAAGCCTACAATTTACAGACATAAGCACAGAACATGTTTTTGTGAACATGGAGATGATAGTAGAGTGAAGGTGGAAATATTTACAGGTCTTGTGGCAAGACAAGTTTCAGGTCTAAGTATAAACTACGATTTGCTTGGGCGTGTTGCATTATCCAGTAGTTCTGAAATTCTCCATCTTGCAATGGTTTTGATTTTATTTTTATCCAGAAGGCGTAGGACCGTCTCTAAACAACATGTTTGCCACAGTTGGGGGGAGCCATGCTGCATTGGCATTGTTTTGCACTTGTTGCTGCTGTAGTTGCTGACGATCACTCTGATCAGAGACGCTGGCAACCTTTCGACTTCTTGACCGAGCAATGCCCTTCCCAACAAAGATGCCTAGCTTCAGAGCAGTGAAGAAACCTACAGCAATGAACAGCGGCCTTACTGCCCAATGGAAGTCCTCGAGGTGCTCGTACTTCTTCACGATCCCCTCACACTTGTCAAAGCTCACCACCTCAACCTCAGAGGGATCTGCCAAGCAACTGCATACTTCAACAAGGTTAAATTTGCCCGGAAATTTTACAACAAGGCATCCATTTGGTAGTATCTGCGAAATACGGCCTGTAGCCAGTCCTCCACCTCTCTTTCGCTGCCATTCAAACCGTGGGCTTGAAATATTGGCTTTCAGCCGCACAAACTGCCCAACACAGTAGGCTTCAGCCATTTGAAGGTCAGAGTATTTGCCCTTCCAGAGGGTGTCCACTCCAATCAGACCTACAAACACAGTACCACTACGGTCAATGCTATGAAGAATTCCAACCTGAGATTGCTTCTTGTCATCCTCCCTAAGCCGTACCCAGTCTCCAGCAGCGAAACCATAGGTTACCCTTTCCACTATCGAGGAGCGAACCTTCAAAGGATCATGTAAACCATGGACCCTTACAAGAATGTAGCCATCACGCTCTCCATTATCCTCCATTCCAACTATGGTTCCATCAGGGACTTCCATGGTTGTTGGACTACAAGTGTTTTTAAGCTTTCTCGAGCGAACCTTGTCTCCCACTTGCAACTTGTCCTTGAAGAGTGACCAGTTAGTGCGGTTTGGCAGGGCTGGACTGACCATCCTTAGATTTTCAGAACTTCCTTGGTCAGTATTTTCGTAATCTACATCTTTCACACTGATCAACATTAAAAAAATAATTAGGACAACATGTAATCCAAGTTACTGCTATGGGACAGTAAAGAATTATGCAAAGGAAAAAATGCATCTAAATATATAAGATAATCCACATTACAACAAACTAACAGAATACAAGTATTAAAATACACAATCTATGGATTCACATATTTAGCACCGATTAGCTATTGTAAATTATAGTATATAAGCAAAAAATAACTCAAGTAATGGCAATTCAATCAAAATGTAAATTGTTGAACAGGAGAGGCAGGATAATAAGCATGTTACCTCTCAAATGCATCTAAAATATCAGTCATCTGGGGGCGGTCTCTAAAGTCATATTCAAAGCATCCAGAAAGGACATTCTCTATTGCTGGAGGCAAATTGTATGGAAAAATTGGTTTTTCTTTCTTCAGGACAACCAACTGATAAACCTCATCTGGGGATTTGCCAGGCCATGGTTGAATGCCACTCAACATCTCAAGGATGCTGCAGGCAAAACCCCATGAGTCTGTCTCATAGCTAATTGGCCCTCTGATGCTTGGTTGCCATTGTTCTGGGGCCATGTAATTTGGAGTTCCAAGTCGTTGGATAAGATCTGGATTAGGCAGTGAGAGCCCAAACAGCAAGGATGGAATTCCAAAATCACCCAGCACAGCATGGTCATGTTCATCAAAGAGAAAATTACAGGGCTTGAGATTTAGAATCAATATTCCTCTTGAGTGCAGGTCTATAATGCCACGGGCCAAATCAGCACCATATCTGTGAATTAAAAAGATATATAAGAAACATTCTGAAGAAAATAAGCACGAAATTCCTCTAAATAGACCATAATCACTCTCAGAAATCAAAAAGAAGTTGTGCCAACGCTAAAATGAGAAAGGGTATCAGACAATTAATCCAACCAACTAAGTCAGCAGACAGAACATTGATAGAAAGTTGCAAACTACATGCTGAATTCCTAAAGTTCAATTTGTTATGCGTTAATCATGGCAATATTAGTATATGTGATAAACTGTGGGAAATTCTACCGTACCTTAAAACATCTGATAAAGGGATCCTTCCACCTTTAACCCGGGCCATCTTATCTCCGATGGATCCTTCGTAAAACTTCATCGCTATACAAATCTAAAAACTCATGATACATAATAAGCTATTAGGCTGGTCTGATGTGCACGGATAATCAAGACAAGAAAGATCAACACACCGCTAATACCATACATACCCTTCCATTCTGTGTTGAGATGCCATGTAGGAAGCACACATTGCTTAGACCCTGGCATTTGCCAAAGATCTCGTCAAACCTCACCGAGAAGGCTTGCAGTTGGTCCTCTCTAATCGGATGCAACATCTTCACAGCGACCTCATGGTACCGATCATGATCCTCTGTCCTCTGATGGTGGGTTGCTATCCAAACATCCCCAAATGGACCTCTCCCTATCCGGTGCTGCAAAGTCAGCACGCTCGGGTCGATCCACGGACTTATCTGACTAGGGCCCGAGAAGACTGTCCGGTAAAGATCAGGGTCCCTCTCAAGCAACATGTATTCGAACGATTCATCTGACTGGGAATCAGATCTTTGCCCTGCCATTTCCTGCCAACACAATTTCACCGTTAAGCACTCTGCAACATGCAACTTTCTATGTTCTCAGTTCTCACCAAGATTTTCTTGTTTCTGGAGCACAGCACTCTACTAATGAAACTCAACCCAATTTCCTGTGGCTGAAACTAGTAGCATCAGAAATTTAAAACATTTTTAGAGGGGTAAAGTACTAGAAGCAATTAAACTGACGGCAAAAACGTGCTTGCCGGGGAATGTGGTCCAAGCTCAAGCAAGAACAGCTCAGTAACCGGTACGGACCACTCAACTGGCCAATTGGCCATTACAATAGCACAAAAGTCAATGGGCACGAGAGCAGAGACGCGGGGATTCCCCAATCCTCTCTTCAAGCAAACTGCCATTAAGTAACTGAATAATTGGGTGTGGAAGAAACCAATCCATGTTGGCCCGGATGGATCTCCAATCTACGACGGCTCATGAAGTAGCAAGGGAGGGCAAGAAATGGATACCTTCGATTCGGTTAGGAGCCGAGATGGATGGTGGCCGGTGGAAGCAGGCCGGCCACGTCGCCCCCTCCAAACCTGCTCGCCTGCGGGCGGGCGGGCGCGCGCGAGGAGGCCGCACAGGGAGGGAGGGACGGAGGCTACGGCGGGTCGGGGAGGATACGACGCCGTCCACGCACGACGCCGTTCGCCGCCCGACCGGCTCCGCTCGCCGGCCGCGCGCGCGAGGGAGGAGAGGAGAGAGAGCGCGAGAGAGAGAGAGAGAGAGAGAGGAGGCGTGGAGTAGAACTGTAGAAGAAGAGTGGTGGTGGCGGGGGATGGAGACGAGGCGGTGGAGAGGGCATTTTGGTCATTTTCTTTCTCAGGTTGCTCCCTCCCTCATTTAGTCATTCCCAATTCATCGTAAGAGCACGTTCTGTCTTTAAATGAATCTTTATTTCTATTTTAAATTTTGCTTCAACAGAGACTTTATATGAATCTTTAAAATTGTAGGTTCTCTAAAATTAGGATCTCATGCTCAAAACTGATAATAGAGTCTTGGTTCTCTAAAATAGCTCCCGCCACCGCGTGGATTATTTTAGCGTCACGCGCACGCGAAAGAAACAGAGATCGATCTGTGTCGTGCCGTCTGCCGCCCTGCCTGCCCTGCCGCATAGCGTTGCCTTCCCTGCCAAAACTATCTTGCTGCACTGCCGTCGCTTGCAACTGTGAGCCATGCATCTACGCTTGTCTGCACCAGATGCACAACACTGCTGCTGCCGCCTGCACAGTTGCTTACCGCCTGCACAATTCCTATTATTTTTTACTTTTCATTTCATATTATAAATTGTTTTAATTTTTTATAGTTAATTTTTTTAAGTTTTGACTATATTTATAAAAAATATGTAACATTTCTAATACGGAACAAACATATTATCAAAATATATTTAATGTTAGAATCAAATAACAAAAATACCAGTGTATTGCAACAAGTAAACACAATTTTCACGATTGATAAAAACTCAACCAATTTAAACGACAAACCGAATTAAGACAAATAAATCAATGACAAAACAAAAAGTCGGAAATCATATATAGCATTAAACCCGGTTGTGTTCACTTCATGCGTCATCATATGAAGAATTCCTTATATACACCATTTTATAGCCTCACAAATCGATCGGGTGGATATGCCATAAGTTGTTGATGGGTATTTTGCTATATCTCATCGATCAAAGATTGAAATTTTGATTATTCAATTAGTGAAAGTTTTTTTACTATAGGAAAAGCATTTGCAAAGTAATAAAGTTGTTGCATACACATCTTAAACAATGATAATTTCAAAAGAAAAAAAATATTTATGAGAAGAGAAATTATGAAGAGAAAAAAAGAGAATAGGAGGAGAAAAGAGAGGTGATTAGAAGTAGAGAGGATAAGATGATTGGTAGAAAAGAAAAGGAGAAAAAAAGACGTCGATCAAGGGAATGGGACGGTAGGATGTGTGAGCTGGTCGGGTTGGGCTAGGAGGAGGGGGTGGGCCGAAAGGGTGTATATAATAGTTATTTAGGACTCACGTTGAATTGGATATAGGCGACGTACAACCAACTCAAAACCTAACTCAAACACAGATGACTTATGAAAATTCCAGCGAAAACATCTTCAATTTTTATAATAGTAGAGATGAAGCTAATTTGGTGTTTTAATGTTACTAAATTTTTTATAAACTTTGTCAAACTTATAAAAGTTTGACTAAAAAAATTATAATACGAAACAGATAGAGTAGCTAACAACAAACCAAAACATTGTATGTTGGTTGTAAAGAGTTGTATGTATGGATATATGTACCAATATCCATTTACTCTCATGCATATATATAACAAATAGACTTAGGAAATGAATACTAATATGATGATCATTTGAGAATAACCTATATAACAATTATATGATGATCAATTGGAAATGGATGAAGTGTTTAAATCTTATCCCTTCGTTTCAAAATATAGTAACGTATAACCAGATCGACATATTATAGTATTACGAATCTAGAAAAAATACACATTATAGTATTACGAACCTAGAAAAATTTGATCCGGTTTTAAATTGTTATATTTTAGTACAGCAGAAATAATTCATCATAGACATGTAAAAACTTTATTTTTTAAAAGAAAGTGGGGATATACAAGCAATTTATAGCATCTTTAAAACACAAACTGACTTATTTTCTAATTCTGGATACTCTGGATTTGATTTTTTATTTGCACACTTTCTAAGCTTTTAAGCGGCACGTTTTGTGCAAAATATATATATTTTTTTTCTTAAAATACGTTGTAAAACAACTCTTCAATTTCATAGAAGATAATTCATTCATTTATACTATCACAAAAATTAGATTATTCGTGAATCGATCCATTTTAGCTATCTCAAATGGACCCAAATATTTTGGGATTAAAATGTCGTGGGTAATAGACCCGACTTTTTTACTTTTTGATCTTTTTTAAGAGTTTATCACAAATACGTCCCTGACAGTTCCAAATCGAAAAATGACCCCAAACTCGACGTCGTCGCTATTGGCGTCGAGCTTATACATCTCGGCGCTAATAGTGCTGGCGCCGAGCTCGATGCCATGAATCTTGGCGCCGAGCTCGACGCTGCACACCCTGGCATCGAGCTGCCGCTTCCCTTCCTTCGCTCCACCAGGTTGAGTGTTATATGGTTGAGTATTGATATAACGTTAGAGCATAGTATGACACAACTCCTAGTTAGCTCAGTTAGTTAGGGTGTTGAGGTAGTAACCTCTAGGTTGCAGGTTTGAGTCCTCTTTGCACCAATTTCTCTTTTCTACATCCTAAATGTTTTGCAAATTTTTTGGGTACATCACAATTTTTGCATTTTTTCGAATGTATTTCTTTTACATTCTAATGTTTTTATCCAATTTTTTCGAATATATTTCTTTGTATCCTAATGTTTTGCATTTTTTGAATTTATTTTTTGAATTTTTTTGGGTACATCCTAATGTTTACAAATGCTCAAAAATTTAGGAAAAAATTGATGTAAAAAAATTGCAAAACATTAGGAGGTATAAAAATAAATAAAAAGAATTGGAAAAAGGCAAAACATTAGGATGTACCAAAAAATTTCGAATTTATTGCAAAACATTAGAATGTAAAAGAAATACATTCGAAAAAATGCAAAAATTAGGATGTACCAAAAAAATTTGCAAAGCATTAGGATGTACAAAAGAGAAATTCGAAAAAAGTTTACAAAAATGATGCAAGGAGGACTCGAACCTAAAGGTTACTACCTCAACATTCTAACCAATTGAGCTAAGTAGAAGTTATTTCACATTATACTCTAACGTTATATCTATACTCAACCCGATGGAGCCAAGGTAGGTGAGCGGCTGCTCGGTGCCGGGTGCGGCATCAAGCTTGACGCCATGCGGCATCAAGCTTGACGCCAAGATGCATGACGTCGAGCTCGGCGCTAATAACAACGACGCCGAGTTTAAGGTCCATTTTTCGAATTGAAACTGTCAAAGACGTATTTGTGATAAACTTTTAAAAAAGCCAAAAATAAAAAAATAGGGTCATAGACAGAAATGTTAAGGTAGAGCAGATATATATCGAAGATGCAACCAACAGTCAGGGATCCCACATTGGTCCACTTTTGAGCACTTTAGTTCTGCTTTTAACCACACACTTTTAGTTTTACTTGATGCAAAGATGCAACCACTGGTTTTCCGAGGGAGTGATGAGGAGGCTACAAAACTTTATTTCAGTCACCGTCATTTTGGACTGCAAAAGGTTGCTAGTTGCTTTACCAAGTGCTAAAATTGTTAAAACACCGTCTCGGGCGCCACATATTATTGTTCACTAGTTCTCTGTCCTTCTCGACTATGCTGTGGTGCTATCATTTTTGTGGTAAAAAAAGTTGCTAGTTGATGAAAGATTCAATGATTCACTTTGCCTACATAATTGGCCCCTTGTTTCCACAGCAAAAGATGGTAAAATTGATGGCACTAAGCAAGGAAATTCAGAAACGGCAGAGTTACATTCAAGGCCCCATCGTTACTCCATATAGCATCAGCCGTTACCAAAATCTAAATTTTCAAACCTTTTGATTTTAAAATTTTTTCATCAAAATTTATTTTTCAACATTAATATTTAAGTCGCTAAGAATACATATATAAAAATTATATCTATAAATTATTATTATTTTGCTAATACGCTAAATTACGTATTATTCGTATTTGGCTAAACAATCACTACTACACTAACTTAAGTAGATGATTTGACATCCAACTAACAGCTGAACCTACACCACTAATTATTACTCATTTTGCTGATTTTGTGCCCTTCTCTCCCTGAAAAGCTGAAGGCCAAACCAAAGAGGATTTGGTTATCTGAAGATTCGGTATGGTCCAAAAATATCTAAGCACACTTGATTGATTTCTAAAGAGCTCTGGACTAAAGCCTCTGTCTGACTGTCAACAAAGGAATCCTAGCTATTATCTCACTTGTTTACTTCAGTGCAACAAGACACAACAATCTGACTAGATTAAACTGTCTTCCTATGATCAGAATTTGAAAGCACTTGGCTGCTCCATTTTCTGCAAGATTTCTGCATCTGTGGCCAGCAATGGCTCCGGGTGCCACTCTTTCGCATCAGTTCTCTGCTTGTACGCCTCATTTCTTACTGTAATGACAAACAAAAGCACTAACAAACAAAAGGCATTAGCAAACACCAAATTATGTACAGAACTCTTCAATGCTAAAAATGTACGCTTAGCAGAAAAAAAAAGTATACTAGGTTTGCACTTGGACTCGATTACATGAGCATGGAAAAGATAAATCCTGTATAAATTACTACTAGTAATTAATTAGCTCAAATTAAAGATTGTGTTCCCATGAGCAGCTGAAAAAGCCTAAATCCTCAAAGTAAAGCTTGAACATAGTTCCAACTCCCAATGAATACGAGGCTATGAGCAAAGTACAATGGATGGCCTGAGACAACATTGTCATACATAGTACTGACAAAAGATAAAAGAGCCAAGGTATCCATCTTCTGCAGTGTTCTTTGTTGGAGAAATGGGTTATTATTTATTACTAATATGGTATTATTGGGGTCTTGACATAAAGATGAACAAATAACAGTGACAGTGACACTCATCACAGTCATCGACTATGCAAATTGTCTATAGAATGCAGAGGATGAAATATCTAGTTTTCCAAATAGGCAAACAGTTGCAGAGTCTCTGTTCAGGTTACAACTTCCAAATTGAAGACCCATTGTGATGGTGAAGCTTTGTCCTTATACAGTCCAGTTCTTGTCAAAGTTCAGAAGTCTCACAGAAACAAGAGACATTGCTTCACAAGATTGACATGCTTGAAACGATAAACTTGCAGCACAAGAACTCCAGATCTACTTTGCTTCGAGGTTCAGCCGTTCAGGAGGACAAAAGTAACAGCAACGGGCGCTCTCACTGGCCCTGCAAAGACTAGACATGATAGAGTGATGCAGAATATCGTGTCTTGATCTGCCAATCCAATCAGTGTTACTTGCTTAACCTGCTGTTATTCAGTTCAGTCAAGGTTGCGTCTTGATCTCTGAATCCTTGGTTATTTGCTTGCAAGGACAATGGACTCTGTTCGTCAGAAACTTTCTTTTCCAAAGGAGAAGATATGGCAAACTTTGAGAAAGGAGAACAGAAACAAAGCATTTCGTACATTTCTTTGTACCTAAACAAAGTTCTTTGATCAACTTGCTAATTGGCAAGGTGCAGTAGAAGCACAGGGGAGCCGGAGTATAATTATCTCGACTCGATTCAAGGGCATGGATCCGTGATCCATGAGACATCCCAGCCTCCGCCGCAGGAGCTGATCGCCATTGATCCATCGATGCCGGCTCACAGGCATGTGCGGACCTACAATAGGAAATGGGGGTACAGTTATACCCTTACTTTTTTACAAGCAATGTGTTATTTAATAGGCATAATATATCAGGAACATATATCCCATGCACACATATATAAAATGAATTTGAAGATAGAATTTTACACATAAATATAATACCACTAAGAGTACATATACAAATTTCTCTAGATTTTTTTGGTGAAGTTTGTTAGTTGGTGTGTGTGCACGACGAGAAAATTTGTGTGCATATGATACGTTCCATTATGTATATATATTGTTGGCAAAATTTGCTACATGATACTCAAAAAATATGGTCTTTGCAAAGGAACACCACAAGAACGTGAATTTGTTCAAGGACACTCAAAAATTGGTAAGTTAATGGTAGACAACATACACATTATTTTATGATTTTCTTCTATTCTGATAGAGAATTTTTGCAAAATGACATATTTGCCCCTGGGACCAAACTTATGCCAGCAAGCCGACGGGCGGCGGTGCCAATGGTTGGCGTTGGGGCAGAGCAGCCAGTCAAATGTGATGGTATTAGCGAGAAAGATAGACTATCCATCGGGACCTGGTGGTCAGCAGCGTGGACACAATCCGCGAAGATGGTCGGTGGAGAGGTCAGGGGCGACGGGCAACGAGGCGAGGCAGTTGTCTAGCAGAGGAGATGACGAGCGCGGGAGAGGGCACTGGCGGTGGAGAGGACAACGAGATATGGTGGGAGACGAGGCGAGGTTGACGTCATGCAAAGGTCGTCGCCCTCACCCCCTCTCCCAAGTGGCGGTGGTGACTTGGCGCGGCTGCAAGCAAATAAGGAAGAGACCCAAGATGGCAGGGATGCCCTTCCCCTATGTGCCGACGGTTCCTAGTGGTGAAACCGGCTGCGTGGTGGAGAGGCAGCAGGGCACGAGATCTGGCGATAGGGAAGAAGTGGAGTGGAGGGCGTCGTGATGGAGGAGGTAAGGACGGGGTTGCTGGCTGAAGTCGATGCAGATTGCGTTGAAGTTAAGGTAGATTGACGGCTTGGAAAGGAGCTCAAGGCTGTCGGCATCATGGGGTTCAGATCCAGACGCTGACAGCGTCGCATGGAGGAAGAGGCAGCAGTGAGAACTACGTGGCACTAAGGAAGCAAGGGTGCCGTGGTGGCGACAGATCTGAGAGGCCATGATCGCACAAAGATGACGAGGATTGCCATGGCGGATAGGTGGAGAAGCAGGATGATGACTACATGATGGCCTAGTTGAGGAGGAAGAATATAAGTATAAAATGGACAATTTATATGGTTTCTCTCTCCTCAACTAAGTTAAAAATACATTTTAATTCTCGGGTGTCATGTGACAAATTAACATATTTTTTTGAGTGTTCTTGGACAAATTCATATTCTTATGTCTAGCAAAGATCCCATTTTTTGAGTATCATGTAATAAATTTTGCCTATATTATTAATTGTGTCAAAACCATCCTTGCCAAGAGTATTGAGTTTTTCCTGCTTTAGTAAATTGTCTGTACAAATGATCATTATTTGCACAACGTACTATCAAAATTGCCATTTCATTTTCGCTATTAGGAAGCTTTATTTTTCTTAGACCATGCTTTCCTAACTCTGTATCCTCATTATCAATCGATTGAGATCATGCAACTTATTTTTTTCTCTTATGAGGTCACTAATATTAGGTAAGAGGATTTATTTTCAATGGCCACAATATTGCTTCCGCCACTGCTCATAAGGCGATGAGGCGAGCACAGGGTGGGTAGGTGTGACGTGTGATCCTGCGTGCCGCAAAAACAGCCGGACCCCACGTGCACCAGATCTATACATGTATTTGCACATTTAAAATCATTCTGTCGTACAACTTTCTCTATTCATGTATTTTCAGAAATACGCACAAATCTCTACTCACGTACTTTATAACAAAAAATTCTCTAGTTGAAAACTATTTTTTAAATAGACTTTAGACTTTTAATTCACACGTATGGCTATCTGCATTTTGTGACTTACCATTCACACATATATTTTAAACAGAAACTTTATACATATAAAATTTATACTTGACATAGAAACATTATATATATATAAATATGAATTTAAATCAGAGTCCCAATTGAAATTGGACAAAAAAGTTAGGTTATATAGAGTTTGGGGTATAAAGTTTAGGTGTATAAACTTTTTAAAAACAAAAATCACGTAAACGACAGAAAAGGAAAGTCAAGACTGGTTACACAAAAAATAATTAGGGTGCATGGACGTTCGCCCGACAACTTTTTTGGCACAGGATAATCTAGAAAAATAGATTGCCGCAAGGACATCTAATCTAGAAGGCAAGGCAGATGTTATGGCTGATGGTTAGGCTAGAGACAGCGGCCTCTTACCGCTGACAACCTTGAGAGCATCAATACCTATGACCATCTATTCTTCGATTGCGCATATTCTAGGCAAGTCTGGTGCAATTTTTCGCTAGGTTTTTAGATTGATACTCCACGGAGGTAGTAACAAACAACACAAAAAGGTAATCTAAGCTACCAACAGCTTAACATCACATGAAAGAGTAAACTAAACACTGGAAAGCTAGGCTACACGCAGCCAACAAAAAGGATAATTAATAAGGTCAGGATCGAGTATTATACTATGTGTAATATTAATTTTAGGATTATCTAAAAAGTACATAATTATATTATAGTTTCTATAATCCTATTCTATTCTACTCAAGTAATAGATTTGAGTAGCAGCAGATCATCGTCGTGGTCATCATCGTATGACTCTGACCGTGAGCCGTTGGTTCAAAAGCCGAAGCTTGGCGGCGTCACTAACGGTGATGGTGCCGCCTGCACGGTAGCGCCTCCGCCACCACCGGCGCGTCACTAGGTGATGGTGCCGCCTGCACGGTATGAAATAAGTTTTCGTATCAAATTTTAAGTTTAAACTCAACTTTATTTAAAAGATAAAATACTAAATTTTAGATGAATAGTATCGTGTTACTATTCATCAAAAAATTTTTACTCTCAAATAAGTATTATTTTATAACTACCCACCTATCTTTAGTAAAGTTTTTATAAATTTATAAAATTTCTAGTTATAATTTTCATGAGTTTTAAATATTTAGCTTGTTTTTATAAAATATTTCTCTTTTTTTATTTGAGCTAATGAGATCTCGTTATTGCTTTTATTTCCCTCTTTGGTGCAGTGTGCGTTGATCGCCATCGGGATCGTTTGCGTCGTCGTCGTGGCCATCTTCATTATCTTTTTGTGAACCATCGATCGATTCAGCCTTTCTTTACATGGATCAACATGCATGGCGACGAATTAATAATGAAAGTGCAGCTGGGATCTCAATCAATATATATTACTATCTCCATGTCAAAATATTACATAAAAAATCTTTTATATTTTAAAACAACAGAACTAATAATATATTATACATTTCAACGGTTTCGATGTATTTATTATGAATGGTATAACTAGATTTTTATTATTCATTAGATGCCAATGGGCTAGACGAGCCATTGTATATACACTTAATAGCAATTTTACAAGTAACAAGAGGAGTTAATTTTTTATTGTAAAATTTAATGCACTTATACATAAAACACTAACACGCTAAAAGACATCTGATTATATAAATATGGTACCTCTTGATTTCTCTTTCGACTCGTAAAAGCACACCTTTCTAATAGACAGGGCTATACCAATCAGTTAAAGGTCGGCAACATGAGATGGCCTATATTGAAACAAAAAATCAAGGAGAAGAAGAATAGACACTAATATATAAGGATAAGAATACTCCTTTATTTAATGTCCTCTTTAGTTCTCGTGGCCACTTTTAACACCTTGTAGTGGTACATTTGGAACACTGTTGAGAACAATCACTACTGGAGAAACGGTTTTTTCATGCGAACCAAAAGACATCTTTCCGTGTGGAAGGCATGTCCGCATGCGTGAAATGGTCTGGGAAAAGATCATTTTCGCGTGCGGTCGGCTTAAGTTGCCCGCACGGGAAGATCGATTATCCCGTGCGGTCGTCTTAAGAGGTCCGCACGGGATAATAGAATATTCGGTGCAGGCCGCTTAGCCGACCGCATGGGAAGATGGTCGTGCCCATTATTTTATGTATACGTTCTGTTAGCCCCCTATTGTCCCTCTCAGTAATGTTAAATGGATCAATATATATATATATATATATTTCGCGAACGAGAAAAAAAAGATATTTAATATTATTTTATCATAAAAGATATGTATATAACACAGATCGATCATGCGTATGTTTATATATATATAAAGCTAGCTAGCTAGTTTCAATTCATCTCGCAAATTATAACATAAGTATAGCTATAGCAACAAATAATTTACAAATTTAATGGCGGTGCTCTTTTTCCCACTCCCTAAGTCGTTTGAATTTATCGTCCGTCGCCAGCTCGCTCTCCGGATCATAGAAATCGCCCAAATGGTTGCAGACATCGCGATGGATGAAGCGGCAAACATCTGCAACCAAGTTAAGCATGGTTCTATCGTCGAACCGGTTCGCTACAACAGGAACTTCCGTGAGCTATTTAAGAAAAAATAGTACACATATACATACGATTAGGAAAATTATACAAGATCGATAACATGTAGAGATATATTTCTCTGATGAACTTACTTCTTCGAACTTAGTAGTGTATCTCCCGTAGATTCTGAGCATCTCACACACGTAGTAGCCGCAAAGGTTAGTGTTTGGTGGTTTCTTATAACACTGTGTTGAATAAAATTTATTATGTGCATGCATCAGTAATTTGAAGTTAAACACAATATAAAATGTCGGCATATATCGAGCATATAATTACCGGCCAATTTGTCTTCACAAGAAGCTTCCTCTTTTTTGGATCCTTGACCGGTCCACCTTGCCTTACATAATTATGGTGTGCTCTGTAGACAAAATAATTGCATGTTTACTGATCAATTGTTTAATTATTCGATAGTAAAAACAGACAAAACTTATTAAATGGTGCATGATAGTACTTACAAATTTAAAATGACGAGGAACTCTTTAAATTTTTCCTGGCTGTAGTGTGTCGGATCAAGCACTATGGTCAAGTGGTCCCGCGGATATACCAGAAATAGTATGTAGTGATCGCTGCGAAAGATCAACGAGATATGTTAATTGTAGGGGATATTAGTAAAATATCGGTTTTACGGATGAATATTACTTACTGCAACGCATAAGGGACCATTAGGGCATCTTTGTCTCTGTGCTCGAACATAGCACGACCCAAGTAGAATGCTACCACGATCATCTTATCCCTGTGCAATTGTTTGATGATCGCGTCCTTTTGTTTCTTCGTTTTGCCTTTGGAACTTAGCGGAGTCTTCACGAATATGTAACTCGTGTTCCGTCCAGCATATCCTTGTTGGGTTAACGAATGCAGCTAGATAGTTGGTCTTTTTCGCGTCTGCATATTGCATCCTAAGTAATGTAGCAAGTAATTAATTATTCACAAGTTAGTTTGTAAATCAATTCTTTAATGACATTAAGTTAAGCAGATACTTACAGGCAAAACGTTGCAATGAAATTTATATCCATTTTTTCCATCCTGAATAATGCGTGAAGGTCGTTGAAATCGATGACCAGCATCCCATTTGGGCCACTGGTGAACGCATAATCCGGGACCTTCACGGTAAGCATGCTGAGCCCCAATTTGGATGCCTCTAGGTACCAGTTGTGCATTAGCCTGATTTCCCAGGGCATGTCTTCCATGACGTGCCACGCGAAACGACTTGCCATACTCGTACTTTGTTGGCACTTCGTCCGAAGTCCAATTTTGCGAGTCCTCCGCTATGTTCTTCACCGATTGTTGTGAGTCTGACAACTTGGTCGGTTGATCCTGCCGCTTGTCAGTCGGCCCCCTCCCCCTAAAAGCCAAGAACCCTAAGTCTCTCTCGTCTTTGGCCATTAATTCCTTGTCATAGCTTGACTGAATCATCTTTGGGATAATCTGACGAGAGAGCTTGCTCGGACTTGGAAGGCTTGTTGTTTGTAGAAGGGGCCTTTGGGGTACCGCCAATGCCGACGGTGTCGGAGGAGATTGGTGAATATGTTGTGCAATGTCTTCGGGCGACGACATTGGCGAATCAGGACCTTTATCCTTAGGAGGGGAGCGAGGTGGGGAAGCATGCCGAGGTGGGGAGCGAGGTGGTGAAGCAGGCCGAGGTGGGGAGCGAGGTGGGGAAGCAGGCCGAGGTGGGGAGCAAGGTGGGGAAGAAGGCCCCGTGGAGAAGGCGATGCAAAGGCAGCGGCAATCCGAGGAACCGACTCGTAATGGGGATGCCGATGATGTACCGACCAAGAAGATATCTCATCGATGCCATAGAATGAATTGATTCACCGCATCCCCAAGCAATTCTATCCCTTCAGGTGCTGGAATGTCTAGCTCTAAGCTTTTATGCTCCGTATGCACCTTGGCCACCTGCACCCTTGCATATTCCTTAGGGAGTGGAGTGTTGTGAAATTGTCGCCCTGGTATAGCAAGTCCTGTACCCACCTTCTTTCTCTTCCTGACCCTTCCTATCGGCACGAGGAGGTTGCACGGCGTCGGGCCGCTTATGGTATCCACGGGATAGGGTGCGGTGTCAACCGACCCGACGCTCCGGACATGTGTACTGTGGGTTCTTCTGATTGCTGAAAGAAGTTAGGGAAGACTTGGCAATTCTATGCAACAAGAGAGTAGAAATGTTCTTCAACTTGTTTTGCTATCTTTTCTTCAAGTTTATGTTTGTACCTGTCCCTTTTCTTGTAACTTGCAGCTTTCCCAGGAAACCCTTCTTTCCAACTTGTCTTTGACGATACACCCCTTACTCGTCCAGAATGTTCAGGGTTGCCCAATGCAGCTGTCAACTGATCGTGTTCCCTTTTAGCAATAAATTCCCCAGTCTACTCCTTTTCGGCTATGTCTTTTAGACTTGTGGTCACACGCTCTATATCCGGATCCTCGAACAGATCTCTCCCTTGTCGGTGACTGTCCCATCACGCGTGCCCACACCCGCTTTTGCTTCTTTCTTATAGTGCATCCACAAGCAAGGGCTTTCCTTGGGCGGCAAACTGTTCTTCGGTTGCTCGCCACTTTTCTACGTGGCCATCGTAGCCGCTAGAGCCCAACCGGTGCGGGTACTTGTTCATTTTCGCGAGGTCGAACATCTTCTTCCTCCGTGCTAAGGCTTCAGGGCTTTTCATCTTCTCCACGAACCTATCCCATTCGGCGGGCGTAATCCCGCCGTAGTCTTCGAATGGGGACTTGTTCTTTTGCACGTAGTTAGTGTTCAAGTCCGATTTCCACTGCCTCCATCTCCCTCCAATCGTTTTTAATGCAAACTCTTTTCCCAGAGCCTCTGAACCAGGCGGATATACAAGCCACTTCTGCAGCTCGTTCCATATGAAGTTCTTCAAGTTGTCATCCATCTGCTCCCAGGAATCTACATTTAAAGGGCCATGGGTTCTGGCCAGTACCCCGCAAGCGCTGCTGAACTTTGTCATTGCGACCTTGGGCTCTAATGGCTTCCCATCGTGGTTCAGAGAGGTGATATAATATGTCTCCTTGGGGGGTTGGTTCTTACTTCCTGACCACGTCTTCTTTTTTGACGTCCTCCAATGCTCGCAGACGTGTCGGTTTCTACTGGAGCAGACGTTGCTGTGTCCGTCTTGACTTCAGCAGACCGGACGATAGACTTGGCGGCCTTTCTTTTTGAGCGGCGCCTTGCTTCCATCTGTACGTACAACAGATAATATTAAACGAGATCCTAGATAGGGATCATAACAATATGGCTGGACTTACTTGCTTGCTCGATAGGGATGTAGTCTGGTCTTCTTCAACCGGTGGTGCTGGTGCTTGCATAACTTCGATGAATGGATCGCTTGGTTCATGCCATGTGCCTTCGCTCAAAGACTTCTCCATTGATTCGACGTTGCGTGCCTCGGAGGGAGCTTTCTCGTTCGACATTTGATCTACGGTTGTTAATAAATACAACTTGTGAAATCTATGAACACACAACTTGTAATATTATCTAATATTAAGGATATGCATAAAAAATATAGAGATGAAAATATATATGTTTGACTATTTTGTCCGTGAGAAGAGGTGAGATTGGGGGAGGGAAAGAGATGAGAGATGAGAGACCGGGAGAGGGAGAGGAGAGAGGGAGATTAGAATATACCGAGGAGACGGTGGGTATATGTGTTTGAAAATTTAAATTCTAACCTAAAATCTAAAATTCATCCTAAAACAAACGACCAAACGAACGACCGAACGACGACGAACGAATGAACGACCGACGGACCGACCCAACGAACGGACGGACGCATGAATCGTTCGTCCGTTCGTTCGTTTGTTCGTCGGTCGTTCGGTCATTCGTTCGGTCGTTCGTCCGTCCGGCCGTTCATCCACGTCTGCTTCGTCCGTTCGTCCACGAACGAACAAATGGACGAACACTCGTTCGTTCGCTCGTCCGTGCGTCCGTTCATTCACATCAACTAATTCACATAAAAATTTCACAAGAACTATTTCACATGAAAAAATTCATCAAAAAAATAGCAGTCCATTTGACATTTCATCAAAAAATTGAAGTCCTATACATCATTTCACACAAAAAAATTCATCGATAAATCCATCAAAAAATTAACATCCATTTTACAATTCCATCAATATTAACTAGAGTTCCATCAAATAAATAAAAGTTCATTTTACAGTTATATCAAAAACTCAAATTATCTAACATTCATCCAAAATTTGTCTAATTGTTAACACTGGAATTTGGTAATGGGGTTCCTAAGTCCTAAGAAAGCAAGGTGAAATCGGATCAGCTGAGGGCAGAAGTCGTATCGGCTAAAAGAGTGATCGCTGCGTGGGCTGGTCGCCGAGAGATGGGTTGAATGGAACAGACGACACCGATTCCGAATTCGAAGGGATAAAACCGTGTCCAACGCAGAAACTTGAGGATAAGTGGAGATTCGGATGTTAATTGCGCGTTTAAAGATATTGCCACTTATGGATAGAGTCCTGTAATGGCAGTTGTATCTGTAATTTAGGAGTTTGTTAAATTGTTAGTTGTAATGCATTATGGATCTCGCTAGGGATAATATGATGATTTAAAAAGTAGTTTAGATAGAGTCCAAAGTTGTTACAAATATTTGTATCTTGGGTATAAATAGGACCCGAGACCCTCTGTATGAGAACGATTCAATCAATCTAATCCTCGGCGCATCGCCATCCTTTTCCTTTTTAGACGAACACCCTGTTTGGCTTTGGGCTGCATCGTCTCGATCCCCAAACTCAGGTAAATGTTTGTCGTTAGTGGTGAGATCACTTGTTTCTAATGCTTCCATCGCAATGACACATTGGATTCAATAGTTTCACTACGATATATATCATATAGTGCATATGAACCAATTCAGTGCTTAGATCTATCTTGTGGTTGACTCATCTTTTCGGGAGTATGTGGTCAGCAAGGCTAGGTTTAAAGGCTGGTTGGTTCGTATGTAGTATCTATCATCTTACGGAGTGTAAGTCGAAAGTAATAGATTGAATGCTTCTTTTGATACTTAATGCTGCATCAAGACTGAACTGTTGAGTCGTCTTTAGAATCGTTGGTAATCTATTCTCTTGGACTTACATTATCTGGAGATAGCGTCGGGGTTTCAGCCGACCTTACTTACCCTAATGTATTTCTTTTAACATAATTGTTATTAGATCTGTGATAGGGCTGTATTTTATGTTTAGATTGTGCTTGCTTACATCTTTGATCTAGGAGTATTGCGCCTGCACGAGATTCGTTGGAGTATCAGCCGATTTGATGTTAGTTTCCCATTATCGGTTGGTCGGTTGATCTGTATATTTATTATTCTTCGTTATATTTGGATCGGATGACTGATGATCGTCTTGGTATAGCCGATACGCTTTGGTCGTTTGGCCCAAATATGGTCTGGAATAGCATATATAACGTTCATGAATTTCTCGCCGATCCCGCGGGATATGACCTAACGCTTAACGAACACTCTCTTGTCTTTTCTCTTGTTGATTGCGTATCAAATCAATCGGCACGCTCTACACATTGTAGCGCACTAAGAAGGACCCGCACCGGAGTCAAGCGATCTCCCGGCCCCGCGTGAGAGAGATTTCTCGTCAACACGCTTCTTGGCACGCCTAGTGGGACTATCTTTGTCGGCTCGATTCGGACGAATAGACTCACCAAGCAAGATGGTCGACCCCAAGATCCTCGGCATCACACAGACAATGTCGTACTGTAAAATGGATCAACTATCGCAACAAGAAGCCGAGTATAAGAAGATGGTGGAGGAACTCCAGAACAATTATCTTCAATCCTTCACCCAAACGAGGTCCGGAACGGTGCACCAAAAGTACAAGTTCAGCCTCAACGATACCATAGCATCCTCGTCAAGTGATGCGAAGGGCAAACGAAAGTGGAAGAGCCAACTCAAGTGCGGGATGATCAAGCCGTGTACTCTTGCAAGATCGGATCGACTTGGCTGTCCATCACGTGCCGGTCAACCGGAGCAGCATCCCGGTCAACACCCTCAATAATATGATTTCTCACGTGGTTGATGCCAAGGTAGCCGAGCATGCAACGGGCCCCACATATTTCACGGATGGCCGCTTTCCGATTACAGGACACTAGTCACCCAAGATCGGCCGCTTCCACTAATAGCGCAACCTAACCCGCCAGAGGAGTCGGCCACTTGAGTCCAAGCGAGACGGCCGTGAAACCATCAGTCACTATTTTAAACCGACAACGGCCGCTACCTCAAGGTCAACTCGACATGTTCCATCATAATCGGCGCAGCCGATTGATCATGGAAGACGGCAGAATGTGGGGCCGACAATGCTCCTGCACCCGCCAACGCCACCACAGGAACCTCGGCTGCCACCCGCTGATCATCGCTACCAATACCAAGGGGGTCGTCAGGATCACCATTACCGGCCTTAGACACCGCCACAGATGTATCGGCAGGCACGCATGCCGTATGACCCATACGAGCCGATACAGCAAGATAACAGGGCCTGGGCCAAACTAATCGCAGACGTTATGCGGGATCAGTTCGGCCTCAAACCAAAAGACTCAGGAAATATGTATCGGTACCCCTATCCGGAGCATTTCAAAAGAATCCCATTGCCCAACCGATACAAAATCCCGGATTTCTCCAAGTTCTCGGGACAAGACAACGTATCTACCTACGAGCATATCACCGATTCCTAGCACAATGTGGTGAAGCATCGGCTACGACCCCTTGAGAGTTCGGCTATTTCCCCTTTCTCTTTCAGGATCGGCCTTCTCTTGGTTCTCCTCGTTGCCTTACAACTCAATTCGAGTTGGGCCGATCTTGAGAAATAGTTTCACAGCTATTTTTATTCCGGCAACCATGAAATGAAGTTGTCGGACCTCACCAGCGTCAGGCAAAAACATAATGAATCGGTTCAGGACTACATTCAACGCTTCAGAGAAATGAGAAACCGATGCTACAGCCTGGTGCTATCAGATGCCCAGCTGGCCGATTTAGCCTTCCATGGTTTGATCGCGCCGATCAGGGAAAGATTCTCTGCACAGGACTTCGATAGTCTAGCCCACCTGGCGCAGAAGGTAACGGCCCATGAACAACGTTTCCAAGAGACCAGGAAGGCCGTCAAAACCATAACGCAAGTCGTCGTCGATTCAGATTACGGATCCGATGACGATGAAACAAAAATGGCTGCAGCCGAATGGGCTAAGAGCAAGAAGGCCATCGTCTGCCAGTGGCTGCTGAAGATGGCTAAAGAAGAAAAATACGATTTTGACATCACTAAAGCCGACAAGATCTTTGATTTACTACTCAAAGAGAAACAGATTCAGTTGCCCGAAAATCATGTGATCACGTCGGCCGAAGAATTGAAAAAGAAGAAATACTGCAAGTGGCACAACTCCACATCTCACGCCACGAACGATTGCAAAGTCTTCAGGCAACAAATTCAGTCGGCCATCGAGGCCGGGAAGTTAAAGTTTGCTGACTCAAGTCGGCCCATGAAAGTAGACGGTAATCCGTTCCCGGTCAACACGGTCCATGCCGGCCTCGGGCGAGCTGATCGGCAGGACAGAATGGCGTACGGCTTAGCTGATATGGTGATCGAGGCCAAAACAGGAGAGGACCAGATTGGAAACCCCACCGCACAGATCAACGTGGTGCGCCCAGTTATCAGGTCGGCTGACCGACAGCCGATCCACGAACGAAGCCGATACCACCATCAATATCGGTCTCGGCGTGAAGAAATTTACGACGGAGCACCTCGCCGGCACGAGCCAAGAGTCCAGAGCCGGCGGAACATAGCGAGCCATGATGATCCACATTGGCATTGTGGCTTCTTCAGGCATTGCTGGGAATCCAGCATGAGGCTACCAACACTGGAAGACTGCCCGGCATGTAACGATCATCATAACCATGATGAACACGGGAGCTCGTCGTCTGCAAGCCCAGTCCGGTTCATCCCCAGAGCCGTCCAACTAAACCAAAGACGGCGACCGGTCCACGATCGGCTCGGTCCGATCCATCAAGACTTCTTCATTGATGAGAATCAGGATGGAGACGATCGTGGTGACGAGGAAGCCGATGATGAGGGATCGGCCAATCCCCAATGGTGCCCGTCCGATCTATTTACGAAGACCCGTAAGAGGAGAATTCAGCGGCTTAAGCATGAAGGAAAGGAGGACGAGGTGAGACAAATGATATACGAACAATGCTGTCGGCTGGGCAAGATCAAAAGACGGTGGGTACCCAAGCAGGAGAATGCTACGGCCACCGAAGAACAAGGCGAAGAAAGCCCCGCCGACCGAGCCAGAAGGGCAGCCAAAGGGAAAAGTAAAGCTACCGCATCGGTTAACATGGTCTTCGTATTGCCCGCCGAATTCAATGCCCCCGAAGCCGACGCAGATACTATCGAAGATGACCCGACAAAACTAATGATCTCGCAGACCAGGCCATCTTCGACAAGCCGGGAGGGACCGAAAATCAGCATCTGAAACCGTTATACGTTAAAGGGTTTGTCAACGGCAAGCCGATTTCCAAAATGCTGGTCGATGGGGGAGCGGCAGTCAACCTCATGCCTTACGCAACTTTCAGAAAGCTTGGAAAAGGGGCCGAAGACCTGATCAAAACCAACATGGTACTCAAGGACTTCGGCGGCAACCCATCAGAGACCAAAGGCGTTCTCAACGTCGAACTGACCATCGGCAACAAAACTGTGCCCACAACGTTTTTTGTCATCGACGGGAAGGGGTCTTACAGCCTGCTGCTCGGAAGGGACTGGATCCACGCTAACTGCTGCATCCCTTCTACAATGCACCGAGCCTCATCCAAGTGGGACGGCGACAAGGTCGAGATCGTGCCGCCGACAGTCGCTAGTATCGTCGGTGCCGATTTGCCACTTTGGGAAATCGAAGGCATCGAATGTTTATCCGGGAAAATCGGCAAGCCGATTTTCTAAACGTGTCCAATTCAACAATACAGCCCATCGGAAGCAACGAGCCGCACGCTGCTTTGAACAAGACATGGTAGAGGGCTCCAAGCATGCTCGGCGTAGCCACCGCGGACGAAGACGATGGCAAGTTAGGACAAGGCTTCACGTCGCCGACGAGTTAGAAGAAATCGACATCGGATCGGCAACAAGCCAAGGCCGACGTACATTAGTAAAAATTTATCTCCTCTTTGTAGATCCCAACTTATTGAATTATTAAAAGAATATAAAGATCGCTTCGCTTGGGAATACTTTGAGATGCCCGGTCTAAGCCGATCGATAGTGGTCCATCAGCTGCCAATCAAGGCAGGATATCGGCCATTCAAACAACCTCCCAGGAGGTTCAAAGCCGACATATACAACGCAATTAAAGCCGAAATCACTCGGCTATACAACGCAGGGTTCATTCGGCCGTGCCGATATGCCGAATGGGTCTCTAATATCGTCCCGGTATTGAAGAAGAACAGCAAACTTCGAGTATGCATCGACTTCAGAGACCTAAACAAGGCGACCCCAAAAGACGAATACCCAATGCCAATAGCCGACCTGCTTGTCGACGCTGCCTCAGGCCATAAAATCATCAGCTTCATGGACGGCAACGCAGGGTACAACCAGATATTCATGGCCGAAGAGGATGTCCATAAGACAACTTTTCGATGCCCGGGTGCGATCGGCCTCTACGAGTGGGTGGTGATGACGTTCGGCTTGAAGAACACCGGGGCAACATATCAAAGAGCGATGAATTACATTTTTCATGACATGATCGGCGCACTAGTAGAGATATACATCGACGATGTCGTCGTCAAGTCGAGAGAGATAGAAAACCACATTGCAGATCTGAGGCAGGTGCTTGAGCGGATGAGGAAATATGGATTGAAGATGAATCCGCTTAAATGTACGTTCGGCGTGTCGGCCGGGCAATTCTTAGGGTTCCTCGTGCATGAAAGAGGAATTGAAGTAACACCAAGGAGCATTAATGCCATTAAGACAATTCAACCCCCTAAGGATAAAAGACAACTCCATCGCTGATCGGAAAGATAAACTTCATTAGACGGTTCATAGCTAACCTCTCGAGAAAATGGAGCCGTTCACGCCATTGCTTCGGCTTAAGGCCGATCAGATATTCACATGGGGGGCAGAGCAACGAAGGTGTTAGACGACATAAAAAATTATCTAAGCTCCCTCCAGCTCTAATGCCCCCACAAAAAGGGACGCCATTCAAGTTGTACATGCCGCCGACAAAAAGTCAATCGGCTCCGTTCGATCCAAGAAGTCGATGGCAAGGAAAGGGCCATTTTCTATCTTAGCCGAGGCTACTAGATGCGAGACTAGATATTCACCCGTCGAAAAGTTATGTCTCGTGCCTCTATTTCTCATGCACAAAGTTAAGGCACTATCCGTTTGTCCAATGAATGCACCGTAACTTGCAAAGCTGACGTAGTCAAGTACATGCTATCGGCTCCAGTGCTCAAAGGGAGGATCGGAAAGTGGATATTCGCGCTGACCGAGTTCGATCTGAGGTATCAGGCTCCAAGAGCAGTAAAAGGACAGGCCCTAGCCGATCTCATTGTGGAACATAGAAACGACTCAATCGGCTCCGTAGAAATCACGCCTTGGACCCTGACTTTCGATGGCTCAGTGTGCACCAACGGCTGTGGAATCGGCTTAGTTCTTATCTCACCCAAGGGGGCAAGCTTCGAGTTCGCCTTCGCCATCGACCCCCACGTTACGAATAACCAAGCCGAGTATGAAGCCATTCTCAAAGGGCTACTCCTACTCAGGGAGATGGAGGCTGACGCGGCCGAGATAATGGGAGACTCGTTGCTCGTCATCAGTCAATTGTCAGGAGAGTATGGGTGCAAAAACGACGCACTGATGATCTATCATCGACGGTGTCGGGAGTTAATGGAAGGTTTTCGGCTAGTCACTTTGAAGCATATTCCCAGGGAGCAGAACACGGAGGCCAATGACTTGGCTCAAAGGGCATCAGGCTACCGGCCGATGCTAAGAGACATCGACACAGGCGTCGCCACCATCACAACCGACGACTGGAGATTCGACGTCTACAATTACCTCAAAAACCCTTCTCAATCGGCCACAAGGAAACTACGATACAAGGCACTGCGGTACGTATTGCTCGACGAAGATTTATACTATCGAACAATCGATGGCATACTGCTCAAATGTTTGGGCGCCGATCAAGCCACAGTGGTTATCGGGGAGGTACACGAAGGAATCTGCGGCACACATCAGTCGGCACACAAAATGAAGTGGCTACTTTGTCGAGCCGGGAATTTCTGGCCGACAATGCTAGAAGATTGTTTTAAATACTATAATGGATGCCAAGACTGCCAAAAGTTCGGCATAGTGCAACGAGCCCCGGCTCGGCCATGAACTCAATCATTAAGCCATGGCCTTTCGAGGGTGGGGCATGGACATGATTGGCCGATCAATCCACCTTCAAGCAAGGGGCACAAGTTTATACTAGTGGCCACAGATTATTTCACAAAATGGGTAGAAGCGATTCCTCCAAAAGTGGATTCTAAAGACGCAATCGAGTTCGTCAAAGAACACATCATCTACCGATTCGGCATTTCGCAAACGATAACGACCGACCAAGGGTCCATCTTTGTTTCGGATGAATTCATTCAGTTCACCGACGGCATGGGGATCAAGCCGCTTAACTCTTCGCCGTATTACGTGCAAGCCAACGGTCAGCCGAAGCTTCAAACAAAAGCTTAATCAATCTGATCAAAAGAAAGATATCTCGAGCATCCTAAACAATGGCACACCCGATTGGCCGAAGCATTGTGGGCGTATCGGATGGCATGTCATGGGTCCATCCAAGTTCCTCCATACAAACCGGTCTATGGACACGAAGCGGTGCTGCCATGGGAAAGTGTCATCGGCTCAAGACGCATTCATTAAGGACCAACTCACACCGACGACTATTATAACCTCATGATGGACGAATCGGAGGATCTCGCCTTATCCAGAATGAGAGCTTTAGAAAAAGTAAGAAAAGATAAGGAACGGGTAGCCGACATTACAATAAAAAGTCATCCCTAAATCATTTGAGGAAGGCGAACTCGTTTGGAAGCTCATACTCCCAATCGGATCCAGAGATAACAAATTCGGCAAATGGTCGCCGAATTGGGAGGGGCCTTTCAAGGTCCACAAATGCGTCTCCAAAGGAGCCTACATGCTGAAAGGACTAGATGGGGAGGTATTCGGAAGGGCCCTCAACGAAAAATATCTAAAGAAATACTACCCGAGCGTATGGATCAATGCGTGAGTCGGCTATCGTCACAATAGGCCGACCCACGACAGCCGATGCCTTACAAGGCATCGCCTTTAGGCACTCGCTTCCCCCTCCCACACCCCATGATCGGTTCTGGACCCCCCGACAGAGATCAGATTGAATAATCGCGTCGGACTCACAAATTTTGTTGACATCGAAGCTATCAACAAAACTTGGGGACATACACATACACATAGTCGAAAAGACCAACAGTCAAAGCCAATTTTATACTAATCAAGCCAGGGAGTTGAAGAACCCTCAAGTCAGATGGAACCCAGGAACATTAAACCACGTTTTATTCAGAGTCGGCGCGACGCCGTCTTGGATTACATGTTTGCCAGGTACTCCCTAATGGCCGCCAGGGCTCATTCGAAGGGCTCCGCAGTTTCCATTTCTAGAGCATCCAGGATCAGATGCTCCAACCGAGTGACCCTTATGTCGGTGGTGGTGATCAGCAACTCGTTGGCGAGTTGGGGCTGCCTTCCCTCCAGCCGGTCAAGGCACGCGAGCGTCGGGTACGCCATGGGGGCAGCATCCGGAATGCCACCGAGATGGAAAGGTGGCCTGGCCGCCGGGTGACGAGCCTCCAACTCCCCGAAGCGCTTCAGTGCGCCTCACCCGTCGGTCCCGGGCTGACCGATAGCTCGTACGATGTCTCCATGATTCCCGGATCACCCGAGCGGGTGAGGCGGCCGCAACGAATTCCGTCCCTTAGTTTTCGAAGACGAAATTGGTGAGAGTAGAGGAGTTGAGAAACCACCGGTTCACCGACGAACTCGAAGACGCCATGAGAAGACTAGCCGAAAGCTTAAAGGACTAGGTGTTCTACTATTGAAAGTTCGTTGCCTTCGGCCGTGAGTTATTCGGAAGAGCCGAGGGAGCCCATTTATAGAAAGAAAAGATACGGTTCTTAGATGTGAAAGGTCGCTGCCAACCCGGGAGTCAAAGAGATCATCATTATGAGCGTCGGGAATCGTTGAAAGCCGCGATGCGCAAGTATGGATACCTATCGCCCGGGCTCACGGGTTCCCTGAGTACGATTCGAGGGGTCGGCCTACGAAGACAGGACGACGATGTAATTGGGTATTACCGGCCGATGGCTAGAGAGTCGAATAACCGAGAAATAGACGTTGAAGGTTGGGGCATCACTTCTGAGTGATTTTGAACTAAACGAGTCAAGACGCCGCACACAACCGAGCCAGAAGGGCAGTCCTACGTACAAACATAGCCGATTGTCTCTACAAGCACGATTGATACAGGCTGTCCGGTTACATCGCAAAACACATGTTGGAGAAACACGAACCGACCTCGTAGGGTCGGACATTTTACAATCTTCATTTCTTTAGAAAATCGGCTATCGCCGATAGAGCTGTCAGCCTAACCTGGTCGACCTCGCCAATTGCCCTGAGGTCATCGGCCTCGGACCCCACCACCGATCGAGCACTCTGCACCAAGCCCCGCAAATGCGCAACGGCCGCCCTGATACTTTGACACTCAGCTTCAACCCTGGCCGGCAAATCGGCCATATATTCTTCATGGACGTCGATCTCGTTTGTAGTCTGAACTAGATCGGCTACCAGTTGGTCCCGGTGGGCACGGAGTTGTTCGAGCTTGGCTGCCGGCTCTGTTTTTAGGCGGTCGAAGGCGGCCTTTCGGGCTTCAATGGCGTCTTTGGTCAATTGGATGGTAGCCGACCGCGCCTGACTCTCGTGCCGATCAATGACTCACTGCCGGGCTCGTTCGTATTTTAGCTGGTAAGCTTCCATGATGGTCGCCGGCACGATGGCTTCAGCTACAGCATCCGGCAGCTGGTCTTGGATATCCCTGAACCGTGCGCGTATGGAGCCGCAATCGACCACCAACGCATCTAATGAGGCTTCTAGTCGGTTGCTGATATCAGCCAGGGTGGCCCTCAGGTTCTCAGCCGACGCCGCAAGCGTTTCCTCGCCAGCATCGACGGGTTCCTCGAACTCCGACAAGTCGAAGTTGAAGAGATTGGCCACGCGCTGCAGAAGAAAGAAAGGATCAGGGGCATGGCAGAACCAATGGTTGGGACCGGTCAGCTTACCGTCGGCGCCGTCGTCGGGACTATTGGTTTTACTGGATCGTTCCCCACGGCCGTCTGGCTTTCTTTGCCCGTGTCATCGTCGCCACCCCCAACAGGCGCGGTACATTCGCCCGACGCCTGGGGAGCAGCCGGTGGAGATCGCGGGAGCTGCAAAAAGGAAAAGGGATTAGCAGACGAACTAATTGATTATCACAGGCAAAGGGGTAAGAACCGACACGCAGAAAGGTGGCGAGGGACGCGACCGCCGCTTTCTTGAACTGTGAGGAATGCATAAATCGATATGGGTGAACGTCGTGAAACCAGGACCAACGAAGTAAAACTTACGGGAGGACGTTTCGTCGGCGGACTTGGGGCTGGCGGAGCGTCAGTTGGGGCATTTACCGATTCAGGACTCGAAGCCCCGGTCTCGATCATCGCCTGGACGGCTACTGGCGCCTCTTCATCGACAGCTGCGTCGAGGAATCGCTCGACGGCTGGATCTAGGGGAGGAAGGCTGTCGGCCGAGGCGATCAGTTCTATTTTTCACCCTTTTGGGGACAGCACAGCTGACGAACGCGGCGGTGGTGCCGTTTTCCTTTGGGCGCGATCGGATGGCGCACTCCCCCGCAAGAAAGATGAAAGTTTGGGCGCCCTCCACCGATGGCCGACGGAACAAGGCCTCCTACGTCCAAAATGCCCGGTTTGTATTTGATGGGGCGCCTGTAATCGCTACCGTCGGCCGCTCCGTTTCGTTTCCCGCAAAGTCGAAGCACGAATGTTAAATCGGGCATGCGGCCGATGGATGAATCGTAGGAAAGGAGTAATCGGCCGTGAGTAGAGATATACCGAGGGGATTTCGTCCGGCGAAGCAAGTCGATGTAACAAGACGGCCGTTGGTGAAAAATGTGGCGTCTAAGTTCGGACCACCATCGGTCGTAGCGGCGCTTCTCCTCGTCGACGAGTGATTCGTCGGCATCGCCGAAGGTAGGACCGACTATGTTCAACGGCCTTCATTATCGATCTTGGCCGACCGCTCCTCCGGTCTCGATCTTATCGGCGTAAAAGAAGCCGATGGGAAGTTGCCCGAAGCCGAATTGTCTCGCCGCCGATACCGGTAGTAGAATTCATAACTCCGGCCGCCGATCGGCCTTGGTAAACCCCGTCGGCGGAATGCGGGGAGATAAAGAGGCGAAGAACAATTTTCTACACCTTGACCGTCGGCTGAGTTGAGGTCGTCCCATTTGAAGTCGATCGGCAGCTCGAAAGACCTTTGGTCGGGGTAAAAATACCAGGTACGGTTGTCGCGGGATAGCCCGTCGTAAAAAGCTGTGAACCAATCGGCCAACAACTCAGCCGATTGTCTTGAACCTGTATGGGCGGCGGCTGCCTCTCCATAGTTCGTGCATCGCCTGGTGGTGATCTGACCGCCTTCTTCATCTTCGATTGGCTCTAGCCTTGGGAACCCGCGTCGCGGGCGGGCCGACCGACTACGTTTTGGGTGGCTAACACCACCCGATTTGGAGAAACCACCGGGGGCCACCGATGTTGGCCGGGCGTTGGCGGCTATTTTCGTGGCGGCTTGATGCAGCATTTGATATGTGTAGCCGAGGAGGTATTTTTCCAATGCGAACTCTGTTCCGTCGGCTAAGATTTCGGCCATTATTTGCCAATTAGCGGTCGACTCACAGCTCGATCCGCAGAACACAAATTTTTCCAGCCACATCATCAGAAAGGCGGTGTATTCCCGGTGGCTGACTGTTCCATCTCTCATGTTTTGAGCAATGAAACCACTCCATCCATCGATAGCTTTGGTTTTGAACTGGTGTTGACCTTTTCGGTTCAAGATACATGGATTAGCCGATGATTCGATGTCCACCGGTTGTCATATGTACATCGGCTAGTGTGATGGTCATCGGCCCTTGCTCGAAGAGGAAGGCATTGAAACGTTCCAAAAGTAGGCGCAGCCGATAGGAGTGGTTCGTCTTTTTCCATGCGGCGCGATGGACAGTTCCAAGCATTGGGCAAGCTTTCTTTCTTCCCATTGGGTGTACTTAGCCGATTGTATCCTCTTGTACCATTCGGTCCAGGCTGCGTCAGTAGACGGCCACGCTTTGAATGTCCCGTTCCAGTGGGAAAGAGATGGTTTGGCAGTGTTGAAGGGCATGCGGTTGGTTTCGGCTATGATTACGTCGCTTGGTCAGTATCGTCGATAGGCCCAAGGAAGTACTTTTCCTCTTGTGTCGAATTGGGGATGAGCACTTGGTGAGAAAGGTGCTACAGTTTGAAGAAGGAGAAAAAGGTACTGATCAGAGATGATGGTAGTGAGAAAAAGTACTGATTAGTAAGAATACAGGATAAAATACTATTGAAAATTACCGAACGGACTATTGATATGGGGGTGTTTGGAGGAACGAGTTGAGGGTAAAATTATAGAGCAAAAGAGAATACCTGAGGGAACTCGTTCATAGTGGCGGCTGGAGCAGTTCCGGTGACGGCGGCAGATGGTGTTGCGGTCGCGGCTGGCACGATGATGGTGGCCGGCGAGTTGGAGGTGCTTGAGGTCGCAGCGGAGGCCATCGGGAAGGTCGGAGACAAAGATGGAGTTCGAAGAGTGTGGAGAAGGTGTCGAACGCCGATGGAGTTGCCGGAGGAGAGAGAGAAGGGCAAGAAGTTTGTTTGAGAAGGAAGCCGAGCGCACGATGAGGGCGTGGGTGGTTCGACCGAGAAAGGTGGATATTTAAAGAGCCCTTGGGGAGAAGCCGAGAAGGGAGTGGGAGTTTGAATAGGTAAACAAATCCGCAACACTTTATGTTACGGACTTGGGGGGCATGTGTTAACACTGGAATTTGGTAATGGGGTTCCTAAGTCCTAAGAAAGCAAGGTGAAATCGGATCGGCTGAGGGCAGAAGTCGTATCGGCTAAAAGAGTGATCGGCTGCAGGGCTGGTCGGCTGAGGATGGGTTGAATGGAACAGCCGACAGCCGATTCCGAATTCAGAAGGGATAAAACCGTGTCCAACGCAGAAACTTGAGGATAAGTGGATATTCGGATGTTAATTGCGCGTTTAAAGATATTGCCACTTATGGATAGAGTCCTGTAATGGCAGCTGTATCTGTAATTTGGGAGTTTGTTAAATTGTAAGTTGTAATGCATTATGGATCTCGCTAGGGATAATATGATGATTTAAAAAGTAGTTTAGATAGAGTCCAAAGTTGTTACAAATATTTGTATCTTGGGTATAAATAGGACCCGAGACCCTCTGTATGAGAACGATTCAATCAATCTAATCCTCAGCGCATCGCCATCCTTTTCCTTTTTAGACGAACACCCTGTTTGGCTTTGGGCTTCATCGTCTCGATCCCCAAACTCAGGTAAATGTTTGTCGTTAGTGGTGAGATCACTTGTTTCTAATGCTTCCATCGCAATGACACATTGGATTCAATAGTTTCACTACGATATATATCATATAGTGCATATGAACCAATTCGGTGCTTAGATCTATCTTGTGGTTGACTCATCTTTTCGGGAGTATGTGGTCAGCAAGGCTAGGTTTAAAGGCTGGTTGGTTCATATGTAGTATCTACCATCTTACGGAGTGTAAGTCGAAAGTAATAGATTGAATGCTTCTTTTGATACTTAATGCTGCATCAAGACTGAACTGTTGAGTCGTCTTTAGAATCGTTGGTAATCTATTCTCTTGGACTTACATTATCTGGAGATAGCGTCGGGGTTTCAGCCAACCTTACTTATCCTAATGTATTTTTTTTAACATAATTGTTATTAGATCTGTGATAGGGCTGTATTTTATGTTTAGATTGTGCTTGCTTACATCTTTGATCTAGGAGTATTACGCCTGCACGAGATTCGTTGGAGTATCAGCCGATTTGATGTTAGTTTCCCAGCATCGGTTGGTCAGTTAATCTGTATATTTATTATTCTTCGTTATATTTGGATCGGATGACTGATGATTGTCTTGGTATAGCCGATGCGCTTTGGTTGTTTGGCCCAAATATGGTCTGGAATAGCATATATACGTTCATGGATTTCCTCGGCCGATCCCGCGGGGATATGACCTAACGCTTAACGAACACTCTCTTGTCTTTTCTCTTGTTGATTGGCAGATCAAATCAACTGGCACGCTCTACACATTGTAGGCAGCTAAGAAGGACCTGCACTGGAGTCAAGCAGATCTCCCAGGACAGCGCGTGAGAGAGATTTCTCGTCAACACTAATCCATTCATCATAGTACAATCATATCCATAATCCATCCATCACAGTACAATCACATCCATAATCCATTCATCCACATGCATATAATCAACTTAGCATAATCATCTTCTCGCAAGAACATAGCAAACATCCACATTCCTGGGGTGGAGTATTAACCGGTGGCCGGCGGAGGTCGCACGGGGATGGACAGGCGGCGGTCTTGAAGGCGGCGGCGACGATGAGCCGGTGAAAGGTGAAGATCTTGAGGGCGGCGGTGAAGGGGCGTCGGTGGTGGGGCAGGCAGGAGGCGGTGGAGTGGTGGAGAGGCGGCGGTCTCGATGAAGGTGGCCGTGTGGGCGGGCCAGCGGTGGTGGGCGGTCTTGAGGCCGACGAGCGGCGACGGAGAGAGAGAGGTGAAGGGTTACGCGGAGGCTACGCTAGCCGAAAACAAAAACTTTTAACCGCGCAAACCAGGAACACTTGCAAGTAAGGGCCGATAGATCGTTACCGATTGGAGTAGAGCGCAGCGGAATAGCCAATCAGGGCAATCCGATCCGGAACAGTGTAGCCGATTCCCGGAGGCAGCCGATTCGCCAATCAGCTGATTCGAGGCCGATCAACAGCGCGCAACGTAGCAGCGCCTCTACCGGTATCCACACGTCCGGGGACAGAACGCCGTACACCCGTGTGCTAGCACGCGATGCAAGGCTAGGGTTTGGCTCGAAAGTGGGGAGGGTTTCCGTGGAGATTGATCTCGACGACTTCTGTTGCACGCGATGCAATTAACATGTCACAGCTCTCCACCCCTCTCTCCTTTATATAGAGTTGGCCGACTGGGACTAGTGGCCGATTAAGACTCTATTTTGAATCGGATCTCATCCGTATCTCATAGAGTTGGCCGCCCACACGTCGTAAGCCCATAGGACTCTATCCGATCGGATCCCTATCCGATCGAGCCGTATCCGAGTCCAACTCGAATGCCGTTCTTATCCCCTTAAGCGTGCGACCACGTAGGTTCGGGTATACTCGGTTTCGGCTATAGTCTAACTTAGCCGATCGTCGGCTCGAGTCTAACTCAGCCGACTCCAACAGCGCTAGCAGCACATATTGACACCATAGTATACAAGAATAATATCGGCTCGAACCTGTAATGTGTACACAAATCCCTTTGCCTCACGATACCGGTTAAGCTATAGGCAAGATGTGTGCCATCCCTTCAATAGCTTAACCATTCACTCGAACCGTATTGGATTATCCGTCCGTTGATTGACTCCTCAATCAACTTAGCATGGCCATGCATTTCCATAATCCATTACCTTGAGGGGCCCAGAGATATCTCTCCAAAGGAGGGGCAAATTCCATCTTGATCACTCACATCCCACTCCATGTTTCATAGCAAACCCGAAAACTACCTTTATAACTACCCGATTCTGGAATAGCGTTTGGTAGTCCCAAAGTAGGCTACTACACATGTTGGAATCCATGGTGATCTCGAGGTCTAAGGACTTTGTACCAACACTACCCGAGACCAACTAATGGCACATTAATTCTGTAGTGTCTCATGGTGGGTCTATCCAACAATGTGTTCTCCAACACATGTGTCCATGTTTATTGATTTGGTATCTCCATACCCATGATCTATGAGACATGATCATCAATCAAAAAACATGCCGATCTTAGAATCATATTTGTTCCAACAATATGACATATGATCAGGGATCATTTAGAAATAGATTCATACATAAAGAGTCTCATAAATAAGTCACGTACTTACTGATCAATACAAGATGTCTATTTCATGGAACTGAATAATACTTTATTCATTTATTCATAAACATTGACGTGATATCCAATATCTCCATGTTGCCTCTAGGGCATATCACTAACAAGAGGGAGCGATGAAGGGGCAGACGATGGTCGGTAAGGTCGGTGAAGGGGCACGGACGGCGGCGTGACAGTTTTGTTGTCGGTCGATGGAGAGAGAGGATAGGGCGTGAGGCGAGGGTTAGGGTTGAGCGCAGCGGCGGCGGCGGCGACGCCGGATCTCGGCGGCGCAGATGCCGAACAGGGGTGGGGATCCGCGGCGGCGCTAGATTTTGGCAGCTGACGGCGCGGTGGTTGTTTGGATTTTCGCACGGGACTTAGAAAAATTTGGGAGCCCGCGCGCAGTATATATAGGCCACCATCTTTCCGTGCGTCGGCTTAAGGGACCGCACATGAAAATGATCTTCTCGTGCGAGTGGTTTAAGAGGCCCGCATGGAAAACGATCTTCCGTGCGGGCGGTCTAAGTGGCCCGCATGGAAAAACGATCTTCCCGCGGGAAGTTTAAGCGGCCCGCATGGGAACATATTTTCCGTGCGGGCGCTTTAAGCGGCCCGCACGCAATAATCGACCCCCTCTCTTTTTTTCATCAAATTGGATATTAATGAAAAAATTATCAAATTGATTCCAAAATTACCAAATTTTTCCATACATCAATATATGCTAATTATTGCCTATGAAAAAATTTTGAAATCAAAAGACAATTCGCGTCACTTTCTCTCCAAATCTAAACAATCCTTCTCAACACTTCTAATCTTCTCTTGAGAATCTTCGGTTTTATGAGCGTCGTATATGATAAAATAGTCGAAACCTTCTCAATTTTTTACCACAGCCTCTACGTATAATATCATGACATCCAGACAATTTTCATGATTTTCCGACTTCGTTTGCTATTTATACAATTTTAAAATCATTTGGTCAATAGGTTCCTAATAATATTTTATGAAGAAAAATTCAAAATTTATTATTATTTACAGGATAATGACTCAAGCATATCTAAACAACATGAATATAATTTTTCACTAATTTTATTCTATTTTTTTAATCACTTGGAGTTCAAATGTGAGACTTGGCAAAAAAATTCATGAAAATAAAATAAATCAAAGAAATATGGCAAAATCAATCAAAAAATTACCAAAGTTTATAATTAGATGTTAAATGTTGTATTTACATAGTAGAAAAAGTTTGGAGGGTGGAGAAGAAATTTTTTTCAAAATTTTTCCTAGTGCGAGGGCCCTTAAGCCGACCGCACACGATAACGTATCTTATAAAATATTGGAAGCCGGATCAATTTTTTACCACAGCCTCTACATATAATATCATGACATCCAGACAATTTTCATGATTTTCGACTTCGTTTGCTATTTATACAATTTTAAAATCATTTGGTCAATAGGTTCCTAATCATATTTCATGAAGAAAAATTTAAAATTTATTCTCATTTATAGGATAATGACTCAAACATGTCTAAACAATATGAATATAATTTTTCACTAATTTTATTCTATTTTTTTAATCACTTGGAGTTCAAATGTGAGACTTGACAAAAAAAATTCATGAAAATAAAATAAATCAAAGAAATATAGCAACAGTTGGCATCATCGTATGCGATCCACTTAAGCGGCCCGCACGGGGAAAAGGGATTATCCCGTGCGGGTACTTAAGTGGACCGCACGGGATAATGCGCTATTATCCTGTGCGGTCGGTTAAGTGGGCCGCATGGAATAATCGATTTATCCCGTGCGGTATCCCGTGCGGTCGCTTAAGTGGACCGCACGGATAATGCGATTATCTCGTGCGGGCCAATTGCCGGCCCTCCGGGATCGGTTTTTTCAGACGCTACCTCTTATGGCCTGCCTGGAATCTATTTGGGGTCTCGCCCAGAAAAATCATTTCTCCAGTAGTGAATGTCTTTCATAGAACTTCAGCCCATACACCCATCACAAAAGGGCGGTGAAGGGCTAGGTTCCTGTTTCGAAGGTTGCTATATATTTGTAAAATACAAGTCGGCACATATTAATAGGTTGAGCTGTTAAGATCTTGCTTTATACTCCATTCGCTTTAGAATAAGATTACTTTTGGTCTATTCTATTTGTCTTAAAACTTTATTTTTAAGCAAGCACTGTATCGAAGTTTGTAAAAATAAGAGATAAATGTATTGGATGTAAATAAAGAAAAAATAGTTACATTAAAATTTGATAAAGTGAAGTTAGTATTTTGATTTTATATTGGTATGTGTTGGATGGGTTAAAAATAAATTTATTTTATAACAAATAGAGTAGTAGTCTAGGTAAATAACAAAAGTTGTGCCAGTAGGATTTTAAGAGATACACTAAGGACCGGTAAATCACTCACGAAATAATACTAGTAGTGTTGTAGGTCGTCTCAATTACCTATATTGAACTGGACCAAGTATTCTATCTTTCTGAGTGTTCCACTTACTACTGAACACCGTGAAATAGAATTTGAAATGTTTATTTGGTGTTTCATGATGTGCGCACATATATATTAAATAAACAAAACACGAATATGAAACATAACTCTCTATAGTGATGGAGCATGTCCTACTCGGACGACAATCATACAGGCAGAGGGAGGGGTGAGGGGGGTGTTGGCATCCCCAACGTCCTCATAATCCTGCTTATTAATTAACTATCTCTTTATCAACTATATACTTAAATTAATAATTAATTAATTAATTAAATTAGTGTTTATTAACAAGTGGACTATTTAAAACATATAAATATTTATTTTATTGTATGGTGGACAAATTGTTAAAATTAGTATTAACTCTTTCAGTATTAACTACAACCACCGAAAGATATTTTTTTAGCTATGAAACTTGTGAAGACATGTCTTATATTTACAATAGGAGATGGATTTTTTGAGATTGTTTGGTATTTATATTGAAAAGAAATTGGATGCATCAATTAGTACCGATGAAATTATTGAAGCCTATAATCTTACTATGAGTCGTAGAGCTAAATATAATTTTTTTGACGTGAAACATAATACCATTGTATATAAAAAATTATATGGTATGACTATTCGTCCTACTTTGTTAAGTTCATCCCCGTCCCGTCCTCAGGATCCTGGCTCCACCCGCGAAAAAATGCCATATCTCTCACGCAAACTCTTTAAATCCCTCCAAGGGGCACTCCTAGTTACTCCAAATTCAGGCAAATAGTTGCGTAAACTTTTCAAAATATTTAAGAACATTTATTAAGCATATGCATACGTTTGTCGTTGAGAAAAAAAATCCAACATGCCTGTACATTTTATACTTGTTTTGTGTTTTTCCCTCAATTCATAGATCTACTGTAAACTTGAATTTGGTTGGATAGTATTATGTTATATGGATATCACCGTTGACGTTGTGTTAATTTTTGACATGATGTTCAACCATTCAATCTCGTTCAAAAACTAATGCAATACAAAACATACAAGTAATGCTTAAAGGTATGAGTACCTTTAGTGATGACACATGTTAATAAAAATAATACTTACATAGTTTAGTTACTAATACAAATAATTAAACATTTAATAACATATATATACTAAAAAATACGCAAGATTTTCGTCAGAATTTTTGTACGTCGTCGATCATCCGTAGCTCATTGCATCTTCGTCCTTCGCATTCGTGCACCTGGTTTTGTCCGTCAATCCGAGAAAACGTGCGTGCGCTTTGCGTCACGTTCATCCGTAGCCCCACGTGGCACGTCGGGTCCATTTAGGCTGCGTTCGTAGTTGCGGTAGCTAGCCTTTTCCTGGAGCAGACAACAGCTGCTGCACTGTTGCTTAATTGCAAAAGCTGATTGCTATTTATTGCGGGCCCTCAGCTCAGCTCAGCCAACTAGCCACTTTCGAGCGTAGCCTTAGTTGGCCTTCAATTGGCCCACGAAACGTCCAATGCCACCGTCCCCGCCCTCTCCCGAAACCCTCGCTTCTCCGAATTTTTCACATTTTTAATTTTATTTTTTAAATATTTTTTCAAACAATTATAAAAATGGTTCTGGTGACACTTTTTTAACAAAGGCACGAGTACAATCGATTCATCTAAACACCTTCAGTGATATGAAGTCGTCAATCATCTTGATCTAGCAAAGAACTAAAGCAAGATGAATTTTATAGATTAAACCGGCTAGCAAAACCGATTTAGATAAAAAGATAGATAAACATCCGTCTCGTGGGCAAACAAAAGTTTCAAGACAAACTTATAAAGAGATATCACACTCTCGCAGCGACGACGGACGATTTACGGCACAAATCGCAAAGATGTACAAGCTAACGTAGAAAAAAGTAAAAGAATAATTCAATTGGCTAAAAACTAGAAACTAGATTGGATTTGGTTATGTATGTGTTGGTTATGCCAATTGAACCTTTCTTGGCCCTTAAATAGGGTTGGTCTTGCCCTTCACAGGCCCTTCTCCACGTTTAACTTGGGGTAGACGCCTTTGGAAACCCGAGACATACCGTATGGAGGAAGGAAACCTGAGTACCGGCGAATTCGGCTAGGTTTCGGACTCTGCCGGTCAGACCTGCCACATACCACCGGTCTGACCGGCCCTAAGGCGGCCTCGACCGGCCTATACACGGCGGTCGACCGGTCTCTCGAAGGAAACCAACGATTTCCAAATATTGACAATTTTCCTTGTTTCAATCACTAGATAAACATTGTGAATCTAAAAGCCTGAAACATGTTTATCTTAAGGCGATAATCTAATTATCGGCCATAGGACTTCCTAAGCATCTTGCCAAACACTCGGAAAGTACTTCTTTAGGTACTCGGAAAGTACTTCTTTAGGTATTTACCATTAATAGCTCGCTGAAATCGTTCTCCTTGAAGTGTTTTTAGAAAATATGCATTCCCTCGAACGATTCCACATATCCGATAAGGTCCCTCCTAACTTGACGACCACTTACCGAATTTTTTAGATCGAGAATCCAAAGACAAAATTGTCTTCCATACCAAGTCTCTCACTTGGAATGTCTTCGCCTTCACCCTTTTGTTGTATGCTTTAGCCACCCTCTTCTTTTCTTTCTATATTTTTTCCAAAGCCTTCAAACGTTTGTCAACCACTTCATCGAGATTATCTCTCATCCTTAACTTATAGTTTTCAGCTGATAAATCGTCTTGCTTTATATATCGAAGAGAGCCAAGATTTACCTCAACCGGTAAAACGACTTCTTGTCCATAGACTAGCTCAAAAGGGATTATCTTCGTAGCACCATGTTTAGATATTCGATGTGCCCACGCCTCAGAAAGCACCTCATGCCACCTCTTGGGATGTTCTTCGATCTTCTTTTTAACCAACTTTAGCAAAGTTTTATTACTAGACTTGGCTTGTCCATTAGCCTGATCGTAGTAAGGAGAAGAACTCAACAATTTAATACCATAAGATTCGAAAATTTTTTTTACCTCTTTGGACATGAAAGAAGCTCCTTGATCCATAGTCAACGTTTGAGGAATGCCGAATCTATGTATGATATGCTTCAAAATAAAATCAATTACCTCCGTATGAGTCATATTCTTGAGCGGCACGGCTTTGGCCCACTTAGTAAAGTAATCCATCGCAACTAGCACTAACCGATGCCCTTTTGATGACGAAGGATAAATCCGACCAATGAAGTCCAAAGCCCAACCCCGGAACGGCCATGGTTTAACAATAGGGTTCAACACCGCAGCCGGTGCAGGAACATTGTCGAACCATTGACAGGCTTCGCATCCTCTATAATATCTAAAACAATCATCAATCATTTTCGGCCAATATAACCCCGCTCTCCTAAGCAACCAATTCATCTTATGGGCCGATTGATGTGTTCCACAAATACCCTCATGTACCTCTCCCATAGCCACTTTAGATTGATCATTATCTAGGCACTTTAATAATACCCCATCTATATTTCGGCGATACAAATCTCCATCAAGCAAAGTGTATTTAAACGCTTGCCACCGAATTTTCCGATCAACCTTAAGGCTAGGGTCTTTCAAATATTGAATCAAAGGTATTCTCCAATCCTCTGCTATTTCCAGGGCACAAACCGTCTGAATTTAAACTCAACTCGGCCTTACGCTGAAATCGTGCCCTCCAAAGATCTTCGTGAACCCGGTCCGACCGCCAAGCAACGTCGGTCGACCGCCGACCACCCACGGCCGACTCGCCACGAGCACCGGTCCGACCGCCGGCCATCCACGATCGACCGACAACAAGGCATCCGTCGACCGCCCGTGATCCGCATCCTTGCAATTTCGTTCGAAGAATTATAATCAAGCACCGGTCTCTCTAATAGCTCAGTGCTTAGAACTGACAATAGCCGACATGTCTAAAAACGAATTGTCGAAACTTGGTTTCGGCAATAGAAATTTGGGGGTGCAGTCAAGATCGCCAAACTCGATGGGTTAAGTGGAAAACGAGGTTTAGACAGGTTCAGGCCCTCTCATGAGGTAATACCCTACTCCTATTTTGGGGATTCGATCCGCCGAGTGTTTATTGATCTCAAGATCTGTTGCTCCTAAAGTCGATAGCTCATAAAGCATAGCCCTCAAGGGACGTCCCTTACCCCCTTTATATAGTCTCAAGGGGCGGGCTTACAAGTTGGAAACCCTATCTTACTCTAAGTTGGTTTTCTCAATCTTACCAAGTTATGACTATGAGCCGTTGCCTTATCTAATCGGCAACATAATACCCAAGTCATAGTCGGTATACATAATTAGAAGGCGTAACCTATCCCTATCTTCAGTCGGATAAGCTTGCCATGTGGATATCCGATTGCCATAATCTCCATAGTAGCCCTCGAGTCCTTCGCAGTCGACGAGATAACTTTGCCTCAAACCAAGATAACATACAGCCAAACAACTCTTTGGCCGAGTGCTTTTGGTGCCGAGTGGTTCCATCATCCCTGCCTAAAACTCCCGAGTGGCTCCAAAGACTGTGAAGGGTTGAAAAACATCCAAAAAATTCTCAAAAAATAAATATCGCATCTCCTGATGCACCTAATTAGGTGTAGCCCCCGACTATGTGGTTAGTTAAAAACAGACTAAACATACAGTCAAGAACTATAAAAAATCATTCTCATATAAATGCTTAGCTCATGCTAAAGCAATCATAAAATCTCATCACTCGGCAAGCTCACGCTTGTCCGAGTGAATTTGCCCGAGTCATCTCGAACAAATAGTTCAATCAACTCTCGTAGGTGAAAAGCACTCGATAAGCTCATGTTTATCCGAGTAGATCTATTCGAGTCATCTTGGAATAAATATTTTAATTATCCCTCATGGGTAAACAAGTTTTTCAGTCATATCGAAAAATATGACCAAAATATTAAATAGCTCCCGCCATAATATTGGTCTCAATCTAAAAGATATTCACCAAGGTGGAAAAACAACATTGATATAATCATTTAATCAAATGCTAAAAACCAAACAGCTTCTCTCATCAAGGCAACCATGAAAAGCTTAATCGTTTGTCACCTTTCAAATTGCATCGTGCCAACTTCTCATGAAGTTACGCAAACCGCGATATGAAAGGATTTTAAAGGTACTGGGCAATTAGACACGTGCATATTGCCAAGGCAAATCTGCTTAAGCCCATCCACTTAAGTTCCTAAGGACACGCTCGAGCCACACCTTAGCCGGGCCGCAAGTCTCTCATGGGCTCAGTCCAATCTACGAGATAACTTGGCGAAACCCTCAAATCTTTGTACAAATCCTCGAGGTCATCCCCGCCACTTCGTCTTCCAGAAAATTTCCCCACTCGCAACACTGTTCACCAGCTTGCAGCGGAAAACCCTAGGCTCGTGCGCGCACCCAATCCCATCGATCCAGGAGCTCGCGCTTCTCCACAAGCTAGCCTCCGCATCCATCTCCATAGATCCCCATCTCAAATCCTCACCTACCGAGCTAGATTCACTTCCCCTAAAACCACATCCATGGCAGGAGAGAAAGAGATCCCTTTCGAGCAATGGGTGACCTCGGACGTCAAGGAATCGACTCTCAAGGAGATGGTGAAGAACGGAGTTCTCCCTCCTAAGGAGATCGTCAACTGGCGCCCGGCGGCCGATGAGGAGTTCCCCACTCTGAACACCGGTGAGCTCGTCGTCTTTTCCTCTTTCTTCTATTGTGGCTTCGGCCTCCCCACCTCTGCGTTCTTTAGGGGTCTCCTTGATTACTATGGCCTTCAACTTTATCACTTGAACCCCAATTCTATGCTCCATATAGCTCTTTTCATTCATGTCTGCGAGGCCTTGCTTGGCATCCTTCCCCACTTCCAACTCTTTCGGCGCATGTTCTATCTCAAGCCGCATCCAAACAAGGATGAGCCCTGCGTCGTTGGTGGGGCTGGCTTTCAGCTCCGTGGATCCCTCCGCCGAGATTATTTTTCTCTTCCCTTGAAATCTTCTAACAAGGGCTGGCACGCAAACTGGTTCTACATTGCAAACCTTGAACACAGTCTGCCCGACTTCGTCGGCCTTCCTCCTGTACCTAGATCCAACTGGAGCACCGTGCCAGTGGCCCAAGATTGGGATGAAGCCAATAAGCTCTTGGCGAAGATTTTGGAGATGAAGAAGAAGGGCCTTCGGGGTGAACAAATCACTCAGCATTTCATCAGGAACAGACTGGCGCTGATCAAGGAGAGGTCTAAGCCCGCGTTCGAGTACGAGGGCGAGAGGGACCCCAATCGGGAAGACCTTGACTCCCTCAGCTTCGAGACCTTGAAGACCCACATGTATAAGATATTCTCGACTGGGATTGCAGTCGAGCGCTGCCTCATGCTGCCGGTCCTCCCGTACAGCCTATATCGCCCTCCTCCTCCGGTAAGTTGACTCAGCCTCTTTATTGCCTTTCAATCTTGATGTCGTGCTTCTCAGCGTTCAAAGAATCTCTCTTGCAGGAAAACGCCTTCATTATCTCGAAGCCGTATAAAATACACCATGACGACGTGCCGGCTTGGCCTGCTAAAAAACCAGCCGGTGGCGTTAAGATCTAGGGGGACCCAATCGGCAAGAGGGCTGCCCCGAGCGAGGACATCAGCAAACGGGCGAGTAAGAGGAGGCTGGTCATTGATGACTCGGACGATGATGCTCCAGCCCCTCAAATCGAAGCGACCCCTCCAAGGCCGTCACCAAAAACTGCGCCCAAGATTCGCCGATCAACCAGGTATGTCTTATGACTGAAATTGTGCTCTTATTGAAAACCTTTCTGCCTTCATCCCGATCGCTCCTGTCTTTCTCTTCGTAGGAGACCTCAGAACATAGATCCCGCTGGGCAGAGTGAAGGCCCTATGCCAACTGCAGCAGCTGAGGCATCAAAGCCTGCAGAGCCAAAACCCCGGAGCCCTCTCCCGAGTGAGAGCGCTCCGAGTGAAGAACCCACTCCTCCCAGTGAAGATATCCTGAGGGAAGAGCCCCCGACAGCCAGCCGGGAAGCCTCGACTGGAAACCAGTCGGCCACAGAAGAGCTCCCGGCTACCACTCAAAGGACCCCGACTGAGGACCAGTCGGGTAAGAACCAAGAAGAGAAAAGCAGCCGGGAAGTTCCGGTTAAGGATTCGGCCACCGAAGCTGGTAAGCCTTGAATCAATCTTTCGCTTTTTAATCTTCAGTCCACTTCTCCTGTGTCTTCACTCACTCTTTCTGAATTAATCAACCAAAGTGGAGGAGATCCCCAGGTTGCAGTCCTCTGAGACCTGGGTCCCTCCAATCAAGGTTGAGTGGCGCGATTCTGAGGGCCAAAAACAGGGCATCATCCTGAACAAGCAAAAGGAGAATGAAGAAAGAGATATGCTTGTAGACAGCCTGAACGAAGCGACTCGGCTGCTAAACGTAAGTTTTGCTCCTTTTTTGTTGTAGCTTTGTAATTGCTTTTTAGTCGACCGATCTTCAAAACTCGTGTGTAGAGGGTGTATTGCCGGTCAATGGCCAAATCCGATGCACTAGAGAAGTTGGTCCCGCACTTGAACTCCCTGGAGAACATCCAACAGGAGCTAAAGGCCACTCGAGAAGAAGCCGCATCGAGAGAAGCGGCTCTGAGAAGAGAGATAGCCGCACTCCGGAGGAGAACCTCGACCTCCGGGTTCGTCGGGAGTAAGCTCGATCTCCTTAGTCTTTTTGTGCCTTTATTTGCATCCGTATTGATCTTGATCGTTGACAACTTTTCTTGTTGCAGAGAACTCGTCGGACGTACACTCGCTCCAGACCCAGCTGGATGAGGCTAGCGCCAGCAAAGCCGAGCTGGAGACTAAGTTTGAAGGTGAGTTCTTTCAAAGGAGCATTCTTTAGTTTGCTTCGTCATCGAAATGTTTGCGTGATCGTATGTCTTTGACAGCCTATAAGATCAAGACCCGAGCCCAATATGATGTTTTTGTTGAGAGGGTCAAAAGAGCCGAAAGCGTCAGGGACGATGTTGCTAACGCGGCAACACCAATTCTCTTGTCGCTGTTCCATATGGGCTCGGGACCAGCTCGTTGGACACCGTCGAGGTCTTCGACAAGCTTCGGAGGGCCCCTGATCAATATCTGGCTAACATTTCTGAGGCAACCATCATGGGAGCGGGCTTCGCCCTTGCGCAGACCAAGTCGCTCTACCCCCGGATAGATGTTGATTCAGTCGGGGAGGGCTTCGATGATGGTACTTCAGACGAGCAGGCCCTGGAATTGATTAATGAAGCGCAGGAGTCAGCCAAGAAAGTAGCCGCCGATGTAGTGAACAATTTTTTATCTTGATTGCTTTGTGAACGTTGTATGCAACTTTCTGATGTAGACTTGTAAATACTCAGCTTATTTATGTTAATGCCTTGATCCGAGTCTGTATGTCAAATTTCTTAAGTAATTTTCGTCCGACTGTCGTCAAGCCTAAGCTTGGTTAGGTCATCGGAAAATTCTCAGTCCTTTTCCATTGAACTCGAATCGAGGAACATTAAACAATGATAAACCGAATATGCACAAGTTGCCGAAGAAAACCATGCTTTATTGACACGTATGCAGCCCCCGACTGCTAACTCAAGAAGTCATCCTGCTTGAGGTTGGCAGTCAAGAATAACATGAAACTTAAGGCAATTTAAGCATAGTATCATCGAAGATGTTCGATGTTTCAAGAGTTCTCCACCATGGATCCGTCTTCACGCTTTAGTCGGTATGCTCCTGGCCGAGTCACCTCAGCAATTATATATGGCCCTTCTCATAGTGGAGATAATTTGTGACGGTCCTTGGTGGTTTGAATTTTGCATAGAACTAGATCGCCGACAATAAAAGCTCGTGCTCGAACATTGCGGCTGTGGTATCGTCTGAGTCCTTGAAGACATCTTGCTGACTGGATCAGGGCTGCCTCACGGGCCTCCTCCAGTCGGGTTAGATCATCCACTCGGTCTTGATCGTAGCGTTCGTCGTTAAAGCTGCGGACTCGGAGAGATTCGTACTCCATTTCGTTCGGCAACATGGCTTCTGCGCTATAAACCAAAAAGAAAGGAGTTTGGCCGGTAGCCCGACTGGGCGTAGTCCGTAGAGACCATAGAACCGAGGGGAGCTCTTGGACCCATTTGCCGACATAAGGGTTTAGCCGGTCAAACACTCGGGCCTTGATGCCTTGAAGAACCATGCCGTTGGCACGCTCAACTTGTCCATTGCTTTTGGGATGTGCGACCGATGCATAGCAGATTTTGATGCCGAAGTCTTCACAGAATTCCTTAAAGATGCCTCCAGTGAATTGGGTCCCATTATCGGTTATAATTCTGTTTGGGACGCCAAACCGATGTACGATGTTGAGGATGAAGTCTCGTGCCTTGTCAGCGGTGATCGTAGCAACCGGCTTAGCCTCGATCCACTTGGAGAACTTGTCGATCGCGACGAATAGATGTGTGAATCCTCCTGGAGCCTTCTTAAAAGGACCGACCATATCCAAGCCCCATACCGCAAACGACCAAGATAATGGAATCGTTTGTAGTTCTTGGCTGGAACGTGCTCGCGAGCGAAGAACGGCAACCTTCACACGTTCGGACCACTTTGTCGGCGTCGGAGACCGCCGTAAGCGAAAAAACCTTGTCCGTAGGCTTTGCCCAAGAAGGTGCGTGTTGCCGCGTGACTTCCGCATATACCCGAGTGGATATCTTAGAGTAGTTCCCGTCCTTCCTCGGGAGTGATACATCTCATTAGGACTCCGAGAGGGCTCCTTTTGTACAATTCGAGTCGACCATGACGTAAGCTTGACAACGTCGTCGGACTCGTTCCGCCTCATCCAGTCTTCCGCAGCTCTTGCCGAGTTAAAAATTTGATGAGTGGTGTCCTCCGGTCGGCGTCGATCATGGCGACTTGGTTTGCACTTGCTCGTTGGGGGTTGGTTTTGTGCAACAGTCGGTTCATAGAGATGCTCTACGAAGACGTCCGTTGGAGCAGCTTCTCGCTTGGACCCGAACCGCGCCAACTCGTCACCGCCTCGTTGTTATGTCTCAAGACATGGGATAGCTCCAATCCATCAAGCTTGTCTTCAAGTTTGCGAACTTCTTGCCGATAGGCCTCCATAGTGTCGTTTAAACAGGACCAGTCTTTCATCACTTGGTTGACAACCAGCTGGGAATCTCCTTTCACGACCAGCCGACGTATCCCGAGTGAAACAACAAGTCACAGTCCATGCAGCAGGGCTTCGTACTTGGCGACATTGTGAGAGGCGGAGAAGTGGAGGTGAAGAACATATCTTAGCCTTTCCCCAGTCGGGGAGATCAACACGACTCCTGCTCCCAAGCCAATGATCCTCTTGGATCCGTCAAAGTGCATGGTCCAGTATTGTAGGTCTTCTCGAGGTACATCTTCTTGTTGTTCGGTCCACTTGGCCAGGAAATCCACCAGGCTTGTGACTTTGCGACGTCCTCGCCTTGAAAGTTAAGTCCAGCGGCATCGGTTCCTGGGCCCACTTCGCGATGCGCCCGGTCGCCTCCCGGTTGTGGATGACATCGCGAGTGGAAAGGAAGTGACGACGGTGACCGAGTGAGCCCGAAAGTAGTGCGCCAATTTCCTCGCGGTTATCGTAACACCATATAGCAATTTTTGTACCTGAGGATAGCGAATTTTGGCTCCTGCCAGTACTTCGCTAACGAAGTAGATTGGCCTCTGAATCTTCTAAACTCGTCCTTCTTCTTTGCGCTCAACCACAAGAACCGTGCTGACCACTTGGTGAGTCGCTGAGACATACAGTAGCAGGGGCTCCTGAGGCTGAGGTGAGGCTAGGACGGGTGGCGTCGTGAGAAATTCTTTGAAATCTTCAAAGGCCTTGTGGGCTTCGTGGTCCATTGGAAGTCATCGTTTTCTTCGAGCTGAAGGAAGGCATACCTCGTTCGCCGAGTCGAGAGATGAATCGGCTTAGTGCCGCCATGCAGCCAGTAAGCTTCTGGACATCTTTCTGGTTACTCGGGGGCTTCATATTCAGGATAGCATTGATTTTCTCTGGATTAGCTTCAATGCCACGATGGAACACTATGAAGCCGAACATGCACTTCTCCGGGTTTAACTTCATTCTGAAGGCCCGGATATTTGTGAAGGTTTCTTCTAAGTCGGCAATCAGGTCTTCCTTCTGCTTGGTCTTGATGACGACATCGTCGACATAGGCTTCCACGTTCTTCCCGATCTGCGTTTGAAAGCATCTTTGAATCATGCGTTGGTATGTGGCTCTGGCGTTCTTCAGGCCAAAGGGCATCGTGATGTAGCAGTAAGCTCCAAACGGTGTGATGAACGATGTTTTCAGGCAGTCGGATTCCTTCAAGCTGATTTGGTGGTAGCCCGAGTAACAATCCAAAAAGCTTAAGAGCCGGCAGCCATTGAGTCCACGACTTGGTCGATGCGAGGCAACCCAAATGGATCTTTGGGGCAGGCTTTGTTGAGGTCGGTGTAGTCAACGCACATGCGCCACGCCCGTCTTCTTCTTCGGACCAGGATCGGGTTAGCCACCCGGTCGGGATGGAGGACTTCTTCGATAAAACCGACGGCTAAAAGCTTTGTGAGTTCTTCCTTGATGGCATCTTTTCGATCCTGAGCAAAATGGCACAATCATTGTTTGATTGGTTTCGCGTCATCTTTGACGTGTAAAGAGTGCTCGATCACCTCCCTAGGAATTCCAGGCATATCAGATGGTTTCCAAGCAAAAACATCTTTATTATTTTGGAGGAAGGTGACGAGCGCGCTTTCCTATTTAGGATCTAGCTCAACACCGATTACAGCGGTTTTGGAAGGATCCGATGGATCAAGGGAGATTTTCTTCGTTTTGGCGTCGCCTTGTCCCGACTTGGCTATCTTCTTTGCGGGGATTTCGCTCTCTCCCGAGGTTGATGCAGCCAGTCGGACTTCTTCCTGGTCACGTGATCTCTCACGAGATTGGGCCATGTCGCAGCTTTCCTTGTCGCAAGTGAAGGCTTGTTTGACGTCGCTGCGCAGAGTGATGACGCCGTTTGGACCCGACATCTTCATGCAGAGGTAGGTATAGTGTGGTATCGCCATGAACTTGGTGAGTGCAGGCCTTCCAATGATCGCGTGGTAGACCGTCTCGAAGTCGGCCACCTCGAAAGTGATGTTCTCCGTCCGGAAGTTCTCCCGAACTCCCAAGGTGACTGGAAGGGCGATGTGCCCGAGTGGCGTGGATGACAGCCCTGGGATAACTCCGTGGAAGGGGGCTGAGCTTGCCTTTAATTCGGTTCTCGGGATTTGCATCTCGTCCAGGGTCTTGGCGAACAAAATATTGAGGGTGCTGCCCCCATCGAAGAGGACGTGCTTCAGCTTGATGTTGCGGACTACCGGGTCTAGTACCAGGGGATACCGCCCCAGGTGAACCACTCAGTCAGGGTGATCTGAGCGGTCGAACGTGATGGCCACCTTTGACCATCGTAGGTATTGTGGGACTTCGGGTTGCGCCGTGTTGACCTCGCGGTCGGTTAGCTTCTATTTCCTCTTGGACTCATAAGCTTGTGGCCCCCCGAAAATGTGATTCAGCTCGCCTACGGGGTCTTGAAAGGGCTCCGTATTTCCAGTCGGGTTGTTCTTCTTGGTCCCCGATGGGCTAGCTTCGTTAGTCAGCTTCTTGTTGAGCTGTGCCGCATATTGCTCGGCGAATTGCTTGTAAATGAAGAAATCCTTGGCCGCATGCTTGTGGTTTGGATGTTGCGAGCACTGAGCGTTCATGATTGCATCGTAGGCCGCGACTCGGGGACGGCGTTGGGAGTTGGACGTTGCGGCAACCAGATCCTCAGGCCGGCGCTTGCGGTCCTTCTGGCCCTAGTTGTTGCTGCCGTTATCCTTCTTAGGATGCCGGCTTCCTCCCGACTACTTATCGTCCCTTCTGTCAGGCCGGTCTTGTCGCGCCGCCTTGATCGCGTCGTTGGACTTGGCGTAAGAGTTTGCTATCTCGAACATCTGTTTCACCGTCTTCGGTGGCTTATGCCCAAATTTTCCGATCAACAGTTCATTACGGACTCCCTTCTGGAAGGCGGCGATGATGATGTCGTCGGTGATGTTGGGGATCTTGTTGCGCTTTTCGAAGAAGCGTCGGATGTAGTCCTTCAATGGCTCATCTGGTTTCTGGACGACGTTGTAGAGGTCGAAGTGGGTCCCAGGCCTTTCAAAGGTGCCCTGAAAGTTGGCGATGAAGTGATCCCGTAGCTCACTCCACGAGCCGATCGAGCCTCTTGGCAAGCTCGTGAGCCAGTTCCTGGCTGAGTTGGTGAGGGCAACAGGCAATTAATTGGCCATGGCCTTGTTGTCTCCTCCTGCTACACGGATGGCGAGGGTGTACACGATCAGCCACGACTCGGGGTCGGTCTTTCCATCGTACTTCTCAATTCCTATCGGCTTAAAACCATTCGGCCAATGCACTCGGCGTAGGTCCCGAGTGAAAGCAGGTACTCTGTCGTCGTTGCTATCGAGCGAGCCCCTTCAATCTTCGCGGGAGCGCTGATCTTGTTCTTGATAGCGCCGATCGAGGATTTCCCATAGATCACTCGGCGGGGTCCTTGGCAGGCTGCTTCGGTAGTCGGAGTTGTTGCTGCGGCGGGCCCGATGGTGGACGGGTGGTCGTCCATGCCGCTTCTCGCGGGAGTCGGCCGATTGCTCTTGATGCTTCCACGTGGTCTCATGGCGAAGGTCTCTTGACCTAGTGGCTGTCTGATCTTGTTCGGGCCTCTTGTAGTCCTTCGACCGCAGCGGCGGAAGTCGGCTTCTGTCGGGTGTCTCCGCGACGGACTCGGTCGGCCTTCGTGCTGAGGTGGATGGAGAGCAGTTGGATGTGGCCGCGACGATGGTCTTGATCTTGTCAAGGAGTGGTGTTACCGTAGGGGGAGCCGCTTCAATAACAGTGTCGAGGAGGGTGAGGGCGGCGACAGCATTCTGTTGAGGCGTTTGGAAGATGTTGGTGTTGTCGACTCATGTTTGAAGTATGGCCTCCCGAGCGGATTGCCCGGTCGCCCTCAGGTCTCGCTTTCTTCTGTCGGCTTCCCCCTTGCGCCTCTTCTCATCTTCCGCCAGCTTGCGCTCCTGCTGCCTGGCTTGTTCTTCCTCTGCGACCCTGCGAGCCATGGCTGAGTCGGTCTCGGCCACCTCAGCCATGAGGACGTCGAAGCACTTCAGCTCGTAGTCATTGTCGTAGTCAGAGTCGTTGGCCTCTTCCGAGGGGATGCCATAAAGATCGTCGAAGCCTAAAGAGCTGAGGTACTTATCGAGCTCCGTGGATGAGCATGACCCGAACGGTTGGAGGATGACAACAATTTCCCTTGAACCCGGGTTGCTTGAATCTGGATCGTTCCAGTCCGAGTTGTAGCTTGATGACGGGGGTTCCTCCGAGTGGGTCGATCTCGTTTGCAATAGATCTTGGCGGCGTTTGGTAGTCCAAACGACGCCGAGATGGTTTCTCCCTCCGAGTAGATTGGTTCCGACGGGGAGGTCAGGAGGTGGCTGTAGATCTCAACGGCGTTCGGTAGTCCGAATGGCGCCGAGTGGGTTTCTCCTTCTGAGTGGATGGACACCATCTTGGAAGTCAAAACTGTGTCGCAGATCTCAGCGTTGTTCGGCAACCCGAACGGCGCCGAGTGGATTCCTCTTTCCAAGTGGGCAGAACCCATCTCGGAAGTCAGAACCTTGTTGTAGATCTCGGCGTTGTTTGGTAGCCCAAACGGCGCCGAGCGGGTTCCCCCTCCCGACTGGTCCGAATCCGAGTCGGGGAAGGAGAGCTTGTTGAATCCTTTGGCCGCGAAGTCGTTGATGCCTGATGAAGATCCCATCGCGCTTGCCGGCGACAGTGAAGAAGAAGTCTTGATGTGCGGTCCCCTACCTGGCGCGCCAACTGTCGAAACTTGGTTTTGGCAATAGAAATTTGGGGGTGCAGTCAAGATCGCCAAACTCGATGGGTTAAGTGAAAAACGAGGTTTAGATAGGTTCAGGCCCTCTCGTGAGGTAATACCCTACTCCTGTTTTGGGGATTCGATCCGCCGAGTGTTTATTGATCTCAAGATCTGTTGCTTCTAAAGTCGATAGCTCATAAAGCATATCCCTCAAGGGACGTCCCTTACCCCCTTTACATAGTCTCAAGGGGCGGACTTACAAGTTGGAAACCCTATCTTACTCTAAGTCGGTTTCCTCAATCTTACCAAGTTATGACTATGAGCCGTTGCCTTATCTAATCGGCAACGTAATACCCAAGTCATAGTCGGTATACATAATTAGAAGGCGTAACCTATCCCTATCTCCAGTCGGATAAGCTTGCCATGTGGATATCCGATTGCCATAATCTCCACATGAATCCCTTCTATCGGCTGCTTACTATTTCTGGTCCGACACACTCAATGCTTTCTTATTTAGACTAGGGCCGATGACCCCCACTCTGATGGATGTGGTAATGATAACCGGCTTGGACATTACTTCCACGGTCAGCCCAAGTGATCTTCAAGACCAAAAGCATCGATGACTGGAGCGGTTTTATCTCTATGAACATGAAGGATGGGCCGATCTCTGACAGGGAACACACCGCCTTCCTCCTTATGTGGTTAGAGAAATTTGTATTCTATGGATCTAGCTACGGCCCAACTAGCAACTGGCAGCACATAGCCGAAGCCCTTGTAGAGAAAAAGAGCATCCCCTTAGGCAAGTACCTATTGGGTTATCTATACCAAGTCTTGGTCTCGGCTTCGGCTCGGCTGGCCACCAAGCAATCTGTTGGCACCGGGGGTCCATGGTGGCTGCTACAGCTCTGGCTCAACTTATATTTATACAATATAGCCGAACTGCCTGCCCCCTTCAAATTGAGTTCCCATTGATAGAGCCGAGAATCGTGGATGATGAAGAAAAACCACTCGGCGGCCGACGTCCTACGGTGAAGCTGCTTCAACCTACCCGGGCTCAAAAATGACAGCCGAAGACTTCACAGAATGGTTTGATCGGCTGTACAACGGTTTTCCAAACACCTCCAAAATCTGGTTTGCATATGAAGACTTCACCGAACTTGAACAGCCAGACAATCTTCGGCTAGATGAACCAGCTGCCCATGGTGGCGGCGAGGCAGTTTGGAATGGACTAGCTGCCCATCGGCTTATGGTTTGCCGATAAGATCCAGCCGAGGGGAAGAATCGAAGGCAACGTAATGATGTTTCGGCTACTTCAACTCCCAACTCCTCCTCTCGGCAGCATGAACAGAATCAATTTGGTGATAACCAGATCGCCGATCTTCAACCAGTGGTGGGGCGAGTGGAAACAACACTTGTTCCACCAATCGGCTACGATGTTTCTGACCATCATCGATCCTGACAGAGTTCCATCAGTAAGCACATCTCCTAGCTCTTGTCTATTCACCGGTCGTTACTCACATCATCGGCTAACCATAATTTTCTTCTGTTGCAGATAATCGATGATTCCCCTCCCCCAATTAGCCGAAGCGGGGTGGTGATCAACTACGTGCCCGGCATCCTACCGAACGGGTGTGGGATGGCGCCATCCCCAATCGGCTTCAACGTGCTGAAGGTAGGCACGTTACTTCACGGCCAAACCCGTGAGCCGCTTCGTCGGATAAAGAGGGCCCAGCCATCGGCTGCTGCTACTCCGGCTGCCGAAGAAAGAAAAACGGCAGCCAAGAAGGCGAAGTGAGCCCCGGCCGACGATGACTTGTCCCCAGTTGATCCTGTCATGGACGCCTTCTTGGCTCAAGAAGTGGAGGATGAAGAAGTTACAGAAGCTATTGATGAAGCCGCAGCCGATTCCAGCTCGGGAAAATATATCGCAACTCCATCGGCCGACGAGAGCAGCGTCCAAAAAACTCCAAGCCCTCCGAGGCGTCCTGCTCGGCCGACAATGGTAAATAACTTCACTCCTTTCCCTTCTTTAAACCACTCATCTATATTTGCTCACGCCTTCTCTGCATCTCTGAATCGGCGGAGAACTAAACGCGTGACCATGAAGAAATCGGCTCCCCTGCGATCAGTAAGTCCCCATCTTCTCACTTCGTGTATTGTTCGGCCGATTCCCAACTAACTCTCTCTACAGCCACCATGCGCACCAAAACCTGCCCCCCGGGAATCAAGTGAGCGCACCCAGTCAGCTGCGGGCAGTGGTCATGTTGACGAAGAAGTCATTTCGGCTGCAGGTAGTGACCAAGCCGATGCGGAACCCACTCCGGCTCCAATGCCCATCTTTTTGTAGTCGGCTTGTTGTTCAGCCGATAATTGTTCCATCTTCACAGGCATGATGTTGTCCTGAGAAACGCTGGGGCTCTTGAGGTCGACCATCTTGTCAGCTGCGTCAATGCGTCCTAGCCGAGTTGACAGAGATAGTCCCACCGGGCGTGCCAAGAAATGTGTTGATGAGAAAATTCTCTCACGCGCTGGCCTGGGAGATCTGCTTAACTCCAGTGCAGGTCCTTCTCGGCTACCTATGCTGTACAGGGCGTGCCAGTTGGTTTGATATGTTAACCAACAGGAAAAATAAAGATATATGCGTTAAGTGTTAAGTTAGATCCTACTGGATCGGCTGCAGGAGTCAATTTACATATATATACTATCCCGAAGTGCATTTAAACTAAGTGACTAGAATAGATCAGCTGCGCCGAGACAGTATTAACCACATAATCCAAATATACAATGGGATAATAAATATATGCTTTAACAACCTAGTCGATATCGTAAGTCCAACTGTGAATCGGCTAATACTCTGATTCATCTTATGAAAAGATATTGATCTAAGCTAAATGTGCTAAACCTAGATCAGTCGGCCGTCGGCTATGGCTGACAAGCTGATTCTGGCTTAGGGCATTTAACTAGAGTAAGATCTTAATATAAAAGGCAGTTTTAACAAACCTGATAATAAATATATCAAAAAGAATATTAAAACAGATAAGGCCGTCTGAAACCCTGGCGCTGTCTCTAAACATATGCATCTAGCCGAATAGATCATAAAAGCTCTAAAAACGACTTAATAGATCAATACTGATGCAGCATTAAGTATAAAAAGAACAACCAGATCTACTATAGCTGATGTAAATCCCTCGAGATGGTGGATATCGCATATAATCTAGGCGAACCCTTAGATCTGGCTCTGTCGGCTACTGATTCCTGACAGAAACAGGCCGATGCCAAGACAGATCTAAGCATTGATCTATATTATATATGATATATGATAACTAGCGCAGCATAAATCATCGAATTTAGAGTGTTATAGCGATGGAAGCACTAAATCTGACGAGATACATCACTAATGACAAACATTTACCTTAATTTGGGGATCGAAACGATGCAGCCCGAAGCCGGATCAAGTGTTCGTCTGAAGAAAAAGGAGGCGATGCGCTGAAGGTTGTATTGATTGTGTGTTGATATGATTTACATGGATCTCGGGTCCTATTTATACCCAAGAATAACATTATCCGTGCGAACCACGATCTCTATCTAATCTACTATTTAAAATACGACAATATCCCGGGATATGGTCCCATGCCGCATTACAATAAACAATCTAAACAAACTTCTAATTTACAGATACAATTGCCGTTACAGGACTCTATCCGTAGATGGCAATATCTTTTAACACGCAATTTGGGAACCGAATCTTCTATTTATCTTTAAGAACTCTCATCGAAAACGGTCTTATCCTCTCCTCTGACTCAGCATCGGCTATCGGCTATCCTTGCCCGACTCAACCTCAGCCGATTGACCTCGTAGCCGATCGCATCGCAGCCGACTCGACCTCTGTTCTTCCGATCCGATTGCATTTATATCTCGGCAAAGACTTAGGGATTTGGTTAGCAAATTTAGCTGTTAACAAAGCCGAAGTGGAAGACAAGGGCAAGAGCAAAGTTTATGAAGCAAATGATGACTTGAAGGAAGAAATTGCTCTTCTTGCTAGAAGATTCAATGATGTCTTGGGAAGAAGAAAGGAAAAAGGAAAGGGCTCTAACTCAAATAGAAGAAGAAATAGGAGACCCAACAAGACTTTCTCCAACTTGAGATGCTTTAAGTGTGGTGAGAAGGGACACTTTGCTTCCAAGTGCCCTTCAAAGGATGATGATGAAAACAAGTCATCCAAGAAGAAGAGTGGAGGTTACAACCTCATGAAGAAGCTCAATAAAGAAGGAAAGAAGATTAAGGCTTTCATTGGGCAATGAGACTCAAATGAAGAGAACTCCACTTCTTCCGGGTCTGAAGAAGAAGGTGATGATGATGCAAGCTCCAAGAAGAAGAAGATGGCCGTAGTTGCTATCAAGGAGGCTCCATCACTCTTTGCTCCACTTTGTCTCATGGCAAAGGGTCCTTCTAAGGTAACATCATTTAGTGATAGTGAAAGTGATGATGATTGTGATGATGTTTTCTATGATGAGCTTGTGAGTATGTTTGAGGAGCTCCATGTATATAGTGAGAAGGAGATTGCCAAGTTCAAGTCCCTAAAGAAGGATCATGCTTCTTTAAAGGTCTTGTATGAGGAGCTAAATGCTTCCCATGAGAAACTCACCATTTCTCATGAGAAGCTTAAGGAAGCTCATGACACTCTCCTTTCCACTACCCAACATGGAGCTCACATTGATGTAGGCATATCTTGTGATTTGCTTGATGATAGTGCTATTTGTCACACTATTCATGTTGCATCATCTAACATCTCTACTTCTTATGATGATATCATGGATATACCTTGCTCTAGCTGTAGCTCTTGTGTTTCTATTTGTGATGCTTCACTTGTTGTTGAGAACAATGAGCTTAAGGAGCAAGTGGCCAAGCTCAACAAGAGTTTGAAAAGATGTTTCAAGGGTAAGAGTACTCTTGACAAAATATTAAGTGAGCAACGGTGCATCCTTAACAAGGAGGGACTTGGATTCACTCCAAAGAAGGGTAAGAAACCTTCTTACCATGCCACTCGGTTTGTCAAGAGCAATGGTAAATATTGCTCCAAGTGTCGTGAGGTTGAGCATTTGGCAAGTGATTGCCTTGGTGGTAAGCCTTCTAAGACATGCATGTTTCACTCACATTATATGCTTAGAAAGGCTCATGACGGTCATATTGTTGCTAGATACGTGGGTTCCCCTATACTTGGTGGTATAAAGAATGCCATATGGGTGCCCAAAGCTTTGATCTCTAACCTTCAAGGACCCAAACAAGTTTGGGTACTTAAAAGAGCTTGATCTTCTTTTGTAGGTGATAGGGGGAGCCATTGGGTGCTAGATAGTGGGTGCACTCAACACATGACCGGTGATAGGGGAATGTTCACCACATTTGAAGTAGGAGGGAAAAAACAAGAGAAAGTCACATTTGGAGATAATAGTAAAGGAAAGGTAATTGGATTAGGTAAAGTTGCTATCTCCAATGATCTATCAATCCAAAATGTTTCTCTTATTGAATCACTAAATTTTAATTTGCTTTCGATTGCACAAATTTATGATCTCGGCTTGTCATGTATATTCTTCCCGCAAGAGGTTATTGTTTCTAGGCTACATGACAAGTCTTGTGTCCTTAAAGGTTTTAGATATGGAAATCTTTATTTGGTTGATTTCAACTCTAGTGAAGCAAATTTGAAAAACTTGTTTAGTGGCAAAAGCCTTATTGGGTTGGCTTTGGCATAGAAGACTAGCCCATGTTGGTATGCATCAATCAAGCAAACTTTCAAAACGTGATCTAGTTGTGGGCTTGAAAGATGTGAAATTTGAGAAGGATAAACTTTGTAGTGCTTGTCAAGCCGGCAAGCAAGTTGCATGCTCTCATCTTTCTAAAAGTATCATGTCCACATCTAGACCATTGGAGCTCTTGCATATGGATTTGTTTAGCCCAACAACCTATAAGAGCATTGGAGGTAATAGTCATTGTCTTGTGATTGTTGATGACTATTCTCGCTACACTTGGGTGTTCTTTTTGCATGATAAGTCTATTGTTGTCGAGCTTTTCAAAACGTTTGCAAAAAGGGCCCAAAATGAGTTTAATTGCACTCTTGTGAAAATTAGAAGTGACAATGGTTCCGATTTCAAAAATACCAACATCGAGGACTTTTGTGATGATCTTGGTATTAAGCATGAACTTTCCGCTACGTACTCACCACAACAAAATGGTGTAGTAGAGAGGAAAAATCGTACATTGATTGAAATGGAAAGGACTATGATTGATGAATATGGTGTTTCTGATTCTTTTTGGGCGAAAGCCATAAACACCGCTTGCCATGCAACCAATAGGCTTTATTTGCATCGTCTCTTAAAAAAGACTTCCTATGATCTAATTGTTGGGAGGAAGCCAAATATTGTATATTTTTGAGTTTTTGGTTGCAAGTGCTATATTTACCGAAAGGGTGTTAGACTGACCAAATTTGAAAGTCGGTGTGATGAAGAATTTCTTCTAGGGTATACCTCAAATAGCAAGGCGTACCGGGTCTACAACAAGAGCGAAGGTATTGTGGAAGAAACGGCCGATGTTCAATTTGATGAAACTAATGGCTTCCAAGAGGGGCACGAGAATTTGGATGGTGTAGGTGATGAAGGCTTGATGAGAGCTATGAAGAACATGTCTATTGGAGACATCAAGCCTATTGAAGTGGAAGACAAGCCATCCATCTCCACTCAAGATGAGCCATCTATTTCCGCTACGCCAAGTCAAGCTCAAGTTGAAGTGGAGAAAGACAAGGCATAAGATTCACCTATTCCACCAAGGATACACACCGCTCTTTCCAAGGATCACCCAATTGACCAAGTTTTGGGTGACATTAGTAAGGGTGTCCAAACTCGATCTCGTGTTGTTTCAATTTGTGAGCATTACTCGTTTGTTTCTTGTCTTGAGCCAAAACATGTAGATAAAGCTCTTGGTGATCCGGATTGGATTGATGCTATGCAAGAAGACCTCAACAACTTTACAAGAAACAAAGTGTGGACTTTGGTTGAAAGACCTAGAGACCACAATGTTATAGGGACAAAGTGAGTCTTTAGGAACAAACAAGATGAGAATGAGTTGGTGGTGAGAAACAAGGCAAGATTGGTTGCTCAAGGTTTCACACAAATTGAAGGTTTGGATTTCGGTGAAACTTTTACTCCCGTGGCAAGACTTGAGGCTATTCGCATCCTTCTTGCCTTTGCATCATGCTTTGATATAAAACTATTTCAAATGGATGTGAAAAGTGCTTTTCTAAATGGTGAAATTGCCGAACTTGTCTTTGTTGAACAACCATTCGGCTTTGAAGATCCTAAAAGGCCCAACCATGTTTACAAACTCTCAAAATCTCTTTATGGGTTAAAACAAGCTCCTAGGGATTGGTATGAAAGATTGGGAGATTTTCTTTTGTCAAAGGATTTCAAAATTGAAAAGTTGACACCACCCTTTTCACAAAAGTCATTGGTAATGATTTCTTTGTTTGCCAAATTTATGTTGATGATATTATGTTCGGTTCTACTAATGAAGTGTTTTGCAAGGAGTTTGGTGATATGATGTCTAGGGAATTTGAGATGTCCATGATTGGATAATTGAGCTTCTTCCTTGGACTTCAAATAAAGCAACTCAAGGATGGGACGTTTGTGAGCCAAACCAAGTACATCAAGGATCTACTCAAGAGGTTTGGCTTGGAGGATGCAAAGCCCATCAAGACACCTATGGCAACCAACGGGCATCTCGACCTTGATGAGGGAGGTAAACCGGTAGACTTAAAGCTTTATCGTTCCATGATAGGTAGCTTGCTTTATCTTACCTCATCTAGACCGAATATCATGTTTAGCGTTTGCATGTGTGCACAGTTTCAAGCCGCTCCTAAGGAGTGTCATTTAGTGGCCGTGAAAAGGATTCTAAGATATTTAAAGCATTCCTCAACTATTGGCTTGTGGTACCCAAAAGGTGCTAAATTTAAGCTAGTTGGCTATTCCGATTCGGATTATGCCGGTTGCAAAGTGGATAGAAAGAGCACATCCGGTAGTTGTCAATTGCTTGGTAGATCCCTTGTGTCATGGTCATCCAAGAAATAAAACTTTGTAGCCCTCTCTACCACCGAGGCGGAATATGTTTCGGCGGGTAGTTGTTGTGCACAATTGCTTTGAATGAAACAAACCTTGTTGGATTATGGTATATCTTTCACCAAAACACCACTCCTATGTGACAATGATAGTGCCATAAAGATAGCCAACAATCCGGTCCAACATTCTAGAACGAAGCATATTGACATTCGCCATCACTTCTTAAGAGACCATGTTACCAAGGGTGACATACTCATTAGCCACATAAGAACTGAAGATCAACTAGCTGACATTTTTACCAAGCCTCTTGATGAAACCCGCTTTTGCAAATTGAGGAATGAATTAAATATCATAGATTTCTTAAATGTCGCTTGAGATCATGCACCATGGTTGCTATTTGTGCTTATTGACTATTTGCTTGTTTTTTGTTCTTACTTTTGGGATTTATTGATATTTGGTTATTCTTTGTGAAAACGGAGCCTATCACATTAAGGGGAGTCTAGCATTTCTTCCGTGCTCTACTACTCCTTATATGTGAACAAATTAAACACAAGTGCTAGTAAAGCTTTCAAAATGCCCAAGTCAACATAAATCAAAATTTTTGTAAAATCAAAGTAATTTGAAAACTATCTCTTGGAAAAGGTTTAAAAAGGTTCTCTATATGTTTTCCAAGCCTTTAATTGCAAAAAATGGAGTTTGATTGAAAATGCCACTTTGGCCTCTTTTTGAAGAAACTAGATTCTTAATTTTGGCCAAAATGAGATTTATCTCCAAAATGAGTTTGAAGAATTTTGAAAAAAGTGTTAAAACAAAGTTGGTAGAGAAAACCTCCTTGAATGTTTTTGGTATTCAAATAAATTTCAAAAACTAAATCTTTCAAAAGATATTTAGAAATTAATTTGGCCCAAAACCCCTATAGACCATAAAAGGTCACCTCCTAGCACTTAAGTGAGTTACGTTGTAAATCATCATAATTTTTAATTATTATGGATGGTTAGCAATATTTCAACTCATACATTTCAAAATTTGCTCCAAATTTAAAATTTTATTGGACTTCCTTGTGTGGGGTTGCCGGCTTGTGCAAGGGCTGCACATGGCGGGGGCTGGAGGTCGACCAACGCTATATGCTCGTGGCGTCGATGCCGGTCCGGAGCCGTGCGGCGTCCGACCGGCCGAGTAGCAACCTATTCGACTCGGCCTCCACCCGAAATTTTCTTCTTCTCTCTCTCTCCTCAAGCCCTAACTCAAATCCCCTCGATTTCCCTCGGTTAGACCACGAATTTCTCTCCGGTTACACTGTAAGCGTATCCCCTCTTCCTCCTCTCTCTATTCCATGGATTAGATTATGTTTTTATTGATTTTTTGATCCATGGATTGGAATCCTAAGTGAAGGAAGAGGTATTCTTGGTTGTGCACAATTTAGGGGTTTAATCTTCGTGCAAATCAACTCCTACAACCGGTAATCTCCTTCTCTCTTGTGCTCATCAATTTGTCTATTTCAATCTCTAGGGTTAAGGGTAGTTTCTCCCTCTATATCAAATTCTTGATGAAAATAAACACCTCCTTGTGCTCCTTGTTTTATCTTGTACAAACCTTAGTCCTAGCACTTTTTAGACTCACTTTGTGGATGTAAAAAATTTGGAAGATTTGTGCCGATTGCCATCGAATGCACTGGTGTGGGTGCGCGGTCCGACCGCGGCACCCTTACGGTGCGACCGACCGAATCTGTAGTCAACGTGACGGCGGCGGCCCATCGGTCGGCCAGGGCGCATTAAGTCGGTCTAACCAGTCTGGTGCCGTCGGTCTGACCGGTCGTTGCCACGGTCTGACCGCCCCTGGCAGGCAGCGAATATCCATTTTGACACTTCCAAGTGATTTCTAAATTAGTTGCTAATATCCACTCTTTGATCTTTTTCCTTTAGAAATGCCTCCTCGCACTCGCCATGGTCGTCAAGCTCAAGACTCAGAAAGTGAGCATGAGTCCAGTGAAAATCAATATGCTCCAAGTGGTGGTGCCGAAAGTGAGGAAGAGCAAGAAGCGGCAGATTCTGAAAATGCAAGTGAGGACAGTGGTGATGAGATGGAGGTTGACTCAGCCATCCAATTTGTGCTCAACATGAGAAATACAACTCAGTACACCATTCTCAGACATCATGATCAGTTTAGAAGGCCTAGAGATTGCACTGACCCAAGGTTCCACACCGCTTTTCAAAAGTCGATGTTTGAACAAGTCTATAGAGGAAAGGCTTTTGCTGAGCACAAATGGATCTCCTAGCAGAGCATAAATGACACACAGGAGTTTGCTTGCTTGCAGGACATGTTCAGGATAGTGGGCATTGACCGGATTGTGACCCTCAAGCAAGATTATGATGAAGAGCTTGTTCGTCAATTCTATGCCACAGTGTGAGTTGCAGGGGATTTCTCTCAGATGAAGTAGATGTCAGACTCTCTTCAATGCTCTATCTCAAGGAGGGAATTCCGAAAGCTGCTCAACATCCGCTTTGACTTTGGGGATGATTTGCATGAGGAGCACGCTTCACAATCCTTTCTCCATAGATGATCTTGAGCAATTCTATGAGGCTGGAGGGCGACACACATATGGGAGGGTTGCAGGTCTAAGAACTATTCCCAGTATGGTCAACAGGATAGTACGAGCTACCATTCTCCCTAGGTGTGGTAACAACGATGAGATTAGGGGAGTAGCTTGGCATGTCATTGATGCAATCCTCCGTGGTCGTCGGTTCGATGTGATCAACCTTATGATGCAGAGAGATCGCTATCTCCAAGGGCACCTTTGGTCAAGGAGTCTACTATGCGCCATACATCATGAGAATGATTCAGGAGAAGCTTGGACGTGCTGGAAACAACTCAAAGGAACACAAGCAATACAAGCCCCGTCTTCAGCTCAGCACTCCTCGTGTTCCTAGAGTGCGCCAACCACAGTTTGATCTTGGCACGAGTTCAAGTGCGGCACCTCCACCTCCTCCTCCTCCTCAAGGTCTTGACTCTTATTTCACTCCTCAGTTTGCTTATTTTGGCATGCCCCTCGGGATTACTTTAACCCAGTGCCCCTCGGTTCACTCCCTCAATGACAATATGACAAGGTTGAGCCTTGGACAAGAGGCCATGTATGAGGATGTTAGGGGGCTAAGGTCTGATGTAAGCAGCTTGCATGCAAATGTGGGGAGATTATGAAATCAAGTGGATTCCTTTGATCGGAGCATGACTTCCTTGGAGAACTCTCCAGCCCTTGTCTACTCTCGTCATCAGCGCTCCGGTCCTTCTCACTATCTCATTCCTCGCCCTCCTTCTCCTCCTCAAAAATGATGCTTTTTGGTCCTTGATGCCAAAAGGGGGAGAAGTCTACCTAAGGAGAGAAGGCTAGAACTTCTTTCTTACATCCTAGGTGGGTTGGGACTAGATTTAGTGAGGTTAGTCCTCCTATTTAATAGACTAAGGTGGAAGGGCTATTTATCTATGTAATGGGCTATTACTATATCTATCTTGTGTGTTCTTTATCGTTTTGTTAATCTCTTGAGAGTTTTAGGCCCTTCGTGGTCTTGTAATAGCCTAGTGACTTATCTTGTGCATTGGATGATGATATTTATGGATATCTCGTGATGGATGATTATTGTCTTTGTGTCATATGCTTTTATGATGGAAGATCTCTATGTGTTGTTGATATTTGTGATTATCATGCATATGTTTAGGGGGAGCTTATACTATCATTTCGTGATTCATGCCTATTATATATTTGTGGTGTTTGTCATCAATTACCAAAAGCGGGAGATTGAAGCATCTAGGCCCCATTATTTGTTTTGGTAATTAATTACAAGCGCTAATCGTGGACTAACGATACTCTTGAGTTTCATATATTTGAGTTAGGATGACATGATGAGAAGTGCATGGATGATCACCAAGGATTATTTTCAATGGCACAATACAAAAAGGATTGAAGACGGTAAAACTAACGGTTTATTTTAATTGATCGAGGAGTTTGGGCGATCAAATTTTATAGATTCTATTTATAGCTTTGCCGTACTATCAAGAGGGTAATGACCTAAGCAAAGAGATGATCAAAATGTCACATTAGGTCATTTGCATTTCAGTTTACTTTCTCCTAAAATTCTTGTCTCTGTCCAAGGCCGGTCGACGTGGATGAGTATCCGTCGCCAGGGGGCCTTGTGGAGGTCTAACCGCAGGTCAACTAGCGGTCTAACCGGGCGTTTGAGACGGTCTGGCCGGCCATACACCTTCGGTCTGACCGGCATCCTTGATCCTCTCGGCCTCGGCGATCCGAGCCACCGAGCCGCAATCGGTTAGACCGAGCCGATGGCGGTTTGACCGAGCCGAGGCGGTCCGACCGCCATTTGGCCTCCGGCCCGACCGGACCCCTATTGTCGAGCAATGATTGCACCGTAACGGCTAGTTTACTAGCCGTTACAACTTAAGGCCAGTCTGACCGGCCACCCTTTGCCGATCTGACCGGCAGGCAGCAGAGTTAGAGGATTTCGACCCCAACGGCTATTTCACTTGGTGTGGGGTATAAATAACCCCCTTTTGGCAGTAAGGGACTTCTTCTTGGCGCTCTTTTCAATTGCATACACCCTTGCATCTCTCTCACACTCAATTGAGTTTTGTGTTCATCCACTTAGTGTGTTTGAGAATTGATTTAGCCAAGAACCAAGTGCATTGCTTCATTGTAGAGCTAGTGTGGCACTTGATCATCTCCAAGCTGTGGGATTACTTGTTACTCTTGGAGGTTGCCGCCACCTAGACGGCTTATGGAGGAGTTGCCCGGTGACCTCTCCGAGAAGATTGTGGAGGAGGCCCGGTGCCGGATTGTGAGTGGTTTGGAGTTCACCACCTTTGGAGCGAAGGAAGAACTACCCCTAGTGATCGAGGGTTGGGTAGTCCTCTCCGTGGGCCGGCTCCCACCTTGCCCACCCCTTGACGAAGGGGCATGCGGTGGCTTCGTGGTTGAGCGTTGGAGTTGGGCTCGCCTCAACGGGGACTAGGAAACCAGCGAGTTTCTGAACCTCGGTGAAAAACTCCTTATCTCTTGTCTCATTTACATATTGCATTTACTTTTATACAATTTACATTTGTAGAGACATATTTGAGCCACTATCACCCTAGGATTGCAAAACTTAACTTAGTTGCTTAGTTAGACTCATCTCCCACCAAGCCTAGCAACTTAGGTTAGTTTTGAATTAGTACCACTTAGTTTTAAATCGCCTATTCACCCTCCTCTAGTCGACATCTCAATCCTACGTCGTTTTCGGGAGGGCAATTTTTGTGACGTGGCTCATGGCCGTTGGTCTGCGTCGATGTCCGGGGCTTTTTTAATTTGCAAAAAACCGAGGGTCTAAGTGTAAAATTGTCATCTTCCTCCTCCACCCTCCGGTAACGTCAAAATTTGGTAAGTCCCGAAGCCCTCATCGGCTTAAGGTTCAAATTGGCTCGAGTCAATATCGGCTTAGAGTTTTGGTCACCGATGAGGATTTTTCCTTATCGGTATCTCCAAGCGGTCGGATTCTTATCGATTCGGTTTGTAAAGATCTTATCCAGATGACACCGACTTCAAGAAGGATACGTTTGTATCTATTAATTAGGAAGAATTTGTTAGCTTTCTATTTTATCTTTAGGAAAATATGTTGTTAGTATCCGGTAAGGATTCAGTTTATTTCTTTTTATCTTCAGAAAAGTTTAAATTATAATCTGTTAGGATCTCTGTTAGCTTGCGAGTATAAATATGTAAGCCCGGGGTCCATGTAAATTAATCCTCACGATCAGTACAATTCGGCGCATCGCCACCTTTTTACTTTTGGCTATTTTGTTCATCATCCGGCAGAACTTGGCACCCAACGCGGGGCTGCATCGGCTTCAATCTCCGGCGAAGGGGTAAGTCCAAGGTCCCGTCGGCCTAGGTATATCGTATCTATCTTTAGTTTTATTACCGTTCATAGATACATCGGCTTAGTTAGGACTTTCTCGGTTAGGTTCAATATTCTGATCAAGTCGATGTTTCTATAAACGTAATGTCGCTTTAGGTAGATTTGTTTATATCCATCACATTAGACAGATCTATCAGCTCATCGAGTATTAGATTATTATATATAATCTCGTGCTGCATCGGTTAGGTCCGACCTACTATATTGTTATCGATAACCTACGTCTTGTTAAGCCGATAGGTTCATGCTAATGTTTCACCGGAGGGTTAGCCAGTCTTATCATATGTCTCTGTTAATTTAGTCTTAGTATCTCAATTTAGCTCTATCGGTTGTCTCTCGATTTAGGGTTTCTGCCGATACTGGCTAAACTGTTTACTAGATTAGATTATTTTGGACATCTACCACCCTAAAAATTAGTCAAGGGCTTGATTGTCTAGATATTACGTTTCTTTTCATACTTAGTGTTGTATCAATTCAGTTTGACCTACTAAGTCATGATTAGAACTGTAATCTCTAGCCTGCCTGTTGACTGCCACTAAGGGTTTCATCGGGGTTTCAGCCGATGAGTTATCTGGATGTTGCATCGGCTTGTAAGGATTGCATATGAGTTGGTTTTTAGCCAATAACAACAGAGTATTCATCGTTTATTGCTTATCTTTTGGATTTAATGACATCGGGCCTCCAGCCGATGTATGCTTTAACCATCATATCAGTATTTATTTTATCATATCATTGTCTGCCGCTTGGTTTATCTTATTACATTATCATTAGCCGATTGTCTTTATATTATTGTTTACACAAGTGTTGGAATCGACATCGGACATATAGCCGATCATTCAAAACCCTAACTACATCGATTGACATCGGCATCGGCTGGAATCACGCTATCGGCTACCAACAGATCAGCTGTTGTGATTATCGGCCTATCGGTTGATATGCTTTATGTTCTGCTGTTTTATATATCTTGTCAGTGGTAGGATCAAACCGACCGGTACGCCCACGCTTCATTGATTTTAGGACCTGCACCGGAGCTAAGCAGATTTCCCAGGCCGCCGTGTGATTCGACGTCAACACATCTCGCGGTGATATGGATTTGGCGTCAACACCCCGCACCCTTCTTGCGCGCGTGCAGCGGCGGCGGTGGCGCGCGGAGGCGGGCGGCAGCGCGCGGCGGCGACGCGGGTTAGGGTTAGGGTTATGGATTTTTATATTTAGACCTTTCTATTTTCTGTAAATTCAAAAAATATTCCAAATATCGACGAGGCCAACTATCGTAAGCCACGTCAAAAAATTGTCCTCGAGAGGGTCGCCCTCCTAAAAAATGGCGGAGGATTATTTTTGCAAATGATTGAAACGAGAAATTAATTTTATAAATCTTTTAAAAAATAAAATTAAGAATGAAAAAAAACTCTCGCTTCTACTATCCTTCCGTTATCCGGCGCCGTCGCGATCCGGAAGCTTAGATCGTGCTCGCCATGCAAAAGCAACGGCGAGCGCGAGCGAGAGACCATCGATCGATCGATGATTGCCATGTTCATGTATGCGATGACCACTGTGCTTGTGTCTGTAATGCATGCAGACGAAAGACACGAGTAGTGTAGTGTGGCCCGCCTGGATATAAAATTGTTCCAGATGAAATGATCAATCGATGAGAGCGTGCTAACTAGCTTTCAATCATGGTGATGGCCGACCGGAGACCGACCATCGAGTTATCGGCGAGCTCGCCGGAGAATAAAGCATGCATATTTATGCATATATAGACTTAGTGCTATTTATGTAGGGTTGAAAGCGGACGGAATTTTTCCCGCCCGATCCGTCCGTTTTCTACATTTAACCCGACCGTTTCCGTATTTTGGAAAAATATGGAAACAGAACGGAAGTAGAAATGATATTTTTCCGTTCATTTTCGCGAATTCCGTATTTAATCCGAATATTTTTGGATTGTATCCGGATTTAACCCGAATTTTAGACTCATAAATATTTGTGTCTCGAAGGCCGTCGTCTAGGCCTATCTAAACAAAACCTACCATATCATCCATCCATCGAGATCCTTTTGATTTGAAGTGAATAATTGTATGTCATCATAGGCCATTCATATCAATTATCTTATAATTTTGACTCGTTGGTAGAATTATCTTAATATCTTATTAATTATCAAAAGAACGAACAAGACATGGTTAGAAGATATGTAAATTCCGACTTAAGTTCCGGGTTCCGACCGTTTCCGTGCACCCGTATATTCGATTCCGTTTCCGAACCCGTATTTTCCGAACCGGATCCCGTTTCCGCTAAATAATATAGAAACAGTAGAAATGGGGTTTTTCCGTCCGTTTTCATCCCTATATTTATGTAAAGCGTGTGCACTACTTGGAGAAACGATCTTTGGTTGAAGCGCCAAAATTCACAATAGTCCCGATTAGAGTTGTATCCGGGACTAAAAATATTGTTAATCCTGGTTTAAAAAGCAACGCTCTTTAGAACCTTTAGTTTCGGTTTCGTGGCTTTAACCGGGACTAAAGATCATCTTTAGTCCCAGGTTCAAATCCTGTCGAACTTGTCGGGGCATCGGGGTCTTTCGTCTCGATTGGTAAAACCAACCGGAACTAAAGATCCTATTTTTAGTCTCGATTGATGTTACTAACCGGAACTAAAGATAATTTTGATCTTTAGTGTCGGTTGGTAACACGAACCGAACTAAAGATAGAGTTCCTTTTTATACTTCTTCTTCCTTCTTTAGTCCGAGCACTGCATTTGTCTTTAAACTTTTGCATAATATATATGTATAAATATATATGTATGTAATATATATATATATGCATAATATATAATTAACAAGCTAGCAGCTAGCAGAAAAAATTTAAAAAAATAAAAAAAACTATTTATTTCCGGTTGGTAACACCAACGGGACTAAAGATGATCTTTAGTCCCGGTTATTTCGAGAACCGGACTACAGGGGTTACAAAGGGGCTATTGTGGGGTTCTCCACAGTGGTAGCATGGCTCGCAGTCTGATTCTATTATGTTTGTTTCTCTAATTCTAAATCGATTTTAATTTTATATAGAGTTGTGTTATTGTGATCAATAGCTAGGTTTAGGATGGTCCTGGGACTGGGAGTGAGCTGCCGCGATGGTTTGGGCTGAACTCACCATAGAGGAAGATCTGGCGATGGTGCGTGTCGGTTACGTACATGATGAGGAACGGGTATCAGCGAGGGTTGAGGAAGAAGGTGAGATTCTTGATTTCTTGAGATGCTCGCTAGGACAACAATGGCGGACGGTGTGTGGTCGTTAGCGGCGCTCACGTTCCAGCAAATTAGGGTAGTCTTTCTCAACGTTTGGCCAAACGTGAGTGTAGCGAGTTGGGGTGGGGGAGGTCAGTGGCGTAGGGTTTGCAAAGGATTTGTAGAGATGGTTCCAATCACCTCGTTTAAAGGACAATGTTTGTGAGATGAGTCTAATCACTTGGGTAGATATCCATCCGCTTATTATATGTCAACTAAATAATTATAAAAAAATTAAAAAATATAAGATAGATTGATATGTAGTATAACACTCCACAAACATCGTTTAAATTTGTTTAACAAAAATAAATATATGTATAGCAATTAAAGTTTAATTTGTTGTTTTTGTTAAACTTGTAGATGTTGAATTTTAACTTGTATGTTTATGGAGTGACATATTACATATGAATCTATCTTGTTAACTTTTTTTAAAAAAAATTATAACTATTTAGTTGATTATATAATAAATGGGTGAATATTCACATAAATGATTAAAAGTGTTTCCATAAAGTTTGGGCGAGGGGTGCGAGCTCTGTCCATGGACTTGCTCTGGCATGGTGATCTCATCGTGATGATGGAACAGGGCAGCCAAAACAAGATATGACGATCAAACTTAAATGGAGGGAGTACAATTATAATTCTTTATCCGGTGTAACATACAGGTTTTTTTCTACTTATGTTTAAAAACCAACACCATCATATATTTAAAAACAGAGACATTATCAAATATTTTTTTAGATTTAATTTTTTAATATAACCCCTAGTGTAACTCTAAGAGACTCTAATCTTATCCTCAATACCTTGTTTAGAGGAAAAAACAGAAAAAAATAAACTCCAACAGTTCTTCCAAAAATCTCCTAAAAGATTAGCGGCGAAAAAAATATATCCCACCGTTCATATATACACGACGCCAAACATTCCCCAATCCTCTCCCGACCTCCTTCCCGCTGTGTCTTCCCAAAATTTTTCTTTTTCCCCGCCCCGAGCACCTCCGCATCGCCCGTCGGCCGTTGCCCCACGCCACGCACCTCCACATCGCTCGCCTTTCCCGCCCCGTGCCACGCCTCGCCTGGGTCATGCCCCCGCACTCCCGCCCCTCGACGCCGCCATTGTCGCCCGTGCCCCGCACCGCCACCCCGACACGCCCCGGCACCACCGCCCTTCTCTCCTCCCCGCACAGCCCGCGCCCGTGCACCGCCGCCCGTCGACACCACCGCACCGTCCTTTCTCCGTTGCCACGTGCCTCCGCACCACCCACCGGCCGCCAACATGCCACGCACCGCCCGCCGCCCGTTGCTCGATGCAGCCGGGAGGGTCGATTGCTTCAATCCTGTAGGAGGAAGGCCGTCCCAGCAACCCTCGGATGCGCCAGGGGCTTGCCGCCGCTGACAACAACCCCCAATGGCCTGGCAGCGATCGAGATGTGCAGAGTTGCCTGGCCAACGGTGGCAACCGGCGAGGCGGATTTGAAGGTGTAGTACCACCGTGTCCTCCAACTATTGAAACCGTTGTCGACGATTCATATCCCCTTGCATCAATGGTGAATCGTTGCAGCGACGACCCATCTGTAATTGTTAATGGTACAGTCACATGCACTTGTGATTGTGAATGCTTTTGTTTTAAACATCTGCCTGCAATTTCTGAAATGGTAGGAGATCATTGTACTCACGATGCTTAGATACACTGGCGGATGCAGCATTATGGCGAGCTACGGCGCCCGCCATAGCTCCACTAACACCCCGGCGCATCACCGCGTGTAGTAGGCGCCGAAGTACGAGGTGCCGCGTGGAGAAAACTAAAAAGGCGTCCCGGTGACGCACGACGCGTGCATCATCGAAGCCCAATCAAAAAGACCCACGCAGTCTACGCAGAGATAGCCCATCGAAAGTCGAGATCGTCACACGGTGTGGCTGTGACGCCGATGCCGCATGTCATGCAGTTTTCAATCACAGGAATTTCATCACGCCACCACGCCGGGCCACGGCGACGTCACGACGATCGGCCCACGCCATCGGCCTCTTCGGCTCTTGGTACGGCAGAGAATGAATTTACCTCATCCTCCATGACAATCTTAATGCTCAATTGATACGTTCTATCATTGATGTCTTTTATTTCAAAATATTAATTATGAATTGTAATATAGTTTTGACCGTTTAATATATTGCTTAATTAAAACATATTATTTCTATGTTACACTCCATCGTATAAAACCTATAGTTAAAAATTTGTCATAGGTAGATTTTGATTCTGGATCCGTCACTGCTTAGATATACAGAAGTGTGAAATCACAGCGACATGGTGAACTCATATAGTTATCATATGAATGGTACAGCCACCTGCACTTGTGTGGCGTCCAATGTGCAGCTGCAATTTTTGGGTCATATGACCTGCATTAGGTTATGAAATGATCGGGTCTATCGGACATCAGGGTGGCTGTTTTATCTATTTGTAAAATTTGGGTAGCAAATCGTTGCCAAATTATCCATGGAAGCCAGCCTTGTAAAATTGCAGATACAATCTTAAAAGTATTATAGCCCCGTGGCAACCTTAAGTTGCAATACTAGTATGATATCTACTTTATAAAACTAAAGGCAATTTACATTTCTGCTACAGATTGGTCACAGGTTATAAAACAAACCCAGAATTAAAGAACATTTGGACAAACATAGATAACACCATCTGCATTTCCCACAGCAGAGTTCAGTTGTTTTAACCTAGTAAATTGTCACGAGCAACAAAGGTTCTTGCAATGGATAACACAACGCAGTGAATACACACCCAATGTCTGTAGCAGTGTACTACAGTCTCATAGAACGACAGCCAAAAAAAAGCCCCTGATATCCAGTAGAAGAAGGTTTAGGCTGACTCCAACAAGGCCATGCATGTGGCAAGACAAACCCAAAATGCCTATCGCATGGGTACTGTGTAGAGAAATTGGTCTCCAACAGGTGAGGCAAAGACGATAAAAAGTTTGCCTTTGATGAGAGAGACGATGTAAAAATAGAACGCCTCTCTCCTCGTATGCATCTGGGAGTGGTCAACTACCGCGAGCTGGAAGAGAAAAAGAAGAGGAGCGTCGGGCAGGTCATGCGCGGTGGCGTGCGGGGCGTGCGACCGTCAGCGCTCACCTGACGTAGCTGCGGCGCGCGGGAGGAGCGCCTCCATCGGCGCGTGGGCGGCGGTCGGCGGCACGGGGCAAGCAGCTCCGGCGGCACGCGGGGCGAGCAACCGATCGCGCACGGGCGAGCAGCTCCGGCGGTGGCGGGTCGAGCGGCCGGGCGCGGGCGACCAGATCCAGCGGCGCGCGGGGCGAGGAACCGGCGCGTAGGGCGAGCGAGTGGCGGCAAGCGGGGCGGCGGGCGAACGGCGCGTGGCCTCACGCGGGGCGAGCGAAGCAGGCGAACTCCTTTATCCTTGCCGCGTGAGACGAAGGTCAACTAGAGGTATGAAGTTCGCGTCTCCTTTCTCCTTGCTGGATCTATGGGTTTGTGACTAATTTGTTCTGGATTCTTGCACATCTGTGAATAATAAAAGATATGAAACTTCCAATTCTATGAAAAATTTAATCATCATATTGCTAAGTCGGCACAATTTATTTCAGTTCAATGCCAAGGAAACATATGCTAAAACTAACACCCGATACAACCCTTTTACCATTAAGATGGATTTGTAGATCATATGGCTCGCTCTTTGCACTATATAGCACAAACTAAAAGAGACCTTTTCAAAGTATGGTAGAGCACATCATATCTTAAGTCTGAAACCTGACTTCTGCATCATCAGTGTTGTCCTACCTATTGGTGCTTGAATCAAAGCAATGTTAACACATATCATTATCAGCCTCTTCGTTTTTTATGAACTTTGTACAGAGCTTGCAATTAGGTATTTATTTATCTGCAATTAGAATGTCGGCTGTGGAGGGCAACACTCTCGTTGACATTACATATTATTTTCATGTTAGCATTCAAGGGTTGATAATCAGATTGTCATTCACTCATTCCATTTTGTTTAGAATGGATAATCAGAGTCCCATATGTGGAGGGCAACACTCTCTGGACCAGTCTTGTTATGCTCATGATCAATGTCCGTATCAGCAGCAACCATCAATGGACCCTCTCCAGTAAGAACAGTCCCAACAGGTAAACTGTTGCATCATAAAGTTAATTATGCTACATCATAAATTTATTTATCATCATCAAAGTGTATTCATAAGCATTAGTGGTTGTTGGATAGGTGAATTATGTCATGGGTGCGCAAGTTTATCGCGAAGATGTGGACATTGTGCCACCTCCGACAACACGGAAAGGCAAGGAGAAGAAGGTGTCCCGGAGGGGGGGCGGTTTCACAAAAGAAGAAGATGAAGTCCTCTGTTCTGCCTTTCTCAATGTAGGCAAAGATCCAATAACAGGTTAGTTAAGGAACAATTCTTTAGCCTTGCTGAATATATGTTCGGATGTTATTATATAGCTATGAACTATCTTTTTGGATCATACGTAGGTGTGAATCGGACTCTAGGAGGTTATTACAAATGACTCCATGATTATTACAATACTTTTAAGCTCGAGGGAAGTAACCCAGCCAACTAGCTATCCGAATAGGTGGGGCACCATTCAAAGATCTCGTGAGCAAGTTCGTGGGTTTAAGTCATTTGTTGATCGTCGTAATGAGAGTGGGAAGAATGAACAAGACAGGGTATGGTTTGATAGTTTGAAACGATCTAAAGTTTATTTTTTACAAGTCATTTAGCAAACTGAGATAATTTAAATCGAAGAAATTCTATCACATGCCATTTTGCGGATTGATGATGCAGTCAAGATTTACGAGGCTGCGGAGCCTTTCCACCGCATGCACTTGTTGGAAGATCCTCCAAACGAAGCAAAATGGAATGACAAGGTTTTGGAGCTGAACAACAACTCTGCAGGGACAGGGGCTGAAGGTTCTTCACAAGCAAACTCAAGTCATGCTGCATTGCTAGAAGGAGGCAATGAGAATAGCATGCCTGCTAGACCAGAAGGAAGAGATAGCGCTAAAAGAAAGAGGGCAGCAGACACATCCTCATCCAACACTGCAGGTTGAAGTTCTTCAACGCATTCACAACAACAGGGAGAAGTGCCAACGAAAAGAAGATGAACAAATGGTTAAGATTCTTACTAGGAAAGATGAGAAATTGAGCCTTCAAATGGAGCTTCTAGATCTCAAGAAGCGACAACGCCGGGAGAATTTAATTCTCGGGCAACAAGAGGCCGCGAATGTAGCAATGCAAGCCAAGGCGCAACTACTAGCTGCTGAAGCTGCAATTATGGCAGTAGACATTGACAAGGTAGCTCCCCATTTGAAGAATTATTACATTGGCATGCAACGCCAGATCATGGAACGTCGTGGATTTGCATGAGCTGAATTTGTATGTCATGTTGTGAACTCAACTTTGTATGTTGTGTGAACTTTGAGTCTGTGGAAATTGAACTTGTATGTGATGTTGTGAGCTCAACTTTGTATGTTGTGTGTGAACTTTGAGTCCGGGAACTCACCTTTGTATGTTGTGTGAACTTGCTATGCCTTATTTGATCGAGTGAGCATGTAACCTAGTGGGCAATTGTGTTGATTAATATATCTCTCTTTTATTGAGTGAGTATATGCATCAACATGATTCAGCATCGGGCCCTTATTTCTTCGAGAATAGTAGGAACCAAATATGGCCATATTTCTTCAAAGCATCAGGCCATATTTCTTCACAGCATATGGCCATATTTCTTCAGAGCATCAAGCACATATATGGCTATTTCATTACATATATGACTATTTCATTACATATATGACTAACTTCTGGGACACATGCTACTTCAGTACTTATATGGCTACTTCATTATATATCTATACATATCTATATGACTAACTTGGAAACATGCTACTTCATTACATATTATATACATGCTACTACACCGACATGAACAGCATTCAAAAGCTTGTTGGTCTGCGTCACTTGAACATTCATATGCTTCCATTTTTGCGAAAGGTCCAATGCCTAAACCGTACAATCCCCATATATGCTCGATAAGGTCAATACGAAGATTGTGACAAGTTCCTTTGTTCCGAATATAAGTTTGAGCATCTATAAACTCAGCAATATTACTGACAGGAGGATTCTCCCGACCTGGCCACTCTGATTCATGGATAGTAGGAAGGTCCACACCTTTCTCATCCATGATGATCATGTTATGTAAGATGATGCAAGCCCTCGTAATGTAATTTAGATCTTCTTGGTGCCATAGCCTAGCAGGGGAGTGCAAAATCTTCCACTTAGCCTGAAGAACACCGAAAGCACGCTCCACATCCTTCCTACATGTCTCCTGCCGCTGTGCATACACCTTATGCTTGTTACTTATAGGTGCACTAATTGTCTTGATTAAGGTAGCCCAATCTGGATATATCCCATCAGCTAGGTAGTAACCCATATTGTAAATGTTGCCATTCACAGTGAACTCAACTGGAGGTGCTCTGCCATTAGCTAAATCATCAAAGACCGGTGATCGCTGCAACACATTAATATCATTATGGGATCTGGGTAATCCAAAGTATACATGCCAAAACCTGAGGTCCTCAGTCACCACAGCCTCTAGAACCACAGTTGGTTTCCCTTGTGGCCCTTATACATCCCGTGCAAAGCGGTAGGACAACTCGACCACTCCCAATGCATATAATCTATGCTGCCAATCATTCCAGGAAATCCTCTTGCCTCATTAACCTTTAATATATGTTGTAACTCCACTTCTGATGGTGGCCTGATCCATTCTTCTCCGAAAACATTTACTATTGTTCTAACAAAACGCTTCAATGTCTCCAATACAGTGCTCTCACCCATCTGAAGATGTTCGTCCAATGAATCTGCAATGCTACCATAAGCTAGCATTTTAATTGCAATCATACATTTGTGCATGGGAGAAAATCCCAGCTGACTGGCACAATTTCTTTTCTGTTTAAAGTAGGAGTCTGCTTCAGTCACCTTATCAACAATCCAAAGGAATAGACTCTCCCGCATTCGATACCTATCACAGAAGTTGTATTATTTACTGTATATTTGTTTAACAATACAGAAAAAATTATGTTCCAACTGAATAACACACCTCCTGCGGAAATGATCTGAGTCGTACATTGGACGTTCCACAAAATATTGAGCATTCAATATTTTGTTAGCCCCTTCACGGTCATGCTTGACTGTCTTGTGACCTGGTATTGAACCTCCCCATCGACGTTTTGCCTCAACAACCAAAACTGCTGCAGTTGTCTCAACATCATCAGCATCTCTCCCCGACTAGCAGTCGTTCCTCGCTTGAAAGCTTAATATACCTCATAGCCATCCCTAAAATTAATAGCCACATATCCAATGGAACAAACATTGAACAAATGAGAAAAATTAATCTACAGAACAAACATAAATCAAACGAATTGTAGGAACAAATTTCATAAATCAAACAAATTGTAGGAACAATGTTACCTGACTTATGTTGGGAAAAGGCACAGCAGCAAATAGCAAGGCGCGGCGCGAGCAACACCAGCGCGTGGGGCGAGCAACGACCAGCGAGCGCCGCGCGGGGCAAGCGGCACGTGAGCCAGCGGCGGCACGCAGGCCCAACGGCGGCGACGTGAGCCGAACGGCGCTGCAGCCAAGGCGAGCGGCGCGCGCCACGCAAGGCGACAGGTGACTAAGGCACAGCACGCGGGCCAAGCGACGACCGACGCACCGGCGTAGAAGCAGCTTTGCTCGCGTCCAGGAGCTCGGCAACGCGCGGGGCGACCAGCTGTGGCAGCAAACTTCGCTGGATGCTGCTCTGCCCGGGAGCGCGGGACTTCGCGCGGGAAAACAAACCGTCAAGGCGGGAGAGCTAAAAAAGCATCGTTTTATTGGAGACGGCAGCAAATGCATTCCCATTTCTTTACTGTACACGCTAGGCAATCTCATATTTGCCTCTCCAAAATGCAATCTATTGTTGGAGTCAGTCTTAGGAGGAGGCCTCTACCTATGTTCACCTCCCTCCCAGTGTCACACTGCTATGCGCACACATTGCCATATACTTCTTGACTCTACTATGAACTACTATACCATACCATACAATCTGTCACTTCATTGTTAGACACCTACAGGTTTATTATGATACAGATTTCATTGTTACGCTGAAAATGAATTTTTTTCTAACATGATGATGGATGAAAGTAATGTAGGTGATTTTGATAATTATGGCCACACCTATGCTGACCAACTATCACAGCCAATGCAAGTTAATCCAACAATGTCCTCCACGAAGTCAAAACACAAGAGATAAACAAATTTCAGTGACCAGGAAGATGAGGTTTTGGTTTCAGGCTGAATGTAAGCTTGGATCCAGTCATTGGCACAGATCAAAAAGGTGACAAATATTGGTCTCGTATCTATGACTACTTTCATGAACACAAGACGTGCCCCTCTAACCGTACCATAAATTCTCTGATGCATCGGTGGAAGACCATACAAAAATATATGAATAAGTTTTGTGCATGGCTGACACAGATTGAGTGAAGATAACATAGTGATATTACAATGCAAGACAATATACTTACTCAACACTCAATATGCAACACTAGCATTTATTTTGACTTTTTATTGTTATATATCATATGTGTAAGCTTAGTGTGTACAGGTTGTAGAGGCATGCACTTTCTATAAATCCCAAGACGAGCACGAGAAACCATTTCAGTTCTTGCATTGCTAGAATAAGTTATGAACTCAACCAAAATGATTATCCAAAATTGGTGAACTGGCTAGTGACAAAACATCTCACAAGAAACGAAGACAAGCTTAACGCTAATCGATTATAAGTTTTCCAAATGCAATAGCATAAGGTAAGATCTAAAGCATAGAGAATAATGCATTGATGAGACCAATTGGTAAAAAAAAGACTAAAACAACACGGCTGCAAGAGAAAAAAAGGTATGACCACGTCAATCACAAATATAAAGTAAAAAAATCAAAAATATGTGGGCCCAAGACAAAAACCCATCTTCGCGAGTCAGACGCGAACACCAAAAGCCCATCGACTGACGAAGTCGTCATCGTCTTAAACACCAAATCGATCGATCGATATCTCTTAGACTTGTAACCAACATATTAACTTTAAGCCATATAAATCCAATTCACGAAAACACCCCAAAACCCCACGAACCCTTTGCGTCTACCAACAAATCAACCAGTTTCCAGCCATAGACGACATGCATCACCATCACCACCACCACCACCACCACCACCACCACCACCACCACACCCAGCCGCCGCATCATCACCATCATCGCCATCACCACCACCATGGCCAGCCGCCGCAACATCACCTCGACGACGACGATGACACTCGGCCGCAGCAGCAGCGGATTCTCGCCCAGATTCTCAGCGAAACTAACCCATCGTCGTCGCCGTCGGTGGCGGTGACGGTGGATGCGGCGGCGCCGCTCCTGGGGCCCAAGCCCGACACCGGCAACGCCGGCGATCCGGTAAGTACGCATGCAAGAACGTCTATACGTAGTAGCTCTCGATCGATTAGTTTTTTTATATCAAATGATGGATGAATTTGATCGATCTGTCGATCTGCTCGTGTTGTAGGAGGCTGCTATTGGAGCCTGCGCATGCTTCGTCATCCTGGTGATCATCGTCCTACTGATCATGTACGCGTAATTAAAGTAGGAGAGATTTCTGAATAAATTTGTTCTTTTACATGAGAACTCGAAATAAAATACGCTGTGGATTCTTGTTCTCCTGCTTTTTTGTGTTTGTGTGATCAGTTTACAAGCAAGCTTAGATGATAAAAAGGGTGAATAGCATCGCTCTCTTGTGTTTGTTAATGATGTTTATTATACAGGTGCCATATGCAAAAACAGTTATACAAGCATGCACAAATGCATGGTAGTGATACAAAATAAGTGGATAATTTCTGTAGAAGGTATTGCTATTCTGGATTGGGGTTGTACATTATCTTCCACATCTCCAAATCTTTGCCCCTGTCGTATTCTCTGATGTACTGAGGAACAACTGCAAGGTCCATCTGCTGTCCAACAAAATCTGGTCTACATGTATTGTCATCGAGAGCTCTGCTTTCTGCGAACAATGAATTGTAAAGGGAAAGACTGAGTACTGCGGAATTAACACAGATAATTGAGATTAGTCTGGTAACAATTCTACTATTCTTTGCTCCTCAAAATGCTTTGCAAACAACCTACCATCCTGAACCGTGAAGAAACTTCGGAAGTGCTTGTAACCATTGGCTACAACATCTAGTTCGTCCAGACTGAAGTTGTATCTCTTCTCCAGGGTCAAGTACAACACCTACCAGATACGAAGGAGAATCCTAAGTCTTCAGTGTGGAGAGGAGAAGCATCTTATCTTAAGGTCTTTGTCAAATTTTAAGAATAAATGACGGTAACCGGATAAACTGATACCTTCTTAGCACCACGAGACATCAGTTTCTTTGCTGTGCTGAAGAACAGGTCAGTGAGATCATCACTGTAAATAACATCTGCAGCAAATAGTGTGGTAGCTTTCTCAGCTGCCTCTATTTCACTTGTAGACCATAAATATTTTGAACTGCATTGGAAAAACCATTTTGCTTAGGCATCAATCATAAAAATGTATTTGTATCTCAAACAGCATTGGAGAACATGTTCCTAACCAGTCTGAGGGAATGTTCACCAAAAACATAAAACATGCAAAAGCATATTACACAAAGAAGTGTAGAAAAACTCCCATGCCTTTTGTACACAACAATGTACTACTCCTGCAAGTTTTACATGAATTTTTAATTAACCAGAAGTTGCGAAGCAGCACATGACTATCAGATACTCGCATTCACATTTTTACATGAATACGCAGCAGATATCGCATATTGTGATGTATGAAAATTTGTAAAAAAGTGGGAACAGTTGGTGTGGAAGCAGAAATAACCTTGGATCAGATGGATCACATTTAAACACAGGTGGAGGCCATGACATTTTCCAATCCAGTTCCCGCACACAGGCTTTAGCTTCATCAAACTTTAGCATGCTTGAGTTAAGTCGGACATTAGCCAAGCAGTTATCGAGGATATCAGTGCCCCTATCTGATCATTTGCAATGATGAATATGCCAAAATGTATCAAGATTTTAACATTACCAAATTACAGGAGTCATGCCAAACTAACCTTTTTTTATATATCAAGGGAAGGTTGCCAAGACTTAGGAAAACAGTAAGTAATACACCTGTTGGGTTTTTACCTTATCTTATAGCAAAATTGAGTCAAATAATGCAAGGCAATTAACATGATAGAAGACCTTGAGCTTCATATATTGAAACTGAGTATTAAGGATTATAATTGGAATTGCATTCCTAGACTTAGATCCATGTATAGCAGAGGAAATTTTGATTTAATAAGTCACACATGGATTTGAATTCCTATTTGACCAAAATCTGTTACATAGTTTTGTCATCTCAATCAACCCTGTTTGTCAGACATAAGGATCAAATTATACCTACTGGATTGATTTGGACCATGCAACTGGACAAGTAAAACTCTAAAACGAACAACTCTACAGAATTGGACTCGAGAAGGCCTAACTACCTACCTGTAATGAAGATCTTTTTAGCAACTCGAGCTAGTGCCAACCCTACCAAACCTGGCAAACATTCATGATTGTAGAGAATCATTAAATTAGTAACAAATGACAGATAAACAGTGATCCTGGGAACACTTCTTTACTAATTTCACATCGACTAATCACCTGTCCCAGCACCAATCTCTATTGCAGTAACACCACTAAATTCAGGAGATGTAAAGCTTTTGTGCATTACAAAATCAGTCAATAGCAATGACGCCTTCCAAACCTGTGAACCAACAACAGAGGTGGATCATAAACAAAAGGAAGACGAAAAGAAATTACAAAAGCAGCATTTTCTCGGACCTGGAGACCAACGCTCCTAAGCGACGAGGTGATGCCATGCTGAACAGTGAGCACATGATCACTCCCTGCAAGATAATGGTCAGATTAACTGGACAAACCACCAATTTTGACAAGACAGAATGCAGTAACAAATGCTTCACTGTCTATGTTCCTTCTTCTCCTGTCGAGAACGAGATCCCCGTCCTCATCCACGGTAACAGCGTCAGGCGAACCACCTTCCCAACAAAGCCAAGAATCAGTTCACCGAATCATCCAATAGTCCAATAAAGCACCCTCCTTTACACCATAACCAAGACACAGCCACGCACACTCACAAGAGCTGCTTGACGCTGCGACGTGCTCGCATACACCACTACATTTACCGCCGCCGACGCCCACAGATGGCCCTGCAAACATCGCACCGAGGGTCGAGCTGTGACCATCCATCCCACATCGTGTTGCGCCCAAGAAGGCGGTGCAGGCAAGGTATTCGACGGAATGCGCGAGACGGGCTGTTACCTAGCGGGCGAGAGGAGAAGCTGAAGCGGGAGACGTAGAGCCCGGAGAAGCGGACCGGGCATCCCAGGTGCACCTCGCTCATCACCTGCTCCTCCTCCCCTCCGCTCCTCCTCTTCCATCTCCGGCCTCCATTGCCGCCTTGCAGTTGCTCTGGTTGGTCCCTCGCTTCGCTTCCCGTAGAGTGGAGGCGACGCCGCGAGCCTACGAAGAGGAAAGCTCGTGGGCCTGATGGGCAGGAAATATCTACACCTTTAAACCCTAGATTTTTAATGGGCTTTTGTATTGGTCCGTAAATAATCTCGGAACCGAATAGTGTTTGGAAGACTTGGATGGAGTACGTGTTGGGTGAAAACCAAAAAAAAAAAAATCGGAACGGGAAAGCGGCGAGCGTGCGCGGCGGCGGCGATGCTCCTCCGGCGGAGCTCTGTCCCGGCGGCGGACGGCGGCAGCGGCGCCCGCTGGCAGAGAAGCTGGACTCGGCTGTCCTCGCTCCTCCTCCGGAAGGGTCAGTCTGCTCTTCTCAGTTCTCTCTTCGCCCCCGTTTTGCGAACGAAGCATATTCACGGCAATGTCGCTAACGGAGAACCGAGCCATCGTCAGGTGGTAGATGTGATTTGGGTGTAATGGAAGAGAAAGGGTGTGAATTCTTCAGGAATTCTTCGCATTAGCAAAATTAGCTGATAAAATGGTGTGCAGTTGTAGAAACTTTCACATTTCTTCTAATAGAAATGGAGGGGCATTGCCCTTTTGATAAAAAAAAAAGGAAAAGTCTATATTTGACCATTCAACTATCAGCGAAGTTTAATTTTGGCCATCCAATTGTAAAATCGGGTATTGGACACCCGAACTATGCAAATCGGTTTTGTTCGAGTTCAAACCGGTTTAGTTCTGAGCGACTGTGCGGTTTTCACCGTTTGAGATCACACGTGGCGCTAGGGTCGAGTCGCACGTGCCGACTCAAGCCACCGTTACAAACCCGCGCTTCTCGGCCACTCTCTCGCTCACGCTTTGTTCTCTCTCTCGTGCTTCGTCCTCTCGCGACGGCGCTAGGGTTAGGGTTTGGAAGCCGTCGGTGGCCATGGCGATCTCGCGACATCGAGCAATGGGAGGACGCGGACGAGGGCTCGTGGTGTTGTTCCAAGCTCGGCCCCATCCCCATCGGGAAGGGCCCCTGGATTACGGTCGGCGGTGACATGCAAGTGCGGGAGCAAGACTCTTCGGCTTGTGTCATGGAGTGATGAAAATCCGGGCGACGATTCATGAAGTGTGCCAATGGAAGAATGAGTTTTGGATTTTGATTGATGTTTGATTTGATTGATTTCGTATGATGAACCGGGTTTTTTATTTGAATCATCCCTGTTTTTTTTTCAATTTCTACCCCGTTCATTTAGGTCGGACCTGGAGGATGTGATTTTGGATGTGGGTGGATCCATTGTCGTCGACATTCGTGCAGAGTTGCTCGTGGACTTGCGCGATGTGGTTAGGGAGCCGAGGAGGAGAACCAGATGCTAAGCAGGTGGATGATGATGCAGCTCATGTGGATTGGAATGGGGATCGGCGGTTGAAGAAGAGTTGAGAGGAAGACTAGCACGATTGGAGAAACAACTTAATTTTCGAAGTGGTTGCTTGCATTAGCTGTTTTAATTTTGACGATTTGGTCGATAAAAATGTAGTAATGTAGTGAAGAATGTAGTGTGTTGGGTGATGTAATTGGGTTTGTGAAATGTGAATGTGGAACTTGTGCTTTGTGCAATGGAAAGTTTGTGAAATGTGGAACTTGTGCTGTTTGCAATGGAAATGTGAAATGTGGAGCTTTGTCATTACGTAAATGTGGAACTTGTGCTTTGTGCAATGGACATGGGCATTTTTATGTAAATACGTAACCATATAATGAATGGAAATGTGCAACGAAAATTGTAATGGAAATGTGCAATGAAATCGATCATGTCATTTTTTGTGATGTCAAGGCACATTTTCCATTCCAAAGAATCAAGGCATATTTTCCATTCCATTCTAGCACTAGCATCAAATTTGCAACTTTCCATTACATTCAAGCACTAAAGGCAAAATGGCAACACTCCATGCTTCATTCATAACAAAGAACTTCACCATAGACATGTATAGTTCAAAGCACATTCTTTGTAGCAAGTTCAATGGTTCTCAAACCGACGTAACATTGGCAATGGTTCTTAAACACACGTAACTTAGAAACTACTTAGAAACCGACAGACATAGAAGGGTTGTCAAGCATATTACAAAGTGACACACATAGAAGTTGCTGGATACACATAACACAATTTTCAAATCTAGTTGTCTCCAAGGCCCTTCGTAAGGGGATGTTGTTGCCGGTGTTTGCACTCGCCGATTTCCTCCTTACTTGTAGCTTTTCTCTCTTGGGCTCCTCGGCACTAACCTTGGCAAAAGCTTTACTAGAAGAAATATTGATTGTCACACTTGATCCTCGCTCGGGACATTGGCACATTTGCATTTAAGTTCACTTGTGCAGTCCTTGAACATTGACATTTGCAAAGTGGCAAAGGGCCCTAATCAAGTTGTCCCGAAAATATTAGAAAGCAAATGTGAAGTTTATTGAAGTAAAGTAGGCCTCGATGCAAATGTTATGAGAAGCCTTACATTGGGAATTGAAGATGCACTATGTTGAGACATGTCGATAGATAATCCGCTCCTCTTGGATGGCCCGATGCTTTCTCTTGATACCGCTTGTGCACTTGCATTTCCAAGTGGATGGTCCTCGCTCCCGCTTGTGGACTTACACTTCCAGCTTGTCGGTACGATCCGCATTGAGCCCCTCCCGCGAAGTACCCCGCCCATTTCTTTGGCACAAGTGGACTGTTGTGGCCAATTGCTTTATAAATTCGCATCCGATCACGCACCTACTTTTAAGATTCTTGTAGCTTTTGGGCCTTCGCTTGGTTCCCTTCTCCTTTCTTTCTTAGGTCTACTGCATTTTCACATAAGAAGGAGCTCTAAGGCTAGGTTGATCACTCTCGGCAGCAACCCGGTCCATCCAATGGTATCAAACGTAAAGAATAGGTCTTCTTGAATTCTCGAGACATAATAGCAGCTAGCAATGTAGTTTTCTAGGTTCTTGCTACTAAAGTAGATGCTAGAAATTGCATGAGCACATGGTAATCCACTAAGCCGCCAATATCTACAAGAACACTCCATTCTAGCAATATCAATCGTGAACCTATTGTTCATATGTGTCACTTCAAACTTCGATCCCCATTTGCAATTGCATGGCAAAATCCCGACAAAGTTATAATACCATTCATTTTTTTCATAATATTTGGGCGATGATACCACCCATCTCTCATTTAGCTATGTTTTCCCGTATCCTCACCATGACCTTCCTTCTAATTGCCTCTAGCATTGTTAGAATTGGGAAATACCTAGCATCAATTATCCACTTATTGAATGATTCACACATGTTGTTATCTACACTCACAAAGAAGACCCTAACCCGAACCAAGCCCTACTCTAGTGGCATGGATCGTATTCATCGTGCTTGTGCACCTTCAGTGTTACTGTGCCAATTTAGCCTTGCCGAGGTTGAAAAGACTTGGTGAAGATGCCTTGGCACAATTCCAAAATAGCTTCGCCACTCTTTGTTCTTGTACCTCTTCCTCCGCTTGGCATATATATGCCTTGCACAATTTCGTGCTCAAGAAAGGAGCCCACTTCTCAACAAAGCAGCTAGTATTCCCTGAAACCATGAACATAAGTCACATAATGCATTTGTAAAAGAACGAAGGAACAATGTACTAAAAACCTCACCTTTTGCCGATCCGAGATGAAAACCCAGCCGACCCATCTCCAACTCCTATGTCTCCGCATAACAAGTCACAAAACCAGTCCATGAATCATTTGTCTCCTCTCAACTATTGCCCAAGCAATTGGGTACATCCGATTATTGGCATCCCTTCCTAAAGCACATAGCAGCTCCCCATTAGTTGCTCCTTTGAAAAAACATCCATCCAAACCAACCACCTTCCCGCAACCACCATGAACCCCTTCTTCAATGCATCTAGGCATATGTATATTCTTTGGAACACTGGTGGCTCCACATTTGGTTGCTTAACAACTATGACTCGTGCTCCCGTGATTACTTCTCAAGATCTCAAGCCGATACTGCACAACATTTGATACGCCCTTGGTTGCATCCGGGCCTTCGCATCACAATGGACTTAGCTCTTTTCAGCTTGGAGATACCGACATTTGCAAACATCTCCTCCCGGATTGTTGACCTCATAGCTTGTAGCTTCCAGTTGGATTGGCCGATGAAATTCTCATACTTTTCACCACCCTACTTGCAGCTATCATTTTGTTATCTCTTCTTGGAGGCAGGTATGAACACTATTGAATGAAGCAATTTGTCAACTATTTGTCCTTGAGTTAGTTGACAATAAACACCTCCAAGGGCAGGTGGCCCACTCACATTCAGCTATTATCCTCTTGGCCTCATTTTTCACAAACTTTATGAATTTCCTCTCAGCCAAGCCATATTTTACAACCGCTTTCTTAAACTGATCCTTGCCGAGAATTTCATTCCAAACTCAAATTTTGGTATTGGGTCCTTTCTACTAAATCTACTATACGACTAGTCCTAACAAATACATCCCCATCATCACCGAAATCATCACTATTAGCTTCATCTTCATCTGTCAAGATAGGGTGTACAATAACCATCATTCTCATTGTCATTTGGTCTTCTCATTGTACACAACTTGAAACTTCTAAAGTTTCGTTTATCTCTTCACTTCCTCATCCTCTTCGATAAACTTTCATCTCCCGGTAAAAATTCACTGTCACTAGAATCATCCTCTTGACATGCAACTAACACTTTGCTTGCCCTTGTCCTTCTCAATATTTTCCATATTTTCCCTGTTCTCATTGTTTCCCTCACCGCAATGGACTGCAAGTACCAACTACTTCCATCTCAACATCGTAATCCTCTTCGAATCCCGATTACAGTCAACTTCCATCTCATCCTCATAGTCACCGCCACTAGATTGAATAACTACCGGATTTTCAACATATATATCCACTACTCCACCATCAACTATATAATTGGACATTGTCAAACAAGATGTGTCATCTACTAACACCCTCAACCCATCTACTAGTTCTCGCTCCAGACACAACCGGTGCATCAATGCTCCCGGCTCCACATTGCAATGGTCAGCTAGATGACCCTTTATCTCCGGCAGAGACTTTGTCTCGCTCAACCCAACTCAAACCCTCGATCCACCAACATATTCTAACCTCCTATTACCTCTAACAAATTCCCCATTGTAATGAAACCTAATAGTCAACATATCTAGTGGATCCATGACTACAAAATTAAGAAGGACAACAAATCAAAACTTTCTTCAACACATCATCTATAGAACAAATACACCTATTGAGCTTGCGTTCTTACCGAGCTAGGGTTCATACCTATTGAACAAATCCACCGTTGCGGCGCAATCTCAAGCGCCGCAGCCACCTCGCTCCCCCTTGCGCGCCGCCGCGATTTCCTCCGCGCCACCGTTTATTTCCTCGAGGGCCCTTCGATTCAGCAACCCCGCCGCAGATCCGGACGCCGCCGCCCTCAGCCGCCTACTTTGCCGCCGCTTTTGAGAGGGAGGATGTGTGAGAGAACGAGCGTGTGTGAGAGAGAGAGAGCGCGCGAACGTAACGTGAAAGAGGGGTAACGGTGATCGCCGAGTCGGCACGTGCCGACTCAGCCCTAGCTGCCACGTGTGATCGCAAACAGTGAAAACCGCCTGGCCGCTCCGAACAAAACCGGTTTGCATAGTTCAGGGTGTCCAATACCCGGTTTTACAATTGGATGGCCAAAATTAAACTTCGGCAATAGTTGGATGGTCAAATATGGACTTTTTCCTAAAAAAATGGTGTGCAGTAATGCAGTATCAAGCCCTTCTAACTGATGATCCTTATCTCTATCAATTTGTTCAAGTCTGAAAAGTTTTAAGCACAGTTTCATTAGTTTCTATTGTACTTTGTAACTGGTTGGATGAACATAATGTGGATTGCTGATTATGTTAACAAATGCTGAGTGCGTACATGTCAATTTTGTCAGGAATTCTTCCCTTCTACATCTGCTAGTCTCACTTTGCGCAATTACCCATTTCACTAAGTCTTGTTCTCTCTGGCGCTAAATTTTTGGAAGCCAAAATAATGTCGGGTGGTTGACTCATCTGTACTCTTTTCGACAAACGTTTAAGTTTATGCATAAATGTAAAATTGCTAATACGTGCGGTACACCATTTCTTTCCTTCTAGTACCCTGTTTTCTGTAGTTTCATGAACATTTGATTGTTATGTCTTCCTATTCTGGCATTCATAGCAACAATTATCTTAACACTGTTGGTCTATGAAAACTATGGCCTCTTCTGACTTTGATTTCTGCAGCCTAACTGCAATCTCTTCCCATGCTATACTCTTGCAGATTGGGATGAGAGGCAAAGACCATAGGAGACAGTGGGCTCAACGGAGGATACAGGATACTGATCCTTGAAAGTTATATATATGCCCCTGATCAAACAGCATTAGGAATATGAAGAATCAAAGGCTGCACAAGGCACGTTTTTAGACAATGTAATTAACGTGCTTCTCTCCCCAGCTAAGATCAAGGAGGGAGTTCATACTTGGTGCCTACCTGGCGCACGAATTCACCGAGTTCCTGTCAGTGGAAGATTGGGCTTTAGCTTTTATCGCCGCTCTTAGCTTGAGAGCTTTCCTTTTCCTTCCCCTTGCTGGTATCAAAACCCTTTCTACTCTATTCATATACTAGGCAAAACTCCTGGCTATTTGTTAAACAAAAATTAATATGCTTGCAGCAAGTGATAATGGTTCTAATCAGTTCTTTTTAATTTTACAGTAAAAATGGAAAGCATTATATGTGATTAAAAATATTTGGGTTTTTCTTGTGTTTTTCAAACTTTGATATTTTTAATAATAAATATTTATATATCTTGGTGGTTGCAAATTCATATCAACTTCATACTCAAACTTTGTTGAAAGATATTTGCTAAGGCTAACATACCTGACAAAAACTCCAATGGGTGAGTGAAATGCAGGTTCCAAGATCCACTGTAGTTTGAGAAAATGATAATCAAACTATGTCCCCTTTCAAAAAAAAAGGGTGTTTTAACAACCAAGGAGAAATAGTAAGAGTGTGTTGTTTTCTCTCTCTCTCTCTCTCTCTCACACACACACACACTACAGTCTACAAGATGAACTTTGGGGATCAATCATACAATGATTAGGTGTATTTGAAGCAACGTTTTTTTTTCCTGATTATCGACATATCTAGCCCACATGTTTCTTGTAAGCTTTAAGCAATCCTAAGTCCTCCATATGACATCTACATGTGATGTGAGTGCTTGAGACCTTGAATTTAGTTATTTAACAGGTAGGCCCTGGTTCGGTTCATAAGTGTTGTAAAACCTAGGAGTGCTCCTTTTGTAAATAATGATGTTTCATTATGCACCGCAATGTGATCACCTGCCATTTCTGCAATAAAATGTGCATCTGGAACTCTCATTGCATTGCTACATGCGGTTGCTTTCAGCATGTGTCTTATTACTGATTTGCTTTGCTGTTTGCACATCAATGTGCTTTTTTACCTATCGTGTCGTTTCTCAGATTTGTAAATTTCCTCCCCTTTTACTTAATAAAATCTGGTCGACCGGTCTGGTCTTCCCGGCTAAAAATACCAGCCTCATTCCTGTTTTGTTTATCTTTGCAGATTAAATGGTTCCTGTCGTTCAAGAATTCAATGCTGGACGATATGCTTATTATCCACTAACATCAACTGGGTTATGGTGTAAAGGAACATTTTTGCGCCCTCATTCTTCTCTTTGCAGTTGAGAATTGCTGTGAAGTAACATATCGTTGTAACTCAAGGCTATAGGCACAGTAATGGAAAATTCAAAGAGGGCCAGAGTTTGCTTTGTTCCAAATGCGCCCGGTGGTGGTGGTACATTGGGTTTGGTGGACAAATAAAGGAGCTTCGTACTGTTGCATTGGCTACTTCTGAGGAGCTCCTCCTTTTGTAGCATTTGATTCCCGCTCCTCGCACACACACTTGCCACATTTGATGGCAGGGGAGCATAAAAGCACACTGCTCTTTGTTTTTAAGTGCCTGACAACTCTTGCCTCCCCTGGGTCCTTGCCACGTTCAAGCTGAAGTGGAGGATCGGATTGAATGGGATTGGAGTTGCAGATCCAACAAAATCCTACTGAAATATATACCACAATGGGGTTTAGTACTTAGCAGTAAATTTCTTTTTTTACTGAACACATATTCCAACACAATGTCATCATGAACTTGAACATTGTAGAATTAGACAGATAAGATGTTTTCACAAGCTGTAGCATTGTCTGTGCATGGTGATTGTTGCTGTTCTTCAGCTGGGATGCCTGGATGCACACCAAAAGACAGGAAGAGGTGGGTTTGCAGCATTTGGGGCTCAAGCATATATTATACTAAAGGCACGGCCTTCATTTACTTCTTTTCACAGTTTGGCTGGATCTAAGTTGTAGGTAGCATGACAAGGGGAACTGAACTGAAAATGGGATTGAAGTGATTGTTTGTGCTGGTCTGTGATCAACAAAGGAGGAAGAGGAGTGATTGATGAGCAGTAAATAAGGACTGCAGCAACCCTGCAAGTCTGCCTCAAGGGGTGACGGATAGAGGAGAGAGAGCACAGGAACTAACTACAGGAGGGGAGGCAAGAAAAGGAGGAACAAGGACCTACAAGGTACTCTTGGATTGGCCTCTTATGGAAACATTTTGCTTGCTTGCATTTGATTCCCCCTTCTCTTCGCAGCTGTTTATGATGGTTGGACAGCACTGCTTGGAGATCTAGCACAATAAAAGCTAGCCTCATCATCATCATCTCTCGCATAAATACAAGCGGTTCTTTTTACTCATGGTATTTACTTGCTACTACTCTCTCTCGCTTTTTTTTTCTCTTCATGTTGCAATGTATGCACTGCATGTTTCTTGCGTATAGAGCCTGTTGGTTCTTCTGAGGAAGACTTTTCCAGCAAAAAAAAAGGTGTAGGTGGATTCATTACACTGTCCCTTATAGAGTAAATGTGTTATAGGAGTAGATCTCTTTGTCGATCTGGTTCTTGCTTTGCTTCGCTTCCAGAGAGAACATAACTGGAGATACCTACCACAATGTTTGACTTCACAAGTTATTTAACATCTGAATGTGCCTTCATTGTTGCCTTAGGTTTGGGGATAACAAAACCCATCAAATCAGTCAGTGGAAAGAAATTGGTGACGGATTGGACAAGTTGATATCTCAATTGGTGTTCTGTCTGTAGTTTTATAAGGGCAAGGGATTGTGCCAACTGCTTGTTTTTCACATGTTTTTTAATCATCCTCTTCTTTTTGGAAGATCTTTTTAATGATTTTTAATGGAAGATCTTTTTAATGATTTTTAATGCTTCCTCCTAAATAACGTTGTCAATCTTACAGGCAAGTTTTAACAACTCCGCATGATATTAGCATCTATATTAGTTGGACAATTCATCCCCAAGCAATCTTAATTGTCTACTTCAATTTATGCCAACAACAAAAATGAATGCTCTTTTGGCAAGCTTGTTTAGACGCTTTCATGAAGGGCAACACCATAGCTTTTTCCCAAATCCGAATGCAATTGGTTTTGATAATTTAATGTTTCTTTAAGAGCTACACGTCAAGTATATTTGCAATTTGAAATATCAAATATCTGACAGGCCGTGCATAGTATGGAAGTTCTGAAAATTAAATGGAGTCCTCTGATAAAGTGATAAACTACACCAACTACCCATTTCCTATCATACCAATAGCAGTACTAACACAGCCAAAAGAGGGATTCTTTCTTGGTGTTGCAACAAGGAATAGAATTAATCAATAAACAAGCATGAGAACATTCCATGAAAATTGCTCCAATCCATATCTTAGCTGCAGCTAACCACATCCCAATCAGTACTGGCACAACATTAAAGCAAAAATTAGGAATATCTCAACCACTCTCCTTTTCTACTTTAAACATGCAACCTCAGTGCTAATCTGTCTCCTAATTATTTTCCATCATGGGTAGCAAGCATGCACACTTACCAATACTTTACACCGATTTGCATTCGAAATGCTGCTCTTCATAGTTAAAAGTGTCATAAGCACACGAACAAAAAACTTAAGCTGATCAGTGAAGACGGGCAATATACTACACACCCATAAGCATGGTGAAATTTTTTAACGAATCGCCACTTGCCAATTTCATTGAATAGAGAGGGATGTGTCCTTGGTGGTGCTGATAAACATGGTGTAATGGACTCAAAGGCACCGGGGGATATGAGTATTTATCATGTGTATGAACGTATCATGATGTTTTCGATCTGGTTAACGTGGTATGGGGGAGCTGGGAGTATATGATGATACGAATCTTGAGATCTTCTCCTCTTGTGCACAGGCAGAGGCCAAACACAAGATCTTTGCATTGCTTCTGTATTAAAAACCTCTTTCACCGGCGGGTGGACGATGGGGCCTTTATATGCAGCGAAGTGAATGTGCAGACAATGGCTGGGTGGATTGGCCCTAAATGAGGTAGTACCCAGTGTAGTGTTGGCTGAATACAAGAAACCTATCCGCTACTAATTAATTCTGCGATATCTACTGCTCCCTGCTTTGGTTACTTGCAATACACTAGTCTGGAAAAATTATGGAAAGATCTAAGTATGGATTGCTCCCTGCTTTGGTTATTTGCAATGCACTAGTCTGAATAACAGAGTAAAAGCATACGACAATTATACCTGCGATAATGATATTGTCTGGAGAAAATTTCAGTGAGATGCATCCCTGTGTTCCAACACAAACTGATGGGCATCGCATTTTAATACGTCCGTGTGCATGTATACACTGTGCAACGGTGCTACTCCTACGTGTGGTCGATTTTTGATCGGTGGCTGCAACAGTGCAAGTAAATGTGCATCATGAAGAGGCATAAAAAGGAGGGATGATTGTTAGGTGAGGAGCCCAAAGCGCAGTGAGGACAGAGAGAGGATTAGCAGCAGTAGTATAAAAGTAGAGATGGAAGGTTGGAGTCGGATCCTTTCTTTCTTTGTTCTTTCTTTCTCTTTGTTCATTGTGATCCATGTTTTATCTTGTTTTTATTAATATGTTTTTCTATTTCATATAAAAATATATTTTTTATATAAAAGTTACTTTAAATATAAATTTATTTTTAAAGTTTAGAATAATTAAAACTTAATTAAGTATATGTCAGTGACTTTTTTGTTTTAGACGTAGTTATTTAATGTTCATCTTAAGTAAACTGAAACGAGGCCAGAGGGTGTTTTTGAGGTGAGGCTGTGAGAAAAATAGCCTGGCTGGGGTCCCTCCGAGTCTCACCCCTGTGTTGGTGTGTTTCTGTCTTCTGTGTTCTCTTCCCTCCTTCCAAACTCCCCATAAAAAGAAGATGCATGACATGAGGTGATAGCATGCTCAGAGATCTCTTTTCCTTTCCTTAGCCCTTCAGATACCAACCTCACCCATCATCTTCTTCATCTCGCTGTGCTAGGAGCTCTGCAGCTACACACTTTCACTGTTGGAGACGAGACGAGAGATCACGTAGCAGCATAAGAGGAAAGGCGGCAATGGTGTAGCCTGTGGAGCAGCTAGAAGAACGCTGGTGTAGGCCATGGCGGCAACCAAGAGAGCCTTCTACGGCGTCGGCAGCATTGCACTCGCGATGCATGAGGACGATGAGGTGGAGGAGGAGGAGATGGAGGAAGGGTCTGGGAGGGTCTTTGGGTTCGCCGCGCCCGCCGGCGGCGATCTTGTCCGGCCGGCGGTCGTCACCCAGCAGTTCTTCCCGATGACGGCCGCGGCGGTGGCGGCGGTGGTGCCGGAGGCGACGGAGCAGCGGCTGGTGGCAATGGAGCAGTGCCACGCCGCAGCGGGGGCTGAGCAGTGGGCCCGGCCGCCGTCGAGGAAGACGCGGCGGGGCCCCCGGTCCAGGAGCTCGCAGTATCGCGGCGTCACCTTCTACCGCCGCACCGGCCGCTGGGAGTCCCACATTTGGTCAGTTCGTCTGTCTCCCTGTACACGTGTGCATATGCATTTGCTTTGCTTGTTTATATGCAGCTCTGGTGATATACTTGAAAATTGAATTCTGTAATGATTCTGTTGCCAGCAATTTCAATTTGCTTTTGTTGTTTATCTGTTCTTGTTTATGTTTGAATGTGCAGGGATTGTGGAAAGCAGGTGTACTTGGGTGAGTGTTTTTGTCATGTGAAAATGTCTCAATTATATGATCTGTTGATGCTTAATTAATCAGGTGTCAGAATTTGTTCATGTGTGCATTGTGTGCTTGTTTCTAGGTGGATTTGATACAGCACAGGCCGCTGCAAGGTTAGCACTTTATAACAGAATTCTGCACATTGTTTTTGTCTGAAAAGGAGATAGCAAGGTGTGTTAGAAAAACTATCTGAATTGTTCGTCTTCTATGATCTTTTTCAGGGCTTATGATCAGGCTGCAATCAAGTTCCGTGGCGTGGAGGCAGATATCAACTTCACCCTGGATGACTACAAGGAGGACATAAAGAAGGTGATCAGATTAAGCCAGAGCAGAACAGATGCTACCAGAATTGTTTACTGTTCTCTTCACATGCATCTTTCTGAATTTGTTGTCATGTTCTTGTCATGGCATTTGCATGGGCAGATGAACAACTTCAGCAAGGAGGAGTTCGTTCAGGTTCTCCGGCGACAGGGCGCCGGCTTCGTCAGGGGAGCTCACGGTTCAGAGGGGTCACCCTCCACAAGTGCGGCAAATGGGAGGCCAGGATCGGCCAGCTCATGGGCAAGAAGTAATCGATCCACTCATTTCATCAGAGCACAAGCAGGATTCAGAAAAAAAATGAAATTTTGTTTGTGTAAACACGTGAAAGATTCAATTTTGTTCTGATACGGTTTCGTTTCCTTCCCGATCGTTGCAGGTACGTGTACCTTGGACTGTATGACACGGAGATGGAGGCTGCCAAGTATGTGACATCATCTTGCGTTTCATCATCGCTGTCTGCTGCAGAATTGCCTGTGATTACCTTGATGATTTCTTCTTAATTTTTACCATGATATCAGGGCTTACGACAAAGCCGCGATCAAGTGCTGTGGCAAAGAGGCTGTGACCAACTTCGACACCCAAGCGTACGAGGACGAGCTCAACCTGCAATGTAAGCTACTCTCCCTTTCGTAACAAAAGACGTTTTGATTTTTTTAAGTCTTTAATCAAATTTATAAAAAAATATAATAATATTTTAATATAAAACAAACATACAATTAAAATATCAAACATACAATTAAAATATAATATATTCAATGTTAAATTTAATATAGCTAGTACCGACAATTATTAAATTTCTCTACAAACTTAGTTAAAGTTTAAGAAATTGACTAGAAAAAATAAGCATCCTATAATATAAAACAGCGGGAGTATCTAAGTTATCTGATGAATGGTCGCGACAAAAATAAGTTGCCTGACAATTGGCAACTGTATGCGCCTCGCATTTTCCTGAACGCAGTAGTGTTTTTGTTGTTGCAGCTTGGGACAGCGAGCTTGACCTTGAGCTCAGCCTCGGGTGCTCCGGTGGCGAACGGGCCGCTGGCGATCCCGCCGCCGCCGAGGTCCTCCACTCTGCACCAAGCAACCAGAGAACGAGCCTGACGGTACGACTCGCATGTCCATTGCTAGATGACACTGTCAGTGATATTGACGATGAGCTGTTCCATGCCGGAGAAAAACAGTTCATGCTGCCGGAGGAGGAGGAGACGACCGCCTGCCACCGTCAGAGGAGCATCTGGGCTAGGCCTTCCTTGGCTCCGGCGATGCCGGACGGCGGCACGGTCATCCGTCCTAATCAGCATCACCACCACCCCAGTAGCCGGAACATGCTCCTGATGGTATATATGCTCAATGATCAGTTGATCACCTCACTAAAAGATGCTTCGTGAAATTCTAAATTGCTAATCAATCTCTTTATAGAGTACAAAAATGTGTCGTTTTGCTTAGATTATTTTTGGCTTTATGACGTAGTGATGACTAACCCAACAGTATCTGACCGATGAACAGAGCCAGGTCATCAGCAGCAGTGGAGGAGGAGGCAGGCATGGCGCAGCAGCAGCAGAGCTACACATGCGTCCGCGCCACGGCTGGCCCAACGGCGACAATAATTGGGCGCTGTACGCCGCCCGGCCCCGGCTGCCCGACGCCGACGACGACGACAGCGCCGCTGCAGCATCATCAGGATTCCCAATGGGGCAGGTGGCCACGGCGTCGTCGTCCTCCAGGCCCAGCAGCAGCAGCAGCAGGAGCAGGAGCAGCACTGCCACTGCCACTGGCCGCTGAGTGAGCTCAGCTCGCTGCCTCTGCCACTGCGAAGCTGCACGCTCGCAGGGTAGTGCAGGGCACGCCGTGTTGCCTAGGATTCTTCTAGCTGCAGGAAGCCGACGACCTGACGTTCCCCTCGGGCGCGCCGCCGGCGACGACGACGATGACGGCCGGATTCTCGTTTTTGGTAGGGCAGCCTCGGTGCATCGATCCTGGCGGCGTGCCCGGCTCGGCCGCCGACATTAGCAATCCTGATGCCGAGTTATTCGGTGGCTTGGCTCCAAGGATATTTGTACCGTAGATAGATCGATGGATCGCCATGCTGGGAGGATTCGAGCGGGTTTGGGGAAGAAGGGGGGGGGGTGGGGGTGCATTCAAGCTTGGATTTTTTGCTTGAACTGTTGGGTTTCCCTGCTGAAATGAAATGGAATTACCGTGGATGCCTGCAAATTGTTTATGCTTGATTCTTCCTGTTTCTGCTTGCTGACTCTCTCTACATGATGTTGCTCCAAATAAAGGGACATAAAAAAACATAAACGTGCACTGACATTGTGACACAAGGTGTAGAGTCGCAGAGATTCCTGCAAAAACTGAACTACTCATGTGGAATATCTAGTAGTGCAATTTTTCTTTATGAAATCCTTGACTTCTGAGCCGTTATCAAGTGTAGTTAGTGCTATTTCTTCAGGTCATCTCAATTATTTATAACTCCCTTGAATGATTGAATCTAAGGTCATCATGTCCCGCCCAAACCCTACTGCAGTTTTATTGGGTTATAATTTACAAATGGTCTTAAACCGTAAACCATTGTGCACGTTGAAAGAAAAATGGGGTGAATTGATCCCTCTGTTTTAAGGATGAGATCAACCCGAATCTTAGGAGAATATTGTATTTCAGGGATCATCCCATCTTATCTATTCTCAAACCAAATAATCTAAAAATATGTTCGACCCTATCTGATCCATTCCATCTCTTCAACCAAACACATGATTAGTTAGTTAATCATATGTGAACCCTTAGGTTATAGTTTTCTCATGCTTTATTCGATAAAGGGGCATGCTTAGTAGAAAAAAATCTGATGCCGATCCGTTAAAAAAACAAGAAGAGGTGAACCCTACGAATTTCTCATTTTGCTCCACAGTCTACACGCAGGTCCCGTCTTTTTCTCTTTTGGATTATGGATTATAGATTATTATAGATACGTTTCCCAAACTATAATCTTTAAAAGCTTTCTTTATGAACATTTTTTTCTTATAAAATTATTTTAAACCACCTTTTAACTTTTTAATATTTCATCCATTCATCTATGCCCTCAAATATTAAGTTGTCATTGCTGAGTCCTGACCACAGCGTTAGCATCTAGTGACGGGATATAGATGGGCCTGATGAGCCATCCCATCTCCCGCCCTATGTGGGATAGTTGAGCCCAACCGAGTAGGGCTGGGCTATCGGTTTAAACCGATGGTTCGGTTCGATTTTTTCCTATGTAAAGTTCGTTTTGGTGAGAGTGAACAACCGATCGCTTTTTTTAAATACAGGAAACCGCATAGTTCGGGTTCGATTTTTGGTTTTTGCCGAAAAAACCAAACAAGGGAAGGCGCGGAGGAGGCGAGGCGGGGCCGCGATGGCGGCACGGAGGGGGAGAGGCCGGCGGTGGAGGGAGAGAGGCCGGCGCGAAGAGGAGAGGTCGGCGACGAAGGGAGGGGAGAGCCGGCAACGGAGGGAGAGAGGCCGACGCGGAGGAGAGAGGCGGCAAACGAAGGGGAGAGGTTGGCGGCGGAGGGAAGAGGCGGCGCGGAGGGAGAGGCCGGGCGGAGTGGGAGAGGCTAGCGGCGGAGGGGGAGAGGCCAGCGCGGAGGAGGAAAGGCCGGCGGCGCCGGCGACGGAGGGGGAGAGGCCGTCGGCAGCGGCGCGCGCGGTTGGCTCGGCGATGGTGAGGGCGAGGGACGCGGTTGCAAGGGCGAGACGAGGAGCCGGCGAGCGGCGGGCGCTGCGCAGTGGACTAGAGGAAGTAGTCTTCGGTTTTTGGCTCGGTTCGGCTCGGGAAGAGGAGAGGAGAGGAGAGCGGCTTGGCGGTTCAGTTTTTTCAGTTGTTCGGTTCTCCGACGTTAAAAACCGAAACCGAACCGAATTATGTGGTTTATGCAATACCACAAACCGAAACCGAAAACCAAAAAACCACAAACTTCGTTCGGTTCGATGCGGTTCGGTTTTTGGTTTTCGGTTTATGCCCCCTACCAACCGGATAAATGGGCTTTTACTTGAAGCTAACACCGTAACAACACCACGAATTTTTAGCATTTTTAATTTTTTATAGATTTGCAAAACTAATTTTTGGTTTGAAAGAATGGCAAAAATAGTTGCCTATCGCTCTTCGAGAGGGGAGTTTAAAAATTGCCTCCGGAGGCGATTTTCTTGACATGGCGACGCCCGTTGGGCGCCGTCCGCCTTGTCATGGCAATTTTGCAAAGAAAACCCCTTGCCGCCCTCGGCAAGGGCATTTTTTAACTCTTGAAATAGGGGGTCACCTATAAAAGGGCGGCCGCCTGCAATTTTGCGGGCGGCTCCTTGCCGCCTCTCGAAGGGTGATTTTTGTCCAGGTGACTAGGGGCGCCGCAAAAGGGCGGCCACCCCGGCATTTTTGCATTGGGACCCCTCGTCGCCCTTGCGAGAGGACAATTTTTGGCCAAATCTCGCCTCTGCAAGGGCAATTTTTGGGTGCCACCCCATAAAAGCCCTATCCATCCAGGAGGAGTTCATTTGCGCGCGTGAGATTCCGAAAAGAAAAAATAGAGAGAGGTAAGGAAGAAGGAGGAGAGCGCGAAGCCACATCGGTGTGCCTACTCGATCCCGTAAATACAATATCCCGATCTATGTTCATATTATTTATTTTGTGTAGAATACTAGTCAAAATAGAATTTGTTTTGTAATATTTGAATAGATGTGTAGCACTCGGATCTAGATTTATAAATTAGGGCATGATTTATTGTAGAGAATTTGACCTAGAACAAACCGATTTAGATGAACATATGTAGAATATATCCCGAGCTATGTCTATATTATTTGAATAGATGTGTAGCACTCGATCTGGATTTGTAATTTAGGGCATGATTTATTTTAGGGAATTTGACCTAGAAAAAACCGATTTAGATGAACATATCTAGAATATACCATGATCTATGTCTATAATACCGTGTGTAGATTTTTTTTTAATATTTGAATAGATGTGTAGCACTCAAATCTGGATTTAAAAATAAGGGCATGATTTATTTTAGAGAATTTGACCTAGGACAAACCGATTGAGATGAACATATGCAGAATATATATATGATGGGCAGTAGATCAAGATGAACAAACCGATTTGGTAGATTTTAAAATCTAGAGCAGAGAACATATTTTTAGAGACTTTAACTTAGCCACAGATTGATCTAGGCAATATATTGGTAGTATGAAATAAACTCAGTTTCAATATGTTTATCAGGCATAATGGCAAGTAAGGTCATATTTCAGATAGTACACGGGCAAGACAACGTTAGATTTGGTTCAGAGGGTGTTGATATGTCTGAATTTAGGATGAAATCGAAGGGCATCGATAGGCCTGCCAAGAAAACATTTGAGTCAGTTTATAGTTGGTTGTTACGTGGATTTAAAGTGGATACTGTTGACGAGAAAAATCAACACGCCGGCCTGGGAGATCTGCTTAGCTCCAGTGCAGGTCCTAGAATCAATGAAGTTTAGGCGTGCGAGTCAGTTTGATCCTGCCACCGGCAAGATATGCAAAATAGCATAATATAAAGTGTATCGGCTGGTAGGCCGATACCCAAAAACTAGCTGATCGGCTGATAAGTCGATGGTGCAATTCCAGCCGATGCCGACGCCAGCCGATGGTGTTAAGGTTTGAATCCATCGGCTGTGTGTTGAACAAATATCTATATAAAGATGATCGGCTGACGATAACATGATGATATATAACATTGCATAAACCAATCACATGATAAAGTAGATACGGATTAACGATTAAAGCACACATCGGTGGAAGTCCGATGTCATAAAATCCAAATGATCAAATATTCAATGAAGCCTTTCTGCAATCGGCTAGATCCAACTTGTGTAAAATCCTTGCAAGCCGATGCAATATCCGGATAACTCATCGGCTGAAATCCCGATGAAACCCTTAGTGGCAACCAACGGGCGGGCTAGAGATTATGGTTCTAATCACGACTTAGTGGATCAAACTGAACCGATGCAACACTAAGTATGAAAAGAAACGTAATATCTATACAATCAAGCCCTTGACCAATTTCGGGGTGGTAGATGTTTAAGCTAATCTAATCTAGTAAATAATTTAACCGGTATCGACGAAACCCTAAATAGAGAGGCAACATAGAGCCAAATCTAGATACTAGGACTAGATTCAATAGAAACATATGATAGATAATCGAGCAAATATGTTAACTCAATCAAAGCAATCCAAGAGGTCGAATGTCTTGATGCAGCCTTGGATGACGCCGACGTAGCCAATACGATTGCACGAGCTGGGGGACCTTGGACTTACCCCTTGGTCGGAGATCGAAGTCGATGCACCCGCGTCAGTGCCAAATTCCGCCGGATGATAAAGTAGAACAGATAAAAAGGTGGCGATGCACCGAAGTGTATTGATCGAGAGATGATTCACATGGCCCGGGCTTACATATTTATACCCGCGGGCTAACAGAGATCCTAACAGATTACAAATCCAAACTTTCCTAAAGATAAAAGGAAACAAACCGAATCCTTGCCGGATACTAACACACTTTCCTAAAGATAAAATAGGAAACTAACAAACTCTTCCTAATTAATAGATACAATTGCCTTTTCGAACTCTATCCATATATGGCAATCCTCATGAAGCACCCCAACCGAATCGACGATGATTATAACGTTATCTTCTGGAATCGACTACATCAGGATCGACTTCATCAGCTTTTCTTGTCCGACTCAGCATCAGCCGATGAACACCTTAGCCGATTCGAACTCTAACTTGGCATGTACCCTGTCACAGTTTCCTCCAAATCTGGCCTCGGCCTTAACCCCAAATCTGATGTATGAATTACCAAATTTGGTCGTCAACAGATACAAGAGTGAACACAATGTCTCTGTTTGTTGTAGTGAGTCGTGCAATATAAGGATATTATTGGGAACTAATGCCTATAGATAACACGATTTTGTGGAGACGTTATGTGGAGATGGCTTTTGAAAGGTCTTGGCCCCTTGTTATTTTTGTGGCATTGCATGAAATCGATAGCAGTGTTACAGTGTTGTTAACGCCAAAATTTGGTAAGCCCCGAAGTCCTTATCGGCTAAGAGTTAGGATCGGCTTCGAGTCGATATCGGCTTGAGTTACGCATCGAGCCGATGGGGGTTTTCTGTTATCCATATATCCAGAGTCGGATTCTTTTTAGATTCGATTTGAGAAGATCTTATCTAGAAGAAATCGAGTCCGGGAGGATACAACTTGTATCTATTAATTAGGAAGAGATTGTTAGTTTCCTATTTTATCTTTTGGAAAGTCTGTTTAGTGTCCGATAAGGACTTTATCTATTTCCTTTTATCTTTAGGAAAGTTTGGATTGTAATCTGTTAGGATCTTTGTACCCTATGAGTATAAATATGTAAGCCAAGGGTTCATGTAAGATATCTCACAATCAATACAACTTTCTGCATCGCCACCTTTCTTTTATCTGTTCTACTTTGTCATCGGGTGGAACTTGGCACCCGACGCGGGGCTGCATCGGCTTCGATCTCCGGCGAAGGGGTTAGTCCAAGGTCCCACCGGCTCGGTAATCGTATTGGCTATGTTGGCGTCGTCCAAGGCTGCATCGTACATTTGACCTCTTGGATTGCTTCGATTCGGTTGATATCTTTGCCTGATTATTTATCATATGTCTCTGTTGAATCTAATTTTAGTATCTCGATTTGGCTCTATCGGTTGTCTCTCGTTTAGGGTTTCGCCGATACCAGGCTAAATCGTTATATTAGATTAGATTAGCTTAGGCATCTACCACCTGAAAATCAACCAAGGACTTGATTGTCTAGATATTGCTTTTCTTTTCATACTTAGTGTTGCATCGCTTTGATCTACTAAGTCGTAATTAGAACCATAAATCTAGCTCGTATGTTGGCTCGCCACTAAGGGTTTCATCGGGGTTTCAGCTGATGAGTTATCAGGTATTGCATCGGCTTGCAAGGATTGTATACAAGTTGGATCTAGCCGATTGCAGCGGAGGCGTCATTGAATATTCGATCATTTGAATTTTATGATATCGGACTTCCACCAATATGTGCTTTAATCTTTAAATCAATATCTATTTCATCATGTGATTGGTTCATGCAATGTTATATATCATCATGTTATTGTCACCAATCACCATTATATAGATGTATGTTAAGTACACAGTAGATGGATCAAGACTCTTAACTACATTGGTTGATATCGGCATCGGCTATCGACCAACCCATTCGGGATATTAGCCGATCGGGTGATACATTTTATAATTGGTTGCTTTACATGACTTTCCAGTGGCACGATCAAACTAACTGGCACGCCCGCGCTTCATTGATTCTAGGACCTACACTGGAGCTAAGTAGATCTCCCAGGCCGACGTGTTGATTTTTCTCATCAACACATTTTTGCTTAGGTGGGACCGTGTTTTGGACAATATATTTTTTTACATGGCTCGGCGGATCCATAATTGCCACAATGTCGATGAAGAAGTCAAGGCCGAGGAAGAACAATCTCTCAAGCCGACAAATGAAGACAGGGGAACAATCTCGAGCCGATGGATGACGAGACACTTTAAGAGATGGTTAATAACGTCATTAATCGTGCTATGTTCGATCAATCTGGAGTCTTGATGAGTGCATTGTATGGTTTGATCGAGGAAACAGTTCCCAGGGTAATTGCCTTAAGAAGTCAGCATGGGGGGGCAAATTGGTGAGCAATCTCTACACTATCAGCAACAACAAAATTGGCTCGAGGGGCAAGTTGATCAATATCAGTATGAAGAGCCACATCGGCAATTTCGGCGAGGAAATTCAAAGATATCTGTCCCAAAGAGGATTGGGCCGATATAATTGCAAAGGTAATGGAGGAGCAGTTTGGAATTAAACGCAAAAATCAAATTTCTGTGTATCGGCTGCCATATCCTGAGTGGTTTGATAGGGTTCCACTTCCAAGACGATACAAGGTTCCAAATTTATCCATGTTTTCAGGGCAAGATGGTATATCCACAATGGAACATACCAGCCGATTCTTAGCTCAATGTGGGGAAGCATCGGCTGAAAAAGCTCTGAAAGTTAGACTTTTTCCATTGTCTTTGACTGGATCGACTTTTACATGGTTTTCATCATTGTCACCGAATTCCATCAGAAGTTGGGCCGATCTTGAAAAGCAGTTTCACATGTACTTCTTTGCTAGGGTTAGTAAGTTGAGGCTTGCAGATTTGATATCAGTTAAACAGCAAGAAGGGGAATCGACTAAGGAATACATTCAAAGGTTTCGTAATATCCACAGTCGATGTTATAGTTTGAGCCTAAGTGATGAGCATATAGCAGATCTTGCATTCCAAGGGTTGTCGGCAGCTAACCGAGGCTAGTTTTTCATCCATGAGTTTGACAGCCTGGCTCAGCTATTACAAAAGGTATCGGCTTATGAGAGCTGGTGTCAAGAAGAAGAAAAGAATCAATTTTGGGACGATCAAGACAAGGACAATTTTGAAGCATGACTTCTCATACTCCAAAACCTGGGGGCATGTGTTAACGCCAAAATTTGGTAAGCCCCAAAGTCCTTATCGGCTAAGAGTTAGGATCGGCTCGAGTCGATCGGCTTGAGTTCCGCATCAACCGATGGGGGTTTTCTATTATTCATATCTCCAGCGGTCGGATTCTTTTTAGATTCAATTTGAGAAGATCTTATCCGGAAGAAACCGAGTCCGGGAGGATACGGCTTGTATCTATTAATTAGGAAGAGATTGTTAGTTTCCTATTTTATCTTTAGAAAAGTCTATTTAGTGTCCGATAAGGACTTTATCTATTTCCTTTTATCTTCGGAAAGTTTGGATTATAATCATTAGGATCTTTGTCACCCTACGGGTATAAATATGTAAGCCCGGGGTTCATGTAAGATATCTCACAATCAATACAACTTTCGGCACATCGCCATCTTTCTTTTATCTGTTCTACTTTGTCATCCGACGAAACTTGGCACTTTTTGACGCGGGCTGCATCGGCTTCGATCTCCGGCGAAGGGGTAAGTCAAGGTCCCGCCGGCTTAGGCAATCGTATTGGCTATGTTGGCGTCGTCCAAGGCTGCATCGTACATTAGCTTAGGCATCTACCATCCCGAAAATCAGCCAAGGGCTTGATTGTCTAGATATTGCTTTTCTTTTCATACTTAGTGCCGCATCGGTTTGATCTACTAAGTCATGATTAGAACCATAATATCTAGCCTGCACGTTGACTACCACTAAGGGTTTCATCGGGGTTTCGCCGATGAGTTATCTGAGTATTGCATCGGCTTGCAAGGATTGTATACAAGTTGGATCTAGGCGATTGCAGCGGAGACGTCATTGAATATTCGATCATTTGGATTTTATGATATCGGACTTCCACCAATATGTGCTTTAATCTTTAAATCAATATCTATTTTATCATGTGATTGGTTCATGCATGTTATATATCATCATGTTATTGTCGATCGATCACCTTTATATAGATGTATGTTAAATACACAGCCGATGGATCAAGACTCTTAACTACATTGGTTGATATCAGCATCAGCTATCGACCAATCGGCTGTTCTGGATATTAGCCGATCGGCTGATACATTTTATAATTGGTTGCTTTACATGACTTGTCAGTGGCAGGATCAAGCGGCGGCACGTCCGCGCTTCATCGATTCTAGGACCCGCACGGGAGCTAAGCGGATCTCCCGAGGCCGGTGTGTTAATTTTTCTCGTCAACAAGTGCAAACGAGAGGATAGTCGGGTTCCATTTTGCCATCCACGTGGCCGCCACGTTGGTGCCCCGTTGGCGCCACGTGAGCGCCATGTGGTGCATCCGGTCGTGCCGTCGTGGACTTGGTCCACGGTAGACTGATTCCCTTGGAGCCACTGACACATGGGGCCCGCCTATCGGCGCCAGTACCATCGCCGACACAATAAATCCCCTTTTCCTGTAAGAAAATAATTAATAATTATGTAATAAATCGATTTAAATGGCCCAAAACTTCTAAAATTCATATATAGTTCATACAAACTCCAAATTAGGCCATTCAACTTGCAAAATTCATCTAAAATTGAGCCATGCATGTTGATTTACTTTATGTACTGTTTATTTGGTTTTTATTAGAGTTTTTCCTTATTTTACGTGCTAGCCTTGTGTACTGTTGTTTCGGAAGTTCGTGCTTGCGAGGAAATGAATTTAGAAGATAGTTTGAAGAAACAAGGCAAGTCACATTCCTCCTTGAAGCATATTGAACCTACTTTATAAAACGTTTTACTGTGTGCAAATAAAATTACATGTTTTGTTAATTACATGGAAATTGGGACCACCTAAACCCTAAATCCTAGTACCTATCTCGCTTGCTTGTGTCATGTTACTTGATGCATTCATTGTGAAATCTGGATGATAATTTGACTAGCTCGCGTCACTTACGTGACCTTGCTAGAACTATATATGCTTTATGCTTAATTACCACTAGCTCACTTAATTGGATTATCACATTAATTATTTTAGTATCCGATGAGCCGTGAGCTCGAGACACCTGACTATGCTTATTGGTCATAATTATCCCACTAAAATGTGACTTAATGATGGATTGTGGGTGCATGGTTTTACTTGTCACACCCATGACAATTAAGGACCGGTTCGCGAAAAAGTCTAGAAGACTTATCGTACTTACCACAAGCAAGAATGGACAAGCTGCTGGACTTGTATTATAGCTCTTTCCTTAACGATGCACCCAGGCAAGGTGAACGTGATGGAGTTTGGATGGGTTGGGCAACGCCTATGTGGCTTCCGGATTCACCTAGGCACCAAGGAGGGTTGACTACCCGGATTTAGGGGTAGGGGAGAAACCCGAAGTGTGGAGTCGCTTGGTTAAGGGGAGTTATGTGAAGGGTCTTGTCACAATCACTCATATGGTGAAGTGTCTGGTCAGACACGGTGACATATGGTGGGTTGTGTCTTGTGGGTACAGTTATACTTATCAGATTAAAACTATTCAAATAGTCGTGCCTGCGGTTATGGGCGATCGACCAACTTCATTGTGATTAGTCTCACACTATTAATTAAATTGGCTTAATAAACTGGTTTAGTTTAGTTGGAATGGTTGGGCTTGTTCAACGTGGTGTAGCGTTGTTCAGTGAAGAATTAACACTGACTTAATCAATCACCAGTTTTCTTGTTTTAAACTACAAATGTTTACAACCGCCTTTATGCAAATAGCCACAAGCCCTCTTTCTCTTCCCTTGCACGTCCGCATCATTGGCATGGCTTGTTGAGTATGGTGGTGTACTTAGCCTTGCTACATTTTTCCCTTTTCGAAGTGTAGATGACCAAAGCTCATACCCTAGTTGAGTTTTGCCTGTAGAGTGGAGTTGAAGCCTCGCTTGGATCGTCCTTCTTTTCCGCTACTGCTTTCTTTTCGGTGTGAGGACTAAGTGCCTCTGCTGTAAGTATTTACGCTTTATTTATGTTTGGATCTGTATATTGGTTTGTTGTCTTGTGTACCCTACCTGATTCCTGGACAAGGATTTATACACAAAATAATCTGGGTGTGACACGTACTCTTGGCGCTTACGCCATGTGGGGAGTCTCGGGGATTTACCTACCATTCTAAGGCTTATGCACCAATTCGTCATTCGTGCTCATCCTTTCTCCTTATGTAATTCCATATTGTTCACTACGTGAATGTAACATACCTAGAATTTTGAAGTGAATAAAAAACAAAAAAAAGGTAAAGAAAGACTTAGCAAAATTTGGTCTTGTCTTTTTCTTTTGAATTTATTATTGGTGTTCTTGGATTTTCCATGCATCTCATAACTCATTTGCATGCAATAAATATAAACAAAAAATGAAGTATTAAATCTAATTGGAATAAAATATGGAAAAATTCAAATAAATAGGAGACACTTGAAATAAACTTCTATAAAATCTCATAAGTTTATAACTCAGTTTTGCACCTTAGTTAAAAATGTGAAAAACATCCAAAATTAATTCAAATCAAAATAAAAACGATGAACTTGTTTGAATTTTCAAAAATAAACTATACTTAGGAAAAATCCCCAAAATTCACCAAATGGAGTACATGACCACACCAACTTCCATTAATTTTGCACAAGCTTTTGAGAAATGTAGCATATCTCGAAGAATGATCGAATGCCCAACTAAAAGCCAATCGAGAGGGGGTGAATGGTTGAGTACCCCAAAAACAAAGTTTTAGCGGAAATAAAACTTTACCTCTGTTTCGACGCTAGTCGACCGCAAGTGTCGCACCGTCCGATCGCCGTCTTTGTTGGCCGATCGCCTCTGATGGCCTTCGTCCTGACCGCCCGTAGCCGATCGCCTCGCCGATTTGCTGTAGTAGCCGATGCCGATGACGTCCGGTCGACCGCCAATGTGCTTGCGGTCTAACCGGAAAGAAGGCGCGGCTCGACCGTCGTAGTGTCCGCGGTCGACCGGTTAACGATCCAAATTACGCCGCCGCACGAGGAAGAAGTAGACACAAAGAACTACCAAGAAAATTGATCTTTATTGAAACTCTCTGTGTTTACAAAGTGCATGCAAAGCACTCCTCACAAATCTCAAGCTAAACTCTAACTTGAAACCCTAAAAACTTGAACTCCAAGCAATAGAAGCGATATATGCGATATTTAGAGGCCACACCTCCCCTCACTATTTATACACAAAATCCATAGTCAAGAGCCACGAATCCTACTCATACAAGAAGACCTAATCCACTAGGAAACCTTCCCGTACAAGAAACAAACTATACATAAACCAACCGTAACAATCTCGATTTTCCTAAAACCAAAATTCCGCTTTCCATACGCAACAATATCTTCATTGTATGTCATATGAAAACTTTCCAATCATGTGCACTAATCTCTACCTTCGGCATCCCGCATGATCCCCATCTCGGACGTCACCTTATCTCCAAGTTGACTCAGACTCGATCACCACAACACTTTCCCGAGGCGTAAAGAATACCGCACACAATTAAATAAAGAATACCATATCCGAGCACAAGCTATCCAAACTTGACTCATTGTTAGCATAAACAATCGGACACGTGTATAGGAACACGAAACTTCCATGTATGTATAAGGAAACAAACCGAAACCAAAACCGAAACGCAATCGGCAACCGAGTCGGATCGCTCGGCCGGTCGACCGCGAGCAACGCCGGTCGACCGCTGAAACACCTCCGGTCGACCGGCGGAACACGCCCGGTCGGACGGCCAGTGGCATGACAACACTGTTCATCGTCCGAAAATTCAACTCTTTCAAAATCAAAACACTCAAATCAATAAATCTCAAATACCAATTGTTCATCATTAAATAACGAATCAAACACACTTTGATTTTACATTAATCAAACTCTCAGCCTTCTTAGAAAATCCCAGGAAAATCCACTCACCTCATCCCTTCGCCCTTCCTCACTCTGATCATGGACACAAGCACCATGGACCCCACCTGCCAGTGGCCCAACACCCCATCTTTCTCTCCTTCTCTTTCCCCTCTCCGTCCTTGTAGGCATTCCATCGAATACCTAGCGTGTGAGACCGAAGTCGTCAATGCCGAGCCAACCAAGCCACGCAAATCCACCCATCCCTTCTCTCCTCTGTCTCCTGTTCTTAGGTAGGCATGCCACGCCGCCAGCCCGAGGCCCTGCCGCGGCTGCACCAGCCTCGTCGCGCCCCTCCGCCAACTGACGTCACCCCTTTGCCCGAAGCGACGAGACACGACGAGCCCGACCATCGCTACATCCCTCTACAAAGCCATTGACCTGCGTCAGCAAAGCCGACGTCGAACCTACAAAGCCAACCTCCCCGACGTCCAGATTCTCATCGTCTTGACACCCACGCGAGATGCTCGGCGGGATGTGACACAACGAGCCAAAGCCCGACCAAGCTTGCCGCTGTAGCTTTCTTCCTCTCCCTCGCTCCGTTTATTCTCTGAAAAGCCTATGTAAAGTCCCCACAAAGATACGCAAAGCCGACGACCTGGCACCCATGTTTCCCACGACTGCGTGCGCAATGGCCGCACGAGTCGCGACAACCGCGCGCGCCTACTTCTCGCTCCTCCCTCGCCTAAAATTGGGCCATTGTGCCAGCTAACTCCCCACACACCTTTCAACCTCACCCAACTTGATTCAAACGATGAGCAGCTCCGGTTCGCCGGGAACGGCCGCGCCACCACCACTGTACAGGCTGGCCAGAGCACCGCCGCCACCCCCATTCCAATCGATCCGTCGTCTCGGTGAGTTTTGGACCAAACACTCTCATCGGCATGCTCCGTGGACCTCCCTAACCCCATTCCCGCGATCAATTTTAGGGCCCTCTCGCTGGAGCGTTGCCTCCGCCATTATCACCGTCCGCCGCTCTCGGGATCCCGTCGCCACTCTGCCTCAGACTGCCTCCACTCCCTGTTGCCCCTAGGCCCTCCCTATCATTCAATTAAACCCTCGTCGCCCGTAGCCCCGCCGTCACCGCCATCCTAAACCACCATCATTGCCTCTAGCTCACTGCCCGCCGTGTTGGCCGATGCGTCACCATCGCCGCGCCGGGATGGAGCCGCCGGGACCTCCTCTAACCGTCCCAGCCTTCAGCCACGCCATCCTCTCCACCGCCTGCCGCCAGTGAGCTCAAGCCGAGCCGCCCAACGCTTCCCCTCCTCTCCCCTTGTTCTCTCCTGATGGGGAAGAAGACAGGACCCATTTGTAAATAGAACAAAACCTAGGGTTCAAGATACAATAAGACGACACACTTATAAGTGGGACCTTGGAATTATATACGAATAGAGGATAAGTTAGGGTTCGAGTTATAAATTGCCGAGAGACTAACATGTGGACCCAACTGTTTTAAAATGGATGCTTAAAATAGAAATGCATCTTCCAAGTAGGAAAGCGCATTCTTCAAAGTACCCTTTAGTTCTTTAATGAAGAAATTAATAAAATTGAGAAAATGGTTTTGGTTAATTATTTTGCACTAAAAATGTAAAACTTTAGAAAAATCATAGAAAGTTAATTTTAACTCAGATTGAGGTGAACCAAATATTGTTAGATTCATAATAATTTTCTCTTTAATAGTGTACACTCAAACTTAGCACCACTATTGTGTAAAATTTCACTAATTTAAATTTAAATAGTAACTTTCATATTTACTCTATTTTAAATCGTAGAAACACAATAACTTGTACATACAACATCGATTTAGGTGTTTCTTTCTCCTAAATTTATATCAAATCACATCTTGGATTTTATTGGATGTTCATTTGAATGCATGTTTAAATTTAAATAGAGGACGAGTTGATTGTTGCTCTTGACGAGAGTGCGTAGGATGAAGACATATTTGAGAAACCACCTAAGTAAGGCAAGTCATATTCAATTCCTCCTTCGATCATGTTGAATCCAATATTTCCATAAATGCTTCACTATTTATAAATTACATTTGATGTTTTATAAAAATGGGTATTGGTAGAAATGACCTAATTGTTGCATTACCTACCTTATTATATTGATTATTCTTACAGTTGAAGCCCTAGGTTGGGTATATATGTGTTGTCCAAGCCATGTTGGTATATTCGAGCTACTACTATAGCTACTTGCTTAGTCATGCTTAGAAATTTTTTCTGATGATTAGATGTAATTCACTCTCTACAAATGGGACATATGTAAAAGTTGTTCAGAGGGTTGTCTCTGTTATTTTGAGAAAATTGTAAATTGAAAAGGATGATTTCAGACTTAAGCAGCAAGTGGTGTGCATATGGTAGTAGTTGCACACCGATAGGGGAAATGTTCGCCCAAGACGATCAAGGACCCAAGTTTGTGTTACCAACTAAGTATACAGTGCAATCAAATGTGTCGGTTATGGGGTGACCTTGGCTTATTAAGTTGTTTACTGTTTAGCCTTGCATTGGGAGACCGTTGTAGTAGGTACTAGTCTGAGCGATGGTTCATAGGAGCTACCCATGTGACCCTATGTGGGAACGATTTTGTTCGCAATACAGCATTGGCGTCTAACCATATCCAATATAACGGATTGTGCTTCGTTGAGTGAACAGATGTGTTCGCCTCACGGTGTTACAATTAGGATGGGGCTCATCTTTCCTAGCGGCATTGGTTCGTGGGCAATGTGGAGAAACACTCTTCGTGCTCATACAAGGTTAGACTTTAAGCAATGTAATGGCTTTGTTGTGACCTCTAGACCACATTCAACTTGTAGAGTGTAGGGTATCAACATGTATCGAAACAACAAGAGTGTAACCTTTTGGTTTCTATCACTTGTTGATGCCAAATCCATACCGCTGTTGGTGTGACAAAAGATGTGTTGACGTCGAATCACACGCTGGCCTGGGAGATCTGCTTAGCTCCAGTGCAGGTCATAAAATTAATGAAGCGCGGGCGTGCCAGTCAATTTGATCCTACCACTGACAAGGTATGCAAAACAGCAGAACATAAAGCATATCGGCCGATAGGTCCGTAGCCAAGACATCGATCGACTAATAGGCCGATAGCACGATTCCATCCGATGCGTTAGGGTTTTGATCCATCGGCGGTGTGTTGAGCAAACATCTATATAAAGGCGATCGACGATGAAAACATGATGATATAATAGCATAAACCGATCACATGATAACATAGATATTGATCGAGTATTAAGCACACATCGGTGGAGAATAATGAATACTGTGTTGTCATCGGCTAAAAACCAACTCATATGCAATCCCTTACAAGCCGGATGCAATGTCCATGGGATCGGCTGTATATATCAATAGCATATAATCTAGGTCTCAAAATATGTTTAGACCAAGTGACTGGGATAGATCGGTAGCGTAATCACTTATATCTAAACGTACCTTAAGACAAAGATTATATGTATTCATAGCATAGCCGATGTCATATACAGATAACTCATCGGCTGAAACCCCGATGAAACCCTTATTGGCAACCAACAGGCAGGCTAGAGATCATGGTTCTAATCATATCTTAGTAGGTCAAACTGAACTGATGCAGCACTAAGTATGAAAAGAAACGCAATATCTAGACAATCAAGCTCTTGACTGATTTTCAGGGTGGTGGATGCCTAAGCTAATCTAATCTAGTAAATAATTTAGCCGGTATCGACAGAAACCCTAAAACGAGAGACAGCCGATAGAGCCAAATCGAGATACTAGGACTAGATTCAACAGAGACATATGATAAATAATCAGGCAAAGATGTTAACGGAATCAAAGCAATCCAAGAGGTCGAAAGTACGATGCACTAGGAAAACGCCGACGTAGCCAATACGATTGCTGAGCCGGCGACCTTAGACTTACCCCTTCGCCGAAGATCGAAGCCGATGCAGCCCCGCGTCAGGTGCCAAGTTCCGCCGGATGATAAAGTAGAACAGATGAAAAAAGGTAGCGATCCGCCGAAGTGTATTGATCGAGAGATTTTTTACATGGACCTCGGGCTTACATATTTATACCCGTAGGCTAACAAAGATCCTAACTGATTCCAATTCAAACTCTCCTAAAGATAAAAGGAAACAAACTCGAGTCCTTATTGGACACTAACACACTTTCCTAAAGATAAATAGAAAGCTAACAAACTCTTCCTAATTAATAGATACAAGTCGCATCCTTCCCGAACTCGGTCTCTTCGAATAAGATCTTCCCAAACTGAATTTAACAAGAATCATTGCTTGGAGATTTTGACAATAGAACCCCCATTGGTGATGCGTAACTCTAAGTCGATTCTAGCTTTGAGCCGATATGAATACTTAGCCGATAGGGACACTGAGCTTACCAAATTATAGCATTTACAATCACATCGTGTGGGTAAAAATGTACAAACTCTACAAAGTCTAAACTTATCGATTAGCCGTGCTCACGGTCATGAGCAACTTGGTGAAATGATATAAGTATAGTGTTGGTGATTTATTAAACAATTTGTGAAATGGGTATAGTGAAAAATGGGTATGTTGATTTTGCAATGAAATTTTTACTTGGTGCCATGGATGGCACAAGGATGGAAATACGATGATATTTATGTTAGTATTACTATTGTCTACTCTTTGATTTAACAATTCCGTTGTAATCTATTATTATTTACTATTGTGGAGCAAAATTTGCTTTACGCTGAAAATGAGCCACAAATATAGCCATCTTTGATCTCAGCTTGCAATAGTCCTAGGTTTCCCAAGGCTTGGGTAGGACTTACCAATACCTCGTGTATTGACCCACCTCTTGTTGTGTTTTTAGTCATGTTTGCACGAAGTGGGTGCTTTCACCGGTTACCGGAGTTTTTCAGGATGGTTCTTTCTAGGGTGATTCCTAGTCGGTTGCGTGTGTGATTTGGTAGATGGGCACACTGAAGAACTTATGTATCTTTTTTGCTGTGTTTTAAACTCTTTTGTTTGGTCGGTCAGCCTAACTATTATGTATGTCTCTTGCACCGCTAAGTTATAAGAGCCACCTTATCTACTTATGTGTAGTGTAAATTGTATGGATGTGATAACAATGTCGTGGAAGTGTGTACTAGCCACTAATCATTGGACTAGTACAGAGTACACTCTAGGTATTCGGGAATTCCATCCCTGGGTGTCGACAGCCTATATGTGTGTGTTCCATCATTTTGTGGATTCTCCGTATCTACCCACTCAACGAAGTCGCACAAACTATGGTAAGTCTACAAAAGATGGTATGATTATGTACAAGCAGTTAGGGCGTATGTATTTAGTATAGGTAATTGATTCATATCTCATAAATGTTTGGGCATTGAAAGAACCTCCTACCACAGATTTGTGAAGTAAGGGATGTCATGAGTATACATCGATCATCGCACACGCACAACGGACGGTCGCACCGCAATGGAAATAGACTAGCGAAAGGATCATTTCGACAGTCAAGATGCTCACGAAATGGAGCTTCCATTCTCTTAAGATCGATGTGAATGGAAAAGGAAATATTAAGACCAAAAGAACTTGCGGAAGTGTTTTACCAAGGTCTGTCTATATATAGTGGCGTAGCAACTAGAGGAATTGTAGGTGCCGAACGATAGGGTAATCTGTGAATAGACATGACGAGCACATGCAACCACTCTTTATTTTGCCTATCCATGTTGCGCCGAAAGATGATCACGACTAGTCGAGCTCGCACGAGTGTCTATGTGATAACTCGTCCCACGCTAAAGTTGATCGTGACAAATGAGCACTCGTATTGTATGCGTGTATCAGCTCTTCGGACAACGAAATGACATATGCATCGAAAGTAGATTGTAACCATGCTATGCTAACATGTGAAAAGACATGACGAGCACACGCGATCACACTTAACTTTACCTCGGCCATTTTGCGGCAAAAGTTGATAGCGACTAGTCAATCTCGCACAATATCCATATGATAACTCGTCCCATGCTAAAGTTAATCGTGACAAATGAGCACTGTATTGTATCGTGTGTCATCTCTTTGGACAACAAAATGACAGATGCATAGTGTAGACTGGCATTACAAAAGTCATTCAAAAAGTGGTACGGTGCACGAGTTTATCAAGCAAAATAGCAGATCTCCGTGAGTACGGTGTGCCATACCTACAACAATGTAATACGGTAGCTCCGCGTAATACGGTGTGCCATACCAGCGACGATGTAAATAGAGTTTATGAAATAAATATAATAAAGATGACATGAAAAATAAACGATACAAATAAATATTGTAAAGGTGAACATGGAAATTAAATTATACAAATAAATATTGTGAAATAAAAATATTGAAGATGTTCACTGAATTGGAAAAATAGAAACTAACATTTAATACAAACACCACAAGATGTAGATAAAACAACGTAGTTCATATCGAGTACAACAAAGTTCATAACAATACGTAGCACGATAGTTCATCATCCCTCACATCTAATTAATTATTACAATAAACTTGGACACAACATGGTAGTTTATCATCCGTCACATCTATAACCATTACAACAATTTTGACACGGCACGATAGTTCAACATCCGACACATCAAATTAATTATTACAACAGAATATGAATGCATCACACTTAGACAACATCGCCATATTCTTGGTGTCGACGAGGTGCTAAGAAGTCCTCCGGGGGGCCTGCCCTAGAAGGTGAGAGAATGGTTGGAGCGTCTACCAAGGGATCGATGGTTGACTCGGGAAGAGATGAGCCATGGTTTTTTAGACGGCTCGTGTCACGGCCCGATTTTCGTTCGGGATTAAAAATCATTAAATAAATCATTTCCTATAAATTGAATAAAATGAAAAGCAAATTAAACAAGAGAATTAAGTAAGGAAATTAAATTTTCCTTTAAAAATCATGGCTGGAAATATTTTTGTAATATTCTCCATGCCCTCAAATACTCTCGAAATTTTTCGTGAAATTTTGGAGCTCCGAAATAATTTTAATAATACAAAGAGTATTAAAGTAATTATTTAAATAAATTAATTAATCTTTAAATTAGCTGGTGATATTTTCATTAAATACTTTGAGTGTCCATATATTTTCGGATTTTCCTGAAATTATTTGAGCACTTGGAAGCATTTATAAAAATCTAAAGACCATTTATAAGATTAATTTAAATGGAAAACCAATTAAAAATCTTTTCCTTGTCGTCGGGCCACCTTTCAGCCCATTCCTTGAAGTCTAAGTTTCCTCCCTCACACTGTCCTTCCCTCTCCTCCCTGCTTTGGCCCGTCGGCCCATCTCTCCGGAAAAGTCCACTTTGCGTCCCTCCCACGCCTTCGTCTCTCTTTCGCTCACTCACATGTGGGACCAGACCCCACATGTCAGGCCCTTCTTCAAGCTCTAGATGGAGTCCAGCTCCCGTATGCCCGACGTTGCCTCCTCCACCAAATCCGGCCTCCCCGTTGCCCCTCATCCAAAATCGATTGCGGAAACAGATTCCCCTTAATCTCCTCTCCTTCTCCCCCAACAAATCCCCAATTTCTCGTGCTAAATCCTCCGAAATTTGGCCCCGTTTTATCCCGATGAAATCGGTATAAACCCTAGCTTAACCATCGCCTATCCCCGCCGTATCCGAGCCAATCTCTTCCTCCTTCGCCTATGAATAGCACCCTTCGGCCTCTCTTCGGTTTCCCAAATTTTCCCCGAGGCGTCGTACCCCCAATCCCTCTCGGCCTCGCTCCACAATTTGCCGCCTTCCTCCGGTCATGCACCGTCGCTGTTCCAAGCACCGCCACCACGCTCCAAGGCCACCGCCACCTTGCTTGCACCACCACCCGCACCTCGGTCGTCACTCCACTCCCGTCGCACAGCCACGGAGCTCCATCGCCGCAATCCCGAACTTCGTCGTCGTTTGCCGCCTCCGACCGAAAATCGTCGCCGCTCTTCACTTTGTCACCATGCGCTAAGACCGCCGCCGCCTTCGTCGTGTCACGCCAAACCCCGCCACCTTCGTTTACCGTTCACCGTCGGAGCCGTCGCCGCGCGCGGTCCCGAGGCCAGCCACTCTCCGCTCGCCTTGTGCGTCACGCTATCTCTTCTCGCCTTCGTGCACCCGGTGAGTCACCTTCCTGTTGATGAGAAATTTCTCTCACGCGCTGGCCGGGAGATCGCTTGACTCCAGTGCAAGTCCTTCTCGGCTTTCTTGTGTTGTGCGGGCGTGCTAGTCGGTTTGATCTATTAACCAACAAGAAAAACAAAGGAATACGCGTTAAGTGTTAGGTTAGATCCCCACTTTGGATCGGTGAGGGAATCCATGAGCATATATATGCTATCCTAAACTATATTTAAGCCAAGCGATTGTAATGGATCGGCTATACCGAGACAAGACGCCGTTTAACCTAAATACGATAAAGGATAATAAATATATGAATCGATAACCTAGCCGATCTTGGAAAGCTAACGATAAATCGACTAGTACTCCGATGAATCTTATGAAAAGATATCACTCTTGAACCAGATTTGCGTAGCCGGAAATCGGCGTTGGCGCGATAGCGGGCCGATTTCGACCGGTAACGTCCGACAAGAATGCGATCTTAATATAAGAGGCAGCCCTAATATAAATCTAATAATAAGTGTATTAAAAGAAACACATCGGGCAAATAAGACCGGTTGAAACCCCAAGCCTTGTCTCTTAACAACATAAATCTAGCGAACAAATCATTAGTAATTCTAAAAACGACTTAATAGTTCAAACATGATGCGCATTAAGTATAAAAAGAAAAAACCTGATCTGTTGTAGCCGATTTATATCTCTCAAGACGATGGATACCGTATATAAACCACCAACCTTTAAATCTAGCCCTATCGGTTGCAAGTTCTTGGTGGAACTAGCCAATGGCGGGATAGATCTAAACATTAGTCTAATTTATATGCGCTATATGATAAATGGTGTAGTATAAACTCTTGAATCTAATGTATCATTATGATGGAAGCACTAGAAACAACGAGATCATACCACTAATAACAAGCATTTACCTAGATGCGGGGATCGAAACGATGTAGCCCGTGGCCAAACAAATTGCTCGTCGAAGAAAAAAGGTTGGCGATGCGCCGAAAGTTTGATTGATTGTGATTGTGTTGAATATCTTTACAAGGGGTCTCGGGTCCTATTTATACCCGAGATACAATTATCTGTACAAACCTTAGACTCTATCTAAACTACTATTTAAAACACGACATTATCCCAAGAAGGACCCACGCCGCGTTACAATCAACAGTTTAAACATACTCCTAAATTACGATACAATTGCCGTTACGGGACTCTATCCATAGGTGACAATATCGTTTAACGTGCAACTAATAACTGAATCTTCTATTTATCCTCAAACTGTTGCACCAAAAACAGCTTTTATCTCTTCCGAACCTAGAATCGGCTATCGGCGCCTTTGTCCGATCCAACCTTAGCCGATTGGCCTCGCAGCCAATCACTTCTCGGCCGATGCGGCCTCTGTCTCTTCACCAAACCAGTCTATCCGATTCTGCTTCACCTTTGCAAAGACTTAGGGATTCCACTACCAAATTTCAGTGTTAACACTCCCCTCCTCTCTCTATCTCTCGCTCATCCCCGTCGCGTCTCGCCCGCCACGCATGCGTCGCTGCTCTCCGCGTCGCCCGACCTCGCGCCTCTTCCTCGCCCGATCCCGTCGCCCGACCCCGCGCTCTTCTTGGCTCCCACCCCCGCCGGCTCGGTCTCGCCTCCCGCCGTTGGATCGGTCTCGGCGATCCAGGTTGTCGGTCCCCGGGCCGCCCGACCTTCGGCGATTCGGGCCGTCCATGTGGTGGACCGTGGGCCGGGTCCACCGTGGACCCCTTTACGCCGCCGCGCGCGACATCAACCTTTGGTTTGCGATGTCGCCCTGCAACCGCCGGGCGTCGGTCGATGTCGACCCTTCCTCGCCGACGTCAATCCTCGTTTCGCCGATGTCACCCGCGCCCGAGTCCGCCTGCGACGTCGCCCTTGTCTTGATGACATCATCCCGAGCCTTTTTCCTTTGGAAAATAATTAAAAATTATGCAATAAAATTATTTCAATTTCCAGAATTCATTTAAATGGTCCAAAACTTTTAAAATTCATATCTAGTCCATATGAACTCCAAATTAGGCCATTTAAATTGCAAAATTCATCTAAAATTAAGATCTACATGTTTGTGTACTTTTCATGTACTGTTATTTGGTTTTTCCTCGTTTTGTGTGCCATCATGTAGATTCCGCCGTTTTTGGAGTTCGCGCTCACGACGAAAAGAGTCCAAAAGTTTGTTTGAAGAAACAAGACAAGTCACACTTTCCTTGAAGCATTTTGATCCTAATTTTTATAAATGTTTTACGTTTGCAAATAAAGTGCATTGTTTTGCTAATTACATGGAATGATGGGATTACCTATCTTTTTGGTTGTGCCATACTACTTGATATCCGTCCTTTGCTAACCTTGGGTCATAATTGACTAGTTTTAGTCACTTATGTTGACTTTTGCTAGAATTATATGCTTAGTCATGCTTAATTACCACTAGTTCACTAAATGAGATAATTACACTGTTTACTCTAGTCTCGGATGTAAGCTTGAACCACCCATGTTTTATTGGTCATAATTATCCCAATTAAAATATGACTTAATGGTAGGCTGCGGGTGCATGGTTTTGGACTGTCGTACCCATGGCAATTAAGGATCGGTTCATGGAAAACCTTGAAAAAATTACAGTGCTTACCACAAGCAAGAATGGGCAAGCTGCTATATTCGTAGTATAGCTTTCCTCCGCCGACGTACCCTAGTGAGGGTGGGCGTGATGGAGTTTGGTCGGTCGGGGCATTTGGTTGATCGGCTTTCATTCACCGTGGCACGCGAGGAAGGGGCCGCCACTGCCTTTTGAGGGGTGGGGGTGAAACCTTGGTGTGGTATGATTGGGTAGAGGGAGTTATGTGAAAGGTCTTGTCACGATTTCCCTTTGTAGTATCGCAGTGATACTTCGGGCATGGTAACATGTGTGGAATCGTGTCTTGTGAGTAAAGTTGTGCACCTCTGATCAGAGTAAAACTATTTGAATAGTCGTGCCCGCGGTTATGAGTGATCAACCAGATTCACCGTGATTAGTCCCACTTTAATAATTTGACTTAATGGAACTAGTTTAGTTCAGGTGGAATGGTTGGGCCTTCTCAATGTGGGATAGCGTTGTTTAGTGAAAATTAATATTGCCTTAAATATTCAACTGTTTTACTATTTTTAAACATCAAATGTTTGCAAACTACTTTTATGCAAAATAGCCCAAGCCACTCTTTGCCTTCCTTGCACGTATGCATTTCTTCGGTTTGGCTTGTTGAGTATGGTGGTTATACTCGCCTTGTGTTTTTCTCTCCTTTCGAAGTGTAGTGCTTTTGAGTAGAAGATGGTGTTAGAAGACCAAGGCTCGGACCCTAGTTGAGTTTGCTGTGGAGTGGAGTTGAAGTCCGCTAGGATCGTTTTTCTTTTTCGCTGCTATCCTTTTTGGGTGTGAGGACTAAGTGCCTTTTCGGTAAGTATTTTTATTTTACGCTTTATTTTACGTTTTGATCTGTATATAAATTTGTCGTTTTGTGTACCCTGGTTGATTCCTGGACAGAGATTTAATGCAGAAGATGGTCTAGAAATTTGGGATGAAGTTTCAGACGTGACATTTTGACCCTCCCGGTAGGATAACAAGCCTACTCCTGTGTTTGCGTTAGCATGGTAAAATATTAAGGTTTGAGTATAGGTGTGAAAGAGTGTTCTTGGATCCCTCCCCTTCGCCCGGGAGATCTGCCCTCTCTTTTATGGCCTAGGGGGGAAGTTACAGAGGGCTTGAGGCGCAAGAAAGCTAGTCGTAAAGCAAAAGGCAAATACAGGCTAAAGTTGAAAAGTAAAAAGGAACAACCTCGGGATTCGCTCGCCGCAGGCATCTTGTGCACATTCTTGTCGGGGATGTCATCCTCGAGGGCTTGTCCCCCTGTCTTATCTGCGAGCCTTGCCAAGGAAGCCTCCTTTCCGAAGGAAAAGCCCGCCCTTTTCGGGTCAGAGTCATGCGTAGAGGTCGGGCTAAGGGGTAGAGGTCGGACTAAGGGGCAGAGGTCGGGCTAAGAGGCAGAGGTCGGGCCGACCGTCCTCGTCCGAAGTCTGGCTTCCAACCCAAACCCGAGGACTCCTGGTCCGACCTATCTGACCCCTTTCCCTTGGCGTGGGCTACCCCGGGGGAGCATCCCCCACACTCGGGGACGCCTAGCATGACGACGCCTTGTAGTGTTTTTTACCCGATGGTCGACTACCATCAAAACCATCATCGTATGGTCCGGCTTTCGAGCGTGATCGTAGTTGTTTTAGGACACTTCTTGTATGTGTGACTATATTCATCGCACTTTCTATACCTCTTCACCCTTTCTCTTGCTTTGGACTCATCCGAGTCATTCTTGATAGGCCTTGTCTTGCGTTGACTGCTTGTATCCTAAGTGAGCCTCGAGCTGGGACTTACAAGATCTGTGGCTGCAAAGTTGTGAATGGCCCAATAATTCGAAACTATATATCTCATGGTTCCATGTGTGGTACTCGTTGATCTCAAATCGTGCCTGGAATGCGCCGACTTGGAAACTCAAGCGCGGCCCGAGAGATTTGCTTTACTCTAGTGTAGGTCCAAAGTATTGCTTCTTAGGTTCTTAGGCGTGCCGATTGATTTGATCCCGCAATCAACAAGAAACAAAGAAACAAGTATTAGTCTCGCAAATGATAGCCGATCGGGTAGTCGATGACATATCGTTTGTTGTTAAGTCGATGCGGTGTGCACTTGAATTGGCTAGGATAGTTAAATCTAATCTATCGGCTATAGATATTTATAATACACAATCTAAATATCAAAGTACATTTAAAATAAGTGATTGGGATAAATCGGTAGTGTACGAGACAGTATAAATCACTTATATTCAAAAATACCTTGATATGCGATTATGTATATTTATAGCATAGCCGAGGTCATGGATCTAATGTGTATCGGCTAGTACTCCGATACCACTTTATACTAAAATATCATATAAACTAAATACATTAAACAAGAACCGATCGAGTGCTAAGATAACCTAACGGATCGATAACAAGCTTAACATATTTAATTATAGTGAGATCTCAATATAAAGGGCAGCTTTAACATATCAAGTAATATAAAATAAACAAGATAGTCAAAACAGATAAGATCGGTGAAACTTGATGCTATCTCTAATAGTAATCATGAAACAAGATAGATCCTTTATGATTCTAAAAACGACTTAATAGGTCGGACCTAACCGATGCAACATTAAGTATAAAAAGAAGCATAAGATCTAAACAAGTTGATGAAAACCTTTCAAGATGGTAGATACATTTGTATAATATGAATCGATGATGATACCTAACCCTATCAGCTGTTGTCTAATAACAGAGACTAGCCGATTAGGGTTAGATCGCACGCTCGATCTAGGTTATACAGCATATATGATAACTCGACAATTTACGTAAACAAGATTAGAGTATCATAATGATGGAAGCACTAATCTTGAGAGCGTAACGCGCCATAACAAGCTTTACCTTTTCTAGATCAAATTTGATGCAGCCCAACTAGAAGCAAGAACTCATCGAATAAACTAAAAGAAAAGGGTGGCGATGCACCGAAGGTTGTATTGAACTGATTGTTGTTAATTTACATGGTCATGGGTCGTATTTATACCTAGATACAAGACAAGTCCTTGAAGACACGATTCGTATCTCTATTACAACTCAAATTATAGATAATTGCCTAAAACAAACTCTTACCGACATTATCTATAAGGAAACTATTTAAAATATCCTAACTAATAGATACAATTACCTTCCGTGGACTCCATCCATGTACAGCAATCCCCATGAAGCGCTTTAAACAAATCCGAAGACGATTGCAATATTATCTTACCGGAATCGGCTACATCGGCTCTTCTTGTCCGATTCGATATCGGTCGACAATTACCTTAGCCGATTCGGTCATCGCCCGATGAACTCCTTAGCCGATTTGATCTTCACTTGGCGCGTGCTCTGTCTTCGAAGAACCCGATTCCCTTCAAATCGGCTTCGGCCTTAGCTCCAAATCGATAATTGGCTTACCAAATTTGGTCGTTAACACATGCCCCCAAGTCCGCGATATTGTTAATGTTGCGGATTTGCGCGATCTTATCTTCCAAGAGATTTGTAGGGCTTTCCGTTTCGGCCATTACCGCGACTCCTTAAATAACCTGTGACGCCTTGAAGTTTTCACGCCGTCACTTATGCGCTCACCGCTTCAACCAAAAACACCCCCAAATCCTCACCGGCGATCTCTCGAAGCTCTCAGCGCACCCGTTGGCGACTTCCCCCGTGGCGGCAACCTCAACTCTGGCAATGTCTTCATCAACTGCCCCCTTCACCGTGTCATCAGCTGTGTTCTCGGAGGTAAGTCCATCGGCTAGATTCCTTTTTCCTGCTTGCAGAACTGTATTTTTGCTTTTCATAGTTCGCCCCTATTCTTTTCATCGTAGCATCTTGTAAACCAAGTCGCAATCCCTTCTCTCATTCACATCAACCGCTACTTTCTTGGCCCAATCGGCAATGAGGACCCAACCGATGTGATCAATGCCAAGACCAACAGAATCCCATATAGGTTAGCAAACCGTAGCCTAACCCACTGGATCGGGATCTTCAAATCATGGCCTTCCACGGATAAGTCTTGGCCAACATGGTATGCTAGGATATCGGCTAGCGAGTACACTCACTGGGAAGAACTAGGGATAGTGCAATGCTTAGCCCTTACACTAGCCAATATGCCCAAGGACGAACCTTTACTATCGACTGCCAGTTACTTCTGGTCCAACACCTTCTATGCCTTCTTCTTTCAGCAAGGGCCAATGACACCAACCTTGATAGATGTGACCATGATAACCGGCCTAGATATTACCACAACAGTCAACCTTGTCCGATTCAATACCAAGTGTGGGTACTCCTTCAAAACTAGGGCTATCGGAGGGTGGAACGTTTATAAGCCAAAATATGGGAACCGCTCTGTAAGCCCTAGGGAGCATGTAGCGTTTCTAATAATGTGGTTGGAAAAGTTCATATTCTCGTGGTTCAAGTTGTGGTCCTACATCAAGCGGCACCACATAGCCGAAGCCCTCATAGAAAAACAACAACTTCCCTAGACAATGTCACGCCACGATTTTCGATCGATTAAAAATTATTAAATAATACATTTTCTAGAAAGTATTAAAAGTAAAAAAGTAAATTAATCAAGTGAATTAATTAAGGAAATTAATTTTTCTTTTAAAATCATGGTTGGAAATATTTTTGGTAATATTCTCCATGCCCTAAAACACTCTCTCAAATTTTTCGTGAAATTTTGGAGCTCCGAAATAATTTTAACAATACAAAAAACATTTAAGTAATTATCTAAATAAATTATTTAATCAGTAAATGATCTTTTTATATTTTTATTAAATACTTTGAATGTTCATTTACCTCTAGGATTTTTCTCGGATTTATTTGAGCATTAGAAGTATTTGTAAAAATTCAAATATCATTTATGCGATTAAATAAATCGAAAACAAATTTGATTCTCTTTCCGCTCTTGGGCCACCGTTGGCCCAATCCTTTGAAAAAGTCTCGCTTTGCCTCCCCGCGACCTTCCTTCTCTCTCCTCCTCCGGCCCGGCCGAGTCGGCCCACTCTCTTTTTCCCCTTCCCACGCCGCAAGAAGTCCAATTTGTCTCCTCTCTCCCCCTCACTGGGCGTGTGGGCCCCGCCGTGATCGCCTCTCCCTCTCCTTTTGAGCCACCGATAGGTGGGCCCCACTGTCGGGCTCATCCCCTTCCTCCCGTTCTTCCCGCACCCCACGCCGCCTTGGCCGCCCTCGTCGTCGCGCAAGCACCGCCGCCTCTCTCCCGCTCGCGCACGCCCGCTCCGCTCGAATCGCGCACCATCTCTTTCCCCACTCCCGCAAAGCCGACGCCGAACCGTCGCCACTTCCCGCATCGGTCGTGCCTACTTCCCGCACCGGTCGCCCCACGTCGACCACCTTTCCCGGCCACCCCGTCCCGCCGCCGCCTCCCGAGGCCCTTAAAATGTTCCCCGTGCGCCCCGCCGCTTCCTCACTCTCCCGCTCCGACCGCGCTCCCCATCCTCCTCCCCACGCGAAACCCCGTTTGCCACTCGCCGGCCATGTCCGGCAGCCGCTATACGGCTGCCCTAGCCGTCGCCGCACCCCGGCGCGACCGCCTCCACGTTCGCCGCACCAAGGGCAACCCCGACCGCCCTTTGCCCGCCTTCAAGCACCGCCGCAACACCACCCGCACCGTCGACCCGAAGCCACCGTCGCCTTTTTCACTCCGGCCACCCAATTCCCATCGCCCGCAGCTCACCGCTCCAATCCACCTCCATTGTCGGCTTCGTCGCGTCGTGCCGTGACCGGCAACCACTCGCCGTTCGCGGATCGTCGCCAAAATGCCGCGCCCGCCACACTCCCGGCCGTCGCCGCCTCTTTCGTCTCCGACCACCTCTCGCCGCGAGAGACCGTGCCGGTCCGTGCCGCCTCCATCACCCTCTTCGTCGCACCGCACCGCACCTCGTCCGCCTCTTCCCAAGCGTCGCCCGCCACGAATACCGCGATCACCGTGCGCCGCCGCGCCGCCATTGCCGCCGTTCCTCCCCGTCTCGCGCGCTTCCAATGCCGGTGAGCACCACCCTCCTTTTTTCTCTCTCGCCTCCCTTTTCCTCTCTCCGCCGTCGTCGGACGCATCTCACCTCGCCGCACGTGCGCTCGTGTGCACATCCGCGTGCCGCCGTCACCTCTCGCCGCGCCATCCGTGCCGCTCGTCATGCTCCGCCCGCGCCGATGCATGCCACCACCCTCTCTCGGTCCCGTGCGCATCATTGTGTCGTGCGGTGTGCGCTGCCACCCGCCGTTCCTCCTTCGCCCGCCGACGACCTCCCGGTCCCTTGCGTCGCCGCTCCGCCGTGTGCGCCTCGCCGTCTTGCGCGAGAGCACGCGCCCTTCCCGGCCGTCGGATCCATCCAGTCGGATGGATCTGAGCCGTTCGATCTAAGCTGAGTCGCCGCGCCTCCTTGTCGCCACGTGGCGCTCGCTTACCCGGGGCCGGTGGACTAGGTCCGCCGTGCACCCGGCCTCCTTGTGCCGCTGTCGCGTGGGTCCCACCCTTGGTGGAATCGGTCCACGGTGGACCGAGTCCTTTTCCCGCACGCCGCCGCCCGCGGACGTCGCCTGCTCTCGCGACGTCGGCAGCCACCTTTACCCTTTGAAAATAGATAAATATTGCGCAATAAATGGAATTAATTTCAATTCATTTAAATGGCCTAAAACTTCTAAAATTCATATCTTATACATACGAACTCCAAATTGGGTCATTCAAATTGCAAATTTCATCTAAAATTGATCTCTACATGTTTGTTTACTTCTCATGTATTGTTTATTTGATTTTTATTAGAGTTTTTCCTCGTTTTGCATGCCAGCGTGTAGACTTCATCGTTTCGGGAGTTCGTGCTCGCGAAGAAGAGAAGGTCAGCTGAAGAAGCAAGGCAAGTCACATTCCTCCATGACGCATATTGATCCCAATTTATAAAATATTTATTGTTTGCAAATAATTTCATGTTTTGCTAATTACACGGGGATCGGGACAACCTATTCGATCGCTTGTGCCATGTTTAATTGTTACCCATTCATTGTCAACTGGGTGATTAAATTGTCTATCTTGCATCACTTACGTGACCTTGCTATAAATGTTTATGCTTAGCCATGCTTAGTTGCACTAGCTCACCTAATGGGAGAACTATGCTACTAGGCCGAGTCACATGAAATGACGGTCTCGAATCCGGAGGTACCTTGGCAAAGGTTCTTGGTTAATTAAATATGACTAAATGGTGGGCTGTGGATGTATGGTTTTGCTTGTCACACCCATGGCAATTAAGGACCGTTCATGGGAAACCCCGGAAGACTTACCGTACTTACCACAAGCGCATGGGCACCACTGGACTTGTAGTGTAGCTTTCCTGGCCGACGCATCCAGGCAAGGGTGGGCGTGATGGAGTTCGGATGGACCGGGCAAGGTCTATGCGACTGTCGGATTCACCTAGGCATGAGAGGGGCTGCCTACCTTGGACATAAAGGTAGGGGCGAAACCCGAGGTGTGGTGTCGCTTGGTCGGGGGAGTTATGCGAAGGGTCTTGTCACAATTTCCCTTTGCAAGTACCATGGTGGTGCTTCGTGGTATGTCAACATGTGTGGAATCGTGTCTTGTGGGTACAGTTATACACCTCTCGCCGAGTAAAACTATTCGAATAGCCGTGCCGCGGTTATGGGCGATCAACTGATTCACCATGATTAGTCCCACCTTAATAATTTGACTTAATGGAACCGGACTAGTTCAAAGGTTTGGTTGGGCATATTCAACGTGGAGATAACGTTGTTCAGTGGAATAATTAATCTTGATTAAATAATCAACTGTTTTACTGTTTTAAACTAGAAAGGTTTTACAACCGCATTTATGCAAAATAGCCCAAGCCACTCTCGTTTCTCCTTGCACGTCTGCATCTCTCCATGTGGCTTGCTGAGTACGGTGGTTGTACTCAGCCTTGCTATTTCCCCCTTTTCCCTGAAGTGTAGTGCTTCTGAGTCAGAGACGGAGTTAGAAGACCAAGGCTCGGACCCGGTTGAGTTTGCTCGTGGAGTGGAGCCGAAGCCCACTAGGATCGCCTTTTCCATTGTTGCTTTGCTTTCTTTCGGGTGTGAGGACTAAGTGCCTCTTCCGTAGGTATATTACGCTTTATTTTACGTTTGGATCTCGTTTATTAATTTGCCATTTTGTGTACCTGGCTGATTCTGGACAGGGATTTAATACACAAATTAGTCTAGAAATTTGGCTAAATTTTTGTGCGTGATGACAAGTACTTGCCGGGTTACTGCTATCAAATGTGAAGGCAACATAGGCTAAGATTGCAACCAATTCGGCTATAGGCACCGTTGGCCCATGGTGGTTCATGCAACAGTGGTTGATTCTTCACACTCAAAAGATTGCTGGAAAGCCTAAACTAGTGGAAACTGAAGGATTATGCGGAGGCTACGCTAGCCGAAAACAAAAACTTTTCTACCGCGCAAACCAGTAACACTTGCAAGTAAGGGCCGATATATCGTTACCGATTGGAGTATGTAGCGGAAATAGCCAATCGGGGCTATCCGATCTGGAACTGTGGCTGCCGATGATAGCCGATTCCCGCAAGCCAACAACTCGATTCCTAGGGATAGCCGATTCACCAATCAGCCGATTCGCTAATGTCGCAGCCGATCCGAGTCGTCCAACCACGCTCTCGTCGCCGATCTGCCGCAGTCGCCTCACTCCGATTACAGCCGATTCGAAGCCGATCAACAGCGCGCAACGACCGGTATCCACACGTCCGGGAACAGAACGCCGAACACCCGGGTGCTAGCACGCGATGCAAGGCTAGGGTTTGACTCGAAAGTGGGGAGGGTTTCCGTGGAGATTGATCTCGGCGACTTGTTGCGCCAAATCGATTGATTTCGGCGTAATTCGATTCAACCGATGTACGTCATCTCTCCACCCTCGCCCCTTTATATAGAGTTGGCCGACTGGGACTAGTGGCCGATCAGGACTCTATTTTGAATCGGATCTCATCCGTATCTCATAGAGTTGGCCGCCCATACGTCGTAAGCCCATAGGACTCTATCCGATCGGATCCCTATCCGATCGAGCCGTATCCGAGTCCAAATCGAGTGCCTGTTTTTATCCCCTTAAGCGTGCGACCACGTAGGTTCGGGTATACTTGGTTTCGGCTATAGTCTAACTTAGCCGATCGTCGGCTCGAGTCCAACTCGGCCGACTGTCAATAGCGGCGCCTAGCAGCACATATTGACACCATAGCATACAAGAATATAATATCGGCTCTGAACCTATAATGTGTACACAAATCCCTTTGCCTCACGATACCAATTAAGCTATAGGCAAGATGTGTGTCATCCCTTCAATAGCTTAACCATTCACTCGAACCGTATTGGATTATCTGTCTGTTGATTGACTCCTCAATCAACTTAGCATGGCCATGCATTTCCATAATCCATTACCTCGAGGGGCCCAGAGATATCTCTCCAAAGGAGGGGCAAATTCCATCTTGATCACTCACATCTCACTCCATGTTTCATAGCAAACCCGAAAACTACCTTTATAACTACCCAGTTACGGAATAGCGTTTGGTAGTCCCAAAGTAGGCTACTACACATGTTGGAATCCATGGTGATCTCGGTCTAAGGACTTTGTACCAACACTATCGAGACCAACTAATGGCACATTAATTCCCGTAGTGTCTCATGGTGGGTCTATCCAACAATGTGTTCTCTAACACATGTGTCCATGTCTATTGATTTGGTATCTCCATACCCATGATCTATGAGACATGATCATCAATCAATAAACATGCCGATCTTAGAATCATATTAGTTCCAATAATATGATATATGATCGAGGATCATTTAGAAATAGATTCATACATATAGAGTCTCACAAATAAGTCACGTACTTATTGATCAATACAAGATGTCTATTTCATGGAACTGAATAACACTTTATTCATTTATACATAAACATTGACAATGATATCCAACATCTCTATGTTGCCTCTAGGGCATATCATTAACGAGAACGAATTCTCAAGGACACCATGACAGATGAGGACAAGTGAAGAAATCACCATGCACCAATGCATGTCATATGGAGAAGCCGCCACCTCCTACTCGGATCCAAACTATTGGCTGAACTCCTTAGTGACTGGTTCTGCAACTTGATGATGGGTTCCCCAAGAACACAAGAATTTGTTTCCCTTATGCAAGCTATGAAGATTTTGAACTCCATCATGACTTTAGGTTCAATGAAATCAATTCCAAAGATATGAAAAGTCAAGGGAAGTTTTCTCGATTGCAATCTCTCCATGTATCTCGTTGATGAGAATTTTTCCTATGCGCTGGCCTGGGAGATGTGCTTAGCTCCGGTGCGTCTAAAATTGGTCGCCTTTGGTGATTGAACAGACGTGTCAGTTGGTTTGATCCCGCAACCAACAAGAAACAAAGAATAGGCGTTTGATTAGGGTTAAATCCTACTCAATCGGCTATAGATATCAATAAATATATAATTGTTATCCCAAAGTACATTTAGACCAAGTGATTGGGATAGATCGGTAGTATACCGAGACAAGATAAACCACTTGTAGCCAAAAGCACGTTAGAATAATAATTATACATACTTGTAGCCGATGTCGCAGATCTAATGTAAATCGGCTAGTACTCCGATATGTTTTATAAAAAGATATTAATCTGAATTAAATGCACTAAACTAAGATCAATCGATCGTTAGTATAACCTAACAGATTAACACCGAGCTTAACACATTTAAGTAGATTAAGATCTTAATATAAAAGCCAGTTCTAATACATCTAGTAGTAATGATACATAAAAGATGATCAAAACAGTAAGACGGCTAAAACCCCATACTATCTTGAATAGTAAACATTGAACCGAATAGATCTATGTAACTCTAAGAGCGACTTAATAGATCAACTTGATGCAGCATTAAGTACAAAAAGAGGTAAAATATCTATTTAGGCTAATGAGAACTCCTTGAGATGGTAAATACGCCATATAACCTAAATCAACCTCTCGGATCTAGCTCGTCGGCTACTATGCTCAAAGAGATATTAGCCGATCGTGAGATAGATCTAGACATTGGTCTAGATTATATGCCACACATGATAAATTAAGCGCTTATAACATCGAATTAGAGTATCATGACGATGGAAGCACTAACCCCGACGATACAAGCCACTTGTGACAAGAAATTACCTTGTTCGGAGATTGAAACCCATGCACCCAAGAGCAAAGCAAGAACTTGTTGAGAAAACGTAAAACAAAAAGGTTGGCGATGTGCCGAAGTTGTATTGAGGTGTGTTGTTATTATTTTACAAAGTCTCGAGTCATATTTATACCCGGATATACTTTTTACAAGAACATACACGATTCCTATTACAGATTAAATCTCTAAACAAATCGACATTATCTATAAAGGAAACTATACAAAATATCCTAACTTGAAGATACAATTGCCGTTGTAGGACCTTATCCGTAGATGGCAACATCTTTGAAGCTCTTTGAAAACCGAATCCAATAGTTATCTCTTAAGCTTTCCTTCAAGATTGGCCCCTCCTTCGGTCTTCAATCGGAATCGGCCGTCGGCCATCCTATTCCGACTCGGACTCAACCGACCGGCTCCGTAGCCGATTCGAACTCAGCCGATGCGCCTCTGTTTCCACGGATCGTGTGTTTCCTCCAATTCTGCTTCAATCCCTGCTTCAAACTTGGGGATTTGCTTACCAAATTTGGTCGTTAGCAGTATCCTCCCGGTCGGCATCCATCAAGGCAGAAATGTCGTAATGTCATATGAATTTTATCATCCCATGGTGGTTGCCGTGCGATGGGAATGGGTCACCGATTGGTCTCGTACTTCACCGACAAGATCCAAACGAGGGAGAGATCACTTCGGGCTTGATGATGCACAAGTTATTAGATATTGAAGGCCCTCCCCGGCAACATTGATAACTTGGAGTGTGCCATGATGAGGAGTGCGGCCTTTAATCGATGGTGGATTGAATCGAAGAAGCATTTCTTTCACCAATCGGCTTCGATGTATATGACAACCATCTTCTCATAATCGGTCCCCGAGGTAAATGTCTTCTCTTTTGTTGATTTTTCATTCATCGGCTAACACTTTGTAAAAATTTAACCATGTCTTCTTATATTTGTAGACAACCGATTATTCTCCACCTCACATCGCAATACTAGGGTTAACATTCAATATGCTCCAGATCTTGCTCCTAAATAGTGGTGGCCTCGCCCTTCATCAATTGGCTTCAACGCGCCTAAAGTAGCCACCCTGTTGCACGGCCAAACCCGCGAGAGCCACTCCAAAGGAAGAAGAGGGCCAAGCCATCGTCTGTCGATCCATCGGTTGTGAAGAAGAAAACTTCCAAGAAACAGAAGACAACCCCAACCAATGATCTCGCCGCCATTGGACCTGCACATGGAGGAGGCCCTTGATCAAGAAGTAATGGAGGAAGAAATCGATGAAGCTATTGACGAGGCTGCGGCAACCACAAGTGAAACAAGAAGATCTCGCACAAACACCGCCACCGATGACCCAACCCCTCAAAAAAATGCCAAGTCCTCCAAGACGCCAAATAACATCGACCTCCACCGATATGTGCTTTTTGAAATATTCTCATTCTAAATTTTCACACTTCAATTCTCACTAAGCTTTTGTCTTATAGAAAAAGAGATCGGCTTCAAGGAAATGGTCGGCTCCATCTCCATCGGTAATTTTATATTCAAATTGCTCTCATTTTTCCATTCACCGATTCTCTGAACCAATCTTGCCTCTTTTCCTTTTCTTTTGTATCCTCCTCGTTCTCCATCTGGCCCCCGTGTATCAAGTGAATGGACTCAATCGGATAGGGGTAGCCATCATGTCGAGGCGAAGAAACACCAGCCTCCCATCATCCCCGTAAGTTTTCCTTTCAAACCCAAATCGGTTGCTCAAACCTTTTCAACACTTAACAATCTTAACTTTTGCTTTGCGTACTTTAGCCGATATGTTTTCTTTTGATATAAAAGAATTCATGGATGATGATGAAGAGACCACCAACAAATCCTTAGCCCTTCTCACTGATGATCTCAAAGCCCAACTATCCGACATAGCTAAACTACGGAAAGCTCCCTAGACTTCCTAGTCACCGATTGTGGATCAATAAGAGGGAGACTTGAAGAGATTCAAGATCGGATTCCAGATCACTTAGCCGATGTTATTTCCCAAGCTGCTTTCCTTGAACTCCATCGGCACAAGTTTGAGAGGGCACGACAGAGAATGGCCGATCGGCAAGAGAGTAAGGCTCTAGAGACCACCATTGAAGCCAATTGATGGATAATCATAACAGAGAAAGCTAAGCTGGACGAGATGACAACTGAGCCCAACTCCAACCTCGATCGGCTACGCAAGCAGAGAGAAGAACTGGCGGCTGAGCTTGCCAAAATTGATGCCGATATAACATCGTAAGATCAATGCATTGCCAGTCTTCCCAAGGCCATCGAGGATCAAAAGTCCAAACTGAAAGCTTCGATGAAGAATATGGCAAATCTCACAAAGGCTTTGAAGCCGATCCTCGGAACCGACGTAGCCGATGCCAAGGCGATTGAAGAAGTTGATCAAATTTGACAATGGGCAATATCGGCCATCAACAACTTCTTAACTGGCTAAGCCGATTTATGTAAAAAGAATTAGAATTTTGAACCCCTATGAATCTTCATGCCGATTGTAATATAACTTGGTCACACCAATTTTTTGTGAACTTCTCAGAATGGCTTGTAATATGATCTGTCATGCATTGAAATTTTTTTGAAGTCCACTTGAGTTCACTTGTGTGTATATATGCCCCCTAATTTTACAATGTCACCGATCATTGATAAAATTATAGCTAGAGGACGACATCACACAAAATCGGCCCTCATGCATCGACGAACATAACCGATTATCATAAATTTGAGTAGACTAAGGGCGATATGACTTATGTCGGCCGGCTAAAGGCGATGTAAACACATCTGCTACCATGTATCGGCTCAACACATCGGAATCATGAATTGATCCACACACTTGGATAATATTTTTTCAAATATTTTCCATTGAGAGCCCTTCCAAAAACTTCTCCATCAAGCCCTTGCAAGCATGTAGGCTCCTTTGGAAACAGAGTTGTAGATTTCAAAGGGCCCTTCCCAATTTTGTGACCACTTACCGAATTTATTATCTCGAGTCCCAATCGGCAAGATCGATTTCCAAACCAACTCGCCTTCGCAAAAAGATTTTGGTACAACCTTCTTATTGTAATGACGAGTGATTCTCTCTTTATCCTTAGTCACCTTTTCCAAAGCATGCAACCTGGATTGAACCACCTCTTGTGATTCATCTACCATGAGATTATGATAGTCATCGGTTGTTAGCTCATTTTGTAAATCGATCTTTCTTGAGCCGATGACACTTTTCCATGGTAGCATGGCTTCATGCCCATAAACTAGCTTATAAGGAGGAACTTGGATTGATCCATGACAAGCCATCCGATAGGACCACAATGATTCGACCAATCGGTTGCGCCACTTTGGAAATTCGAGATTTTTTGATCAATTTAATCGACTTTTGTTTGATGCCTCGCTTGTCCGTTGGCTTATGCATAGTACGGTGAAGAATTCAACAACTTGATTCCCATGCCTTCGCAAACTGGACAAACTCATCGGATACAAAGATAGATCCTTGATCGGTTGTTATTGTCCGAGGAACACCGAATCTGTAATTAATGTGCTCTTTAACAAACTAGATCACATCCCTAGAATCAACTTTCCTCACAGAATTGTCTCCACTCACTTTGTAAAATAATCTGTTGTCACCAATATGAATTTGTGTCCTTTACTCGAGGGTGGACTAATTTGGTTGATCATGTCAATTTCCCATCCTCTCGAATGGCCATGGCTTGATGATAGGATTCATAGCCGACGCGGAGCCCTTTGAATTGCTCCAAACTTTTGAAAATCTTGGCATCCTTTATAATATTTAAAACAATCCTCTAGCATTGTCGGCCAAAAATATTCAGCCCTCCGAAGCAACCACTTCATCTTATGAGCGATTGATGAGTACCACAAATGTCCTCGTGCACTTCTCTCATTACAACTCGGCTTGATCGACACTTAAACACTTGAGCAATACCCCATCAATCGTTTGATAGTAAAGATCATTGTCGAGCAAAACATATCTCAAAGCCTTATAATGTAATTTCCTTGAAGCCGATTGAGAAGGATTCTGCAGATAATTAAAAACATCATACTTCCAATCGTCGGCTGCAATTGTAGCAATCTCTACCTCGATGTCCTTGACCATCGGCTTGTATCCCGATGCCTCCCGAGCTAAATCATTAGCTTCAACATTTTGCTCTCGAGGAATGTGTGTTAAAGTCACTAGCCAAAAATTTTCCATTAACTCTCGGCATTTTCACCGTATCATTTTTGCATTCATATTCTCCAAATAGCGATTGATGACCAACAACGAATCACCCATTATCTTCACGGCATCGACTTCAACTTCTTTCAAAAGTTGCAATCCTTTGAGAACCGCTTCATATTCAGCTTGGTTATTGGTAGCATAGGGCTTGATAGTGTAAGCAAATTCGAAACTTGCCCCCTAGGTGATAAGATGACCAAGCCGATACCACGCCATGGGTATAAACCGATCCATCGAAGAATAAAGTTCAAGGAGCTATGCCAACCGAGCCGATTGAGTCATCACGATGCTCAACAATGAAATTGGCTATGACTGGCCCTTGATGCCTTTGGGTGACTCATATCGAGATCAAATTCGTCAAGGCATATATGCATTTGCCAACTCCCCTTTCAAGATCGGAGACGATAGCATATATTTGACAACATCGGTCTTGCATACTATAATGCATTCATTGGACAACAAATAGTGCCTTAACTTTGCGCAAGAAAAATGCGTGCATAAGCATAATTTCTCCACCGAAGATACCTTGTCTTAGCATCCGAAGCCTTTTGCTCAAATAGAACACGCCCTTTCCTTGCCCTCGAACTCCTGGATCAAGACCGAGCCGATCGACTTTTCATCGATCGACAAGTATAACTTGAAAGGTACCCCTTTCGTGGAGGAATCAATACTGGAGAAGAACTTAAATATTCTTTGATATTATCCAAAGCTCGTGATGCTCGCCCCCAAGTAAACCGTCGATCGCTTTCAACCTAAGCAAAGGTGTGAAGGGCTCCATCTTCCTAGGCAGTTAGAAATAAACCTCCTGATAAAGTTTACATTGCCGACTGGGACTCGCAATTGCTTCTTGTCCTATGGAGATTGAATGTTCTTGATTGCATTAATCCTTCTTTGTGTCACCTCAATCCCCTTTCATGAACAAGAAAACCCAAAAACTATCCAAATTGATACACCAAAAGCATATTTTGTGGGATTCATCTTTAGGCCATATTTTCTTGTTCTTTCCAACACTTTCCTCAAATCAGCTATATGGTCATCAACCTCCTTCGATTTCACGACCATGTCATCAATGTAGATATCAACCAATAAGCCGATTAGATCATGAAAGATGTAATTCATAGCCCTCTCGATACGTAGCTCCAACGTTCTTTAGACCAAAAGTCATTACAACCCACTCGTATAAGCCGATTGCGCCAGGGCATCTAAATGCGCCTTGTGGATGTCTTCTTCGTCATGAAAATCTGATTGTATCCAACATTGCCATCCATAAAACTTATGATTGTGTGCCCTGAAGCAGCATCAACCAGCAAATCGGTAATCGGCATTGGGTATTCATCCTTAGGGGTAGCTTTATTTAGATCTCGTAAGTCAATGCACACCCTAAGTTTGTCGTTTTCTTGACCACTGGAAGTATGTTAGAAACCCATTCAAGCATATCGGCAAGACCGAATAAAGCCAACATCATACGGACGGGTGATTTCGGCCTTGATAGCATCATACATATCGGCCTTAAACCTTCTAGTCGATTGCTTAAACGACCGATATGCAGATTTGATAGGGAGCCGATGTTCATCAATCGATCGGCTAAGTCCTAGCATCTCAAAGTACTCCCAAGCAAAACAATCTTTATATTCTTTCAAAAGTTCTAGAAGCTTGGTTCTAAATTGAGAAGACAATTTTTTACTAATATATGTCGGCCTAGGCCTATCTCCCGTACCTATATCAACCTCTTCTAGCTCGTCGGCCGACACGAAGCCTTGTCCCAACTTGCCATCGAGATCATCTATAGTGTCCTTTGTGTAGAAGCTTGAGCCCTCCACGTCGCCCTCAAAGTAGTAATTGGGGCTCTTCGTCTCCAATTGGTTGTATTTCAGAATTGGACACTTTTAGATAATCGGCTCTTCAAACCTTGCCTGACAAGCAATCAATGCCATCCATCTCCCAAAGAGTCAAATCAACATTGACAATGTTAATTGACCCGTCGGCTAGCACGATCTCAACTTTGTCGCGTTGCCATTGGATTAAGCTCTCGTGCATGGTAGAAGGGATGCAACAATTGGCATGGATCCAGCCCTCCCCAAGAACAGGCTATACGATCCCTTCCCATCAATGACAAAGAAGGTGGTAGGCACAATCTTACCGGCGATTGTCGGTTCGACATTTAGAACCCCTTTGGTCTCTGACGGATTGCCTACAAAGTCTTTCAAAACCATGTTGGTCTTGATGAGGTCGTAAGAATTCCTGCCCAATTTTTTGAATGTAGCATAGGCCATTAAATTCACCGTAGCTCCTCCATCAACCAACATCTTGGACATCAACTTGACATTGATAAATCCTTTGACATATAGTGGCTTAAGATGTCGATGCCCCGTCCCCTCTCGATTTTTCGAAGATCGCTTGCTCTGGGGATAAGACCAATTTGGCTAAGGACTCCTCAACCACATCTGCATCGGCTTGAGCTGCTTCATACTCAGCTGGCAACACGAAAACCATGTTGACCAATGCAGAGACCACGGCTTTTCCCTTAGCCAATCTCTTTGCTTTGTCGGCTTGGACCTCATCGCCGAGAGGACCTTGCTCTTAACACGCCACTCTTTCTTTGGGCGTTCTTGCTTCTTCTTCTTCACCGATGATTGATCTCTTTTTGGACTTGTTTAAACCGCCCCGTCCTCATCCTCCGAATCCTCCTCTTCTAGCTTTTAGTAAAGATATCGAAGGGCACCACCGTGGGTTGGCGCTTTATTCTCATCATCCTCAAAATCTTCTTGGAAAAAGTCTTGATGAATCGGACCCGCCTACGGTGAACAAGAAGTTTCTTTTGCTTTAGCCGATTTTCTCCAGCCGAGATCGGCTTGAACTCGCAGCGTGCCAAGAAGTGTGTTGTCTCGTTGTAGCCACCGCACGCCGGGCAATCTTGCAATGATGGCAGCCTCATCCCTTGGTTCCAACAAAACCTAAAAAATTCATAACTCCAATAGGGATTAAAGCTGACACCTCCCTCGTAGCACTTCTCTTCCTGCCTATCATTTTCCTGCCGATATTTTTTGACGACCTTGGCAGAAGACGGTGATTCCCTCTCAATGAAGTCCTTCATGAATTTGATCAGGCTATCCATCTCCGATGGCTCACTACCGGCTAGCCTGCAACTGCGTGGACCATGTTAACAGGGAAGGGGTTTTCATCAACCTTCATCGGCTTCTTCGAGTCTTCAAATTTAATTTTTCCCGCCTCTATAGCCGATTGAATCTGTTGTCGAAACACCTTGCAATCGTGTGTGCTATAAGACCCGGTGTTGTGCCACTTGCAGTACTTCCTCTTCTTTAGCTCCTCAGCCGATGGGATCACATGGCCGACTGGAAGCTGAATCTGCTTTTGCCGAAGCAGCAGATCGAAGATTTTGTTAGCTTTGGTGACATCAAAATCATATTTCTCTTCCTTAGCCAAATTTTTCACCCACCGACACGTGACAACCATCTTGTTCCCCGGCCCAATCGGCACGCCACTCTCGGAGTCACTATCCTCGAATCGAATTGGAAGAATAAGCGACATGGCTAACCTTTTGAAAGCTTTCTTGGCCTCCTGGAATCATTGTACATGTGTGTTGACGCCAAATTCGTACCGCCGCAAAATGTGTTGATGTCGAATCACACGCCGGCTCGAGAGATCTGCTTAGCTCCAAGTGCAGGTCCTAAAATTGATGAATCACGGGCGTGCAATCGGTTTGATCTCAAGCTACGACAAGATATGCAAAATAGCATAGCATAAATCATATCGGCCGATAGGCCGATAATCAAAATAGCCGATCTGTTGACGCCATTGTGTGATTCCAGCCAATGCCGATGTCCAGATAACTCGTCATGAAACCCCGACGAAACCCTTATTGGTAGCCATCGGGCAGGGCTAGAGACTACGGTTCTAACTTAGTAGGTCAAACTGAATTGATGCATCACTAAGTATGAAAAGAAACATAATATCTAGACAATCAAGCCTTTGACTAATTTTCGGGGTGGTAGATGTCTTAGCTAATCTAATCTAGTATAACGATTTAGCCGATATCGGTAGAAACCCTAAAACGAGAGACAACCGATAAAGCCAAATCAAGATACTAGGACTAGATTCAATAGAAACATATGATTAGACCGGCTAACCCTCCGATGAAACATTAGTATGAACCTATCACTTAACAAGACTTAGATTATCGATAACAATCTAGTAGGTCAAACCTAACCGATGCATCACGAGATTATATATGATAATCTAATACTCGAGGAGCCGATAGATCTGTCTAATGTGATGGGTATAACAAATATACCTAAAGCAACATTACGTTTGCGAAAACGTTGACTTGATTAGAATATCGAACCTAACCGAGAAAGTCCTAACTAAGCCAATGTATCTATGAATGGTAATGAAACTAAAGATAGATACGATATACTTGGCTCGGCGAAACCTTGGACTTACCCCTTCGTCGGAGATCGAAGCCGATGCAGCCCGCGTCGGGTGCCAAATCTCGTCGGATGATGAACAAAGTGGAAAAGGTAAAAGGTGGCGATGCACCAAATTGTATTGATCGTGAGATGAGAAACATGAACCCCGGGCTTACATATTTATACCCATGAGCTAACAGAGATCCTAACAGATTACAAATCCAAACTTTCCTAAAGATAAAAGGAAACAAACCGAATCCTTACCGGATACTAACACACTTTCCTAACGATAAAACAGAAAGTTAACAAACTTATCCTAATTAATAGATACAAGTCGTATCCTTCTTGAACTCGGTGTCTTCGGATAAGATCTTTCCAAACCGAATCTAACCGAATCCGATTGCGATATTGATCCATCATCGGCCGACGCAGAACTCTCAGCCGATTTTGCTTTGAGCTGATATGAACACTTAGCCGATGAGGACTCTGGGGCTTACCAAATTTTGCCGTTAACAATGTGTTGTAACTTTCTGGGCCAAGTAAGCTAGGCTCTCAAAGTCTTGAGCCGAAAACCCCTCTCTGATTGGTGTCAACAGACCCTGGAAAGCGAAATCCGCTAGCTGGGAATCTGACAGGACTAGGCTATAACATCTGTTCCTCATGTTTTTGAATCTTTGAATGTAGTCCTGAACAGTTTTATCATGTTTCTGCCTGATGGCTGTCAGATCGGACAGTTTCATCTTATGAACCCCGCTGTAAAAGTACCGATGAAACTGTTTATCTAAATCGGCCCAGCTTTGCACAGAATTGTAAGGTAGAGAAGAAAACCATGTGAAGGCCGATCTAGAGAGAGGGAATAATCTAACCCTCGGGGCATCGTAGCCGATGCCTCACCACATTGGGCTAAAAATTGGCTAACATGTTCATAGGTGGAGACATTGTCCAGCCCGAGAATTTGGAGAAGTCTCGGCACTTTGTATTGGCTTGGTAGTGGAACCCTCTCAAAATGTTCGGGATATGGGTATCGATACATGTTGCTCGTATCCTTGGGCTTGAGGCCAAATTTCTCCCTCATAACATCTCGCAATCATGTCTATCCAAGGCTTTTGTTGGTGCGCTTCTTGTGCTTGTCATCGGCTCAAACCGATTGAGTTGAGGCTCGTAGTAGGGTTGAGGCGGTGTCCCTGCCGATACTACATTTGAGGTGAATGAGGCTGATATTGGAAATTAAGGTTGCCCCTATGTGATGTTGGGGAGACTAATGCACCCCATGAGCTTGCTGATTGTGAAGGAACTGAGAGCCGATTGGCTGGCGCTGCTGTAGGATAGACGTCTGCTGCCCTACCGGCACCTGCTGAATTGGCTATGCAGCCGATTGATTTGCCCTCAACAAGGCCGCAATTCGCTCTTGAGAAGCCAGAGGAATATCTTTCCCACCGTGCTGAGGCTGCTGCCTAGATAGAAGTATAGGACTGAACTCCGATGGCTTCCTGCGTCGATGACAAAATAATTGGCTTTTCGGGTGCCGATGGTAATGCCATCGGTGACTGGGGTATGCCTCGAGATAGACTGTAATCCATCGGTAGCTAAAGTCTTATATGGTGGAAATTTGCCTTTAGGGAGGAAAATTAGGCCCTTTGCTTGATACTCGGCAACCCCGGAATCGACCACGTCTTTGATCATATTGTTCGAGTGTTGACAAGGATCCCCGATTGGTTGATCGCCCGATGCACAGCATAGTCCAATACGATCCTGCATTGTTCAATTCGAGCCTTCCTCCTGTTTGGCATCTTGAGTTTTGGCACCTTTGCCGAGCTTGATTCGGGCTCATCATAACCTGGTTCCATGTGTTTCATGGTTCCATGTGTGGTACTGTTGATCCCAAATCGTGGCTGGGAATGCGTCGACTTGGAAAATCACGCAGCCCGGCTTAGAGATTTGCTTTACTCTAGTGCAGGTCCAAAGTATTGCTTCTTAGGTTCTTAGGCGTGCCGCTTGATTTGATCCGCAATCAACAAGAAACAAAGAAACAAGTATTAGTCGCAAACGATAGCCGATCACCGGTGGCCGATGACATATCATTTGTTGTTAAGCCAATGCGGTGTGCACTTGAATCGGCTAGGATAGTTAAATCTAATCTATCGGTATGTAGATATTCATAATACACAATCTAAATATCAAAGTACATTTAAACTAAGTGATTGGGATAGATTAGTAGTGTACCGAGACAAGTATAAATCACTTATATTCAAAAATACCTTGATATGTAGATTATGTATATTTATAGCATAGCCGATGTCATGGATCTAATGTGTATCGGCTAGTACTCCGATACCATTTTATACTAAGATATCATATAAACTAAATACATTAAACAGGAACCGATCAAGTGCTAAGATAACCTAACAGATCGATAACAAGCTTAACATATTTAATTATAGTGAGATCTCAATATAAAGGACAACTTTAACATATCAAGTAATATAAAATAAACAAGATAGTCAAAACAGATAAGATCGTTTGAAACTTCGATGCTATCTCTAATAGTAATCATGAAACAAGATAGATCCTTTATGATTCTAAAAACGACTTAATAGGTCGACCTAACCGATGCAACATTAAGTATAAAAAGAAGCATAAGATCTAAACAAGTTGATGAAAACCTTTCGAGATGGTAGATACACTGTATAATATGAATCGATGATGATACCTAACCCTATCAGCTGTTGTCTAATAACAGAGACTAGCCGATTAGGGTTAGATCGCACTATCGATCTAGGTTATACAGCATATATGATAACTCGATAATTTATGTAAATAAGATTAGAGTATCATAATGATGGAAACACTAATCCCGAGAACGTAACCCGCCATAACAAGCTTTACCTTTTGCTGGAGATCAAATTTGATACAGCCCAACTAAAAGCAAGAACTCGTCGAATAAACTAAAAGAAAAGGGTGGCGATGCACCGAAGGTTGTATTGAACTGATTGTTGTTAATTTACATTGTCATGGGTTGTATTTATACCTAGATACAAGACAAGTCCTTGACGGACACGATTCGTATCTCTATTACAACTCAAATTATAGATAATTGCCTAAAACAAACTCTTACCGACATTATCTATAAGGAAACTATTTAAAATATCCTAACTAATAGATACAATTGCCTTCCGTGGACTCCATCCATGTACAGCAATCCCCATGAAGCGCTTTAAACAAATTCGAAGACGATTGCAATATTATCTTACCGGAATCGGCTACATCGGCTCTTCTTGTCCGATTCGATATCGGCCGACAATTACCTTAGCCGATTCGTTCATCACCGACGAACTCCTTAGTCGACTTGGTCTTCACTTGGCGCGTGCTCGTCTTCGAAGAACCCTTTTCCCTCCAAATCGCTTCGGCCTTAGCTCCAAATCTTGATAATTGGCTTACCAAATTTGGTTGTTGTTGATGAGAATTTTTCTCACGCGCTGGCATGGGAGATCTGCTTAACTACAGTGCAGGTCCAAAATTGGTCGCCTTTGGTGATTGAGCGGACGTGCCGGTTGGTTTGATCCTGCAACCAACAAAAACAAAAGATAGGCATTTGGTTAAGATTAGATCCTACTCGATTGGCTATGGATATTAATAAATATATAATTGCTATCCCAAATCATGTTTAGACTAAGTGATTGGGATAGATCGGTAACATACCGAGATAATATAAATCACTTATATCTAAAAGTACATTAGGATAATAATTATATATATTTATAGCCTAGCCGATATCGCGATCTAATGTATATCGGCTAGTACTCCGATATATTTTAAAAAAGATATTAATCGATCTAAATGTGTTAAACTAAGATCAATCGGTTGTTAATGTAATTCAATAGATTGATACCAAGCTTAACATTTTTAAATAGATTAAGATCTTAATATAAAAGGCAGTTCTAATACATCTAAGAGTAAGCTATAACTATCTATAAAATAAGTAGTGTTTCTACGCAAAATTTTGTTCTGCTTGGCTATTTTACGTAAAACCCCTTGAGTTTTTCAAAATTAACCCATAGTTAGGGGTGGATATCGGCTCGGCTCGGCTCGGCTCGGCTCGGCTCGGCTCACCTCGGCTCGGCTCGGTAGAGGCCGAGCCGAAGCTTGGCTCGTCTCGGCTCGGCTCGTGAGCCGGCTCGAGCCGGCTCGTTTAGCTCGTGAGCCACTTTAATACATTGTAATTTATGTACAAATTACATTCCATTTTTTCGAATCTATTAAACATGCAAATATACAATTGAAAAAAAAATTAAAAAGTGATATATTAAGTCCATAATTAACGTAATAACACTTGTCCATCGAAAATTATCCATGCAAATGTAATGATGCAACTAGATTAGATATTATTACTATTATAATATAAAGCATTAGATCCATATTGACCATCACAAAATCATAAATTTAATTGATTTATTGCCACATCAACAATAAAACAAGCAAAAGAATAGAAAAACAAGCAAAACATTAGGCATCGCTTTGCACATTGCATCGGCTCGTTGAGCTCACGAGCGGCTTGCGGCCGACTTGAGCGGCTCGTTATAGCTAACGAGCTAAACCCTTGGCGCAACTCATTAACATTTCTCAACGAGCCGAGCCAAGCCGAGCCAACCACGAGCCGAACGAGCTAGCGAGTCATGAGTATTTCGTCGCCCTACCCATAGTCCCAATGTTGAAAAGAAAGGAGGGCTTGGATAAAAAAGACATCCTTCGCCCATCCCTCCCTGCGCCCTCCCTCCCGTCCCCATCCGCGCCACGCCCGCGTCGCGCCGCGCTCCTCCCTCCCATCGCTACTCGAGCTCCCGCGCCCTCTCGTGTCATCCCCATCCGCGTCGCACCTCGACTTCACCTGCAACGCACGGGCACAATTGCTAGTAATACATAAAAGATGATTAAAATATGTAAGACCAATGTGAAACCCCGCACTATCTCTAATAATAAACATTGAGCTGAATAGATCTATATAATTCTAAAGGCGACTTAATAGGTCGATTAGATGTAGCATCAAGTACCAAAAGAAGTATGAGATCTGTTTAGACTAATGAGAATTCCTCGAGATGGTAGATACGCCATATAATCTGAATCAACCCCTAGATCTAGCTCGTCGGTTGTTATCTTGAAGGACATGCTAGCCGATTGAGAGATAGATCTAGACATTGATCTAGATTGTATGTCGCATATAATAAATTAAGCGCTTTGCAACATCAAAATCGAGTATCATGATGATGGAAGCACGGCCTCGCAACCACAAGCCGCTTGTAACAAGAAATTACCTTTCCTAGAGATCGAAACGATGCGCCCAAGAACAAAGCAAGAACTCATCGAGAAAAAGTACAAACGAGAAAAGTTGGCGATGCATCGAAGTTGTATTGATGTGTGTTCGATTCATTACAACAAGCCCTCGGGTCTTATTTACACTGGTTACAACAACATCCATGTAGATCACCGTTTCTATCTTATCTACTATTCACGACGACAATATCCCGGGACGGAGTTCCATGCAACGTTACAAAAGGAAAATCTACAAAATATCCTATTTTATAGATACAATTGCCGTTACAAGACCTTATCCATAGATGATAATATCTTTAACGTCCTTTGGAAACCGAATATAATAATTATCTCCAAGCTTTCCTTCCAGGATTGGCTCCACCTTTGATCTTCAATCGAAATCGGCTATCGGCCGTCCCGGTTCGACTCGAACTCGCCAATTGGCTCCTAGCCGATTCGGACTTAGCCGATGCGGCCTCTGTTTAATTGCATGTTTCCTCCAATTCCGCTTCATTTGTCTTCTATGTCTTGATCGCTTGAAAATTTTCAAAACCCCAAAAATTTTGAAGTCCCGCAACTATGATTTCGACTTTGTATAGTGTATGCCCCCTAGTTTTCTTAATGTTGCCTTCAACATTGATAAAATTATAGAACAAAACCATCCAACAACCTGCTCTGCTAGATTCACGATTTGAAAAATCGGTGGGGAAAAACTTAGAGCAAAAAAGGTTCTAAAGGCGATGTGCGCCATTTCACAACACATCGGCTAGAATGGATCGTCAAGAACTTAGCCGAATCATGAATTGATCCAACCACTAGGGTAATATTTCTTCAAGTACTTGTCGTTGAGAGCCCTTCCAAACACTTCTCTGTCTAACCCTTTCAGCATATAGGCTCCTTTAGAGACGCATTTGTAGATCTTGAAAGGCCCTTCCCAATTAGGTGACCATTTGCCGAACTTGCTATCCATTGAGCCGATTGGCAATATCAACTTCCAAACAAGCTCGCCTTTTTCAAAAGACTTAAGCACAACTTTCTTATTGTAATGATGAGCCACTCGTTCCTTATCTCTAGTCACCCTCTCCAAAGCGCGCATCCTTGACAAAACCAGGTCTTCGACTCATCCACCATCAAGTTATAGTAATCATCTACCGTCAACTCGTCCCGCAACCGAATCCTCCTTGATCCGATAATATTTTCCCATGGCAAAAGCGCTTTATGTCCGTAGACCAACTTGTATGGAGGCACTTGGATTGATCCATGACAAGCCATCCGATAAGCCCACAGTGATTCGGCCAATCGACTATGCCATTGTTTCGGTACTCGGCGATCTTCCTCTTTATCAACTTGATCGGACTTACGTTGGAAGCTTCAACTCCGTCCATTAGCTGAGTATAAAACGGTGATGAATTTAATAGCTTGATTCCCATGCGTCGTCAACTGAACAAACTCATCTCGAGACAAAGATAGATCCTTGATCCATAGTGATAGTCCGAGGGACGCCGAATCTTTATATGATATGCTCTTTAATGAATTCGATTGCATCCCGAGTCAACCTTCTTTAAGGGAATTGCCTCCACCCACTTGGTAAAATAATCGGTTGCTCTTGTAACATCCTCGCCCGTGGCTTAATAGGATTAATAGAATACTCATACCAACAAGTTGCAACTTCTTTTCCGAAGCTCATCTCCAAAGAACTCGAGGTTAAGCGTGCTTGGCACGGGGCAATTTGGGGATGGGTGACCGGCAGGGAAGTTCTTCCGGGTGCGCATGAGTGAGGACAAAGTGCGCGAGAAAGACCGGTGTTGGTCTGTGTGAGGGCGAGTCTAAGATCCTAAAGAGCTTCCGGATGTGGGCGGGCCCGGCCGGAAGGGTGGGGCGTTACAAGTGGTATCGAGCCGATCCTCACGGTTTCATGGGGCTCGTGGCGGGTCGGGCGCGGGCATGGTGCGCATGGCGCGTGGGCCCTAAGAGGACACGGCATGGTACATGCGCCGACCTGGACGCACGGACATGGCCAAGAGGGGAGGTTCTGGCTTCAGGGTTGACCAACGAGCGTCGGGTCTTCTAAGGGGGTGTGGATGTAACATCTCGGCCTGGGGCTTAATAGGATTAATAGAATACTCATACCAACAAGTTGCAACTTCTTTTCCGCAAGCTCATCTCCAAAGAACTCGAGGTTGAGGTTAAGCGTGCTTGGCCTGGGGCAATTTGGGGATGGGTGACCGGCCGGAAGTTCTTCCAGGTGCGCATGAGTGAGGACAAAGTGCGCGAAAAGACTCGGTGTTGGTCTGTGAGGGCGATCTAAGATCCTAAAGAGCTTCCGGATGTAGGCGGGCTGTGAGGGCGCCTAAGATCCTAAAGAGCTTCCGAGATGTAGGCGGGCCCAGCCGGGAAGGGTGGGGCAGGTTCCTGGGAAGGGTGGGACGTTACAGCGCTTCATGCCCATAGACCGGTTTGTATGGAGGGACTTGGATAGATCCATGGCAAGCCATCCGATAGGCCCAAAGTGATTCGGCTCCCATAGACCGGTTTGTATGGAGGGACTTGGATAGATCCATGGCAAGCCATCCGATAGGCCCAAAGTGATTCGGCTCATCGGTTGTGCCATTGCTTTGGATATTCGGCGATCTTCCTCTTTATCGGCTTGATTAGACTCTTGTTTGAGGCCTCTGCTGTCCGTTAGCTTGAGCATAATACGACGAAGAGTTGAGTAACTTGATTCCCATGCCATCGACAAACCGAACAAACTCGTCCGATATGAAGATAGATCTACGATCTATTGTTATTGTTTGAGGGACGCGAATCGGTATATGATATGCTCCTTAACAAACTCGATTGCGTCCTTTGAATCAACCTTCTTTAAAGAAATTGCTTCCATCCACTTTGTGAAATAATCATTGCCACCAATATGAACTTATGTCCCTTGCACGAGGGTGGATAGATCGGCCGAGTCATGTCGATTCCCCACCCTCTCGAATGGCCAAGGCTTGATGATTGGGTTCATAGCCGATGTTGGTGCCTTTTAGACATGACTCAAACTTACGGCGATCCCGACACCCTTGTAGTACTTGAAACAATCTTCCAAAGATCGTCGGTCAAAAATACCCCCCTTCGAAGTAGCCACTTCATCTTGTGAGCCGATTGATGTGTGCCACGATTCCTTCGTGCACTTCTCCGATAGCCACCTTGGCTTGATCGATGCTAAGACACTTAAGCAGACACACCATCAATCGTCGATAGTATAAATCTTCGTCGAGCAAAACATATCTCAAAGCCTTGTAGCGTAATTTCCTTGAAGCCGATTGGGAGGGATTTTGTAGATAGTTGTAGACTTCGAACCTCCGGTCGTCGGGCTGTGATGGTGGCAATTTCTGCCCTAATATCTTTTGTCATCGGCCGTAGCTTTGATGTTCATTGAGCTAAATCATTTGCTTCGTGTTCTCTCTCGGGATATGCTTCAAGGTGACTAGCCGAAAATTGTCCATCAATTTTCGGCATCTTTGATAATAGACCATCGGCACATCATTTTTGCACTCATATGCTCGACAACCGGCGATGACCAACAGGTGAATCTCCCATGATTTCGATGGCATCGGCTTCGACTTCCTTGAGAAGATGCGATCCGTAAGCACTTTGCATTCATATTGATCAGTGTTTGTGGCATTGGGGTTGATTGAAAAGGCAAATTCGAAGATTTCCCTCCTTGGGGATATGATAACCAAGCCGATACCGCATCCGTTTGTGCAAACCGAGCCATCAAATTTCAAAGTCCAAGGCATGATCTCCACGAGCCGATCGAATCATCTCTATGTTCCACTATGAAATTGGCTATGGCCTATCCTTTAACGTCACCGGTACTGGCATCTTACATCAAACTTTGTTAAGGCAAAAATCCATTTCCCAACTCGTCCTTTCAACACCGAGCCGACAGGCATGTACTTTACTACATCGGCTTTTCATACCACATGCATTCATGGGATAATAAGTAATGCCTCAACTTTGTGCATGAAAAATACGAGGCAAAGACATAACTTCTCCACCGGTGGATACCTTGTTTCTACGTCCGGCGGTCGTCGAGTGAGATAAAAGATGGCTTTTCCTTTCCTTCAATCTCCCGAATAGGAACTGTGCCGATGGACTTGTCGTCGGTGACAAATATAGCTTGAGACGGTATCCCTTTCTATGGGGAAATTAAAGCGGAGGCGAGCTCAAGTAATCCTTGATGTTGTCCAACCCTTTTTGCTGCTCGCCCCCAAGTGAATGCTTGATTGGCTTTCACCGAAGCAAAGCGTGAATGGCTCCATCTTTTCTAAAAGATTGGCGATGAATCGTCTAATGAAATTGATTTTGCCGATCAAAGACCGTAGTTGCTTCTTGTCCCTCGAAGGTTTGGATTGTTTTAATAGCATTGATGCTCCTTGATGTAACCTCTATTACTCTCTCGTGAACAAGAAACCCTAAAAATTACCGGCCGACACGCCGAACACACACTTTAGTGGGTTCATTTTTAGGTCGTACTTCCTCGTTCTCTCCAAAACATGTCTCGATCGGCCATGTAGTCTTCTATTTCCCTAGATTTGATGACAACGTCATCAATGTATATCTCCGTAGAGAGCCGATCATGTCATGGAAAATGTAGTTCATGGCCCTTTGATAAGTTGCTCTAGCATTCTTCAAGCCAAATGTCATGACCACCCTTTCGTATAAGCCAAGTGCTCCTAGGCATCGAAAGCGAGTCTTGTGGATATCTTCTTCGGCCATAAAAATCGATTGTAGCCTACATTGCTATCCATAGAGCTTATGATTTTGTGGCGCAAGCGGCATCCACGAGCAAATCGGCTATGGGCATTGGGTATTCGTCCTTAGGGGTATCTTTGTTTAGGTCCCGAAATCAATACACACCCTAAGCTTGCCATTTTTCTTCATTCTGGAACAATGTTCGAAACCAACTCTGCATATCGGCGGCCGAATAAATCTAGCATCGTATAGCCGAGTGATTTCGGCTTTAATCACATTGTACATATCGGCTTTAAACCTCCGGGAGGTCATGCATGCGGCCGTTATCCCGGCTTTATGGGCAGCCGATGCACAACATAGATGAGCTAAGACCGAGTCATCTCGAAATACTCCCAAGTAAACAATCTTTATATGCCTTTAATAAGTCAATAAGCTTGGATCTAAAACGAGAAGACAAATTTTTGCTAATATATGTCACCTACGCCTATCTCCGGACCTATATCAATTTCTTCTAACTCGTCGGCCGACATGAAACCTTGCCCAAGTTTGATGTCGTTGTCGTCCACGGTGTCCTCGGCGTAGACGCTCGAGCTCTCCACGATGCCTTCAAAGTAGTAATTTAGGTTCTTCGTCTCCAATGGGTTGTATGGCGAATCGGACACCTTTAGAAAATCGGCTTGCCGATTTTGCCGGACAGACGATCAATACGTCGATTTTCCAAAGTGGCAAATCGGCATTAGCGACATTCACGACCTATCGACGGCACGATCTCAATCTTGTCGCTTTGCCATTGGATTAGACTTTGATGCATGGTGGAAGGGACGTAGCAATTTACGTGAATCCGAGTCTCTCCCAAGAGGTAGGCTGTAAGATCCCTTCCGTCGATGACGAAAAATGTCGTGGGCATGGTTTCTGCCGCCGACGGTCAATTCAACGTTCAACACGCCCTTGGCTTCCGATGGATTGCCGCCAAAGTCTTTGAGAACCATGTTTGTCTTGATTTGATCTTACGCTCCTTTGCCCGGTTTCTTGAAGGTGGCATAAGGCATCAAGTTCCTATGCACCTCCATCAACTAGCATCTTTGACATCGGCTTCCCATTGACAAATCCTTTGACATATGGTGGCTTTAGGTGTCGATTCTCGGTCTCGTCTGGTTTTTCAAACGCTTGCTTGGGGACATCGCTAGTCTTGCCAAGGCGTCTTCCACGCTATCTCGCGTCGGCCTCGTGGCGCCGAATCGGTGGCAATATGAAGACCATATTGATCGATGCAGTCACTTTTCCTTTCCTTTAGCCACCCTCCGGCTTGGTTTGCGCTCTTTGTAGGTCAGGGCATCTTTTTCTTGGGCCTCTCTTGCTTTTTGCCCCGACAGCCGGCTAAAGCGAATTTCTTCTTGAACTTCGTCCTCCCGGCCATTGCTCTTCATCTGTTGAATTCTTCTTTTCGGCTTTTTGTAAATAGGCCGAGAAGGACACCACGGGCGTTAGCCGATTGCTCATCATCTGCTTCTTCGTCGTAGTATTCTTCATCTTCATCTTCATCTTTGAAGAAGTCTTGATGGATCGGCCCGAGCCGATCACGCACTAGCCTCTAATTACGTTGCACGGACACGGGACGAATGGGTGAAACTTTGTATTGATGGGTCCTGTATTCGTCCTCACGATACTCGGCTACGGCAGGCCGGCGATTATCGATCGTCGCGGCTTCATCCCCGATTCCCGCGCAGAATCGGAAAAACTCGCAGACACTAGTGCGGGTCGCAAGCGCCGTGGTTCCTAACGAGTGGAGTCCCCGACCTCGGGTTCCACGACGTAAGGCTTGCTGGGTGCCGGGCTCCTCTTCTTCGCGAAAGCGTTGCTTGAAAACGGGGCATGGGGTCCATGCGCTGGGTCATCGATCGGCCGATCGACCGGTGGAATGCACCATGTTGACTCGTGTGGCTTGATCTCCGGTCGGCTTCTTCTCGGCCTTGACCCCTTTGAGTGTTGCAGCTAAGCCCTACATCATTCTATTCTGCCGATCGGCTTGCACTGGGCGGCTTGAACCATGTTGATCGGGAAGGGATTGCCATCGACTTTCATAGGCCGAGGTGAATCGGCGAACTTCAACTTCCCGGCCTCAATAGCCGACTGGATTTTTGCTGAAAACTTTACGAGTCGTTAGTGCTATGGAAGGTGGAGTTGTGCCACTTGCGTACTTCTTCTTTTGAGTTCTTCACCGATGGGATCGTGTGGTTGGCCGAAAGCTGAATTTGCTTCTCCTTAAGCAATAAGTCGAAGATCCTATCGGCTTTGGTGATGTCGAAATCGTACTTTTCCCCTTAGCCGTTTCGGCGGCTATTGGCGAGGACGATGGTCTTTTTATTCTTGGTCCATTCGGTCTTGCAACTTCTACGTCATCGTCGCTTGTATCGAGTCGGTCTCAACGATGACTTGGGCAACCTTCTTGACGGCCTTCCTTGATTCTTGAAATCGTTGTTCGTGGGCCGTCACCCTCTGCGCCGGATGGGCCAAGCTGTCAAAGTCTTGAGCCAAAAATCTTTCACGGATCGGCGCCGGACGCCCGTGAAAAGCCAAATCGGCTAGCTGAAAATCGGACGACACCGGGCTATAGCAGCGGTTCCTCATTTCTCTGAATCTCTGGATGTAGTCCTGAACCAATTCCTCATGCTTCTGCCTGATGCTTGTCAAGTCCGACAACTTCATCTCGTGGTTGCCGGTGTAGAAGTAGTTGTGGAACTGTTTCTCGAGATCGGCCTAGCTCGGATGGAATTGTAAGGCAATGAAGAAAACCATGTAAAGGCTGATCCCGATAGTGAGAGCAGGAATAAACGAACCCTCGGGCGTCGTAGCCGATGCCTCCCCACATTACGCCGGGAATCGGGGACATGCTCGTAGTAGAGGAATTGGCATGCCCCGTGAACTTGGAGAAGTCCGGAACCTTGTACCGCTTTGGGAGTGGCACTCTCTCAAAATGTTCCGGATATGGATACCGATACATGTTACCGGAATCTTTTGGCTTGAGGCCAAATTGATCGTGCATTACGTCGGCAATCAAATCAGCCCAAGTCCTGTTATCTTGAGCTTGCTGTATCGGCTCGTATTGATCGTATTGGATGGGTCCTTGCCGATACTGAGGTGGCGGTGTCTACGACCGGGAATGTTGGTCAGGCTGGCCTCCCTGGTACTGATATTGAGCTGGGTCGACGACGGGAGGCGGCCGATTCACTGGCGGTGGTGATTGGTCAGGGAAGAGCCGACGGCCGCCGACATTGTACTGTGCCCCTTGAATAAGGTTGGCGACCGGTTCTTGCTGTCGATTGAAGTCGAACATGTCGGCTAGTTGTTCCTGGGAAGGAGGTTGCTACCGGTTCAGAACGACGGGCAGCGGCCTTGAAGCCGATGCAGATGCATTCAGCTGACTAAGGACTCCTCGTGGTGGTCCCGGCTGTACTGGTGGTGGCATCGGCCGGTTCTGGGATGCCAAAACCCTGTAGTTGGGGAACTGGCCATCAATGAAATAGGTTGGCCCTCGCTGCAGCTGATCGGCAATCTTCGAGTCGACCACGGTGGCAATCATGTTGTGGAGGGTGTTGACCAAGATGCCACTTTGGTTGACGAGGGCGTGATGTACAGCCGAATCGATTCGGTCTTGCAAAGTGTGCAGTCCCAAATCATCTTGTTCTTGCTTTACCTCCTCCATCTTGTAGTTCCCATTCGTGTCCTCGGAGGAGGATGCCTTGAAGTCACCCATGCTGAATTTGTACTTCGGGTGGATGGCCCCAGATCTAGTCTGGGCGAAAGATTGTAGATAATTGGCCTGCAGTTCTTCCACCATCTTCTTGTAGTTGGCCAATTGCTCAGCCAACAACTGCTCCATCTTGACAAGAACCATGTTTTCTTCGTTGATCTCAAGGCTCTTGATGTTAACCATCGCGTCGACTTTATCAAACTTGCCAATGGTCCCACTGGGCGTGCTAAGAAACGTGTTGACGAGAAATTTTTCCCACACGCTGGCTGGAAGATCGCTTAACTCCGGTCAGAGTCCGTTCTTGGCTACTTTTGGTGATTGAGGCGTGCCGATTGGTTTGATCCACGCAACCAACAAGAAACAAGAAATAGGCATTAAGTTAAAATTAGATCCTACAAGATTGGTTGAAGGCATCAATTTATACACAATTACTATCCCAAAGCGCACTTAAACTAAGTGATTGGGATAGATCGGCTATGCCGAGATAGTATAAATCACTTAGGCTAAAAGCGTGTTAGGGTAAAAATTATCGCATTGATAACTTAGCCGATACTTGCATCTAATGTGAATCGGCTAATACTCGACATATTTTATAAAAAGATATTAATCGATTCCGCTTCAATCTCAACCTTGAACTCGGGGATTTGGTTTCGACATTGATGAACTCAATGAGGTCTAGGCTACCAATCGGCAAGAAGACGATAAGAGGGTTTTCTTAAATGAAAAGGTTTGGCGATGCGCCGAGTTTGTATTGATGTGTGTTTTTTTACAGGGGGTCTCGGGTCCTATTTATACCCAAGTACAACAAAATCCGTGTAGAAGACGGTTTCTACTTATCTACCGTACATAGTATGACAATATTTCGGGACGTGGTCCCATGCCGCATTACAAAAGAAATATCTATACAAATCCCTATTTTACATATACAATTGTCGTTACAGGATTCTATCCATAGATGGCAATATCTTAATGAACATTTGGGAACCAAACCTTCCTTTTATCTTCAAGCTTCTTTATCGGAAACGGTTCCATCTTCTTCTCTGAATCGGAATCGGCTATCGGTTGTCCCTGTCCGATTGGGCCTTAGCCGGTTGGTCTCCCAGCTGATTTAGTCGTAGCTGATGCGGCCTCTGTTTCTCCGCAGATCACTTTCTGATCCGATTCCGCTTCAATCTCAGCCTTAAACTCGGGGATTTGGATACCAAATTTGGTCGTTAACACCAGTAGATACGCCAAAGGCATATTTTGTGGGATTCATCTTCGGTCATACTTTCTTGTTCTTTCGAACACCTTCCTTAAATCGGCTATGTGGTCTTCCACTTCCTTGGATTTGACAACAATATCATCGATATAGATTTTCACCAAGAAGCCGATTAGGTCGTGAAAAATATAATTCATGGCCCTCTGATATGTAGCTCCAGCATTCTTCAAGTCAAAAGTCATGACGACCCATTCGTACAAGCCGATTGCTCCTGGACACCTGAAAGCTGTTTTGTGAATATTCTCCTCGGCCATAAAGATATGATTATAACCAGTATTGTCGTCCATAAAACTTATGATTTTGTGGTCGGGGGTTACATCTACCAGCAAGTCGGCTATAGGCATAGGGTACTCATCCTTAGGGGTGGCCTTATTTAAATCTTTGAAGTCGATACACATCCTAAGTTTACCATTTTTCTTTATCACTGAACCTATATTTGAAACCCATTCTGCGTATCGGCAGGGCCGAATGAAACCAGCCTCATATAATCGAGTGATTTCAGCCTTAATCGCATCATACATATCGGCTTTAAACCTCCTGGAAGGCTGTTTGTACTACCGATATCCAGGCTTAATAGGGAGCCGATGTTCAACAATGGATCGACTAAGACCAAGCATCTCAAAATACTCCCAAGCAAAACAATCTTTGTATTCCTTTAATAAATCAACAAGCTTGGTCCTAAAATGAGAAGACAAATTCTTGCTAATGTATGTCGGCCGAGGCCTATCCTGGACCTATAACAACTTCTTCTAACTCATCGGCCAACATAAAACATTGCCCTAGTTTGTCGTCGATGTCGTCCACGGTGTCCTTGGTGTAGACGCTCGAGCACTCCACGACGCCCTCAAAGTAATAATTGAGGCTCTTCGTCTCTAATTGGCTACATGTCGAATCGAACACCTTGGAAAATCGGCTGCCAAACTTTGCCGAACGAGCAATCAATGCTGTCGACTTCCCATAAAAGTTAAGTTGGCGTTATCAACGTTGGTGACCTGTTGGCGGCACGATCTCTATCTTATCACCTTGCCATTGGATTAAGCTTTTTTTAGAATTGTCATTGGATTAAGCTTTGATGCATTGTAGAAGGGATGCGGCGGTTGGCGTGGATCCAATCCCTTCCGAGCAGTAGGCTATATGATCCCTTCCCGTCGATGACGAAAAACATTGTGGGCATGGTTTTCCTATCGACGGTTAGCTCGATGTTTAAAACTCCCTTGGCTTCCGATGGATTGCCACCGAAGTCCTTGAGTACCATGTTGGTTTTTATCAAGTCGTTGGCTCCTTTGCCTAGCTTCCGAAGGTTGTGTAGGGCACGAGGTTGACGAGCTCCTTCATCAACTAGCATTTTTGACATCGGCTTCCCATTCACGAATCCTTTAACATATAGGGGCTTCAATTGCCGATTTTTGGTCCCCTCGGGTTTTTCAAAGATGACCTGTTCTGGGGATAGTACTAGCTTGGCCAAGGTGTCTTCAATGGTGTCTGCATCGGCCTCGACAGCCTCGAATTCGGCTGGCAATATGAATACCATGTTGACCGATGCAGAAGCTATTCCTTTGCCTTTTGCCGCCCTTTTGGCCTGGTCGGCTAGACTTTCATCAGCTGGGGTTGTATGCTTCTTGACACGCCACTGTTTCCTGCCTCGTTGTTGTTGATGATGTTGAATCATCTCCTGGACCTCTTCCTCCTGTCCTTCACTTTTCAACCTCTGAATTCTTCTTTTCTGAGTTTTGGTGAACAGGTTCGAAGGACACCATTGGGGATTGGCCGATTGCTTTTCTTGACCTCCTCACCGTCCTCCTCTTGGAAGAAGTCACAGTGAATTGGGCCCAACCGTTGATGGATGGGCGAGTCTCCTCTGATTAAGCTAGACGACCCTGGGGATGAATCGACTAGAGGTATCTTTTGGTTGGTCTCTATATTTGTCCTCCCTGTACTCACTGTAGGCTGGGTAATTTCACGTATTGGCAGCCTCATTCCCGATTCCCAGCAAAATCAAAAAAATTCGCACCGCCAATATGGATCGCAGTCATCGTGGCAGCAAAAATAGGCCACTCCTAGCCGATCCGGCATCCTCTGGTACGGCTTGCCGCGTCGGGCCTCTTCCTCCTCTTGAACCCTCTGTTGAAACCGGAGTCCGCTGTCCATGTGCCTAGGCTGACGATCGGCCGATCGGCCACTGGCGTAGACCATGTTGATTGGCGCGGCATCGGCTGTAGTCGGCTTGCTGGATGGCTCCTCGTGATCTGAGCCAGCCGCGGTTGCTTGTTGGGCTTCGGCTAAGCTGTGCGCCATGCTGTACTGCCGATCAGCTCGCTTTGGGATGGCTTGGACTATGTTGGAAGGGAAGGGATTGCCGTCGACCTTCATTGGCTTAGCCGATTCCTCAAACTTGATTTTCCATGCCTCGATAGCCGACTGAATTTGCTGGCGAAAGACTTTGCAGTTGTTGGAGCTGTGGGAGGTGGTGTTGTGCCACTTGAGGTACTTCTTCTTGAGCTCCTCGGCCGATGGGATAACGTGGTTGGCGGAAGTTGTATTTGCTTCTCCGCGCGGCGGATCAAAGATCCTATCGGCTTTTGTGATGTCGAAGTCATATCTATCTTCCTTGGCCGATTTTTTCAGCCACTGGCAAGTTATGGCCTTCTTGTTCTTAGTCCACTCAACTGCTGCCACCTCCGCGTCGCTGTCACTTGAGTCAGAGTCCGTTGCGTAGGCAACGTGGGTGACTTTCTTGAAAGCCTTCTTTGATTCTTGAAAGCGTTGTTCGTGGGCCGTCACCTTTTGGGCCAAATAGGCCAAGCTCTCGAAGCTTGGGCAGAAAACATCTCCCGGATGGGGGCCAGAAGGCCATGGAAGGCTAAGTTGGCTAGCTGCGAATCCGACAGCACCAGGCTGTAACAACGGTTCCTCATGTCCCTGAATCGTTGGATGTAGTCTTGAACGGATTCTTCGTGTCTCCGCCTGACGCTGGTCAAGTCCAACAACTTCATCTCGTGTATGCCGGAGTAGAAATAACTGTGGAACTGCTTCTCAAGATCAGCCCAGCTCTAAACCGAGTTGTAGGGCAAGGATGAAAACCATGTAAAGGCCGATCCCGAGAGAGATAGTGGGAACATGCATACCCTGAGCGCGTTGATGGCAGATGCTTCTCCGCACTGTGCCAAGAATCGGCTGACATGTTCATAGGTTGAAAAATTATCCTGTCCAGAGAACTTCAAAAAATCTAGTACCTTGTACCGGTTTGGCAGGGGCACCCTCTCAAGAATGTCCTGGATACGGGTACCAGTACATATTGCCGGAGTCTTTCGGCTTAAGGTCGAAATGATCATGTATGACATCTGCGATCAGATCGGCCCAAGGCTTATTTTCTTGAGCTTGCAGCTGTGGCATCGGCTCGTACTGCTCATACTGCATGGGAGGCTGTCGATGCCGTGTCTATGGTGAATGAGGTTGATAGTATTGCTCGTAGTTGCCTCCTAGGTACTGATGTTGGAGTTGATTCATGGCAGGAGACGGTTGTGGTATAAATAGAGGGCACTTTGCTCGGGGGAGGCCGAACATCATTGGAGTTGTGAGGTAGGTCCGGCGTGTAGCGCTGCCGATCAACATTTTGTGCGGGAGAGATTGCCGATCGGCGCCGAACATGCTTTCCACTGTTCTTGGGAAGTATTGGAGCCCCATGGCCACGATGCAACGATTGTTGTCTTGTTAGGAGCTTGGGCGGTGGTTTTGCGGCCGATGTTTGTTCATTCGGCTAATAGGGGCTCCCCCTGGAGGAATCGGTTGTCCCAATGGAGGAATTGGCAGCCCTTGTATCAACAAGGTCCTGTAAGGTGGGAATCGGCCATCGGGGAAATAGGTCGGCCCCTTGGCATTGCTCGGCTATCTTTGAATCAACAACGGTGCTTATCATGTTGTTCAACGTGTTCACCGGTATCCCGGCGGTTGACAAGAGCGTGGTGGACAGCCGAGTCGATCTGTCTTGAAGCGTGTGCAGCCCTAAGTCGTCTGCTCCGCTTGACGTCTTCAATGTTCTTTTTCCCCTTCTTGTCCTCGTCGGAGGTGGCCCCGGAGTCGAAGTCCTCGGGGATCACGAACTTGTACTTACGAGCGATTGACCGGACACTGTGCAGGTGTAGGATCGCAAATAATGTGCTTGCAACCATTCCACCATCTCTTGTAGTCGGCATGCTTTGTTCAGCTATAACACCCGAAAATCGAAACTTATAAATCGAAACCTAAAATTCGGAATTCGCAAAAACTTTTGCATTATTGCTTTCAATTGGATCTTATTGCTTCTTATTTGCGAGTCTTGTTGCGTGTTATAATCAAATAGTAGCTATTTGAACATGGAAAGCCAATAGTGTCGCCGTTTGCTAGCATCGGCCGCGGCCGACGGCATCGGCCAAAGCCGTGAAGCCGCCATAGCCGAGCAGGCGTCGCCACGGTGATAGTGCCGCGGCCGATAGCGTCGCCCACCAGCAGTCAACGCGCCCACGCCGCCGTGCGCGCGCATACCCGCACGCCCGAGTCAACATTGCTATCACATCGGCACACATGCACCACATCGACCAGTGCATCACGCACGTCGCACGCCACGGCTGTCGTCCGCACACACGTACGCGTGCGCGCGGCGTCAACGCGCCACCGTCTTGCCCCATGTTGTGCCACCGAGTCATCGCGTCGCCACCACGTAGCCTCGCCACCTAGAGTCGGCCGATTCGACGCGCTACACGTGCAGACGTCGGCCACGCCGCGCCACCGGTGCCGGCGTCGGCCACGCCCGCGCCGTGCGCCGCGTCAACGCTCGCCATCGCATCCATGCCTGTGCTCGCCTTAGCCACGCCGCGCGGCGCCGAGCCGTCTCGTCGCGTGCGGCTTGGCAGCCACGTCGTGCCATCGTCGGCCGATTCCACGCGGCTGTGGCCGTCGGCCTCGGCCTCCTCTCGCCACACCACACCACCCCAAGCCCTCAGCCCCATTAAGCCCATAGCCGACGCCACGCCCGACGCCCCCTTGCTGCCGCGTCGCCGGTGAGTGATCCCCTTTTCTCTTAGGTGATTCACCTTGAGTCCGACTTCTAATGCTCTATTCACGTCCATGCTTTAGCCACAAGTTATTCTTCACGGTTTTGATTTTCAAAGCTATATTTATGTCGAAAACCTTAGATTAAACTCTTTCAAATCTCATTTAACCCTCGTGTTATAGTTTCAACAAAATTGAATTTTTGTATGCCTAAGACACAAAAGTATTTTCAATTTGGATATTGTCCTCCCTATGTTTATATGTACTTTTGACTCGGTGTTATCCGGATTTCAAACACTATAACTCTTTCTCGAGACCCTTCCATTTCCAAATTCGGATTTATCAAACCTAGCATTATCTAAAACCGCCTTAGAACTTTAGAAAGTGCTTTATGATTTTTATTTGGCTTTTGTTGGATTTATTGAATTCGACCGAATTCAATCTTTTCTCTCGCACGTACAATTAGCGTCCGAGGAAGGCGTTGAGTACGTGGAAGACCCCAACCAACAAGTGTGCGAGCAAGGCAAGTCATCACTCCTTTGAACATGTTGATCCTAATTGTGAAATGATATTGATTTAAACTTCAAATATGCATGCTATACACGAAATACCTATGCTTGATATGTCATGCCTTGATATTGCTTACCCTTAGATATAATCCTTGTAACCTTCGATGTGATATAACCGAAGGAAACCTTCGATAAAATAATTAGTCATGCTTATACTAGAATCTTGCATACTCATATTTTTACAAAAGCTATATGCTTGGGCAACTACCTTAGGAAAGGTAGTTGAGATACGGCATGTGGAGACATGAGCGCCACATTGCCTTGAACATGATGAAAATAGTTTTGATGGAAAAATGAAAGTACAAAACCAATGTTTTAGACTAGGGCGGATGGATGGATTTGGGTGGATTCCGGCAAAGGCAAGTGTCGTCCCCGTCGATTAAGGACCGAGCCATGAGACTTATAACTGGAACGAGCCGGTACAACCGTACTTCTCGAATGGGTATAGACCTAGCGGAGTAGATAGCCGAGCGGAGGCAGTATCCCTGCATAGTGGTTCTTGTGTGGAGATGTGGTTCTGCTTGTTGAGATAAGGCTACGGCCTACGTGTTGAGTAATGAATGAGAATTTGGTGAGTTTCCCCTTACCCCGGGAGCACCAGAACTCCTCTCACTGCTAGGAAAGGACGGCTAGAGTGCAAGAGGGTTAAAGTTCATGGAGCGAGTACTGCCAAAGTGAGGTTATCGAAAGGCTTTGCCGTGACCGTCCCATATAGAGGGATGTAGGCTCATTCAATGGGCGATTGCGGAGTACGGGTAAAGTGTACATCCTTTGCAGTATGAGTAAATCAATCTATTCGAATAGCCGTGCTCGTGGATAATGAGCGGCATGACAAGTTTCTCTTGTGGCTAGATTCATAAATTTCAAAATGATGGGTTGGTATGCATAATGATTTTGTGTGCTGGTGGACTCAACTTCTCGAGATGTGAGAAGGGGTAGACTCCCCAGAAAACCATGACGATCCGGAGGCGGGAAGTCATCCTTGGAATCATGATGGATGGTAGACAGAAAAGTCGCCGACTTAATATACTCTGGAACTAAAACTTGACCTGGCTAGATGATAGGTTTCTGAATGATTTACGAAAACTGACTCTATGCAAATAAACCACAGCCATCCCTCGAATGACCCTATCATGTGCATCATTCCGTGTTGGCTTGTTGAGTACGTTGGGTACTCACCCTTGCTATACGCACAAACCTTCAGATGGTGGGAACGAAGAATTAGAGGCCCCCTATGCTTATTGCCAGGAGGGCGAAGAAGAAGAAGGCGCCTACTAGGTCTTAGTCTCCAGTCGTTGCCTGTAGACGATCGACATGTTGCTGCCTTCCGTCTCGCTATCTTATCTAATCTCTATTTTGGTTGTATCCGGACCGTAGGTCCTCTTTGTAATGATATTGCCTTCGGGCCTATAATTGTAATACTTTTGGTGTAAGACTATTCGTGCACTTTGTACACGATAATTCGATCGTATTTCATGGGTACCAAACTAATCAATCCAGAAAATGGTACTATGAACACGAATGATTCCCGTCCTCAAAAACGGGGTCGACATCACCGGCGGTTGTCCATAGTCACGGGGAAGATGTTGTCCTGGTCCATCTCCGTGGCCGCGACGTTCACCATTGTCTTGGATCTGGAAGTTGGAATCCCAGGCGTGCCAAAAGCGTGTTGATGAGAATTTTTCCCACACGCGGCTGAAAGATCTGCTTAACTCCACTGCAGTCCAAAATTGGTCACCTTTGGTAATTGAGCGGGCGTGCCGGTTGGTTTGATCATGTAACCAACAAGAAACAAAAGATAGGCATTTGGTTAAGATTAGATCCTACTCGATCGGCTATGGATATTAATAAATATATAATTGCTATCCCAAAGCACGTTTAGACTAAGTGATTGGGATATATCGTAGCATACCAAGATAGTATAAATCACTTATATCTAAACGTATATTAGGATAATAATTATATATATTTATAGCCTAGCCGATGTCGTAGATCTAATGTAAATCGGCTAGTACTCCGATATATTTTATAAAAAGATATTAATCTAAACTAAATGCGTTAAACTAGGATCAATCGGATGTTAATGTAATTCAACGATTGATACCGAGCTTAACATAGTAAAATAGATTAATATCTTAATATAAAAGACAGTTCTAATACATCTAACGGTAATAATACATAAAAGATGATTAAAACAGTTAAGACCGGTGAAACCTCGTCACTATCTCTAAGATAAACATTGAGCCGAATAGATCTATATAATTCTAAAGGCGGCTTAATAGGTCGATTAGATGCGTGTTAAGTACCAAAAGAAGTATGAGATCTATTTAGACTAATGAGAATTTCTCGAGATGGTAGATACGCCATATAATCGAATCAACCCCTAGATCTAGCTCGTGCATTGTTATCTTGAAGGACATGCTAGCCGATCGAGAGATAGATCTAGATTATATGTCACATATGGTAAATTAAGCGGTTGCAACATCAAATCGAGTATCATGATGATGGAAGCACCGGCCTCGATACCACAAGCCGCTTGTAACAAGAAATTACCTTTCTGGAGATCAAAACCGATGAAGCCCAAGAACAAAGCAAGAACTCATCGAGAAAAAGTAAAAACATTAAAGATTGGCGATGTGTCGAAGTTGTATTGATGTGTATTCGATTGATTACAACAAGCCCTCGGGTCTTATTTATACCCGGTTACAACAACATCCGTGTAGATCACGGTTTCTATCTTATCTACTATTTATAGTACGACAACATCTGGGACGGAGTCCCATGCCGCGTTACAAAAGAAAAATCTACAAAATATCCTATTTTATAAATACAATTGTCGTTACGGGACCTTATCCATAGATGGCAATATCTGTAACGTCCTTTGGAAACCGAATCCAATAATTATCTCCAAGCTTTCTTTCCGGGATTGGCTCCACCTTCGATCTTCAATCGGAATCGGCTATCGGCTGTCCTGGTCCCACTCGGACTCAGCCGATTGGCTCCGTAGCCAATTCGGACTTAGCCGATGCGGCCTCTGTTTCCACAGATTGCACGTTTTCTCCAATTCCGCTTCGACCCTTGCTCCAAAGTTGAGAATTTGCTTACCAAATTTGGTCGTTAACAGTCGTTAACAGGTACACAGCTTCCTTCATGAAGTATGGTGAAACTTAACACCGTGGATGAATCCCGCACTCACTGCATGCTGCAAGTACGTGTGTGCATGGCTTATGAAGTAAATCGGGCTTTTGGCATGAACACAAACATGTTCCATTAGCTTTCAGTACACACTCTTGCATCATTCTCTTGCTGTTGATACCACGCCTTGATTTGTCCCTGCACCGAACTTCATACTTATGCTCCATCGTACCATGTGTTATTGCTCGATGATTCTGGGCCTTCTTTATACCCTCATCAATGTACTTCTTTATGTTGTCGGCATATATCAAACTATTGTCTGTCATGGATGGCCCAACTTCTATGAACCGATCCCTGAAGTACTTGCAAGTGTCATGCAAAATGAACTTAACGATGCCAACAAGTGGGAGAGCACGTGCGCCTCGCATGACCCAATTGTATATCTCCGCCAAGTTTGTGGTCATTATATCGTAGCACTAACCTTCCTTATCAAACAATAAAGCTCACTTCTCCTTTGGTTCCTTCTCAATTGTCAATTCTAGTGATCGGCAACATAATTTATAGGGTGCGCTAGTTCAAGGAGAGATGGTGACACAGATGTTTATACTTGTTCGGGCCCTCGGCGAGATAATACCTAATCCGGTTGTATGTGGATTGGATTTGTATCTGTGAGTGATCAATTCAGCTTACTCCCTTATTAAGGTTTCCAAGCCGTGGAGAGTTGCTAGGAGTCGCCCCATCTCGGGACCCCCCCCTCTTATATAGGATGATGGGGAGGGTTACAAAGTATCTAGTTGGTTGCAACTAAATCTTCCTATTTTATCTATAAAAGATAAGATGTGCATGATTCTCGAGATTTATATCTTCTCCCGGAAACCTCTCCTTGGATTACAAGTAAGCTACATGGGCTTAAGGCACTCGGCCCACCCCATGCTATATGGCACAAAAGCCCAATATGAGGTACCGGGTACCGTGTACCCCACATCAATCCATTCAGAAATTTTAGAAATTTCCGATGCTTTCCTCCTCTGCATTCATGGTGGATCACTCGTAAGATGACCAAATGCTTTTAGAGCATCATCACCTTCAAGCTGCGGCTTCGATCATTCTCATCTGTTTGCTTAACAGTCAACTCATCCAACTTTGTCCCATAACTCATTGAACTTCTTCCTGGTTTTGTGAACATAACCTCTTAAAAGGTCCATCAGACTCTTGTTCCTAAATTGTTTGTAGAAGTTAGCACCCATATGCCTCATATACCATCTGCTCCTAACATCATGCCACTTGGTTGCACCGTACTCAGAGTTGCCATGCTTCAAATATCAATAGCCCGCATCATGCCCACGTGTCAATCATATAGCAAGCAAACATCTAGTCTTCCCCTGAAAACGTGTCTCTTGACTCGTTTTAGGAACCAATACCAGTTGTTAGTGTTCTCACTCTCAACAAAAGTGTTATTCCCATGAACATCTATGGCTGTCAATAGTTGTCCTCCATATTTACTGGTTAGGAATGTGCCATCAATGCAAAGGATGGACCGATAGTGCACAAATGCCGGGATGCAAGCTGAAAAAAGAATAATGCTCTTTGTAGAATGCATGCATTGCGCTCGTCATTCTCGGGTGATGGATAGTGTTGAAGGTCAAAAATGGTGCTTGGGTTCACACACCTCACCTCATAAACAATTTTGCAAGACTTCTCTACCCTGAACTCTCTTTGTAGAGAAATAGCAAAACACTTTATCACCTCCTTCAAAATCTTCCAATTCGGCATGATGAGAATTCTGCATGACCTCATTCTTCTTATACTCCCACAACACGTAATGGCCCTCCGAGATAACAAGACGAGAAAAATCCTCGTTGCAAAAATCGAAGGCATAGAAGTATCCTTGTTAGACGATGCATATCCAACATCCTCCTCGTTCTCCTCGTCCTCCCTATCCATCGGATCCACCATACTACCAATCATCTCTCCTCGTCGGCCTTCCCGGTTTCTTTTACCCCGATTTCTTGCGGTTCAAGATTGTCTTGCCCTGTGACTTCCACTTCCATACTTCCCACATTACTAAGCATAATTGGTCCCTCGTCTTCCCCATACCCATATCCACTATGTTCTCCTTCTCGTACACACTGAACGAGAATGGCAAGTAAACAACATTCACATGCCATCTCAACATATCTTTTCCATGTATCGGTGCAATCCATAGGCATAAGTTCATAAATATAGCCTACGGTTTGACGGTTAACCATCTATAATCTATATCTATAACTATCTATAAAGCAAGTAGTGTTTCTACCCAAAATTTTCGTCCACCTCATTTTTTGCGAGAAAACCCCTTGAGTGTTTATAAAATTAACCCGATCCCCAATCTTGAAAAGAAAGGAGGGCTTGGATAAAAAAGACCTCCTACGCCCCTCCCGCCCCGTCCCCATCCGTGTCGCGCTGCGCCCTCCTCTCCCGTCCTTGCTCGGAGCTCCGCGCTGCGCTGTGCCCCTCTCCCGTCCCCATCCGCATCGTGCCCGACTTCACCGTTGCAACGCACGGGCACGATTACTAGTAACATATATTGTAATGTCATGGGTCTATGGATGTATTTTAAAGCCTCTCATCAACCAATTGCATACACCCCAAAACTCCTTTTGATGACCCTATCAATGCCCTTAGTCACTTACTTGAACTCACGAGATCTACCCCATTCGCTATATCTAACATTGCCTTCACCGTAATATAAGTCGAATATCTAGCATATTTGTTCATGCATTAAAGTCTCGTTACAATATATTAAACTAAACATGATTGCTAACTATGTTGCGACATGTATAACTAAATAAACATGTCATAAGGTTACTCAACATATATACATACTAGATCTACACCCCTAATATCGGATTTTACTACCACTACAAAATTTCTATACTAATTAATAACTAGTAATTATATTGTCTCTACTAATACAAATGTGTTGAAATGTTGAGGGATAAAAAATTACCTACGATCGACCACGCAATCCGGTAGGGCTTCGTCGTTTCCTTCTTACCCCTTCCCTTTACTCCTCTTTCTTTTTTATGAAATTTTGCAGAATAAAATAAGATTTTTTGAAGTGGAGGGGTGGCTTTTATAGCATTGGTGAATACATTGTCGTCCTCTCCCGAGGCGGAGAATGTCATTTTACGACGGCACCCTCTCGGGAGGGGACGAAGCCGTGCACATTTTGCGGCGGCCCCTCCGACGATAAATTGCCGTAGGAAGCACAAAATTGCGGCGCACCCTCCTTCGCCCGCCACATCATATTTCTCGTCTTCTCCTAGAACGATTTATATGTCTCGTCCTACATGAGGGCGAATGAGGGCGAGTGGAGTATGTTTTTGTAAACTTTTATTCTGGTATTTATTTTTGAAAAAAAATCTTTTAAAAAATATAAAAAATATAAAAATCAACTAACCTCCGCCCGCTATAATAAATATCCTCCACCCGAACCAACCTTCCCTCACCGACCCAAACCGCGACCCGCTAAGCCGACCGCCTCTTCGTGGGCCCCACACCATCGAGACTCCTCGCCTCGCCTCGTCACCAACGCGTTATTAACGAGGCGCTAATCCGTCCGCCTCTCCCCCTCTTTCCCCACCGCCTCCCCACCCCGCGACCCTCCTCCCCTCGCGCGATCGCACGCACGGCCGCCGCCGCCGCCGCACCCAGCCATGGCGGACGTCGCCGCGGACCGGACTCCCGCGGCCGAGCAGGAGGAGGCGCGGCCGCCCTCATCCGCGGCCGCGGCGGCGGCGGAGGAGGACGAGGAGGAGGAGGAAGGGGACGTTTGCCGGATCTGCCGTAACCCGGGGACGACGAGCATCCGCTTCGGTACCCGTGCGCCTGCAGCGGCAGCATCAAGTTCGTGCACCAGGACTGCCTCCTCCAGTGGCTTGACCACAGCAACTCGCGCCAGTGCGAGGTACGGAACCCTCGGTCGCTTTAGGGCCTTGTTTTGTCTCGATTGGGCGGTGGAATCGAACGATTGGATGCTAATCCGGTGCATTGCTCGCTAATTTCTGGTGAATTTTGCCGTGTCATATGTAGCTGGTGGTTGTAATAGGTCAGCATCACTTCGCGCTGGATAGGGGCAAGTGATAAGAATGGTACCTTTTATGGTCGAGAGAGGTTTCTACGGCTCTAAGATGATATAATTTGTGGAATAGGGTTTGAGAACCGTGTTGAGACATTGTTTTATTTGGATTATTCTGCAAGGCTGCTTAGCTTTATTGATTTTATTTCGTACAACATTAGCTAGTTTCAGATATTTCTCGGCAATCACATTTACAGATGTAAAGCTTAGTAGTGACAAGATTTTCTACCTGTTATTGCAAGAGATTGAAAACTAGCACATTATTTAGCTTGCGAAGAATCTACATCTTGGGTCTGTTCATAATCTTGACGGACCAGTTAGGTTTAGATTGATAGATGCCGGGACTTAGTGCCTAGTTTGCATAAAAAGAGGACATTGCTATTCTTTTCTCCTTTTGTTTTGCTTATCTCAACAGTTTGCAACTTTGCTTAGGTAATTTTTCAAACTATGTGTGTGTATGCTTTGCAGGTTTGCAAACATGCTTTCTCTTTTTCGCCTGTCTATGCTTACAATGCTCCATCAAGACTACCCTTCAAAGAACTTATTGTTGGTGTTGGGATGAAAGCGTGCCATGTGCTTCAGTTTGTCCTCCGGCTTGCCTTTGTTCTTTCAGTTTGGCTCATGATTATCCCTTTATCACTTACTGGATATGGAGGTTAACATTTGTGAGAAGTCTTGGTGAAGCACAGAGGCTATTCTTGAGTCATATCAGCGCTCAGTTGATCCTAAGTGACTGTTTACATGGTTTTCTTCTCTCAGCTATTATTGTCCTTATATTTCTTGGAGCTACATCTTTAAGGGACTATATAAGACACTTGCGGGAACTTGGAGGACATGATGCTGAGAGGGATGATGGGGGCCGTGAAAGGCATGGTGCACGAGCTGTCAGAAGGTTACCTGGCCCTAATAACAGGGTTCCTGCTGCAGATGGAAATGTTGACGAATTAGCAGAAGCCCAAGGACTTGGTGCTGGTGAACTTTTGAGAAGAAATGCAGAAAATGTTGCTGCTCGATTAGAACGACTTGAAGCTCAAGTCGAGCAGATGCTAGATGGTTTGGATGATGCAGATGGTGCAGAGGATGTTCCTTTTGATGAACTTGTAGGCATGCAAGGCCCTGTTTTCCACTTGGTTGAGAACGCAATAACAGTAAGGATTTTGCTTTCCTGCCCCACAACATTTGTTCTTGTTTTTCGATGAACTGTATGGCATTGCCATGCTGTTCCCGAACGCTTCTTGCTTCTTACGAGACCAATTTTGAAATGATAAATATTGTTGAATCTGCTACAGAACTACACACTGCTTCCCAAACTGGCTTTGCATAGTTTATATTGGTTTATTCATTTGACGTGATGCTCAACACTGTTGCACATTATGTGCTTATTTTGCTAATTTTGCCATTTTTCTTCCTCTTTTGCTTATTCAAGGCTGTTGTTATTTCTGACTACTAAAAATGCCATGAATGGCCTGAGGGAGTCTTTCTATATCTTCAAAAGCTTGTATGATGCCAATAGTGTGGGATGTGCTAGAGTGTGTTCATTCCTGTATGATGCCAATAGTGTGGCATGCCACTTGGTCTTTTCAAGTTCTTGCTACAGCTGTGCTGTGTCCTAGAGAGTGTTCATTCCTGTATTTTTTTACTCTAACAGGCGTATATTTTCTCCAGGTTCTGGCCAGCAATGCTATATTCCTCATTGTTGTGATCTTTGTACCATTCTCATTGGGAAGGATTGTCCTGTACTATCTATCATGGTTCTTCTCTTCAGCCTCTAGTCCTATGCTGGCAAGAATGATGCCCTTTACTGAAACTGCTATTTCATTGGCTAATGATACATTGAAGAGTGCTCTTAATGCTGTGAAGAACTTATCTGCTGACAGTCATAATGAAGGTGTCATTGGTCATGTCATTGAGGTGGTTACTCAATCCTTGAAGATAAATGCCACTGGTCTTACTGTAATGCAGGCCACTGGGAAGAGCAGTCTGATAAAAGGAACTGCTATTGGCTCGTCTTATCTTTCTGATCTGACAACTCTTGCTGTGGGATATATGTTTATCTTTTGCCTTGTGTTTTTGTACATTGGATCATTGGCTTTACTGCGGTATGCTAGGGGAGAACGTTTCACCATTGGGAGGCTCTATGGTATAGCTACCATTTTAGAGGCTATCCCATCTCTGTGCAGGCAGTTCTTTGCTGGAATGAAGCATCTCATGACTATGGTCAAAGTTGCATTCCTTTTGGTGATCGAACTTGGCGTCTTTCCCCTTATGTGCGGTTGGTGGCTTGATGTATGCACCTTAAAGATGCTAGGTGCAACAATTGCTCAAAGAGTTGAATTCTTCACAATGTCACCCTTGGCAAGCTCCTCTATCCATTGGCTTGTTGGGATTATATATATGCTTCAAATAAGCATATTCGTCAGCCTTCTTCGAGGGTATTACTCAATCCTTTTTCTAGTTCCATTATCAGATTTGTAAATTCTCATGGATCTTGACTTTCTATGATAGGTGCTGCGTAATGGAGTTCTTTATTTTTGCGGGACCCTGCCGATCCAAATTACAATCCGTTTAGGGACTTGATTGATGATCCTGTGCATAAACATGCCCGGCGAGTTCTTCTGTCTGTTGCTGTGTATGGAAGCTTGATTGTGATGCTTGTCTTCTTACCTGTCAAACTGGCCATGCGAGTAGCTCCGTCGATTTTCCTCTGGACATCACGTGAGTAAAATCATCTGTGTATATATTTTTTTATTTTGTTCTTTTTTTCATTTTAGTTTTTAAACCTACATAATGTTGTGGATTTTGCAGCATTTTTGACCCATTTACAGAGATCCCAGTTGATGTGCTTCTGTTCCAAATATGCATCCCGTTTGCAATTGAGCATTTCAAGCCTCGTGCGACAATTAAAGCACTTCTGCATCATTGGTTTGCTGCTGTTGGTTGGGCATTAGGCTTAACTGATTTTTTACTGCCAAGGCATGAAGAAAATGGTGGGCAAGAGAACTGGAATGGTAGAGCAGGTAGAGATAGGGTACATGGTGGCCGGGAAATGGTTGCCCCACAGCTAGAGCAGCGTATGATACAACATGTTGCTGATAATCAGAATGGCAGGGGTAATGCCAATGACAGTAACGAGGTTGCTGAAGAATCTGATGTTGATGACCAGGGAGATTCAGAGTAAGTATAATATCTAGATATGTGTAAAAGAGTAACTATTTTTTGTGTATATGCTTAAACTTGCACGCATTATACTATTATCTCATATGTTAAAGTGACTACACTGGTTTGAATATAATTGAGTAACGATTCAAATGGTAGTAAATTGTAAATACAAAAAGTAATTATTGTCTCTTAATGTTCACATCTTCTATTAAATTGTAAATATAAAAAGTAAATATGGTGTTTATTGTTCCCTCGATGTTCGTATATTTTATTTAGAAAAATCTAGAAGTCATAGTCAAGGACTCAAGATATTATTTTGCATATATAGCATTATTATATAATTTCCTATGTCGTATAGTATCTTGAACTAGCTCAACTATATGATCTTTTTCAAGGTATGGTTTTGTCCTTCGGATTGTGCTCTTGCTTGTACTGGCATGGATGACTCTGCTGATATTCAATGCTGGAATGATTGTTATTCCAATCTCACTCGGTCGTTTGGTTTTTGAGGCTATTCCGCGCCTGCCAATCACACATGGCATCAAGTGCAATGGTAATTTGCTGATGTTAATATGTTCAATTATTTTTTTGCTTGATAGCTTTCCATGTTTACGATATTGGTTATCTACATACTTGCTAACACCGTGGTAAATTGTTTCTCTTTGTTAGATTTATTCTCTTTCAGCGTTGGATGTTATATTATCTGGAGTGCAGCAGCTGGAACCAGGTATGCAATCGATTACATTCGATCACGACGACTGGCCTTCCTAGTGCAACAAATCTGCAAGTGGTGCTCTATTGTTGTGAAGAGTTCTGCTCTCCTGTCAATATGGGTAAATCATCTGGGCTGAATTTCTTTTTCTGTATTTATGGCTTTAAGCTTACTGAACTGTGGCTGAAGAGTGTAAAGTCCTTTAACTAGAAGTTGTTCTATAGTTTATGGGTACTTTTGGAGGCTACCTAAATCTAACAAGAAACATTATATCCTTTTCAGATCTTTGTTATTCCTGTGCTGATTGGACTCCTGTTTGAGTTGCTGGTCATTGTACCCATGAGGGTTCCTATTGATGAGAGCCCGGTTTTCCTGTTGTATCAGGATTGGGCTCTTGGATTAATATTCTTAAAAATATGGACTAGGCTGGTAAGATTACACAAATTGTGATCATTTTGTCACCTCAGTTAATTTGTTGATTGTGCTCGTTAGAGGTCATTGAAGTGGATTTGTGCTGATCATTTGGCTTGCATACTGTTTCCAGGTTATGTTGGATCAAATGGCACCTTTGGTTGATGAAAGCTGGAGGATGAAGTTTGAGAGGGTTAGAGAGGATGGCTTCTCCCGTTTAAGAGGTCTATGGGTCCTGCATGAAATCATAATGCCTATCGTCACCAAGCTCCTTACAGCTCTCTGCGTTCCATATGTTCTTGCAAGGGGTATCTTCCCAGTGCTTGGTTACCCACTCATTGTGAACTCAGCGGTCTACCGATTCGCGTGGCTTGGCTGCCTGATATTCAGCGCTCTGTTCTTCTGTGGCAAGAGATTCCATGTTTGGTTCACCAATCTCCACAATTCCATTAGGGATGACCGGTATCTGATTGGGCGGAGGCTGCACAACTTTGGTGAGGACTCACCCCATTCGAGTGAACCTGGGACAACTACAGTATCTGACGATGATGAACACGAGCAAGCGCTGATTCCACGGGATCAGGAAGGAGAGCTGGGGCTGAGGTTCAGGCGCCATATCATGCGTGGAAACCAACAACCAAGGATGGCTGCATAAGCAGGGACGAGTTTTTCGACAAAGCAAGGGGCATATCCACGATCTGACTTTTCTGCCCTGGAGCTTCTGCTTGTGGTTAGTAATCCGCATTGTAGAGTGAAATGAGTCCGTCAGTTAGTGCTAGGAAAAGTAAGAATTGTTGTACAACAAAGTCCAAGGAAAGAACAGCTCAAGAAAAAAGAATGCACGCCAGAAAACTCATGGTAAGCTCACTTCCCTGTGGCCATGTTTGCTGACTGTAAATATAGACAAACTAGCCCACACAATTTATTGTGGTTCTGATATGTAATGGACAATGAATTACTCCTACAGTAGTACATCAAGGCGGATGGTAGCTAGGGTTGGTAGACGATATTGTCCACACTTCTTTTCTTGTGAACTTTTTTTTGTACCGTCTGCTGACAAGGCGGGCACACAGCAGCGGGGAGGGGAACTTGTCCGTTGACTGACTCGGAAGTCGGAAAATGCAAGTAAACTTCGCCTGCATTTGTTCGCATCGACATCGCCAAGGAACATCAAAATAAACACTGGCTGTTTTTGTATTTTGATGATTTGGCCTTGGCGGGGATCCGGGATTGAAAGAGCAAGCTCTGACCTGCCTAGCAGCCGACTCGGAATGCAGAAAATAGAACAACTTGGGGATTTCATCGTCGTCATCGCATCCGAAATCCCTTGGCAATTGAACGCACGTATGCAATATCGAGGGATGGCACGCGGCTGAAAGATTCGCGCCGCGGCCACTTCACGCAATCCCTTTGAGCAAAGCATTTCTCATCCAATGTATGAATCTAATTCTTCTCGTAGTTCATCTTATAACTGGACTTGCCTACTTTGTTACATGGATCACAAGTCTTGGCAGATCCAGATTCCAGAATGGTTAAAAAATGTTCTTCAAATTCGAACAGGCTCGTATTTCCTCTATAAAAAAAAGACATCAATCTCGGCTTGTTTGGTTAGGAGGTGTTTGAGAGAGAAAATAGGAGTTTAGGAGTAAAAGCAAAAGTTCGGTTGGAGGACCAGGAATTGGGATGGAGAATTAATTGATCCAATTTTCACCAATTCATTTTTGAGAGGGTGAGGAATTAGGATGGAGAATTAATTGATCCAACTTTTACCAATTCATTTTTGCAGAGGGTGGTAATTGAGTGGGAATTATGTTTTTAAGTAAAAAATAAATACATCTTAATGTTTATCATGACTTATGATATAATTTCTTACTTTAAAATTTACATATCAAACAGAAGATATGAATTCATTTCTAAAGATTTTCTATTTCTCTCTAGCAACCAAACAAAGAATTGGGATAAAAAATAAAATTTTCAGATTAATTCTCTTCATCAACTCTCGCAATTAATTTCCGTGTCTCTTTTCAATTATTGCTAAACGAGCAAACTAGGTAAAAATTTGGCAAAGAATCTGAACATTATTATTTTAGATGATGTCAAATAGAGCTCTATTTAGGTTTTCTTTAGACCGAGAAAGTAAATGCCTAAGAGCATCCACAGCAGATATCCTTATTCATCCCCTAAACCCAAATTTAGATATTTTTATGAAAAAACTATCTACAGTAGATCATCATTTTCATCATTCTAAAATAGCATCCCAAATCACAGCTCCCGGTCACCCAAACCCAGGGTACCGATTCGGTCCCCTATCCCCCGAGCCGACAGTCCTTTTCTGTCTCCCACGCGCGTCGAGAGTCCATTTCCTATCTCCCGCGCGAGGAAATATTGGCGCGTTTTGTTTCTTCCTCTCCGCCGGTGGCGACGTGCGGCGACGCCCTGTGCCCAAATCTTTGTCGCGTCATCCCCTCGTGCGTCGCCTACCTCTCCGCCCCCACCTCCGCTACGACGTGCCGGCCCATCTTCCCCTCCTGCGCCGCCAAAATCTCCGCCGCCCACCTCTCCGTCGCGCCGCGCAGTATATCTGCACCTCCCGCTACGCCCAACTCTCCGCCACCCATCTTCCCTTCTGCGTCGCCCACCTCTCCCCCCCAACATCCGCCGAATGTGCGTCGGCCCCGGCCGCGCACCGCCGCCACCCGCAAGCAGAAGAAGCTGCAAAAACCCACCAAAACCCTCGCCAAGAACCCCACCAATCCCGTCTTCACGACGGCGACGAACACGAAGAAGAAGAAGCTCAAGCAGAAGAAGTCGTCCCCCGCCAAGGCGGACCAATCCGCGCGCCGTCCTCCCGTCGGCCGAGATGCCCCTGGCGCGGCAGCTGGGTTCCTCCTCCGCGGCTTCGAGCGTGCGCCAAGATGCGCCTCTCTCGCTCGAGCTCGACGCCTACTCCGGTAAACCCTACCTACACGAGAGATGCTTCTTGGGCCCATGAATGATTATCAACTTTGTTGGTGGAATCCATTGTTGATTTGCGGAGGAATGCTTCTTGGTTTTGTTAAGCATGGATGGGTGGTGATTACCATAGTTTCTTGCTTTCCGTAAAGAACCTAGAGCTCAATTTCTGCTGTCATTTCTTTTTTACTATAACTAAAGTTTAGTACCCACTATACTTGCTTGTCTCCAATATGGTGCCCAAGAACTTGCTTTGCGGTTGTCTGCTAGAATCACTAAAATATTTGATACTCTTTGGGCATTGTTTCAAGGGTTTGATAAGCATTTGTATTTTAAAATTTTATATTCTATTAGAGGTCCAAACATAAAATTTGCACTTCCTTAACATATGAAGGATTGCTGTAACCTTGCAGTGTGTTCATTAATTATTTTTTTGTTTTAAAAAATGCAGAGATGGCAGGGCAGGTTTCGTGGTGTACTTCGAGCGGCTATACACCAAATGATTATCCTTCAGAAGCAGTATGTAGATGTCTAAATGCTTCTATATTCCTCCATAATTGTTGATGTAGTTTTCTCTTTTGTAAACAGGGTCCAACAGTGAAAGAAAAAAATTTATGTTATGTGGGTTTTATTATCGATGGCGATGACAAGTTTCTTCTATGCAGGAATGGGCTGCAAGGCTATTATTGGAACAATCATCTGCTGTGAAGTGCCCTTCAATATCATACCATTTAGTGGGGACCAAGAAGATTCAACAAGAATTAGAAAGACCTAATGTTCTTGAAAGGTGATTTGGTTTTTTAGTACCAAATGATAAAATACACCTGAATTTGTTGTCATATGAAGATACATAACTTCATATCCTCCCATAGAGAACAAGAAGTACAAGAAGTAAAAGAATGGAGAAGTACAAGAAGCCTCCCCACGAGTGAGTGACATAGGAACCAAAGCCTGTCCCAACAATGCGGTGCCAAGCGGGACCATATGTTGTGCCGAATTTCTACAAGTAAATGAATGTATATTCAGTTAACAATAATATTCTAAACATTAGCACACTTACGCGTGGTAACTAGCCGACCATCGAAACACATATTAGAACCACTTTTATATAGCCGTTTAAGTGTATTGTCGGCTCATAGTTACAAGAGCATGTATTTTGAGCAATCGGTTGCAAAGCATGTATGAAATAGATTTATAGACATACGGGCTCGAACTTTTTCTGTGGATCTGAACAAACCGATTGGCAAATATGATTAGTAATTCCACAGCGATCGACATGTTCCTAGGCCGACATGCTCCTCGGCCGCAGGAAGCAATGGGCCAGCCGCAGTGGCCCATTTTTTAATTTTGATTTGGGGTACAAGATGGATGATCCGTTGTACACAACACATATATGGGTACCCTATTTACTATTAATCCAATATAGGATACAGGATTTGGTTCATCTGCTGCTGTGGATGCTCTAATGATCACTACTAGTAACAACTAGCAAAGTCGTCTCGTTCGTCTAGGTCATTCGTCAACTCAGCTCCCCTCCTGTTCCCCTCTCCTGCTCCTCCATCCACGCGCCAATCCATGTCGATACAAGGGCAGTGTTAGAAGTAGAGATATGTATGGTTAGAGATAAGAGTCAAATTAAATTATAGAGATGATATAAAGTCCTAGAGATAGAATCCTAGAGATAAGATAGAGTCCTAGAGATATAATCCTAGAGATAAATCCATCTTAACTTATCTTGTACTTTAAGTTTCTACCTCATATGTACTTCTATATATACCCCACGAGAGGGTCAACGTAATACATCAGAATACAATAGAATAGATTTTTCACATGGTATCAGAGCCTTAGACCAACGTTCTTAGCCTCTCGTGTCGCCCTAGGGAGATGACATTAATCCTATAATCTTCTTGGGACGTCGCATCGATTACCTACCATATTTATATAGTCGCGTCGGCTACCCATATTTATATAGTTTAGTTTAGCAAATTAGCATTAGATTAGATATGTTTTCAATTAGCCAAATAAAATCCGATGACATCATCATCGGCCTCGGAGCACGTCGAAGACCGTCGGAGCAGCCACAGAAGTCGCCAAGCCACCTGGTGCACACGACGCTCATCGTTGCCGGCACCAAGCTAGCCGACCGGCCGTAGGCAGCCACCAGCACGCTCCTCGGCGTCGGCGACAACATCATCACCATCTACATCACGCACAACCCACGTGTCGCGCCGAGTCTTTCACGTTGATCGACTTCACCAAGCTCCTCTACATCATCAACATACTCGTCTCCGCCGAGATTATATCACCAGTGGTCTTCATCAACATAGTAATATGCCACCGCCACTTCGTCCACATGGATGGACACCAGTGCATCCTCTGATAGATTAATCTGCAAGATGTTTCATCGATGACATCGACCGCGTCCTCTACGACGGCAACGACCGCGTCACTGACGACGGGATCGACCACGTCAACTACGATAGCAACAACTGCATCAATCCGGCATCACTACTGTGGTGACCTCTTATACGGCACAGAAGGACCAACCAAAATGATGGTCTCATCGCCAACGACGTCCTCTGACGTTTGCAAGACGTCCTCAACAGCATCCCCTGACACTTATAAGGTGTAAGATGCTAATAATTGCAGTTTTTTTCCGCCTTCGGCTATTTGCGGATCCATCAACTACCATGACTACCACAACCATGACTACTACATGATCGGCTACATCGACAAACGTCAACAACAAAAATCATCTACAGTAACTCCAGTCAAAGCGTCCGTGTCATCGCTATCGTCCGTGACACTCCCGCTATGACTGCGGGAGGGTCATCGCTATCGTCCGTGACACTCCCGTTATGACTGTAGGAGGAAATAGAGGAGAGTCAAGGGACGACACCGAAGGGGACGCAGACACCAGGTGGAGGACCGTTCATCAGAGATGCAATCGATGATGGTGAGTCGAAGAAGATGAAGAAACGAAGATTTCAAATTCGGTCGCAATCGTTCGCTTCACTCATGTTACGGCCGAGGGAAATGTTAGAAGTAGAGATATGTATGATTAGAGATAAGAGTCAAATTAAATTATAGAGATGAGATAAAGTAGAATCCTAGAGATAAGATAGAAGATATAATTCTAGAGATAAATCCATCTTTAACTTATCTTGTACTTCAAGTTTCTACCTCATATGTACTCCTATATATACCCCACGAGAGGGTCAACGTAATACATCAAAATACAATAGAATAGATTTTTCACAGGCAGGTCCTCGAAGTCAGAGGTGGTGCCCTGAGATTTTTTTCCTCGCTCAATTCCGAACCCGAATTTGGCGGCGGCTCACCTGTGTTCTTTTTTTTGTCCATCCATCGATCACTTGGGTGCGGGAAGGCGTGGACACGGAGTTCTTCACACGGCGGGATCCCTACGTACTACGACACCACCAAGTTTCGCACTGCACTGCACCGTAAGCCCCTCCGCCGCCGCGTCTCCCTCCCGCTACCCCCATACACCGGTGTAGAAATTGTCGAGAAATAGTCCACGCGGGATTTGAGCCGTGGATCGTGAATACGCTCGGAATTGGGGTAGCGGCAAGAGGAACCGCCGGGGTTTGAGCTTTGAATCGTGAACGAACCCCGGGATTTCGAACCTTGTGTTGTTTTGTTGTTGTCAATGCTGTTGTTTGTTGCCTTTCGGGCGCACTCATTCGATTGGCTCGAGTTATTGGGCCAAACATGTCGTTATTCCCAAGGTGGGGGTGGCCGGTATAATGTGTGGCGAAAACGCAAAAAAAACAATCTTCTCTCCCGTCCGTTGGATGAGGATCGTGTAGTTCTGGTGAAGAGTTTCCAAGGTTACACCAATAGTCGGGTTTCCACCTGATATGTTTCAATAACGTGGGGTGTGTCTCTTCCTTTGTTAATGAGGATGAGGTTGCTCAGTTTTGCTTTGAAACAGCAATGGCGAATTGGTCAAACTTGGACTAATTAGCTGAATAACTTGTTGTATCTTGTTGACTATTTCTCAGTTTCTATGCGGACACCGGACCGTATATTTGATACGCCCATAATGTTTAGCTTGTTCATTACAAAATTATATGTGGAATTATGCCGAGATTGGAGGTACTGATACATTTTCCTTCGTGTTAGGCCTTCCATATAAAGGCAGTCCTATACACTAGTGGTATCCGCTACTTATCGCTTCTCAGCTCCATTACCTTCACTCTTTCTTTTTCTCAAAAACAGGCAAATATTTTGTGTGTCATTTTAATAATAGAAAGATTAAAAAAAAGCAAAAGTAAAGGTCAACACCACTCTTTGCCTAGTATTGCTTGTTCACAACAACAGAATAACAAAAGTACCCTTGCTAGTGAGTGGGATTTAGGAACTAGGAGCGGTTTCTTAGCATACTATGATGATTAGCCATAAGCCCATAACACAAGTTTGTTTTTAAGGTAAGGAAGTTACCGTAATACGTGGTACGAAAAGGAAATTCTAAACCATGTTACCTTATCAGAATTTAATTGCTATCAGTACAAGGCTAATAATTAGCAATTGGGATTGTAATCTTGTTCCCTTCTGTAAAGTCTGCCAACTAGTGACATTTGTTGAGTAGTGCTTTCATGCTTTCGGAAAAAATGTCACAAATGGAAAGGAAAAGGGTTGCTAATAAGAATTCCAATCTTTCTGGTTTAGAAGTTGAGAAACTCAACCTTTTTGTGAAATGTGAAAATTGCCACATGCCCACATCCTAGCCTTAGAAACCCCAGCAAGGAGTTTAGTAGGTTATGTGACTTTTAGAGGAGTGTGCAGTTAAGATCCAATTTTTGTGTTCTTCAATCTGCTTGAGTGCTGAAGAATGTTTTTTTCTTTTCACCTATCTTACAAGTACTGTTTGCAACTGAAAATTCAGGCACTAGCTATCCTAAAGAGCATTTTATTATGATACAAACTTTGACTTATATAGTTGTTGTCAGAAAAATTTCCAAATACGGAGACATGTTTTTATTCAACTTCCAAGGGGTTCTTAGCTCTGTACAGGAGTATGTAATAATGGAATCAATCACCCAGTACCCTTTACTGAGTGGAGTCTAGGATAATATTAATCTTGCTGATATTTTATATCCATAAACTTCTTATATTTTCTAATACAAGCATCCTTCTGCTAAATTGAGCTTCATCGCACTACTTTCTCTATTCTCTACCACAATCTAGTGCTATACATTTTTTATATGAATATGATGTCGCTGCCAGATGGGGGAAGGAACCCTACTTTTGATGAGAAAGTTTCATATACCTCTCATTGAGGGGCTTCGTGAGCTGACCATTTATGTGTTGAACAGCAACACACTCACCCGTGATGACTTCATTGGCGATGGCAGGTTTGTGGACCATAATTACGCCCATTTCGTGATTATTGTTCTCAAATAACTGTCCACTGAGCCTTTTTGTAGGGTGCAGCTGCATGTGCTTACGTGTGGCTACGATGACGCCTCATGGCCTCTCCAGACACGTCATAAGAGGTAGTCGTATTTCTTTTACCTTGAGCTCATTGCACTTGTGAACTTCCTGATAGTAGTGTATCTTCAGGTCTGCTGGGGAAGTGACGCTTATTATGCATTTTGATGTTTCAGCAATGGTGAGAGACTGGTTAATCTTTGCTGCCCTATTCTTGTTGATATGGCATTGCCTCACGTGTTTTCTTATGTGCAACAGAAGAATAAGCCGGGTAAAATTGCTGCCACACCAACCATCCATTTTGTTCCTCCAGTGCCAGCGCCAGCAGTACCATATGTTGCCCCCTCACCTTCATACACACTACCTACCCTGCAGTATCGCGTACCAAGCCTATCCTACTACCTATGTCATATCCTACTTCAGCATACCCACATGCATCATCAAACAAGTTTCTCGACTTAATTCAGGTGAACTTTGGATCACGACACGTGGGCTTATCGCTCATGGAGCTCACATGTTGGAGGGTATGCCGCATGCTCAGCATCGCAAGCTAGTAGAGGACAAACATACCCACATGGTAAGATCTGGCTGAGCAGAAATGAATTCATCCCTTCGTGTAGCATTAATCGAGAACTAATATGGTAATTAATCTCTTTTTACCGTGATGGATCTTATGCAACGCCCTATCCTGCAACTTATCCACCAGCACCATATGGAGATGGCACACTTGGTGGACTGAAGTTGTCCACATACAAAAGCAAGTAAGCACCAAGTGATGATCAGTTTTGAAATTCATCCAGGTATCCAGCCTTCATCATCCAGTTAATTGAAACAAAGGAAATCATTCCTGAAGTGATTCATGTCAACATCTTAGCAACCTATGGTAGTAGTTACCATCTGGTATGTTTACACCCGCTAAAAATATCCTCCACCCGAACCAACCTTCCCCTCACTGACCCAAACCGCGACCCGATAAGCCGACCGCCTCTTCGTGGGCCCCGCACCACAGGGACTCCTCTCCTCGCCTCGCCTTCGTCACCAACGCGTTATTAACGAGGCGCTAACCGCCTCTTCCCCTCCTTCCCCACCGCCTCCCCACCCAGCCATGGCGGACGTCGCCGCGGACCGGCCTCCCGCGGCCGAGCAGGAGGAGGCGCGGCCGCCTTCATCCGCGCGCGCGGCGGCGGCGGCGGAGGAGGAGGAGGAAGGGGACGTGTGTCGGATCTGCCGTTACCCGGGGAAGACGAGCATCCGCTCCGGTACCCGTGCGCCTGCAGCGGCAGCATTAAGTTCGTGCACCAGGACTGCCTGCTCCAGTGGCTCGACCACAGCAACTCGCGCCAGTGCGAGGTACGGAACCCTCGGTCGCTTTAGGGCCTTGGTTTGTCTCGATTGCGCGGTAGAATCGAACGATTGGATGCTAATCCGGTGCATTGCTTGCTAATTTCTGGTGAGTTTTTCCGTGTTGTATGTAGCTGGTGGTTGTAATAGGTCAGCATCACTTCGCGCTGGATAGGGGCAAGTGATAAGAATGGTACCTTTTATGGTCGAGAGAGGTTTCTACGGCTAAGATGATAGAATTTGTGGAGGGTTTGAGAACCGTGTGGAGACATTGTTTTATTTAAATTATTCTGCAAGGCTTGCTTAGCTATATTGATTTGATTTCGTACAACATTAGCCAGTTTCAGATATTTCTCTGCAATCACATTTACAGATGTAAAGCTTAGTAGTGACAAGATTTTCTACCTGTTATTGCAAGAGATTAAAACTAGCACATTATTTAGCTTGCGAAGAATCTACATCTTGGATCTGTTCATAATCTTGACGGACCAGTTAGGTTTAGATTGATAGATGCCGGGACTTGGTGCCTCAGTTTGCATGAAAAAGAGGGCATTGCTATTCTTTTCTCCTTTTGTTTTGCTTACCTCAACAGTTTGCAACTTTGCTTAGGTAATTTTTCAAACTATGTGTTTGTATGCTTTTCAGGTTTGCAAACATGCATTCTCTTTTTCGCCCGTCTATGCTGACAATGCTCCATCAAGACTCCCCTTCCAAGAACTTATTGTTGGTTTTGGGATGAAAGCGTGCCATGTGCTTCAGTTTGTCCTCCGGCTTGCCTTTGTTCTTTCAGTTTGGCTCATGATTATCCCCTTTATCACTTACTGGATATGGAGGTTAACATTTGTGAGAAGTCTTGGTGAAGCACAGAGGCTATTCTTGAGTCATATCAGCGCTCAGTTGATCCTAAGTGACTGTTTACATGGTTTTCTTCTCTCAGCTATCATTGTCCTTATATTTCTTGGAGCTACCTCTTTAAGGGACTATATTAGACACTTGCGGGAACTTGGAGGACATGATGCTGAGAGGGATGATGGAGGCCGTGAAAGGCATGGTGCACGAGCTGTCAGAAGGTTACCTGGCCCTAATAACAGGGTTCCTGCTGCAGATGGAAATGTTGACGAATTAGCAGAAGCCCAAGGACTTGGTGCTGGTGAACTTTTGAGAAGAAATGAAGAAAATGTTGCTGCTCGATTCGAACGACTTGAAGCTCAGGTCGAGCAGATGCTAGATGGTTTGGATGAACTTGTAGGCATGCAAGGCCCTGTTTTCCACTTGGTTGAGGGCGCAATAACAGTAAGGATTTTGCTTTCCTGCCCCCACAACATTTGTTCTTGTTTTTTCGATGAACTGTATGGCATTGCCATGCTGTTCCCGAACGCTTCTTGCTTCTTACGAGACCAATTTTGGAATGATAAATATTGTTGAATCTGCTACAGAACTACACACTGCTTCCCAAACTGGCTTTCCATAGTTTATATTGGTTTATTCATTTGACGTGATGTTCAACACTGTTGCACATTATGTGCTTATTTTGCTAATTTTGCCAGTTTTGTTTCCTTCCTCTTTTGCTTATTCAAGGCTGTTTGTTATTTCTGACTACTAAAAAAATGCCATGAATGGCCTGAGGGAGTCTTTCTATATCTTCATTTCAAAAGCTTGTATGATGCCAATAGTGTGGGATGTGCTAGTGTGTGTTCATTCCTGTATGATGCCAATAGTGTGGCATGCCACTTGGTCTTTTCAAGTTCTTGCTACAGCTGTGGTGTGTCCTAGAGAGGGTTCATTCCTGTTTTTTTTTACTCTAACAGGCGTATATTTTCTCCAGGTTCTGGCCAGCAATGCTATATTCCTCATTGTTGTGATCTTTGTACCATTCTCATTGGGAAGGATTATCCTGTACTATCTATCATGGTTCTTCTCTTCAGCCTCTAGTCCTATGCTGGCAAGAATGATGCCATTTACTGAAACTGCTATTTCATTGGCTAATAATACATTGAAAAGTGCTCTTAATGCTGTGAAGAACTTATCTGCTGATAGCCATAATGAAGGTGTCATTGGTCATGTCATTGAGGTGGTTACTCAATCCTTGAAGATAAATGCCACTGGTCTTACTGTAATGCAGGCCACTGGGAAGAGCAGTCTGATAAAAGGAACTGTTATTAGCTCGTCTTATCTTTCTGATCTGACAACTCTTGCTGTGGGATATATGTTTATCTTTTGCCTTGTGTACATTGGATCATTGGCTTTACTGCGGTATGCTAGGGGAGAACGTTTCACCATTGGGAGGCTCTACGGTATAGCTACCATTTTAGAGGCTATGCCATCTCAATGCAGGCAGTTCTTTGCTGGAATGAAGATGACTATGGTCAAAGTTGCATTCCTTTTGGTGATCAAACTTTGTGTCTTTCCCCTTATGTGCGGTTGGTGGCTTGATGCATGCACCTTAAAGATGCTAGGTGCAACAATTGCTCAAAGAGTTGAATTTTTCACAATGTCACCCTTGGCAAGCTCCTCTATCCATTGGCTTGTTGGGAATATATATATGCGTCAAATAAGAATATTTGTCAGCCTTCTTCAAGGGGTATTACTCAATCCTTTTTCTAGTTCCATTATCAGATTTGTAAATTCTCATGGATCTTGACTTTCTATGATAGGTACTGCGTAATGGAGTTCTTTATTTTTTGCGGGACCCTGCTGATCCAAATTACAATCCGTTTAGGGACTTGATTGATGATCCTGTGCATAAACATGCCCGGCAAGTTCTTCTGTCTGTTGCTGTGTATGGAAGCTTGATTGTGATGCTTGTCTTCTTACCTGTCAAACTGGCCATGCGAGTAGCTCCATCGATTTTTCCTCTGGACATCACGTGAGTAAAATCATCTGTGTATATATATTTTTTTATTTTGTTCTTTTTTTCATTTTAGTTTTTTAAACCTACATAATGTTGTGGATTTGCAGCATTTTTGACCCATTTACAGAGATCCCAGTTGATGTGCTTCTGTTCCAAATATGCATCCCGTTTGCAATTGAGCATTTCAAGCCTCGTGCGACAATTAAAGCACTTCTGCATCATTGGTTTGCTGCTGTTGGTTGGGCATTAGGCTTAACTGATTTCTTACTGCCAAGGCATGAGGAAAATGGTGGGCAAGAGAACTGGAATGGTAGAGCAGGTAGAGATAGGGTACATGGTGGCCGGGAAATGGTTGCCCCACAGCTGGAGCAGCGTATGATACAACATGTTGCTGATAATCAGAATGACAGGGGTAATGCCAATGACAGTAACGAGGTCGCTGAAGAATCTGATGTTGATGACCAGGGAGATTCAGAGTAAGTATAATATCTAGATATGTGTAAAAGAGTAACTATTTTTGTGTATATGCTTAAACTTGCACGCATTATACTATTATCTCATATGTTAAAGTAACTATACTGGTTTGAATATAATTGAGTAATGATTCAAATGGTAGTAAATTGTAAATACAAAAAGTAATTATTGTCTCTTAATGTTCACATCTTCTATTAAATTGTAAATATAAAAAGTAAATATGGTGTTTATTGTTCCCTTGATGTTCGTATATTTTATTTAGAAAAATCTAGAAGTCATAGTCAAGAACTCAAGATATTATTTTGCATATATAGCATTATTATATAATTTCCTATGTCGTATAGTATCTTGAACTAGCTCAACTATATGATCTTTTTCAAGGTATGGTTTTGTCCTTCGGATTGTGGTCTTGCTTGTACTGGCATGGATGACTCTGCTGATATTCAATGCTGGAATGATTGTTATTCCAATCTCACTTGGTCGTTTGGTTTTTGAGGCTATTCCCTGCCTGCCAATCACACGTGGCATCGAGTGCAATGGTAATTTGCTGATGTTAATATGTTCAATTATTTTTTTGCTTGATAGCTTTCCATGTTTACGATATTGGTTATCTACATATTTGCTAACACTGTGGTAAATTGTTTCTCTTAGATTTATTCTCTTTCAGCATTGGATGTTATATTATCTGGAGTGCAGCAGCTGGAACCAGGTATGCAATCGATTACATTCGATCACGACGACTGGCCTTCCTAGTGCAACAAATCTGCAAGTGGTGCTCCATTGTTGTGAAGAGTTCTGCTCTCCTGTCAATATGGGTAAATCATCTGGGCTGAATTTCTTTTTCTGTATTTATGGCTTTAAGCTTACCGAACTGTGGCTGAAGAGTGTAAAGTCCTTTAACTAGAAGTTGTTCTGTAGTTTATGGGTACTTTTGGAGGCTAACTAAAATCTAACAAAAATATTATATCCTTTTCAGATCTTTGTTATTCCTGTGCTGATTGGGCTCCTGTTTGAGTTGCTGGTCATTGTACCCATGAGGGTTCCTATTGATGAGAGCCCGGTTTTCCTGTTGTATCAGGATTGGGCTCTTGGATTAATATTCTTAAAAATATTGACTAGGCTGGTAAGATTACACAAATTTGTGATCGTTTTGTCACCTCAGTTAATTTGTTGATTGTGCTCCTTAGAGGTCATTGAAGTGGATTTGTGCTGATCGTTTGGCTTGCTTACTGTTTCCAGGTTATGTTGGATCAAATGGCACCTTTGGTTGATGAAAGCTGGAGGATGAAGTTTGAGAGGGTTAGAGAGGATGGCCTCTCCCGTTTAAGAGGTCTATGGGTCCTGCATGAAATCATAATGCCTATCGTCACCAAGCTCCTTACAGCTCTCTGCGTTCCATATGTTCTTGCAAGGGGTGTCTTCCCAGTGCTTGGTTACCCACTCATTGTGAACTCAGCGGTCTACCGATTCGCGTGGCTTGGCTGCCTGATATTCAGCGCTCTGTTCTTCTGTGGCAAGAGATTCCATGTTTGGTTCACCAATCTCCACAATTCCATTAGGGATGACCGGTATCTGATTGGCCGGAGGCTGGACAACTTGGGTGAGGACTCACCCCCTTCGAGTGAACCTGGGACAACTACAGCGTATGACGATGATGAACACGAGCAAGCACTGATTCCACGGGATCAGGAAGGAGAGCTGGGCCAGCGGCGAATCTAGAATTTTTTTAGCTTAGGTATACAGTCAAAAAAGATTTAACAAAATTTTAATAATAATTATAGAATTAACAACGTGATATATACTAAGTAAAATGATAAAGCATAAAGCTTAAGTAACACGATGAAGCTTTGATTTTTATATTAAATAAAAACGATTCATATTAAATAAAAACACATCACTAAATATAATATAATGTATATAATATAAATAGTTCAAATATCAATATTGATAATTGAAAATATATGTATAAAGAAAATACATGTATAAAAGAGTATCAGATATTTATAATGTTATTTTTTTAATTTATTTGATGTTTATTATCTTTTTAATTTATTCGATGTTTATGAAGTGATATGAATGTTATCTATCATCTGCATAAGGAGGAACAAGTTTTTCGACAAAGCAAGGGGCTTATCCACGATCTGACTTTTCTGCCTGAAACTTCGCCTGCATTTGTTGGCATCGAGATCGCCAAGGAACATCAAAATAAATACTGGCTGTTTTTGCATTTTGATGATTTGGCCTTAGTGGGGATCCCGGGATTGTTTCACCCAGACGCTACGGCGTACGGGAGCGCGGGATTGAAAGAGCAAGCTCTGACCTGCCTAGCAGCCGACTCGTAATGCAGAAAACAGAACTTCTTTGGGATTTCATCGTCGTCATCGCATCCGAAACCTCTTGGCAATTGAACGCACGTATGCAATATCGAGGGATGGCACACAGCTGAAGATTCGCGCCGCGGACACTTCACGCAATCCCTTTGAGCAAAGCATTTCTCTTCCAATACATGAATCTAATTCTTCTCGTAGTTCATCTTATAAATGGACTTGCCCACTTTGTTATATGGACCACAAGTCTTGGCAGATCCAGATTCCAGAGTGGTTTAAAAAAAATGTTCAAATTCGAACAGGCTTGTATTTCCTCCATCAACAAAAAATGTCACCAATCTCGGCCTATTTGGTTAGGAGGTGTTTGAGAGAAAAAAATAGGAGTTTAAGGAGATCTCTCGGCTTGTTTGGTTAGGAGGTGTTTGAGAGAGAAAATGGAAGTTTAGGAGATCTGAGCATTTTAATCTCAAGTTTGGTTGAAGGACATAAAAATTTTGGTTAGAGTACATGGAAATTTTGGAGGGATTAGGATGAGGAATTAATTGATGCAACTCCCATCATAATTCATCTGGAAGAGAGGTGATAATTGAGTGAGGATGGTATTTTTAAGTGAAAGATAAATACATCTCATCATTTACCATGACTTATAATATAATTTCTCACTTTAAATTTCACGCATCAAACAGATGATATGAATTCATTCCTAAAGATCTCTTGTTTCTCTGTAGCAACCAAACAAGAAATTGGGATTAAAAATAAAATTCCCAGATTAATTCTCTATCAACCCTTGCAATTAATTTCCATGTCTCTTTTTATTATAGCTAAACGAGCCGTCTAGGTAAGAATTTGGCAACGAATCTGAACATTATGATGATGTCAAATCTCTATTTAGGTTTTCTCTTTAGACTGAGGAAGTAGAAGCCTACAATACGATCATTACTAGTAACAACTAGCAAAGTCGTCTCGTTCGTCTAGGTCATTCGTCAACTGAGCTCCCCTCCTGTTCCCCTCTCCCGCTCCTCCGTCCGCGCGCCATCCATGTCGATACAAGGCCAGGTCCTCGAAGTCAGAGGTGGTGCCACGAGATTTTCAATTCCGAACCCGAATTTGGCGGCGGCTCACCTGTGTTCTTTTTTTTTTTGTCCATCCATCAGTCACTGGGTGCAGGAAGCTGCGGGACACGGAGTTCTTCACGCGGCAGGATCCCTACGTCTGCATCGACTACGCCACCACCAAGTTCCGCACCCGCACCTGCACCGGTAAGCCCCTCCGCCGCCGCGCCTCCCCTCCTGCTACCTCCATACACCAGTGTAGAAGGCGATTTCGTCTCCAGAGAAGGTGTCCTAGATTGCCAGAAATAGTCCACGTTGGGATTTGAGCTGTGGATCGTGAATACGCTCGAATCGGGGTAGCGGCAAGAGGAACCGCCAGGGTTTGAGCTTTGAATCGTGAACGAACCCCTGGGGATTTCGAACCTTGCGTTGTTTTGTTGCTGTCAATGCTGTTGTTTGCTGCCTTTCGGGCGCACTCATTCGATTGGTTCGATTGGTGGGGGTGGCCAGGTATAATGTGTGTCTCTTCCTTTGTTAATGAGGATGGGGTTGTTCAGTTTTTGCTTTGAAACAGCAATGCGAATTGGTCAGATTTGGACTAATTAGCTGAATAACTTGTAGTATCTTGTTGACTATTTCCCAGTTTCTATGCGGAGACCGGACCTTATATTCGATACGCCATAATGTTTAGCTTGTTCATTACAAAATTATATGTGGAATTATGCCACCGAGATTGGAGGTACTGATACCTTTGCCTTCGTGTTAGGCCTTCCATATAAAGGCAGTCCTACACACTAGTGGTATCTGCTACTTCTTGTTTCTCAGCTCCATTACCTTCACCTTTCTTTTTCTCAAAAATAGGCAAATGCTTTATGTGTCATTTTAATAATAGGAAGATTAAAAAAACAAAGTAAAGGTCGACACCACTCTTTGCCTAGTATTGCTTGTCGACAACAACAAAAGTACCCTTGCTAGTGACTGGGATTTAGGAGCGGTTTTTAGGGTACTATGATGATTAGCCATAAGCCTATAACACAAGTTTGTATTAAAGGTAAGGAAGTTACGTAATACTTGGTACGAAAAGGAAATTCTAAACCATGTTACCTTATCAGAATTTAATTGCTATCAGTACAAGGCTAATAATTAGCAATTGGGATTGTAATCTTGTTCCCTTCTGTAAAGTCTGTCAATTAGTGACATTTGTTGAGTAGTGCTTTCATGCTTTCGGAAAAAATGTCACAAATGGAAAAAGGGAAAAGGTTGCTAATAAGAATGACCTGTATTCCAATCTTTCTGGTTTAGAAGTTGAGAAATTCAACCTTTTTGTGAAATGTGAAAATTGCCATATGCCCACATCCTAGTCTTAGAAACCCCAGCAAGGATTTTAGTAGGTTATGTGACTTTTAGAGGAGTGTGCAGTTAAGATCCAATTTTTGTATTCTTAAATCGTAATGAAATATACTGTACAAAGATTAGAAGCTTGAGTGCTGAAGAATGTTTTTATTATCTTTCCACCTATCTTACAAGTACTGTTTGACACTTTCAACTGAAAATTCAGGCACTAGCTATCCCAAAGAGCATTTTATTATGATACAAACTTCGACTTATATAGTTGTTGTCAGAAAAATTTCCAAATACGGAGACATGTTTTTTATTCAACTTCCAAGGGGTTCTTAGCTCTGTACAGGAGTATGTAATAATGGAATCAATCACCCAGTACCCTTTACTGAGTGGAGTCTAGGATAATATTAATCTTGCTGATATTTTATATCCATGAACTTCTTATATTTTCTAATACAAGCAAAGCATCCTTCTGCTAAATTGAGCTTCATCGCACTACTTTCTCTATTCGCTACCACAATCTAGTGCTATACATTTTTATATGAATATGATGTTGCTGCCAGATGGGGAAGGAACCCTACTTTTGACGAGACGTTTCATATACCTCTCATTGAGGGGCTTCGTGAGCTGACCATTTCTGTGTTGAACAGCAACACACTCACCCGTGATGACTTCATTGGCGATTGCAGGTTTGTGGACCATAATTACGCCCATTTGGTGATTACTGTTCTCAAATAACTGTCCACTGAGCCTTTTTGTAGGGTGCTGCTGCATAAGGTGCTTACGTGTGGCTATGATGATGCCTCATGGCCCCTCCAGACACGTCATAAGAGGTAGTCGTATTTCCTTTACCTCGAGCTCATTGCACTTGTGAACTTCCTGATAGCAGTGTATCTTCAGGTCTGCTGGGGAAGTGACGCTTATTATGCATTTTGATGTTTCAGCAATGGTGAGAGACTGGTTAATCTTTGCTGCCCTATTCTTGTTGATATGGCATTGCCTCATGTGTTTTCTTATGTGCACCAGAAGAACAAGCCGGGTAAAATTGCTGCCACGCCGACCACCCATTCTGTTCCTCCAGTGCCAGCACCAGCAGTACCATATGCTGCCCCCTCACCTTCATACACACTACCACCTGCAGGATACCCTGCAGTATCGCCGTACCAAGCCTACCCTACTACCCATGTCCTGGCGCCATATCCTACTTCAGCATACCCACATGCACCACCACCTCTGCTAGCTCGTGATGTTGAGCATGCGGCATACCCTCCTACAACTACAACATATCCTCCACCACCGCAACCGCAGGGACAAGCATACCCACCACAGCCGCAGGGACAAACATACCCACCGCAACCGCAGGGACAAACATACCCACCACAGCCACTGGGACAAACATACCCACCACAGCCGCAAGTAAAACCATACCCACCGCAGCCACAGGGACAACCATACTCACCGCAGCCACAGGGACAACCATATCCACCACAACCATATGGGCAAACTTACCCACCACCCCAGAAGGACAGCCCACATATCCACCTGGTAAGATCTGGCTGAGCAGAAATGAATTCATCCCTTCGTGTAGCATTAAGAACTAATAAGGTAATTAATCTCTTTTTACCATGATGGATCTTATGCAGCGCCCTATCCAGCAACTTATCCACCAGCACCATATTGATATGGCACACTTGGTGGACTGAAGTTGTCCACATACAAAAGCAAGTAAGCAACAAGTGATAATCAGTTTTGAAATTTATCCAGGTGTCCAGCCTTCATCATCCAGTTAACTGAAACAAATGAAATCATTCCTGAAGTGATTCATGTCAACATCTTTTGCCGGGCGGCCTGGAAGCCGACCAAAAACTTAAGATTTGAAGAAATAAAGTAGTTACAGACAATGACACAAGGGTAACCATGGTAATTGTTACCATCTGGTATGTTTATATATCATAGCTTGCAGAATGTCACGACGGAATTTGTTCTATTATGTTGCATGTTTTGGGTTTGTCGTACTAGTGATCCACCTTTGTTATGTTTTGAGGTCTTGTTTGGCTGTTCTGTAACTATACCTACTGCTTTCTAGAGGAGGGTGGGAGCAGTAATTCTAGTTCTAACTGCAACTGCCTGATACGTGATGACTGAATGTCGCAGTAACTGTCGACTTTGTACCGTGGTGTTTGTAATCGATAAATTTGTTTTGTAATCTTGATGTATGGTGAATTTAAATATGATCCCTTTTTTTCAATCAACATATTGCTGATGCTGAACTTTGCTTTGATTATGGTGGCATTAATTTGCCCCCATTTTAGGTTTGGATGGCTGATTTGTGTAAAGTTGGGCTGGAGTTGGTACTTGTTATTTTTGCGATGGGCTTGATCCAGATCCCAAGCTACAGTCTCATGGGCCCCTGTTTGCATAACAGGAATTTAATTCCAAAGGAAATTTGTATAATATAAATTCATATCAATGGATGATGTTTCCTGTCCTCCAAATTTTCTACAAAATTTCGAAACACTGAAACAACATCAAAACCACTTCGAAAAAAATATGTTCAAAACGCACAAATTTCTTAGGAACCCTTTAAATTCTCACAAGACCAGAGAAACAAAAAAAGACGTCTTATCTTCCCAAAGAAAAAACCAGTACGTGTCTCATCTTCGATTTTTTTTAAAAAAAAATGTACGTCTCTCTCGAACTGCGAACGCCATGGCTCATCTCGCCACCGTCGTGCTCCTGCTCATCGCGGCCGCGCGCCAAGCTCCTCTCGCCGCCGGCGACCACTCGGCGAACCCTCACCTCACCACCTGCGCAGCCGCACCGGATGTGGCTGTGACGCAGGAGCACGGCGGCGGCGGCGGCGGAGGGAGGCGGATCCTGGACATCACGCACGCGGTCCGGCCGGAGCTCCCGGTGCTGGGGTCGAGCGCGGGGTGGGCGCCCTGGTGCGGCTGAAGAAGTCCATGACGAACGCTCGCGCTCCAACCTCTCGGAGCTCCGGATGAGCGTGCACACGGGCACCCACGTCGACGCCCCCGGCCACATGTGGCAGCCGCACTTCGACGCCGGCCTCGACGTCGACACGCTCGACCTCGACCTCCTCAATGGTATCGATTATCGAAGCTTTTTTGGCGTGAATTATTTTCTCCTTCCTACGAGCTTGAATTTTGCTGGTTATTCTGACGAACTGATACTAAGACTAAACTCTTTCAGATTTCATGTGAGTAGACGAGTAATCATGCTTATAAAATGTGTGAGGCACATATTCATCTATACTTTTGGTAGTTTTTGTTCTCATTTTTTTTATTATGGTGATCCGTGATCAGGAGAAATGCATGTGAACTTGATTTTAAAGTTGATGTGTTCCTATAAAGTTGTAACTGATTTCTGATTGTAATGGACAGGTCCTGCATTGCTGGTTGATGTCCCGAGACACTCAAACATAACTGGTACAATGTTGTAGTTTCTGAAATTTGTTGAGCACTTTTTCCATTAAATGTTGGACTAATTATCTTCCATCCATGTCAACATAAATCTAAATTTTTATTCTGGGGCTGTAAAGATAAGTGACCTGATGCATGGTTCACATCATTATTGAGTTTTCTCTAATTTACAGCTCGATTTGGCACTTTGCTTCTATACTTGTTTAAGAAGCTTAAGTTAGCATGTCTGTTCTCATGTGTTTGGGTTGGTAGTACTAACAAAACTGCATTATGCAGCTGAAGTAATGGAGTCCCTGAACATCCCAAGAGGAGTTCGTCGAGTTCTTTTCAGAACAATGAACACTGACAAGTAACTAATAAATACACGACTTGGGTGTACTGCACAATTTTTATCATTTAAGCTCCATATGATGAAAGTTTATGAATTGGGAATTTTTAATTTTCAGGAGGCTGATGTGGCAAAAGGAGAGTGATCTGAGTTTTGTTGGATTTACAGAGGATGGTGCACAATGGTTGGTTGGTTACACTGATATTAAGCTAGTCGGTAAGTAATTGCAGTGCTGCCATCTTGTCTTGTGGAACACTGGCCAGTTTGTGTATATGGTTCTGATAGGTTGATGTGTTTACCTTTTACAACCTGGAATTAACATGTTTGCTTGATAATCCTGTAGGGGTGGACTATCTGTCAGTCGCTTCGTATGAACACATGATTCCTGCACATGTAGTGTTTTTGAAAAGTAGGGTAAGAAACTTGACTTTCTGTATGAAATATTGAAATCTATTGATCAGCTTTAGTACTCTCACCACCTGTAAGATCTCTTAATCTCTTACTGTTGAATTTGTTGCCTGCCCTGCACAAATTTTGCATACCAGGCATTGTTGATCGAATTACTCTGACAATGCTAATACTAGATCCAAAATAGTACCTTCCAAAACTAATCAGCATGTTTCTCACTTTCTATTTATTGAACTACAGCTAGCTCCCCTCCTTTTCTTTAAATTTTTGGAGTACAAATTAGCAGGCATAGAAATTCAATAATGGTGTGCTCCCGGGTCCTGAGCTTTGAGATCTATTGGGGACATTTGTGAAACAAAAATAGTGCAGAAATTACAGGGTCTCATACTCTAATGGTGATACCAAGAGGGCAAGAAATTCCTTGACACTAGTGGTGGATTTAGTCTCAACTTATATATTGAATACGTTTTTTTCCTTTGCCAATTTAGCTTTTTAAATGACCATCAACACAAGGTGTGTTACTAAATATGCATTTTCAATCTCTTGTATCGTTCTTAATACCAATGAAAAGAAACTCAGATAGTCAGAATTAGGGGTCTTTCTTGGACAAAGCAACTCAATGATTCATCATTTGTATACTCATTGGTTGACAAAAGAAAAGGATTTGTGTTTTATAAAGAAGCATCTTTTGGGTAGCGCTGGCGGGGGCTTTGGGCTTTATATTGGAAAGGCGATGGTAATAATAGAGTTAAACTGACAAGGTTGGAGATGATGATTTTACGCACTTTACTCTTCACTTTTTGTAATGTGTACTTCCCTTTTGTCTAAGTGCTCCTCTGAAGAAAATTACACTATGTGTGTCGGTGATTCAGAGAATAGTGCATGCTACTTTCATGCCAGTAAGATATTTCTTTACGAGTGTATGTGCCACTTATTTATTTGGTTATTTTGTCATGAAGGAAATTGTAATTGTCGAAGCTCTGAAGTTAGATGATGTGGAACCTGGCATGTACATGTTACATTGCTTACCTCTAAGGCTGGTTGGAGCTGAGGGTTCACCCGTCAGGTGCATCCTTATAAAATGATCACGTCATTGAGGTACTGTACCAGCTGAAGAAATCGGTGTAATATAGGATTTGGCTTTCAATGATCATGTACCTTCAAAACAATGTTCTTTTTCATGTATGTGTTCTTTGCTATTCCATTTCTCTTATCAATTCAACACTAGTAAATTTTTATATATATCATCTCTCACAAGTGCTGTAATTTCTCTGGTTCCATTCTGGTATTATTAGGATACCATCAACTCTAAATGAAAGTTGGGAACACTATTATTTATGTACAAGTCTATTACTCTCTCCGGGTTGATAATACTTATAATTTTAACAAAGCTATTGTCAAACTTCAAAAACTTTGACTAGGAATAACATCTAAAATATTTGTTATAGAAATATAGAAACCATACGTATAGATTAATCTTAAAAATACTTTAATAAAATCATATATTTTTTGATATTTTTATATATATTGTAATAAAAAACAATGGTCAAAGTTGGTTTTGAAGATCGTGCGCTTGTCCAAAACGACATGTATTATCAACCGCGGAGGGAGCAAAAGTCAGGTTCTCTGCAGTTAACTCCAATGTCCTATTCCTCTATTTCTAATTGGAGATACTTAGCTCCTTCCGGAAACTGAAACTGTATAATGGAACCTGTACTGCATCAAACTACTACTTTCCACTAGACCACATTACTGCACCGACATTGCTGGTGTTTGAAATTTACACACTCACTCATTGCCTTGCTGAAAATTATAATTTGGTTGAACAGACATTAACCCTTATCTCTCTTTGCCTATTTCACTCACGTCCATTTTCTCCAGTGAGAGAGACAGAAAGTAGTAGTCCCAGGATCATCCGAAATCTCAATGGCCAGTTGGCACTTGCACAAACATCTACAGAGAAAAGGAGCCCCAAACAGTTCAGATCTTGCAAAATACCAGGGGTGAAACTACTAACTGGTCATTCAATCATCACAGGTCAGCCTTTCTTCAAGGACAGGTCCTCTCCCTGCAGGTCTTCCTAAGCTGCTTTTCTGACCTGTGATTACAGCAGCACGCGTGCTCACAACTTCACAAGGAGATGAAGACGATGCAGAGTTGCACATAGAACAAGCGGACTATGCCATGGTGGTTAAAATTCCAAGGTAGCTTTGGCATTAAAATTCTTTAATTTACAGCCTTGTCCCATCTGTAGATGAACTGGTATTGAAGATGGTAGACCTCACCTAACCTTCAGACAGGTGAGAAATGCTAGTTCTATCATTGGGGCCGTGTTTCTAATTATTGAAGTGTCGATTGATTAATGATTAGTTTATGCTATGATGTGTTTATATCTTTTAGTTCACTTCATTTAGCAAGGTTGTTAGCTGGGCTGACGAATCTGGTTAGGTTTAGGTGAAGCTGGGTCATTATATATGACAAAATCTGTCTAATCTGCTTGTCTGAGTCTGATCTGGTCATGTCCTTTGTTCTTTTCATTCTAGGTAACGAAATAGTAACCTAATTGAAGTTAATAGGCCTGAACTTCATCTTTTCAAACTGCAGAGAACATGCCAAATTGGAGCAGTCGTCTCCCTTCAAAATAGAAAATAAAGATCGAGTATATACATTCCTTGGTTTCAGAACTTGCATCCATTAAGTTTCTTGGGAAAATTCTCCATTACTTACCTCGAGTTGACTGTTCTACTAACTTCCAAGTGACATGTACAGCACATTTCTTCAACTTCAAACTTATGATCTGTGACTATTGTTTGAAAAGTTGATGGTTGGGGACTAACTAAGCACATGTCCTGGAATGTTTAGATCGGTACTGAAGTCCTAGGAATTCAGCATCATGTTTAAACTAAACTGACCTGTATTTATTCACCAAGTTGGGGGTATCTATCACCATCAACTGGGCAAGAACACAGCTATTGGGTTATTTGATAATGTCAGTTGACCTTAAACATGCAATGCTTTGCAGGTTCGCAGTACACACATAACACCAAAGCACAAATGCGTAAAGCCGGAACGCGCTTGGGGCAAAAAGTTCCTGCTTTTCTGTGTGTTTGTCCATTTCATTTGGATCCTCTCAAGGTAGACCCATGACTCAGATGCCCTAGGAAGAAAAAACTAGCTCATATTTTCCAGCATTATCCTCAGTATAATTACTAGTAGCACATTCTGGGGGCTAATGCTGGGCTGTTTGTTCCTAATGGTGTACAGCTTTTTTTTCCTCGGTTGGTATTGAGTCTTGCTCAGGTCCAGGCTTCTCTACACAATGATATACAAAGATGCTGATCAGATCAGAGAAACCATGTAAGCCAAAACAATAGGCAAGAAGGACAAACATAGAGATTAAACTGTAGAGTTTGTTATTTTGCTACTCCGTTTCTAAGTATAAGATGTATTTTGTTTCGTTAGGATAAAAATTTTTGACCAACAATTACTCTATTAGGATATATTTTTGTGACACAAAATTGATTTATTAGATGCATATTTAAAAGTATAATTATGATTTTATATCACATGAATATCTCAATAGAGTAATTATTGTAGATTTAGGACTCGAAAGATTGACTTTTTTGTTTTTGCTGTCATTTGTGCGGATGACAAATAAGATCATTTGTGTCTATAAATGTGGGTCCAATGACAAATCTGCAAACGGACTATGTTTCGAATGACAAATCTGCTCATGATCGAAGCCTTTTCGTTTTGAAACGGGTGGAGTATGTTAAGTTTGTCATCTGTGTTTGCGTTTAGGAAACTGCGTGCATCCAATGGTTATAATATTCTTGATGAAGATGAGCCAAAACCCTAGGTACAGGTTTTACTTACAGATGCACTATTAATTAACCTGCTGTTAATTGCTTTGCCATCCCATGTGTTGCGCTCACGGGTCTGTACTGTGATCACATTTATGTGTATGCACCATATGGCAATTTTTAGACAGGATGGTACCCAGAATGACTGACATGGCGAAGGGCTCAGTGAAGGAGTGCCATTACTCGGTTGCTTGTACAGTTGTGCTCCTGTAGTCCTATGCAAGCAATTGGCTGGATGTCACTACTTGCTACAATACACAATACCAGTACATCACCGACAATGTCTTCTTCTTGCCAAACAAGGCCAAGGACCATATGTACATATGGCCTTGAGGGGAAATAAAATGTCCATGAATATCTATCTAATCACAGGGGAGCAAGCAAGCAGGATCCAAATTACTACTACTACCAGAATGGACCACTGAACTTGTGTAGTAGTAGTATATTTTTGCAGAAAATAGTGAAATCCAGAAGCTGTGAAGCCTGTGCTCTGCTTCTGCTGCGATGGTTCACTGCAAGTTTGGGGGCTGATTTCTACAGCGTTGGTTGTGTGTGACGTCCTTCACAGCTGCATGAAGATTTGGCCATCTCATTGCTGTACGTCCATCCAACTACTACAGTACTGCATCTCTATAAGGTCACATAAAACCCTGTAGATTTTAACTCTTGATACCTACCAATATGAATATTTGGAACGCACATGTAGAAGTTTTTTTAACAAGGACATAAATACACATATAGAAGTAATAGACATGAACTTTTCACATCTCAGTTTTACCATGTTCCAAGAATATAAATCTCAAAGCCTGCTTGTTTAAGTTGCACCAATTTTGAATTGTACGACTTAAATTTTAGAATTAATTTAGAATTTTTTCATCATTTTCGTCACTCAGCTTTGTCTTTTGAAATGCTAAAGAGATAAAAGGGTAGTATTATTTCCATGAAATTATTTTTTATCGTACCATATATTTTTATTCTCTCTACAAATATAAGAACTTTTGGACTTTGACACGGTCTTCGATGTGCTACTTTGACCAATAATTTCCATAAAGATAAAATATTTCAAATAAAAAGAGTTGTTTATTTATGATACTTGTTAACCGATAAATGTAGTAACATCAATCTTTATGCTTTCTATTGACAATCAGAGCTAAAAAGATTCGACATTACCACTGCTCTAAAAATTGCTTCTGTTTGTGGATAGACGAAGCAGTTTACAAGCCACGTGCATGAATACCTTCCAAGCAAGCACAATTAACTATACTTACTGCATTTTATTACTGCAGGTTGTAATCTGCAATTCTCTGCATGCATGCAGGTATAACCTTTGCCAGATGAAACCAGCTGCATGTATGTATGGCTGGGGGTGCGTGGGCGCACTAGTGTTCAGTATTCAGTAGGTGCCTTCTTGTGACCACTGAGCACGCTCCTTTCTACGAAAGCCATATGCAATTAACCACCAATAAGGCCAGACGCTTCTTATCTACAAAATGAGAGCAAAGTTTCAAAAGAAATACACAAGAAGAGAGCAGCATCTCCGGGCTGCAGGAATCTGCCCAAATGCAACGGGCTAATCTCCAGTGGTGGATTTTTGTCGATTCCCTTGGCTTTGGCTTTGCAAAAATGCATGTGAGTATGTATCTGACCAAGCGAAATGTGACAATGTGACCGACCACGTAGTCACGCACGTATTCGTACGCGCATGTCCAAGGATAAATTAAACATGGACAGCTTGGGCTTTGTGTGTACGGAGAGCATTACAGCTAATTAAGCTAGCTCATGTGAACAATTTAACCGTCTCGCTTAAGTCTCGGAGGGAGGGATATGGATCTTTGCGTAATCTTGCATCGCACACACACTAATACTACTCTATATATGCTCGGAGATCTGCTTGTCTCCACCAGGTATGCATCTGATGCTTCTGCCTTTCTTTAATGCCTTTTTAATTGGTGCCATTGGCTAGATCTTTATAAGTTCTTAATTTGGGAAGGTTTTGTATTGATGTATCATTGTTCATTGTTCTCTTTTCATAAAAGCACTTATAAACTAGCTAGTATGATAATATCTTTTAAGAAAAAGATAATGTGAAGCTGGTAATATCTTTAGACCACAGCAATGAAATTTACTCAGTGTGTAGAAGTATTCAAGATGCTTTTTCACCCGATGATCTAGAATTTATGTTAATTGTGTTAAAGTAACTTTCGTTGTTAACTTTTGAGCCCAAAAAGGATGGACTTTTGGATTAGGTAACTTCAAAAAAGAACCTTTTACCCCTTAATGTTCTTAGCCTGGGGCAACATTGAGAAATCACAATCAGCTCCCCAAAATAGTACTTTATTTAGGAGCAAACATCCCAAAGCCAATGATAAACCCTAGATGTGCTCTTCCAAAATCTATAGTAATTTCCTTGTGTGAGGGCACTCACAAAGGACATAATTTCTTAGGAATCCCAGACTGCTTTTCTACTAACCTTTGTCAGATCCTCACAAATGCCAACATCACCCTGTCCACTAACCTTCTCACTCTCACATCATGATGACATGATCCCCATGTGGTCCATCACGCACTCATCACATGCAACGGCCAAAGCAGCCACACGGAAGAAAATCTCATGACTACCTCCTCCATCCATGGGTGGTCCAGTTAACTTAAAAGCATGCAATGTGATGAAGCACCAGCAGCTCCACCCCCCCCCCCCATTCACACACAAAAGAAAAAATAACTCCTTCCATCTATGGCCAATCTGCATTCCTAAATCATGGCATTTCATAATTTTGATTGTCACTTTTAGTGTGTGTGTATATATATATAAACACTCTAGGCCAAAAGAATTTGTTGTATATGTGTACTCATCATCTGCAAATTATCTGCAAAAATGTGTCAGGAAGACTCTTCATATAGTTTAGTTAAGAGAAATTCTAAAAATACCCTCTCAACAAACAAGTTCCTCGAGCACAAGTTCAAGAAAATATCACCTTACAAAGTCAATTCCTCTAGATCTAAGCAGTTTTATGCCACGGTACAATGACGGTGACAATAACATACGATCTCTCGTAACAAATAAAATTGTGTGACAAATAATACTATTGTCACGACAAAATGACTGTGACAATAACGTATTATATCTTACAACAAATAAAATTATGTGGCAAATGATGTACTTGTCATGGCATAACGGTTGTGACAATGACACCTTAGGCAACAAAATTCCAGCGTGACAAATTGTCTCTATTGCAACGCTATCGCTCATTGCATGTATCACCTTTTGCTATGAAGACGGACGTGGCAAGTGTTTTTGTTGGCATGACCATAAACATTGCGTCAGCATCCTATTGCTATGCTTGGCAACGGACACATATGGTTGCAAGAAACTCAACTCTTACAATGCCAAACTAGCAAAGGTTGCAATACCTTATTGTAACGTAACTTTTTGCAACCATTAGCAACGAACGCGTTTTGGTTGTAACATCTACCTTTTGCAATCAAATTGAGTCTATTGTAACATTTTTTTGACTTTGTGTAAGGGTTAGAAGTTAGTAGTGATGGTGTCGGTTAATCCATGATACTTGGTGTGTCCATCCAATATATTTTTCAGTTTTTGAACACCCATTTTCGCAATAAATATTTAGCAATAAAGAGGAAAAGGTACGATGTTTAGCATAAATTCAAGTGGGTCAACCGATACAATGAATTCACCAATAGTTAACATTCATCCATAGTACTCCATGCCATCTCATGATCAATGTGAAGAAATTTTGTTCAACACTGGTACCGGACGTTATACCAATCCAACTACCAAATATCATAGCTTTGTGTTTGGTAGCTCTGCTGTTTCCTGTTGTTTCATAGTCCTCACAAAAAAAAAGTTGATGACTTTGTGTTTGATGGCTCTGCCTAATCTGCCCCTTTGTTGGCATGAGAAATATTCTGCCACAAATTGCACTTATATTGTTTTCTTGCATATAGACATTTAGCAAGCCATCACTAAGTACACACATATGTTCTTGTTTCATGTTCTGTAAACCGACTGTTAGTTTTGTGCATATACGATATACAGTGCCTATGATGTTGAGATACAGACAGCTCCATTACAAAGAGATCACACAACATGATAATGACTTAACTGTCATATATATATATATATATATATATATATATATATATATATATATATATATGTGTGTGTGTGTGTGTGTGTGTGTGTGTGTGTACTTGGATCTTCTTACATGCATGCACGGATCTCATCTATCAACAATTAATCATGCATACTATCTAACACTGTTGGTTCCATGACGTTGAATAAGCAACAAACTTCAAGCTTCTGGGACAAAAACCAAATGATATTCTTGTGGAGAAAACAACGCCGCAAAAGAGACTTGACATTGTGTGGTCAGATTATTGTACAGATACAATGATCAAATTCAAGGCAAAATCAAGCTGTTTTGTGGGGGCATTTCTACTCCCTGAATTGTCCATCCAACAAGAGTATACACCATGTGTGTGAAGAACAAACACATGGCCGGCCGTAGGAAGCACCCGGCTCGGTCTGAACGAACGACAAAGACGTGTTCACTTCACTGGTCATCTGGAGGGACACATGAACAGCTCGAGGTCCAGCTAAGTCTTTTCTTCTTTCTTTTTATTGAAAAAAAGCGCAGCTATGGTAGTTGCATTCATGCATGCAATGCAATTGATGGACAGCTATGACGTGATGATGATAGGATTGATAGATATTAGATGGTTGCCATAAGCTAGCATGCATACATCAAGATTTGTTGACAAGATGCTGTCTCTTATCGATTTTTTTATTTTTTAAACATTTTTATTTTTAATTTTAAAAATAAACCATTTCAAAATTTATTTTCAGAATTTGAATATTTTGGCTACGTCTACCAAGTTGACATATCAAGACTATCTTGTCACATCGGTTTGACCGGCATGATAATATTACTTTACTTACACCTAGCATGGCAACATAAAACTCTCATGCCGCTCAGTGGCTGTTTTGGTTGGCATGACAAAAAGATTCAAAAGATTCATTTCTAGTAATAAGTTTTGAAATGGTTCATTTTTAAAATAAAAAATTCAAAAAATTAAAAAATAAAATGTCTCCTATTACTCCCTTTGTTCTAAAAATATACTCACTCCGTCAAAAATAAATAAATTTAGAGTGGATGCGATGTAACGACAATGAATCGACAAGCTCTTGTCAAGATTCGTTGCAATAGGACAAGAGACTATTCGATTTATTGTATGTCGATCAACCATTGGTTTATTTTTTTGGACGGAGGCAGTATAACTTTTATCTTTTAAAATTTGTCTCAAAATATAACCTTTTATCTTGCTATATTCTTTTCTCATTCAATCATAACTTTTCACTATTCAAATTCTCCACCTAATTTCTCTTCTAAACCAATCCTAACCCTTTTCTATTTAATTTCATTTATTTCCTTAATACCAGTGTCCAATTCTAAAATATCATATATTTTCAGAACAAGGGTAGTATTATCTTCACATATTCAGGGGACCTTTGAAACACAAGATTTTGGAAACATGAGAACAAGAAAATCACAGGAACAAGATGCCGTGCTACAACAAATCCTACAAGAAACAATCCATAGGATTTTGTAAAATGTATTGTTTGGTAGTTCCATAGAAAAAAATGAAGTTAGTTTGAGTCAGAAGAAAGAAAAAACACATGAGATCTAGCCTTATATTAGTTTTCCTTCAAAATTCATATGAAATGTCTCGTCCTTGGGATTTTCGAAGGAATTTGGAAGAGACATTTATTTTCATAGGAACCCTCTAATTTTTCCTTTGTTATAAAGAAACCCTTAAGAGGGCAACAGGTACCAAATTGCAGCCTGTTTGCACAGTAATGTGACAACTGGTTTCTCCCCTTTGTGAGGGGCCTCCTGCAGTTAAGATTTCATCATCCATATGGGGAAAAAATCTCCATTAATTGCATGGATGATCCATTTATTCCTGAGGACCCAGATGCTAACCAATCTGGTCATTACACGTACGGTTTCACCTGTTTGACTCAGAGGAATGGTTGAATCATTAGTACATTGTTCACATTTCACTTGTAGTCCTAGTAGTATACATGAAGCTTAATTACCTTGTACGAGAACATTAGAATATATTCCTGGCTGTGTTACTGTTTACTATGTGTACCATTTCTTCCGGAGGTGTAACCAGCGGTAGATCCAAAAATTAAAGCCTGACAAAATTAAATGTAAGGACAAACTTAAGTATACTGTATAGTGTAAACGTTTGTCCTAAAAATAGTAGTCTGTCTCCAATCCATACAGTAACACGAAAAATACATGACCTTTTGCCAGTGCTAATCACATGGTGATCCTGATGATGTTTTGTTTCTATGACCCGTCATTGATTCTCGACAAAGAGGATGACTGATGACACACACCATAACCACTCCCAACCAAAACTAATGACCTCTTAACGACTAAACCGATCCATTTTTCAGCGCAAATTACAATATTTGGACCAGGCATGACCTCAAAAATAAGAAAATCTAACGAATGTCGCTGAAAAATGCCCATGACATCATAACAGCAACTTATCTTAGAAATATCATCTCTGTTAGAGATCTATCCACTCATTTTTGCAAAATATGATCCATTTTACTCCATTAACTTCATCAAATTTTAACAGAGAAAAATGGATGTAACCCTAACAGTGATATTTTTGCATTTTAGACAAGTTGACTCATGCCATATTATTTAAGTAAAATATGGTACCATAACTTATAGGATAGGTGTAATTTAATCACTCATCTCGTAAAATGCTCAAACAAGTCACTCATCTTTTATGCAAATCACATAAAGTTTATTATTAAAATGGATACATATTAATTTATTTTTACAAATATGGTCACGCACGATTTAGAAATAAGACAACTTGGATTGATACTAAAATCTAATTTAAGATGAATTTTATTATTGCTTGCTAAGTTTATTGAAAACACGCAAGTAGAAACTAGCATAGATAAAAAATACGGTGCTAATTTGTAATTTCATTGTTTGTATGTAAACATATCATTTTGTCGTGTCCCTCATATATATATATATATATATAATGTCAGATCGCATGGTTTTTAATTTAGAAACAAATATACGTTGTACCATCAAAATAAAATAATATGAATGACTCATTTAAACAATTTACATAATGAGTGTCTGGATTACATCTACATCAGTATGATACCGTCAGTATGTTTTACAAATATTAATTTTTAAAATTGATGACATTTCTCAACATAAATGTTTGTGAATAAAAAATCCATCCCGTCAACATCCCTAAACAACCCCTCCTAGTAGCTGACCAACAAAATCACGCTCCATCAGTTGATCACCAATCCATCCAGCAGGTTGCACCTCAACTTCACGCTTTACGAGGCCATCCACGCACACATGTAGTACGTCACACGGGTAACGGGTAAAGAGAACATCTTTTCGTATAGATCATCATCATCCATCTCATCTGGATTGTAGGAGGAGGAGTACCTACCGCTTCTGCATCACGTAGCCTCGCATCGCACGCACAGACGCACTGCAGCGTAGCGCTGCACAGCTTCGCGATAACGACACTGTCCCCGTCCGTCCGCGCTGCCCAAAACTCGAAAATTTATCGGCCGCCTCCCCCAAAACCCCACCGTCTCCTCGCCGTTTTTACGGCCCTCGCCTCGTCTCATCTCATCCCCAACGCGACGCCACCACGGCATCGGCACCACCACCCACCCGGCGGAAAACATTTGATATCTGGAGGAGAGGAGCTTAAAAACCATCCAAATGATGGTTACGAAAATTTTAAAAATTTAACAACACTTATGAATATTTTAAAAATCTATAATCCAACTCATATCGTAAAAACGTGAAAAGACAAATTTAACGTATGAATATTTATATTTGATTTGTCTTTTTTTCTTGATATGTAGGTTAAATTTTAACTTTATTTTTATTAAATCGATAGATATCACTATGTTCTGTATTATAAAATGTTTTACAATTTTCTAACAATCGTTTATATTAAATTTTAAAATATATATATATATATACGAGGAAACAATTTTTCGAGAAATTAAAATCCACTCTCCGCCCAACCCTTCCCTTGTTTACTACCCCTCCCTACCCCCACATGCCATTGCCAACCTCACACTGCTCCTCTCCTACTACTCGCTTTCCACTCTCTTGCCTGACCTGCTGCTAGGTTGGTGGACGGGGTCAACTTGGCTCGGCTCGTTCATGTCGCCGGCGGCGGTGGTGGTGGTTGAGTAGAGGTAACAGCGGAGACGGCGATGGAGGGAAGGTGGAGGGAGTTGGGGTGGTGTGGTTGTTGTTGTTGTTGGTGGTGGTGATGTGCCGTGGCGCGTGCGGGCTGAACGCGGACGGGGTGCTGCTGCTATCGTTCAAGTACGCGGTCACCGCCGACCCGCTCGGCGCGCTCGCCGGGTGGGGATACGCCGACGATTCGCCGTGCGCGTGGAACGGCGTCGTCTGCAACGGCTTCCCGCAGGCCGATGCGGCGGCGGCGTGGGCGGTCAATGTCACGGCGGCGGCGGCGTCGGAGGGGGAACTCTAGTGCTGTCCCCGTGTCGTCGAACGGCACGGCCGCCGCGGCGGCCGGGCTCGGCGTCAACGCGTCGCTGGCGGCGGCGGCGACGGTGTCGCGGGTCATTAGCTTGGTGCTGCCGAACGCACAGCTGTCCGGGTCGCTGCCGGCCGAGCTGGGCCGCGTCGAGCACCTCCGCCACCTCGACCTCTCCGGGAACAGCTTCAACGGCAGCTTGCCGGCCACGCTGCTCAACGCGACCGAGCTCCGAGTGCTCTCGCTCGCCGACAATGACATCTCCGGCGTGCTCCCCGACGGCGGGTCCGTGTCGTACTCGCGCAGCCTCCAGGAGCTCAACCTGTCGAACAATGCGCTCGCCGGGCGCCTCCCCGCCGCTCTCTGCAGGCTGCCGAGCCTCGCCGTTCTGGGGCTCGCCAACAACTACCTCGCCGGCGAGCTCCCCATCGGCGGGCTCGGCGCCTTGGAGGTTGTTGACCTGAGTGCCAACTACTTCAATGGTTCCCTCCCGTCGGACTTCGGCGGGAGCCGGCTGCGGTTCTTGAACATCTCGTCGAACAAGCTCACCGGCGCTCTGCCGACCGAGCTGTCCGCCGTCGTGCCGGCGAACTCCACGGTCGATTTGTCGCACAACAACTTCACCGGCACGGTCCCGCAGGCCGGCCCGTTCGCCGTGCAGCCGGCGGCGGCATACGAGGGCAACCCGGAGCTGTGCGGGCCGCCGCTGAAGAAGATGTGCTCGATCCCGTCGTCGCTGTCGAACCCGCCGAACGCCACCGACTCCCCGCCGGCGTTCGCGGCCATCCCCAAGAACCCAACCCGCCCCTCGCCGGGAACCCAGGCGCAAGCGCCGCGCGGGCAGGAGAAGCTCCGCCCCTCGGCGATTCTCGCCATCGTCGCCGGCGACCTCGCCGGCGTCGGGCTCCTCTTCATGCTATTCCTGTACATCTACCACATCAGGAAGAAGAGGCGTCAACGGCGTCAACAGCAGGATTCGCCGCTGCAGCATAAGAGCAACCGAGCAATCGGCGACGTCAAGACGCTCGACATTGCCGGAGGCAAAGAAGAGAAGGCGTCCACGTCCACAGGCTGCTGCATTGGCCGCAAGAACGACAGCTCGGACAGCTCCGACTGCTCGATGTCGTCCGAGGCGGAGTCCTCCGACGACGAGGACGACCTCAAGAAGCGGAGCGGGAGCTTCATCGGCCGGAGCACGCCACAGCACCACAGCAAGAAGCACGACCAGCCTCAGGCGCCGCCCGCGCCGGCGACGCTGGTCACGGTGGACGGCGACGGCGAGCTCGAGATGGAGACGCTGCTCAAGGCGTCGGCCTACATCCTCGGCGCCACCGGGTCGAGCATCGTGTACAAGGCCGTGCTCGCCGACGGCACTGCGCTCGCCGTCCGCCGCATCGGCGAGAGCGGCGGCGTCGACAAGCTCAAGGACTTCGAGGCGCAGGTCCGCGCCGTCGCGCGCTTCCGCCACCCCAACATCCTCCGTCTCCGTGGCTTCTACTGGGGCGCCGATGAGAAGCTCCTCATCCATGACTACGCCACCAATGGCAGCCTCGCCAACATCGCGTTCAGCAGTAAGCACACCTAAACACTTCCAATTTTGCATTGTTTTGCTTAAAATTTCATTTGATTATTTGCAAATATTGCATTTTTTTTTTGCTGAATTAGTTGTACTCGTACTTGTACTAGTTATACTCGTAGTCATGTATCACACACAGAATTCATTAGGTATCCGTAGCTTGATTTGAACAGATAGCGTACGGGTGACAGTGTTAAGCAAGATCAATTGGTTCCAACGGTATAATGTCATGAATCCTTTATCAAAGGTGTCACCTTTTTAGGCTTTAGTTACAGTACTGTACTTGAGAGCTTAATCGTACGGGCAAATGGTAATGATAGCTCGTAATTTGACATTGATTATGCAGGAACAGTAGAGCAAATTTTAGCACTAACAACTACTCTTGGTCTTGGCTCCCTTCACTAGTACTAATTCACTTGCAAACTAAGCAAAAAAAGCTAATGAAAGATGAGATATTTAATTAGGCGATGGCAATGGTGATGGTGCAGGGCGGTTCGGGGCGTCGTCGCCGCTGCACCTGAGCTTGGAGGCGCGGCTGCGGATCGCGCGCGGCGTGGCGCGCGGGCTGGCGTTCATCCACGAGAAGAAGGGGGTGCACGGCAACGTGAAGCCGAGCAACATCCTGCTCGGCGCAGACATGGAGCCGTGGATCGGCGACTTCGGGCTGGACCGGCTGCTTCTCCGGCGAGGCCGTGCACCGGAGCACGGGCGCGTCGGCGAGGCTGTTCGGGAGCAAGCGATCGATGCACTCGACGAGCAGCCTGCCGGACCTGTCCCAGATGCCCGGCGCGGGCGCCAGCCCGTGCGGGTCGTCTTCGGCGGCGACGTCGGCAGCCGCGGCCGCGGCGGCCTCCGCGCCGCCGCCGTACCAGGCGCCGGAGTGCCTGAAGAACCTCCGGCCGAACGCCAAGTGGGACGTCTACTCCTTCGGCATGGTGCTCCTGGAGCTCCTCTCCGGCAGGGTCTACTCGGAGGTGGAGCTCTGCCAGTGGCACGCCGGGTTCGTCGTTGAGGAGCGGAGCCGGCTGCTGCGCATGGCCGACCCGACGCTCCGCGGCGAGGCCGACGGCAAGGAGGACGCCCTGCTCGCCTGCTTCAAGCTCGCCTTCGCCTGCTGCGCCATGGCGCCCGGCAAGAGGCCCGCCATGAGGGACGCCGTGATGGTCCTGGACCGAATACCTTCTTCGTCTTCATCTGCCTCAACCACCACCAGCGCTGCCATTCCTTGATCCAGACCATGCAAGCAGTGAATTGAATGCCAATGACGACAATAATCAAGGAGGAGCAACCGAGGCTGGACTGGATGGTCCAAAACAACCACCACCAAAAAAAAAAAACGAGATCTTTGTGTGTTAGAGCGTGTAGATTTGTGTCACTAATTTTGATCCTGTGATTAACCTCGCGAAAAAAACCTTAGCTGATGGAGTGCTGATCTAGTAGTGATCTGTAATCTGTTGCCTCTGATTGTGATGTGATTGTTACAACCCTTGCATTGCAATTTTGCAACTGCATCCCTCTCTTTCTCTCTCTCTTTGAAATTTGTTCAGAGTTTCAGAGACTAGTACTAGTAGCGAATTGCAGTGGCAGCACGGCGTTGTCAGCCGGTCGGCTTCCCGGCAAAATGTGGTGCCCTCTTCATCTTCTTCGCAGCGACCAGACCATGCGTGGGAATGCGAGCTCGCTGCGGCTACTTCCATGCCTGCCAAGATGGAGCACGGAAAGGAAGGAAGGAGACGGAGGGCGTGTTCGGCTGGTATTATAAATAGCGAGGTTTCTTTGTGAGAAAAATATTAAGGCAAAAGTCGATAGGTTTGCGGTTAGAAAAAAATATTATTTAAATTATTGATAAGTTCGGTTGATAAGTTTGGCTGAGAAAACAAACGAATAGGGTTTTGGCGTTTCGAGCACATAAACAGGCAGCCGTGTCTGCCGGGTTGCAGGGTATATATTGCAGACAGGCCACCTATTTGCATGTGAGTATTGGTGTCTGTGCCAACAACAAGTTGGGTTTCTTTTCCTTGTCCCAAACGGACCAGCCGTATACGGAACGTAGTAAACACTTCTCAGAAATTTCATCGGAAATGGATCGGTTTTGAGAGGTTATTACCAAGTTCGAGCATTTCGAATGGCTGCATGATACAACTAGTGAAGGTGGTTAATAACCGGTGGAATCCTATACTTCGATACAGTGGAATCCTATACTTCGACATGATTGTTCCCACTTACGATTAATTATTTTTTCAATATTAAATAATATATTTATCGATAATGAGTTGTTTATGGTGACTTTATCAATTGTAAAAAATATCGATGTGATAAGGTGTACGTATATATGTAATTATATAAAATATACTAGCTTCATCTAAACAATTAGCAATTAGCAATTTGCAACCTCCTTACTCTACTTCGCTTAAAATTAACGCTGGTTAGGTGAGCCTCACGCTAAGCCCATGTGGAGGTGAGACCTGTTGCTTCCTCTGTTCGCGCGTGCACGCACCGTTCAATCTCAGTCCGTCGTGACACCTGTGCTTCTCGTCCTTTTTTCTTTCTCTTTTATTCTCAAATGGACAGATTTCACAAAAGTTATTTCTAATTATATAAAATAAAATTTTAATAGTTTATTAAGTAGACCAGTGGAACCATCTAGAAGGCCATGTTTATCTATATTGCTTGTTCTGGTGGTCAATATCTTCCTTTTATTTTTATCCTACAACCGGATAAATATAGGATGGAAACCAAATATATATGAAAAACATGGAAACAATGCAAAAAGATTTGAGAAAACATTCCACATATAGTTAAGATAATATTAGACAACCTGCCAAGAATGAACTCAACTTTGTTCCTCATATATGAAGGGCTTACTTCACTTTTTTTGAAAAAAAAACTTATCAACTTTTGGTAATGTCAAATATTAGCATTATCAAATTTAATTTTGGTATGGTAAGATAAATTTTGGTAGTGTGGTTTGAAACCTTTCTCGCTTTTGTAGATATTTTGGGAGTAGAAGATTCTGGAATTATCAAAAATTGGTAGAGTTAGGTTGGTAATGTTACGTTTAGATTGTTACCTTACCAAAATTTTAAAAATTTAAAAAGTTCTAAAATATTGATCAACAACGGAGAAAAAGACAAAAACTAGTAATGGTTGTCTATTTGCTTCGCCATTTGTTAATTTGATATCCCACAAACGAAGTTTTCAAACTTTGCATGGTTGTCTATTTAAATCTTTGCTATCTGTGTTTTTTTAAAAAGAACTTCTATAAAAAAATTTTAAGTTTCCTAAAAAAATGTGGTTTTTACTGTATACTTCCCCTGAAATATCTTTTGAAACGTTATTTCAAAAACTGCAGAAATCAAACCTACTCCTATGAAAATTACGCAATGTTCACATTCAATTTCTGCGTTCCAAGAAAACCCTACAATATAATAGATGGTAAGAAAGGATGGACAAATCAACGTACGACATTTCAATAAGATATACTCCTCCGTTCTAAAAAGAATTCAATTTATATTCATCGCTAGAATTATTCTAGACTCTTTTTGAACAGAGGGAGCATAGTGCGAATAGATAAATAAATTAAATAAAGAATGATTACGATTAGTTGGGGGTATGAGAGTATGGGGTATGGGGTAGGTAAAAAATATCTTCATTTTGAAGCAAGGTATTGGGCTAGAAATAGTTACATTTTGAAATAAAGGTATTTTAAAATAAAGGTAGTAGTTGACGATAATACAAGTAGCTGCTACTTTCGTCTCAAAATATAAAATATAAAAATTTAGTATTGGATAGGACATATATGTATTAAGTATATTTTTATATTTTAAAACGGTGGGAATAATATCAAACGAAGACTGATCAAGACGTATAAGGGATGCCTTAATCACGGCGCTTCCCTCTAAACCGCATTCAGATCTGAAATGAAGGAATATGGCAATATGCAACGAAAGCTGCTAAGCAAAGTCAGCAAATGGAATTATTTTGGTCCAGGAGGATCAGAATACAAGCAGTAGTACAGTGATAGTGCAGGAGCATGCTTCAGCTACACTGCTTATGGGCACATGGATGACAGATACTGGTGTGGGAACACAAAATGGCAACGGTGACCATGGCTATGGGTGCTTAAAGAAGTTCATTAATAAGTCAAGAGACATATATTCCAAATGAAGTTAGACAGCTGTGAGTTATGTTAACCTAGCTAGATTCAACAGTAGGGTGCAAACAGAACAAATCAAGATGGGAGGTCTGAAGAGATGATTTGATAAAGGATTATCATAACTTCTGTCAGAGCAAAATCCAGCTTTCAGATCTTTATTGTACCATCAACATTATCATGCACCGTTTACAAGAATGAGTACAAAATTTGCATGAGCAAAGCTTTAAGCAGATCTGCACCAGAAAAAAAGAGAAGGAGAATTTAATATACAAGGTAGAAATCTGGCTCAACACTGACCTATTTGTTTGATGCAGATATTCTTTGTGGTTCAGTAAACATCTGTCTCTGTTATCATAAGCTATGCAATCAGTTCAGGATTCAACTACACTGCATAGATTTCTGATTAAAATAAACAAAAATCAGACTGCACCAGCATAGTAGTCAAGCATGACATCGCCTTGTTAGTTGATCCGTAAGTTTGGTTGGAAATCATCAGGTGATGTCCTTGGATTAGTACTTGATCACATGATGCCGCAGCCACAATTCATACATAGTCATGTGAAATGCGTCGTACGGAACAGGGGTTGAATGCCACTCAAAGTGTTTCTGAACCTGCAATCCGAGAGATATTTTCAGTGATATATCGAGTTTGATTTAAGCATTAATATCTCTCAACTCAAAGCATAGACACGGTGAGTGCTCCTAATTAATTAACTTAAGATCAACACACGTTAGAATAATGAAATATTCTCTAGTCAACAGGACAAGAAGAACAAGATAGAATCTCAGACAAAGAACATGGCCATTCCTGATACTAGTAGCTTTATTTAAACACGCTACTGACTGCTGATGTCATGGCTCATGTGTATTTGTCAGCTACTCAAAAGTAATGAACCAACCTGAACTACGACTTGTGTAATGAAACAAATTCTTTCTGTGATAAAGACTTCAAGATACTCTTTAGCTCATAAACATCGCTCTCCTTCAGGACAACAGCGAATTTTCTCTAGTTTAAGGATACCACTGAAAGGTAGGTCATGATAGTCCGACAAAATAACTGGAAGGATGAAAGTGAAAAATTAGAAATAACATCTAGGAGTTTCCTCAAAAGCATAATTCCTTAGTAAAAAGGGGGGAGATTGGTCGAATGAAAATCTTGTAGAAGTACTAACCTGGCACACAACCATACTGGATGGAATCAGATATACGAGCACTATTAACACAAAACTTGGTCCGATAAAATTGCTTCTGGTAAACTAAATTTCCGATAGCTCTATTAATCCGGTTGTTGCTGATATCAAGCTCAGTATCATTCTCCCAGATTCGTGCTAAAATAACTCTTATTTTGGAATTGGGATGGCCAACCCAAAAACCAAGATTGTCCTGTTTCCATTAAAATAATACCAAGAGCATTTTCAGCATTTTATTCAAAACTGTAATGGAGTTAAATGAATAGAAATTAGAAAGTGTCATTTCGATCTGTTCTCAATGTCATTTCCTCCTGCAGTAAGAGCAAATGGTTGCAATATTTGTGGAAGAGCGATGTCCTTGTGCGGGATATAGCCAACATTATAGCTCAGTGAACATACCACTCTGATAGAGTTCTTAATGATTAGGGAAGCCATTCGAATGCTCTAACACCAACATCATGGCATGTAACAAAAAAGTGGTCAGCTCCCAACGTCCTGCTCCAGTAAGGGTACTTGTTTATCAAGCTCTCAACATAATTCTGAACTATTATTATCATATTCTCATAACAAGTACCCTGCAAATCTAAATTAAAGATGGCACATGCATTAACAATGCCAAATTGCTTTAACAAAAGTACCCCAACATTGGGAAGGAAATAAACATGCAAGCTTAAGTTAACTAACAGATTGCAACATCAAAGCAGTAGGAAATACAAAATATCACAGCACCAAAGCCGAACATATTGCATCAAACTACCAAAGATGAACACCACTAATTTGCTAAATACCAGAAATCAAAAGGAACACTATAAAATTTTGCAATAGTGAGATTCTATTTCTCGTCTAATTCAAAAACGATCCATTCATACTTCAGTGAGTTTGAACAAATTGAAAATGTAGTGCCATTATTACAGGTCCGCTTGATCCGTTGCTTGACTTGTTATGTTTACCACGAAATGATGAACAAAGTGGACACACTACTACAAATCAAGAAACAACATAGATCGATCATAATCGAATATGCAAGATTAACCACGTATATGTAACGAGTAGCAAAGAATGGGGACCTTGCAGCGCATCTTGTGGGGGCGAAATGGGGACGAAGAAGAGGTGCGCCTGGTCGACTGGATCGTCGGTACGGAACAGGCTCTCGCGGATGTTCTGGAAGAAGTAGCCCTCGCTGGCGTACTTTCCTGTCAGCTTCCGCGGCGTCTGGTAGAACGTGCCGGGGTCGCCGTCGGGGTAGACGAACACCCTGAAGCTCCTCTCCATCTCCGTGTACCCCGCCAAGAACGCAGCCGCAGAGTGGTACACCTCCGAGGAGGCGGGGGGAACTGATCGGGCATCGGAGAGGGAGGGGGCGGCGGTGGGGCGGAGCGAGCGGAGGGAGAGGAAGGAGACGGAGAAGAGGGCCAGGGCGGTGAGTGGAGTGCTCGTGGGAGTTTGGAGGATGACGCGGCGGCGGCGGCGGGGAAGCGGCCGGCCATCGCCGGAGGCGAGCAGGAGTCGCCGGAGTTGGAGAGGGTGGTGTGGTGGTGAAGTGGAGGCAGCACGTGATGGAGGGGTAGATTGGAAGGGACGGATAAGTGAGGGGGTTATTCGTAAAAATGAATTGCTAAAAATCAAAGTACAGTATACATTGGATGAAAATTCATGTAAAATTTTGTAAGCTACAAAATTTACGTAGAGTTTTTATTGACATACTTTCTGTCATTCAAGTTTCAAACAGTGATAAATTGCTGAGGTGAAGACTTGTATTCTCTATAACAGATTTATCCATTTTCAAACAATGACAAATTACTGAGATGAATAATTTTTTTCGCTGAAACATAATATTACTCCATTTTCGAACAGTGACAATGTTCTGAGGTGAAGACTTATTTTCAGACAGTGAAATGCAGCTACACCCACTGATCAAGTGAGAAATACATAATACAATCATCCAATAATGTTCTCACGCGGATACAAGATTGCAAAATAGATTTACCATTGTAGTTCATATCACAACTAGTAAAGATGTTTCAGTGCATACGATCTAGATGTTGAGATGGCCATATTGCATTTACAGCTATTGACTATTGTCATGGACCATTTAGATCCCATTTAGCGTAATCACAATCTGGCGAGGAGTAGCGTAGTCTCGATGTTCACAGAGCCATATACCCTGAAAAGAAATAAAATGTCTAAATATATGTTAAAAAATTGCAGGTTATGCCGCGTTAAAAAATGCAGGTTATTGACTATTCTTGGATGAGGTTGACCAACAATTTCAACAAACGAATGGCAGGTTAATTATTTCACGGTTAATAACTAGAACTGTACTGTATTCTTTATCTGGAAACTAGAGTCTGATGGATTTTCAATCAGGTTCATCTGGAAATAGAGCCTTAAACACTAGAAATAGTGGAAACCGGAAACTAAGATGTTTGACCTATAGTGTTAAATATACTAGGAGATGTTCTATAATTAAAGGGGTAAATATTTTCCATCACCTGCCAAGTTCCCATGTTGAGACGCCCGTCAGTGATAGGAATCCTGATGCAATGACAAAGATGTTACAAATATTTTGGGGACACAACAACAAATTATGGGCATGACGAAAAAGGGAGCGCATACGTTAGGGCACAACCAAACATCGACGATTTAATATGCGCCGGCATGTCATCTGGCCCTGCAATTAGAATATGACTATTAATGAGGTATATATATAAACTATAAAGCATGGTCTCTGCCTGTCAAAACCCACTCAAACATGACCAAACGCAGTAGCCACAACAAACAAATGGTGTTTCCTACAGAGCTCCCCCGATTGCTATCATTAAGTCCATTCTACTATCACAATAGCACAACCAAGAAGTTCTTTATTCCCAGAAAAAAAGGACCACTTTGAAGGAACTTACTAAAAGTAAAAGAAATAATATAAGCATCCATGTGTCCTCAAAAGATTATCAAAATATTCCTTAAGGATAGTATGTTTTTTTTGATAGAAAACAATTTCTGTGTTTTAAGTTGAATTTTGTGATAGGTATATTAATCATACCTTATGTGCAGGAATTACCTTCAAAATTTAGTGTTAGTTTGCATAGGGTGGAGCGAAACTAACTAAGATCAATTTAATCCTGAGATATGAACATGCATGCAAAGTCATGAATTTTTGAAAGGGGTTTTTGGAAATATTTATAGATATAAGGTATGATACCATCTACTACCCCACAAAATTTCAACTCAAAACACAAGCTTCATAAGGCCACAGAAAAGAGAGAAATGTCATTGGGAAGTAAATTGGCCAATAGTAGTTCAGACGGTGTAATGAGCCCAAGAAAAGTTTGGTGGTCAAATGCTCTGATAAAAAGTTAGGGAAGTGAAGAATTTTTTTTTTCAAAAAAATAACTGTGCCCAATTTGTTAGCCTCATATTAACTAAACGCAAATGTTGTAACAAAAATCACCATATGCCAGGCATATAAGGCTTCACCGTTCAGACAACTAACCTTCTATGGTGTGCCTCCATGGAGCAGATGGACCCTGATCACAATTAAAAGAAAAGATCAATCAGCAATATTAATTAGATCCCCTTGACAAGAAATAAATAATATATTTCAATGCATTCACCTCTGGGACAATGCGACTAAGAAATGTTTCAGTGTCAAACTGGACATCGGAGTCATAGTTCTCATTAATAGTCAATGAAGCGCTTGTGTGCTGCACTGCAGAGCATAACTAATCAACCATTTAACAAATACCAAAAACAATGGAGTACTAACTAGACACCCGCATTATATTCCTTGGCTAAAAAGTTAGCCAATGCCGCTGTAAAAATTTCTTGGAACTTGGGTTTATACTCTCTTAAAGAAAACAGAAGAACTTTCTGCCCTCATTAGCCTGGAATATATGTTGTTAAAGTTCTAACTAAGTACTAAATAGGACATCCATACCCATCTTTTCCACTACACTTACACTCACACCTTCCTACACCAAGATCACAATTAGAAATATAAATTTCGTTGTACCGAGAGGACAAGGATCCCAAGTACCAATGAACTCTTTAAATTGAATCTATGTCAACTCTCTCCTATGTACAAATGCAAAATCAACACACAGCTCAATGATCGTTATAACATCTATTTGGTCTCCACTTTGGCAGGACGACCATGTGTATAGATGATTGATCAAATAAGCCTCATGCACTAGATCAATACCCATGGTTCTCCAACTTAATCCGCAAATTTCCCTTTGCAATTCTCTATACCATCAGTTCATCACCCAACAAGAACAAGCAAACAAAAACACAAATTGCATCGGGTGTGTCTACGAACACATACAGAACAGATGTGCCATCCCGCACTTGAACTCGGACAGTTCGTCTCTTATCTCGTTCACAATCTGCAACAGCCAACAAGACAATGAGAGGACACAAAACTATGCGGATGAGAGGGGTGCGGGCGTGGAGACGCGGAGGAACCTTGGGGGTGATGAGGTGGCAGCCGCGGCGCTGCGGCGGGATGAAGACGGTCCTCTGGGCCCAGCGGGGGGCCAACGAGCCGGGGGCCGACGGCGAGGAGGCGGCGAGCTCGCACCGGACGGCCGCGGCGCGCGCGCCGCGGCGGGGCCGCACGGAGACGGCTGAAGCCGAGGAGAAGATGGCCGGAGCCCACGCGGGTGCTGCCGCCTGCATCACTGGATTGAACGGCGGCGACGGCGACGGCGGCGGCGCGGGGCGGGTCGAGGCGGGTGTGTGGTGGTGTGGTGACTTCGTCTAGCTGGTAACTGCGGCGGTTGATTCTACTTGCTCACTTTTTTGTGTGGGTCTGAGCTTATTTGCGGTTTCGTTTCTTAATAATTTCTCTGGTTTTAAATTTCGCAAAATAATTATTTATCTGTATGCATTTTGTTAAATAGTAAATTTCATAAAAATCCTAGTTATTGGTCGTCCGAGGAATGAAAACAATCGAAAATTTTAATATCAGCTAGTTAGGCTCTCTGCGTTGGTAGGCATTGAGAGCGAGACGCTCAAGTTATGTTAGCTTAGTCTAGCATCTGAGTTTATAGGAAATAAAATGATTAAAACTATTTCCAATACCATAAATTATTCTTACAAAAAGAATTAGAATGGTAGAGGAAAAAATGCCAATGCTACTAAAACATCCGAAACAGGGTTATCGGAATATATCATTGAAAACATCATATCATAATAGTAGCAAGCAAGAAATAATCATGTTTACATTATAAATTTACATTTACGCAACTACACCTCTATACTGTAAGTCATTTTGGGTTGTTTTCAAACTTATTCGGCAACTACACCTCTGTACTGTAAGTCATTTTGGGTTCTTTTCAAACTTATCAGTACTACTAAATTAACTTTATTAGATGTAAAATTAAATATATTTTAATAATATATTTATTTTATGTTAAAAATATTATAAAAAAAACTTAATCAACTTAAAAAATGTTTGACAAAAAACGACTCAATATGAAATTATGAAACAGAGGGAGCATAGTGAATATTTAAAGTATGAAAAACAACTAATTTAAATGATATAGTATTATATTGACAACGACATATTATGGTTAATTTTTTTTCTCATTTTGATGCATTATCGGTACTTTATGGTATTGTTTTTAAAAATTACTGATAAAGACGGTATCACGAAAACAGTCTGAAATACCTTCTACCATTCTCCTATTATTATTATTATTATTATTATTATTATTATTATTATTATTATTATTATTATTATTACTACTACTACTACTATTATTATTACTATTATTATTATTATTATTATTATTACTACTACTACTATTAGATAATATGAAATCAAAATAAAAAAGTCGGCACAAACGAAAACTATAAGCCTATACGGTCATGAAATTTTGTTATTCTACTTTATTTCATATTATAAATCAATAAATCATTTTGACTTACTCGAATCAAACTTTTTAAGTTTGATTAAATTTATTAAAAATTCTAATAATATCTTTAATTTAAAACAAACATACCATCAAAATATATTAAATATTATTTTAATTGTAGATGTTAGACTTTTTAAAAATATGATCGAACTTTAAAAAACCATTAAAACTGCTTATAATATAAAACAAAACGGATATTTTCATTGCTAAGCCATCCATAACAGAAAACTAGTTTATTGCTGTTTATTTCAGGGACCTTTGGGACAAAATGTTTCACAAATTTTAGGGTTTTACGAAATTACTCTCTCTCTTTTCTTTTTGCAAATATAACCTTAATATGGATGTACTCCTCCATATAAATCATAAAAATTATATAAATAAATTTATTTTAAAAATACTTTCATAATAATATATATAATTATATAATATATATTTTTAATAAAAAGAGTCAAAATAATGTTTTGGAGACGTGCGTAGTATGAAGCTGCTCCTGCTCGCCGGAGCAGAGAAACCTCTAGACCGCCCTAAACCTACGCAAGAATGCAGGCGCTCCTGCTCTCCCCAGCGGCGGCGGCAGCGGCGCCACGGCCGCCCCTCCCAACTCCGAGGCGGCCGTCTGTAACCTCCGGATCCACCTCGATCCTCGCGCCGGCGCCGCGCACCTCCGCTCCCCGCGTGGCGGCCGCCTTCTCCGCAGGGCGCCGCGGAGGACGCGCTTCGTCGCACCTCGCGGCCACCGCAGCGGCATCATCGGCGTCGGCGGCCGGTCCTCCCGACCCCGCGCCTTCCCCTTCCGAGGACGAGGCCGAGGCCGAGGCCGAGCGCGCCAAGCTCGCCCAGGTGCCCAGTCGCTTCTTTCATTTCATCTGTTCAGCTCAGTGGCAGTGATGGTAGGGAGGATATCTGCTGTCCGGACAGGATCATAGTTCGTAGAGTTCTTAATTTAGCGCTCTATTGGAAATCTAGGTTCTTGATTCTCGAGAAAAGGAAGGAAATTTAGGTTCTTGCATCCTGTCACGCGTACCCATTTGCTCGATTGCCTAATAGATTAAATTGGAAGCAGGGAAATTGGCAGAGGCACTCATAATTGAGAGTAATAGAGTTCATCAAGAGTGTGCACGCAAAATACACACATAATTGGGGATTGCCATCTTTTGTTGTTCATTTGTTGTTTTAAAAGACGCCAAATCCACGGGCCTTTCGTGAGTTAAAACTTGAAACTAGAGGTTTTTGGGGATAGACCTCCTGTTATCACTTATCACCATCTAGTTATCTTCCAATTTTAAGCATCTGGAATGTGTGTTCTATTAGCCATCACTCCATTTATCGCTTATCTACATTAGCATATACTCCATCTGCACTTTTCTACTGTGATCTAGCACCATAATTTTGTTGTATAAGAACTTCCTGCTCGTCTAAAAAATGAGTAGGTGAGATCAACTTGATATGTTAAACTTTGTTATCGGTCATTAATAATTCCTGAAGTTCTCTTTTGAAATTTCTTTGGTGTCCATGTAGTAAGAGTCTCGTTTGGTATTCTACTCTCAGTATAATTTTTGGTTTAAACTGTAAACTAAGTGTTTATTCCATATTTTTAGGTTGTTTACTTTACCCCAATGATTTGTATCATACACATGTATTCTCACTTAGGGTCTGTTTGGTAGAGCTTCAACTCCTAAATTTAACTCCAGCAGTTGGGTCTGAAGTGGAGTTATGGAACAGTCTAAACCCAGCTTCACCTCTCTAGTTCATTTTGTAAAAGTGCTCCACCCAGCTCCACTCTCATTTTAGGTGGAGCTGAAACTGTTTAGTTGAGCTCTAGCTCCAGGAGAGGTGGAGCTGGAGCCGTGCCAAACAGACCCTTACAAGTGTATTTACCTGGCACGTTATGACCTCAAGTATTAACTTCTCTATATTTCTAAATTATACAGGTTAGCAAGAGGCTAGAAAAAACAGCACAGTATTTCAAGACTTTGGGCACCCTGGGATTCTGGTCCCAGTTAGTGTGCACAACTGTCTCGGCAGGAATTTTGTCATTCTCGGCAGTCGCTACAGGGAGTGCAACATCTCCCTTTACATTCTTTGCAACTTCAATCGGTACTGTGGCGGCATTTATTTCAGTCTTTTGGGCTTTTGGTTACATCCGTCTTTCAGAAAGGCTTAAGAGAACAGCAAACGAACCTGCAAAGGTACTGTCATTTCCTAAAATATATATAGCACTGTGCTATCATCTCTTTGCTCAAAAAACTGATGCTCCTGTGGACCCCTTAATATTGGCATCCCCTCTTTTACCTGTCCATAATCATCTTGATATCATATTACCGAACAAACTGATTGAATGGTAGTATAATATTATTATGCCCAAGGGTGTACTACTATTCGCCGTGTTTTAATTTGAACTGACATAGTAATAGTATTTGGTCTGTTATTCATAGCAGACATGTCAAACTGCTTTCTAGCCATAACTAAAATTGTTGGCTCTTTTTTCAGGCTCCTCCACGTGCTGATGTGGTAAAAAATCTCAAAAATGGTATTGTGCTTAATGTTCTTGGAATGGGTGCTGCAATTTTTGGGATGCAGGCAACTGTAGGGGCATTGGTTGCAAAAGCTCTCACTACATCTGCAGTGCCGTATTACCAGGGAATATCGCCTGGCCAGAACCCTGTTCTTGCTTTAGATGTTTTCCTTGTTCAGGTATGACATAAACGATCCAGCCCCTTATTTATTTATTTAACTCTACTCTAAACATTCCATTCCTGGTTTTCCATTAATCATATAACTGTATCACAAGAACATCAATTAATCAATTGTTTTTCTTTAAATCTGAGCAGGCTTCAGCGAACACGATCCTCTCACATTTTCTTGGATTATCGAGCACACTGGAACTACTGCGATCTGTAACCCTGACAAAAGTAGAAGCTGCCCCAGCCCCTCAACCAGCATGAGCTGCTTTAACATGTCCAGAGTCCAGAACAATGTTTACGCAGCTTCAGAATTTTCTCTTCTTTTTTTGGTTGTATGTTTCTCTGCAATTGCTTTGTGTATTCTTAAACTCTTCTTTTGGTGATAAGCTTCGATCAGTCTAGTTGCTATGGCTTTGTTAAGTACAGATTTGAAGGACGCATTCAAATCTGCTCGTCTTTCTTGCCTTTGTTTATTGCTGAGCTGAGCATATGAAGAGCTTCTGTGAGAAGTGGACAAGTAAGTTTCGTGATTCCTATGATGAGCGGTGCTGCTTCATAGGTGTTCTGCAACTTGAAAAAAAATTACACAGTTCTTACTCTTTCTTGTCATCCCCCTTCTCACGCTTGTACTGCCTTCAAGTAGACGCTTTGTAGAGCATTACAGATGCTCCTACTACCCTACTGGGAATGCAACAATTTCTCTAAAATAGATGAGACTATCATAATTCAATCCAGAAAAAACTGGAGGCTCGTGCTGAATGGTTATAAAAAAACAAAGGAAATTTGCACAATGTAATTCTAAATAAATTGTCATTTCTCCTTGCAACGTCAATGATTGTTCATTACATTGAGCTCTGGGTGATGTGGCATGTCATATAGGTATATCCTAAAACATAAGAAAAAACTCTATATGTACATGACAAACAAAAAAGAAACTTCCGAAGAAGGGTAGAAAAACAATGAAGAAATGAAACATGTTTTCCTTCCCTATCTATATACAGTTGTCTCGAACACTGCGCTTATCCTGTACAACATCCGTCTCAAAAAAAAACTCAAATCCTGGCTATGAACTGGATAAGTACTTGTACAGATTCATAGGATTTGATTCTTTTTGGGACCGGAGGATATCAAGTTTGGTGTGTCTCGGCCAAACAAAGAACTTGTCAAACTACTGCTGTGTACCATGGATCCAAACCGGATTGATTAGTTTGTCGAGATGGTAAGTCTTCGCGTTGAAAACCTGATATCCCTCTAACTGCATTAGCTGTCAAACTCTTGCTGTTCTCATGATCCGAAGTGGCTTGATTAGTGCATCAAGATTATCAGTCTGCGCACTTAAATCCCGTGAGTCCAATTCCATCAGCGGTATGTCATCTGACGCTTCTAAAGCTGCAACATCTTCATTCGCATCATCATCCAAGCTGATAAAGCCCAAGTCCCCATCAGAGAAAAAACGTTGAGGTTTCTCTCTCTCGTCTTCGTCTAAAGAAACTTTCCTTGTCTCATTTTGATGGTCAATGCTGGCATCAAAATACCGGCCCCAACTACTGTTTTGCAAGAAATCTGGTCTTCTGCTCTTGGATTTGACTTTGTTCTTGGGGTGATGAAGTTTGCATCTAGATCCTTGTGAGCACTCTCCTGTCGCCTCGAAGACAGGGCATACATAGCTGTGCTTTTTATGACACTGCTCGTAAGGAAATTATTTCAAGATCATGAAAAAGATTAGTGATCTTTATTCAGAATAAACAAAGGTTTGTGAAAGCCCCCAAAGTTCAAAAGGCTAACGGGTACATAGCAAAAAAGAATTACTGCCAGTAAAATCATTTTCTTCTACTTATATATCAACACTAAATCACACTAGACACGCCATGTAGACTGAACAATTAGATGCATGCCTTCCTAGTTTACAGGTAAAAGAACTCCTATAATCTCGTGCAGTGCATTACATCAACAAAGTATTTAAAGCGCAAGGAGTTATTATTTGGTTGATGGAATAAAAACGAGAACAGCCTATTGCACTGAACAGTTTTTTGTGCATCTGATGCTGAATTCCTCCTTCAGCTAAAATTTAGAAAACTGAACAAGCATCTATGTTATTTTGTGATTCTGCAAACGGAAATTTGGTAAAGATCAGCAGGCTACTAGTGATAGCATCACATACCTCGTCACCATCTGCACAATATCCTTTTAAGAAGTCTTCACAAACAGGGGCACTCAAGTTCACTTTCACATGCCTATAGGGGCAGGCTATGTTGGTACAGAGTCCTGCATGTGATGCCAAAATGTAAGCAAGACATATTTTTGCAGAACAAAGAGAAAGTAATGACGTTAGACTGGAATGAATCACCTCTCAGAAAATAAGAACAATCTGGCATTCTTTCTGGAAGGACCTGCAATACATGCTCTTCAAATGAAAAAAAAAATGTCAATGCAAGATTAGTATAGAATCAAGAGAAAGACCTTACCTTGTGAGTCAATTTGCAAGTAGTATTAGAACACAAGCCTTTAAGAAATTTAGTACATATAGTCACTTTAGCTCGGTCATGAATATAAGGGCATTTGCCCCTGGGTTTTTTGCACTCGCCAAACCGAGTGAAGAATTGGCAGTACTGTTGTTTCTTTGCTAGGCGTGATCTCACAGTGTGCAAACTCCATCGAACTTTGTCACTTGCTAGCATGCGGATTACACTCTTTGGATTTCTAACCAGTTGGTTACCTTTGCTAACACGCACATATCTGCTTCAAAGATAAAACAATGGAATGAGTCAAACTGAAATGTCTATGATAAAAGGGTTCATAACATACTCAACACATGTTCATAACATACTCATTGCAAGTTGATGGCTCTCTTAAATCGGAAGCCGATTGGTGGTTGTTTCTTAATTGATTGCCAGTGACAGATTCCAATTGATGATCTGCAAAATTAGACATCATAGAGCGTAAACAAAGAAAAGCTAATGAAGAAAATGAATAATCAGTAAAATATATGTTTGCAAAGGCATTTCAAGGTAACATGTTTCCACAAGAAAAATATGAACTCCTCGGTGGTAAGCACCTAAAAAGATCGATAAGCCACAGCGCTCAAACTAGGGTAACAAAACAGGTTTCCTTGTGCTCTATAAAGTAATGCTGTGATGTAATTATGTCTATAGCAGCTCAAATGTTTATTCGGTAAGTTGGAAGTTAAGTTAAAATTTTAACATGAAGGAGCATGCGAGTTTTACTTGAGAACTAGTTAAATCTTCTTCAGGACTGATAAGAAAAGTTTAACCATGTCTAATTCACAAATTAACACATTACCATTACCTCCCTTATCATGGAGAGACTGCCGCTTCCGTTTCTCCCTTTTCCTTCTTTCAACTTCAGCGAGTGCCAATGTAGCTTCCTGCAATCCAGATTGCAATTTGATTTTTGTTTAATAATGAGAATTAAAGCACCATAGGTTAATACTGATGTTCTAAATGCAGCAATTGGACAGTCACTCCACCCTGTAGTGTTTATTTAGTATATGGTCTTTTAAAAGGCCCATGCTTACACTATTTAAAATTCAAATGCTCATGAAGTATCAAACAAATGAGTCTTTAGCAGGGAAACATCATTTATGAGACAACAGAATTTCTTCAGGTCATATACTCCAGACCATAATATGATTGTGATGGATCCAAAGCTATAGATATTGGCACTGTTAAAAAAAAAGCACCAACATAAGGACATTCATTGCGACATCACTGTCTTTAGAGCTTACAGTTAACCAGTGAAAGAGTGTCCAAATCATATAGTTGTTCTAATAACTCCATACACAGCACAACCTGAGCTGGAAACTTCTAGATATCAAGATCAGATGAATAGCATTATAGAACTCCAGGAATAATTTCTGTTGATAACTGAACAAGAAATTAAGACAAAAAATTTCACTAAAGTGAATTACCTTGTTGACCTTTTGACAACGCTTCTCAAGGGATCTTGACCATTTCAAACTTGATCCACCAACACTTAACACACCAGATTTCCGTAGAGAGAACCCATCAGTTGAGACAGTATAAATCATATCTCTCTTCCTTGTTTGCAACAATTTTCTGTCAAATTAAAGAGGATCAGGACATGCCAGTAAGAAAATTCAACAAACTAAAGTCAATGAATAGAATAGGTACAGAGAAAAGACCAGTCTGTAATATTTACCTGACAATTCGTATGGAGCTCACATTCGACAATGTATTGTGACTGCTTCTAAAATTCTTGCAGAATATTTTTCTTTTCCATGGAAGAATGCGTGGGAAGGCATTCATATGACTATTGCCCATAAAACCTTTCCTCTGTGGCTGTTGCCCATTGAGTGTCCACACATGAGAGAAACGCCCCACACTATTTGTTGTCTGAAGAGCTGCGTTGAGAGAAGTATATGCATATAATATAGTTCTAAGGGATTAGCATTGCTTCAATATTATACATTATCAGTTTATATAATGTTGTACCCTCCAAAGTAACAGATCAAGAGGCAAAAACAAATAGCACAAGAAAATAATATAGTAGTAGTAAACAAACATATGCTACGCCATAAAAGGCAAAGAAATGGGATGGTGAAACCATAAGCAAAATGGAAAGCTATCATTTAAGAAGCATAACCAGAATAGTTCCCCCTGTCTAGAGCTTCAGTGTGGCTATGATATTAAACAAACGGCTTTTTCAAAACCACATTATCCTAATTTGGTTATTAACCTCTAACTCACAATTGGAGTACGGTTCTGAACCTTTTTTCTTTAAGTTTAGATAAAGTTCCTTACACTGAAATAGTTCCTGTTCATTGATTGAACTTTGAATAAATGGAAGACAATCGTACGTGTTTTCTAAAGGTGTAAAGGTGGTTACTATTTATGGTTCCAAAAAAAATTCTAGTAAACAAATTTTAGGGTTTCAATAGATGGTAATGTTTGCAAAAGAAGCAGAAGTAACAAATGGTTTGTACAGCAGATTACCTTTTTGTGGTCTGTCCTTTACCCCAGGGATACCACTGATAGAGCATGCAATCATTAGATCTTTCTTCTCGTCTGAATTTGAAGTCTCAGCAGGTAACATTTCTTTGGTACTCAGACCATCAGAAGGGGAGCAGGAACTCAAAACAATTTGATTTTTCCTTTTCTTTAGATAGAGATCAGATGCTAGGGGTGCCTGCAGAGACAGAATCTTATCCGTGGAACTGTTCACTGAATCAATAGGGTGTTGCCTCTGTGCAGCAACCAGTTGGTTTGATTTGGGCCTAACATAAACCACTTTATTAGGATCCGAGGGTTCAGATTTTTGTGCACTTTTGATGCTTGGGTTATCAACGCCTGACTTTGGCTGCCCAGTCAGATCCTCCTTTTCAGCTTCATGACCATGCTGTTTCTGCAAAGTTTGAGACAATGGCTCCAAAAGGCTTGTAGGGCAGCTGATGGATTTTGTGTGAAGTGGTAAAGGTGGAGTCTTGGGTCTTTCAACTGAGATATTAGAATTTGCTAAGTCTTTTGTATCAGCTTTCCTTACAAAGTTCATGCTTCTCCTTACCACGGGTTTATTCAACTTATTTTGAGTATCCTGACTTGAAGAAGAATGGCGATGATTGCCATTTGATGGATTTCTAATAAGAGCATTACCCTTCCGTATATAAGAGTTTTGAGCTTTCTCATTCTTCTTGGGTGGTAATTTTGGGGGTAACCCTAAAGGCTGTGAAGCATGCAAAGATGAACTATAAGGTCCTATGTTGCCACGATGCCATGTTCTGTGCCTTGCATTTTGATTTGTTTGAGTGGGCTCTTGGGATGATCTAGGCAAAGTTACTTGTTTAGGAGCTACCTTTTGGAGTGTTGAGCTAGCAAAATTTATCTGAGGAGATTTTACTGCAGAAGGCACCACTGTTTCCAGTACTGTTTTCCTGTTGCCGTCCTTTGGTTCTAATAACTTGTCTGGCAAGCCAACAGCGAGTGGAGTGGATTTGCATGGTAGGTGTTCCTTTTCAGCCTCTGATACAATGGCTTCAATCCAAGAAGACAACAGATCCTGCTTTGCATTTGACTCAACCCCAGGAGTCTTAGTATTACTGTCATTGGTATGATCTGGATCAACACATACCTGTGAAGAAACTTGATCTGCATCCATAGCATCAGAAGATTCTAGAGCTGACGGAGGCTTATTCAGGTTATCCACAGGAATACCATCTGTTAGGTAACCATAGTGACCTGAAACATTTACTGAACTAGTAGGGTGCAAACCTGTGAGAACAATGCCACTCTGATCCTCACCATTCATGCTGCTCTCTTTGGGTGCCAACAACTGTGAATGACGCAAATCGTTACCACATAACCTAATGCTGTGATCCTGACTAAAGAAAGCATTCTCACTTCCACGCTGGTCCATATCTTGTGTAATATCATGACCCTGACTCATTGAAGTGGCATCATCCATACTCTGGTCTAAACCTAGCCTACCCTTACTAACAGTAAAACCATTATTCAGAAATTGCCCAGACATTTCCATTCTGTTGATTGATGGTGGTAAACTCAGCCAATTTTGAATACCTGTACTGATTAAGCCCTCACCATTTAGGACTTCTATTTTGCCAGGACTATCGAGTTTCCTTGCTGTCTCAACAGTTAATCCTCGCTGACCTTCCTCTACTAGCTCATGACCTACCTCAGGCTGATCATCAGTTTCTGCATTACTAGAATAGATATTGCTACCAAGTGTCAAAGCTGTGGGGACAGACTGCTCACGATTACCAGATACAGATGAAGAGCCCTGGGAATGTATCAAAAAATCATTCTCAGAAGACATATGGTCTCTATGAAGATCCAACAGTTCTGCTGCCTTAGATGTAGCGTTCCTTCCCAAACCAATATTCAAAATATCATCACTGGTTGAATCCTCCATAGGATCATATAGTGGCAATGCATATGTACTTTCTACATTTCTGGAAGATGGAAGAACAAAGGAAGAGGAATCCTCAGCATCAAGAGGATCATCTGTTTCATTTAAAGCAGTTCTGTCATTGAGTAAATCTTCCATTTGATTATCTTCAGTTGCACAAGCTAAACCAAATTTTAAAGTATTTGCAGAATTACCTATAGCACCTGAAAATCTTTCATTTGACCTCGCAGGGCCTTCGGCCACCTTCCTCCCAAGTGATATACCCGTAATAACCTCTTCTGTACTGGGAGCTTCTTCATGGTGCATAATTTCTAAAGTAGTATTTTTACATGATTCTATGGGCCTGTGGCTCTCTTTCTTCTGGGTGTCCTCACTCAAGCTGACATCCTTTTCATTAGAAGCATTCACATGGTTCACCAAAGATGTATTTGTTTCACTTGAACCGATGGGTATTCTACACTCTTTCCCTTGGATATCCTCACTTCCACTAAAAACATTAGCTTCACTTAATTCCATGAGTTTTCTGCCCTCATTCATCTGTATGTCCTCATTTCCACTAGAAGTACAAGCTACAATTGATTCCATGGGTATTCTGTCCTCTTTCTCCTGGATATCCTCCTTTTCACTAACTTCTGTGTAATTAAGATCTCCGCCAGAGTTCAATGACATAAAATCCTTTTCACTAGGATGGCTTGGCATGTTATCTCCTCCGTTGGGGGCATCCTTACTGGCACCAGATTCTGTTGTCCCACGAGTTCCCACAGAATCACCTAAAAAGCCGATGCTCTTTTCACTTGAACCAGTGAGAATTATACTCTCTTTTTTCTGAGCACCCTCTACAGCAGTCATGCAAGTATCTGCTGTGCTAGAACTTCTGGCACAATTGTTTAAAAGGAAAGCATTCTCATCATTTATGCCAACCAAAATTTTTCCACGTTCCCTACTGGCATCTTCATTTCCACAGACTTCTGTTGTATCACAATTTGAAGCAACTCCATCCATGCGAACAGCATTGTTTGAATCCACATCCTTAGGTACTTTCCTCTCTTCCATGCTGGAATCATCACACCTAGGAAGTTCCCATGCATCAGAAACTCTCACAGAATTGATAGCAACTGTGACATTCATTTCACCTGAAAGAATGGGGATTTTAACCTCCTTCTGAGTATGATTGTTCTCATCTGCAAAAGCATCATTTACACCTGAACCAATAGAGCTCCTATCATGCTCCTTCCTAGGATGCTCAGACCCACTTTTCTCGAGCACTTCTATAGGTTCTACGACTAAAGCAGCATTGTTATTATCAACTGGATTCTTTGGGCTTATAACCTGTTGCTTTCCAGGATGTGCACTCCCACCACCATTTGTTGGATCGGTAATTTCCGTAGATCCAATGGCTGAAGCAGCATTCCTTCCACCTGGATTTGTGAAGATGATGTTTTTTTCCTTCTGAGCATTTACACCATTACCAAAACCAGCTGTGTCACTAACGGCAATCGGATCATGTGCAGAAATAGCATCCTTCTCAAAAGATGACGTAGTGATCTCACCCTCTTCTTTCTCACAAGCATTAGCATCAATACTATCCCTCTTTTCTGAGACAATCGGGCTACTGATTTGATTACCTTTCCCATTGATCTTCCTAACAATCTTTTTTATAACTATCTTCTTCACTTTCTTCACACCAGCGCCAGGGCAGGGATTTGAGACCAAACTTCTAATATTGGAATCCACCGCATTCTTCTGAACCTTATCAGGTTTCTTGACCATCTTCTTAGCAGCCACTTCCTTTTCCTTGGGCTCCATCGAAGGCTTCACAAGCACTGAAGCCAACACCTTTTCATTCTTCTTGACAGGATTCTTCTTTCTTCCTGTATTACTATCACCATCATTACCATCAGCACTCTTCCCTCTACAATCCACAGAGATCACACTGGCCAATTCCTTCGAAGCAGGAGCAACATTGTTCGACTTGCATGGCGAGACGTGCACCTCCTTAGGCATATGCGGCGGCGGAGAAGACGGTTCATACATTGCAGGGTTCTCCTCGATTCGGTGCCACACAGACACTCTAGAAGGGGCAACCTTCTGTGGGGCTCGCCTCGAATACCCAGCACTCGTGCCATGGGGAGAGCCAGGTAGTGCCATCTGCGTAGGCATCTGGATCTTCCTGCTAACCTTACTATCGCTGTGGATTGAAAAGCCCTCGTGGCCCATGTAACCAGGATGTATGGTGTTCCTATCTACAAAACTGTCATCCAGAGCATAGTCCGGGTGGGGTTGCTGCCTCTGGCGGCGGGGAGGCGGGCCAGAACTGGAGGTGCTCTCAACATCAGCGTCGTGCACAGCGCAGCGCTGCCTTTTCCGCGAACCAGACGGTGATAGTCGGAGCTGCTGGGTGGCGCCGTAGCGGCGCCTTTCTTCCTCAGCCTCCTCCCACGGGAGGAGCTGTTGCAGCTGTGGATGGTGGTGGTGATGACCACCGACGTGGCGGATCTCGTCGGCGGGGAGGAAGTCGTCGCCCCCGTGTCGATGGTAGTGGTTGTGGGGGGATGGGTCGTGGTACGGCGGCGGCGAGTAGGCGTCGGGATGCCCACGGGGAGGGAAGCCGTAGTGAGGAGGAGGGGGCTCCATGCGGTGCTGCGGCAGGGGAGGAGGCGGAGGCGGGGGCGGCGTTGGCGCGGGCGGCTGCTGGTGGTGGTGGTGCTGGACGCGCGGTGTGGGGTGGTGGTGGTGGTGGCTGTGGTGGTCGGGGAGGTGGTACTGGTGGTGAGGGTGGGGCTCGTAGCCGCCGCCGTACTCGTACCTGGAGCGCGCTGCCGCAGCAGCAGCGCCGCCGCTGCTTCCTCTTCCGCCGGGGAAGTGGTGGTGGTCGGAGTAGTGGTGGTGGCCGCCGCGGCGGTGGAGCGGGTGGTCGAACGGGGGAGGCGGATCCATGGCGGCCTAGGGATTCGGCCTCGTGGGGGCAAGGAATCGCGAATTCGCGATTTTGGAGGCGAGGGAAGGGGAAGGGGCGTTCTAGGGTTGCGGGAATCGTGGAGGGTAGGGAGGAGGAGGAGGAGGAGGAGGGATTGATGGGATCCGTTGCATGCCGAGCCCGGCAACGGCGGCTCGATCGGCTGGGTGGGGGTGGCTGCGCGCGGCCCTGGAATCTGGTCGTGTTTGGGTGGCTCGGATCTGTGTGGATCGCGACGGCGGTGGCCTTGCGTCGCGCGGTGCCTCGTGGAGTCGTGACGTCGCGTACGTGGGGGCGTTGCCGGCGCAGTCGGGTTCAGGTGGGGGATTCCACCAGATTGGAGCAAACGCACGAAGTTGGCACTGCAGTAAGCAATCTGCTTCGACGTTTGGGCCAAGCCAGCAGGCGCTGGCCGGCACGAGCGACGAACACAACAGTTTGTCCCCTTCTTTTTGCCCTTTTTACACCGGGAAAGATCAGGGTCCGCTACACAATAGCAGGTCGGTCATTCGAGTGGCGAGGGGTGGTAGATAGGAATTAGGATGGATCAGATATGGTGCGGAGTACACTGCAAGCTGAGCGATCAGGTAGTGCCGGCCAAATGGGTCGGGCCGAGGCGTGCCGACCCGGGCACGATGGCACTGTGCTCCGGCCCGGCACGGCACGGCCCGGCTCATGATGGGCCGTGCCGGCACGCACGGCGAGCGGTGCTGTGCAGGCGGCACCAAGCCGTGGGCCGGCACGGCACGGCACGAAGCTGACCGTCTTGGCCGGAGCACTGGCTGCGGCCGGGCGGCACGGCACCTGGCTGCGGGGTCCAATGGCGTCGCGACACGTGGCAGACAGGAAGGAGGCGTGCGCGGGATGGTTTGAACAGCGAATCACGTCGTGCCACGTGTCCCAACGGCTATATAACGGCTATAATTTGAAAATAGCCGTTGGAGGAAAAAAAATAAAAAAAATCTGAAAAAATTCCAAAAAATTATAAATCTCGTCCTATAAATAGGGCATCCACCTCAGCCATTTCTCCTAACCCCAAACATCTCATTTTGTGCTCTCAAGTCTCAAGTGCTCTCTTGTGTTCTAATTTGTTGGTTTTGACAAAATTTGCTCAAATTTTGTCAAAAATCAAAATTAGTTTCGTAGTTAATTAGTTTGATCACGAGGTGTGAAGTGCTTTTGGTTGGAAAGATGTAAGTGATATTCATATGTACGTATTATTTGTATTTTGTTTGTGTATTTAATAAATATCAAAATTTTGTTTATTTTGGATTAAAATTGCAGAATGGATCCGAACTATCTATATCGATCGCCGTCGTTCACTTTGGGTGATTTCGACCCCAATTACATGTCGGGGTTTGACGATGCCTCCGGATCGGCTCCAACTCCACCAACTGTGGAGGAGGAACCGGCGCCGACGCGGCGCGACGGCCGGAAGGATATTCGGGATCCGCGAGCGGAGTGTTTCGACACACATTGGCTCGAAAAGATCGAGAACCTCCGGTGTGTGGCGGCACTTTGATGAGGTGAAAGTGATCGGCACGAGACGGGAGGAGGTAACACAAACTAGATGTAGAATTTGTAGGAATACTTTATCCGCACGATCTTCGGTGGTACAGACACCTAAAGCGTCATGCGGAGGCTGTGCAAGGAAGCAAGGAATACAATTGCGGCGGCAACAACGATGCTAAACCCTGACGGTACGATACGTAGCTGGGAGTACGATCCCATGGTAGCTCGGGAAAATCTTGTCCTTAATCGCCGGACAAGATTTACCCTTGAACTTTGGGGAGTCTCCGCTTTCGAAGAATACGTTCGGAATCGCATAATCCTAGATTCAAAGCGGTTAGTAGACAAACAACAACCCAAGATTTAGAAAATTTTTATGAGAAGAGTAGTAATGCACTTAAGGAACTATTTAGTACATGCACTTTCTCGTTAGTGTTACCTCGATATATGGAGCGGTGGAGCTAGGGAGGATTACCTTAGCGTAGTTGTTCATTTTGTTAATGATGATTGGGAGTTGCAAAAAGAGTTCTAGGCCTCCTTAATAGATGTGTCACACACGGTGAAAACATAGCCGAAAGAATTAGGGAGGTAATTAATGAATATAATCTTGCAGATAAAATATTTGATGTTACACTAGATAATGCATCGCTAATTCTAGGGCAATGGAAATATTGCAACCTTTATTTTGTGTTTATGCACATCTTTTTACTTCATCGGCGTTGTGCTTGTCATATAATAAATCTGATTGTTAAGACGGGATGAAGAGAGTAAGTGTTCACATTGACGCCGTTCGTCAAGCAATCGCGTGGTTAACGCTTCTAACCCGCGGATTGCTGCATGGAAAAGGTTTTGCCATGCGGCTGGTAAAAAAGCACGTAAGTTTGCCACCGATACAAAGCATCGGTGGAATGCAACCTATTTAATGTTAAAAGTTGTGTTACCTTATAGTGAATTACTAACGATTTTGTCCAGTCACGTAATGGCCCAAGAAACGACGACGTGGGCCAATGCGAGTGAGCATGTGTGGGCAATTGTCCAAAGATATTACCAATTTCTTGAAACTTTTTATGACTCTACTCTTACTCTGTCCCAAATTTACTATCCAACTACCAATTTAATTTTGCACAATATTCTCGAGATTGCCACGGTTTTAAAAGAATATGAAAATGATGAAATTCTAGCCCAACCTGTCTTTCACATGAAACAAAAATATTTAAAATATTAGAAAAATATACCTATGTTGTATGCTTTTGCTTTCATATTAGATCCTAGGGGTAAATTAAGGGGATTCTCCACTATTTTATCACTTATTGGAGATACTATAAGTGTAGATTATAGTTCATTTTATACTGAGGTTAGGAGTAAACTATATGAAGTTTTTGGAAAGTATGAACTAAAGTTTCAGGGAGTTCGCCAGCAGAGACCCCCTCCTATCCCCACTACAGGTAAGAAGAAGATACAGTGGGGTAGAATTTGGGGTGGCTCATCTTCAAGCCAAGAGGGTGATAGTTCGTCGGCTGGAAGTGGAGACGTCACTTCACATGGTGTTGCCGAAGAGTTGTCAAGTTATGTGGACAGCGACGCCATCAGGCACGAAGCACAAGATTTCAACGTCCTCGGATGGTGGAATGACCACAAGATGGCATATCCCGTGCTTTCAAAATTGGCACGGGATGTGTTGACGGTACCCGTGTCAACAATATCCTCCGAATCAGCCTTTAGCCTTTGCGGTCGAATCGTCGAAGAAAGGAGGACAACTTTGAGCAGCGACCACGTCGAAATGCTACTAAGCGTTAAAGACTGGGAGCTAGCTAGACAACATGCCCAATACACTGCTGAGAACCAAGAATTGGCCGCCCAGTTCGAGAACCTCTATTTAGATCCAGACCAACCCCAATAGAACTTTGTTAGAAGTAGTTGTTATCTTTGCGCTGTACTCTTTTCTTTGTCATGGTTTTCTCAGTTTTCCCTATGAGTTTTTACATGACAAAGTTTTTAACGAGGCAACATGTATCATTGTATCATATAATGATATAAACATCAATAAAGATCACTACTATTTTTAACATATAGTAAGTGTCAATATTTATTTTAATAATTTCAATATGAAAAATAGATGACGAATATTTTTTTCATATTTTTAACGTGACAAATACATCATTATTTTATTTTTTATCCTTTATTTATATTTTTAATTTTTATATATAGAAATAATAGGGTTGTATATTTTTTCTATTTTTTCATATTTTTCTCTATTTTTTTAAATTGGCGTGCCTTATGGGCCCGTGGGCTCGGCCACGCCCACGCCAAATTCGTGCCGTGCCAAGCACGGGCACGGCCCGGCCTCCCGTGGGGCTGTGCTTGGGCCGGGCGGAGCACGCGGGCCGGCACGGCACGGCCGTCACGGTGGCCGTGCCTGCCGTGCCGTGATCGGGCGGTGCTGCGGCCGTGCCGTGCTTGGCGGCCGTGCGGCGGCCCACTTGGCCTCCACTGCGATCGGGTGTGATGTCACGCCGGGGTTTTCCTTTCCACGAAAATCGTCACCAAATCCTTTTCGGCCTTTTCGTCAGGTAGCGAAACGGTAGATACGCAAAAATATTTGATAGATTTCGGAAAAATTCAAAAATTTTGGAGACTTTTATTGAAAAAATACATCAAGTAGATCTCGATTTTACAAGAATTATGGTATTTTTATATGAAAAAACACTAGTTTTTGGCTTTTAAAAAATCGTTTTATGTTTCGAGAAAAAGAAAAAGGGAAATTACCCTGTTTGCATGTACTGTTCATAGGGGGCCATTGAAGCCCATCAACTTTCCCATCCGGATAATATCGGCTTCTTCCCAGCTTGAATCCCGTAGCCGACGCTTTTGCAAAGTGTGTTCGCATCTGAGTTGAGGAGGGTTTCTCGGCGGCGCCAGATCTGCGCTTTCCACCGTCGGCGACGGAAAATCCATGCGGTAAACCTCAGCCTTTGCGGAGGCACAGGCGAAAATCGCGAAAGAAGATATGAAGTTTGTTTTCTTTCCATGCCCATGGTTTTTGGCGGTTTGTGCTCGAAATTCGCCTGGATCCAGCTCGTTTCCGCGCGGTGCTCGACGGCAAGGTAGCAGCGGCTTTCCCACACAGAATCTGGCGAAAACCGTCGCCGTATGCAGTGCTTGCCGTCGTGGGAAGTTATTTTTTCGCCGTATTCAGTGCTTTCCGTATGTATTCGTCACTGTTTACTATGTTGTTTACGAATTATACAAGAAGTATTCACTAATTATTTTATCACACAAATATATTAGTGTAAATATCATAAATATGTATTCACTAATTTTAGTATTTTTCCCTAATTTTTTGACATCATTTACATATTTTTCGTGATGGTTTTGCTATTTACCGCCCTTATCTTCACGGTTTTCGCGCGGTACCTACGAAATCTGCGGCACATGAAATCTTCCAAATTCAAATTTTCGCACTGTTCATCCCCGGCCGGTTTTCATGGCTTCCGTGGATTTCGTACGAAAATCGTCTTACAAGAGGGGCGGCACGACACGGTCCAATGGAAAGGTGAACCCTGGTCACACCATATTTTCGTTTGAGATTAAAAATTATTTAACAAATCATCTCCTAGAAATTAAATAAAAAGAAAAGCAAAGAAAATCAAGTGAAACTATTAAGAAAAATAGATTTTCCTTTAAAAATCATGGCTGGAAATATTTTTGAAATATTCTCCATGCCCTAAAATACTCTCGAAATTTTTCGTGAAATTTTGGAGCTCGAAATAATTTAAATAAAACAAAGAACAATTCAATAATTATTTAAATAAATTAATTAATATTTAAATGAGCTGAAGATATTTTTATTAAATACTTTGGGTGTTCATCTATTTTTAGAAATTTTTCTGAATAATTTGAGCATTGAAAGTATTTATAGAAAATCAAAGATTATTTATGGATTAATTTAAATGAAAATCTAAACTCCTTTGCCGTCCTTGGGCCGCCGTCGGCCCAATCCTTTGGAAAGTCCGCATTGCCCCCTACGGCCCTCCTTTCTCCCTCTCTCCTCACCCAAAAGTCGGCCCGCTCCCTTTCTCCTCGTGCAATAGTCCACTTTGCCTCCCTCCATCTCCGAGCCACTGACGACTGGGCCCCGCCCGTCAGCCCCTCTCCTCTCTCCCCGAGCCACCGATAGGTGGGTCCCACCTGTCGGGGCCGTCCCCTTCCTCCCGCCCGCATCCTCCGGCCGCCGCCACCGTTTTCGCGCATGCGCCGCCGCGTTTCCCGGCCGGGCCCGCGCCTCGCGCTCGTGCCGCACCTCCGCAACCGCTTGCCGCCGCTTTTCCCGCTCGTGCTGCGCCCGCTCAACCGACCGACGCCGATTTTCCCGCCGTCGCCAAAACCGCCGTCGGCTGAACCACCCCGTCGAAAAATCCGCTTACTCCCGGCAGAATCTTGCGCCCCCGAGCCTATATAAACCCTACCCGTGCTCCTCCCCACCGTTTCCCCAATTTCTCCCAAGCCACCGTGTGCCCTAGTGCCCTCCCCCGCGCTCCTCCGCTCCGTCGTCACCGCCGAGCCGGCCGCACGCGCGTCGCTCCGAGCGTCGCGCGCACACGAGGCCGCCGCCGCGCCTCCGCGCGCTACGCCGCACCCAGCAGCCGTCCCCGTCTTCGGCCGCCGCAGCGCTATGCGCGCTGTGCGTCCCGAACGTCGGCGCGCCTCCGCTCTCCGCCGCTCGCCGCGCCACCTCTCCCTGCGCGTTGTGCGCCCGTAAGCCCCTCTCTCCCTTCCCGCATCCCCTCCACCACTCTCCGTCAGTCGCCGTCGCGCCGATGGCCGTCGCCGGCGACCATCGGGCACGCGCGCCACGCGCGTTGCTTGATCGGCCGGCCGCTAGTCATCGCCCCCCATTCATTCTCCGCGCCCGATCATCTCGGGACAGGATCTGTCGTCCACCCATTGCCGCGTGGCCGCCGCGTGGAGGCCATGTGGTTGCGCGTCGGCGCCACGTTGACGCCACGTGGTGCGCCGCCCGTGGACCGGTCCCCATGGACCGGGTCCACCGTGAACCCCGTGCGTTGCCGCGCCGCGATCGCGGCGTCTACCCTAGCCGCCGACGCGCCCTTGGGTCCGCCGACGTCAACCCTTGCTTGCGCGTGTTAACGTTAGCTCCCTGCCGACGTCGCATTCGGCTTGTTGACGTCGTCCCGTACTGCTTCTTGCCGACGTCGGCCCTTGTTTTGCTGACGTCATCCTGAGTTTTTCCTTTATAAAAATAATTAAATATTTTGCAATAAATCATTTTAATTTCTAGAAGTCATTTAAATGGTCCAAAACTTCTAAAATTCATATCTAATTCATATGAACTCCAATTTGGACCATTCAAATTGAAAAATTCTTCTAAAATTAAGCTCTATATGTTTGTTTACTTTTCATGTACTGTTATTTGGTTTTTATTAGGGTTTTTTCCTCATTTTGCGTGCCAGTGTGTAGTTTCCGCCGTTTTTGGAGTTCACGCTCACGAGGAAAAGAGTCCAGAAGTCCGTTTGAAGACGCAAGGCAAGTCACACTTCTCTTGAAGCATATTGATCCTATTTTTATAAATGTTTTATGTTTATAAATAAAGTTGCATTGTTTTGCTAATTACATGAAATGACGGAATACTTATCTGCTTGTTTGAGCCTTATTTACTTGTTATCCGTCCTCTGTTAACCTTGGGTGTTAATTTGACTAGCTTTAGTCACTAATGTTGATTTTAGCTAGAATTATATGCTTAGCCATGCTTAATTACCACGAGCTCACTAAATGGGATAATTGCACTATTTATTCTAGCCTCTATTGAGCTGCAAGCTCGATACACCTGACCACGTCTTATTGGTCATAATTAGCTCAACTAAAATATGACATATGGTGGGCTGTGGGTGCATGGTTTTGGATGGTCGTACCCATTGCAATTAAGGACCGGTTTATGGGAAACCCTGAAAGAATTACAGCGCTTACCACAAGCAAGAATGGGTAACTGCTGGACTCGTAGTATAGCTTTCCTATAGCCGACGTACCCTAGTGAGGGTGGGCGTGATGAAGTTGGGTCGGCCCGTTTTCGGGTTGATCGGCTTTCGGATTCACCGTGGCACGCGGGGGAGGGGCTGCCCATTACCCTTAGGGAGTGGGGGCGAAACCTTGGTGTGGTATCACTTGGTTAGGAGGAGTTATGCGAAAGATCTTGTCACGATTTTCCTCTTTGCAGTATCATTGTGGTACTTCGGGGCATGGTAACATGTGTGGAATCGTGTCTTGTGGGTAAAGTTGTGCACCTCTGATCAAAGTAAAACTATTCGAATAGCCGTGCCCGCGGTTATGGGCGATCGACCAGATTCACTATGATTAGTCTCACACTACTGAATAATTTGATTTAATGAAACTGGATAGTTCAGGTGGAATGGATGGGCCTGATCAACGTGGGGATAACATTGTTCAGTGGAAGATTAATATTGCCTTAATTAATCAACTGTTTTACTCTTTTTACAACTAAATGTTTGTAAACCACATTTATGCAAAATAGCCCCAAGACACTCTTGTCTCCCCTTGCACGTCTGCATTTCGCGGTGTGGCTTGTTGAGTACTGTGGTTGTACTCAGTCTTGCGATTTTCCCCCTTTCAGAAGTGTAGTGCTTCAGAGTTGAAGATGGAGTTAAAAGACCAAGGCTCAGACCCCAGTTGAGTTTGCCTGTGGAGTGGAGCTGAAGCCCCGTGAGTGTCGTCTTTCTTTTGCGCTGCTGTTTTTGGGTGTGAGGACTAAGTGCCTCTTCAGTAAGTATTTTTATTTTACGCTTTTTTCTACGTTTGAATCTGTGTATTAATTTGTCATTTTATGTACTTTGGTTGATTCGTGAATAAGGATTTAATACATAAAATAGTTAAGAAAATTTGGCTAAATTTTCGGGCGTGACAAGTTGGTATCAGAGCCATCTCGACTGTAGGTTGAGCAAAATGGTCAAACCCTAAGGACAAGTTTGCGAAAACTTTATTTGCGAAAATATCTCTTCTATCCCTTTGGAGTCTGTGCAAAAATAATTTGTAAAATTTCTCTCCTTTCCCCCTCCGCCTCTTTTAGCTGTTAAACCTGGAGGACAAACCCAGTTGCTCGTCAACCGGTGGAAGTCAAGCCAAGCAACCCGAGTCAGCGCTTCTCGTGGATCAAGCGAAGTTTTCCCGAAGCTCACCTAGAACCCAATCTTTCCCGGAAGAGTAGCATCGATAGTTCCTAGGCCGTGTGTTGTTTGCTGTGTGCAGGTGTATGGCTCACATCAGTGGTGGGGATGTGACCATACTAGGTTGTTTGCTTAATCAACTTGAACAATAAAAGTTCACTCACATCAGATTAGTTGTAAGTGGATTAACGTCTCGTCTTTAGTTTAACTTCTCCCTGTTTTTCTCCTTTCTCCTTCTGCACCAGAATGGGTAAAGCCAGAGGTCCGTGTTTACTTTCTCTCAATCAAAGGTCCATGTTTGGTTCTAGGGGCTTATTTTTAGCCCTCCACTTTGAATTAGCCCCGAAACAAACAGGGGTTAATTTTGGGCTAAAGTGAATTATCAACCAAAAAAATTAGCCCCTCCAAGAGATGCTTATTTAGGCTAATTTTACGTGGGCCTCATCAAAAAGCATTTTCCCCTCTCCCATCCGTGTTGTCGCCTCCTCCCCCATCCGTGTCGCTGCCCATTCGCATCCGCCACCACCCCTCCCCTCCTACCCCTCGCCCCTGCCGTCGCGGCCATGGTCGCTGCCCATCCACCGCCGCCGCCGCTCCTCTCCTCCCCCTCGCCTCGCCTCGCCTCGCCTTTGCACGACCTCACCCCGACGACAGCGTCATTTCGGTTGTTGCACCGCCCCGCCCTCTCACGACCGTGACATCTTTGCCCTCCTCCATCGGAACACACCGCCGCATGGCGACGCCTGGGCCGCTACGCCATTCTCGGGCAGGATGAGGAAAGGAAGAAAAAGAAAAAATGGATAGGGGAGAAGTGTCAGCCGTACCCGCGGAAGCTGCGATGACGACGCATGCCTACCGAGCTTGCCCGCCACACCGAGCCACCACATGGCCCCATCGTCGCTATCCGCTCCACGCCACCGCTGCCATCCCCGCCACGTCGACACTGCACGGCCACGTTGTCGCCTCTGGTCATTGTCGCTCTCCTCTCCTCCTCATCCCCTCAACTCCGTCGTCGGCTCCTTTGTTTTCCTACCGTCTTCCATCAATTCGGTTGTGGCAGGACGATGGAAGTGAAGTGGGAAGGGGTTGAGGAAAGAAGGGGATAGGAGTGAGAAAAAATTGCTCTTTTGTGTAAATTAGTCCATGATCCAAAGTGCTCAAGGATTAACTTTTAGAGAGCTAATTTGAGAGATAAACTTTAGCCCTCAAATTAGCCCAAGGACTAAAGAACCAAACAGAGCCAAAATCAATGGATATTGTTTTGAAGTTACTCGTTTCAATCACATTTTGAACAACGTATTTCAATCGTGCAGTGGGACCAAGATGAATGAGGCCATGTTTAGATCTTTAGTCAGGGGACTGAAAATTAGTCCGTGAACTAAAAATTTTAGTCCCATACTATTTAGGGCAGGGACTAAAGCTCATTAATTACACCGTACAAAGCCATTTTACCCCTAATCACTCATGCAAGCTAAAGTTACAAACTCGAAGTGCTTGCTATTACAAAATGAAACTCAAAGTGCTTACTATTACAAATACTTGTTCCACAAGATAAATAGAAGGACAAATCACATATTTTGTAAACTCCAAAGGCCATCGGCAACCCAATCCCAAAATTGATTCATCACCTGGCTATCGAAAAAATCGGTTGGATCATTTGATGAAGAAGACCTTGTTCCGGCCAATGGAACATAATTTGCATCTTGTCACATAGGTCAAATTCTTCATCTTATAGCTGACTGTCTCTAATGAAATTATGCAGTGCTATGCAGGCGACAATTATTTTGCTTTGCTTTTTTTGATATCCCCTTAGTTTTGTTTCATCATTTATGTTACAACAACTAAATCCAACTACCGCAGACAATACAGTGTAGGCATTTGAATTGCACAAAATTCACACGACATCACTAAACTGAAAATTGTTATTACATTGAAGAAGAGATGCACATAGAGGATTTACCATTCGATGATCGTCATCGCCAAATTCAGCTTATTCGTCATCCTCACTGTCGTCTTCCTCAGCCACTGGAGGACATGCCGACGACAATGCACGATGCCAACCACCACCTCGAAATCCACCAAGTCCCATGAAGCCTTGCGCGAGTGACGACATTGATCCCCCACGGTCGCTGACGAATCCTTCGTCTGAAGCTGCCGCAGGGGGAATGAATCCCCGCATCCCCTTGCCAGATCCACACCAATGGATAGAGACCTGGCGCGACCTCCACCAATTCTTCCTCCTCGTCTTCCTCTTCCTCAACCGCTAGCAGAGAAAGGAGGACACGACGGGGCAATGGCGGACCTCATGCCAACCGGAATGGGAGCAGCTCCATGTCCATCCGGTTGCAGCATTTGTTGGTATGGGCAAAAGTCGGGGAAGGCATCGACCTGGGAGTTCAGATCGAACCCCCTGGATCCCCTCGGAGCCCCTTCCTATAAAATTGAAGCCAACGCCAGATCCGCCAATGGCCGACGACGCTTGCGAGACACCAAAGTCATTGTCGTTGATGTCGACGGCCGGATGATGTGTGCAAGCTTGGGAGAAAAAAATCATAGTGGTCATCCTCGTTGCCGGCCATGATTCTTCAATTGATTCACGGGGCGAGCGGCGGGATAGCGCCTAGGCAGCAGTGAGGCGAGGGTCTAGCCTAGCGCCGGGGCGAGCGACCAGCGGCGGCGCGGGGTGCCGCAGATGGGGATTTTCTAGAGAGAGGGAGCGCTGTGGGAGAGACAGAGTGTGTTACGGGAGAGATAGCGCGGCGAGAGAGAGAGTGTGTGTTGCAGGAGGGCATGGGCTGGAAAAGTAACACTTTAGTCCGAATAAGCTCCTCCAACAGGGACTAATGCACTAATGCACTTGTAGTCTCTTCTGTTTGGGAGTTTAGTGACTAAAAGGGACTAAAATGAAGGGATTAATGCATTAGTCCCTCCAACCAAGCAGGGCCTGAAATCTCTCCTTATGGTCATTTAATGACATTGTTTCAATTTCTTGCATGCCAAGCAGAAGGGAGAGATGCATCTAATTTTTATTCACCGAAGGCCTTGCATGCAAAAATGAATGGCTAGCAAACCAGCGCCTCCTTGAATACATGAGAAAGTCCTCTCGTGAACTGAGGGGAAGGACGCTCGCGTTGGGAGAGGTCGTGGTTTCTTTGGATCCACTGCACTGTCCGGAAGAGGCGAAGATCTACGGCGAGGGATCGCTCGGCCCCGTCCGTCATCGTCCCCCCTCGCTCGATGACCCTGTCTGACGTTGCCCCCTCTCGCCTGACCCCGTCCGCCGTCGCCGCACCCCCTCTCGCCTAGCCCCGTTCGCCGTCGCCCCCTTCGCCTGCATCCCCGGAGTCCCGGCAGGCGGTGTGTAGCACGAGGCTGGCGACAGGCGGTGTGCAGAGCACCACACACGGAGCACCACCTGCGAGCCGCCCACCACCTGCTCGACGTTGTGTCCACTCGGACTGGCCACCGCATGGCGTGCCCCGACCTTCTCGCCGAGAGCTCTGTGCACAAGGCATTCGGATGCGCGGAAGGGTTGGACGTGTTTCTAGGCAGGTACCACAAAGATAAAATTTGATCTCCTTCCATTAGCAGGAGTTAAAAAAACTTTTTTCATAACAAATGTTAAAGTTAGAACTTTGTGATTCATGGTAAGAGACTAACTGTTCTTGTCTACTTTATCCTATGTACTTGGCTATTTAATCAGAAGTGCATCTTAGATACAATTTTTTTGGTCATCGGCTTGACATCGGCATAGATGCTCGAGATGTCGGCCTCCGAAACACCGACTGGCCAACCGTCGGCTACCGCCTTGATCTTGGCACGTGGATACAACTTGTGCACTACACCAAGGACGTGCGTAGTCATCAACTTCGTCGCTAGCCAAATGAAGTCTCGGAGGCGCTTCGGTACTTCAACTCATTAGTAGGCGCCACCTCGGTGTCGACCTCGGCAAGGAGAGCCCAGGACGCCTCCCGGTACTTTTCTCGCCGGGCGTTGGATCGGAGCGTGCCTCGAGGTCATGCATCTGCCTTCGAATACTCGACAAGCGGCCTAAACGGGAGAAATTCGGTCAACGCAGGCGAGGATGGAGGATCGAAGAGTATAAGAGAATGGTCGGTACTGACACTTACTCTCGGCATCCTCCTTCGCCCTCTTTGCCGATTTCGACGCAGCCTCGACCTTGGCCTTGTGTTAACAACCAAATTGGTAAGCAAATCTCTGAGTTTGCAGCAAGGATTGGAGTGGGATTGAAGAAATGCGCGATCTTTGGAAACAGAGGCCGCATCGGCTGTGTCCGAATCGGCTAAAGAGCCAGTCGGTTGAGTCCGAGTCAGACCAAGAGAGCCGATAGCCGATTTCGATTGGAAGCGAGAGATGAGACCGACCTCGGAAGGAAAGCTTAGAGATAATCACTGGATTCGGTTTCCAAAGAACTTCAAAGACGTTGCCATCTACGGATAAGGTCCTAGAACGGCAATTGTATCTGTAAAATAGGATATTTTGTATAGTTTCTTTTATAGATAATGTCGGTTTGCTTAGAATATTTGTAATCCAATCTGAAATAGGAATCATGTCCGTTATGGACTCGTTGTATATCCGGGTATAAATATGACCCGAGACCATGTAAACAATGACACACAACTCAATACAATCTCGGCGCATCGCCAACCTTTTGTTTTCGTTTTCAATCTCAACAAGTTCTTGCCTCGTCTTTGGGCTGCATCAGGTTTCGATCTCCAAACAAGGTAATCTCTTGTTACAAGCGATTTGTGCTATCGGGGTTAGTGCTTTCATCATCATGATACTCTGATCTTGATATCATAAATTGCTTAATTTATCATATACGACATATAATTTAGATCAATGTCTAGATCTCGCGATCGGCTAGTATCTCCTTGAAGACAATAGCCGACGAAGCTAGATCTAGGGGTTGATTTAGGTTATATGACGTATCCACCATCTCGAAAGACTTTCATTAGCTTATATAGATCTCATGCTTCTTTTTATACTTAATGTTGCATCAATCTGAGCTATTATGTCGCTTTTAAAATCATTTAGATCTATTTAGTTTAATGACTGTTTTAGAGATAGTATCGGGGTTTCAGCCGATCTTATCTGTTTTAGCCATCTTTTATGTATTATTACTGTTAGATGTGTTAAAGCTGTCTTTTATACCAAGATATTAATCTATTTAAATATACTAAGCCTGGTATCAACCTGTTAAGTCATGTTAACAGCCGAATGATCCTTGTTTAGTATATTTAGCTCAGGTTAATATCTTAGTATAAAACTGTATTGGAGTATTAGCAGATTCATATTAGATCTACAACATCGGCTAAGCTATATATATATAATTATTATTCTGGTGTTTTTTTGATATAAGTGATTTATAATGTCTTGGTATATGTTGATGAGAAAAATCAACACGTCAGCTTGGGAGATCTGCTTAGCATGAACCCTGGGCTTACATATTTATGCCCATAAGGTGATAAAGATCCTAACAGATTATAATCCAAACTTTTCTAAAGATAAAAGAAAATAGATAAAGTCCTTATCGGACACTAAACATACTTTTCTAAAGATAAAATAGGAAACTAACAATCTCTTCCTAATTAATAGATATAAGCCATATCCTCCCAGCAGTCAGATTCTTGTTAGGTTCGGTTTGAGAAGATCTTATCCAGAAGAAACCGAGTCCAGGGAGGATACGACTTATATCTATTAATTAGGAAGAGTTGTTAGTTTCCTATTTTAAATTAGGAAACTCCCAGGCTTATAAATTAGGAAGCCCTTCTTGCTGTTTAACTGATATCAAATCCCACCGGCATGCCAAAAATGTGTTGACGAGAAAAATCAACACGTCGGCTCGAGAGATCCGCTTAGCTCCGGTGCAGGTCCTAGAATCGATGAAGCGCGGGCGTGCCAGTTAGTTTGATCCTGCCACTGACAAGATATATAAAGCAACTGATTATAAAATGTATCAACCGATCGGCTAATATCCAGAACAGCCGATTGGTCGACAGCCGATGCTGATATCAACCAATGTAGTTAAGAGTCTTGATCCATTGGCTCTGTACTTAACAGACATCTATATAAAGGTGATCGGCTGACAATAACATGATGATATATAACATTGCATGAACCAATCACATGATGAAATATATATTGATTTAAAGATTAAAGCACACATCGGTTGGAAGTCCGATATCATAAAATCCAAATGATCGAATATTCAATGACGCCTCCGCTGCAATCGGCTAGATCCAACTTGTATACAATCCTTGCAAGCCGATGCAATACCCAGATAACTTACCGGCTGAAACCCCAATGAAACCCTTAGTGGCAACCAACAGGCAGGCTAGAGATTACGGTTCTAATCACGACTTAGTAGATCAAACTGATGCAACACTAAGTATGAAAAGAAACTCAATATCTAGACAATCAAGCCCTTGGCTGATTTTCAGGGTGGTAGATGCCTAAACCAATCTAATCTAGTAAACAGTTTAGCCGATAACGACATAGACCCTAAAATGAGAGACAACCGATAGGGCTAAACTGAAATACTAAGATTGGATTAATAGAGACATATGATAAATATTCAGGCAAACATATCAATCAAACCGAAGCAATCCAAGAGGTCGAATGTACTAATGCAGCCTTGGACGACGCCAACGTAGCCAATACGATTGCCTGAGCCGGCGGGACCTTGGACTTACCCCTTCGCCGGAGATCGAAGTCAATGCAGCCCCGCGTCAGTTGCCAAGTTCAGCCGGATGATAAAGTAGAACAGATAAACAAAAGGTGGCGATGCATCGACTTGTATTGATCATGATAGATATGTTACATGAACCCTGGGCTTACATATTTATACCCGTAGGGTGACAAAGATCCTAACAAATTACAATCCAAACTTTCCTAAAGATAAAAGGAAATAGATAAAGTCCTTATCGGACACTAAACATACTTTCCTAAAGATAAAATAGGAAACTAATAATCTCTTCCTACTTAATAGATATAAGCTGTATCCTCCCTGGACTCGGTTTCTTCTGGATAAGATCTTCTCAAACGGAACCTAACAAGAATCGACTGCTGGATAACAGAATATCCCCATCGGCTGATACAGAACTCCAAGCCGATACTGACTCTGAGCCGATCCTAACCCTTAGCCGATAAGGACTTCGGGGCTTACCAAATTTTGGAGTTAACAGTATACTACCGATCTATCCCAATCACTTAGTCTGAATGCGCTTTGGAATAGTAATTATGCGTTATGGATATCTATAGCTGATCGAGTAGGATCTAATTATAGTTTAACTGCCTATTCTTTATTTCTTGTTGGTTACAGGATCAAACCAACTGGCACGCCCTGTAAATCACCAAAGGCGATCCAATTTGGACATGCACTAGAGTTAAGCAGACCTCTCAGGCCAGCGCGTGGGAAATTTCTCATCAACACCTTGGCTGCATCTTCAGCGGCCAGCTTCTCTTAGGCCTCGGCTTTTGCCGCCTCAGAAGCCGCCAACCTGGCCCTGGCCTCTTTGAGCGTAGCATCTGACATCCGGAGAAGTTTCTCTTTACCCTTCCACTGCGCCACCGCCTTGTTGGTCCGTAGCTCGGCGTCCCTGGCAGCCGCCTCAAATCTCTTAGCCCCTGCACAACACAAAGGGGTTATTCGGTGAGCTTGGCAGAATCCTCGAAAGAGGGTCGAAAGACTTACGCTGGGAGGCCGCGTCCAGCTTCACCTCCAATTCTTGGATTTCGGCCTCCGATGATGGCGACAGGCGAATGACCTCCTGTGGATTCAAGAACGAATAAAAAAACGAGAGATGGTGGTCGGGCAAGCAATGAAGTGAAGATTCGGATAAGGAACTCGGGGACCTACCAGGAAAAGGTTGGGCAGGCGATGAAGAGTTTGAACGAACTCTTTTGCCCTTTTCGTCCCACCGCCGAGGACTGGTCTGGTCCTCGGCCCGTCGACCGAGGCGGCATGATCAGCTTTGTCCTCGAAGTTGCCCGCCGCCATGCTGCTCCCGACGGGCGGGGCTTTCCCTCGGTCACCAAACCCGCGAGCGCCTCGAGTGTTTCGCCGGAAGAGACAAAGGGGGAAGAAGTTGGGGGGATCTTGTCCCAGTCTATCCCCAGGATTTCTTCCATTTCCATCTCACCAAGCCTCTCCTCGAGGCCCACCTCCATCCCGTCCCTGACCGCTGCTTCTAACTCCGTGACTGCCTTGGCCTTTTCCTAAGTCTTTCATGGCAGGTGCAGTCTCCTCCTCGGCCCTAGCCGTTGACCTACCCGTGGGCTGGTCAGCTTCCGGAAGGCTGATCACGGGCTCCACGATCACTAGAGGTAGGTCGGACCTTCCCTCTTCCATGGGGGAGGTTGGCTTCACTATTCCCGATGGCTCTTCGGGGTGAAGATCGGCGTCTTCCGCAACCTTGTATAGGCACTAGGTCAAAAGAAGGAAGAGAAAAGGGGAAAGAGCGAAATGGAAGAGTGGGATGAGGTCGGCACAAACATGGTCGAGGTCTCGAACATAAAACCGATGAGTCTCGGGACCTTCTTGAGGGGGCTGACAATTCTGGCTTTTTGGGCCTGCTAGAGCCTGATGATGGGGTCGCGGGGTCGCGGGCTGCGCCTCAGTCCCTTCTGATTCCTCCTCGTCTGAGGTGACCACGAGCTTGCGCTTGACGCCAGGGAGCTTCAAACTCCTCGGTGTCGCCCTTCGAACCTCCAGTTTTTGCTTGGGGACCTCGGGCTCTTTCCCCTTAGCCTCTTGCGCATCGCGGGGGAGCTGAGCATGCGGCCTTTCCTGCTTAGCCTCCAACTCCCCCAGGATCGGCAGCAATGAAACTAAGACTTTCAGCCCATGTCAAGTGTCAGCACCTGGCATGTAAGGCACCAGAATACACAAACAAAGAAAAAATCAGGCAAAGAGAGCAGTCAAGGTTACCTCCGCCCGCGGATGAAGGAGGCTGAAGGCCCTCGGCCCCCCCTTGCTGAAGTTTGTCGCGCTGAAGAAGAAAGTCCCTAGCCTCTAGCCCGTGCGCTTGAGAGTCACCTTCTCCTCTCGAGCCGGGTCGTGTCTGCCCGAGTACTCGTAGCCGCCTTCACTCTATCCTTGTAGGGCTGTAGTCCTCGAAAGGTGAGGTTGCGGGCCACCCAAGCTCCGGTCAGGCCACCAACTCCTTCACCTGATCGAGCTCAGAGTCAGGGCATGGCACTGACCAGGTGGCCGTTGGGATCGGCTCCCAGTATATCTCGGGGGAGAGTGATGGTTCATGGTTTCCGATATAAAACCACTCAGCGTGCCATCCCTTGTTGGAGGTGGTGGGGCTGACGGGGATGTAATGTTGAGCCATCTTCTCCCGAAATTGGATCCCGGCCCCGTCGACCACGCCGCCGACTATTCGCCAGAGGCAGAAATAATGCCAAAACAAATTGAAGTGTGGGTCTATCCCAAGATAGGCCTCGCAGAGATGGATGAAGAGGGAGATCTGAAGAATGGAATTGGGGTTGAGGTTGCAGATGGAGATGACGTAGTAGTGGAGCAGGCCCTGGACAAAGGGGTGGGTCGTTACTCCGAATCCGCGAATGAAGAAAGAGGAGAAGACCACCAACTCACCGGAGTCGGGGGTCAGAAACGGCTCCCCCGGGCTGGGCGCCACTCTACGATCTCTTGTTGTAGGAGGATGCCGGCTAGTACCAGCACCTCCAACATCTTGCTCTTGATGCGCGAAAGGACGAAGGCCGAGCTCCACTCGGTGCCTTCCCCACCGCTAGTTGGGCCCTTTTCTCCTTTCTTCGAGGTCTTCTTGATGGGCGCCATCGGTTTCAGGAAAACAGCCGGAGACCTTTGCGGTAGCACACCACGCAATGACAATGGAGGTGGCGGCCTTGTGCGCTAGAACGACGAGGAGCCAGGAGGCAGAAGTGATGGCACGAGGGCAAAGGATTTGTGAATTTTTGAAAGGAAAGAAGGCGTGAGGAAGAAGGAAGGAAAGGTGACGGGGCTTAAAAGGGAGAAATGATGGGCCTGACAGCGTCATTTTCGAAAAGCACGCATCGCCGTTAACGGCGTACGCAGGGCGTCCGAGGCGTCCCGACCCATCCGGCTCCCAGGCGGCCACGTCATCCCAGTGGTTGCTCTAAGGCGTTGGTAAACCGAAACGGTTAACGGTGCATGAGCAGTGTGCATTACGCACCCCGTTGAAACCATCATTGGGCTCACCACTCCGTCCAAGTGACAAATCTTGATCGCTGGATTTGCGGACCATTGGGGGTAAAGAGGTAACCTCATGTGTGAGCCTACCGTTCCATGACCCCGGTCTTGACGGCTTTAATGGGATGTGACTGGTGCACAGTACAAACAGTCAGTAGCCCACGTGCCTAGCACGCGCCCCGAGTTCCAGCAACTTCCCGATGACCGATTCCTAAGGATTTTCCTTTGCCACATCGACTCCCATCAGCCTCCGAGCTATGGCATGTCGGTCGTTAGCCTCTGGGCTGTGACCTCGGGCCAATCGCCATCAACCTCCGGGCTATGACATCTCAACCAACTGCCTTTAGGCTATGACATATTGGTCGCTAGCCTCTGAGGCTGTGACTTCCGAGCCATGACCCTCCGCCGACCATTGTCAGCCTCCTGGCTATGGAACGGCGGATTGCCATCTACCTTCGAGCTACGACAACTCGGCCGTCAGCCTTTGGGTTGATCGCCCCCAGCCGGTCCCCGTTAGCCTCTGGGCTGTGAAACCTTGGCCATCGACCTTCAGGCGATGGTCACTCATCGACCGCCATTTGCCCCTGGGCAGAGACTCTCCTTATCCCACTATAAGCCACCAATTCGAAGGAGATGCGCTAAAGGTATCTCAAGGGTGATGTTTTTCGACTTGACCCTAGGCCTGGATGTTCCATCCAGCCCCAAGCTCAGGGCCTGCACCTGGCAGGTGCACCTGGGTGGTGCACCTGCCAAATCACTCTTAAGTTGTCACAAAGACTTTACTCATGGTCCCAGCTGAAGGCCCGTAGATGTCGCCTAGAGGGGGGTTGAATAGGCAATCCTGAAATTTTCTTTGAAATGCAGCGGTTAAAACACACAGTCACCAGAACTTTCAGTACTTAACCCCAGAACTTTCGATCAGCGCAAGCTGTCCGAAACATCCGGTGTTACTGTCTGGAACCTCCGATGTTCTATGACTTAAAAGGATCTGAACTCAAATTTAAATACTTTCTACATAGGTATATTGCTAACAATAGAGAGAATCACACAGGCAATAGAGACAAGCAATAGAAGAAAATGAATAGCACACGAGACGCAAGGATTTTTTTATCCGAAGTTCGGATTCAACGAATCCTACTCTCCGTTGAGGAACTCCGTAGAGTTGGGTCTCAATTAACCCCTTGTCTCACCAAGCAAATCCCTGGGAAGAAGTCTACGGTCTTCAATTCCAACGTTTCTAGGTTCTTGCCTAGAGATCGAATTGACCACAGAGATCCAAATTCGATCCAGTAGCGAGAACCACAAACGTGAATTGCTCTACCTAGACAACTTCCAAAAGATCAGCTTGGTTTGTTACTATTAATACTTCATTTCCTTGAGGAGAAGAGGTGATCCTTCACAAACTTTCTCGGGCCAATCCACAATTCTCCGGAGGCTCGCGGGAGACACCTAACCGTCTAGGATATTGCTCTCCAAGAGTAATAGGCACCACTCCAAAGCCCTGCAAGAATCACCAAGTGCTCAAGTAACTTAGCTCTCTCACTCTCACAATCACACCAATCACTCAATCTTCTCACAAATTTATTTTTGTGGCTTAAGAATTGAGTTGGAATGAGCTAGAACATCATAGGAGAGGCTATGGGACTGAAATGTGAAATTTGGACGGCCAGAAATGGGCTGGGGACAAGGTGAGATATATATAGGTACACACTTGCATTGATTCTTTGGGAGCCAGGTCAAATCTCTAGAACCCCAAGAACTCTTATCCATTGTACTCTATTTCATACACCACCCCAATAATAAACACAAGACGTATGTTTGTTATCCTTTGGGAGGATCGAACCTGTCTAAAATCTCTCTGGCTCATTTTCTTTCTTGATCGGCCATCGCGCCCTTTCAATAGACGTTCCCGACCACTCTTTCACCTCCTTGTGTAGCCCCTCGGAGGACTGCGGACCCATACGTCGACACCCTCTCACTGCATAGTTTAATGGGTTATTATAGTTTTTATGGTCGCATCGGTCCCACAGTTTCATGAAGCGACGAAGAAAGAGCAGTCGATGAAATGAAGGAAGGTTCTCAGTGCAGGTTTCACTAGGTTTCCAACATTTTGGAAGCAGCGTTGTATCGTTTCATCCTCATGAAACATTTCTCCTCTCTTTTCCTCGTTTCATGAAAAAAACAAATCTGCTGATGTGGCACCCCATTTAATGTGCATGAAATACCCTCATGAATCTCCATTTGAGGCTAGACCTGCATAACTAAGCATCTAGGGACTAATTTCCTGCACACATCTCAATTAACCGCATTAGTCCCTTAACCAATTCATTAACCACCAAAACCCACTTAGGGGCTAGATGCACTTTCAATCTCCCCCTTTTGGTGGTTGATGACAACTTGGTTAAAGCTTTACAAAAGATAGGAGTAAATGAAGTTTTGAGTAGTAAGAGTTAGTTAGAGCTCCCCTAAAAGCATGCATAGGTGAAATAGAGAGAATTACATATGCATTATTGATAGAAGACGTTTAGGAAAAATTCTAACCAACTCATTTTACCCAGAGGGATGCAACAAAGGTGAAATAATACAATTTAAGTACATATGACATGACAAGCACTCAAAGAAATTGAAAACAACATTTCACCATTCACAAATCACACAAGAGATCATGCAAATAAGCCTAATTAATATCATAAGGTCTAGCAATCATTACATCCTAGCACACATAAGGTTCATATGTCCAAACGATAATAGATGGACTAAGATAGATGCACGGCCAGAAGTTTCAGTCACTAGGTCTGGAACTTTCGGTCGGCTGACAGTAACAAGACGACAGGAAGCACCAAAAGAGTTAAATGACCCCCCCGCTTTCTCAATCTTCTCCCCCTTTGGCATCAAGACACCAAAAAGGGATAAGAGAGAAGGGAAATCACTCGGAGTAATCAGAGTTGGCGATGATCTCGGTGTCGCCGGAGTGAATGTCATCGTCGCCACCATGAGGGAAGTCCTCAGCGACGTCTGTGGCGCTACCGGAGCCAGCAGCTAGGGAAGCCGCAGATAGAGAGTCGTTCTTCGCCTCGTCGTCCTCCGCCTCCGAGTGCGAGGACACCTCAGCGAAGGCCCGAGGAACAGAGGTGGAGGTCCCCTCGCCCGCAGCAACATCACGGGCGGTCTCAAACACCGCGAACGGGTCCTCAAAGACCTCCTCCTCAGAGTCATCAGAGACCGCCTGACCGGCCTCCCGCAGAAGCTGCTTCTGACGCTGCTCGATCTTCTTAACCTTGGAGGTTGTCTTGGCACAGAGACAGAAGATCGAGCACAGTGCCCTCTTGATGGGCAAGCTGGAGCTCGAGCTCGAAGGGCGTGAAGGAGCGGAGGAAGGTCTGGCACCCGAAGCGGAGCCATGGGATCCTGGAGGAGGCATCCTGGGTGCAACCGGCACGTGAGGACGGAAAGACTTGTGCTGACCATCACACAGGTAGAAGAATTCGGTCACATTGTTGATCATCTTCATGATGAAGGGAGCATACACACACCCCCGCTTGGGATCGCAGGCGGTGTTGTAAATCTCGAACCAGATAAGCTTGGCGACACTGAAGGGCGGCTGATTAAGCCGCATGCGATTCAGGAGATGCGCATGGCGCGCAGGAAGAGCAGTTGCATCCGCGGCTTTAGGAAGCAGGGTCCACCTGAAGACGGACACATAAAAGAAAATGACACAAGGAAACACAACAAAACAGGAAGGAGCAGGGAGGATTCAAACCTAAAGATGGAGTAAAGAAGCTTGTACTGAGGTAGAAGCCCCTTTGTCATCCCAAGACAGTCACGAGGAGCATCTGGTGCGTAGAGGAATCTGGTGCGCACCGTGGGAATGGGGTCTTCTAGCTGAATGTTGGGACGGTTCAGATCTTCTGGATCCAACCCCAAGATCTCTGCAAACTGAGGCGGAGACACTTTGTAAGGGCGTCCCTCTCTCCTCAACTTCATGAAGTAAACCCCGTTCTTTGTGGAGCCGAAAAAGACAGTGGCATAGAACTGCCCTATAACCTCAGTGTTTGTTAACGACCAAATTTGGTAACCAAATTCCTGGGTCTGAAGCCAAGATTGAAGCGGAATCAGAGAAGAAACGTGATCTCGCGGAGAAACAGAGGCCGCATCGGCTAAGTCTCGACTGCCGCGGCTTGGCCACTGAGTCCAGTCGGACCAGATAGCCGATAGCCGATTCCGATTGAGGATAGAAGTGAAGCCAGTCCCGAAAGGAAAGCTTAAGGATAGAGTAATGGATTCGGTTTCCTAACTGCTTTGAAGATATTGCCATCTATGGATAACGTCCTGTAACGACAATTGTATCTTTAAATTAGGATATTTTGTATAGTTTCTTTTTAGATAATGTCGGTTTGTTTAGAAATATTTGTAATCTAATCTGTAATAGAAATCGTGTCTGTCATGACTCATTGTGTATTCCGGTATAAATAAGACCCGAGGGCTTGTTAAACATATATTAACAATCAATACAATCTCGGCGCATTGTCAAACCTTTTTGTTTTTATTTTTCTCGATAAGTTCTTGCTTTTGCTCAGGCTGCATCGACACTGATCTCCGAACGAGGTAATTTCTTATTACAAGTGGCTTGTATCGTCGAGATTAGTGCTTCCATTGTCATGACACTCTAATTTCGATGTTATAAATTGCTTAAGTTATCATACGTGGCATATAATCTAGAACAATGTCTAGATCTATCTCGCAATCGGCTGAGTTCTCTTTGAAGACGGCAGCCAATAGAGCTAGGTCTAGATGTTGGTTTAGATTATATGACGTCTTTACCGTCTCGAGGGGTTCTCATTGGCTCATACAGATCTAGTATCTCTTTTTGTACTTAATGTTGTATCAAATTGACCTGTTAAGTCACTTTTAGAGGTATATAGATCTGTTCGAAATAATGTTTTCCATTAGAGACTGTGCCGGGGTTTCAGCCAGCTTTACTTGTTTAATCATCTTTTAAGTATTAATTGATGCTAGATGTATTAGAGTTGCCTTTTATATTAAGATCTCAATCTACTTAAATGCCCTAAGCCAGTATCAATCTGTTGAGTAATATCAACAGCCAATTGATCTAGGTTTATTGCATTTAATTCAGATTGATATATTTTTATAAAACATATCAAAGTACTAGCCGATTTATATTAGATCTGCGACATCGGCTGGGTTATGAATGCATACAATTTTTATACTAATGCACTTTTGGATCTAAGTGGTTTATACTGCCTCGGTATACTACCGATCTATCCCAATCACTTAGTTTAAACGTGTTTTGGGATAGCGATTATATGTTTATTAATTTCTTTAGCCGATCGAGTAGGATCTAATCTTAACCCAAACGCATATTTCTTGTTTTCTTGTTGGTTACAGGATTAAACCAACTGGCACACTCTAGGGGCTTGCTAGGCCAGTGCGTGGGAAGCTTTTCTCATCAACACAATTTTGGCACGCCCGGTGGGACCACTGCAAACTTTCTAAGTCCGAGACAATGGTTGACATCAAGACTCCAGACATCGACCAGGAGAATGTTATCCCGGTGACAATGGAGCAACAGTCAGCTGAGCACCTAGCCGACTACCAGCAGATGGTTGAGCGGCTGCAGGCACATTACCTACAATCTTTCACTCAGACCAGGTCCGGGGTGGTCCTCCAGAAGTTCAAGTTCTCCATTGAATACTTTGACATGTCTAATGAGGACAAGAAAGGAAAGAAGAAGATGGAGGACATCAAACAAGAGCAAGACGATTCGGGGCCCCACACACTGCAGGACCGAATCGATTCGGCTGTCCACCACACGCTTGTCAACCAGTCTGGAGATACTGGTTAACACTCTCAACAATATGATAAGCACCGTGGTTGATTCAAAGAAAGCCGAGCAACTGCCAAGGGGGCCGACGTACTTCGCCGACGGCCAGTTCCCACCTTACGGGACGCTGTCTACTCACGGCCTGTCGATTTCACCACTAGGACAGCCGAACCCTCAAGAAGGAGCACCAATCCAGCCGAATGTACAGGCATCGGCTTCAGAGCCGTGTCCTAAGATGTTGGTCAGGCAACAGCCTCAACACCAGGGTCACGACATCTCAACAGTGACCCAGGAGCAGTTGAAGAACATGTTCAACGCCAATCGACAACCTATCATGTCTAAAGAGCCGGTTGGCAGCTTCGCGCCGGAACCGCACCACAATACCAGCAGTAATCGGCCTCCTTCTGAGCAGCCGCCCTAGTTCGTGTCTCGGCCGCCTCCCGCTATAAACCAATTCCAATATCAATATCTGGGAGGCCACTACGAGCAACAGTACCAGCCGAAGACGCTGCCACTCCAGTATCAACAAGGACTCGTTCAATACGAGCAGAACGAGACGATACCTCAAGTCCAAGCTCAAGACAACAGACCTTGGGCCGACCTGATTGCCGACGTCATGCGCGATCAGTTTGGCCTTAAACCCAATGACTCCGGCAATATGTACCAGTACCCGTATCCGAAATATTTTGAGAGGGTGCCCCTGCCGAACCGGTACAAGGTGCCGGATTTCTCAAAATTCTCTGGGCAAGACAACGGGAGGCATCGGCTACAGACGTGCTCAGAGTGCGTTTATTCCTGCTATTACTATCGGGATTGGCCTTCACCTGGTTCTCATCCTTGCATTATAATTCAGTACAGAGCTGGGCCGATCTCGAAAAGCAATTCCACAACTACTTCTACGCCGGCACCCATGAGATGAAGTTGTCGGACCTCACCGGCATCAGGCAAAAGTATGAAGAATCGGTTCAGGACTACATCCAGCGCTTTAGAGATATGAGGAACCGTTGCTACAGCTTGGTGCTATCAGACTCGCAGCTAGCCGATTTGGCTTTTCACGGACTTTTGGCCTCAATCCGTGAGAGGTTTTTGGCTCAAGACTTCGAAAGCCTGGCCTACTTGACCCAGAAGGTGACAGCCCATAAGCAAAGATTTCAAGAATCCAAGAAAACCTTCGAGAAAGTCACCCACGTCGCCTACGCAACAGACACGGATTCAAGCGATAGCAACGCAAGTGGCGGCAAGTGGACCAGAACAAGAAGGCCATCACGTGCCAATGGTTGAAGAGATCGGCTAAGGAGGAAAAATACGATTTTGACATAACCAAAGCTGATAGGATCTTCGATCTGTTGCTGAGGGAGAAGCAAATATAGCTTCCGGCCAACCACGTCATACCATCGGCCGAGGAGCTCAAAAAGAAGAGATACTGCAAGTGGCACAACATCACCTCTCACAGCACCAACGATTGCAAGGTCTTCCGCCAACAGATACAGTCGGCCGTCGAGGCAGAGAAGATTAAGTTTGAGGAATCGGCTAAGTCGATGAAGGTCGAAGGCAATCCCTTCCCTGTCAACACTGTCCAAGCCAGTCCCGTGCGAGCTGATCGACAAAACAGAATGGCATACATCTCAGCCGAGGACCAACAAGAGCCGACTACACTGAGCACCGTGCCAATCAACATGGTTTACACCAGCGGCCGATCGGTCGATGGTCGGCCCAGACAGACGGACAGCCGATTGCAATTCCAGCGCAGGGTTCAAGAAGAAGAAGAGAGCCGACGTGGTAAGCCATACCAGAGGACACCCGATCGGCTAGGTGTAGCATATTACCGCCGCCATGATGGCTGTGACCCACATTGGCGCTATGAGTTCTTCAGGTTCTGCTGGGAACAAGGAATGAGGCTGCCCACTCTCGAAAATTGCCCAGCATGCAGCGAATACAGGGAGGACGAATACAAGGATCCACCAATGGAAAGTTCTAGCCGATTCGTCCCCCGAGCCGTTCAACTTAACTAGAGGAAACCTTCCGTCCACGATCGGCTCGGCCCAATCCCCCATGACTTCTTCCAAGAAGAGGACGAAGAGGAGGCTGATGAAGAGCAATCGGCCAATCCCCAATGGTGCCCTTCAGACCTATTCACCAAGACGCAGAAAAGAAAAATTTAGAGGCTTAAGAGCGAGGGACAAGAAGAAGAAGTCCAGCGGATGATCCAACAACAACAACATCGGTAGAGCACAAAGCAATGGCGTGTTAAGAAACAGGCAACCCCAGCTGACGAGAGCCCAGCCAACAAGGCCAAAAGGGCAGAAAAAGGTAAAGGAGTGGCCGCTGCATTGGTCAACATGGTTTTCATATTGCCGGCGAATTTGAGGCTGTCGAAGCCGATGCAGACATAGTGGAAGAAACCTTGGCTAAGCTGGTACTGTCCCCGGAACAAGCTATCTTCGAGAAACCTGAGGGGACCAAAAATCGGCACCTGAAGCCCTTATACGTCGAAGGATTTGTCAACGGGAAGCCGATGTCCAAGATGCTAGTCGATGGAGGAGCTGCTGTTAACCTAATGCCTTACGCAACCTTCAGGAAGTTGGGCAAAGGAGCCGAAGATCTGATCAATACCAACATGGTGCTCAAGGACTTCGGCGGCAACCCTTCAAAAGCCAAGGGAGTTTTAAATGTTGAGCTGATCGTCGGCAGTATAACCGTGCCCACAATGTTTTTCATCATCGACGGGAAGGGGTCGTATAGCCTACTGCTTGGGAGGGATTGGATCCATGCCAACTATTGCATCCCTTCCACAATACACCACGGCTTAATCCAGGGCAAGGCAACAAGATAGAAATCGTGCCCCCAGTCGATCAACGTTGCTAATGCCGATTTGCTATTTTGGGAAATCGATGGTATTGATTGCTGTCCAGCAAAGTTTGGCAAGTCGATTTCTTAAAGGTGTCCGATTTTGATATACAACCCATTGAAGACGAAGAGCCTCAATTATTACTTTGAAGGCGTCATGGAGGGCTCGAGCGTCCACAACGAGGACACCGTGGACGACATCGACGACTAGTTGACTCACTCCTAAGCTCACAAAACCTCTTCTCATCCAAGGGTTTGGTGAAAATGTCGGCTAGTCGACTCTCGGTTCTCATATGGGATAGGACAATGTCACCCTTTGCCTCATGGTCTCTCAAGAAATGGTGGCGAATGTCTATGTGTTTGGTTCTCGAGTGTTGGACGGGATTGTTGGCTAGTTTTATGGTGCTCTCATTGTCACGTAGGAGTGGAATCTTGGAAAAATTGTAGCCAAAGTCTTGTAGGGTTTGTTTCATCCAAAGTAGTTGAGCACAACAAGAACCGGCGGCTATATACTCGGCTTCGGCGGTGGATAGGGCAATGGAGTTTTGTTTCTTGGAGGACCAAGAAACAAGTGATCGTCCAAGGAATTGGCATGTGCCGGTAGTGCTCTTGTGATCAACCTTACACCCGGCGTAATCCGAATCGGAATAGCCAACAAGCTCAAAGGCACAACCCTTAGAATACCACAAGCCAAGGTTAGGAGTGTGCACCAAATACCAAAGGATTCTCTTAACGGCAATCAAACGACATTCTTTGGGTGCCGCTTGAAAGCGAGCACACATGCACACACTAAGCATGATATCGGGCCTAGATGCACAAAGATAAAGCAAGGATCCAATCATGGAGCGATATACCTTTTGGTCCATGCTTTTGCCGTTTTCATCGAGATCCAAATGACCATTGATAGGCATTGGCGTCTTGATGGACTTTGCTCCTCCATCCCAAACTTCTTGAGTACGTCTTTCAAATACTTTGTTTGGGAGATGAAGGTCCCTTCGTTGAGTTGCTTGACTTGAAGCACGAGGAAAAATGTGAGCTCACCCATCATCGACATCTCAAATCTCTTGGTCATTATCCTACTAAACTCTTCACTAAATGAGACATTAGTTGAGCCAAATATTATCTCATCGACATAAATTTGGCAAACAAACAAATCATTTTTTGAATTTCTTAGTGAAGAGAGTAGTATCGGCTTTGCCTATCTCAAAGCCGTTTTTGAGAAGAAAATCCTGAAGGCATTCATACCAAGCTCTAGGGGCTTGCTTGAGCCCATAGAGTGCCTTGTGAAGCTTGAACGCATGATTTAGATATTTGGGATCTTCAAAGCTAGGTGGTTGCTCAACAAACACCAATTCGGAGATTGGTCCATTCAAGAAAGCCCTCTTGACGTCCATTTGATATAATCTAAAATCATGGTTAGCGGCATAGGCTAAAAGAATACGAATGGACTCAAGACGAGCAACCGGCACAAAAGTTTCACCAAAGTCGAGGCCCTCGACTTGAGTGAACCCTTGTGCCACTAACCGAGCTTTGTTGCGTGTGACTACTCCATTCTCATCTTGCTTATTGCGGAAGATCCACTTGGTGCCGATCACATTTTGATTAGGTCTCTCCACCAATGACCTCACTTGATTGCGAGTAAAGTTGTTCAATTCTTCTTGCATGGCCATCACCCAATCCGGATCACCAAGCGCATCCTCCACTTTAACTAGTTCCAAACAAGAGACAAAATAGTAATTCTCACAAAAACTTGCAACACGAGATCAAGTGGTTACCCCCTTTTGAATATCTCCAAGAATGTTGTCGACGGGGTGATCTTGTTGAACGGTGTGATGTATCCTTGGATGATGCACCGAGGGGACTACAGCCTGATCAGGTATCTCTTGACTGCCCTCAGCATCGAGCCCATCCACTTGTGCTGGAGGCACGGCTTCATGTCCAGCCTCGCAAAGGTTCCGGCCTTCTGGGCCTGGAACATCCGGTAGACCTGATGCCCGGATGTTTCGATTCCTAGGGCCCGAAGCATCTGACCGGATGTTTCGGGCTGTGTGCACCGGAACTTTCGATACCTCATTTTCTGGACTTGTTGAAGAACCATTGGCTGTTGACAATGAAGGTTGATCACCATTCACTTGATTATCCGTGTCTCGACGGTCGTATGTTGCCAATAGCCTTCGTCGCAATAGCCTTGTTTGGGTCCACATCATCTACAATATGTACTACAATTTACTCTCCTTGGGAGCCGTTAGATTCATCAAATGTCACATCCCTAGTGATCTCAACAATACCGGAGGTCTTGTTGAAAACCCGATAGGCATGGGCATTTGATTCATAACAGTAAGAAGCCCTCATCCACCTTAGGTGCAAACTTAGATGAATGAGGTCTCTTATTCAAAATAAAACACTTGCTCTCAAAGACACAAAAATAGGAAACGTTAGGCTTTTTACCACTCAAGAGTTCATAAGAAGTCTTCTTCAAAAGCCTAGAAGGTAAAGACGGTTGATGACATGGCATGCAGTGCTCACGGCTTCCGCCCAAAAGACATCGGAGATCTTGTACTCATTAAGCATCGTCCTAGCCGCTTCAATGAGTGTACAGTTCTTCTTCTCGACGATGCCATTTTGAGGTGGATCATATGGCGCTGAGAACTCGTGTTTGATGCCTTCTTCATCAAGAAATTCCTCCACTTGAGTATTCTTGAATTCTCCTCCATTGTGGCTCGCACTCGCTTGATGGAGAGATCATATTGATTTTGGGCTTGTCGAGTGAAGTGCTTGAAGACTTCTTGAGCTTCACTTTTATCATGGAGAAAGAATATCCAAGTGAAACGGGAATAATTATCAACAATCACAAATCTGTACTTATTACCTCCTATGCTTAGATATGCCACGGAGCCGAATAGGTCCATGTGAAGAAGCTCGAGTGGTCTTGAGGTGGTCATGATGTTCTTGATAGGATGTGGGTTTCCAATTTGCTTCCCGGCTTGACAAGTGCTACACACATGATCTTTCTCAAAGATTACATTAGTAAGTTCGAGAATGTGTTCCCCTTTTCAAAAAGTTGATAAATTCCTCATCCCTACATGGGCTAGCCTTCAATGCCATAGCTAACCCATAGAGGATTTAGCCATTAAGCAAGCTTTGGGGTTTACTCTATCTATGTCAAAATCAACAAGATAGAGATCACCCTTCAACTTTCCCTTAAAGGCCACGAATGAGTCATCTCTCCTAAAAACGGTCACATCCTCGTCGGTGAACAAACAATTGTAACCCATTTTGCATAATTGTGAGACGGGAAGAAGATTATAGCTCAATGACTTGACAAGAAGGACATTGGAGATGGATTGATCATTTGAGATAGCAATTTTTTTAGGGAAACAGTAGGGGAGGCCCCTACTGGGATTTTTATTTATAATAGATATTCACATGTACAAGGCCGTAAGCCTAAATATGAACAAAATTTAGGAGCTAATGGAAATTACAGAACCAGGCTTCCAACTCCAACTTAAGAGAAGGTTTAGCACGATGAATGACGAGGCTAAACTCCCTTTTAAACAAAAACTTTCACCTATTCAAAGATAGTGGAATGCCTTCAAAAATGATTTCGTTATGATGCGTCCATATTGCCCAAGTCGCCACTATGACGCGGAGCTTGTATTATCATGGGTGATAAGTGAAGGGTGGGAATCCGAGAATATTAAGGAAACGCCAACACCATTGACTCGAAAGGGCATAGGAAGAAAAGATGATCTCTGCTCTCATTTGGGCCATTTTACCTAACCCAATTACCTTTCCTTTGCCATCATCTCAAAATATGATATTTTTGTGATTTCCTCCTTCCTTATCAAGACTTGTAAACATAATCCTCTCCCCTGTCATATGGTTGGTGTATCCGTTGTCCACCACCCAACTTGGTCCACCGGAGGAGTATTCCTACAAAAGAAAGTCATGCTAGGGTTTTAGGTACCCAAATTTGTCGAAGTTTGGGTCCTTGAATGTTAGCCACAAGCGCCTTGGGCACCCACACACAACTTACCTTGCTTGCTTGTGGGGCTTCTCCTTCTTTGACAAACTTCAAGCATGGCTTCCCGTTCACAATTGCCCTTCTTGAGGGCTTGCTTTCTTCGGAGAATCCAAGACCATGCCCATCTTTGTTGACATGGGTGGCTATGGTCTTGTAGAGGGCGTCTTTTGAGTGAAAATTCTTCAAACACCCATATTTCACCAAAGTACCCAACCTCTCATTTTCCTTCTTGAGTTCCGCTATAGCTTCAAGGTTAGTTGCATAGGAATCCAAATCAAAACTATAACATCTAGCACAACCATTGCTAGAGGAGGCATTGGACGACTTGGCGGCTTCATTGGAGGAAGAGGTGCTATTCCAAAGGGTATCAAATTACACTTCAAGCGCTTTGTGACTTTGGTCCAATGTCACAAGCTTCTCTTGGAGCGAGTCATTGATATCCTTTAGGCTAGCCATTGATCCATTGACCAAAGAGAGTTCTTCGGTCAATTTCTCAATCCTCTATCGCTCCTTAGCCAACTCCTCCTCTAGGGCAAGGTTTCTCTTCTTTTCAAGAATGAGCAAGTCCTTTTGCCTTTCGAGGGATTTCTCCTTGTAGTCCAATGTCTTCATTAGCTTAGCCACATGTTGCATTTCCGGTTTGCTAAAGCTTTTCATCACATCATCCAAATCATCCTCACTTCCCTCATCACTCTCAAGATCATCATCAATAGAGAGCTTGGATGAGGGTATTACCTTGCGCCCATGGGCCATGATGCAAGAAGGGTTGGTGTAGCCCTCGTCATCAATCAAGTTGGAGAAGAGACACTCCTCGGTGGATGATGAAGACTTGATGGCGATGGTGGCAACTCCTCCATCACCTTCATCCTTCTCCTCGGGATCCTCCTCCTCACCGGAATACCACACCTCTCCAATGTGAGCTCGCCCAAGCTTCTTCTTGACCATCTTTGGCTTGGCTTCATTGTTCTTTGGACACTCGGCGATGAAGTGACCATATTCACCACATTGAAAGCAAGCTCTCTTGGATTGTCGAGCTCTTCCTTTGTCTTCACTTCTCTTACTCTTGCCAAATCCTCCTCGGCAAAGATATTGCTTGAACTTCCTCACCATAAGAGTCATCTCTTCATCATCACTTTCATCTTCACATGATGCTTGATCACTTGAGGCCTTCAAAGCGACTTCCTTGTTCTTGATCATTGCCACATTCTTGGTCATTTGCTTGATCTCCTTTGCTTCTTCTTCTAGCATCTCATGAGCAACAATTATTCCAAGGATGTCACTTGGTGTGAGCCTCTTGAAGTCCTTTCTCTCACGGATGAGAGTGACCAAGGTAGGGTTCCTTGGTCCAAACGCTCGAAGAAGTCTCTTGACTACCACGTGATCCGACAAGTCTTCACTTCCAAGGCCTCGAATCTTGTTAACCAAGATCATCATCCGGTCGTACATCTCTTGAGGAGTCTCATTATCTTCCATCGCGAATCTTCCGAGCTTTCCTTCCAAGAGCTCAATCTTGGACTCTCTCACTCCGGGGTGACTTCATGAGCCACTTGCAATATGTCCCAAATCTCCTTGGCCTCCTCAAGTCCATCAACCTTATTGAATTCCTCCGGGCTCAAGGCGGAGAGAATGGCATTGGCGGCTTGAGCATTGTGGTGGATGCTTAGCTCTTGCTCGGAGTGAGGTCCATGTCCTCCGTAGGCACATCGATACTTATACAAACAACCCTCCAAATGCTAGGATGCAAAGAGATTAGATGCAACTTAATCTTGTGCTTCCAAGCGGCATAATGTGTACCATCAAATTGAGGTGCACGTCCGGATGCCACGGAGATGAAGTTGTTAGAGGGAAATTTAAGCTTCTTGTAATCAAAAGGTATAGAAGCTCCCCCTGTCTCCTTGATTGGAGATTTTCCTCTATTTGCATCGTCTTTAGGTTGATTCTCCACTTCCGACATCTTGGATTGACTCTAGGCGGTGAAGCCTATCAAGAATGTAGGCTCTGATACCAATTGAAGGCCCGTAGATGTCGCCTAGAGGGGGGGTGAATAGACGATCTTGAAATTTTCTTTGAAATGCAGCGGTTAAAACACACAGTCACTGAAACTTTCGGTACTTAACCTCGAAACTTCCGATCAGCGCAAGCTGTCCGGAACATCCGGTGTTACTGTCCGGAACCTCCGGTGTTCTGTGACTTAAAAGGATCTGAGCTCAAATTTAAATACTTTCTACACAAGTATATTGCTAACAACAGAGAGAATCACACAGGCAATAGAGACAAGCAATAAAAGAAAATGAATAGCACACGAGACACAAGGATTTTTCCGAAGTTCGGATTCAACGAATCCTACTATCCGTTGAGGAACTCCATCGAGTTGGGTCTCAATTAACCCCTTGCCTCACCAAGAAAATCCCTGGGAAGAAGTCTATGGTCTTCAATTCCAACGTTTGAAGGTTTTTGCCTAGAGATCGAATTGACCACAGAGATCCAAATTCGATCCACTAGCGAGAACCACAAACGTGAATTGTTCTACCTAAACAACTTTCAAAAAATCAGCTTGGTTTGTTACTATTCATACCTCGTTTCCTTGAGGAGGAGAGGTGATCCTTCACAAACTTTGCCGTGCAAATCCACAATTCTTCGGAGGCTCGCGGGAGACACCTAACCGTCTAAGAGATTGCTCTCCTAGAGTAATAGGCACCACTCCAAAGCCCTGCAAGAATGACCAAGTGCTCAAGTCACCTAGCTCTCTCACTCTCACAATCACACCAATCACTCAATCTTCTCACAAATTTGGTTTTGTGGCTCAAGAATTGAGTTGGAAAGAACTAGAACACCATATGAGAGGCTGTGGGACTGAAATGTGAAAATTGGATGGCCAGAAATGGGCTGGGGACAAGGTGACATATATAGGTACACGCTTGTGTCACCTAGCCGTTACTCACATAGCCTGCTGGAATACTGACCGGAAGTTTCGGTCTGGGACTACCAAAAGTTTCGGACAACACTTAGTTCTCACGACTTGGCTATGAGGTGAAGATGTCCGGAAGTTCCGGCTTGGGACCCCGGAACTTCCGATCGGCTTTCTTTGCCATGGGAGGGAGTAATTTCCAAAAAATACTCCAAAAATTCTCACTCAAGTATATTATGACTAAGAGCACTTAGGTCATCTCATGGCATGAGTTTCACCCCTCTTAATAGTACGGTTTTTCCTAAAAGTCAAGCTTCAAGAAAAATAGTGTTATAAACCGTCGTCGAATCTCTTTCCCTTTTTGCAATTGATATTTGAGGGTTCTTCATTCTCTAGACCTACACAACTAAGCATCTAGGGACTAATTTTCCTGCACACATCTCAATTAAACGCATTAGTCCCTTAACCAAATTGTCATTAACCACCAAAACCCAATTAGGGGGCTAGATGCACTTTCACCAGCTAGGAAAAATCTTGACCCTAGGCCTAGATGTACCATCTGGCTCCAGGCTCAGAGGCTGCACCTGGCAAGTGCACCTAGGCGGTGCACCTACCAAAGCCTGATCAAAAACCCTGAGAACTGGCTTTGGGACCCGACCAGAAAGAACTCATACCCTAAGGGTGAATATTTTATTCAACCCTAGGCTCGGGGACTGCTGTGGGTGGTATCACCCTAGGGTAGCCCACGGAGCGGAGTTAAGAACAGGTGAAGTCGGACTGGTAGTCCTCGGAAGGAGATCAAATGTCCGACCTTTTCTTGGGGTCGGGAGCCCCGACCCTCCAACTGTCTCGACTCAGTGTCCTACCCCGACTACGGCTCATCAGCCCTACCTCCGATCTCCTTAGGTTAGGAGGCTTGCATCGTAAGGATCATGAAAAAGATAAGGAGGGGACAACCCAACAAAAAATGACGTCACCCGACAGGACTGTGTAGAAGGTACCTGCGGAGGGCGGATCCTAAGGCAATGTAGAGCGCGAGATACCCACGGAGCGCAGGACCCGGGGGATCTCTATGTACTTTTCAGATGTTGTTTGTATTTACTTTTTTGCTTTTAGTTTTAGCTTTCTTGGCTCCCAAGTCCGCTTGTAACTGCACCTCTTGATTTACAAAAGGGTGCGCAGGACCGTGGGGGAGGGGGATCGATTCTTTGGGAGCTAGGTCAAATCTCCAGAACCCCAAGAACTCTTATCCATTGTACTCTATTTCATACACCACCCCAATAATAAACACAGGACGTATGTTTGTTATCCTTTGGGAGGATCGAACCTGTCTAAAATCTCTCTGGCTCATTTTCTTTCTTGATCGGCCATTGCGCCCTTTCAATAGATGTTCCCGACCACTCTTTCACCTCCTTGTGTAGCCCCTCGGAGGACTGCGGACCCATACGTCGACACCCTCTCACTGCATAGTTTAATGGGTTATTATAGTTTTTATGGTCCCATCGGTCCCACAATTTCATGAAGCGACGAAGAAAGAGCAGTCGATGAAATGAAGGAAGGTTCTCAGTGCGGATTTCATTAGGTTTCCAACATTTTGGAAGCAGCGTTGTATCGTTTCATCCTCATGAAACATTTCTCCTCTCTTTTCCTCGTTTCATGAAAAAAATAAATCGCGATGTGGCACCCGTTTAATGTGCATGAAATACCCTCATGATTCTCCATTTGAGGGTTCTTCATTCTCTAGACTGCACAACTAAGCATCTAGGGACTAATTTCCTGCACACATCTCAATTAAACGCATTAGTCCCTTAACCAAATTGTCATTAACCACCAAAACCCACTTAGGGGGCTAGATGCACTTTCAATCTCCCCCCTTTTGGTGGTTGATGACAACTTGGTTAAAGCTTTACAAAAGATAGGAGTAAATGAAGTTTTGAGTAGTAAGAGTTAGTTAGAGCTCCCCTAAAAGCATGCATAGGTGAAATAGAGAGAATTACATATGCATTATTGATAGAAGACGTTTAGGAAAAATTCTAACCAACTCATTTTACCCGAGGGGATGCAACAAAGGTGAAATAATACAATTTAAGTACATATGACATGACAAGCACTCAAAGAAATTGAAAATAACATTTCACATTCACAAATCACACAAGAGATCATGCAAATAAGCCTAATTAATATCATAAGGTCTAGCAATCATTACATCCAAGCACACATAAGGTTCACATGTCCAAACGATAATAGATGGCCTAAGATAGATGCACGGCCGAAGTTTCGGTCACTAGGTCTCGGAACTTTTGGTCGATCGACAGGTAACAAGACGACACGAAGCACCAAAAGAGTTAAATGACCCCGCTTTCTCAATCTTCTCCCCTTTGGCATCAAGACACCAAAAAGGGATAAGAGAGAAGGGAAATCACTCGGAGTAATCAGAGTTGGCGATGATCTCGGTGTCACCGGAGTGAATGTCATCGTCGCCACCATGAGGGGAGTCCTCAGCGACGTTTGTGGCGCTACCGGAGCCAGCAGCTAGGGAAGCCGCAGCAGGAGAGTCGTTCTTCGCCTCATCGTCCTCCGCCTCCGAGTGCGAGGACACCTTAGCGAAGGCCCGAGGAACAGAGGTAGAGGTCCCCTCGCCCGCAGCAACATCACGGGCGGTCTCAAACACCGCGAACGGGTCCTCAAAGACCTCCTCCTCAGAGTCATCAGAGACCGCCTGACCGGCCTCCCGCAGAAGCTGCTTCTGACGCTGCTCGATCTTCTTAACCTTGGAGGTTGTCTTGGCACAGAGACAGAAGATCGAGCACAATACCCTCTTGATGGGCAAGCTGGAGCTCGAGCTCGAAGGGCGTGAAGGAGCGGAGGAAGGTCTGGCACCCGAAGCGGAGCCATGGGATCCTGGAGGAGGCATCCTGGGTGCAACCGGCACGTGAGGACGGAAAGACTTGTGCTGACCATCACAGAGGTAGAAGAATTCGGTCACATTGTTGATCATCTTCATGATGAAGGGAGCATACACACACCCCCGCTTGGGATCGCAAGCGGTGTTGTAAATCTCGAACCAGATAAGCTTGGCGACACTGAAGGGCGGCTGATTAAGCCGCATGCGATTCAGGAGATGCGCATGGCGTGCAGGAAGAGCAGTTGCATCCGCGGCTTTAGGAAGCAGGGTCCACCTGAAGACGGACACATAAAAGAAAATGACACAAGGAAACACAACAAAACAGGAAGGAGCAGGGAGGATTCAAACCTAAAGATGGAGTAAAGAAGCTTGTACTGAGGTAGAAGCCCCTTTGTCGTCCCAAGACAGTCACGAGGAGCATCTGGTGCGTAGAGGAATCTGGTGCGCACCGTGGGAATGGGGTCTTCTAGCTGAATGTTGGGACTCGGTTCAGATCTTCCGGATCCAACCCCAAGATCTCTCGCAAACCGAGGCGAGACACTTTGTAAGGCCCGTCCCTCTCTCCTCCACTTCATGAAGTAAACCCCGTTCTTTGTGGAGCCGAAGAAGACAGTGGCATAGAACTGCCCTATAACCTCAGTGTTTGTTAACGACCAAATTTGGTAACCAAATCCCTGGGTTTGAAGACAAGATTGAAGCAAAATCAGAGAAGAAACGTGATCTGCGGAGAAACAGAGGCCGCATCGGCTAAGTCTGAATCGGCTGCGAAGCCAGTCGGCTGAGTCGAGTCGGACCAGGATAGCCGATAGCCAATTCTGATTGAGGATAGAAGTGAAGCCAGTCCCGAAAGGAAAGCTTAAGGATAGAGTAATGGATTCGGTTTCCTAACTGCTTTGAAGATATTGCCATCTATGGATAACGTCCTGTAACGACAATTGTATCTTTAAATTAGGATATTTTGTATAGTTTCTTTTTAGATAATGTCGGTTTGTTTAGAAATATTTGTAATCTAATCTGTAATAGAAATCGTGTCTGTCATGACTCATTGTGTATTCCAGTATAAATAAGACCCGAGGGCTTGTTAAACATATATCAACAATCAATACAATCTCGGCGCATTGTCAAACCTTTTTTTTATTTTCTCGATAAGTTCTTGCTTTTGCTCAGCCGCATCGACACCGATCTCCGAACGAGGTAATTTCTTATTACAAGTGGCTTGTATCGTCGAGATTAGTGCTTCCATTGTCATGACACTCTAATTTCGATGTTATAAATTGCTTAAGTTATCATACGTGGCATATAATCTAGAACAATGTCTAGATCTATCTCGCAATCGGCTGAGTTCTCTTTGAAGACGGCAGCCAATAGAGCTAGGTCTAGATGTTGGTTTAGATTATATGACGTGTTTACTGTCTCGAGGGGTTCTCATTGGCTCATACAGATCTAGTATCTCTTTTTGTACTTAATGCTGTATCAAATTGACCTGTTAAGTCACTTTTAGAGGTATATAGATCCGTTCGAAATAATGTTTTTCATTAGAGACAGTCTTGGGGTTTCACCACTTTACTTGTTTTAATCATCTTTTAAGTATTAATTGATGTTAGATGTATTAGAGTTGCCTTTTATATTAAGATCTCAATCTACTTAAATGCCCTAAGCCGGTATCAATCTGTTGAGTAATATCAACAGCCAATTGATCTAGGTTTATTGCATTTAATTCAGATTGATATATTTTTATAAAACATATCGAAGTACTAGCCGATTTATATTAGATCTGCGACATCGGCTGGGTTATGAATGCATATAAGTTTTATACTAATGCACTTTTGGATCTAAGTGGTTTATACTGTCTCGGTATACTACCGATCTATCCCAATCACTTAGTTTAAACGTGTTTTGGGATAGCGATTATATGTTTATTAATTTCTTTAGCCGATCGAGTAGGATCTAATCTTAACCCAAACGCATATTTCTTGTTTTCTTGTTGGTTACAGGATTAAACCAATGGCACACTCTAGGGGCTTGCTACGCCGGTGCGTGGGAAGCTTTTCTCATCAACACAATTTTGGCACGCCGGTGGGACCACTTGCAAACTTTCTAAGTCCGAGACAATGGTTGACATCAAGACTCCAGGACATCGACCGGGCGAATGTTATCCCGGTGACAATGGAGCAACAGTGAGCACCTAGCCGACTACCGAGATGGTTGAGCGAGCAGGCACATTACCTACAATCTTTCACTCGGACTAGGTCCGGGTGGTCCTCCGAGTTCAAGTTCTCCATTGAATACTTTGACATGTCTAATGAGGACAAGAAAGGAAAGAAGAAGATGGAGGACATCAAACAAGAGCAAGACGATTCGGGGCCCCACACACTGCAGACCGAATCGATTCGGTGTCCACCACACGCTTGTCAACCGATGGGATACTTGGTTAACACTCTCAACAATATGATAAGCACCGTGGTTGATTCAAAGATAGCCGAGCAGCGCCAAGGGGGCGACGTGCATCGTCGACGGCGCTTCCGCCTTACAGACGCTGTCTACTCACGCACTGCCGATTTCACCACTAGGGCGGCCGAACCCTCAAGAAGGAGCACCAATCCAGGGAATGTACGGGCATCGGCTTGAGCCGTGTCCTAAGATGTTGGTCGTGCAACAGCCTCAACACCGGTCACGACATCTCAATGATGACCAGGAGCGGTTGAAGAACATGTTCAACGCCAATCGGCAACCTATCATGTCTAAAGAGCCGATTGGCGCCGCGCCGGAATCGCACCACAATACCGGCAGCAATCGGCCTCCTTCGAGCCAGCCCTAGTTCGTGTCTCGCCGCCTCCCGCGCAAACCAATTCCAATATCAATATCCGGGAGGCCACTACGAGCAACAGATACAGTCAAAGAAGCCGCCACTCCAGTATTAGCAAGGACTCGTTCAATACGAGCGATGCGAGCCGATACCTCAAGTCCAAGCTCAAGACAACGAGACCTTGGGCCGACCTGATTGCCAACGTCATGCGGGATCGGTTCGGCCTTAAACCCAATGATTCCGGCAATATGTACCGTACCGTATCCAAATATTTTGAGAGGGTGCCCTCGCCGAACCGGTACAAGGTGCCGGATTTCTCAAATTCTCTCGGGCAAGACAACGGGAGGCATCGGCTACGGACGTGCTCGAGTGCGTTTATTCCTGCTATTACTATCGGGATTGGCCTTCGGTGGTTCTCATCCTTGCATTATAATTCGATGCAGAGTGGGCCGATCTCGAAAAGCAATTCCACGGCTACTTCTACGCGGCACCCATGAGATGAAGTGTTGGACCTCACCAAGCATCGAGCAAAAGTATGAAGAATCGGTTCAGGACTACATCCAGCGCTTTAGAGATATGAGGAACCGTTGCTACGGCTTGGTGCTATCGGACTCGCAGCTAGCCGATTTGGCTTTTCACGGACTTTTGGCCTCAATCCGTGAGAGGTTTTGGCTCAAGACTTCGAAAGCTGGCCCACTTGACCCATAAGGTGACGGCCATGAACAAAGATTTCAAGAATCCAAGAAAACCTTCAAGAAAGTCACCCACGTCGCCTACGCAAGCATGGACACGGATTCAAGCGATAGCAACGAAGTGGCGGCAGTGGACCAGGAACAAGAAGGCCATCACGTGCCAATGGTTGAAGAAATTGGCTAAGGAGGAAAAATACGATTTTGACATAACCAAAGCTGATAGGATCTTCGATCTGTTGGAGAGGAGAAGCAAATATAGCTTCCGCCAACCACGTCATACCATCGAGGAGCTCAAAAAGAAGAGATACTACAAGTGGCACAACACCACCTCTCATAGCACCAATGATTGCAAGGTCTTCCGCCAACAGATACAGTCGGTCATCGAGGCAGAGAAGATTAAGTTCGAGGAATCGGCTAAGTCGATGAAGGTCGAAGGCAATCCCTTCCCTGTCAACACTGTCCAAGCCAGTCCCGCGCGAGCTGATCGACAAAACAGAATGGCATACATCTCAGCCGAGGACCAACAAGAGCCGACTACACTGAGCACCGTATTGATTTTGGGCTTGTCGAGTGAAGTGCTTGAAGACTTCTTGAGCTTCACTTTTATCATGGAGAAAGAATATCCAAGTGAAACGGGAATAATTATCAACAATCACAAATCTGTACTTATTACCTCCTATGCTTAGATATGCCACGGAGCCGAATAGGTCCATGTGAAGAAGCTCGAGTGGTCTTGAGGTGGTCATGATGTTCTTGATAGGATGTGGGTTTCCAATTTGCTTCCCGGCTTGACAAGTGCTACACACATGATCTTTCTCAAAGATTACATTAGTAAGTTCGAGAATGTGTTCCCCTTTTCAAAAAGTTGATAAATTCCTCATCCCTACATGGGCTAGCCTTCAATGCCATAGCTAACCCATAGAGGATTTAGCCATTAAGCAAGCTTTGGGGTTTACTCTATCTATGTCAAAATCAACAAGATAGAGATCACCCTTCAACTTTCCCTTAAAGGCCACGAATGAGTCATCTCTCCTAAAAACGGTCACATCCTCGTCGGTGAACAAACAATTGTAACCCATTTTGCATAATTGTGAGACGGGAAGAAGATTATAGCTCAATGACTTGACAAGAAGGACATTGGAGATGGATTGATCATTTGAGATAGCAATTTTTTTAGGGAAACAGTAGGGGAGGCCCCTACTGGGATTTTTATTTATAATAGATATTCACATGTACAAGGCCGTAAGCCTAAATATGAACAAAATTTAGGAGCTAATGGAAATTACGAACTAGGCTTCCAACTCCAACTTAAGAGAAGGTTTAGCACGATGAATGACGAGGCTAAACTCCCTTTTAAACAAAAACTTTCACCTATTCAAAGATAGTGGAATGCCTTCAAAAATGATTTCGTTATGATGCGTCCATATTGCCCAAGTCGCCACTATGACGCGGAGCTTGTATTATCATGGGTGATAAGTGAAGGGTGGGAATCCAGAGAATATTAAGGAAACGCCAACACCATTGACTGAAAGGGCATAGGAAGAAAAGATGATCTCTGCTCTCATTTGGGCCATTTTACCTAACCCAATTACCTTTCCTTTGCCATCATCTCAAAATATGATATTTTTGTGATTTCCTCCTTCCTTATCAAGACTTGTAAACATAATCCTCTCCCCTGTCATATGGTTGGTGTATCCGTTGTCCACCACCCAACTTGGTCCACCGGAGGAGTATTCCTACAAAAGAAAGTCATGCTAGGGTTTTAGGTACCCAAATTTGTCGAAGTTTGGGTCCTTGAATGTTAGCCACAAGCGCCTTGGGCACCCACACACAACTTACCTTGCTTGCTTGTGGGGCTTCTCCTTCTTTGACAAACTTCAAGCATGGCTTCCCGTTCACAATTGCCCTTCTTGAGGGCTTGCTTTCTTCGGAGAATCCAAGACCATGCCCATCTTTGTTGACATGGGTGGCTATGGTCTTGTAGAGGGCGTCTTTTGAGTGAAAATTCTTCAAACACCCATATTTCACCAAAGTACCCAACCTCTCATTTTCCTTCTTGAGTTCCGCTATAGCTTCAAGGTTAGTTGCATAGGAATCCAAATCAAAACTATAACATCTAGCACAACCATTGCTAGAGGAGGCATTGGACGACTTGGCGGCTTCATTGGAGGAAGAGGTGCTATTCCAAAGGGTATCAAATTACACTTCAAGCGCTTTGTGACTTTGGTCCAATGTCACAAGCTTCTCTTGGAGCGAGTCATTGATATCCTTTAGGCTAGCCATTGATCCATTGACCAAAGAGAGTTCTTCGGTCAATTTCTCAATCCTCTATCGCTCCTTAGCCAACTCCTCCTCTAGGGCAAGGTTTCTCTTCTTTTCAAGAATGAGCAAGTCCTTTTGCCTTTCGAGGGATTTCTCCTTGTAGTCCAATGTCTTCATTAGCTTAGCCACATGTTGCATTTCTGGTTTGCTAAAGCTTTTCATCACATCATCCAAATCATCCTCACTTCCCTCATCACTCTCAAGATCATCATCAATAGAGAGCTTGGATGAGGGTATTACCTTGCGCCCATGGGCCATGATGCAAGAAGGGTTGGTGTAGCCCTCGTCATCAATCAAGTTGGAGAAGAGACACTCCTCGGTGGATGATGAAGACTTGATGGCGATGGTGGCAACTCCTCCATCACCTTCATCCTTCTCCTCGGGATCCTCCTCCTCACCGGAATACCACACCTCTCCAATGTGAGCTCGCCCAAGCTTCTTCTTGACCATCTTTGGCTTGGCTTCATTGTTCTTTGGACACTCAGCGATGAAGTGACCATATTCACCACATTGAAAGCAAGCTCTCTTGGATTGTCGAGCTCTTCCTTTGTCTTCACTTCTCTTACTCTTGCCAAATCCTCCTCGGCAAAGATATTGCTTGAACTTCCTCACCATAAGAGTCATCTCTTCATCATCACTTTCATCTTCACATGATGCTTGATCACTTGAGGCCTTCAAAGCGACTTCCTTGTTCTTGATCATTGCCACATTCTTGGTCATTTGCTTGATCTCCTTTGCTTCTTCTTCTAGCATCTCATGAGCAACAATTATTCCAAGGATGTCACTTGGTGTGAGCCTCTTGAAGTCCTTTCTCTCACGGATGAGAGTGACCAAGGTAGGGTTCCTTGGTCCAAACGCTCGAAGAAGTCTCTTGACTACCACGTGATCCGACAAGTCTTCACTTCCAAGGCCTCGAATCTTGTTAACCAAGATCATCATCCGGTCGTACATCTCTTGAGGAGTCTCATTATCTTCCATCGCGAATCTTCGAGCTTTCCTTCCAAGAGCTCAATCTTGGACTCTCTCACTCCGGGTGACTTCATGAGCCACTTGCAATATGTCCCAAATCTCCTTGGCCTCCTCAAGTCCATCAACCTTATTGAATTCCTCCGGGCTCAAGGCGGAGAGAATGGCATTGGCGGCTTGAGCATTGTGGTGGATGCTTAGCTCTTGCTGCGGAGTGAGGTCCATGTCCTCCGTAGGCACATCGATACTTATACAAACAACCCTCCAAATGCTAGGATGCAAAGAGATTAGATGCAACTTAATCTTGTGCTTCCAAGCGGCATAATGTGTACCATCAAATTGAGGTGCACGTCCGGATGCCACGGAGATGAAGTTGTTAGAGGGAAATTTAAGCTTGCTTGTAATCAAAAGGTATAGAAGCTCCCCCTGTCTCCTTGATTGGAGATTTTCCTCTATTTGCATCGTCTTTAGGTTGATTCTCCACTTTCGACATCTTGGATTGACTCTAGGCGGTGAAGCCTATCAAGAATGTAGGCTCTGATACCAATTGAAGGCCCGTAGATGTCGCCTAGAGGGGGGGTGAATAGACAATCTTGAAATTTTCTTTGAAATGCAGTGGTTAAAACACACAGTCACTGAAACTTTCGGTACTTAACCTCGAAACTTCCGATCAGCGCAAGCTGTCCGGAACATCCGGTGTTACTGTCCGGAACCTTCGGTGTTCTGTGACTTAAAAGGATCTGAGCTCAAATTTAAATACTTTCTACACAAGTATATTGCTAACAACAGAGAGAATCACACAGGCAATAGAGACAAGCAATAAAAGAAAATGAATAACACACGAGACACAAGGATTTTTTACCCGAAGTTCGGATTCAACGAATCCTACTATCCGTTGAGGAACTCCATAGAGTTGGGTCTCAATTAACCCCTTGCCTCACCAAGAAAATCCCTGGGAAGAAGTCTACGGTCTTCAATTCCAACGTTTGAAGGTTTTTGCCTAGAGATCGAATTGACCACAGAGATCCAAATTCGATCCACTAGCGAGAACCACAAACGTGAATTGTTCTACCTAAACAACTTCCAAAAAATCAGCTTGGTTTGTTACTATTCATACCTCGTTTCCTTGAGGAGGAGAGGTGATCCTTCACAAACTTTGCCGTGCAAATCCACAATTCTTCGGAGGCTCGCGGGAGACACCTAACCGTCTAAGAGATTGCTCTCCTAGAGTAATAGGCACCACTCCAAAGCCCTGCAAGAATGACCAAGTGCTCAAGTCACCTAGCTCTCTCACTCTCACAATCACACCAATCACTCAATCTTCTCACAAATTTGGTTTTGTGGCTCAAGAATTGAGTTGGAAAGAACTAGAACACCATAGGAGAGGTTTGTGGACTAAATGTGAAATTTGGATGGCCGAGAAATGGGTGGGGACAAGGTGACATATATAGGTACACGCTTGTGTCACCTAGCCGTTACTCACATAGCTCTGTTGGAATACCGGACCTAAGTTTCGGTGGGACTACCAAAAGTTTCGGACAACACTTAGTTCTCACGACTTGGCTATGAGGTGAAGATGTCCGGAAGTTCCGGCTTGGACCCCAACTTCCGATCGGCTTTCTTTGCCATGGGAGGGAGTAATTTCCAAAAATACTCCAAAAATTCTCACTCAAGTATATTATGACTAAGAGCACTTAGGTCATCTCATGGCATGAGTTTCACCCCTCTTAATAGTACGGTTTTCCTAAAAGTCAAGCTTCAAGAAAAATAGTGTTATAAACCGTCGTCGAATCTCTTTCCCTTTTTGCAATTGATATTTGAGGGTTCTTCATTCTCTAGACCTGCACAACTAAGCATCTAGGGACTAATTTTCTGCACACATCTCAATTAAACGCATTAGTCCCTTAACCAAATTGTCATTAACCACCAAAACCCAATTAGGGGGCTAGATGCACTTTCACCAGCTAGGAAAAATCTTGACCCTAGGCCTAGATGTACCATCTGGCTCCAGGCTCAGAGGTTGCACCTGGCAAGTGCACCTGGGCGATGCACCTACCAAAGCCTGATCAAAAACCCTGAGAACTGGCTTTGGGACCCGACCAGAAAGAACTCATACCCTAAGGGTGAATATTTTATTCAGCCCTAGGCTCGGGGACTGCTGTGGGTGGTATCACCCTAGGGTAGCCCACGGAGCGGAGTTAAGAACAGGTGAAGTCGGACTGGTAGTCCTCGGAAGGAGATCAAATGTCCGACCTTTTCTTGGGGTCGGGAGCCCCGACCCTCCAAGCTGTCTCGACTCGGTGTCCTACCCCGACTACGGCTCATCGGCCCGACCTCCGATCTCCTTAGGTTAGGAGGCTTGCATCGTAAGGATCATGAAAAAGATAAGGAGGGGACAACCCAACAAAAATGACGTCACCCGACAGGGCTGTGTAGAAGGTACTGCGGAGGGCGGATCCTAAGGCAATGTAGAGCGCGAGATACCCACGGAGCGCAGGACCCGGGGGATCTCTATGTACTTTTCAGATGTTGTTTGTATTTACTTTTTTGCTTTTAGATTTAGCTTTCTTGGCTCCCAAGTCCGCTTGTAACTGCACCTCTTGATTTACAAAAGGGTGCGCGGGATCGTGGGGGAGGGGGACCGTGGCGCAGGACCATGAAATTTGGATGGCCAGAAATGGGCTGGGGACAAGGTGACATATATAGGTACACGCTTGTGTCACCTAGCCGTTACTCACATAGCCTGCTGGAATACTGACCGGAAGTTTTGGTCTGGGACTACCAAAAGTTTCGGACAACACTTAGTTCTCACGACTTGGCTATGAGGTGAAGATGTCGGAAGTTCCGGCTTGGGACCCAACTTCCGATCGGCTTTCTTTGCCATGGGAGGGAGTAATTTCCAAAAATACTCCAAAAATTCTCACTCAAGTATATTACGACTAAGAGCACTTAGGTCATCTCATGGCATGAGTTTCACCCCTCTTAATAGTACGGTTTTTCCTAAAAGTCAAGCTTCAAGAAAAATAGTGTTATAAACCGTCGTCGAATCTCTTTCCTTTTTGCAATTGATATTTGAGGGTTCTTCATTCTCTAGACCTGCACAACTAAGCATCTAGGGACTAATTTTCCTGCACACATCTCAATTAAACGCATTAGTGTCGAAACTTGGTTTCGGCAATATATTTTCTGGAGTCGCAGTCGAGATCGCCAAGCACAATGGGTTAGAAGAAGAAGAAGATTTAGACAGGTTCAGGCCCTCTCGAGAGGTAATACCCTACTCCTGTTTCGGTGGATTCGATCCGCCGAGTGTCTTTATTGATCTTGTGATCTAAAGCTCTCGCTTATGAAGTCGTATCTCAGATCTAGTGTTGGAATATCCCTCAAGGGACGCCCTTTACCCCCCTTATATAGTCTTGGGAGGAAAGGTTTACAAGTCGGAAACCCTATCTTACTCTAAGTCGGATTCCTCAATCTTACCAAACCGTGACTATAGGCCGATTGCCTTATCTCTATCGGCAACCGTAACACCCAAGTCAAGTTCGGCTTACATATATAGCAGGCGCAATCTATCCCTACCTCCAGTCGGATAAGCTTGCCAAGTAGATACCCGATTGCCACAATCTCCACAGTAGCCCCCGAGTCCTTTTCAGTCGACGAGACAACTCAGCTTCAGACCAAAACAGCACTCAACCAAAAAATCTCTTTGACCGAGTGCTTTTGGCGCCGAGTGATTCAATCATTTCTGCCTGAATCTTCCCGAGTGGCTCCAAAGACTGTGAAGGGCTGAAAATATCTAAAAAATTTCTCAAAAATAAATATCTAGGTGCATCTCCTGATGCACCTAATTAGGTGTAGCCCCCGACTATGTGGTTAGTCAAAAATAGGCTAAGCATATAGTCAAGAACCATAAAAAATCATTCTCATGTAGATGCCTAGCTCATGCTAAAGCAATCATAGAAATCTCATTACTCAGCAAGTTCATACTTATCCGAGTGAATTTGCCCGAGTCATCTCAGAACAAATAATTCAATCATCCCTCATGGGTAAAAGCACTCGGTAAACTCTTGCTCATCCGAGTGGATTTGCCCGAGTAATCCCGGAATAAATATTTCATTCATCCCTCATGGGAAAACAAGTTCTTTTAATCATATGAAAAATATTACCAAGTTATTAAATAGCTTTTGCCATAATACTGGTCTCAATCTTATAAAGATCTTCACCAAGGTGGAAAACAAACAGCATTGGTAAGATTACCCGACCAAATGCCAAAAACCAAACAGCCCTTGTTCACCAAGGCAGCTATAAAAACTTCATTTGTTGGTCACCTTCCAAATTGCATCGTGCCGCTTCTCATGAAGTCGGGCAAACCGCGGTATGGAAGGATCTTTTAAAGGTATAGGGCACTCGGACACGCGCATATTGCCAGGGCAAATCTGCTTAAGCTCATCCGCTTAAGTCCCTAAGGACACGTATCGGACCACACCTTAGCTGGGCCATAGATTTTCTTATGGGCTCGGCCCACTCACCGAAAAAACCTAGCGCAACCCTCAAATCTTTCTATAAAGATGCGAGGTCGTCCCCGCCTCTTCGTCTTCCAAACGATTCCCCTTTTGCGGCGCTGTTCAACGCTCACCGCGGAGAACCCTAGACTTGCGCGCTCCCAAATCCATCCATCTAAGAGCTCGCTCTCTACAACAACCAGCCTCCACAGCCAAATCTCCCACGTTCCATCGCCAAAGATCTAACTTTTTCCAGCCAGATCCACTTCCCATCAACCCATTCTCATGGCGGAGGAAAAAAGGATTCCCTTCGACCAATGGGCCGCTTCGGAAGTGAGGGAATCTACCCTCAAGGAGATGGTGAAGCACGGCGTGCTTCCGCCAAAGGAACTCGTGGGATGGCGCCGGCGGCGGGGAGGACTTCCCGACCCCAAACACCGTGAGCTCGTTGTCTTCACTTCCTTTTTCTACTGCGGTTCGGCCTTCCCACCTCCGAGTTCTTCCGGGGCTTCTTGACTATTATGGACTTCATCTCTATCATCTCGAACCCCAACTCAATGCTCCACATAGCCCTCTTTATTCATGTGTGTGAAGCTTTTCTCGGCATTCTTCCTCACTTCAATCTATTCCGTCGTATGTTCTATCTCGAAACCCCATCCGAACAAGGACCAACCTTGTGTTGTTGGCGAGCAGCTTCCAACTTCGCGGATCTCTCCGCAAAGACTACTTTTCTCTCCCTTTGAAATCTTCCAACAAAGGCCGGCACGCGGGTGCGTTCTACATTAGCAATCTTGAACCGAGTCCGCCCGCCTGTCGGTCTTCCTCCTGTCCCCAAGTCATCTTGGAGCACCGTCCCGTAGCCCAAGATTGGGACGAAGCCAATGATCTCGCTCGCGAAGATCCGCGATGAAGAAGAGGAATCTTCGCGGGGAACAAATCACTCGGCACTTCATCGGTGCCGACCGGCGCCGATCAAGGAGCGGTGAAGCCGGCCTTCGAGTATGAAGGCGGGACGGACCCCAATCGGAAGACCCGGATCCACTCACATACGAGATCCCGAAGATTCGGATGTACAAACTCTTCTCATCCGGATTGCGGTCGAGCGGGCCCTCATTCTGCGCGATCCTTCGTTCGGCATCCACCGACCTCCTCCTCCTAAGCCGATTGGTTGCTGTATAGTATCTTTCAATCTTGACGTCTTGTCTCTTAATGTCGCACTTTCTCTCTTCTGCAGAAAAACGCCTCTGTCACCTCCAAGCCATATAAGGTGGCTCATGATGACGCGCCGCGTCGCCCGCCAAGAAGCCGATCGGCGGGATCAAAATCCAAGCCGATCCAGCCGGAAGCGGGCAGCGCCGAGTGAGGACTCGAACAAGCGCGCGAGCAAAAGGAGGCTGATCATCGAGGATTCGGATGACGATGTTCCGGCTCCTCCAGTCGAGACCCCGCCTCTAAGGCGATCGCCGCGAGACGGCACCAAAGATCCGTAGATCATCTAGGTATGCTCCAAACCGAAGTCCTAAACTCTTTCGTGGAAAACTTTTCTTTATCTTCGCCGTATTCACTTTCGCGGAGGCCCCAGGACATAGATCCCGCCGAGGGGTGAAGGGCCGACTCCGCCGCTGCTCCCGAAGCGCCAAGGCTAGTAGAGCCAAAACCCGGAGCCCGCAACCGAGTGCGAGCGTTCGGAGAAACAAACTTCGCCTCCGAAGGAGGACACCCCTAGGGAGGAGCCCCGATCGCGGTCGGGATATCCCGACCGGAAACCGCAGTCGGCTCGAGAACCCACGGCTGCGGCCCAAGCGCCCGACCGGAGGTCACTCGGCGCAGAGCCCGAAGAAGAAGAAAAGCCCGCCGCTCCACCTAGGCGGGCGACCACCGAAACCGTAAGACTTGCTTCAAAGCATTCCTTCGTTCTTTCAATTTTGAATCTTTCACGTCTTCATTTGTCTTTCTTGCTTGCCACCACGGTAGAAGAGATCCCGGTGTTGCGTCTTCGAGACTGGGTTCCCCGATCAGAATCGAGTGGCGGGATTCGGAAGGCGAGAGACAGGGCATCATCCTAGATCGGCAAGCCGAAAAAGATGAAAGGGATGCCCTTGTCGAGAGCCTGAATGAGGCGACCCGACTGCTCAACGTAAGCCTTTGTCTTCCTCTTGGATCATATCATCGTTATCTTTCAGTCGATCACTCCACTGCTTGCGTGTGCAGAAAGAATACTGCCGCTCCATGGCAAAATCTGAAGTGCTGGAAAAGCTGGTCCCCCACTTAAACTCCTTGGAGGACGTTCAGCGACAGCTGAAAGCCACTCGGGAGGAGGCCGCATCAAGGGAGGCGGCTTTAAGGAGGGAGATCGCGGAGCTCCGAGAAGCGAACCTCGACCTCCGCGGATCAATCGGGAGTAAGCCCGCCTCTCCCAGCTTCATTATGATTCTCATGTTGACCTTGGCAATTAACAATCTTCTTTCGTTGTAGAAAATTCTTCGGAGGTCCACTCGCTTCAAGTCCAGCTGGAAGCGGTCAGCCTTGACAAGGCCGAAATGGAGGCCGAATTTGAAGGTAATCTTCTTTGAAGTCGAATTTCATGTGCTGCTTTATTTCCGAGTCCTTTGACTGATCTGGGACTTTTTGTAGCTTATAAGATGAAGACCCGAGCCCAATACGACGTCTTGCTTGGGCGGATCAAATCCAGCGACGAGATATGGGAAGAGGTCGCCAACGCCGCCATGCCGATCTTGGTGTCCTTGTTCGATCAAGGAGTTGGGGCCAGCTCGCTGGGGCCAATCGAGATCTTCGACAAGCTTCGGCTGGCTCCCGAACGATACCTGAAGAATATCACCGAAGCGGCCAACATGGGGGCTGGTCTGGCTCTTGCATAGACCAAGTCCCTCTACCCCCGAGTGGATATCCATTCAGTCGGGGAGGGCTTCGCCGAGGGAACAACGGACGAGCAGGCCTTAGACATGCTGAGCGAGGCGCAAGAGGCGGCGAAGAAGATATCTCTGGATGTAGTAAACAACTTCAAGCTCTGATTTGTATTCTGACTTTGCTTTGTAGATATCATGTAACTGTAACACTTTGACGTGGAACTTTGTGACATTTTTAGTTTATTTATGTCAATGCCTTGATTCGAGCTTTTGCGTGAAATTTCTTAAGTAGTTTTCGTGCTGTCATCAAGCCTAGGCTCGATTAGGTCATTGGAAAACTCTCGACCTTAGACACCGAGCTCGAGTCGAAGGACATTAAACAATGATAAACCAAATTATGCACAAAAGTTGATGAGGAAAACTTGAGCTTTATTGACATGTGTACGACCCCATTGCTAGCTCAAGAAGTCATCTTGCTTGAGGTTGGCGTCAAGGAGAATATGAGGCCTTAGCCAAATTAGGCATAAAATCGTCGAAGATGCTCGATGTTCCAGAATTCTCCACCATAGACCCGTCTTCACGCTTTAGCCGTAAGCACCGGCCGAGTCACTTCGGCGATTATGTACGGTCCTTCCCATAAGGGAGATAACTTGTGTCGGTCTTTGGTGGTCCGGATCTTGCGTAGGACCGGTGTCGCCAACAATGAAAGCTCGTGCTCGCACGTTGCGGCCGTGGTATCTTCGAGCCCTTGAAGGTATCTCGGCCGACTGGATGAGGGCCGCCTCGCGGGCCTCTTCCAATCGGGTGAGGTCATCCACTCGGTCAGGATCGTAGCGTTCATCGTTGAAGCTGCGGACCCGGAGGGACTCGTACTCCATCTCGTTTGGCAACATGGCTTCTGCACCATAAACCAAAAAGAAAGGACTTTGGCCGGTGGCCCGACTGGGTGTGGTTCGTAGTGACCATAGAACCGAGGGAAGTTCTTGGACCCACTTGCCGGCGTAAGGGCTCAGCCGGTCGAAAACGCGAGCCTTGATGCCTTGAAGGACCATGCCGTTGGCTCGCTCGACTTGCCCATTACTTTTAGGGTGAGCTACTTGTCGAAACTTGGTTTCGGCAATATATTTTCTGGGGTCGCAGTCAAGATCGCCAAGCACAATGGGTTAGAAGAAGAAGAAGATTTAGACAGGTTCAGGCCCTCTCGAGAGGTAATACCCTACTCCTGTTTCGGTGGATTCGATCCGCCGAGTGTCTTTATTGATCTCGTGATCTAAACTAAGGGCTAAAAGCTGAACTCCTCTTGGAATATCCTCAAGGGACGCCCCTTACCCCCTTATATAGTCTTGGGAGGAAGGGTTTACAAGTCGGAAACCCTATCTTATTCTAAGTTGGTTTCCTCAATCTTACCAAACCGTGACTATAGGCCGATTGCCTTATCTCTATCGGCAACCGTAACACCTAAGTCAAGTTCGAACTACAGATATAGCAGCACAATCTATCCCTACCTCCAGTCGGATAAGCTTGTCAAGTAGATACCCGATTGCCACAATCTCCACAAGAGCCCCGAGTCCTTTTCGGTCGACGAGACAACTCACTGGACCAAAGCAGCACTCAACCAAAAATTTCTTTGACCGAGTGCTTTTGGCGCCGAGTGATTCCATCATCTCTGCCGAATCTTCCCGAGTGGCTCCAAAGACGTGAAGGGCTGAAAAAATTCTCAAAAATAAATATCTAGGTGCATCTCCCGATGCACCTAATTATAGGTGTAGCCCCGACTATGTGATTAGTCAAAAATAGACTAAGCATATAGTCAAGAACTATATAAAAATTACTCTCATGTAGATGCTAGCTCATGCTAAAGCAATCATAGAAATCTCATTACTCATCAAGTTCATACTCGAGTGAATTTGCCCGAGTCATCTCGGAACAAATAATTCAATCATCCCTCATGGGTAAAAAACACTCGGTAAACTCTTGCTCAACCGAGTGGATTCGCCCAGTAATCCAAATAATAACTCAATCAACCCTAGCGGGTAAAAAGCACTCGGTAAGCTCACGCTTATCCGAGTAGATCCGCCCAAGTCACCTCGGAACAAATATTTCAATCATCCCTCATGGGTAAGAAATCAATTCGCTCGGTAAGCTCATGCTCATCCGAGCTGATCCTCCCGAGTCATCCCGGAAATTTGCCCGAGTCATCTCGGAACAAATAATTCTCTTATAAATGCTTAGCTCAAGCTAAAGCGGTTATAAAAAATCACATCACTCGGCAAGCTCATGCTTATCCGAGTAAGTTCGCCCGAGTCGTCTCGGAACAAACAATTTAATCAACCCTTGTAGGTAAGAAGTTAATTCACTCGGCAAACTCATGCTTATCCGAGTTGATTTGCCCGAGTCATCTCGGAACAAATAGCTCAATCGACCCTCGTGGGCAAAAACACTCGGCAAGCTCATGCTTATCCGAGTTAACTTGTCCGAGTCATCTTGGGACAAATAATCTAATCAACCCTCGTGGGTAAAAACACTCAGCAAGCTCATGCTCATCCGAGTTAACTTGTCCGAGTCATCTCGGGACAAATAATTTTAGTCAACCCTCATGGGTAAAAAACACTCGGCAAGCTCATGCTCATCCGAGTTAACTTGTCCGAGTCATCTCGGGACAAATAATTTCATCAACCCTCATGGGTAAAAACACTCGGCAAGCTCATGCTCATCCGAGTTAACTTGCCGAGTCATCTCGGGATAAATAATTTAGTCAACCCTCATGGGTAAACAAATTTTCAGTCATCAAAAAATACGACCAAAATATTAAATAGCTCCCGCCATAATATTGGTCTTAATCTAAAAGATCTTCACCAAGGTGGAAAAATAGCATTGATATAATCATTTAATCAAATGCTTAGAAACCAAACAGATCCCTCGTCATCGGACGCCATGAAAAGCTTAACTGTTTGTCACCTTTCAAATTGCATCGTGCCAACTTCTCATGAAGTTACGCAAACCACGGTATGAAAGGATTTTAAAGGTATTGGGCTATGTAACACGTGCATATTGCCGGGGCAAATCTGCTTAAGTCCATCCACTTAAGTCCCTAAGGACACGTGTCAAGCCACACCTTAGCCGGGCCGCAAGTCTCTCATGGGCTCGGCCCAATCACGAGACGACTTAGCAAAAACCCTCATGTCTTTTTAGAAGCCTCGAGGTCGTCCCCGCCACTTCATCTAATCATCTTGGTCTCTTTATGCCTCCGATGTGAACTTGTAGGTATCTAGCTTATTTATGTTAAAGCCTTGACCAGTCTTCATAGAAAATTTCTTAAGTAATTTTCGTCCGATGTCACCAAGCCTAAAACTTGATTAGATCATCAAAAATTCTCGAGTCCCTTATCTATTGAACTCGAATCAAAACAATAAACAATGATAAACTAAATATAAACAAGTTATCAAAGAAAACCATGCTTTATTGACACGTATGCAGCCCTCGATGTCAACTCAAGAAGTCATCTTGCTTGAGGTTGACAATCAAGAAGTCATCTTGCTTGAGGTTGACAGTCAAAAACTTACGGCAATTTAAGCATAGTATCGTCGAAGATGTTCAATATTCCAGAGTTCTCCACCATAGATCCATCTTCGCTCTTTAGTCGAAATGCTCCTGGCCGAGTCACCTTAGCAATTATGTATGGTCCCTCCCATAGTGGAGATAATTTGTAATGGTCCTTGATGGTCGACTGGATCAAGGAAGATTTTCTTCGTTTTGGCTCGTCTTGTCCCGACTTGGCTATCTTCTTTGTAGGAATTTCACCCTCTTCGGATGTTGATGTAGCCAGGTCGGATTTCTTCCTGGCCACGTGATCTCTCACAAGATTGGACCATATTGCGCTTTCTTTGTCACAGGTGAAGGCTTGCTTGACGTCGTCAGCGCAGGTGATGACGCCGTTAGGGCCGGCGTCTTCATGCATAAGTAAATGTAGTGTAGTATCGCTATGAACTTGGCGAGTGCGGGCCTTCCGATGATCGCGTGGTAGGCCGTCTTGAAGTCGACCACCCCGAAGGTGGTATTCTCCGTTCGAAATTCTCGCGAACTCCCGAGGTGACTGGAAGGGCGACGTGCCCGAGTGGTGTGGGCGACGACCCGGGATCACTCCGTGGAAGGGGCGAGCTTGTCTTCAACTTAGTTCTCGGGATTTGTATCTCATCCAGGGTTTTGACGAATAGGAGATTGAGGACACGCCCCATCGATGAGGACGCGTTCGCTCGATGTTCAACCACCGTGTCAAGTACCAAGGATATCGCCTGGGTGAACCACTCGGTCGGGATGATCCGAGCGATTAAACGTGATGGCCACCTCCGACCATCGTAGATGTTGTGGGACTTCGGGTTGTGTCGCATTGACCTCGCGGTCCATCGCTTTTGCTTCCTCTTGGACTCATAAGCTGCGGCCCCGAAGATGTGATTCAGCTCGCCCACGTGGTCTTGAAAAGGCTTCAAATTTCCAGTCGGGTTGTTCTTCTTGGTTCCCGATGGACCGGTTTCATTAGTTGGCTTCTTGTTCAACCGTGCCGCATATTGCTCTGCGAATTGCTTGTAGATGATGCGTGCACCGAGCGTTCATGATCGTTCATGATCGCGTCGTAGGCCGCAACTCGAGGACGACATTGAGAGTTGGATGTTGTGGCAACCAGGTCTTCGTGCCGACGCTTGCGGTCTTTACTGGGCCTGATTGTTATTGCCGTTATCCTTCTTAGGATGCCGGCTTCCTCCCGATTGCTTATCGTCCCTCCCGTCGGCCGGTCTTGGCGTGCCGCCTTGATTGCATCGTTGGACTTGGCGTAGGAGTTCGCCGTCTCGAACATTTGCTTCACCGTCTTCGGTGGTTTGCGCCCGAACTTCCCGATGAGCGGCTCATCACGGACTCCCTTCGGAAGGCGGCGATGATGATGTCATCGGTGATGTTCGGGATCTTGTTGCGCTTCTCGAGAAACGACGAATATAATCCTTCGGGGCTCGTCCGCTTCCGGATGACGTTGTAAAGGTCAAAGTGTGTGCCGGGCCTCTCGAAGGTTCCTTGGAAGTTGGCGATGAAGTGGTCCTCGCTCGCTCCACGAGCCGATTGAGCCTCTTGGCAGGCTCGTGAGCCATTTCCGGCTGAGTTTGCGAGGGCCACAGGCGTGTAATTGGCCATAGCCTTGTTGTCGCCACTGCGGCGCGGATGGCGAGGGTGTATACTGTTAGCCAAGATTCGGGTCGGTCTTACCGTCGTACCTTTCAATCCCCAGGCTTGAAGCCACTCGGCGGTGCACTCGGCGAAGTTCCCAGTGAAGGCCGTACTCCGTCGTCGCCGTTATCGGGTGATCCTCCGATCTTTCCGAGTGCGTCGGTCGCGCTCCCGGTAGCGGCGATCGAGGACTTCCCGCATCACTCGGGGGGTCTTGGTTAGGCGGTTGGATAGCCGGGCCCATTGCGACGAGCTCGGTGGTGGACGGGTGGACGTCCGTGTCGTTTGTCGCGGAGTCGGCCGTCTGCTCCCGGTACTTCGCGTGGACTCGCGAGGTGGGCCTCTTGGCACAGGCGTCGACCGAGCCGGCTCGGGCCTCCTATAGTCTCCCGACTTCCAGGTGGAAGCCGGCTCTTGTCGCGTTTCGGCCACGATTCGTCGGTCTTCGTGCCGAAGTGGTGAGATGGCCGTTCGCCGTGGCAGCGACGATAGTCTTGATCTTGTCGAGTATTGGAGTCACGTTGGCCGGAGCCGTCTCTATGACGGTGTCCAAGAGCGTGAGTGCGGCGGCGCGTTCGCCGTGGTGTCCGGAAGATATTGGTGTTGCGAACCCGTGTTTGGAGTATGGCCTCCGGCGGATCGTCCGGCCGCACGCAGATCCCGCTTCCTTTTATCGCCTCGTCTTTGCGTTGTTTGTCTTCTTCGGTGTCTTGCGTTCGAGCTCCACTCGCTCGCTCTTCTTGGCAAGCCTTCGGCCAAGGCTGAGTCGGACTCATCATCCGGCTCGGCCATGAGGACGTCGAAGCACTTCGGCTCGCCGAGATCCATATGGCGGTCGGAGTTGTTGGCTTCGTCGAGAGGATGCCGTAGAGATTGTCGAAGCGGCGGAGCCGAGGTATCCGTTGAGCTCGAAGATGAACAGAGCCAAAGGACGGGAGGATGACAGCGACCTCCCTTGATCCCGGTAACCGGATCCGGATCGTTCCACCGAGCCTGGAGCTTGGGGATCGGGCTCTTCCGAGTGGATCCTCGCCAACTCGGGAGAGCACGATTGACTATAGATCTTGGCGGCGTTTGGTAACCCAAACGGCACCGAAAGGTCTTCCCCGAGTAGATTGCTTCCGTCGGGAGGCAAGAAGATTGGCGCGAGATCTCGGCGGCATTCGGTAATCCGAATGGCGCCGAGTGAAGTCCGTCATCGGAAAAGGTGGATCGCATCTTGGTCTTCAAGATGTTGTCGAAGATCTCGGCGCCGTTGGAGAGCCCGAACGGCGCCGAGTGGGTTGTTCCCTCCGACGGTTCGAATCCGAGTCGAGGAGGAGTCGGCCGACGAAGTTGGCGGCGAAGTCGCCGAGTCTTGAAGGAGATCCCATCACGCTTGTCGGCGAGATTGTTGAAGAAGTCTCGACGCGCGCGCCCCCTACCGGCGCGCCAACCGCCGAAACTTGGTTTCGGCAATATATTTTCTGGGGTCGCAGTCAAGATCGCCAAGCACAATGGGTTAGAAGAAGAAGAAGATTTAGACGAGTTCGAGCCCTCTCGAGAGGTAATACCCTACTCTGTTTCGGTGGATTCGATCCGCCGAGTGTCTTTATTGATCTCGTGATCTAAACTAAGGGCTAAAAGCTGAACTCCTCTTGGAATATCCCTCAAGGGACGCCCTTACCCCTTATATAGTCTTGGGAGGAAGGGTTTACAAGTCGGAAACCCTATCTTATTCTAAGTTGGTTTCCTCAATCTTACCAAACCGTGACTATAGGCCGATTGCCTTATCTCTATCGGCAACCGTAACACCTAAGTCAAGTTTGGCTTACAGATATAGCGAGCACAATCTATCCCTACCTCCGGTCGGATAAGCTTGTCAAGTAGATACCCGATTGCCACAATCTCCACACTACGACGCATAGCGATTTTGATTCCAAAGTCTTTGCAGAACTCCTTGAAGATGCCTCCCGTGAATTGAGTCCCATTATCAATTATGATTTTGTTTGGGACGCCGAAGCGGTGCACGATGTTGAGGAAAAAGTCTCGTGCTTTGTCAGCAGTGATTGTGGCAACCGGCTTGGCTTCAATCCACTTGGAGAACTTGTCGATTGCGACGAAGAGGTGTGTGAAACCTCCTGGAGCTTTCTTGAAAGGTCCAACCATGTCCACCCCCATACCGCGAACGGCCGGAAAGTGGGATTGTTTGAAGCTCTGGGCGGGACATGGCTTTGTCGGCGAAAACGGCGGCCTTCGCGAGTTCTTACGACTTTGTCCGCGTCGGAGACCGCGGTAAGCGAAAGAATCCTTGCACCTAAGCTTTGCCGACCAGTGCATCTTGCAGCGTGGCTTCCGCATATGCCCGAGTGGATATCTTGGAGTAATTGTTTCCCTTCTTCGGGTGTGATGCACCTCATTAGAATTCCGGAGGGGCTTCTTTTGTATAGATCGGAGTCGACCATGACGTACGCTTGGCAACGACGCCGGACGCGTTACGCTTCATCCCGGTCATCCGGCGGCTCTTCTTGGGTTAAGAATTTGATGAGCGGCGTCCTCCGTCGGTATCGATCGTGGCGACTTCGTTCATGGTTTGCTCATTGGGAGCCGTCTTTGCCGTGATGGTTGGTTCGTAGAGATGCTCGACGAAGACGTCATTGGAGCAGCTTCGCGCTTAGATCCGAACGTGCTAGCTCATCGGCAGCTTCGTTGTTATGTCTCGGGACATGTGAGAGTTCTTGCCCATCAAACTTGTCCTCAAGCTTACGGACCTCTTGTCGGTAGGCCTCCATAGTGTCATTTAAGGGGACCAGTCCTTCATCACTTGATTGACGACTAGTGGGAGTCGCCTTTCACAATAAGCCGACGAATCCCGAGTGAGGCTGAGGCGCAACCCATGTAGAAGAGCTTCGTACTCGGCCACGTTGTGTGAGGCGGAGAAGTGGAGGTGAAGGACGTATCTTAGCCTTTCCCCGGTCGGGGAGATCGGCACGACTCCTGCTCCCGGGCCGGTGATCCTCTTGGATCCGTCGAAGTGCATGGTCCAGTGTTGGAGGTCTTCCTGAGGCACGTGTTCTTGCTGTTCAGTCCACTCGGCCAGGAAGTCCGCCAAGGCTTGTGACTTAATGGACGTCCTTGGCTTAAAAGTTAAGTCCAGCGGCATCAGTTCTAGGGCCCACTTGGCGATGCGCCCGGTTGCCTCGCGGTTGTGGACGACGTCGCCGAGTGGGAAGGAGGTGACGACGGTGACCGAGTGACCCTGAAAGTAGTGTGCCAATTTCCTCGCGGTTATTAGAACACCATAAAGCAATTTTTGTACCTAAAGGCAGCGGATTTTGGCTCCTGCCAATACTTCGCTAACAAAGTAGATTGGCCTTTGAATCTTCTGGGCCCGTCCTTCTTCTTCGCGTTCGACCACGAGGACCGTGCTGACCACTTGGTGAGTGGGCGAGACGTACGCGACGGGGTTCCTGGGCCGAGGCGAGGCCGGGACGGGTGGCGTGGTAAGGAATTCTTTGAATTCTTCAAAGGCCTTGTTGGCTTCCGCGGTCCACTTGGAAGTCGTCTGTCTTCTTTAGCAGTTTGAAGAAGGGCTTAGCACCGCCATGCGCCGTGAGCTTTTGGACGTCCTTCGGTTACTCGGGGTTTCATGTTTAAGATAGCGTTGATCTTCTCCTGATTTGCTTCAATGCCGCGGTGTGATACCATGAAGCCGAGCGTTTGCACGATGGGACGCCGAAGGTGCACTTCTCCGGTTCAACTTCATTCGAAGGCCCGGATGTTTGCAAAGGTTTCTTCTAAGTCGGCGATCAGGTCTTCTTTCGCTTGGACTTGATGACAACATCGTCGACGTAAGCTTCAACGTTCTTGCCGATCGTGTGCGGAAACATCTTTGGATCATGCGCTGGTATGTGGCTCCGGCGTTCTTGAGGCCGAAAGGCATGGTGATGTAGCAGTAAGCCCCAAATGGCGTGATGAACGATGTTTTCAAGCAGTCGGATTCTTTCAAGCTGATTTGGTGATAGCCCGAGTAACAATCCAAGAAACTCGGGAGTTCGCAGCCGCTGTTGAGTCGACAACTTGGTCGATGCGAGGCAGCCCGAACGGGTCTTTGGGGCAGGCTTTGTTGAGGTCGGTCTAGTCAACGCACATGCGCCATTGCCCCGTTTTCTTGCGGACCAGACTGGGTTGGCTAACCGGTCGGGATGAAGGACTTCTTTAATGAAACCGGCAGCCAAGAGTTTTGCAAGTTCTTCTTTGATCGCGTCTTTTCGATCCCTGTGTGAATCTGCGTAATCGTTGTTTTATCGGTTTAGCGTCATCTTTGACGTCCAAAAAGTGCTCGATCACCTCCCTAGGAATTCCGGGCATATCGGATGGTTTCCAAGCAAAAACATCTTTATTATTTTGGAGGAAGGTGACGACGCGCTTTCCTATTTGGGATCTAGGTCGGCGCCGATTATAGCAGTTTTGAGGGATCCGACGGATCAAGGGAGATCTTCTTGGTCTTGGCGTCGCGGATCCGATTTGGCTATCTTCTTCGCGAGGACTTCGCCCTCTGCCGAAGTTGATGCAGCCAATCGAGACTTCTTGTTGGCCACGTAATCTCTCGCGAGATTGGGCCATGTCGCAGCTCTCCTTATCGCGGTGAAGGCTTGCTTCACATCGTCGCGAAGAGTGATGACGCCGTTGGGACCGGCATCTTCATGCAAAGGTAGGTGTAGTGAGGGATCGCCATGAACTTGGCAAGCGCAGCCTTCCGATGATGGCGTGATACGCTGTTTCGAAGTCGGCCACCTCGAAGGTGACGTTCTCCGTTCGGAAGTTCTCTTGGGCTCAGAAGGTGACTGGGAGGGAGATATGCCCGAGTGGTGTTGAAGACACAGGATAACTCCGTGGAAGGGGGCCGAGCTTGCTTTCGGTTCGGCCCTCGGGATCTGCCATTTCATCCATGGTCTTGGCAAATAGGATGTTGAGGGCGCTGCCCCATCGATGAGGACGCGCTTAAGCTGATGTTGCGGACCACGGGGTCCGGGGCGAGTGGATAGCGCCCGGGTGAACCACTCGGTCGGGATGATCCGAGCGGTCAAAGGTGATGGCCACTTCCGACCATCGCGGATATTGAGGACTTCGGGTTGAGCCGCGTTGACCTCCCGGTCGGTTAGCTTTTGTTTCCTCTTGGATTCATAAGCTAGCGGCCCCGAAGATGTGGTTGAGCTCCCCACTGGGTCTTGAAAAGGTTCGGCATTTTCAGCCGTGTTGTTCTTTTTGGCGCCGGACGGCCGGCCTCGTCACCGGCTTCTTGTTGAGCTGCGCCAGCATCTTGCTCGGCGAATTGCTTATAGATAAAGCGATCCTTCGCCGCGTGCTTATGATTCGGATGATGGGTGCATTGGGCGTACATGATGGCGTCGTAGGCGGCGACTCGGGGACGGCGTTAAGTGTTGGAGGTTGCGGCCACTAGGTCTTCAGATCGGCGCTTGCGATCTTTCGGCCTTGGTTGCGTTGTTGCCGCCATCCTTCTTAGGATTTCGGCTTCCTCCCTTGTTTGTCCTCCCTTCCGTCGGGCCGGTCTTGGCGGGCGGCTTTAATGGCGTCGTTTGATTTGGCGTATGAGTTCGCCGTCTCAAACATCTGCTTCACCGTCTTCGGTGGCTTGCGCCCGAACTTGCCGATAAGCGGCTCATCACGGACTCCCTTCTGGAAGGCGGCGATGATGATGTCATCGGTGATGTTCGGGATCTTGTTGCGCTTCTCGGAGAAACGACGAATGTAATCCTTCAGGGGCTCGTCCGGCTTCTGGATGACGTTGTAAAGGTCGAAGTGTGTGCCGGGCCTCTCGAAGGTGCCTTGGAAGTTGGCGATGAAGTGGTCCCTCAGCTCGCTCCACGAGCCGATTGAGCCTCTTGGCAGGCTCGTGAGCCAATTTCTGGCTGAGTTTGCGAGGGCCACGGGCAGGTAATTGGCCATGGCTTTATTGTCGCCACCTGCAGCTCGGATGGCAAGGGTATAGACAGTTAACCAAGATTCGGGTCGGTCTTGCCATCATACCTTTCAATCCTGTAGGCTTAAAGCCACTCGGCCAATGCACTCGGCGGAGCTCAGAGTGAAGGCCGGTACTCCATCGTCGCCGCTATCGGGTGATCCCCTTCGATCTTCCCGAGTGCGTCGGTCGCGCTCCCGGTAGCGGCGATCGAGGACCTCCGCGATCACTCGACGGGGTCTTCTGTTGGCGGTTGGGTAGCCGCACCGTTGCGGCGAACTCGGTGGTGGACGGGTGGACGTCCGTTTCGTTTGTCGCGGGAGTCGGCCGTCTGTTCTTGGTACCTTGGTGTGGACTCGCGAGGTGGGCCTCTTGGCACAGTTGGCGACCGAGCGGCTCGGGCCTCCGTAGTCTCCTGACTTTAGGGGCGGAAGCCGCTCTTATCTCGGCGTTTCGGCCACGGATTCGATTAGCCTTCGCGCCGAGGTGGTGGGATGGCCGTTGGCCGTGGCGGCGATGATGGTCTTGATCTTATCCGGTATAGGAGTCACGTTGGCCGGAGCCGTCTCCATGACGGTGTCCAAGAGCGTGAGTGCGGCGACGATGTTCTGCTGTGGCGTCGGAAGATGTTGGTGTTGCGAACCCGTGTTTGGAGGATGGCCTCTGGCGGACCGTCCGTGCACGTAGGTCATTCTTCCTTTTGTCGGCCTCGTCCTTGCGTTGTTTATCCTCCTCGGCCGTCTTGCGCTCAAGCTCCACTCGCTCGCTCCTCTTCGGCAAGCCTTACGGCCATGGCCGAGTCGGACTCGTCTGGCTCGGCCATGAGGACGTCAAGCACTTCAGCTCGCGATCCATGTGGCGTCGGAGTTGTCGGCTTCGTCGGAAGGGATGCCGTAGAGATTGTCGAAGCCGGCGGAGCCGAGGTATCCGTTGAGCTCGAAGATGAGCGGGAGCCGAATGACGGGAGGATGACGCGACCTCCCTTGATCTGGGTAACCGGATCTGGATCGTTCAGTCCGAGTCGAGTGGGAGTGGGCTCCTCCGAGTGGATGGCCGGTAACTCGGGGAGAGGAGTTTGCTTGTAGATCTCGGCGGCATTTGGTAACCCAAACGGCACCGAGAGGTCTTCGTCGAGAATAGATCGCTTCCGTCGGGAGGCGAAGAGATTGGCGCAGATCTTAGCGGCATTCGGTAATCCGAACGGTGCCGAGTGAAGTCCGTCGTCGGAGAAGGTGGATCGCATCTTGGTCTTCAAGATGTTGTCGAAGATCTCGCGCTGTTGGGGAGCCCGAATGGCACCGAGTGGGTCTTTCCTCCGACCGGTTCGAATCCGAGTCGAAGGAGGAGTCGTCGGCGAGTTGGCGGCGAAGTCGCCGAGTCTTGAGGAGATCCCATCACGCTTATCGGCGAGATTGTTGAAGAAGTCTCGCGCGCGGCCCCTACAGCGCGCGCAAGCTGTCGAAACTTGGTTTCGGCAATATATTTTCAGGGTCGCGATCGAGATCGCCAAGCACAATGGGTTAGAAGAAGAAGAAGATTTAGACAGTTCAGGGCCCTCTCGAGAGGTAATACCCTACTCTGTTTGGTGGATTCGATCCGCCGAGTGTCTTTATTGATCTTGTGATCTAAAGCTCTCGCTTATGAAGTCGTATCTCGATCTAGTGTTGGAATATCCCTCAAGGGACGCCCTTTACCCCCTTATATAGTCTTGGGAGGAAAGGTTTACAAGTCGGAAACCCTATCTTACTCTAAGTCGGATTCTCAATCTTACCAAACCGTGACTATAGGCCGATTGCCTTATCTCTATCGGCAACCGTAACACCCAAGTCAAGTTCGGCTTACATATATAGCGGCGCAATCTATCCCTACCTCCGAGTCGGATAAGCTTGCCAAGTAGATACCCGATTGCCACAATCTCCACAATTAGTCCCTTAACCAAATTGTCATTAACCACCAAAACCCAATTAGGGGGCTAGATGCACTTTCACCAGCTAGGAAAAATCTTGACCCTAGGCCTAGATGTACCATCGGCTCCAGGCTCGAAGTGCACCTGGCAAGTGCACCTGGGCGGTGCACCTACCAAAGCCTGATCAAAAACCCTAAGAACTGGCTTTGGGACCCGACCAGAAAGAACTCATACCCTAAGGGTGAATATTTTATTCAGCCCTAGGCTCGGGACTGCTGTGGGTGGTATCACCCTAGGGTAGCCCACGGAGCGGAGTTAAGAACAGTGAAGTCGGAGGTAGTCCTCGGAAGGAGATCAAATGTCCGACCTTTTCTTGGGGTCGGGAGCCCCGACCCTCCAACGTCTCGACTCGGTGTCCTACCCCGACTACGGCTCATCGGCCCGACCTCCGATCTCCTTAGGTTAGGAGGCTTGCATCGTAAGGATCATGAAAAAGATAAGGAGGGGACAACCCAACAAAAAATGACGTCACCCGACAGACTGTGTAGAAGGTACTGCGGAGGGCGAATCCTAAGGCAATGTAGAGCGCGAGATACCCACGGAGCGCAGGACCCGGGGATCTCTATGTACTTTTCGGATGTTGTTTGTATTTACTTTTTGCTTTTAGTTTTAGCTTTCTTGGCTCCCAAGTCCGCTTGTAACTCGCACCTCTTGATTTACAAAAGGGTGCGCAGGGACCGTGGGGAGGGGGATCGATTCTTTGGGAGCTAGGTCAAATCTCTAGAACCCCAAGAACTCTCATCCATTGTACTCTATTTCATACACCACCCCAACAATAAACACGGGACGTATGTTTGTTATCCTTTGGGAGGATCGAGCCGTCTAAAATCTCTCTCGCTCATTTTCTTTCTTGATCGGCCATCGCGCCCTTTCGATAGACGTTCCCGACCACTCTTTCACCTCCTTGTGTAGCCCCTCGGAGGACTGCGTTGATGAGAATTCGATTCCCATGCACCGGCCAGGAGATATGCTTAGCTCCGGTGTAGGTCCAAGTTGGTCGCCTTTGGTGAATTTAGGGCGTGCCGCTTGGTTTGATCCGTAACCAACAAGAACAAGAAATAGACATTAAGTTCAAATTAGATCCAACCGGATCGGTGAAGACATCAATAAACACATAATTGCTATCCCAAAGCATATTTATACTAAGTGATTGGGATAGATCGATGTATACCGAGAAAGTATAAATAACTTAGACTAAAGACACATTAGGATAATAATTATCGCCTTGATAACCTAGCCGATACTGCAGGCCTAATGTGAATCGGCTAATACTCCGATACGTTTTATAAAAAGATATTAATCTAATCTAAATATGCTAAACCTAGATCAATCGGGACGACGTGCTTGCGATTGATGCGGCTTAGGGCATTTAAACAGATTGAGATCTTAATATAAAAGGTGGTTTTAATATATCTAATAGCAATTAAGACTAAAAGATAACTAAAATGGTAAGGCCGATGAAACCCTGCTTGTCTCTAATGATAAACATTAAACTAAACGAGATCTTGATAGTTCTAAATGCGACTTAATTGTTCGATTAGATGCGGCATTAAGTACAAAAAGAAATATTATATCTGTATAAGCTAATGAAAACCCCATGAGACGATAGACACGACATATAATCTAATTCAACCCCTGGATCTAGCCTCATCGGCTGTTGTCTTCAGAGAGAAACCAGCCGATTCCAGGATAGATCTAGATATTGCTCTAGATTATAGGCCGCGTATGATAGATTGCGTAGTTTTATAACATCGAAAATAGAGTATCATGACGATGGAAGCACTAATCCCAACAATACAAACCACTGGTAACAAGGAATTACCTTGTTCGGAGATCAAAGCCGATGCAACCCGAAAAAGAGCAAGAACTCATCGAAAATAAAAGGATGGCGATGCGTCGAAGTTGATTAATTATGTGTTGGTTTTTTTACAAAGAGCCTTCGGGTCTTATTTATACCCAGGCATAACGATATCTGTGTAGGACAAAATTTCGACCTTATCTACTATTTACAGTACGACAATATCTCGGGACGCAGTCCCATGCAGCATTACAAAAGAAATATCTATACAACTTCCTAATTTACAGATCGATTGCCGTTACAGTATCTTATCCATAGATGGCAATATCTTTAACGAACATTTGGGAACCGAATCCAATATCTATCTTCAGGCCTCCTTCTTTCAGGACTGGCTCCACTTCTATCTCAACTCAAAATCGGCTATTGACTATCCTGGTTAGATTCGGACTTAGCCGACGGGCTCCACAGCCCATTCGGACTCAGCCGACACGGCCTTTGTTTCTCCGCAGATCATGCATCTCCTCCGATTCCGCTTCAATTTTTGTTTCAAACCCAGGGATTTGGTTACCAAATTTGGTCGTTAACACATGCCTCCAAGTCCATGATATGATAGTTAACACACGGGGATTTGACGCAATTCGAAATCCCGCGCAACTCTAGGTTGAATCTCATTTCGGTACTGTCACGAAAAACTCTTTAAATGATGCCCGCCTTGCGCCGAAGCAAGCCATTTGTCACTTTTGCATCCTCAAGCCCTAGCCGGAAAAACCTTTCGCCTCCTCGGCGACCCGTTGGAACCAAGCGCGACTTCACGGCGAACCCCTCCGCGGCGGCGATCCCCACCATTGATGGCATCTTCAAGTAGTCACTCCGACGCGGCTCGGGCGAGTACCGAGGTAAGTTCCATGGCCGTAGCCCCTTATTCCTTGCGATTTGGCTTTTTACCTTTTGTAATCTTGTTCTTCTATCCTTCAATTTGTAGCATCTCGCTCACCAAATCGCCATCCCGGACCTTCTCGGTCCAAATCGTTCTTATTAGGGCCGATCGGCAACTTAGACCCAGTGAATTCATTAATGCCGAAACAGTGGATCCCCTTTAGGTTTTCCTCCCCGATCGGCCTATTGGTCGGCGCCTTCAAGTCCCGGCCTTCAACGGACAAATCCGGCCCGCTTGATACCTAAGGATGTCGGCTAGGCGCAAACCTATTGGACCGAGCTAGGTATAAGCCGATGCCTAGCTTTGACAATAGCCGACATGCCCAAGGATGAGCCCCTCCTATCGCTGCAACTTACTTCGGTCGATACGCTGAATGCGTTTTTATTTAGACAAGGGTCGATGACGCCAACTCTCTTGGATGTGGCAATGATTACTGGGTGGACATAACCTCCACAGGACCCAACCAGCCTCAACATCAAATGCACTCATAATTTCAAGACCAAGAGCATAGGAGGCTAGAGCGGCTTTATATCGATGAACATGAAAGATGGTACGATCTCCGAGAGAGAACATGCAGCTTTCGTCCTGATGTGGTTGGAAAAATTCGTATTCTGCGGATCGAGCTACGGACCGACTAGCAACTGGCAGCACGTAGTCGAAGCCCTGGTGAGCAAGAAGCAAATCCCCTTAGGAAAATACCTGCTCGGTTATTTGTACCAGATGTTGCGCAACGCATCGGCTAGGCTGGCTTCCAAGCGGCTATCAATACAGAGGGCCACGGTGGCTACTTCAACTATGGTTAAATCTTCACACCTATCGGGTCGCGAAAGGCCGGCTCCACTAGAAGTCGATTTCCCCGATCAAGCCACGGTTCAAAGATGACGAAGAGGTGACCACCCGTCGATGTCTCATCATTTGGAGAAGCGGGCAACTTATCCTGGATCCATGCGACGCCGATCATTTCAAGAATTGGTTCAAGATGCATGCTGAGCTTCCCAAGCAGCTCGAGGATATGGTTTGACTATGAATATTTTAACTAATTTGAACTCTCGGACGATCTTCGGCTAGACGATCTCAACTCTGAAGAATACGAAATGCCAAGGGAGATTTATGTTTCGGCCATAACACCTTGCATCCTCCTCGTCGGCATCCACCAAGGGCACAATGTCCATAAGTCATACGAGTTTTATCATCCGATGGTGGCTGCGAGACAACTGGGCATGGGCCAACTGCCGATCGGCCTTTACTATTTGGACAAGATCCAGGCCAGAGGATAAATCGAAGTAGACATCATGATGCATCGGCTGCTCAACATCCTCGGTCCTCCTCTGGGCAGCATTGACAATATTGACTTGACAATAACGAGGACAACTGTCTTCAGCCGATGGTGGAATGAGTGAAAGCTGCACTTGTTTCATCAATCGGCCTCAATGTACTTGACCACCGTCGACCCCGATCTGATTTCATCGGTAAGCATCTTTTCTCTTTAGCTTCTTTACTTCATCGGCTATCCATTTGCATATCTCATTCCTCATGCTTTGTCTCTGCAGACAACCGATGCTTCCCCCCTCGTGTTAGCAACACAGGGGTCACGGTGCATTACGCCCCCGGATTTTTGCCGAGCACACGGATTGGCTCCCTCCTCAATCGGCTTCAAAGCGCCGAAAGTATCAACGCTACTGCATGGCCAAATGCGGGAGCCGCTTCGTTGGCAAAGAGGAGCAAGCCATCGGCTGCGGTTGCCGAGAAGAAAAGATTGCAAAGAAGCGAAGAAGAACCCACTGACGACTTGCCCCCATCGACCCGGACGTAGATTCAATCCTCGAAGAAGAAGTCAGGGATGAGGAGATGGACCAAGTTGTTGATGTTGCCGCACCGAAATGAGCTCTTCAAATAAATATGCCCGAACTTCATCGGCCGAACAAACCATCGAAAAGACTCCACGTTCCCAACCGGTAAACACCTTTCATTACTTGATCTCATCACCTTTTCCAAGTTTATGCTTTAGGCTTTTTGTGTTTGTAGACGAAGAAACCGGCCAAGAATAAGACGGCTCCTCCTCCCGGTAGGATCTAATATCGCAACTCTTTGTCCTATCGCCGATTTCGAACTTGTATCCTTTTTCACCTCCTCGCGCTCCAACACCGCTCACCACGTATCGAGCGAACACACGCCATTGGCTACGGTGGTGGTGATGCCAAAGACGAGGCTACCTCGGTCCCGGTTGTCCAAGTAAGTTCTATCCAATTTTATAAATCGGCTTACTAGTTTTGTCGATCTTGACTGCTCTCTTGTCTTGCGACGTAGCCGATCTTACGGACTTCGACCTTTTAGAGTTCCGGACCACGATGAGGATGCCGGCAAGGTCATGGTGCTGTCGAATGAGGACCTACGGGCTACACTATCGGACATAGCCAAGCGGCTAGAGTGCTCCCTCGACTTCCTGGTCACCGACTGCGGTTCCATCCAAAGTCGGTTTGAAGACATCCAAGATCGGCTACCGATCACCGGTGTGAGATATCATCGCACCGGCCACCTTCATGGAGGCGCATCGGCATAAGTTTGAATGAGCCAAGCAAAGAAAGCCGATCGCCGAGAGAACCAAGCGCTGGAGGCCAACATCAAAGCCAGCCAACAAGAAATCACCGAGAAAGCCAAGTTTGATGCCTTGAAGACTGAGCCGATTGCTGAGCTCGATCGGCTTCGCAAGCGTCGGGAAGAACTGGCAACTGAACTTGCTAAGGTTGAAGCCGACATCCTAGCAAAAGAACAGCGTGTGGCCGGCTTGCTGAAAGAGATTGAAGACCAACGAGCGAAGATCAAGGCGGTTGTGTCATATCTGTCCGACTTGGCCAAAGCAGTGAAGCCGGTCCCAAGGAGTGATGCAGCCGACGCCAAGGCCATCGAAGAAATAGACGAAGTTCGTCATAAGGCGATATTGGCCATCACCGACTTCCTCTCCTGTTGAACCAAATGTAATAGCTAACTGGGCTCCTGTAATTTAAACTCGTAGCTCTTTTGTAACCGGCTTGCCGATATTATTTATGATCAATCATAAGCATACCTGCCGATCATGTCTTGAATGCTTCGAAAACTTCAAAAATTTGCTAAGTCCGATTTCTGATAGTATATATGTATGCCCCCTTAATTTTGTTGATGATGTATGTAGCATTAATAAAATTATCAAACCAAATATCGTGTCGCTGTCGGCTAGGCTGAGCCGATGTAGAAAAATTAGGGAAAAAACTTAGCACAAAAACGACCTAAAGGCGATGCGTATTCCTCTCAATGTATCGGCTAACATGAATCGGCAAAACCTTAGCCGAATCATGAGTTGATCCAAACACTAGGGTAATATTTTTTTCAAATACTTGACATTGAGAGCCCTTCCAAACACTTCTCCATCCAATCCTTCTAACATGTAGGCTCCTTTAGAGACGCATCGTGAATCTTGAAAGGCCCTTTCCGGTTAGGCGACCACTTGCCGAATTTGTTGTCCCTTGATCCCATCGGCAATATTAATTCCCAAACGAGCTCACCCTCTTCAAAAGACTTAGGCACAACTTTCTTGTTATAATGATGGGCTACTCGCTCTTTGTCCTGGTCACTTTTTCCAAGGCACGTATTCTTAACAAAACCAGTCTTCGACTCATCTACCATCAAGTTATAATAATCATCGGCATTAGCTGGTCTTGCAGTTGGATTCTTCTTGAGCCGATGATATTTTCCATGGCGTAACTGCCTCATGTCCATAGACCAGTTTATATGGCGGCACTTGGATTGATCAGTGGCAAGCCATCCGAGATAGCCCATAGTGATTCGGCTAATCGGGCACGTGCCATTGCTTTGGGTATTCAACAATCTTTCTTTTTATCGAGCTTGATTAAACTCTTGTTTGAGGTCTCTGCTTGCCCATTGGCTGAGCATAATATGGTGAAGAATTGAGTAATTTGATCCCCATGTTGTCGGTAAACCGAACAAACTCATCGAGATAGAAATAGATCTCGATCCATAGTTATAGTTTGAGGGACGCCGAATCGGTATATGATGTGTTCTTTAACAAACTCGATTGCATCCCCAGAGTCAACATTCTTCAAAGGAATTGCTTCCACCCATTTGGTAAAATAATCAGTTGCCACCAATATGAACTTGTGTCCTTTGCTCGAGGTGGATTGATTTGACCGATCATGTCGATTTTCCAACCCCTAAACGGCCAAGGCTTGATAATTGGGTTCATAGCCGATCTTGGTGCTCTCTGGATAGCTCCAAACTTCTGGCAATCTTGGCATCCCTTGTAGTATTTGAAACAGTCTTCCAGCATCGTCGGCCAAAAGTATCCTGCTCTTCGAAGTAGTCATTTCATCTTGTGAGCCGATTGATGCGTGCCGCAAATCCCTTCGTGCACTTCTCCGAAGCCATCTTGGCTTGATCAGCACTTAGACATTTTAGCGGCACGCCATCAATCGTTCGATAATATAGGTCTTCATCAAGCAAAACATATCTCAAAGCTTTGTAACGCAATTTCCTTGAAGCCGATGGGAGGGATTCTTCGGGTAGTTGTAGACTTCAAACCTCCAAATCGTCCGTCATGGTGGCAATCTCCACTTCAACATCCTTTGTCATCGGCTGTAGCCCGATGCCCCTTGAGCTAGATCATTAGCTTACGTGTTACATTCAGGGGATATGCTTCAATGTCACTAGCCAAAGCTGTCCATCAATTCTCGGCACTTTTGATAGTAGACCATCAGTGCATCGTTCTTGCATTCAAATTCTCCTGACAACTGGCTGATGACCAACAGTGAGTCTTCCATTATTTCGATGGCGTCGGCTTCAACCTCCTTGAGCAGTTGTAGTCCTTTGAGCACAGCTTCATACTCGGCTTGGTTGTTTGTGGCATGGGGTGTGATTGAAAAAACAAACTCAAAGCTTGCCCCCCTTGGAGAAATTATTACCAAGCTGATTCCGCATCCATTGGTGCAAACCGAGCCGTCAAAAGTTAAAGTCCAAGGCATAATTTCTACTAAGCCAATTGAATCATCTCTGTGTTCCACTATGAGATCGGCTATAGCTTGTCCTTTCACTGCCTTGGATGCCTGATAGCATAGATCAAATTCTGTTAAGACAAATATCCACTTCCCAACCTGTCCTTTTAGTACTGGAGCCGATGGCATATATTTTACTACGTCGGCTTTGCATACCATGGTGCACTCGTTAGATAACAGATAATGCCTCAACTTTGTGCATGAAAAATACAGGCAGAGACATAATTTTTCCACTGGTGAATACCTTATTTCATTGTCCGAGCCGTCGGTGAGGTAAAATACAACCTTTTCTTTCCTTCGACCTCTGAATCAAAGCCGAATCGATGGACTTCTCGTGGGTGACGATATAACCTGAATGGTATCCCTTTTTGTGGAGGAATCAAGACCGGAGATGAGCTTAAATAATCCTTGATATTGTCCAACGCTTTCTGCTGCTCTACCCCCACGTGAATGCTTGATCGGCCTTGGCGAAGCAATGGTGTGAGCGGCTTCATCTTTTCTAGCAGTTGGCTATAAATCGCTTTGATGAAATTGATTTTGCCGATCGAGACGTAGATCCTTCTTGTTCTTTGGAGGCTGAATCATCTTGATTGCGTTAACGCTCTTTGGTGTAACTTCAATTCCTCTTTCGTGAACAAGAAATCCTAGAAATTGCCCGGTGTAACACCCGAAAATTGAAGAAATTAAAATCGAAATTAAAAATCGGAACTTACAAAAACCTTTTGGATTCATCGCTTCTTATCGTGTTTATCGTTCTTATTTGCCGGCTCGGTTGCATAAGAGTTCTTTTTGAATTGCTTCGATGAGAAATTGGATAAAAACCTAAGTTTGCAATCCCATGGGAATAGGATTTCAGAATATATATATTAAAAAGAGGATAAATATATAATTTTGTGGATTTACAAAAGTTATTTGAAAAGTATATATGTTGGGTTATGTTAGTGATATGTCTTAGAGGCAACATGGAGATGTTGGATATCACGTCAATGTTTATGTATTTATGAATGAAGTGTTATTCGATTACATGAAATAGACATATTGTATTGATCAATAAGTACGTGACTTATTTATGAGACTCTATATGTATGAATCTATTTCTAAATGATCACGATCATATATCATATTATTGGAACTAATATGATTATAAGATTGGCATGTTTATTTATTGATGATCATGTCTCATAGATCATGGGTATGGAGATACCAAGTCTCGAGCTCCCGCCGGGGGTAGACGAGGGGTATAGAGGAGAGAGAGATGCGACGAGTGCTCGGTAGAGGGGAGAAAAGAACAAGAAAAAAGAAGAAAAGGAGGGAAAAGAAAAAGAAAAAATAGAAAAAAATGGGGGAAAATTTTAGAAAAATTTGGAAATATTTTTGGGAATATTTTGGGGAATATTTATGTGAAAAATATATAGTTTTCTCGGTATTTTTCCTCGGGGTAAAATGAATTTCTATATACGATTTTCGGAAACTTCGCGTTTACGTAAAACTTTCTCGAAGATTTATTATGACTTTTCTTTTCTTCAAACTATACTTAACCTTTTTGAACTCATTAAAAATGTGTCAACGAATCTCTTAAACAACATTAGTAAGATTCTCGCTTCATCACTTTATCGGTTCTTTTTACGAAAAACCTAGATACTAAGTAACTCGACATTATAGTCGGTTTTGCTCTAAAGTCCTACGTAACTCGGGCAAAATCATAGGGAGATATTTTGGAGTACTCTTTTTAGTTTTTCTTGATTCCTTATTCGTTCTTATCGAATTTTAATTGGATTCAATATTTTATTTCGCACGTATGGATAGCATCCGAAGGCGGCTACGACTACGTCGAAGACCCCACTCAACAAGCGTGCGAGCAAGGCAAGTCAACACTCCCCTTTGAACACATTGATCCTATTTTGCGAAATGGTGTTGATTTAAACTTCAAACATGCATGCTATACACAAAATACCTATGCTTGATATATCATGCCTTGATATTGCTTTCCTTTAGATATAATCTTTGTAACCCTCGATGTGATATAACCGGAAGATATCTTCGGTAAAATGCTTAGCCACGCTAATATTAGATTCATGCATACTCATGACTTTACAAGGAAGCTTTAAGCTTGGGCAACTACCTTGGGAAGGTAGTTGAGATACGGCATGTGGAGACATGAGCGCCACATTGCCTTGATCATAATGAAAATAGTTTTGATGGAAAAATGAAAGTACAAAATCTATGTTTTTATCTTTGAGCGGCTGGATGATTTGGGTGGATTCTGCAAAGGCAAGTACCGTCCACTGGTCAGTGGGACCGAGCCATGAGATAGCCGGAAACGAGCCGGTACAACCGTACTTCTCAAATTTGGTATAGACCTAGCGGAGTAAATAGTCGAGCGGAGGCGGTACCCCGCATAGTGGTTCCTATGTATGAGATGAGATTGGGAATGGATGATTGAAAATCGAAATTAATTATAACTTGAAGAATGAAGTTTTCCCTTACCCCGGGAGCGCCAGAACTCCTCACGCTGCTAGAAAAGGACGGCTAGAGTGCAAGAGGATTTAAGTTCATGGGCGGATGCGCCAAAGTGAGGTTATCGAAAGGCTTTGCCGTGATACGTCTCATGTGTTGGGACGTAGGCTCATTTGTTGGGCGATCGCGGAGTACGGGTAAAGTGTACATCCACTTTGCGGTGTGAATTAACCTATCTATTCGAATAGCCGTGCTCGCGGATATAGAGTATCGTGACAAGACTTTCGCTTGGCCAGACTTCAATTTTAAAATGATGGGATGGGTTTGCATGATGATTTTTATTCACTGGTGGATCAACTTCTCGAAAGGAGAGAAGGGGTAGACTACCCAGAAAACCATGACGAACCGGAGGCGGGAAGCCATCCTTGGAATCATAATGGATGGTAGACAGAACCGTCGCCGACTTAATGAACTATGGAACTAAAACTTGACTTGGCTAGATGCTAGGTTTGTGAAAAGATTTATAAAATTGGCTTTGTGCAAATAAACCACGGCATCTCCTTGAGAATCCCCTATCATGTGCACCTTTCTGTGTTGGCTTGCTGAGTACGATTGGTACTCACCCTTGCTATACGCACAAACCTTCAGATGGTGGGAATGAAGACTTGGAGGATCCATATGCCTGTTACCAGGAGGGCGAAGAAGTCGATGACGCCTGCTAGGTCTTAGTCTCCGGTCGTTTCCTGTGGCAATCGACAGCCGCCTTCATTCCGCTGCCTTACCTAATTTCTACTTTTGGTTGTATCTGGACCATGAGGTCCTATATGTTGGATATTGCCTTGAGCCTATATTGTAACACTTTTGGTGTAAGACTATTTGTGCATATACACTGATAATTCGTACTATATTTCGTGGGTACCAAACCACTCGATCCGAGGAAATGGTACTATGAACACGAAAGATTCCCGTCTCAAAAATGGGGGTCTACGAGCTGGTACCGGAGCGGTGCGACTATTGGAAAAGACCCACTGGCGCCCTACCCCCGACTAGGCGGCTAAAGGAAATATCCCTACGTAGGATCATTTCACAAACCCAAACTATTTTTTTACAAGACAAACATACTTTTTCCTATACCCTTATCCCCATTTCTTTTGCTCAAATTGTTTTGATATTATCCCTCTCGACCCTAAGTTACCTTCAAAAGCGGATGTCGGACCATGTCGGAGTTTGGGAGATCAAAGTTCCACGGGAAGAAGGATTCATGTTGCAACTCCAGATTATTGCTATGGTGCCTAAGGTACCCAGATGCACCCACCTACCGGATTAGGAGACATGGCACCGAAGAATACCCGTATGGGAAGCTACGATTTGATTGAGGCTGCATGGGGAGTGAGACACCCTATTGCTTCCACACTTGTTACCACGAGATCGGTAGAACGGCTCTTCGGGACGCAGCGGCCGCGAAGCATTCCTCCGCCTCAACGCCATTCACCGTGCTGAGCTCACCGTGGCGAGTTTGTACACCACCCTACCGAGAGGAAGGCAGCCGAGTGCGCACGTGGAGGCCACCCCTTTTGCTATAATCCTATGGTCACCGTCATCGTCCCGGCGAAACGGCGGATGACTGCTATGAAGAGGCATTGCTTGAAATCGACGACCAACAGCGACGCCTCAATGATCTGGTCGAGGAACACCAAAACTACGGGGATCAGATCAACTTGCTGTAGACTCAGCTGCAGGCTAATGGTGCCCAATCGACGAGCTCTCGGCCGTTATGTGGTCGTGGAGAAGCCTTGGTTGAGTTGGAAGAACACTTCGGGAAGAGCAAGCAACGAGTCGGCCAGTGGAAGAGCAACTTCGCTCCAACCACATCCTACTGCTTCTTTGGTATTTCCACCGGCACCAACACCCCCCCTGTGCCCGACCACTACTACCTCATGACTTCGACATGCACGAACACTTTTCAAGCCATGATGGAGCAGGCCTTCATGTTGAGCACGAGTCGGGACCATACACGATAGACGCCACTTCTTGCTACCTCAATGGAACCCACCTCGAACTCCATGGTTGTACCATCCGAGCACAGTTCGGAGAGAGAACCCCATCCGGATCAACACCGACTCCGAGTCCGAGACGGAACCCATGGAGATCAAGTGGGAGTTCGGTGATAATGATCCATCAAAGGAGAAAGCTCCTACTCGTCGCATGACTCACACCGGAGGTCCCATCACCCTCAGGACTGCCCGGAAGAGTACCAGACCACCAAGCGGGAAGATCGGACATGACTCTGAGGCCACTACCCCGAGCCATGGGAACTTCGATTTGCTTCGGCTAAGGATCACCCCTTCCTGCACCCGGTTCTGCGGTTGGGTGGACGACTAGACGAGAGGTGCACTAGGCTTTAACCTTGCTTTGGATGGTTATGACGACAAGGATCACACCCTCCCCCTTAGTAGGCGATGGCGTAGTGCGATGTTAGCTTTTGCATTATGTCGTGTTGGAATTTGCGTATGTGCGATTTTGTATCTCTCATTGATGTATTAACTATGGACCTATGCAATGTTTTATGGTATGTTATGAATGAGTTTATTCCACCATGCTTGCTCTGTTCAAAGATCACTTAAAAACAACTTGAAGAGAAAATCACTTAGAAACCATGACCTTAGCGGGTCCAATCTCTTACCTCATCTACCTTCTTCGGATGGCGCACCGTCGCGAGCTTCAACATCCAACGAGAACCCACCGAGCCTAATCCCTTCACCCTAGAAGAGGTCATGGCTTTGTAAACCCAGTTGCTTCAAGCCATCGCCAACAACCAAGGGAATCACGGAGGATCGAGCTTGGGAGAGTTTATGCGAGCCAAGCCGCCTACATTTTCCACGGCCGATGAGCCAATGGATGTTGAAGATTGGCTAAGAGTAATAGAGAAGAAGTTGACCCTCGTCCAGTGCGAGAGCCAGTCGTCTTTGCCACCAATCAGTGGAAGGTCCCGCAAGTGGCGGTGGGACACCTACAAAGAGACACGGCAAGAGAGCCAGGAGAACCAACACGGGAGGAGTTCACGGTGCCTTAGTGAAAATTTTGTACCCGCCACGATCATGAGAATGAAGAAGAACGAATTTTGAAGGTTGCGCCAAGAGGCAACACCATGGTACAAGAAAACCTGAACAAGTTCACACAGCTTGCCCGATATGCCACTAGTGACCTGGCAGACGAAGAAGAGAAAATAGATAAATTTATCAAGGATTGAACGATGAGCTGAGAGGGCCAATTATCGGTCAAGACTACGTCAGCTTCCAAAGCCTTATCAACAAGGTTGTGCGATTGGAGCATGACCAGAAGATGGTCGAGAACAACCGCAAGAGGAGGCTTGCTATGACCCGCCCACTTCGGGAGCGTCTCGGCGTCCCAAGGGAGCCACCCCATTTGGATGGAAACCAACCGTCGTGGCAACCGGTCGTCCTACCGCACCCGACAATGTCAACAGGCCGACTACGCCCCAGTTCCGTACTCCGACACCGACTCTAGCCGCTCCTGGAAGAAGAAATGTGAACTGCTTCAACTGTGGAGAGTTTGGGCACTACTCCAACAGCTGCCCCAAGCCACGCAGCACCCCTATGCGTACGGCGCCAATACAATGGTTGTACGAGGACCACCGCCCGCCGCTGGACGTGGTCCATTTAGGACGCCGCAATCCAATGAGGCGCTATCGGATTCCGTCACGGACAAGTGAACCATGTGCGTGCCGAAGAGGCGCAGGAAAATCAGAGCGTGCTGATGGGTATGTTCTCTATCAACTCTACCCCAGTTAAAGTCTTATTTGATTCCGGAGCATTGCATTCGTTAATATCATCACGAATAAGCAAACAACACCACCTACACCAGGTAGAACTTAAGAGACCCATGTTAGTACACTCACCTGGGGGAAACATAACCGTACCCCATGCTTGCATCAATGTGCCCATCCGGATTAGAGACGTGGTATTCCTTTCAAACCTTATGGTACTATCACCACAAACTCTTGATATCATACTTGGAATGGATTGGTTGACTAAGAACAATGGAGTCATAGGCGTGGCCGAAGGGAAGTCACGAGTATCCACCCCATGGGGATCACCAATGAACATAACCATGGACCAAAATCCGATGCTATGTGAGCAAGGCTGGGGAGTATTTACCATGCTACCTTTGAGCGGGATGCCGTAGTGCAAGATTACCGGACGTATTTCTGAGGAATTGCTCGGAATGCCCCCGATCGTGACATAGAATTTATCATCGACCTAATGCCTCTTGTCCCCATATCCAAGAGATCCTACTGCTTCAAGTGTACATCCCGGTGTGAATTAACCAATTTATTCAAATAGCCGTGCTCATGGATATAGAGCATCGTGACAAGACTTTCGCTTGGCTAGACTTTAAATTTTAAAATGATGGGATGGGTTTGCATGATGATTTTTATTCACTTTGGTGGATCAACTTCTCGAAAGGCGAGAAGGGTAGACTCCCAGAAAACCATGACGAACCGGAGGCGGAAAGCCATCCTTGGAATCACAATGGATGGAGACAGGCAACCGTCGCCGACTTAATGAACTATGGAACTAAAACTTGACTTGGCTAGATGCTAGGTTTGTGAAAAGATTTATAAAATTGGCTTTGTGCAAATAAACCACGGTATCTCCTTAAGAATCCCCTATCATGTGCACCTTTCCGTGTTGGCTTGCTGAGGACGGTTGGTACTCACCCTTGCTATACGCACAAACCATCGGATGGTGGGAATGAAGACTTGGAGGATCCATATGCCTGCTACCGGGAGGGCGAAGAAGTCGATGGCGCCTGCTAGGTCTTAGTCTCCGGTCGTTACTGTGGCAATCGGCAGTGCCGCGCCTTCATTCATTTGTCTTACCTAATTTCTACTTTTGGTTCTATGTGGACCATGAGGTCCTATATGTTGTATATTGCCTTCGGGCCTATATTGTAACACTTTTGGTGTAAGACTATTCGTGCATTTGCACACGATAATTCAGATCTTGTATTTCATGGGTACCAAACTACTCGATCCAGGAAATGGTGTTAGTGATATTCCCTAGAGGCAACATGGAGATGTTGGATATCACGTCAATATTTATGTATTTATGAATAAAGTGTTATTCAGTTCCATGAAATAGACATCTTGTATTGATCAATAAGTACGTGACTTATTTATGAGACTCGATATGTATGAATCTATTTCTAAATGATCACGATCATATATCATATTATTGGAACTAATATGATTCTAAGATCGGCATGTTTATTGATTGATGATCATGTCTCATAGATCATGGGTATGGAGATACCAAATCAATAAACATGGACATATGTGTTAGAGAACACATTGTTGGATAGACCCACCATGAGACACTACAGGAATTATTGTGCCATTAGTTGGTCTCAGGTAGTGTTGGTACAAAGTCCTTAGACCTGAGATCACCATGGATTCCAACACGTGTAGTAGCCTACTTTGGGAATACGAAACGCTATTCCGTAACTGGGTAGTTATAAAGGTAGTTTTTGGGTTTGCTATGAAACATGGAGTGGGATGTGAGTGATCAAGATGGAATTTGCCCCTCCTTTGGAGAGATATCTCTGGGCCCCTCGAGGTAATGGATTATGAAAATGCATGGCCATGCTAAGTTGATTGAGGAGTCAATCAACGGACGGATAATCCAATACGTTCGAGTAAATGGTTAAGCTATTGAAGGGATGGCACACATCTTGCCTATAGCTTAACGGTATCGTGAGGCAAAGGGATTTGTGTACACATTACGGGTTGAGCCGATATTATATTCTTGTATACTATGGTGTCAATATGTGCTTGCTAGGCGCCGCTTGACAGGCTCGGTGAGTTGGACTCGAGCCGACGGTCGGCTAAGTTAGACTATAGCCGAAACCGAGTATACCTAAACCTACAGGGTCGCATGCTTAAGGGGATAAGAACAGGCATTCGAGTTGGACTCGGATACAGCTCGATCGGATAGGGATCCGATCGGATAGAGTCCTATGGTCTTACGACGTATGGGCGGCCGACTCTATGAGATTTAGATGGGATCCGATTCAAAATAGAGTCCTGATCGGCCACTAGTCCCGGTCGGCCAACTCTATATAAAGGGCGAGGGGGTGGAGAGTTGCGGCATTGAATTGATCGCATTGAACCGAATCCGCAATGAAGTCGCCGAGATCAATCTCCACGGAAACCCTCCCCACTTTCTAGCCAAACCCTAGCCTTGCATCACGTGCTAGCACACGGGTGTTCGGCATTCGTCCCCGAACGTGTGGATACGGTAGAGGCGCCGCTACGTTGTGCGCCGTTGATCGGCTACGGATCGGCTGTGGTGGAATCGACTACGGTCGAGCACATCGAAGCGAGGCGCGAGAACGCGGTCGACGACTCGCGAATCGGCTACATCGGCGAATCGGCGGTTGGTGAATCGGTGTCCCCGGGAATCGGGTGTCGACTTGCGGGAATCGGTGTCATCGGCCGCCACGAGTTCCGGATCGGATAGCCCCGATTGGCTACTTCCGTTGCATACTCAATCGGTAACGATCTATTGGCCCTTACTTGCAAGTGTTCTGGTTTGCGTGGTAGAAAAAGTTTTGTTTTCGGCTAGCGTAGCTTCCGCGTAACCCTTCAAATGGTACTATGAACACGAAAGATTCCCGTCTCAAAAACGGGGTCTACACCGGCCGATACGCCAAACGCACACTTCAAAGGGTTCATCTTCGAGGCCATATTTCTTGTTCTCTCCGAACCTGCCTTAGATCGGCTAAGTGGTCTTCTACTTCCCATGCATTGCTCATGAGCTAATCCACAAATTTGAAAAGAGCAATATACAAGGTAGTTCAAAAATCTAATGTCGGGCCAACATTTTAAATATAACAAGATCAACAGCTAGGAGTGGTATCTAGCTTACAGTCTGAAGGCTGAGATGACACCAATTAATCTCTAGCCAACTTATTTCTTTATATACCATGAATTAGCTTACTCGTAAATACCAACATGATCAACTTTGTAATGATGCGGTTAGACTCATTTGGCATAAAGCTTGATTATAACAATCTCGTTTAGCGCATCAGCTGCTGTTCTTAGGTCATATATCGTGTAATCCGATTTATTTAACAAGTATGGCATCCCAACACCAACAGGTGAGTCAAGGTACACCATGTTGGAAACCTATTTAGTGCCATATTTAATCAGTTGATGTTGTACAAATTTTTTTAGGCAAAATATATTGTTAGAACGTTACAAGCATGGTGCCTAGAGGGTAAAAACTAAAGTAAATGGAAAAACACCAGCAATTTGAGCGAACATTATCATATCCCTTTTGTCATATATATATATATAAAACAGAAGGCAAAATTCAAACAACCAGATATGCACATTAGGCATATCAAACTTTACCTGGCTGCTTATTTCTGAAGCTAAGCACACCAAAACTCAATTACATATTCAGACAAGTTACAACCACCGGGCATATAAGACATATGGAATGCAAAACAAACACCCCAGCTATGTCAATGTGACAACTACTTCTCATAAGATAGCACAAGAAAGCATGTGAAATCATGTGAAGATTGGTTCAGTTACTACTCGTTTCTTCGTAAAGTTGATAAGCACGAGACAAAAATGTGCACCTAATCCCGCTGGATTAGGGAGCAGGTTTGAGGAACAAAGATAATTAAGGAGCAGAGTTTATCCTATGTAATGTGATGTTAATCGATCGATCACCTTGGACCAGTTGTAGGGGTTGAGCTCCAGATTTGGGAGGCCTATGGGATCGCTGCCATGCTCGAAATTGAAGGGGCCTACAGATGCAATTAATTAATCGATGGATGGAGCACTTAAAGCCTAATCAATGGCGATTATATCGATGAAGAAGATGGTGATTAGGAGGAGATCGAGCTCACCATTCTCGTAGATGAAGCCGTCGAAGGCTGGAGCATCCCGCTGCGTTGAGCCGAGCACGACGGGGTTGGCGGCTAGGTCGCGCTCAGACGTCACCGGGTAGTAGAATAGACGCCTCCCATGCCTCTCGTCCACCATCACATACTGCGATGAGGACCACGGCGCATCGGTCAGCGACGGCGGAGAAGAGCGAACGGCGGCGTTGCCGCGCGCACGACACGCACCCCGAGTAGTGCTTGGAGAGGAAGGTGCCATGGAAGCACAGGGCGACAAGGTGGCCGTCGAGGAGAGGGTGTGGCGGTAGCACGGTGCGACGAGCCTTGAGGGTCACGCCAAGGACCCATCCTTCGTTGCCCCCATTCGCCGCCGCGCCATCCTCCTCCTCGCCACCGCCGCGCGGCGGCCACCAGGAGCGGCCGCTGTCCCTCCCTCCCGCGCGCGATGGATCGCGGATCCGCTACACCCGCCCCTAATTCGGAGTTCCGGATGGCCCGGGCAAGGCGGTGGTCTCGATCTGATCCGGTCGGCGCGATCCCACCCCGCGGTGGTCGGTTTCCGGAGGCATGAGGGATTTGGCGACGGCGTGTTGTTATTCGGATCCGTGTGCAGCGAGGGATCGCCAAAGATGATTTTGTCCGTCGGATGATGAGTGAGTAAGAGAAAGTGAAGTATCTGAGCCGTTAATAAGGTGCATTATATAATGGTACAGAGGTATAGATAATAGCATGAAAAACCAATCCTAACATGTGATTGATGTACTGCCAATACCTCCTAGTGCCAAGGCCGTAACGGTATCTCGTGCATACTATGAAATAGCTCTTAGGTCCACTCTCTTAGTGTAAAAATCTATTAAATCGAATGGTGTGTATGAGAGGAGCAGAAAGGAGAAGATTGTGAATATACGTAAAACGAAACGAGCGTTAACATACAATTAATTGAATATTGATTATTTTTAACTTAAAAATAAATTAATATAATTTATAAAACAACCTTTACATAGATTCTTATATACATAATTTAGCAGTACAGGAAACATTTTTTTGAAAAGAGAGGGACTTTTTTTCTCTTTCATGTGTGAAAAAACGCAGCCTAACTTTGGTATTTGAGATTTTCTTTTGTTATACATAATATTAACTAACGATAGGTTCTTAGCTGTTTTCATTTATCAATCCTCGTCACTATCATGCAGTTGAGTTTCTATATCTGTGATGAAAAAGTTGAAATTCTACGATTGTGTTCCTCTCCAAATCTCCTTAAAAGCTAAGATGATCAATGTTTTTAACCCAAATACGAGGCTTGTCTCTTTCTAACTCTGTGTTTGTTTACTCCCACTATAATCCATTTCACATTCCACGATAACATTTTTTTCATCACGCAAAATTAAGTTTCTTGAACACTTCACGATTTGCTAGCCAGGCCTCACTTTTTCAAAAAGCCCATCTAAAATCCCCTACTAGCTCACTTCTCAATAGAGCAAAGCCGCCACCGAGGAAAGATAGGTCTTTTGGGGTTTGGGCCTTGGGCCTTCACCACAAACCTTCGGTTTCATTGCGCCACTCATGTACCCACAGAGCCCACAAAGGTAACCTCTCCCCTTCATCAAAAAGAATAAGTCTATTTTGCATCCCTTATCTCTTGCCGTGATCGAATCACATCCCTTAAGCACAAAACCAGGTATAACGCCTCCCTCAACCTCAAAAACTGGTGTAAATCAGCTTTTTTGGTGGTTTAGGCAGTGGTTTCTGTAGATGGGACCCACATATCAATGAAACATGGCAAAAAATAAGCTGTGGGTCCCACATGTTAGTTTCTTTTCCTCCTACCACCACCTCTCCATCTGTATTCTCTCCTTCTCTCTCCTCGGTGTCAGTGGTGGAGGTCATATCTCCCCCCTTCGTCCCATGTGTGTGAGAGTGCGACCATGGATCCGCGTAGCGACACTACTCTAATGTCCCTCGCCGCTACTAATCCTTCGTGTCCCCGCCGCCTTGTCCTCCTTCTCTGCGAACGACGTGGTGGTGGCCGACAACGGAGAGTGATTTATGGAGATGTCGAGGATGCCAAGCATCGGGGGTGGAGGCAGGAAGGAAATCTTGGCGGCAGATGCGTATTGGAGGGTGCTGGGCATGACGAACTCTACGGTGGTGTACACCTATTGACGTGAAATTCGTCACGACATATGAAGGCCTGTGAGATCTGCTTAGCTTTAGTGTAGGTCTATCAATCGGGTTTAGGATGTGCCAATTATTTGATTCTGCAACTAACAAGATAAATAGACAGATCGTATAAGATCAAGGAGCCAATCGCCTAATAGGCAGATGTAGCGATGCCAGCCGATGTCGATAAGGTATTGATCGATCGACTATATATCCAATGTAGATTCAAACAATCAGATAAACTATGCATAATCATTAATAAAATCGTTCTTTAACAAAGACAATCTTGATAGATCGGACCAAACCAAGACAGTATAAGACTGAAGTTGATAAAGATAGATTTAACTAATGATTATATACGTTTGAGTATAAGTTGATGTAACTCGGAGATTACAATGAGATAATATAATATGAACCTATCGGCTAAATCCGATATAGCATGATAGATATAATTTCGATGGTTAAAGCATACATCGGTTGGAGGTCCGATGTAAGTGAACTAAAATGTATATCGGCTAACTAATCGATACATCTGATAGTTGAAGCCCATAATAATGATATCTCATCGGCTAGAACTTCGATGAACATTGCATAAAAGCTACTAGCGTACTGGACTTAAACTTATTAGCAGCAATCTAATAGATCGGACCTAACCGAGACAGTATAAGATTGAAGATAATAAGGACAGACCTATTTAGCCGATAGATCTATACAAACATGATGGATATAACAAATCTATCTAGAAAAACAGTAGCGCTTAGAGAAATATCAACTTATTCGAATATCATACCTAACAGAAAGTCCTAACTAAGCGATACGACTCTAAACAACGACACAATTAAAGATAAAATCGATATATCGATAGGCAATGTCTGCATCAACTTGAATATAATGTTAGACATAACCGAGAAAATTATAGTCATGCCGATACAAGCGAAGTGGATGGAACTTACTTCCGCAGGAGATTGAAACCGGTGCAATCCAACTTAAAACTAAAAACTCGCCGGAATAAAAGGGTGGTGATGCGCCAAAAGTAATTATTTTGATTTGTGGAGATAACTTTACAAAGACCCCGGTGTATATATTTATACCCTCGGGTTGATACAAGTCACGATCGGATACGAGACAAAATTTTCTAACAAGAAAAGAAAACTAACTAAACATCTATATTTAAGAGATTACACATCTATAAAAAATAAAAGCCGACTTGTCGTGGTCTTCACGATTCCTCCTTAAACTCGGCTTGATCTGGATAAACTTTCATCTATCAATTGACTTATTTCCTTAATCGAATCCACTAAAAACGTACTAAGTTATAGTGTTAACAACACTGTGTGAGCGCTCTGTTCCTTCCTCCATGTGCGGCGCCTGAGAGCCCACCTTCTCCCCACACGCGACGCCGCCATCGCCGAACTCCCATGCTCGTTCGCCTCCACTCGCCCGCTCCCCGCTCCTCCTCTTTCTCGCACTCCTTGCCTCCGCCTCCTCCACCCTCCGCTGGTCCGTCGCCGCATGGCCGAACTCCACCTCGATCGCTTCCGTGTCAACCCGTGCCCATTCCTAGCCGTCAACCTCTAGTGGTGGAGGAGGAGAGAAGGGAGGTGAGGGAGCTAGCGATGCACTGTCACTATTTGCCGTGCTGATGCACATCTCGTCCGCACTCTTTCTCCCTTGATGTATCGGATCCAGGAGGCCAGCTACAGTGGCGACGATGGCGCCACACGTGAGGGAGGAGACGGGCTCTCGAGCATCGCACGTGGAAGAGGGAGCAGAGCCCATTGGCAAAGGCAAGGGACGTGATGAAAGGGAGGAGAGAGAGACAAAGGAGAGAGAGGGACATCATATATGTCCCACTATTATTTTTTAAAGTTTTTTTTGTGACTCGGCATACACCGCTTCCTAAACCACTGAAGAAGCTAATTTGTATAAACCACTGAAGAAGCTAATTTACATCAGTTTTTGAAATTGAAGGAGACATTATACCCAATTTTATGGTTGAGGATGCGATTCGATTGATGGGAGGTAAGATAGACTTATTCCCTATCAAAAGGTGCAAAACGCCCATGCTTTTTTCGACCGTGAAAAAGCCCATTCTCGACGTTGACGCGGCAACTACCACCTCACAAGTACGGAATTTTTTGCATTTTTAATTTTTTTAAAGATCTACAAAAATAACTTGCGAGATTAAAAAATTTCAAAACTAATCTCCTCCCGCCCTCCGGGAGGGCGTGAAAAACGCCCTTCCGGAGGCGAAGAATCCGACGTGGCGGGCAACGCCCGCACGGCCGTCGCCGCGCGGTGGCTTTGCGGACGGCCCCCTTCCCGCCCTTGGGAAGGGCGTTTTTCACCGTGCACGGGGGCCGCTGCAAAATGCCGAGGAGGCGGCCTTTTGCGGCGGCCTTCCCGCCCTTGGTAAGGCGTTTTCACCGTGCACGTGGGGCCGCTGCAAAAGCAGCCGCGCCGCTTTTGCAGCGGCCCCCTTCCCTCCCTTACCAAGGGCGTTTTTCACCGTGCTTACAGGGGGCCGCCTGCAAAATTGCCACGCCGCCCGGCAATTTGCGAGCGCCCCCTTCCCGCCCCTGCAAGGGCGTTTTTACCCATGGCGTATATAAGCCGACTCTCAATCATTTCAACCTCATTTACACCTTTCCGGATCCGAGAAAAGAACAGAGAGAGAAGTGAGGAAGAGGAGGAGCGCGGCGAAGCCTTTGGATTGCGTACTTCATTGGAGGTAAATGCAATATCTCGGCATTATTTTGTTTGTTAGCTAGTATGTAAATGAAATATTAGAAAAATATAAATTTGTAATATTTGAATAGGTATTGAATAATTTGTTATAGATTTGTAAAACAGATGGTTTAATTTAGATCAATGTAGATAATCTAATCGACGGTAACATAGGAAGAATAGATAGATCAACAAGGATATTTAATGGACATTAACATAGGTAGAATAGATAGATCAACTTAGGTAGAATGTGTTTGGATGTAAGTGTAAATTATGTGAGCGGATGGTAAGCACTATAGAAAATCGTACGTATAATTTTGTTGATGATCAAAATATGTTTAGATATAAACTACGAGTGAATTAAATTTAGTTTATAAAATTTGGCAAACTGAAATGAACGAGTTACGATTGGCGGTAGATGGAACGAACAAATCGATTTGGGAAAATTTAAGATGTAGACCAGAGAACATATTGTTAAAGAAATTAAGTTAGGCACGAATCATCTAGGAAATATATTCGTAGTATGGAATAAACTCGGTTTCAATTTGTTTGTCGAGGCACTATGGTAAGTAAGATCATATTTCGGATAGTTCACGGTGAAGGCAACGTTAGATACGGTCCGGAAGGTGTAGATTTGTCGAAATTTAGGATGAAATCAAAGGGCATCGATAGGCCAGGGCGAGAAAACATTTGAGTCGGTGTATAGTTGGTTGCTACGTGGATTTAAAGTGGATATAAGAGTGAACACAATGTCTCTATCCGTTGTAGTTAGTCGTGCAACGAGAAGGATATTATTGGGAACTTATGCCTATTGATAACACCGAGTCGTGGAGACGTTATGTGGACATGGCACTTGAAAGGTCCCGGCCCCTTGTTATTTTTGTGGCACCGCACGAAATCGATAGCGTAATACAATGCAAACAGAGTATGGCGAAGGTCCAAGCAATGAAGCAAGCTTAGAGGAGGCGATTGGCGTGGCGGACGAGGAGAGAGAATCGAAGCAATTGTTGAAGAAATGGAGAGGGAGGATTCTGAAAATGAGCGGGCGGAGGGCGATGAATCATCGGACGAGGAAGAAGATGTCATGCCGTCGATTGGGAACAAGCGATTTCTCTCGGCTTGTTATCTCGGAAGAGCGGCATGTTTCATTTGAATACAAAGATAACGAGGTCATCCGGGTGCTAGGTATGCTCATAAGGAAGACATGAAAGAGCGGTGAAGCATTGGGCGGTGTCTTTGCATAGAGAGTTTAGGGTGGTGAAGTCTACGAACTATGTGTATGATGTGAAGTGTATGAAGGATGATTGTCCGTGGCGCGTTCATGCATACAAGGGAAAATGGAATGACTATTGGAAAGTGAGCATTGTTGGTGAGCACACATGTCATTTGCCGGGGTTGATAAGTACCACCGCAACATCACCTCGGCGTTTGTTGCCGGTGAGATGTCTGACCATGTTGTTAAAAACACGAATTTTGAACCAGGCTCCATTATTAAGCACATTGAGAACAAATTCAAGTATACTATTAGCTATGCGAAGGCTTGGAGGGCGAAACAAAAGATATTGGAGATGAGGTATGGCACATTTGAAGCATCGTATGACAATTTACCTCGTCTATTAGCCACCATTGCTCGGAGAAACCCCAATACCTACTACGACATTCGGACATTTCCATCATCTAATGATTCGAGCAAGAGCGTCTTGCAAAGAGCCTTTTTCTCGATTAGTGCTTGCATCAACGCATTTGTTCACCGTCGCCCGTGTGTGCATAGATGGAACCTTTCACTGGAAATACGGAGGTCGAGATCGCGGCGATTGGAGCGGATGGGAACAACCGGTGTTACCTATGGCGTTTGCATTTGTCGAGAGTGAGAACACCGAAAGCTGGTATTGGTTCTTGGAGAGAGTTCGATGCCAAGTCGTTCGTATGAGGCCCAATGTTTGTCTCATACATGATCGTCATGCCGGCATGCCGAGGGCAATCGACTATCTTCGAATGGTTGGCCCGAGAGGACTTCCGACTAGGTGGCGTGATGTTCGGAGTAGGTGGTGCATGCGTCATATGGGAGCCAATTTCTACAAACAATTCAAGAACAAGCACTGATGGATCTATTCAAGAGGCTATGTGGTCAAAATCAAGAGAAAAAATTCAATGAGATGTGGAAAAGGTTGGATGAGCGACAACGAAGCAAACCGACGAGCAATCTCGTTTGCCACGGAGTTGACGAGCCTGCTTTGTACCTCTTGGTCCATTGCATAATGACCCGCCAACAATGAGAAGGAGGTCTGCACCATCAATACGTAATTTCTCCCACTGGATAGAGAATGAACCGAAAGAAAAGTGGTCTCGTTGTATGACACCGACGGAGCTCGATATGGTATAATGACAACGAACTCCGGCCGAGGTGTACAACCGGGTGATGCGAGGAGTTAGGGGGCTTCCATTGGTGGGTATTGTGGAATTTATCCTTCATGACACGCAGGCATATTTTAGGGATAGATTTAAGAAAATATCCCCTTTAATGGTCGATAACAAAATTGTATTTGGCAACGTGGTGACGAAATATATGCAAGACAAAATTACTGAAGGCTATGAAGCACGAGTAATCCCCCAAGGAACCCAAGTTCTTGATGCGAGATCATGTGCGTCGACGGAGAAGGCGAGGCATCAACCGTGTTCAAGGCGTGCGGAATGTGTGCTTCATGCGGATGGTGGTTGTAGCTGCAGTATGAAGCCGAAGCTTAGACATCTCGCCTTGCTCACACGTCCTTGCCGCACTGGGAGGGCTACGGCATAGTTCCGGATATTTATGTGTCACGGTACTACAGAAAGAATCAATTTTTCATACGTGGAAGGAGGAGATATATGGTTTTGGGATATCTGGATCGTACACAACACTGCGGCCACAAGTGTTCTACATTCCCGATCCATCGAAGTTAAGGATGAAAAAGGGACGTCGTCGATCGAGACGCATCGAAACGACATGGACGAGTCCGAGGTGGGGAAGGAACCTACGTTGCAGCAAATGCGATGAGCGCGGACATACATACAAAAATGCCCGAAGAATTCGAAACTTCAACCGTCGAAGGTTCGGGACTTTCCGGACAGCCCTCCGATGGTAGCCGTCCATCTAGAGAAGGAACAACAACGAGCGACCACGTCCTAGACGTGCTCGTGCAGCGACTACGTCGTCCACTGGAGATGCAATGGCTTGATTTTTTTGTTTGCTCCTTTTCAATGTAGTGGTGATCGATATTTGTACTATTTGTCATGTTGTTGCCACTGTGGTCTACGTTGCCAAGTGGTAAGATCCATAAGACAAGCAACTAGAGGACAAAGATGCTTCGTGTGTCCCGAGATTGCGGATGACGATTTTGTCGTGAGTATAATTTTTCTTTCTTTAACCTTTTCGCTTGTTCCATTTTTTAACTCCGATCATAAAAAATGTGCAACCAGGAGGATGTACGTCAGTGTCCATACAAAGATTGGATCGATACGGTTAAACCTGCTTCGATCGGTCAGACGGTAACACAACCTGAGTCCACTGAACAATTCATTCAGGCTTGGATGGAGTATGAACGTCGCGTCGAAATCGCAAGCTTAGCATGGAGGAACAACCCACTGGGTTTCCCTAAATGGTCGGAGCGTCCTATGTGCGGTTGTAGGGATCGTTGCAAGATGGCTACCTCATTTGAACCACGAACATATGGTCGGAGATATTTCATTTGCCCCAACTTAGACAACGACTTCGTTGTACGTCTTTCATTTTATCAATTATGCAAACGTCTTCGCTCTAGTGGCTCTCTAACTGATTACATGTGTTTCTTTACCGGGCATTCAAAGAAGGTGTGGATTCACTAGGTGGATCGACAATGTCATTCCCCAATATAACGGCTTAAAAGTAATCGAATGTGAAACTCAAAAGGAGTACAACGTCGAGAAGGAAAGAGAAAATTGATGACAAGCTTATCGCCCTTGAACGGTTCCGTAGGTAGCCGAGCCTTCACTCGTGGGGGATGAGTTAGTTGTATTGCATCATCCGTACCTAATGGGTTATGTAACACTGTGACAAACAACTACTTAACCATTGCAACTAAGTTAACTTCGTTAAAATAATATGTTCACGGGTAATGCAAACAACATATGCTCCTCATATTTTGAGATTTATTGATGATCAAACTCTTAAAACGTTAACCATCGATAAATCTCAATGTGTTTGGTTTGAAAACATGAAAAATCATATAGGTAGAAAAATACTAATGACGAAACTAATGGTCAAAGTTACACAACAATTTAGTTATTTAAGAAAAGTTTAAAAACAGTGAGTTCTTCAAATAGCCCACCAGTGTAGTAGGTCTCAAGAAATTAATATGTAGTTGAGAACTTCTACGAATTGTTTGAACTAATTGATAATTTTCAAAATTTAAATGTGATTATAGCCATGCTATTGTTTGTTTGAATTTCTAAATTTTATAACGAACTAAAATATTATTCAAATATGTTAGGTTCACAATATCTGGAGCCTACATATATTTTGGTCCACGGTAATGATTTTATTTAGATGCAACAAATATCAAATATATTCTGTGAACCAATTATTATTTTTTTGCTAGAGGAGAATTTATTTGGATTACAAACGACAGTTTAATAATATTTAAAGTCATTCAATCATTTCAAAAATTATAAAATATCTTCAACTTAAATGACGAATTAAGCACAGTGAAAAACGCCCTTGTAAGGGCGGGAAGAGAGCCGCCGCAAAAAGCAGCGCGGCCTTTTTGAGCGGCCCCATGCACGATGAAAACGCCCTACAAGGGCGGGAAGGCCCTGCAAAAGGCCGGCCTCGCCGCATTTTGCGGCGCCCCGCGCACGCAAAAACGCCTTCCCAGCGCGTCGCCACGTCGGATTTTTCGCCCTGCGGGAGGCGTTTTTTCCTTCACGCCCTCCGAGAGGGCGGGAGGAGATTAGTTTTGAAATTTTTCAAACTCGCAAGTTATTTTTGTAAATCTTTAAAAAAAAATTAAAAATGCAAAAAAATTCCACAAGTACGCACCGTTCTTTCTCTTCGCCGTACACAGAGCGAGATCTGAGCGCATCTTCCCCTAGCTGGCGAGTTCGACCACCCGGGGGGTTCGCCGTGGCTTCCTTCCTTCCCACCGTCTCCACCTGACAGCCTCACCCACAGATAGATATCTTTATCACAAGTCGGATGGTGGCCTGCCCCATCATCCACAAGGGGAATCTGGGGCGAGCGAGCAACCGGGATTACGTGGCCATTACCGGCCTTGATCTTGACCAACTGCCCGTCACACTACCACCACCTCATCACCTCCGCTTTCCAAAAAGCACAAAACCGCCGCAATCTTTATTCACGGAACCAAACAACGGACGGGCGGGCGGCCCGGGCCACCGCGACGCGCCCGTACCACCTAACCTCAACGTCTCGTTTAGTCGTTTTAGATCCAACACGCACGCACGCACGCACCGTTTTTGGAGTATTTTTGGGTGGCTTGGCTTGACCGCTTGATGGAGCAGCTCACCGGCAGCAGAAGCAGCGTGCGTGACTGCCCTATTTCTATCACAAAAAACCCGTATTCTATCTAACGGCAACTCCGGATCCGTCTGGCTCTCTGACGTCGGCAACCTCGTGCCTCGTGCCCGTGCGGGTCTGGGGCATTTGACAAATATCCTATTGCACGAGTGCGATCGATCGATTGCCGCAGATGAGCAGTACTACTGCAGTAGTAGGACTCGTAGTAGCGTGGCAAATGGCATGACAGCGCGAAGGAATCCAGCATCACATGCGGGGGGGCGGGGGCAAAGATCTCGTCGTCGGCGTGGAGCGAGCGAGCGAGCGCCTCGGTTGCGCTAAACAAAGCGTCCCAGGAAGTTGCGAGGAAGCTGCGCGCCGCGTGCGCCAACCGCCCGATCGAAGGGGGTCTCGTGTTTTTTAAAAAAACGAGTGCTAGTAGGGGTAGTAGTAGTAGTGTACTACTACCGTGGGTGTGTGTTGGGTTGGGTGGTTGGCAACGGCAGTTCGCAGTACCGGCTCGTGTCGGTGGGACGGGGGGCCGTTCAATGCCGCGCCAGGCTGGCCTCGTCTCGGGAGCCGCGCGCCCACGCCCCTGACCGGTCGACGACTCCACTGCACACTCATTCACCACGTCCGTCCTTCCCCTCTCCCTGGCCCCACCGAGTCAGCACCCAGATGAACCACTGCCCCCTGAGATCGCGATAGTAGTAGTAGTATAAACTATTGTTATTGGTGCACATTTTATCATTATTTTCTCCATAGAATAACCAAAATAAAATACATTTACGATAAAAACCAATATTACATATGCAAACCAAATTTACTTTTTTTTGATTAATTTTCTGGTTCAATATTATTCGATTTAAAGCCACGAGTGTGAGAGTTTGGAAAGTGTTGCACTTATAAATTAGTTAGTACAGCTAGTTGACGTTGCACTGCAACGTGAGTCGTGACACGTCCTGCGGTTGTGAAACGGGGATGGGCCGCCCGCAGCGGTGTAAAACAGGGCGGCACGAGGGAAACGAAGCACCGGATTAGACCAGCGGACGGGGACGTACGTACGACCGCGCGTACGACCGCATACGTGGCAGCACAGCTGTGCCCCTCGCGCCCGTCCGTCTCACGAGGCCCCACCCATAACTGCTTCCCACGAAACCGCGCCGCTGCAACAGCATGCGCTCCAGCCTGGCCGTGGACCGCCTCACCCGTCCTTATCCCTTCTCCTCCCCGCCCCCACCACGCAAACGCACACGGCACAGCGCCCTAACCGCCTCCCCGGCCCCACCCGTCACCGGCACGGGTAACGCCACTCCCCGGTGACCGCTGCTGGCAGGAGAGGGACAGGTTCATCTCCATCCCAGATCTCGCACCGCCGCGAGTAAGGGGTACGTACCCAGCCGGTACACCTGTACGGCTGCGGCGTTAGGCCCCCGACTCCGGCGTGCGGATCGGCATCGGACGGTTGGAGTTAACTGCGGGATGGGGATGGGGCATGGTTTCGGGTAAGGGGTGCAGTGCACCGCGCCACGACGAGGGGGAGTGGATCGTGCCGGTCTCCTCGGTCGTGAGACGGGATAAGCACAGCGCGCGCGCGTGCGACCACCTCACACCTCGTGTAGGTTTGTTACGCACGAGTACGATCCGTCGAGTACTCCACTGCCGTTGCTTTCATCACGGTGGTTTCGAGTCCACTCCACTTCCTCCTCTCTCTCCTCTTTACATTTTTGTCGTGTTATCGAGGTCGCCGGGTTGTACAAGACGACAAGTTAGCAACGAACCTGAGAGACGTGTGATTCAATCCTGTCCGGAGATATTTTTTTCCAGCTGAAAAACTCACGTAAAAAATGCTCGATTCGAATTTTGAACAGACACCGTTAGGTTTACCCAAATTACCAGAATTGGGACCGATTAACTTCCGCGGGAGGGGTGACCGCGCTCATAAATCCGTTGGCCGTTTCGGCGCCCCTCACTAATCTTTCTCAACGGCAACTGCCGTTTCCCACTTTCCCACGTACGAAAACAGAAGACACGGTTCAAATTTCGAATCCAGCGAGGCAGAAACCGCCCCCACCTAAAACCACGGGGCGAAGGGCTACACTATCACTGAGAGGTGGGTCGTCAAGGTAGTAGGGCCCACATGTCATCTAGAGGACGAAAACGACAACGGCCCCGGGTAGAAGGCGGTGCCGGGGACGCGACGTGTGCAGCGGGTGCCAGCTGTATTGCCGGTCAGAGTCACCGGTCGACGCGCCGCTATAAATACAGTCCTCCTCCACATCACTATTTCTCCAACCCCCATCGCCACCACCACCACCACTCGCGAACTAGACAGAAATCGCAAGAAACCAAACACCTTTTGGCTCCTCCACTGTCCAACTCCTGCTCTGCTCCTCGTCGTCGACGACTCGTCGTGGTAGTAGGTAGCCTTCGCGTGACGCCATGGGAGGAGGAGGCGTTGAGGCCGATTGCGACAGGATCAGGGGCCTTGGAGCCCCGAGGAAGACGAGGCGCTGCGGCGGCTTGTGGAGCGGCACGGCGCGCGGAACTGGACGGCGATCGGGCGGGAGATCCCCGGGAGGTCCGGGAAGTCATGCCGTCTGCGGTGGTGTAACCAGCTCTCGCCGCAGGTGGAGCGGCGGCCGTTCACCGCCGAGGAGGACGCCACCATCCTCCGCGCCCACGCGCGGCTCGGGAACAGGTGGGCCGCCATCGCGCGGCTCCTCCAGGGCCGCACCGACAACGCCGTGAAGAACCACTGGAACTGCTCCCTCAAGCGGAAGCTTGCCGTCGCCACCGCCGGCGCGCCGGGTGCCGTCGCCGATGCCGCCGAGGTCGTCGAGCGGCCGTGCAAGCGGTTCAGCCCCACACCTGACAGCCCGTCGGGGTCTGGTTCCGGGTCGGACCGCAGCGACCTCAGCCACGGCGGCGGGAGCGGCGGGTTCGGGCAGATTTTCCGGCCGGTGGCGCGGACCGGCGCGTTCGAGCCCGTCGACTGCGCCATCAGCCGGCGGCAGGAGGAGGATCCCCTCACCTCGCTCTCCTTTCCCTCCCAGGAATGGACCAGCGGTTCAACCACGACAGCACCCACAGCCACTTCCAAGAACTCCCGTCCTCGCCGTCCCCGCCACCACCACCTCCCCCGCCGCCGCCCCGACGACACAGTACCCGTTCACACCGGAGTTCGCCGCCGCGATGCAGGAGATGATCCGCGCCGAGGTGCACAAGTACATGGCGAGCGTCGGAGTCCGCGCCGGGTGCGGCGACGCCGGCGGGGCCGACCTCCACATGCCGCAGCTGGTGGAGGGCGTGATGCGCGCCGCCGCGGAGCGCGTCGGGAGGATGCACTGATAGAAAACCCGCATACCACGTCGGGATTAATCAACCTAGCGTCCATTAGAATCTCTACTGTCGTTGCAACTTTTCTTTTTACTTTTTTAAATTTTGTTTCCAAAACTGCTGTCAAAACCGAAACAGCAGTCCGAAACGAAAGGAGAACAAAAAAAAATGTGAGAGATGGGAAAGAAATGTTCGAGCTAGAAAATACCAATAGCTCGGCTACCTATGTACAGGAAATGGAAATGCAAATTGGGAAGTGAGTGGTGAATCATGCAAAAAAAATCAGAGTTCACCATTTTTGCTGCTACTACTACTAAATGAAATGAGTGAACCTGTCACGGATCTGCTGGATCTGTGCTGACAGCTTGCAGTTACCACCGGCCACATTTGACACGAGCGGGGAAAATGGAGGTCTATCTCTCCCTGAAATGGAGAGGCAACCGCTCGTAAATGCACGTCGGTCCAGTTGATCAACCGTTTCGCTCGTTTCGTCGTCAGAGCCGGAAAACGGCCAGCCAAACTTTCTCCTTTCGCTCGCCCACCACCCGTCGTCGATCGCGATCGGTTTGGTCGCGAGTAGCCGTCCTGTAGCGTGCGTGATGCTACCCCCCTGACACGATCGAGCGATCGCTTTCGTCTCCCCTTCCAATCAACGGTGGAGGGGAAGGAAATTCGGGCAAAAGTTGGAAGCGGGCAGTGGTGCTTTCGCACGAGAGCCCAAGGCCCAGTGGGTTCAATTCGTTGCTCCTTTGGCACGGGAAAAGGGTGGATGCATGTCAGGCGCCGGTGAAATCGATCGATCGATCGATTGCTTTTTGCTTGTGCCTCTATGGAGTATGGAAGGTGGCACGTCGTATTGTAGCAGCCGGTGTAGCGTGATCTACTGCACGGGATTGCGTTCGGTCGAGAAAGGCAGAGTTCGGCAACGCAATTCCAGGCGTGTATGTGTGGTGGCGCGTGTACGTCCTTGTAGGGATGACACCAGTCGGAAAACGTCTTAAGCATTTGTATAAAACCATATTTTTCTCGAAAACATAATTAAAAACGGTTAAGTTGGAAATCATAACGGTATAAAAAAACAAAATTATACGGACGAAAACAGGTTGATATCTATCGAAAACAGATAATATATGTCAGAAACATTAAACTATACAAAATCAATTTAACTTTGCTTAACACAAAAAATTAAGGTTACAACATATAAATTACAAATTGTCATCATTTTAACATTAACTCAAGTTAAGATTTGGTTGAGAAGTTGTTACACCTCTAAATTAGGGGTCAAATAAAAAATAAACCATATTTAAAATACGATAATTATCATAATATATAATATTAAAAGTAATTACCGTATAACTACGGTAAAATTTGAAACAAGTCGGTTCTATTTTTATTTCTATAATTTTTACCATTTTTATTTTCATATGGCTTGACGGTAAAAATCAGAAACAAAAAATATCGATAGATCGGGAATTTATGTGACTGTTTTCACCCTTATATCCTTATTATGCGTGGTATTTCGATGCGGGTGCTGATCCGCGCCCAGTCACGCGTGTTGAATTTTTTTGTTTTTTCCCAAATTTTTAAAGATTCTCACAAATAAATCCCTGACGGTTTGAATTGAAGAAATTGAACCCAAGCTCGGCGCCAATAGTGATGGCGTCGAGATTACACTATAATTGGCGCTAAGATATTTGCGCCATATAGGCATCGAGGCTGACGTTGCGACCTCGGCGTCGTTGATCTTGGCGTCGAGGCCGGCGCCAGTAAGGATGGCGCCGAGCTCGACGCCAACAGCCGTGGTGCCGAGCCTGTTTACAGGTGGACCATCTTCTTCCTCTCTGTCCACACTTTCTGTTGTCCCATTTCTCTTCAGCTCTCTCCTCTTCAACTCTCACCGGTATTTTCCCTTCGCTCTTCCTCACGAATCGGCATATTGGACCGTGAAAAATTGAGTTTGAGCTATCGTACTTCTGTTGTTTGAGCAGTTGACATGGTGAACAACTTTTGCAGTAATACAAGTATAACTCAGCATATATTAATGATACAATACATGACATATGTTTCGTAAGAATTATTGCACGTAATTAAACTGCGGAATGTATGTCATGCATACACGATACAAACTAATCGGACCCGACGAGTCGAGTCTCAACTTTCCTACGGAACCGTTCTAGGGCGTTCAGCTTGTCTTCAATTTTCTCTTTCCTTCTCGGCGTTGTACTCCTTTTATGTTTCACATTCAGTTACTTTTAGGCCGTTATACTGGGGAATGACATTGTTGATCCACCTAGTGAATCCGCACCTCCTTTGAATGCCCTGGTAAAGAAACACATGTAATCAGTTAGAGAGCCACTAGAGGGAAGACGTTAGCGGGATTGATAAAATGAAAGACGTACAACGGAGTCGTTGTCTAAGTTGGGGCAAATGAAATATCTCCGGCCATATGTTCATGGTTCAAAGGAGGTAGTCATCTTGCAACGATCCCTACAACCGCACATGGGACGCTCCGACCATTTAGGGAAACCTAGTGGGTTGTTCCTCCAATCTAAGCTTGCGATTTCGACTCGACGTTCGTACTCCATCCATGACTGAATGAATTGTTCGGTCGATTCAGGTTGTGTTACCTCCGACCGATCGAAGCAGGTCTAACCGTATCGATCCACTCTTTGTATGGACATTGATGTACATCCTCCTGGTTGCATATGTGTGATGTTCGGGGTTAGAAAATGGAACAAGTGAATAGGTTAAACAAGGAAAAATGATACTCACGATAAAATCGTCATCCACAATCTCGGGACACACGAAGCATCTTTGTCCTCTAGTTGCTTGTCTTATGGATCTTACCACCTGGCAATAGAGACCACAGTAGCATTCTGGACGTTTCCGCCATGTGGGTAGTGCTAGCTGATCCATAGGCCAATCCAAAGCTTCAGCACCAACTCGACATTGGTACTCAGCCTTCCGCCGAAGGTAGTCTGACCTTGTTTCGCTTAGTGGGTAGTAGTGTGTTCCACCGGTTCGTGGGTTCTTCATATCTATCCACTCAAGGAAGTTGCAGACCCGATGATTTGCCTGCATGAGGTGTTAATACGATGTACGATCAAGTTAGCGTTTTCTGTGTGAAGATTTTGTAGCAGAAAGCATTGCAGATAAGCCATACCGGATCAATGTTGGCGCATTGGAAAAATCGTCTCCCTCGGGTTTTCTTGAGGAGGGAAGACGTAAGTATGCAGCCATCTCCACAATGTCATAACGAACAGTCACACCATGGTGGAATCAAACCGCTCAAAGGATGGAGTCGACAGTGGAGACGCTCAACGAATGGATGATATGAAGATCTCATTGTATGGGGAAATGTAGAAAACAGAATGTAGATTTGAAGATGATGAGGACATCACTCCTTCGGATATACATAACAACCCTCCATTGGACATTCAAGGTCCAATCACAAGAGCTCGCGCGAAACAATTGAATTTACAGGTGAGTTCGTTCCTAAGTTCCTCTTTATATGATTTTGAGAATAGATTGCTACCTAATGATTATATTATGATTAGGAATGATGGAGAAGACAAGGAGACACTTAGAGAGGGGCTTAGAGGCGTGGAGGACCAGCAAGGGAGTTCAAGTCAAGGTGAAGGCCCGAACCAAGTCGACTTCGAGTATGTTTCGGAGTCCAGGACCAGTCGGCACTAAAACGGGTTCCCAGGTCGCATACGTGCTCGTATTGGGGCGTTATTTATATGGATGGAAATCTAAGAAGATAATATTTCTGATGGTTCTGGTCCCAAGTCTAAATTCATCCTAAGTCATCGGGAATCGACCGAACAAGTTGACGTCCAGAATCTGTCCTTTGCGTCGTCGTATTTGGGCCTTTGGGCCGTGTATCGTGTGGGAACCCATTAGGGTTGCGTCCAGGGGTCTTTGCACGCCCCTAAACTCCATATATTCATAGCCGTCGCTACCTTTAGGGTTTGGGTTTTGCTTAGATTAATCTGTCAAGAACAGTTTCACCGTTCCTTTGGTTTGTGAGACCCCAACTTGTGAGTTTAATCATATATTCGCAATTTTGGTTGCAATCTTTCTTGTTCTTGTTTGTTTTCTTTGATTCACAAGCAGGGATTATCCTTCTTGGCGAGGTCAAACATGCCACGCTGGTCGATAACCTGAGGAGACGTGGAGCTGCGATTGCGGGGCTCAAGAGCGTGTATTCGTTCAGAAGCTGGATCGACTTGTGTCGCGACTCCACCAAATCAAGTAATTACCAGAACCTTTCAGAAGATCGAGACCCTTGTCCACATCAAGTGGTATCAGAGCTTTAGGTTTACCGTCAGGTTCGCTCTTACCCTAGATCAATTTTTGATTTCGTCGTTATCCTAGAGTCTACGAAAAGCCAAACAAAATTGTAGTCGATAGTTTTTCCCCATCCTAGACAGTGTTTTGCACTTGCATAATTCAATTTTAGAGTCCGTAGTGTTGAGTCAGAGTCCTAGTTAAAGTTCTTTGTTGCTGGTTTAGTGCGTGTTTTAGTCTACTCGTGTGTTTTCCCTTGTAACCCTAGTCGCCACCTTTCATCCTATGTGCTAGGGTTCATCATTTGAAAACCGTTTCTGCCATTATAAACACCAACCAAGATCACCACACAACGCCAGAACACTTTTCCGTACTCCGTTGGCACCATATCCATCTCCACCATAAAACCGATTTGGTTGTATTTCCTTCCGAAAAACCTAGTCGGAAGCCCAAACTTCAAACAACCATAACTTTCGTATACGGACTCGAAATCAGGCAAAATTTAACTTTCTGGACAAGAGAAATAATTTTTGCATCTGTTGGCGAAACCAGATTTCTGAAATTTGGCTTACAAAATTATCTCGTTCAAGCTCGAAGTTTTTGCATGTTCTTTCAAAGTTTCTACAGAAATTCCATAGGCCACATTTTAACTCCGTTTGAGCTGAAGCTTTGAGGTGTGCCTATTCTTGTGCTCTTGGTTGAGAAAAAAAGAAAAAAATAAAATAAAAAATAAAAAAGTTGATTTCTACTAGTGCTTGGGCTCTCGATCCGCTCCGTTGAGCCTCTAGCCTTGCGCGGTATTACCGATTTTGCTTGAATCTCGCCAAGTTTGCCTTGTCCGTGTTTCCTTGCTTTCCTTGTTGTTACCCACGTCATACTTGCTCCTTCCTTGTTACCACAACTTTTCTAGGACACAAATAGACCAAAGCAACTAAGGCGAGTAACTTAGGATTTTTATTCAGCATTACTATCTGTCATTGAATTGTGTACCACTCACATATTTTTATTCAGCCTTCCTAGCTCCACATACTACTTCCGGACAGCACAGGTTCTTGATCCTTGCAATCGTCGCCACGCCTTTCTCCGGTATCCTTTGCCTTTGCTTGGTAAGAACCTTATAAGGGTTTGGTAAGGTGCACCACTTTGTTGAATTGTTGAGAGGCCCCACTACACCTACGTAGTAGATTATTAGGGATAACCTTCACTGTTTGTTGTTGTTTTTCTCGTGTTTTCGATGGCGGTGACGGTGAGGAGAGGACTCCCAAGGATTTCAAGGAGTGTGTCATCCAAGAGCAGCTACAATCTGTTGTAGAAAACGCTCACAAAGAGATGGAGGAGGCAGTCACCAGGGCTATCACTGAAGCCCTCATTGAACTTGATCTCGGCAACTACATGGAGAGGTTGGACAAACGGGTGTCCATGCTTATTGATCGGGTTGCTGCATTGGAGACGCAACAACCAACCAATGAAGATGTGAGCGGCAGCAACACCGGAGCTCATTTGCCAGAAGACACGGTGTATGAGTCCAGTGGCAATATTGATGAACAAGCTACAAGGCAAGCACGGCTACGACGTCGTCTTCGCACAAACCGCACAGGTATGGGTGGCGCTCCAAATCACCACCACCATCAAGGTAATAATAATCGCGCGGCCGATGATCCTTATGCTAAGGTTAAGTTTAAACTGCCATCTTTTTCTGGTTATTATGATGCCGAGCGATACCTTGATTGGGAGATGACATTAGAACAAAAGTTTAGTGCCCACCTTGTGCCTGAGCAACATAGAGTAAGACAAGCCACTAGTGAGTTTAAAGATTTTGCTATCATTTGGTGGACTGGGTTAGCTGCAGAGGGTGCTTTACCTACTACTTGGGAAGAACTTAAGGTAGCTATGCACGATAGATTTGTTCCTCCTTCTTATCATAGAGATTTACGCAAGAAACTGATGCGTTTAGAACAAGGGGATAAATCTGTACAGGATTACTATGGTGAGCTACAAAAGGGATTGATGCGTTGTAGCATAGTGGAGGGGACCAAGGATGCTATTTGTCGTTTTTATTCGGGTTTGAGGGTTGAAATTCAGAACATAGTTGATTATAAGGAATTTAACACTATTAACCAGTTGTTTTAGTTTGCTATGCTTGCAGAGAAGGAATTGCAGGGACGTGATCAGCAGGGCAAGAACAAGGCAAGTACGTACACTCCGCGCACGACGCCACCTTCGGGGCTGACCAAGGCCACCTCTTTCCGGGCACCCCCACCAGCGAGCAAGCGACCAACTGCGTCCGGAGTTTCTGCAACGCCAAAACCACCTCACCCATGACCCATAGATTCGAGTAAAAGTTCTTCGCAGTACCCGCCAAGAGTGCCTCATTCGTCGCTTTGACGGGCGCACTCCCAACATTCGTGCCACCGATGCCATGGATTTGGCCATGTGCAAAAAGATTGCCCTAGTCAACGGGCATACATTACCACAGAAGATGGCTACATCAGCACCTCCAACGTTGAAGATGAGGAAGAAGAAGAAGAAGTTGATGCTGAGGATGGCGAAGTCCTTGGTCGTGAGGACACGGCAGCCTACATGAACATCATTGTACAGCGGGTGCTCAAGACACACGTATAGCAACCGAGAGGTTGCAACGCCATAATCTTTTCCAGATTTTCTTCGTCATCAACAATTGTCGTGCACGTGTGATCATTGATGGAGGTAGCTGCAATAATTTGGTGAGTTCTGACTTGGTCAAGAAGCTTGGCTTGACCACACGCCCACTCCCACATCCATACCATATCCAGTGGTTAAATGATTCTGGAAAAGCAAAGGTAACACGAGCTTGCAGAGTTTCGTTTTCCATTGGTTCGTATGCTGATTTTGTTGATTGTGATGTGGTTCCTATGCAAGCTTGTTCACTTTTGTTGGGTCGTCCTTGGGAACATGATAATGATGCTACACACCATGGTAGAAGTAATAAATACACTTTTGTGCATAAAGGAAAGAAAATTACTTTGGTTCCTTTGACCCTGCTGAAATTGTACAAGCGATAAAGATCGAGCTACTAGTTTGAAAGTTGTTGAATCCGAAAACCAGCAAGTTGCTAAATCTGTTTTTCCACCTAAAAATGATAAACAATCACCTAGTTCTAAGGCCAAGGGGATTAAATTGAAGGGTGGTGTTATGCTTGCAACAAAATGTGACCTTGCTGAAATTTCGATGATGATATTTGCTATTCTTTGATATGCAAACAAGCTTTGTTTTCTTTAGATGATATTGCTAGCTCGATACCTCCCGCTATCACTAACCTTTGCAGGAGTATGAGGACATTTTTCCGTAGGAGATACCTCGGGGTTGCCACCTATGAGAGAGATAGAGCATCAAATTGACTTGATCCCGGAGCAACATTGCCAAACCGTGCCGCTTATCGAACCAACCCCGAGGAGACTAAGGAAATTCAGCGGCAAGTCCAAGACCTTTTGGACCGCGGGTATGTACGTGAAAGCCTTAGTCCTTGTGCAAGGCTGTACTTTTGGTTCCTAAGAAAGATGGTACTTGGCGAATGTGTGTTGATTGTAGAGCCATCAATAATATTACTATTCGATATCGTCATCCTATTCCTAGGCTAGACGACATGCTTGATGAGTTGTGTGGTTCTGTTATTTTCACAAAGATTGACTTGCGTAGTGGCTACCACCAAATTAGAATGAAACTTGGGGATGAATGGAAAATAGTTTTCAAGACCAAATTCGGGTTGTATGAGTGGTTAGTAATGCCTTTTCGATTGACTAATGCACCTAGCACCTTCATGCGTTTAATGAATGAGGTTTTAAGGCCTTTTATTGGTCGCTTTGTGGTAGTTTACTTTGATGACATCTGTTAACACTGGAATTTGGTAATGAGGTTCCTAAGTCCTAAGAAAACAAGATGGAATCGGATCGGCTGAGGTCAGAAGTCGTATTGGCTAAAAGAGTGATCGGCTGCAGGGCTGGTCGGCTGAGGATGGGTTGGATGGAACAGCCGATAGCCGATTCCGAGTTTAGAAGAGATAAAACCGTGTCCAATGCAGAAACTTGAGGATAAGTGGAGATTCGGATGTTAATTGCGCGTTTAAAGATATTACCACCTATGGATAGAGTCCTGTAATGGCAGTTGTATCTGTAATTTAGGAGTTTGTTAAATTGTTAGTTGTGGATTTCGCTAGGGATGATATGACGTTTTTAAAAGTAGTTTAGATAGAGTCCGAAGTTGTTATAAGTATTTGTATCTTGGGTATAAATAGGACCCGAGACCCTATGTATGAGAATGATACAATCAATCTAATCTTCGGCGCATCGCCATCCTTTTCCTTTTAGACGAACACCCTGTTTGGCTTTGGGCTGCATCGTCTCGATCCCCAAACTCAGGTAAATGTTTGTCGTTAGTGGTGAGATTACTTGTTTCTAATGCTTCCATCGCAATGACACATTGGATTCAATAGTTTCACTACGATATGTATCATATAGTTCATATGAACCAATTCGGTGTTTAGAAATATCTTGTGGTTGACTCATCTTTTCGGGAGTATGTGGTCAGCAAGGCTAGGTTTAAAGGCTGGTTGGTTTGTATGTAGTATCTACCATCTTACGAGTATAAGTCAAAAGTAATAGATTGAATGCTTCTTTTGATACTTAATGCCGCATCAAGACTCGAACTATTGAGTCGTCTTTGGAATCGTTGGTAATCTATTCTCTTGGACTTACATTATCTGGGGATAGCGTCGGGGTTTCAGCCGACCTTACTTACCCTAATGTATTTCTTTTAACATAATTGTTAGTAGATCTGTGATAGAGCTGTATTTTATGTCTAGATTGTGCTTGCTTACATCTTTGATCCAGGAGTATTGTGCCTGCACGAGATTCGTTGGAGTATCAGCCGATTTGATGTTAGTTTCCCAGCATCGGTTGGTCTATTGATCTGTATATTTATTATTCTTCGTCATATTTGGATCGGATGACTGATGGTCGTCTTGGTATAGCCGATGAGCTTTGGTCGTTTGGCCCAAATATGGTCTGGAATAGCATATATACGTTCATGGATTTTCTCGGCCGATCCCGCGGGGATATGACCTAACGCTTAACGAACACTCTCTTGTCTTTTCTCTTGTTGATTGGCAGATCAAATCAACTAGCACGCTCTACACATTGTAGGCAGCTAAGAAGGACCTGCACTGGAGTCAAGCAGATCTCCCAGGCTAGCGCGTGAGAGAGATTCCTCGTCAACACGCTTCTTGGCACGCCAGTGGGACTATCTTTGTCGGCTCGACTCGGACGAATAGACTCGTGGCAAGATGGTCGACCCCAAGATCCCGGCATCGCACAAGACAATGTCGTACCTGTAAAGATGGATCAACTATCGATCGAACAAAGAAGCCGAGTATAAAAAGATGGTGGAGGAACTTCGAAGAATTATCTTCAATCCTTCACCCAAACGAGGTCCGGAACGGTACACCAAAAGTACAAGTTCAGCCTCAACGATACCATAGCATCCTCGTCAAGTGATGCGAAGGGCAAACGTAAAGTGGAAGAACCAACTCAAGTGCGGGATGATCGTGCCGTGTACTCTTTGCAAGATCGGATCGACTCGGCCGTCCATCACGCTGGTCAACCGAGCAAGATCCCGGTCAACACCCTCAATAATATGATTTCTCACGTGGTTGATGCCAAGGTGGCCGAGCAGCTGCAAAGGGGCCCCACATATTTCACGAATGGTCAGTTTCTTGATTACAGGACACTAGTCACCCAAGATCGGCCGCTTCCACTAATAGCGCAACCCAACCCACCAGGAGGAGTCGGCCACTTGAGTCCAAGCGGGACGGCCGTGAAACCAGCAGTCACTATTTTAAACCGACAACAGCCGCTGACTCAAGGTCAGCTCGACATGTTTCATCATGATCTATGAAATTTGCAGCCGATTGATCATGGCAGACGGCAATGCCTGGGGCCGACAAATGCTCCCGAACCCGCCAACGCCACCACAGAACCCGCGCGCCGCCGCCGATCGTCGCTACCAGCACCAAGGAGGTCGTCAGGATCACCATTACCGGCCTCAGACACCGCCACAGATGTATCAGCAGGCACACATGCCGTATGACCCATACGAGCCGATACAACAAGATAATAGGCCCGGGCCGAACTAATCGCAGACGTTATGCGAGATCGGTTCGGCCTCAAACCGAAAGACTCAGAAACATGTATCGGTACCCCTATCCCGGAGCATTTTGAAAGGGTCCCATTGCCCAACCGATACAAAATCTCGGACTTCTCCAAGTTCTCAGGACAGGACAACGTCTCTACCTATGAGCATATCAGCTGATTCTTGGCACAATGTGGTGAAGCATCGGCTCGACCCCTTGAGAGTTCGGCTATTTCCCTTTCTCTTTCAGGATCGGCCTTCACTTGGTTCTCCTCGTTGCCTTACAACTCAATTCGAGTTGGGCCGATCTTGAGAAACAGCCACGGCTATTTTTATTCGGCAACCATGAAATGAAGTTGTCGACCTCACCACGTCGAGCAAAAACATAATGAATCGGTTCAGGATTACATTCAGCGCTTCAAAGAAATGAGAAACCGATGCTATAGCCTGGTGCTATCAGACGCCCAGCTGGCCGATTTAGCCTTCCATGGTCTGATCGCGCCGATCAGGGAAAGATTTTCTGCGCAGGACTTCGAAAGTCTAGCCCACCTGGCGCAAAAGGTAACGGCTCATGAACAACGTTTCCAAGAAACCAGGAAGGCCATCAAAACCATAACGCAAGTCGTCGTCGATTCGGATTACGAATCCGACGATGATGAAATGGAAGTGGCGGCAGCCGAATGGGCTAAGAACAAGAAGGCCATCATGTGCCAGTGGCTGCTGAAGACAGCTAAAGAAGAAAAATACGATTTTGACATCACTAAAGCCGACAAGATCTTTGATTTACTACTCAAAGAGAAACAGATTCAGTTGCCCGAAAATCATGTGATCCCGTCGGTCGAAGAACTGAAAAAGAAGAAATACTGCAAGTGGCACAACTCCACATCTCACGCCACGAACGATTGCAAAGTCTTCAGCAAGAAATCCAATCGGCCATCGAGGCCGGGAAGTTGAAGTTTGCTTGACTCAAGTCGGCCCATGAAATTAGACGGCAATCCGTTCCCGGTCAACACAGTCCATGCCGGCCTCAGGCGAGCTGATCGGCAGGACAGAATGGCGTATGGCTTAGCCGATACGGTGATCGGGGCCGAAACAGGAGAGGGCCAGATTGGAAACCGCACCACACAGATCAACATGGTACGCCCAGTTATCAGGTCGGCTGGCCGACAGCCGATCCACGAATGAAGCCGATGCCACCATCAATGTCGGTCTCGGCGCGAAGAAATTTACGACGAAGCACCTCGCCGGCACGAGCCACGAGCCCAAAGCCGGCGGAACATAGCAAGCCATGATGATCCACATTGGCATTGCGGCTTCTTCAGGCATTGCTGGGAATCTGGCATGAGACTACCAACACTGGAAGACTGCCCGGCATGTAACGATCATCACAACCATGATGAACACAAGAGCTCGTCGTCCGCAAGCCCAGTCCGGTTCATCCCCAGAGCCGTCCAACTAAACCAGAGACGGCGACCGGTCCACGATCGGCTCGGTCCGATCCATCAAGACTTCTTCATCGACGAGAATCAGGAAGGGTACGATCGCAGTAACAAGGAGGCCGATGAGGAGGGATCGGCCAACCCCCAATGGTGCCCGTCCGATCTATTTACGAAGACCCAGAAGAGGAGAATTCAGCGGCTTAAGCGTGAAGGAAGAGAGGACGAGGTGAGACAAATGATATACGAACAACGCCGTCGGCTGGGCAAGATCAAGAGACGGTGGGTACCTGCGAGAGAACACTACGGTCACCGAAGAGCAAGGCGAAGAAAGCCCCGCCGACCAAGCCGAAGGGCAGCCAAGGGAAGAGTAAAGCTACCGCATCGGTCAACATGGTCTTCGTGTTGCCCGCCGAATCGTGCCCCGAAGCCGACGCATACTATCGAAGATGACCCGGCAAAACTAATGATCTCGCCAGACCAAGTCATCTTCAACAAACCGGAAGGGACCGAAAATCGGCATCTGAAACCGTTATATGTTAAAGGGTTCGTCAACGACAAGCCGATTTCCAAAATGTCTGGTCGATGGGGAGCGGCGAATAACCTCATGCCTTACGCAACTTTCGTAAAGCTTGGAAAAGGGGCCGAAGACCCGATCAAAACCAACATGGTACTCAAGGACTTCGGCGGCAACCCATCGAGACCAAAGGCGTTCTCAACGTCGAACCGACCATCGGCAACAAAACCGTGCCCACAACGTTTTTGTCATCGACGGGAAGGGGTCTTACATGACTCGCGCTCGAAAGGGACCGGATCCACGCTAACCGCTGCATCCCTTCTTCAATGCACCGAGCCTCATCCAGGTGGGACGGCGACAAGATCGAGATCGTGCCGCCGACAGCCGATTAGTATCATCGGTGCCGATTTGCCGCTTTGGGAAATTGAAGGCATCGAATGTTTATCCTGGGAAAATCGCAAGCCGATTTTCTAAACGTGTCCAATTCAACAATACAGCCCATCGAAAGCGACGAGCCGCAGCTGCTGCTTTGAACAAGACATGGTGAAGGGTTCCAGCGTGCTCGGCGTAGCCACCGCGGACGAAGACTATGGCAAGTTAGGACAAGGCTTCACGTCGGCTGACGAGTTAGAAGAAATCGACATCGGATCTGGCGACAAGCCAAGGCCGACGTACATTAGTAAAAATTTATATCCCCTTTGTAGATCCCAACTTATTGAATTATTAAAAGAATATAAAGATTGCTTCGCTTGGGAATACTTCGAGATGCCCTGGTCTAAGCCGATCGATAGTGGTCCATCGGCTGCCAATCAAGGCAGGATATCGGCCATTCAAACAACCTCCTAGGAGGTTCAAAGCCGACATGTACGACGCAATTAAAGTCGAAATCACTCGGCTATACGACGCAGGGTTTATTCGGTCGTGCCGATATGCCGAATGGGTCTCTAATATCGTCCCGTATTGAAGAAGAACGGCAAACTTTGAGTATGCATCGACTTCGAGACCTAAACAAGGCGACCCCAAAAGACGAATACCCAATGCCAATAGCCGACACGCTTGTCGACGCCGCCTCGCCATAAAATCATCGCTTCATGGACGGCAACGCAGGTACAACCAGATATTCATGGTCAAGAGGACGTCCATAGGACAGCTTTTCGATGCCCAGTGCGATCGGCCTCTACGAGTGGGTGGTGATGACGTTCGGCTTGAAGAACGCCGGGGCAACATATCAAAGAGCGATGAATTACATTTTTCATGACATGATCGGCGCACTAGTAGAGATATACATCGACGATGTCGTCGTCAAATCGAGAGAGATAGAAAACCACATTGCAGATCTGAGGCAAGTGCTTGAGCGGACGAGGACATACGGATTGAAGATGAATCCGCTTAAATGTGCGTTTGGCGTGTCGGCCGGGCAATTCTTAGGGTTCCTCGTGCATGAAAGAGGAATTGAAGTAACACCGAGGAGCATTAATGCCATTAAGACAATTCAACCCCCTAAGGATAAAAGACAACTCCAATCACTGATCGGAAAGATAAACTTCATTAGACGGTTCATAGCTAACCTCTCAGAGAAAATGGAACCGTTCACGCCATTGCTTTGGCTTAAGACCGATCAGATATTCACATGGGGGGCAGAGCAACAGAAGGCGTTAGACGATATAAAAAATTATCTAAGCTCCCCTCCAGTCCTAATGCCCCCACAAAAAGGGACGCCATTCAAGCTGTACTTGTCTGCCGACGACAAGTCAATCAGCTCCGTTCTGATCCAAGAAATCGATGGCAAGGAAAGGGCCATTTTCTATCTTAGCCGGCGGCTACTAGATGCAGAGACTAGATATTCACCCGTCGAAAAGTTATGTCTGTGCCTCTATTTCTCATGCACAAAGTTAAGGCACTATCTGCTGTCCAATGAATGCACTGTAACTTGCAAAGCCGACATAGTCAAGTACATGCTATCGGCTCCAGTGCTCAAAGGGAGGATCGGAAAGTGGATATTCGCGCTGACCGAGTTCGATATGAGGTATCAGGCTCCAAGAGCAGTAAAAGGACATGCCCTAGCCAATCTCATCGTGGAACATAGAAACGACTCAATCGGCTCCGTAGAAATCACACCTTGGACCCCCGACTTTCGATGGCTCAGTGTGTCACCAACGGCTGTGGAATCGGCTTAGTTCTTATCTCACCCAAGAGGGCAAGCTTCGAGTTCGCCTTCGCCATCGACCCCCACGTTACAAATAACCAAGCCAAGTATGAAGCCGTTCTCAAGGGGCTACTCCTATTCAGGGAGATGGAGGCTGACGCGGTCGAGATAATGGGAGACTCGTTGCTCGTCATTAGCCAATTGTCGGGAGAATATGAGTGCAAAAACGACGTACTGATGATCTATCATCAACGGTGCCGGGAGTTAATGGAAGGTTTTCGGTTAGTTACTTTGAAGCATATTCCCAGGGAGCAGAACACGGAGGCCAATGACTTGGCTCAAAGGGCATCAGGCTACCGGCCGATGCTAAGAGACATCGACATAGGCGTCGCCACCATCACAACCGACGACTGGAGATTCGACGTCTACAATTACCTCAAAAACCCTTCTCAATTGGCCACAAGGAAGCTACGGTACAAGGCACTTGCGTACGTATTGTTCGACGAAGATTTATACTATCGGACAATCGATGGCATACTTGCTCAAATGTTTGGGCGCCGATCAAGCCACAGTGGTTATCGGGGAGGTACACGAAGGAATCTGCGGCACACATCGGTCGGCACACAAAATGAAGTGGCTACTTCGCCGAGCCGGGTATTTCTGGCCGACAATGCTAGAAGATTGTTTTAAATACTATAAAGGATGCCAAGACTGCCAAAAGTTCGACACAGTGCAACGAGCCCCGGCGTTGGCCATGAACCCAATCATTAAGCCATGGCCTTTCAGAGGGTGGGGCATGGACATGATCGGCCAGATCAATCCACCTTCAAGCAAGGGGCACAATTTTATACTAGTGGCCACAGATTATTTCACAAAATGGGTAGAAGCGATTCCCTCCGAAAAGTGGATTCTAAAGACGCAATCGAGTTCGTCAAAGAACACATCATCTACCGTTTCGGCATTCCGCAAACGATAACGACCGACCAAGGGTCCATCTTTGTTTCGGACGAATTCATTCAGTTCGCCGACGGCATGGGGATCAAGCTGCTTAACTCTTCGCCGTATTACACGCAAGCCAACGGTCAGGCCGAAGCTTCAAACAAAAGCTTAATCAAGCTGATCAAAAGAAAGATATCCGAACATCCTAAACAATGTCACACCCGATTGGCTGAAGCATTGTGGGCGTATCGGATGGCATGTCACGGGTCCATCCAAGTTCCTCCATACAAACCGGTCTATGGACACGAAGCGATGCTGCCATGGGAAAGTGTCATCGGCTCAAGACGCATTCGCATTCTGAGGACCAACTCACACAAACGACTATTATAACCTCATGATGGACGAATCGGAGGATCTCGCCTTATCCAGAATGAGAGCTTTAGAAAAAGTAACAAAAGATAAGGAACGGGTAGCAAGACATTACAATAAAAAAGTTGTCCCTAAATCATTTGAGGAAGGCGAACTCGTTTGGAAGCTCATACTCCCAATCGGATCCAGAGATAACAAATTCGGCAAATGGTCGCCGAATTGGGAGGGGCCTTTCAAGGTCCACAACTGCGTCTCCAAAGGAGCCTACATGCTGAAAGGACTAGATGGGGAGGTCTTCGGAAGGGCCCTCAACGGAAAATATCTAAAGAAATACTACCCGAGCGTATGGATCAATGCGTGAGTCGGCTATCGTCACAGTAGGCCGACCCACAACAGCCGATGCCTTACAAGGCATCGCCTTTAGGCACTCGCTTCCCCCTCCCACACCCCATGATTGGCTCTGGACCCCCGGCAGAGGTCAGATTGAATAATCGCGTCGGACTCACAAATTTTATCGACATCGAAGCTATCAACAAAACTTAGGGGCATACACATACACATAGTCGAAAAGACCAACAGTCAAAGCCAATTTTTGACTAATCAAGCCAGGGAGTTGAACAAACCTCAAGTTAGATGGAACCCAGGAACATTAAACCGCGTTTTATTCAAAGTCAGCGCGAAGCCGTCTTGGATTACATGTTTGCCAGGTACTCCCTAATGGCCGCCAGGGCTCGTTCGACGGGCTCCGCAGTTTCCATTTCTAGAGCATCCAGGATCAGATGCTCCAACCGAGTGACCCTTATGTCGGTGGTGGTGATCAGCAACTCGTTGGCGAGTTGGGCATGCCTTCCCTCCAGCCAGTCAAGGCGCGCGAGCGTCGGGTACGCCATGGGGGCAGCAGCCGGAATGCCACCAAGATGGAAAGGCGGCTGGCCGTCGGGTGACGAGCCTCCAACTCCCCGAAGCGCTGGTGCGCCCTCACCCGTCGGTCTGGGCGGCCGATAGCTCGTACGACGTCTCCATGATTCCCAGGATCACCCGAAGCGGGTGAGGCGGCTGCAACGAATTCCGTACCTGAGTTTTCGAAAACAGAAATCGGTGAGAGTAGGGGAGTTGAGAAACCACCTGGTTCACCGACGAGCTCAAAGACGCCATGAGAAGACTAGCCGAAAACTTAAAGGACTAGGTGTTATACTATTGAAAGTTCATCGCCTTCAGCTGTGAGTTATTCGAAAGAGCCGGGGGAGCCCATTTATAGAAAGAAAAGATACGGTTCCTAGATGTGAAAGGTCGCTGCCAACCCGAGAGTCAAAGAGATCATCATTATGAGCATCGGGAATCGTTGAAAGCCAGCGACTGCGCAAATATGGATACCTATCGCCCAGGGCTCATGGGTTCCGGGAGTACAGATTCGAGGGGATCGGCCTACGAAGACAGGTCGACGACGTAATCGGGTGTTACCGGCCGATGGCTAGAGAGCCGAATAACCGAGAAAGAGACGTTGAAGGTTGGGGCGTCACTTCTGAGTGATTGCGAATTAAACGAGTCAAGACACCGCACACAACCAAGAGGCGGTCCTACGTACAGGCATAGCCGATTGTCTCTACAAGTACGACTGATGCAGGCTGTCCGGTTACATCACAAAACACATGTTGGAGAAACACGAGCCGACCTCGCAGGGTCGAACATTTTACAATCTTCATTTCTTTAGAAAATCGGCTATCGCCGATAGAGCTGTCCGCCTAACTTGGTCGACCTCGCCGATTGCCTTGAGGTCGTCGGCCTCGGACCCCGCCACCGATCGAGCACTCTGCACCAAGCCCCGCAAATGCGCAACGGCTGCCCTGATACTTTGACGCTCAGCTTCAACCCTGGCCAGCAAGTCGGCCATATACTCTTCATGGACGTCGATCTCGTTTGTGATCCGAACGAGATCGGCTACCGTTGGTCCTGGCGGGCACGGAGTTGTTCGAGCTTGGCCGCGGCTCTATTTTTAGACGGTCGAAGGCGGCCTTTCAGGCTTCAATGGCGTCATTGGTCGATTGGATGGCAGCCGATCACGCCTGACTCTCGCGCCGATCAATGACTCGCTTCCGGGCTCGTTCGTATTTTAACTGGTAGGCTTCCATGAAGGTCGCCGGCACGATGGCTTCAGCTGTTAGTGATATGCCCTAGAGGCAACATGGAGATGTTGGATATCACGTCAATGTTTATGTATTTATGAATAAAGTGTTATTCAGTTCCATGAAATAGACATCTTGTATTGATCAATAAGTACGTGACTTATTTATGAGACTTTATGTATGAATCTATTTCTAAACGATCCCTGATCATATGTCATATTGTTGGAACAAATATGATTCTAAGATCGGCATATTTATTGATTGATGATCATGTCTCATAGATCATGGGTATGAAGATACCAAATCAATAAACATGGACATATGTGTTGGAGAACACATTGTTGGATAGACCCACCATGAGACACTACAGGAATTAATGTACCATTAGTTGGTCTCGGTAGTGTTGGTACAAAGTCCTTAGACTCGAGATCACCATGGATTCCAACATGTGTAGTAGCCTACTTTGGGACTACCAAACGCTATTCCGTAATCGGGTAGTTATAAAGGTAGTTTTCGGGTTTGCTATGAAACATGGAGTGGGATGTGAGTGATCAAGATGGAATTTGCCCCTCCTTTGAGAGATATCTCGGCCCCTCGAGGTAATGAATTATGGAAATGCATGGCCATGCTAAGTTGATTGAGGAGTCAATCAACGTACGATAATCCAATACGGTTCGAGTGAATGGTTAAGCTATTGAAGGGATGGCACACATCTTGCCTATAGCTTAACCGGTATCGTGAGGCAAAGGGATTTGTGTACACATTACAGGTTCGAGCCGATATTATATTCTTGTATACTATGGTGTCAATATGCGCTGTTAGGCGTCGTTGTGACAGTCGGCTGAGTTGGACTCGAGCCGACGGTCGGCTAAGTTAGACTATAGCCGAAACCGAGTATACCCGAACCTACGGGGGTCGCACGCTTAAGGGGATAAGAACAGGCATTCGAGTTGGACTCGGATACGGCTCGATCGGATAGGGATCCGATCGGATAGAGTCCTATGGGCTTACGACGTATGGGCGGCCAACTCGTGAGATTCGGATAGGATCCGATTCAAAATAGAGTCCCGATCGGCCACTAGTCCCGCCGGCCAACTCTATATAAAGGAGGGAGGGTGGAGAGCTGCGGCACGTCAATTGCATCGCGTGCAACGGAAGTCGCCGAGATCAATCTCCACGGAAACCCTCCCCACTTTCGAGCCAAACCCTAGCCTTGCATCGCGTGCTAGCACACGGGTGTACGGCGTTTTGTCCCCGGACGTGTGGATACCGTAGAGGCGCTGCGCTGTTGATCGGCTTCGGATCGGCTACGGCATCTGCGAATCGGCTGATTGGCGAATCGGTGTCCCCGGTATCGGTGTCGGCTTGCGAGAATCGGCTACACTTGTTTCGGATCGGATAGCCCCGATTGGTCATTTCCGCTGCACACTCCAATCGGTAACGATCTATCGGCCCTTACTTGCAAGTGTTCCTTGTTTGCGCGGTAGAAAATTTTTGTTTTCGGCTAGCGTAGCTTCCGCGTAACCCTTCATCAGCTACGGCATCCGGCAGCTAGTCTTGGATATCCCTGAACCGTGCGCGTATGGAGCCGCAATCGACCACCAATGCATCTAATGAGGCTTCCAGTCGGTTGCCGATATCAGCCGTGGTGGCCCTCGGGTTCTCGGCCGACGCCGCAAGCATTTCCTCGCCAAAGATCACCGGGTTCCTCGAACTCCGACAAGTCGAAGTTGAGGAGATTGGCCACGTGGCTGCGAAGAAAGAAAGGATCGGGGGCATGGCAAAACCAATGGTTGGGACCGGTCAGCTTACCGCCGGCGCCGTCGTCGGGACTATTGGTTCAGCTGGATCATTCCCCGCGGCCGTCTGGCTTTCCTTGCCCGTGTCATCGTCGCCGCCCCCAACAGGCGTGGTACATTCGCCCGACGCTGGGAGCACGGCGGAGATCGCGAGCCGCAAAAGGGAAAAGGGATTAGCGGACGAACTAATTGATTATCACGAGCAAAGGGATAAGAGCCGATTACAGCGGAAGCGGGGGGGCGCGGCCAGAGCCAATTTCTTGAACTGCGAGGAACAGACAAGTCAGATACGGGTGAACATCGCGAAATCAGGACCAACGAAGTGAAAACTTACGGGAGGGCGTTTCGTCGGCGGGCTTGGGGGGCGGAGCGTCGGTTGGGGCATTTACCGATTCAAGACTCGAAGCCCGGTTTCGACCGTCGCCGGATGGCTACGGCGCCCGTTCATCAACAGCGTCGAGAATCGCTCGACGGCGGATCTAGAGGAGGAAGGCCGTCGGCCGAGGCGATCAGTTCTATTTTTTCACCCTTTTGGGGGCGGCGCAGGTGATGAACGCGGCGGTGGCGCCGTCTTCCTTTTTGGCACGATCGGATGGCGCACCTGTCCTCGCAATAAAGATGAAAGTTTGGGCGCCCCCCAGCCGATGGCCAACGGAGCAAGGCCCCCCATGTCCAAAACACCTGGTTTGTATTCGATGGTGCGCCCAGAGTCGCTTACCGTCGGCCGCTCCGTTTCTGTTTCCTGCGAAGTCAAAGCACGAATGTTAAATCGGCTGATGCGGTCGATAAATGAATCGTAGGAAAGGAGTAATCGGCGTGAGTAGAAATATACCGAGGGGATCTCGTCCGGCGAAGCAAGTCAATGTAGCAAGACGGCCGTTGGTGAAAAATGTGGCGTCTAAGTTCGAACCACCATCGGTCGTAAGCAGCACTTCTCCTCGTCGACGGGGTGATTCGTCGGCATCGCCGAAGGTAGGATCGGCTATGTTCAGCAGTGAGTTCATCATCAGATCTTGGCCGACCGCTCCTCTGGTCTCGATCTTATCAGCGTAAAAGAAGCTGATGGGAAGTTGCCCGAGGCCGAATTGTCTCGCCGTCGATACCGGGCAGTAGAATTCATAACTTCGGGCTGTAGATCGGCCTTGGTGAACCCCGGTCGGCAGAATGCAGGGAGATAAAGAGGCGAAGAACAATTTTCTACACTTGGGCTGTCAACTGAGTTGAGGTCATCCCATTTGAAATTGATCGGCAGATCAAAAGATCCTTGGTCGGGGTAGAAATACCAGGTGCGGTTGTCGCGGGATAGCCCGTCGTAAAAGGCAGTGAACCAATCGGCCAATAGCTCGCCCGATTGTCTTGAACTCTGTATGGGCGGCGGCCTCTCCATAGTTCGTGCATCGCCCGGTGGTGATCTCGAACGCCTTCTTCATCTTTGATTGGCTCTAGCCTTGGGAACCGGCGTGCGCGGCGGGGACCGGCCACGTTTTGGGTGGCTAACACCACCAAATTTGGAGAAACCACCGGGGGCCACCGGTGTTGATTGGGGCATTGGCGGCTATTTTTGTGGTGGCTTGATGCAGCATTTGATATGTGTAGCCGAGGAGGTATTTTCCCAATGCGAACTCTGTTCCGTCGGCTAAGATTTCGGCCATTATTTGCCAATTAGCGGTCGGCCCACGGCTCGATCCGAGAACACAAATTTTTCCACCACATCATCGGGAAGGCGGTGTATTCCCGGTGGTGACTGTTCCATCTCTCATGTTTTGGGCAATGAAACCACTCCATCCACCGATGGCTTTGGTTTTGAACGGTGTTGACCTTTTCGGTTCAAGACACATGGATTAGCCGATGATTCGATGTCCAGCCCAGTTGTCATATGTACATCGGCTAGTGTGATGGTCATCGGCCCTTGCTCGAAGAGGAAGGCATTGAAACCTGTCGTTCCAAAAGTAGGCATGCAATGATAGGAGTGGTTCGTCTTTTTCCATGCTTGGCGATGGACAGTCCAAGCATTGGGCAAGCTTTCTTTCTTTCCATTGGGTGTACTTAGCCGATTGTATTCTCTTGTACCATTCGGTCCAGGCTGTGTCGGTAGACGGCCAAGCCTTGAACGTCCCGTTTCAGTGGGAAAGAGATGGTTTGGCAATGTTGAAGGGCATGCGGTTGGTTTCGGCTATGATCACGTCAGTTGGGTCTGCATCGCCGATAGGCCCAAGGAAGTACTTTCCCTCTTGTGTTAAATTGAGGATGAGCACTTGGTGAGAGAGGTGCTACAGTTTGAAGAAAAAAAGGGGGTGCCGATCGAGGTGATGGTGTTTTATAGTTTGGAATGACAAAAGTATTGATTAGTAAGAATACGGGATGAAGCACTATTGAAAGTTACCAAACGGACTATTGGTATAGAGGTGTTTGGAGGAACGAGTTGAGGGTAAATTATAGAGTAAAAAAAAGAATACCTGAGGGAATTCGTTCGTGGTAGCGGCTAGAGCAGTTCCAGTGACGGCGGCAGGCGATGTTGCGGTCGCGGCGGACGCGATGGTGGCCGGTGAGTGGGAGGTGCTTGAGGTCGCAGCGGAGGCCATCGGGAAGGTCGGAGACGAAGATGGGGTTCGGAGAATGTGGAAAAGGTGTCGAACGCCGATGGAGTCGCCGGAGGAGGGAGAGAGAAGGGCAAGAAGTTTGTTTGAGAAGGAAGCCGAGCGCACGATGAGGGCGTGGGTGGCTCGACCGGGGAAACTGGATATTTAAAGGGCCCTTGGGGAGAAGCCGAGACGATTCGGGCCAAGAAGGGAGTAGGAGTTTGAATAGGTAAACCAATCCGCAACACTTTATGTTACGGACTTGGGGGCATGTGTTAACACTGGAATTTGGTAATGAGGTTCCTAAGTCCTAAGAAAACAAGATGGAATCGGATCGGCTGAGGTCAGAAGTCGTATTGGCTAAAAGAGTGATCGGCTACAGGGCTGGTCGGCTGAGGATGGGTTGAATGGAACAGCCGACAGCCGATTCCGAGTTCAGAAGAGATAAAACCGTGTCCAATGCAGAAACTTGAGGATAAGTGGAGATTCGGATGTTAATTGCGCGTTTAAAGATATTGCCACCTATGGATAGAGTCCTGTAATGGCAGGTGTATCTGTAATTTAGGAGTTTGTTAAATTGTTAGTTGTGGATTTCGCTAGGGATGATATGACGTTTTTAAAAGTAGTTTAGATAGAGTCCGAAGTTGTTACAAGTATTTGTATCTTGGGTATAAATAGGACCCGAGACCCTATGTATGAGAACGATACAATCAATCTAATCTTCGGCGCATCGCCATCCTTTTCCTTTTTAGACGAACACCCTGTTTGGCTTTGGGCTGCATCGTCTCGATCCCCAAACTCAGGTAAATGTTTGTCGTTACTGGTGAGATTACTTGTTTCTAATGCTTCCATCGCAATGACACATTGGATTCAATAGTTTCACTACGATATGTATCATATAGTGCATATGAACCAATTCAGTGTTTAGATCTATCTTGTGGTTGACTCATCTTTTCGGGAGTATGTGGTCAGCAAGGCTAGGTTTAAAGGCTGGTTGGTTCGTATGTAGTATCTACCATCTTACAGAGCATAAGTCGAAAGTAATAGATTGAATGCTTCTTTTGATACTTAATGTTGCATCAAGACTGAACTATTGAGTCGTCTTTAGAATTGTTGGTAATCTATTCTCTTGGACTTACATTATCTGGGGATAGCGTCGGGGTTTCAGCCGACATTACTTACCCTAATGTATTTCTTTTAACATAATTGTTAGTAGATTTGTGATAGAGCTGTATTTTATGTCTAGATTGTGCTTGCTTACATCTTTGATCCAGGAGTATTATGCCTGCACGAGATTCGTTGGAGTATCAGCCGATTTGATGTTAGTTTCCCAGCATCGGTTGGTCTATTGATCTGTATATTTATTATTCTTCGTCATATTTGGATCGGATGACTGATGGTCGTCTTGGTATAGCCGATGAGCTTTGGTCGTTTGGCCCAAATATGGTCTGGAATAGCATATATACGTTCATGTATTTTCTCGGCCGATCCCACGGGGATATGACCTAACGCTTAACGAACACTCTCTTGTCCTTTCTCTTGTTGATTGGCAGATCAAATCAACTGGCATGCTCTACACATTGTAGGCAGCTAAGAAGGACCTGCACTAGAGTCAAGCAGATCTCCCAGTCCAGCGCGTGAGAGAGATTCCTCGTCAACAACATCCTGATTTATAGCAATTCTTTGGAAGCATACATGGATCATTTACGTGCTGTTTTTAATGTTTTACGTGATGCACGTTTGTTTGCTAACCTTGCTAAGTGCATCTTTTGCACGGAACGAGTCTCTTTTCTTGGATATGTTATTACTCCACAGGGAATTGAGGTGGATGAGACGAAAATTGATGCCATACAGAGCTGGCCGGTTCCCCAAACAATCACACAGGTGAGAAGTTTTCTTGGTCTTGCAGGATTCTATCGCCGGTTCGTCAAAGATTTCAGCACCATTGCTGCACCCTTACATGAGTTGACGAAGAAAGGAGTGGTGTTCCATTGGGGAAAGAATCAAGAGGACTCCTTTGACACTTTGAAGGACAAGCTTACACATGCGCCATTGCTGCAACTTCCAAATTTTGGTAATATTTTTGAGTTAGAATGTGATGCTAGTGGAGTTGGCATTGGAGGTGTTTTGATGCAAGATGGTAAGCCCGTTGCATACTTTAGTGAGAAATTGCATGGTCCTGTTTTGAATTATTCCACATATGATAAAGAATTATATGCACTTGTACGTTCTTTAGAGACATGGCGTCATTATTTGTGGCCTAAAGAATTTGTTATTCATTCTGATCATGAATCGCTTAAGTATCTTCGTTCTCAAAATAATCTGAATCGTAGACATGCTAAATGGGTTGAATTTATTGAATCTTTCCCTTATGTCATCAAACACATGAAAGGGAAGGATAATGTGATTGCTGATGCTTTATCTAGGCGTTATACTTTGTTGTCCCAACTTGATTGTCGGATTTTTGGACTTGAATCAATAAAAGAACAATATGTGCTTGATCTTGATTTTATGGAAGTGATGTTGAATTACAAAGAGGGACGTACTTGGAACAAATTTGTGCTCAATGATGGATTTTTGTTTAGAGCTAACCGTCTATGCATTCCGGTTGGCTCTGTTCGTCTTTTGTTGATACAGGAAGCGCATGGTGGAGGATTGATGGGACATTTTGGTGCTAAGAAGACAGAGAATGTCTTGGCCTCCCATTTCTTTTGGCTAAAGATGAGGAGAGATGTTGAGCGGTTCATGGCACGTTGCACTACTTGTCAAAAAGCTAAGTCTCGCTTGAATCCACATGGTTTGTATATGCCTCTTCCTGTTTCTTCTATTCCTTGGGCAGATATTTCTATGGACTTTGTTTTGGGATTGCCTAGGACTAAGAGGGGGAGGGATAGCATTTTTGTTGTGGTGGATCGTTTTTCTAAGATGGCACATTTTATACCATGTCATAAAAGTGATGATGTTGTTCATATTGCTACCTCTTTTTCCAAGAAATTGTTCGTTTGCATGGTATGCCTTCTACTATTGTTTCAGATCGTGATGCAAAATCCTTGAGTCATTTTTGGCGCACGCTATGGAACAAATTGGGTACAAAGCTGTTATTTTCTACAACATGTCACCCACAAACAGATGGACAAACGGAGGTCGTCAACCGCACTTTGAGCACCATGTTGAGGGCTATTTTGAAGAAGAATTTGAAGATGTGGGAAGAATGTTTGCATCATGTGGAGTTTGCATACAATCGGGCCACACATTCTACTACAAAGGTAAGTCCTTTTCAGGTAGTGTATGGATTCAACCCCCGTGCTCCTATTGATGTCTTGCATCTGCCTATTTTTGAGAGGGTTCACCTTGATGCTAAGGAACGAGCTGATTTTATTTTAAAAATGCATGAGACAACTAAGCACAACATTGAAAAGATGAATGAAAAGTATAGAATTGCTGGTAGCAAGGCAAGAAGTGAAACTTGAATCGGGCTAGTTTGGTTGCACTTGCGAAAGGATAGATTTCCCGCTTTGAGAAAGTCTAAGTTGATGCCTAGCGCGGATGGTCCTTTCAAAATAATTGAGAAGATTAATGATAATGCATATAAACTTGAGTTGCCTTTCGAGTTTGGGGTTAGTCCCACCTTTAACATTTTAGATTTGAAGCCGTACTTGGGAGAAGAAGATGAGCTTGAGTCGAGGACGACTCCAATTCAAGAGGGGGAGGATGATGAGGACATCACTCCTTCAGATATACATAACAACCCTCCATTGGACATTCAAGGTCCAATCACAAGAGCTCGTGCGAAACAATTGAATTTACAGGTGAGTTCGTTCCTAAGTTCCTCTTTATATGATTTTGAGAATAGAATTGCTACCTAATGATTATATTATGATTAGGAATGATGGAGAAGACAAGGAGACACTTAGAGAGGGGCTTAGAGGCGTGGAGGACCAGCAAGGGACTTCAAGTCAAGGTGAAGGCCCGAACCAAGTTGACTTCGAGTATGTTTCGGAGTTCAGGACCAGTCGGCACTAAAACGGGTGCCCAGGTCGCATAAGTGCTCGGATTGGGGGCGTTCTTTATATGGATGGAAATATAAGAATATAATCTTTCTGATGGTTCTGGTCCCAAGTCTAAATTCATCCTAAGTCATCGGGAATCGACTGAACAAGTTGACGTCCAGAATCTGTCCCGGTGCTGCGTTGTCGTATTTGGGCCTTTGGGTTGTGTATCGTGTGGGAACCCATTAGGGTTGCGTCCAGGGGTCTTTGCACGCCCCTAAACTCCATATATTCCTAGCCGTCGCTACCTTCAGGGTTTGGGTTTTGCTTAGATTAATCTGTCAAGAACAGTTTCGCCGTTCCTTCGGTTTGTGAGACCCCAACTTGTGAGTTTAATCATATATTCGCAATTTTGGTTGCAATCTTTCTTGTTCTTGTTTGTGTTCTTCGATTCGCAAGCAGGGTTAGCCTTCTTGGCAAGGTCGACCATGCCACGCTAGTCGATAACCTGAGGAGACGTGGTGCTGCAATTGCGGGGCTCAAGAGCGTGTATTCGTTCAGAAGCCGGATCAACTTGTGTCGCGACTCCACCAAATCGAGTAATTACCAGAACCTTTCGGAAGATCGGGACCCTTGTCCACATCAGAAGAGCTCGTATTCGGATCGAAGTAATATATAGTGAAGGGACAATTGTGTGAGTTCAAGCTCAACCGATGCTTCATGTTGAGTTCAAGTGAGGCACAATTGTGTGGCCCGACAACTCTTGTTATCTTCCACTTTCCGGTGACCTTTTGCTTCCTTGCACAAACCTTCCATGGGCAGCGTTCCTATTCACAAACAACCGTGTACCGCCACTCTACATAGGAGTGCAAAACCTTGTAAGGCCTCTTGCGTATCACTGCAAACGCCTGCAACCACCTCTTCAATGCAGGAAGGTCATTGAAAACCCTGTCCTTCTCAATTTCCATGCTAGGACCAGCCTCTGGAGCTTCGAGGAGCTCATCATCACGACCCTCGGCAAACGCCTGATCAGAATTAGTAAGATCACTGAACTCGTGAACTCTAGGATCACGACGACCGAGGAAGATACGACTAAGCATCTCAACATCACTCTCCGTCAGCTCTCCAACTGGTCGATCATCATCAGAGTCAACAACCCTTGCGATCTCATAAGGCTCCCAATCATTGTACACTTCAACACTATTGGACGTCCGGAATCCGTCAACACCCACATATTCGGGAATGTCTCCTGCAACATATGCATGAATAGAAGGAAAGAAACAAATTAACAGAAGGTGGATAGAAGGGGGTAGGATGACGAGAACTGTTGCATAATTGAAACTTACTCGGATCAAGCAACACCTGATGCATAACCACGTCCAAAGTCTGGAAGTGGCTCTTCATAGCCGATCTCACAAAGTTCTCCCACTGATCTCCACACCTAATTGGGATCATCTTCCTTTGGATGTGTTGAGGGGATCCTAGGTAAAGTACACCCTCGACTTCGATGGCATCATCTCCATTGCAATGTATCTCCTCCCGAGCCCTACCAACCAACTCACTGAATGTTGGCTTCTCATTAAATAAAACTGGCACACTTTGCATGTCTACAAACTCCACATATCCATAGCGATCTCTTTCCACGGTGCCTCCATGATATATACTCACTAAGTTGTCCATCTATTAGTCCAACAAAATTTGAAATACAGTTACCAAAGTAGTTGCTACTTAGTACTGAATTTCCAAAAACCGCTAAAGTTCTGAAATGACCTGAAAATTTTTAAAAGCAACTCTAGCCCATAGGAAGACAATTTAATACTGAACTTCGTTATCACAATCGGAAATTTTGGTGTACGATCTACCACTGACCCTCATGAACTAGACTTGGTAATGTGTTTCAACAAAATACATTGAGTTGCTGATTTCGTAGTTGCACTTTTGAAATGGATCATGGATAGATGGATTCAGTTAATGAAATATAAAAATCATAAGGGGCATAACCTAAAAGGTACATTCTCAAATCTACTGTTGCTCTACAAACATGTTGATGTCAGGCAAGTGGGAGCCATTTTCCACCTTTATTCTACATGCAAGATCTAAACATACAAGTGGTTTCATTCTCATGTAACTTTTCCTTGGGAAATATATCAAACTTTCACAATTCAATTTCTGATTCAAATTTTACAAACATTGCATACTTTCACAATTAAATTTAACGTACATTGCTACAATTTAAATTTTGATTTTATTTATACTTTACCTATTCCGGAAAGGGGGCCGGACGGGCCGACGGGGCCGATGGTGGCCGCCGGCGTAGGGGGCGGTGGCGTAGCGCCCACCGCAGGGCCTTGCCGTGCGCGGGGCAACGTGTCGGGCAGGGCCGGCCAGCGCGGGGCGCGCGCAACTGTAGGCGAGGCGCCGTGGACTGCGGCCACATGGGCGAGCTGGGCGGGGCGCCGGCCACGCGGCGAGCGGGCGCGGCGGGCGCGCGGCGAGCGCGGCGTGCGGCGGCCGGTGTTGATGCGAGCGTGGTAGCGGGAGTTTCGCACGGGTTGTGGATGAGTGTGGACAGAGAGAAAGAAGATGGTCCACCTGAAGGAGGCTCGACGCCACGGCCGTTGGCGCCGAGCTCGGCGCCAAGATCTACGGTGCTGAGGTCGCCACGTCAGCCTCGACGCGTACGTGACGCAAATATCTCGGCACCAATACGATTGGCGCCGAGTAGTGTAAGCTCGACGCCGTCATTGTTGACGCCGAGCTTGGGGTTCATTTTTGCAATTCAAACCCTCAAGGGCATATTTGTGAGAATCTTTAAAAATTTGGGAAAAAAATTCGGTCACGCGTGCAGCGGCGCGCAAGCAATTCCCCTCTAGTCTCTCTTATATATGTTTTCTTTTTATATATATACAATGTATATATAAAATTTATATATGTATATATACACACTCGATTTTTATATGTATCCACATACATTTTCTTTGATGTATAAAAATATATACATATATACAAAATTTATATACGTACGTATACATATACATGTATACAGGGAAAACCGACTTGGCCTCTCCTCATGCGCCACGTGACATCGACGCTCGCACTATTAGACGCGGATTAGCAATCCGTTATCGTGCTCTATTTGGGCTCAATCCTGGTGGAGTCCTACTTTTCTATTGGTCCCTGTGTTTGATAGTACAACTAGGTTGCATTTGGACTTTCACATCGGATTCTTACATCGTAACTTGTTCAGGCTGCATAGTGGGCTTCTTGGGTTTAACTATATTACTAGTACTTCCTTCTTACCTGGGCTGGATTGAATAGTCCTCGATCCATGCGCGTACACCATGTGAACACTGGACCTGCACGGCGACTGCTGCACAAAGCCCCTATGTGCTGCCAGCCCGGCCCATATAGTTGTGGTGTTTCCTTCATCTTTCTCACTGATCGAATTTGGCTGCGAAAATTCCGATTCAGTATGTTTTTTCGAAAATGTGTATCAAACGATTAAAAATAAATATTTTTAAAAATCAACAGAATATTTTTTGTTTTTAAATGAGAAACTTTTTTAAATAGTTTCTTCGGTTTCTGAAGGAAACGTTTTTTTAAATCACAAACGTTTTCGTCAGTTTCTCTCGTTTTTATTAGAATGCGGAATCGTATCCAACGTGTCCTTTTAAACCATTTAATTTAGCTTTTCGTTCCTTTTTAAGATGTAGTTATCGAATAAAAAAGTAAATTAGAATCAAGAAGCTAAGTTTCTCGGTATCTTTGACTATCAATCAGCTGTTTTTTTAGAATTTTAAACTCTCTCAAGCAAGACGTGGGACATTGTATGATTGAGATTTCACTAAGAAGAGGTTTCCTTTGACTGTCCGTCAGTTTCTTGCATAACACGGTCACATTCATGTGGTCTTCACACAAGTCGAAGGTGTGTGAAAGTTTCTAGTGTTTTTATCAGTATTACTTATGACAATTCGACATCATCCCTATCACTGATATATAGGTCTTACAATTTATATCATTTTAATAAGTTTTCTTTAGTTTTATTATTGGCTTTCAAAAAATATATATTATAAATTGTTTTGATTTTTTCTAATTAAATTTTTTAAAAGTTTGACTAAATTATATAAAAATAGAAGCATATAATTCCAAATTAGTTTTATTAAACGTAATATTAAATATATTTTTATACTATATTTGATGTTGTTATATTTTTTTATAAATTTAAGCAAACTTAAAAAAATTGATTAAAAAATCAAAACGAAAAACGACTAACGAAGGAAGTAGTTACTGAGTAGTCAGCAAGACAGCATGTAAGTATTTAGAATAGTTTGGTTTATTATATTTTACTTTCTGAAGTTTACAACAAATTCTTAAAGCCTAAGATAATAATATAGATTATTTGGTGGACCTAAAGATTAGTTTTGGAAGAAATTATAGTGGTTTGAAACTCTCTCAAACAGAATCAAGACAATATAACATGTTGATCAGAAGCAGTAACAATTACCGCCACCGTTTGTAAGCTTTGTTCTCATATCTGCATATCTATCCATGCATGTGAACAAAAATAAATATACTTACAGAATACTATGGTTGTACATATTCTCTACATCACCATCTAATCTAAGTATCTTACCTAGTATAATCCAAATACACATCACAATAGCTAGTTGAGCATTTGCTCTGTTTTATGCAAAGGTAGTTAACATAAAAGAACAAATGTAATACTCCAGAGCAAAGAGACAAGAAACACAGAGGGTTCCTCAATTCAGCCCTGCATGCTCCCTCTGAAAACCAGTCACACGCACACAGATCGCCGGCGTAGTCTAGTGCCCGGCGCCGGGGCTCGGGCCGGAGTCCTTGATCCCGCCGAGCAAGTCGAGGCTGACGGACTTCAGCCACTGCAGGCCGCCGTCGCCGTCGGCGCCCCCCTCCGTTCTCCCGACGATCGCCTGCAAATCGACCGCCGGCGACTCCACCACGGACGACGACGCATCCCCGTCTCTCTGCATCCGCTTGAGCATCCTCGCGCCGGCCACCGTCGTCGTGGCGAGGACGAGACACGCGACAACGAGGAGTGTAAAGATGATGACCCTGTGCCTGAGCTGCTGAGCCATTTTCGCTGCTGCTGATCCCTGCACGGACAGTGTCGATGAGGTGTAAGTAAGTTGGCGGCTCAGGGTTGATGGGTTCGAGGGTGTTTATGTAGGGGAGGACGAGGAGGAGGTGAACCATGGTCAGTCTCCGGTTTACCAGTAGCCAAGCAGGTGGAGCACGAGGTGTCGTCAATTGGCGGAAGCGTCGGGGAAGCGAGCGAGCGTACGAGGGTCGCGCCATGCGAGCTTGGAATTCTCTCGCGTGGTGGAGGCAACGACCGCGGCGAGAGTTTCCGCGCCCCAGCTGGTGGTGGACGACTCTGAAATCGGAAAAGTATTTTTCATGTATACGCATATAGTTTAAATAGTTATATAAGACATTATATAAATATAAATTCTAAATTCGATAAAAATAAATTTATCGCACTGTACAGGTACTATTGATTTTATTATTTTATTTTTTAGATTAAGTATAGTTTTACAGGGTGCTCTACATACTTATATATCTCAATTGATATTACTAATTTTTTTAATCCATGGTAGTTAGGTGTAGAAAGTCAAATCCTTGTCCTTTTGAAATCTACGTGGGTGACGACGAGGCGAGCAACGAAACGAACGTTTGGCTGCCTGCGACTGCGAGACCGCCTTGGGCTGAGTTGCTGCTGGCTAGCTGCGTGATCCGCGCAGAGGACCTGGTGGCGGCCGGCGGCGACGTCGATGGCGACCGGAAGTTTTGAGGCGAGAAGTCAGCGAAGAGAGATGGGTACCAGCGTACACGCGCAGGTGGGTGCGTACACCTGTGACCTGAGGCGGGTTGGGTCGAGGTGCTGACGCGTGTGCTGCGACTGATCGACTGAGATGACCGACCCATAGATTGGAGCCAACTCTGACACGGTTGGTTTGGTTCCTCGTCGGCTATGAACCGTCCTGGTTTTTTACTAGGATTTCGTACGTACATCTTCCGGATGCTTGCCGACGACCGACCGATCAGTCTTTACCGTGACAGCTTCGGTATCGAGTCAATTTAAACGACGGGGGTAGTAAGGTGTGAATTTGTTGAGGTTTATTTGGTGCATATCCGTTAGTAGCGTATATTTTATTTAATTTCTTTTTTATTAACAACTTTTAAGTTAAGATTTAATTTTTTTAAATTAATATTTAAAACTTTCAACTTAAATTTAAATTTGAAAAGCTGTCAAGGGAAGATTTTAAACTTTTTAACTCATGATTTGAATTTTTCAATTCAAATTTAAAAACTTTTAACTAAGATTTGAAAGTCAACTTGGATTTGGAAAAAAATCAAGTCAAGATTTGAAAACTATTAACTCAGACTTAATAATTTTCAGCTCAAAATTCAAAATGTTCAACTTAAATTTTAAAAGTTTCAAATTAAATTCAAAACATGCAAGTAAAATTAGAGATGAAATATCTAATTTCCAAAGTAAAAAAATCACGAAAAAAGAATAGCGAAAACAAATGTGCGAGGGCGTAGACGTGCTAGCCCGCACGGCGTGCGCGCCATCAAACGAGCTGGCGCGTCTGCGTCAGTAGCTTTCATGGAATTTGTGGTGTATGGATTCTACCGGAATTCCAAGGTTTTCTGTATCAGAGCTTCAAGCGAGTTCGATTTACAAACGTGAAGGAATCGAGATTACTGATTAATCATGCGTGTTCATTGTGCTAGCTAGCCCAAAAGTCCATAGCTGCGTGGCACGTATTTACACCCTAGTACATGTAGGTCGAAAAACGGATACTCAATCTGCCGCCTAACATCCTTGAACGAATTTCCATTTGCATTTTAGTCAATGGCATGGACTGATCAGCGACAACATGATCAAAATGTGATCTTCAGGGGGATGCGTGGCGCCTACCCTGTGTACTGTCGCCGTCGAAGCTCAGTGATGGATCAAGTGACGATACCAAGAAAATGGAACTAGAACAGAACAAATGAGTAATCCTAGGCGTATTACGAAGTGATCCAACTTTTTGGATCATTGAAGGGAGTCATAAGAAAATGCTACATGTATCAAAGAAAATTAAAAAAAATTTAAAAAAAGAGACGTCTCTTTAAACAATTTTTTTAAAAAATTATAAACATATTAAAATACAAGATTTTAGATTAAAATCATACACCTCTAATTATGATACGTCTCTATCAAAGAGATAGAAAATCCCATTGTCAGACTGTCAGAGTATCATACTGGGCCTTCCGCCCTTCACCCCAAAGTGCCTATGATTTTGCCAACTAGCACATCACCAATCTTAAAGCAGAGTTCGGCCCCCACCCTTTCATTCCATTTTAGTCGCCGGCTCGCAGCCGAACGACAAATGAAAAATATAAAATCATCAGCGTTGACAGCAACAAACATCCCCTCTTTATTTGGCTAATAAATTTCTCTACCACAACTAATTTTGCTTCCCAGTGCATCGAACTGGTGCATTAGTTCATTAAGAAAAGTCTACGATTGCTCCTTCAACTATTGACATGAATCGATTTTGGTCCCTCAGCCACGACATCAGTTACTATTAGTCATTCAACTGTTAAAACTTTTTGTATTTTATCTTTGGACCTAAACCAGGGTGATTTTCTATGGCGTGAATTTTGTGGGGGTGAAGAGTGATGACATCAACATAACAATCAATGGTAAACAACAATAAAATAAAAAAAAGAAAATACTATAAACTATATGTCAACCTTGCTTTCTTTTCCTTTTTCTACGGTTCTACCCCTAATCCTATATATGTTATTTATTTTCAATTGCTAGTCAGCAGGAGGCACATGGCACCACATCATTGAAAGTTACCCCAGTTTAGGTACAAGGATGAAATATGGATGGTCTAAAGAGTTGAAGAATCAATAGTAACTTTCGTTATTGAGAGACCAAAATCGAACCAAGCTAGGGCAGAGTTAAGAAACCTTGGACTATTTCCTAATTCATAACAACAGACAACTTTCGGCCTGGTTTCTAATGGGCCTCAATCTTGGCCCTTTCACATATATAGACTAGGATTAATTTTCAACTAGATACATAATTATGCATTACAGAATGTATATTTTAGTTAATTTTATCAAACTAGAGTGGTTCAAGAAGTTTCAAAAAAAGAGTGGTTCAAGAAGCATCTACAAAATAGCCCATACCCATCCCTAGGTGTAATTGTGTCACTCTAGTGAGTTTAAGCCACACGTCAACAATAGAAAGAACATAGAATTTAATCAGCTACTAAGAACAGGTCATATGTGAATTAACCACATTATATATGGTACTACCTTTAGCAATTAATATTTTATGCCGCGCAACATCAGCGGCCCTACATATGCGCGCGGCATCAAATATTGACGACCAGAGGGAGCATTATGGATGTATGGTATGATAAATCAATAATTAATGATTTGAAATTCATGTTAACTACAATAAACTCATATATATTTTGCTTTTCTAGGGCAGTTTATGCAAATATAAACTTATCTACCGAACACCCTGAAAAAGAAAACTTAAATACTCAATGTTGTTTAACTATATTATACCCCTGGTTAATTGAAGTAGGAACACTCATAACTTTTTTACAGTAATTAGTTTATTTTCCGTAAAAGTATCCTTTGAAGGATTGTTCTAAAAGTGCACTAAATTAGTTCCGTGCATGAATCATTTCCCGTATAATCTAACACATTTACGAACTACGTACATAAACTTAGGAAAAATAGAGTGGATATTATACGTAACTAATGTCGAATTAAATTAGTAAAAGGCCTGGTAGTAGATTTTTATTACAAAACAGTACCTTGATATATTCTTGCCTGGAATATATGATCTGGCACGTACAGCAACAAACTAGCAGCTATCAAATTAAATAGAGATCAGGGGGTTCACCTGCCATGGCTGATGACAGATCAAAGAGCTTCATGGGCAAAGGAAGCAGGATATAGGAGGAAGAGATATTGGCGCGGCTCAATCAGATACTGGTTTTACCACTGCTGTAAAACCAATCATCGGATTGAACCTCACCAATATCGCTCTTTCCATTGATCAACCATGCAACTTCTGAAGGCCATGCAAGCTTGGACGATCGATCTCATGCGTGGTTGCAACTTGCAAGAAAGAAGCTTGCACCTTCGGAGGAGATCTGCAATGTGAGAAGGGAGAACAATTTATCAGATATTCAGACCATCAACTGATGTGCAATGTAAGAAGAGAGAACAATTAATCAAACACCGGAAATCAGGTCAAGCTAGATATAATTAAAAAACATGTACATATATATATCCCGGATCGTCGGATCGATCTGCCCATAGCTCTAGCTGATCAATCTCCATCAGCTAGCTGTACGTTTGTATACATAAGCAGTAACATATAGAAACAATAGAAATGGTTAGTGGCGAACCAAAGCAACTTTTGGCTGTCTGTGCATGAAGTGGTGCATGTGCATGTTATTGCTAGGGTTAATTGGAAGCTTCATGTAGCGCACTATCCTCCCAAATGACTTACATGTAGATCTCACAAGACGTCGCTGTTGTTGGTGCAGCTAGCAACTCTATCTCTCTCCATCTGCGACTGACATAAACGATGACGACTAGCTAGCTAGTCACAGTCTCACATCTGCATTATTCAGAAGTTATGCAGAGATGGAGACAGATCGAGAGATCAGAATGAAGGCGACGAGGTAGCTAGCACAGTGGATTGCAGGTAGGGCACGGAGATGGCGAAGGGGGAAGGGGGCCATGAAATAGGAGGGCGGGGCGGCAGCGGCAGCTGCAGCTCGGAGAGGGCACGCGTTCCGGGCTCGATCTCCATGGGAGAGGGGTAGTGAGCAGAATGATGAAGACGAGCAGACCAAAAGATATATACAGATCTCTCTCTCTCCCCCTCTCTCTCCGCATGGTCAGCATGCATACAATAGTGGGGTAGGTCGAGCGTTTCGCGGGCGAAAACAGTTGGGAAGAATGCCAATCAAATCAGAGAATTAAAAACATAAAATAAAGAGAAAACCATCGGTCAAATCATCAAATTCCTTTTAATTTACGTGAATATATAATTAATTTTCGACAGCCACAGCACACGTACTAGAAGGAAATCGTACTAGTCCGAGGAGGAGGAGGAGGAGGAGGAGGAGGAGGAGGAGGAGGAGGAGGAAGAAGAAGCTAGACGACACAGGGAATGCGCATCGGGGGCAGGAGCGCAGAATGTGTGTGCCTAGAACGACGACGACGACGAAGAACTGAAGAATGCTCAGCTCGATCGGAGTGTCCGTACAAAAGGCGGCCAGTTTCTTAATCGGGAGCACCAGCTTGCACGTAAATCCGTCTCCTGCCTATGCGTCTCCTTCTCTCGATCTCTGAATCGATCTTTGTAATTTCTTAATATATGGCGTTCTCGCCTTTTCTTAACCAAATTGAACTGATGGGCTAGTGGTGGTGATGACCAGCAACAGTAAACCAACTATAAATTTATATACGAAAGAAAAGGAAAATAATGAATAATATTGATTCTTATGCAAAAACTAATTCTACGCATGCTCTAAAATATTTACTTCAAATGAACTTTATAGTTGACAGCTTTTATATGTGTTAATAGCTGATAGTTAGCGCTGCCGTCAAACTTGCACTTAACCAAATTGAACTGATGGGCTAGGGGTGGTGGTGGTGGCCAACAGCAGTAATCAATGGGGATCGAACACCTGCGGAGCCGAGCGGGGACAGCGGCGCCAAAGCGGCCCTGCCGTGGCGCTGCGCCAGGGGACATCGGCGAGCTCTCGCGCATAGGGGCTCGTTGCGTTGCATCTTGCATCGTGTTGTGTTGCTCTCTCTCTCTCTCTCTCTCAATTTTGCTTTCTCTTTTCTCGTGTGTGTGTGGGTTTGGTTTTTGATCGATCGCTGGCTGGGCTGGATGGCTGCATGGCTCGTTTCCATCTTTTCCTGTCACAATTATTGTCTCCTTTTGGTGTTGCCTTCTCCTGCTTTTTGCATCTTTCTTGAACGCTTAAATAAGAATGGCTAGACTTTTTTGTATTTGGTGCATCGATCATGCATGTTAGCTACTCCGATCGTCCTCCCTCTAGACCCGGTCTCAAATTGATCAATAATGTTGTTTTAGAATGAGTTGTGTACTTACACGCAAAAAAAGAATTGATATTTTACATGTGGAAATGAAGCGGATTTGTTGAAAACTGCTTGGAAAATCAATGATAAAATAATTGCTTTGAATAATACTATTACTAATAGCCTGCCTAACCCAACCCATCCAACAGGTAAGCTCACTTATACATATCATCGTATTTATAATTTTATTTGCAGGGACAAAACCTTATAAACTGGTTTCATCCTTGATTAGGTAGCAAACATAGCTCTCATGGAATGGGTCATTCAAATTGAACCATATGTCACACATGCATTATACTTTTACTGGCCGCTTTAATCCACGCATTGCACAGACTATTGTTATTGATATTATATTACTCCTCCATTCCAAAATACTCCTTTTCAGTCTGTTCAAAATTTAAATTTTGAATTATTTAAATTCCCTTATCAAGTTTTGAGATTGGATGAAAATGCTTTGGATTTTCGTATATTGGAATCAGTTACTTAGAAAAACTTTTATTGTACTATAAAATTTGAATCCTATAAATGTTTATAATTTGGAAAGGAGAGAGTAGTTCTTTTTTTCAAATATTGTGTATTAGATTAGGAAATTAAAACGTCTTAATCATTAATTTTGCATATTGGAATTAATTCAACAATATATACTAAATTGAGAGTCCTATATTGGTGGAACTTCATATTTATTAACTTTTAATTTTCGACAAATTAGTAAAAGTGATGAGTACATAATATTTGCACTTACATGGTTTTACGCGAGTTATTGATACGATCAAACTAATCAATGACCAGATAATTCTGGTTAATGATATATTTTAGATTAATGTAGGAGCTTTTCTAAGAATGTTCAATTAGAATAGGTATAGATTGAATGTCTATGTAACACAAATTTTCAATATGATCTACAACCAGAGCAATACGATTTACCTAATCAACGGTTAAATCTTTTGTTTCACACAGGAGGTAACTCGGTGCCCAAACTAGTACAGAGGTATAGGTAGACAAAAAATGTCTTCACACGCACATCTGTACATGACAAAGAAAAAGAAAGATTAATTCACTAAATAAAATTGAAAAGCAAAGCAGTTTTAAAATGTTAGGCATTTGAATGACCATACTTAATCATGTTCTCTCTCTCTCTCTCTTCGCACAACAAACAAGCAAAAAAAATCAGTTTACACAACTCGATCAAATGAGTAGTTGGACGCGTGCGTATATTCGATCTCTCTCCGTTTTAAGAGTTAGTACTACTGGCTACGAACTAACACTTTAATAATTATGCGTGTCTCATGACCCATATATGTATATACGTACTCTAAATGGGCCCCTAGCTCTTCTTCTTTGCCAGGGGGGACAAGCTCGAAAAGCAGATAAATCAAAGAGAAGTAAAGGAGATGGTTGGATGGATGAACTGAAGTAGCAGCTTGGTGTCAAGGTGGACTGGTTGACGTGATGATAAGAGTAGCTAGAGCTCGATCAGGTCATCAGGTGGCCGGCGTGCCAGTTGTTCACTAATCAGATTCCCACGCGCTAACCCAACCACATCATCTACTACTACCCAACTTTTTAACCCCTCCCGGCCTGCATGCCGTTGCCGAGCAAGCTAGCATGCAAAACCGTGGTAAGAAATTAAAACCCAAAGTAATAACCCAAAGCAAGGATGAGAGTAGCTTTTTACAGGCCATAATAGTGAGACATGCAGGAGAGAAAGAAGAAGGCAGCAGCAGCAAGATGAGGATGTAGCACAACTTTTTTTTACCTGGTCCCATGCGTGTAGAGATTTTAAATTTGGGAGAGCTACGAAGATCGATAGTTGGGGCGGCCGGCGACATTCATGCATGTTTTGCTCTTGGCCAACATCTTTGTAACCGAATCCACGCACGTCAAAAATACTCTTTTTCTACCTTGCTTTGCCCCGGCCGGCCAGCCAGCTTTTATTCTCTCTCTTTCCTTTACAAGGGGATTAGGCGGCCGCCGGCCGGCAATCCCTTGAACACAGGTGTTATCTCTCTCTTCACCACCCAAGAAACCTAGCTATAATATGGTTATGCAGGGAGTAGTGGCGGGCATTCGGTCTGACTGAGGAATTTGGCTCGGTGTTTCGGTCTTTGAAAAATTTCGGTTATCTAAAACTCGAGATATATATAAATACATTGTCAGATATTAAAGACCGAACAATTCGATCGGTGTGGGTTAATTTAGTTCGTCTTTGGTCATGACCGCATTGTCAAGATACCAAAAATCCATACAATCCACAATAAATTTTGGCAACATTTCTCTTGTTTTAGGATATGTTGGCAAACATTTAAAAAAGCAAATAATATATAACACCAAGTCTAGTTGTCACAATTTAAACTTAATGTCTAGACATGATGCTTAATAGGCTTGCAATTATTAAATTTCGGTTAATCGGTTAGTGATGAGGACATCACTCTTTTTGGCCAAGGATGAGGCGTGACATAGAGCGGTTTGTGGCTTGATGTACTACATGTCAAAAGATACGTCTCAATTGAATCCACACAGTTTGTCTATGGCTCTTTCCGTTTCTTTTGTTTATTGGGCAAATATTTCTATGGATTTTGTTATGGGATTGTCTAGGACAAAAAGGTGGACGGTATCTTTGTTATTGTGGATCGTTTTTATAAGATGGCATATTTTATCCCACGTCACAAAACTGTTGATGTAGTTCATATTGTTGATATGTTTTTCAAAGAGATTGTTCGCTTGCATGGTATGTCTTCTATAGATCGTGATGCTAAATTCTTGAGTCACTTCTGACGTACTTTATGGAATAAGTTGGGTACAAAGTTGATGTTTTTTACAACATGTCACTCACAAACTGACGGACATACCGAGGTAATGAACCAGACATTATCCATGATGTTGCACGCTATTTTGAAGAAAATCTGAAGATGTGGGAAGAGTGTTTGTCACATGTGGAGTTTGCATATAATCGGATGGAACACTCTACAACCAAGGTAAGTCCATTCAAGATAGTGTATGAATTCAATCCTCGTTCTTTTATTGATATTTTGTCATTACCTACTAGTGAACAAATGCATAATGATGCTAAGGGACGTGCTGATTTTATTTTGAAACTACATGAAACTAATAAGACACATATTGAAAAGATGAATGACAAGTATAGAATTGCTGGTAGTAAAGGTAGAAAGGAAGTTAACTTTGAACCGGGCGATTTAGTGTGGTTGTACTTGAGAAAAGATAGATTTTCAAAATTGAGAAAGTCTAAGTTGATGCCTAGAGCCGATGGTTCTTTTAAGTACTTGAAAAGGTCAATGATAATGCATATAAACTTGAATTGCCTTCCGAGTTTGGGGTTAGTCACACATTTAATTTAATTTTTGAAGCCATATTTAGGAGAAGAATATGAGCTTGAGTCGAGGATGACTCCATTTCAAGAGGGGGAGGATGACGAGGACATTACTCCTTTGGATACACGCACTAACACTACTCCTCAAGTTGTTATGCAAGGTCTAATCACTAGAGCTCGCACCCGATAATTGAATTTACAAGTGAGCTTGTTCTTAAGTACTTTATGTGCATTTAAGGATAAATTGCTACCTAATAATTTAATTATGATTAGAAACTATCGAGAGAACCATGGAGCACTTGAAGAGGCTACGAGATGGGCAAGGTCATGGACGTTCAAGCCAAGATGGAGGTTTAACTCATATCAAGTTCGAGTTCACCTTAGGCGCTAGGGGTCCAAGGTCGACCGTAGAACCTATATATTCAGTAGCCGTCATTGAGTTAGGGTTGGGTTTTGCTTAGATTATTTCTACCATCGCAGTTTCGCTGATAGTTTGGTTTGTGAAACCCCAACTTCGAGTTATTAATTAATCATTCATTTGCAATTGAGTTGATGTTTTTCTTGTTCTTGCTTGTATTCTTTGATTCACACGCAGGGATTAGCCTTCTCGACAAGGTCAACCGGGTTTCGTCACGGTTGATAACCGAAGAAGACGTGGTGTTGTGATTGCAGGGTTTGGATCGTGTTGATCAGAAGCCAGATCGCGTGTGTCATGTTTCTATCAAATCGATAGTTATCTTCACCTAACGGAAGATCGGACATCCTGTGGCCATCAGTTAGTCTAGTTAACCAAGAGTAATAATCGAATTGACCATATTAAATTTGGTTAGTAAAAAGTAAGCTTTAATTCTTTTGGTTTCGGTCTCGTTGTTTTCTTATTTTTGTCTATTTTTTCGGGATTCTAGTTAACGCATACACGCTAACTACTTAGCTCGCGCATCTGCGAGGCTAGTGACATGGATCTAGTTATCGTTTTTTTTTTTTTTTTTTTGAATTTGTTACGTTGTGTTCCATGGAAAGTATCAATTGAAATTAAGAAAATCAACAAATATAAAGCTTGCGACTGAAATTTTAAAACCTCCAACTTAAATTTAAAAACTTCCAATTGAAATCTTTAAAACTTTCAACTCAAAATTGAAAAATTGTCAACACAAATTTGAAAAGTTCAACTGAAATTTAAAAAATTTCAACTTAAATTTCAAAAACTTTCTACGGTGGTTCAAACTTTCAGTAGAAAATCATAAAACTTTTAACTCAAGACCTAAAACTTTCAATTAAAAACTTTCTACTTGTTCAAACTTTCAATATAAAATCACAACACTTTGATTTAAAATCTGAAAAGTTTCAACTAATGCCCTAAAACTTTCAAAAATCAAGTAGAACTCCAATAACTCAAAAAGACTTTGTTTCAAAATCTTAAACTTTCATATAAACCTTCTTACAATTTCAAAAATTTCAAATCAAAACTCCAACCATTCGCTTAAAGATGGAGGAGGGTGGTGTAGAGTTTGCATGCGCCTGGATCTGAGGAAGAAGATCTGACATGAACCTCGTCAACGAAGAAGAACATAGATGGAGTGCCACCATCTCGTCTCGAGAGAATGACAAAGGGAACTCCAACTTGGTTGACATCTCATAGAGAGGAGTTTGAAGGGGTAGCAGCGAGCTTGCCATCATCTCACCGGGAGGAGGGATTGGGGTTTGGGGAGCAAAGTTCGGGAAGAAGAAGATGGGCTGGCGGTGAGGCGACAGAAGTGGGGCAAATGCCGGAGAGAAAGAAGATGGGCCATGGAGGAGGAGGCAGAAGCGGAGCGGAATCCGGAGATGCGCCACACGTGGAGATTTGGATGGCGGCGATGGGCATGACACAACGAACGGGCACACGCGAGAAGCGACGATTCTGAGAAAAGAGAAATAACAATGAGTGGATAAGGTGTGTGTTAGTTCGTTAACTAGCGTGTGTGTGCTAAATAGAAAACCCGATATTTTCCACCCCTAGCAGAGAGAGCCGGAGGCAGATCATGGAGTTAATTTGTACAGTTTTTTCATGTATACAACTTGGAAAATAATGTTTTTTATGGCCATGAACACCAATATACATGCACGTCACACATAGGCTAGAGAGGGGTTTTTGAAGCTTACAAAATTCTCCTGCTTTCTTCATTCTAAGATATAGAAATCTAGATTTGACATCACACTACAACGGGAACCCTCATCTCAATCAGGCGGCAACCCTCATCTGTGTCGGGTATGGCGTCCGTCACGACACAAAGGAGGTCAGTGATGTGAGAAGTTATCTCTATCGGGAAAAAGCCCGTCACCGATGCACTTATCTTTGTCGGGCCTAAACTAAAGCCCGTCACCGATAGGTTTGACCCAGAAGTCCAGTCAATCAAGGGCCCGTCACTGATGAAATAATCTCAAACGGGTCCCAATTAATGCCCGTCACGGATGACTAACATCGGTGACGGACATTAACTTAAGCTCGTCACATATGACTGTTATTGAACGTTAACGAGCAAAAACTAACGACGGTTGTATAATATTGGTCGTTGATATTGCTTTGGGCCGATTTCTGGTATCCGACGACGCTAGTTTTTTGTGGTCGCTAATGAGTGGTGGGCTGCCGTCGTTGTTGTTATTTACTCAGGTTGGATGGGCAGATGCAAATGGTCGTTATTTCTATCAGGCATCAGCCACCTGTGTCCTCAGCTCTCCAGCCACCACCGCCGCCGCCGCTGCCCTCGGCGTCGACCACCACCTTCAATTCGCTCCAGCTGCAAGCCTACAGCTGCTGCTCATGCTCCCTATAAATTTGCTCTTTGATGATCTTTGCCACACAAAGGAGGTAGCAGCACAGCGGGAGGAAGAATGCCCATCCTTTTGCGTAGGAAAAGTCTATCAGATCCCCTCCAATCCGCTGCTCCCTTCCAATTCTGAAATCCCCTCTTTTCCCCAAACATATTTCGCCCCAAATCAATATAAATCAGCAGATTTTGATTCCAAATCCGAGATCCCCTCTTCTACCCCCACATATTTCGTCCCAAATCAGTATAAATCAGGAGGTTGAGAGACGATAGGAGAGTTGATTCACTGCCATGTCTCGCCTGGCACCGTGTCGCCCGGCCTCATTGCGCTACTGATCCGGTGGTTCCCATCCCAGTGCTTCTTCAATCAAACCCTAGAAGGTTCTACTACAGGTCACTGTTTCTCCCTTTGCATTGAAATCTTGTCGTTTCTGATATGGTGCCTCTCCTCTATCCTTAATCAATCCATGATGTTTTGATTATTTCCTTAATCAATCTGTTGCATGTCTGCATTCGTTAGACATTTCTGAATTTTTTTTGAATCAAACATATTTTATAGCATAGGGCTGTCAATTTTTTTGTGTAAGAATTATTTCATCTAGAGTCAATTAAAATAGAATGCAGCGCAATTGAACATATTGCCGAATAATTATTTGTATGATATCTATCTAGTCTTGACATTTTACCTAACAATGTATTGTAACCCTGCTTTGACATTTTTCTGGAAAAAACTCTGCTTTGACATTAATTGTATATAATACAGGGTTATATAAAACTTAATATTAACTAGTAATTAGAGGGGATGGCTCCAAGCAAGGCATGGATGGGCCTGGTGGATGATCGGCTAAAACATGAGTACTTAGAGGGTGTAGAGAAGTTCATAGATTATGCATTCAGTAAATTAGATGGTGTCCAGGTTATACGTTGCCCATGCATCAAGTGCTGCAATACATATTCTTTGCCTCGTCACATAGTGTCTTCTCACCTGAAAGCGTATGGAATACTTGAGGAGCTACACATTTTGGTGCCATCATGGTGAAGTCTTAGCAGAACAAGAGAATGACTTAGAAGTTGATGAGTATGATTCACAGGAATATAATGGGGAAGTATATAATGGAATGCAAGACCTGATGGAAGATTTATTTCCTCAATGCAACACCCTTGGTGGAGACGAAGCGACACATGCATCTACCGATCAGGGACCTAAAGAGGAGCCAAACTCTGATGCGACCAAGTTCTATGCTTTGCTTGACAAATACAACCAACCACTATATGAAGGGTCTAGAACCTCTAAATTATCTGCCTTAGTTAATTTGCTTCATGTTAAGAATTTGGGGAAATGGAGTAATAAGTCCTTCACCGCATTGTTGAAATTGTTGCGCAAGGACTTTCTACCTCATGACTCTACACCGCCAAATTCATATTATGAAGCAAAAAAACTATTCATGAACTAGGACCAAGTTACATAAAAAGTGATGCTTGCAAGAATGATTGCATGTTGTACTGGAAAGAAGATATAGATGCTGAATCCTGCAAGGTATGTGGATCATCTAGGTGGAAAGAAGAAAAACACAAGGGAAATTAAGCACTCTTCATCTGGGAAGAAGATTCCACATAAAACTATGTGGTACTTTCCTATAGAACCTAGATTGCAGAGGTTATTTATGTGTAGGAAAACAGCCGCATATGCCAAGTGGCAAAAAGAGTGTAGAGTTGATGATGGAGTTATGCGACATCCTGCCGATTCAAAAGCATGGAAGGAGTTTGATAAAATCCATTCATCATTTGCATCTGAACCTCGGAATGTGAGGCTTTGTCTTGCTAGCGATGGTTTTCAACCGTTTGCTAACATGCGAACCTCCTATTCCGTTTGGCCTATATTCCTTGTTCCTCTTAATTTGCCTCCTTGGATGTGCATGAAGCAACAAAATGTAATGTTGTCAATGCTACTACCAGTACTTGATGGTCCTGGGGATGCAATCGATGTTTATCTTCAACCACTGATAGAGGAACTGATAGAACTTTGGGAAGATGGAGATGACACATATGATTCATCAACCAAGACAAATTTAAGGTTCGTGCAACTCTACTTTGGACAGTGCATTACTTCCCTGCTTATGGAAATATATCAGGCCATAGCACAAAGGGAAAGTTGGCATGTCCAGTTTGTCATAAAGAAACAAGTTCAATGTGGCTTAAGAAAGGTCGAAAGTTTTGCTACATGGGTCATCGACGCTTTCTTCGCAGAAGCCACAGATGGAGAAAATGATAGAACTTCTTTTGATGGTACAATAGAGAGATGAGGACCACCAAAGGAGTTATCCGGAGATGATGTGCTCAAGCAAGTGCAGGATTTACAGGGAATTATATTGTCGAAGGATTTGAGTAAGAAGACAAAAGTATCACACAGTGATAGGGGAGATAACTGGAAGAAAAAGAGCATTTTTTTGAGTTACCATATTTTAAAACTCTATTGCTACGTCATAATCTTGATGTGATGAATATAGAAAAAAAATATATGTGATAGCATTATTGGAACACTAACGAATGTCAAAGGGAAGACCAAGGACAATATTAATACCCGTATTGACTTAAAACTCATGAACCTGAGGCCACACTTGCATCTAGTAGATGATGGAGGAAAGGTGGTTTTGCCAACTGCATCTTACACATTATCTCCGGATCAAAAAAAAATGCACTGCTATGTTTTTTTAAGAATTGAAAGTTCCTCATGGATTTTCTTTGAATATAAGTCGTTGTGTTAATATGAAAGAGCGGAAAATGTTATGATTGAAGAGCCATGACTGTCATGTTATTTTAAATCATATACTCCCTTTTGCTTTGTGTGGACTACTCCTGAAAAATTTATGAACAACTTGTGGAGCTATCCCAGTTTTTAAGAAATTAAATTCGAAGGCACTATCGCTTGAACAGCTTGAAGAAATGGATGCTCAAATACCATTAATTCTTTGTAAGCTTGAAAAGGAATTTCCACCATCTTTCTTTGATGTCATGATGCATTTGCCTGTTCATTTGGCTAGAGAAGCTCTAATTGGTGGACCAACCATCTATCGATGGATGTATTTATTTGAGACAAATTCACTGTCTAAAATCACTAGTTTGAAATATAGCTCGTCCAGAGGGTTCAATTGCTGAGGGATACATTGCAGATGAGTTTATGACATTAAGCTCTAGGTACTTGGATGATGTCGAGACAAAACACAATCGTCCGGAAGAATACATGACACATCCATTGGTAATAAATTTAATTTATCAATCTTCTCCTGTGCTGGAAGGCCCATTGGTTCTCGTAAAACTCAAGATCTTGATATGTTTGAATCAGAACAAGCTCATCTTTATATTTTGTGGAATTGCGATGAAGTCCAAGCATATATCAGGTATCCCTTGATAAAAATGGCACTTATTTATGTCATGTTTCTTACAATGCATTTCACAAACTTATGTAATTTCTAATTTAAAATGTTGCAGTGAGTATTGCAACACTATAGAGGGTTCTTCAATGGTACAATTTGCCTCTGCATGGAACAAAAAATTCATCAACTGGTTTAAAGAGAAGGTAATAGTTATATAATTACATATATGGAATAAACCTTTTCAAATATGTATATTTGTTGATGTTGTTTTTTTATCTTTTTGCCCTGTAGATATATCAGTAGCACCAACATGATAAGAGTGAGGTCATGGAAGACCTTTTGTCCTTGTCGCGTGGTCCTTTGAAGAATATAACATGCTTTACTGGATATGACATGAATGGGTTCAGATATCGCACAGAAAGCCGGGACAGCCGCCGGTGTACACAAAACAGTGGTGTGGTGTTGCTTGGTGATGATGTTGAATATTATGGAGTTTTGACAGAAATACTTGAGATTCAGTATTTAGGTGGAAGGAGGGTTCCGTTATTTCGCTGCAACTGGGTTGATATATTTAACAAAAACTGTGGAATACAGAGAGATAAATATGGGCTTACTAGTGTTAGCCTGCAGCGGTTGCTTCAAACAGACGAGCCATTTGTTTTAGCTGCTCAAGCTGCTCAAGTATTTTTTGTGAAAGACAATCAGATCAAAGGTTGGCACTTGATTGAGAAAATGTAACCACGTGACACTTACCAAGTACTAGCGGGAGAATCGGATGATGAAAGCACTCGGGTTGAGCTAGATGATGGCAATGAAGAAGACATGCTAGATGATTCTCCCTCAACATCATTAAAAAGATAGATGCTTGTCCTTACATTCCTTGTTTGCTTAAACATAGAACATTCACAGTCCTTCTGTGTTCTTATCTGACAATTCTATTTATCTATAATCATGATAATTTCCTTTGATCATTTCAAATTTTATTTATACAACATAACCATTTTATTTTATCTTCTGATCACTGCCAGATAAAAATTGTTACTTATTTTAACACTAGTGTTGCCTTGTAGGTTGTTGATGATTTCTGGAAGGTATGGAAGAAATAGAGTGTCTGCACTGCAGAACAACAACTCGAAGTTCATTAGTCCTGGACTGCTTCAGCAACAAGTTGCAAGACCGACAACACCTTCAACAGTTGATGGTTAATTTGGGTCCGTAGAGAACATGGTGTCAGCTACAGTGCAAGAACGAAAGAGCACGCCTGTCTATGTAAGGCAGAGCAATCTAAAGTACCAGAAACACAATGCTTTGTCACAATTTACCAAGTAACAATCGAATTAATATGCTTCTTTTCTGATAATATTGAAGAGTCAATAGACACATGGCTTAGAGAGCTAAGGAATATAACAATCCCAAAAGTTAGATTATTCCCATCACAGTATCTACTCTACTTATGCCATATATATTTTCATATCATAAGTATTAACATGTATTGTAGACATGGGCGATACAAATGATGATACCAACGAAGAGGATGGCGTACATAATAGTAATCAAGCTGCCAAAAGAAGACTTGGTCCTCAAACTAATTCACATGCTCCAAGTGATGGTACGACAACAATTTCTTTTATGTTCTACATAAAGTACTTAGTCTAATTTGTTTTTCAATTGTTTTAGGTTCTCAATCAGTTAAGTGCAGTAGCCTTGGCAAAAACAAATGTAAGGACTGCATGGTCTCAAGGAGTAAACTAGTATCAAATTGAAATATTGTTAAGTTACTTATTTTGTCCTCGTATCAATTTGTTATGTCATGTAGATATTACTAATAGCAACAATGGAGCCCACGCTTCAGATGACGCACATAACAGTATCCATGCTGCAAACAGAAAACGTCATATTCAACCTAATTTGCAAGATACAGAACAAGGTATATTAAAACATTCAATACAAGTTTTTCCATTCATAAATAATTTTACTAATAGTTGTTTTCTTGACATATCTGTTAAATACTGAGCAAGATGTAATTGAACAAGTCCGGTGCAGAGTTTGAATGGTACCTTACAAAATGGTATGCACGATGATTCAACTATCATTTGTTTAATTCCTAACTAGGGTTCATTTTTTTATGTTTATCTAATTTGCCAGGTACTAAAACGGTTCAGCATAAGGGTCGTGGCAAGAACAAATGTAAGGAAGTTGCCAAACTCAAGGAGAACCAAAAAATTAAAGTTAAGTTTTACAACAACCGTGCTCTTTCGAATAGTTTTTCATGTCACTTGGGTAGAATTGTCCGTGATCGGAACATTACTTCGGTCCAAGTGAAGAAATGGTCAGACATTAGTAACACAGAGCAGGAACACATATTTGCCTCTAGTACGGTACACATCTGCCTTCCTATGAAATGTTCTCTTGTTTTCAATAAAACCTTGGACTGAATAATTTGTTTTTATACTTTTGCAGGACAAGTTTGAAAATGAAGATCCAGATATTAAAATTGATGCATACAAAGATTAGATAATGGAACATGCCAAGACTCTTTGAATTAACTGGCGTGGAGATTTGCATCGACATTTTGTATCCGGCAAAAACTATGCAACAGGCTATAAAAAATAAGCCAAAGGATTTTGACCCATCTGATTGGCAATGGCTCGTCCAGGAGCATTTTTATAGCAAAGATTTTATTGTAAGTGATGATGTCCCCTTTATTCCCAGTATGTTCTATGCATTTTACTTGACTTATTTTTGTCCAAAATGAGTCCGTTTGTTTAACTAAGTACAGGCAATGAGCCTTAGAAACTCTCGAAACAGAGCATGCTCAAAAATGCCTCATCGCACTGGAAGCAAACCCTTCAGAGAGATAACATACAATATGGTATACAAATAAAAGAGTTACGTACATAATTTTTCATTAAATCACACTTGTTTTTACTATATACATTTCTCTCGCTCGAATAGGGAGGAAAGGAAAACAAACCACCAACTTTGGATGAGTTATTCTCTCGAGACTCGCAAGAAGGGAGACACTTTGGTGGATGTTGAATCTTCTAGGATGCGTGTAAGATTCAGGTTTTGTGTAGAATAACTATCCTGTGAATGCCTCTTAGATAATGTAAAGTTTTATTATGGTTTTGTCACGCCCAGAAATTCTGACCCGAATTTTCGAAGCTATATGTGTATAAAAATCCATGTCCAGGACCAGCCAGGGTACACATATGATAATTGTTGATATTACAGTTTCACGTCTTAGAAACAATACAAAAAGATTACAAAAGAGCAGCAGAAAAAGAAAAAGGGCCTAAGCCTAAGCTTGACGCTGGCCACGCGGCTTCGACCACTCCATAGGCAGCTTCCAGAGTGTAGTACAAGCCTACTCCACATCGTCTTCTTCTTCAGCTTCTGGCTCGGGTTCTGATGAAGGGGCAAGGATGAGTACTTCCACGTATTCAGCAAGTCACGCCGGAAGGGGAGAGAAATGAATGCAAGGAATACAAGGGTTCGGCTAGGGTTTGCTTTTGCGCAAACAACAGGGGGTTTTTCAAACAATACAGGTTTTTGAACACAGACAAAACAACAGTAATTCTTGTAAATAAAGCATTTTTAATCCAACACTGTCCAACGTTATCCTCACGCTGGGACAGGCCCAAACCATCCACTTATACTAATCATGTTCCAACAATTTAGGGTGTAAAAGTGTGGGACTAATCACGGAGAGCTCGGTCGATCGCCCCATTACCGCGAGCACGGCTATTCGAATAGATTTACTCTGATCAGAGGTGTACAACTGTATCCACAAGACACAGCCCCACAACACGGTCTCCCGTGCGCCGGAGTACCACCACGGCACCCTGGAAAGGGAACTGTGATAGGACCTTTCGTATAACCCCCCCACTAACCAAGCGAACCCCACCAAGGTTTCGCCCCCACTCCCGGACCCTGGGAGTGGGCAGCCCCCTCGAGTGCCTCGGTGAATCCGGCAGCCCAGCAACCCTTATACCGGGGCCGACTGAAACTCCATCCCGCTCACCCTTGCCGATGGGTTCGTCAGCTAGGAGAGGCTACACTATGAGACCTACCTTACCCATTTCGGCTTGTGGTTTGCACGGTCATTCTCCCGAGGGGTCCCGTTAACCGGTCCTTAACTGCTATGGACGCCGCTAACCAAAACAATGGCGCCCACAACCCACCATTTGTCATATTTTAGTTATTAGTCCGGTTCACCTAAAACTAATAATTAATCCTCCGAACAGAAGTCCAGGAGAGATAAATAGTGAGAATGACCCATTTAGTGAGCTAGTGAATCTAAGCCAGGCTAAGCATAACCTAGTTTTATCAAAGGGTTTGGGGTGTCAAACCTAAGGCATAAACTAAACATAAGGTGTACTATTTCCCATGAAATGACAATATAAAATACATGCAATTTCATAGAATAAAACATGTGTTTTAGCAAAATGGAAGCAATATGATCAATAATGTGGTATGACTTGCCTTGTTCTTCGGCTTGGGGGACTTCCGTGACGACTTCAAAGTAAACCGGGACGGAGGGACTACCGGGATCTACACGGCAAACAAGCACTTCAACAAAACAGGCTAAAAAGCTACTAAAACAGGGAACAAAACCATTTTTATGGATTCTTGGCATTTTTATGAATTTAATGAAATTTGAATGGGCTAAAACGGAGGTCGGATTGAAAAGATATGATTTTTAGAAGTTTTCTAGTTTTTTTACTAAAACAGGAAAATCCTTAATAATTTATTGCGCAATAAATCCCGGGGGAGGCGTCAGCGGCTAGGGCTGACGCCCGCGCCCGAGGGCTGACGCCAACGGTCCGCGGGAGTGCCGGTCCACGGCGGACCGGGGCCACGGCCGGACCGGGCGGTGCACCACGTGGTGCCGAGGTGGCCACCACGTGGCTTGCCACGTGGGCGAGCGGGGAAGGACGGTGCCGATCGGATGGCCGAGAAGGAAGGGCGTGGGCGCGATCGGCCGGTGGCCGGAGACCGGCCGGTGCCATACGGGTGGCAGCGCGGGGCGGCGGGGTGACGCAGGTTACGCGCGAGAGGAACCGCGCGTTCTCGCGAGTGACTCACCGCGGGGTCGCCGGAGTTGAGGGAGACGGCGGCGACAGCGGCGAGGGAGACGGCGGGAGCTCGCGGGGAGGGTGGTCGAGGTGGCGCGGGTGCCGGGAAGAAGGAAGGAGACGACGGGAGCTCGCGGGGTGGCTCGGGACGTCGGGATGACGCGGCCGAAGTCCGTCGGCAGGTTTCGAAGCAAGGGCGCACAGCGCGGGGACGATGGAGAAAGAGAGAGGCTTGAGTGGAGGTGTAGGGAGCTCGGGGAGGACGAGGGGGTGTTTAAATAGGGGATGGGGAGGTCGACGGCGACCGAATAATGGCGCAATTTTTGAGGGAATAATGGCCGGTGGTTAAATCCGGCCATTAAGGGGTGCGGGAGCGGCGGGCGATTGAAAGCGGCGGGAGAGGCGGGGAGTTAGGGCGGTGCCTTTAGGGGCGCGCGGAGAGCGGACGGCCGGGATCCGCGCGCGGGCGAGCGCGCCAGTGGCGGTGGGGTGGCGGAGGTAGAGGACGGGGCGACGGTGGGCCCCACTGCCGGTGTCCCGGGAAAGGGAAGAAGGGAGGCGAACCGGACTTATTCGCGGCGCAAGAGGCTGGCGGGTCGTGGCCTTTTGGCCGGCCGCGGAGAGAGGCGCACGGCGGGATCGGGCTGGGCCGATCAGCTGCGCGGGAGAGGATGGGCCGTCGGCTCATGCGGCGGCCTACGGCCAAAAGAGCGGGAAACGTACGGGAGAGAGAGAGAAAAGAAATTCCTGGATTTATTTATTTCAATTTTGATTTTAATTGGTTAAAAATTATTTCTTGTGCTCGAAAATTTCACTAAAAATCCTGTTAGTGTATTTTGACATGTAGAATTTAAGAAAAATCCCACCATGACATTTTCATTTAACATTTGGCTTTTTAAAATTATTTATTCTCTCTAGTTAATTCCAACGATTTTCTTTTATGATTTTTCTTTTGGATTTTTAAAAGGAAAACACCTCGGGTGTTACAAACCTAACCCCTTAAACGGAATCTCGACCTCGAGATTCGGAGGTACTGGGAAGAGATAGGGATGAGCGGCCTTGAGCTCATCTTCCCTCTCCCAGGTTGCTTCTTCTTCGGAGTGATGAGTCCATTGAACTCGCCAGAATCTGATAACCTTGTTCGAGGTCCTCCGTTCACTGGTTTTGAGTATCCGTGCTGGTTTCTCTACGTAGGTCAGATCTTCCTGGATTTCGATCTGATCTGGACTGGCTTGTTCTTCTGGGACTCTTAAACACCTCTTGAGTTGGGAGACGTGGAAAACGTCATGGATTCCTGCCATGGTGGGTGGCAGTTCGAGTTGGTATGCCACTTCACCTCGTCGCTCTTGTATCCGATATGGTCCCACATAGCGTGGTGCCAACTTGCCTTTGTTTTGGAATCGGTGCACTCCCCGAAGTGGGGTGACACGAAGATATACATAGTCTCCGACTTTGAAAACTAGCTCTCTGCGGCGGTTGTCTGCATAACTCTTTTGATGAGACTGTGCAACTTTCAGCCTTTCTCTTATGATTCTGACTTTCTCTTCGGCATCACTTAACACTTCAGTCCCGAACAGCTGACGTTCGCCGGTCTGATCCCAGAAAAGCGGGGTTCGACACTTTCGTCCATAAAGTGCTTCGAAAGGTGCCATCTGTAAATTGGCCTGATAACTGTTGTTATAAGAGAACTCTGCATAGGGCAGGCTCTTATCCCAAGCTCCTTCGAAATCCAGAGCACAAGCTCGCAGCATATCTTCCAAAACCTGGTTTACACATTCTGTCTGACCATCGGTTTGCGAGTGATAGGCCGTGCTAAAATTCAACCGGGTGCCAAGTTCCTCTTGTAGTTTTTGCCAAAACTTGGAGGTGAACTGGCTACCACGATCAGATACTATCTTCTTGGGTACACCATGAAGACACACAATCCTTGCAAGGTACAATTCTGCTAACCTTCTGCCCGTGTAGGTGGTAAGCACTGGGATAAAATGAGCCACTTTAGTGAGGCGGTCGATTATAACCCAGATAGAATCGTGTCCTGACGATGTCCGGGGTAAACCGGTGATGAAATCCATCCCGATTTCCTCCCACTTCCATTCCGGGATTTGAAGAGGCTGTAATAATCCAACAGGCCTCTGGTGTTCTGCCTTTACTAGCTAGCATACATCGCATAATGCCATGAACTCTGCTATTTCTCTTTTCATGCTAACCCACCAGAACTTCTCCTTAAGGTCCTGGTACATTTTGGTACTTCCCAGATGGATAGAGTACTGACTCTGATGTGCTTCAGTAAGGATTAACTTTTTCAATTCCTTATCTTCTGGCACACATATCCTGTTGCCCATCCATATGGTTCCATGTTCGTCTTCCGCGAAGTCACGAGCTTTTCCCACTCTCATATTCTTCTTAAGCTCAGCTATGTCCGGATCCGAGGCTTGAGCTATGCGAATTTGATCTAAGAGTGTGGGTTGGGCCTCAAGAGTGGCCACAAATCCGAGTTCAACAATTTTCGGTTTAGGCGCTCTAGATCTTGTAGTAACTGTTCACATATCCCTTCTATGTGAATAGAGTTGCGATAACTCTTTCGGCTCGGGGCATCGGCTACCACGTTAGCTTTGCCGGGATGGTAGTGTATACTGAGATCATAATCCTTGATCAACTCCAACCATCGTCGCTGACGGAGGTTCAAATCCGGTTGGGTGAAAATGTATTTCAGGCTTTTGTGATCCGTATATATTTCACAGCGATTACTGACGAGGTAATATCGCCATATTTTCAGAGCATGAACTACTGCTGCTAGTTCCAAGTCATGCGTTGGGTAATTAGACTCATGAGGTCTCAACTAGCGGGAAGCATACGTGACCACCTTTCCATCTTGCATCAAAACACAGCCTAACCCTTGGTGAGATGCGTCGCAATAGACTTGGAAATCCTTGGTTTGATCAGGCAAGATCATATGGGTGCGGACACCCGCTTTTCTCTTGAGTGTTTCAAAACTCGGTTGTGCTCGGCGAGTCCATATAAACTTTTTATCCTTCTTGAACAACTGCGTCAAAGGCTTGGCAATTCGGAGAAGTTTTCGATGAACCGACGGTAATAACCCGCAAGTCCTAGAAAACTTCTCACTTGGGTGACAGTTTTAGGTGGAATCCATTTGGTTACAGCTTCTACATTGGAAGGGTCCACTGCGACTCCTTGGGCATTCACGATATGGCCGAGGAATTGCACTTAACTCAACCAGAAAGCACATTTGCTAAACTTAGCATAGAGCTGGTGGTCTCTTAACTTTTCAAGTACCAATCGGAGATGATGCTCATGTTCCTCTTCCGATAGGGAATAGATCAGGATGTCGTCGATGAACACTACGACGAACTTGTCTAGGAATTCCATGAACACTTTATTCATCAAATTCATGAAAAAGGCTGGGGCATTTGTAAGTCCGAAAGACATGACCGTGCACTCGTACAGACCGTACCGAGTGATGAAGGCGGTCTTGGGAATATCTTCTTCTCGAATTCTTAGCTGGTGATAGCCTGACCGCAGGTCTATCTTTGAGAACACCTTTGCTCCTTTTAATTGATCGAACAGGTCGTCAATCCTAGGAAGAAGGTATTTATTCTTAATAGTGACCTCGTTTAGTGCGCGATAGTCGACGCACATCCTTTTGGTCTTATCCTTTTTCTCCACAAAAATGACTGGCGCACCCCAGGGCGATGTACTGGGGCGGATATAACCTTTCTGTAACTGTTCATCTACTTGTTTCTTGACCTCTGCCAACTCATTGGCCCCCATCCTATAGGGCCTCTTATGGATCGGAGCAGTGTCAGGGACTAGCAATCCGAAACTCTATTTCTCTTTCAGGTGGCATTGTGGTTAGATCTTCTGGGAAGACTTCCGGGTACTCACAAACCACAGGAATATTTTCTAACTTTGTTTGATCCTTTCCTTTCTCTTCGGGCTTCTCCTTAGCCGAGATCCGATTCAGACTTGCAACTACCCTCAGTGGTTTAGGGGAGCGGTAAATCACTTTCTTCCCTTCGTCATTGGTCAAGGAGATAGTGCGGCTTGCACAATCGATCAGACCTTTATGACGGGTCAACCAGTCCATCCCAAGGATGACATCCAGGCCTTTTGATTCTAGAAGGATAAGATTGGCTAGAAAGGGGAATTCTTGGATTTTTATTGCCACTGAAGGGCAAAAGTGGGCAGTGTTCAAATGGCTCCCGGGAGTTTGAACCCGCATGGGTATCTTAAGTTTTAACACCGACAACTCATGTTTTCTCACAAATGCTTTTGATATGAAAGAATGTGTTGCACCGAATCAAACAGATCGATGCATTAAAGGAGTTCACAGGGAACATACCCAGTATGACATCCGGTGCGTCCTGTGCCTCCTCTGCTGAAGCATGATTCACTCTTGCTTGGATGAACCTGGGCGCGCGTTTTGGCCTTGGACACTTGTCTGCAAAATGTCCAGGTTCTCCACAATTGAAACAGTTACCCGGTTTGAATCCCGAGTCCTTCTTTGGTGGCATTGGCTTGGTCTACGGTGGCGGCTGCGCTGTTGGCTGACGTGGGGCTGGATTCCGCTGTGGCTGTCCGGGACGGCTTCCGTTGGATTGGAAATTCTAGGGATGGTACGGACGATGTTGACGAACGATCATAGTGGTAGGTCCACTCTGACCACCCGGAGTGAAACGCGGCCGCTGGGGATTCCCTTGCTGAGGTTGTGGCCTAAACTGGGCAGCCTTCCGTTTTCTGAGCATTTTATTGCATTGGTCTTCTTGACGGATGGCTTTGTCGACCAACTTCTCGAAGTCGGCGTATTCACCGGAGATGAGTTTGTCCGTCAACTCATCATCCAGCCCGGCCAAGAACTTTTCTTGACGCTCGGCGTCAGTACGTACGTCCTCTGGAGCATATCGCGCAAAGCGATTAAACTCGTGCAGATACTCGGTGACGGTTCGCGTGCCTTGCTCCAACGATCTGAACTCCCTCTTTTTCTGAGCTACTACCCCTCCGGGGATGTGAGCCTTCCGGAATTGGTGGAAAAACTCTGCCCAAGTAACTGCGGGTGCGTCCGCCCGACGGGTGACCAAGAAATTGTCCCACCAGGCTGAGGCGGGGCCTTGGAGTTGGTGGGTGGCGAAAGACACCTTTTCCTGGTCCGTGCACTGGAGAAGGTACAACTTCTTTTCTATGGCGATGATCCAGTCATTAGCCTCCATGGGGTTGGTGGTGTTGGAGAAAGTAGGGGGTCGGACTCGAAGGAATTCTGAGAGTTTGTTTTGTGGGGAGGTGGTGGTGCGAAATGGTCGTGCTGATGCTGGTTCTGCTGCTGAAACTGTTGCATCATTTGCAACTGCATCTGCTGATTCTGCTGTTGCATCTGCTGCATCATTGCAGCCATCATTTGGGTTTGGTTGGCTAGGACTTGTGCCAAAGTGATGTTCTCAGGTGGAGGAGGTGGGTTGTTGGCATTAGCACGAGTGTTGTTCTCAGCTGACTCAGTGCTGTTGCTGTCATTCCTGGTGTTCACCATCTGAAGAAGCGGAGCAAACAAGGCGGGGAGAAGGAGTAAAACAGATTGGACAGAGAAGTTGATCTTTATTACTTGTTTTGATCTGTTCTTTACTTAAAACACTTAAAACACACCCAACATCCTTAATTGGACAACCCATACCCACACTTGATACAGGTTGACCACTACCCACAAACAGTACTCCTATCACACAGCAACTAAACAAACAAAAAAACTAGGAAAACGGTAAACTAAGGGTGGCGATGCTCTAAGGGTCGGAACGGCTTCCGCGGTCGGAGGAGTCAAAACCACTCCCAAGAGAGTTTCCGTCTTCCTTTTCCTTCGAGCGGCTTCGAGAGCTTGCTAACTCTTCTTTACGTTCGGGGCTCTTGGAGCTGCCGCTGCTACTGCCCTTGCTGCTACGGACACTGAGATCCATCCTCCTCCTCCGCTTGGGGCAGGGACCAGAGCAAGAGCAGGATCTGGCACTAGGGCGGGGACTGGGGAAGGTGGTGGTGCAGGAGGTGGAACCCTGGACGCCAGCTGCATCCGCACCGGAGCCTTGGTGTTCTTCCGCGGCGTGATCCTAATCCGAAGGATGTTGGGAGGTGGAAGCCCATTCAGACTGGCAATCTCTCTCTTGAGTCGATCCATCTCATCCTTCAAACTCTTGATCCTTAAGATCTTCTGGTCATTCAGAGACTTTGCCGCCATATGGAGATCTGCATGCATCTTATCCAGCCCTTCGATCACCGTCCTCGTGTGTGAGAAGGTGGTGTCGTTCTCCCCTTCAGTAGATTGGAAGGTGTTGTGTGCTGATGAAGTTTCACGCCGAGGATGGTACCGGTAGGCAGAGTGGCGGAGATGGTAGTCATGCATCTCCCTCATCCGAGCCAGCATTAGATAAGCCGCCTCTTGGCAGGCATACTCATCTGTTCCTCCCAACGTAATGACCACCATGTTCGGGATGTTGGTGCCGACGAACCCGTGCACCTCCAGGCGGACTTGGTGAGGAAACTCACTGCCGAATGGTGAGACGACAGTGTACTCAGGTGCATCCGGATAGCCCACTACCAAGGCCATCCTTGCCAGCTCCGCGACGAAACCCTTCAATCCCTGACCGTTGTGGGTGACTGGACAGCCTGCCATCTAGAGAAGTCAAGGTAGGGGATCAATGCATGCTCAAACCCAGTTTAGATAAACGATAAAGGACTCAAGTAAAGTAAACGAGAAAAAGAGGGTTTTTGAGAAAAAATTTTATGAAGCTAAGTAAAACTCCTAAGGACATCCCCTAGATGATGCTGAAAAAAATAGATGCTTAGTTATAATATAAAATTGGCGACCATTCCCTCCTATCTCGACATAGGACTTTGATCCCTTAGAAATTCCCCACTTGGCGGCTGAACGAGAGATCAAAAGATTTTTCCAAATTTTAACTCTAGAATCCTATCACTTCGACTTGACCGAGTTTTTCAAAATGCTTTGAGAGAAACTTAAAATTTTTCCCAATCCCGAGGAAACAAGACCCATTTTCCCCAAACTATTTTCAAAAGCCAGGGCTTATGCATATGAAAAGATTCAGAGGGCCCCTAGGGTTTTTCCGTTTGGCTCTTCCTATGGTCTGGAAATTGGCTCTGATACCAACTTGTCACGCCTAGAAATTCTGACCCGAATTTTTGAAGCTATATGTGTATAAAAATCCTTGTCCAGGACCAGCCAGGGTACACATACGACAATTGTTGATATTACAGTTCCACGTCTTAGAAACAATACAAAAAGATTACAAAAGAGCAGCGGAAAAAGAAAAAGGGCCTAAGCCTAAGCTTGACGCTGGCCACGCGGCTTCGACCACTCCACAGGCAGGTTCCAGAGTGTAGTACAAGCCTACTCCACATCGTCTTCTTCTTCAGCTTCTGGCTCGGGTTCTGATGAAGGGGCAAGGATGAGTACTTCCACATACTCAGCAAGTCACGCCGGAAGGGGAGAGAAATGAATGCAAGGAAGACAAGGGTTCGGCTAGGGTTTGCTTTTGCGCAAACAGCAGGGTTTTTTCAAACAATACAGATTTTTGAACACAAATAAAACAACAGTAATTCTTATAAATAAAGCATTTTTAATCCAACACTGTCCAACGTTATCCCTACGCTGGGACAGGCCCAAACCATCCACATATACTAGTCATGTTCCAACAATTTAGGGTGCAAAAGTGTGGGACTAATCACGGATAGCTCGGTCGATCGCCCCATTACCGCGGGCACGACTATTTAAATAGATTTACTCTGATCAGAGGTGTACAACTGTACCCACAAGACACAGCCTCACAACACGGTCTCCCGTGCGTCGGAGTACCACCGCAGCACCCCGGAAAGGGAACTGTGATAGGACCTTCGTATAACCCCCCACTAACCAAGCGAACCCCACCAAGGTTTCGCCCCACTCCTGCACCCGGGAGTGGGCAGCCCCTCGAGTGCCTCGGTGAATCCGGCAGCCCAGCAACCCTTATACTGGGGCCGACTGAAACTCCATCCCTCTCACCCTTGCTGATGGGTTCGTTAGCTAGGAGAGGCTACACTACGCGACCTACCTTACCCATTTTGGCTTGTGGTTTGCACGGTCATTCTCCCGAGGGGTCCCGTGAACCGGTCCTTAACTACTATGGACGCTGCTAACCAAAACCATGGCGCCCACAGCCCACCATTTGTCATATTTTAGTTATTAGTCTGGTTCACCTAAAACTAATAATTAATCCTCCGAACAGAAGTCCAAGAGAGATAAATAGTGAGAATGACCCATTTAGTGAGCTAGTGAATCTAAGCCAAGCTAAGCATAACCTAGTCCTGAATCTAATCACATTATTTTCCCAAGTTTTATCAAAGGGTTTGGGGGTGTGAAACCTAAGGCATAAACTAAACATAAGGTGTACTATTTCCCATGAAATGACAATATAAAATACATGTAATTTCATAGAATAAAATAGGTGTTTTAGCAAAATGGGAGCAATATGATCAATAATGTGGTATGACTTGCATTGCTCTTCGGTTTGGGGGACTTCCGCGACGACTTCAAAGTAAACCGATGGAGGACTACCGGGATCTACACGGCAAACAAGCACTTCAACAAAACAGGCTAAAAAGCTACTAAAACAGGGAACAAAACCATTTTTAATGGATTCTTGGCATTTTTATGAATTTAATGAAATTTGAATGGGCTAAAACGGAGGTTGGATTGAAAAGATATGGTTTTTAGAAGTTTTCTAGGTTTTTTTACTAAAACAGGAAAATCCTTAATAATTTATTGCGCAATAAATCCCGGGGGAGGCGTCAGCGGCTAGGGCCGACTTGTCGGCCAGCCGGAGGGCGCGCCGGCGGCCGCCAGGGAGTGCCGGTCCACGGCGGCCGGGTCCACGGCCGGGCCGGGCGGTGCACCACGTGGCGCACACGTGGTGCCGAGGTGGCCACCACGTGGCTTGCCACATGGGCGAGCGGGGACGGACGGTGCCAATCGGACGAAGTCGATCGGACGGCCGAGAAGGAAGGGCGTGGGCGCGATTGGCCGGCGGCGGCGGCCGGTGGCCGGAGACCGGCCGGTGCCATACGGGTGGCGGCGCAGGGCGACGGGGTGACACGGGTTACGCACGAGAGGAACCGCATGTTCTTGCACTCAGTGCTGCTGGTTCGGTCCGAGGGGAACAAGAAGAGTGGCTCACCGTGGGGTCGCCGGAGTTGCGGGAGACGGCGGCGACAGCGGCGAGGGATAGGCGGGAGCTCGCGGGGAGGGTGGCCGAGGTGGCGCGGGTGCCGGGAAGAAGGAAGGAGACAACTGGAGCTCGCGGGGCGGCTCGGGACGTCGGGATGACGCGACCAAAGTCCGTCGGCGGGTTCCGAAGCAAGGGCGTACGGCGCGGGACGACGGAGAAAGAGAGAGGCTTGAGTGGAGGTGTGGGGAGCTCGGGGAGGACGAGGGTGTTTAAATAGGGGATGGGGAGGTCGGCGGCGACCGAATAAGGGCGCAATTGCGCGCCGGCGCAATTTTTGAGGGAATAATGGCCGGCGGTTAAATCCGGCCATTAAGGGGCGCGGGAGCGGCCGGGGTGATTGAAAGCGGTGGGAGAGCGGGGAGTTAGGGCGGTGCCTTTAGGGCGCGCAGAGAGGCGGACGACGGGATCCACACGGGGCGGGCGGCGCCAATGGCGGCGGGCGACCGGAGGTAGAGGACGGGCGACAGTGTGGGCCCACCGCCGGTGTCTGGGGAAGAAGGAGGAGGCGAACCGGACTTATTCGCAGCGCAAGAGGTCGGTGGCCGTGGCCTTTCGGTCGGCCCGCGAAGGAGAGGCGCGGGCGGGATCGGCTAGGCCGACGGCGCGCGCGGAGAGGATGGGCGTCGGCTCGGGCGGCGGCCCACGGCCGAAAGAGCGGGAAACGTACGGGAGGAGAGAGAAAAGAAATTTCGAGATTTATTTATTCCGATTTTGATTTTAATTGGTTAAAAATTATTTCTTGTGCTCAAAAATTCCACTAAAAATTTTGTTAGTATATTTTAACATGTAGAATTTATGAAAAATCCCACCATGCCATTTCCATTTAACATTTGTCTTTTTAAAATTATTTATTCTCTTTAGTTAATTCCAACGATTTTCTTTTACGATTTTTCTTTTGGATTTTTAAAAGGGAAAACACCTCGGGTGTTACAGGTTTCTATTTGGTATTGACAGTAGCATTTGTCTAATACTATTAATGGTTAATTTCAGGCAGAACTTGTGGATGTAGTTAGCTCAGATCCTAATCTCTCCAATGTTGAAGTTATGGATAAATGTTACAGTGGGAATAAGCGGCGTGATCATTTAATTGGGTTTGGTGGTGGTGTTAAAGCAAGATATGTACGAGGCCCAACACTTAGCAAGGATGAATTGCATGCTAGACTTCGAGCAACAGAGAGGGAAAACAAAATACTTAGAGAGGAAAATAGTCAGGTTGTTGAGTCTGTAAATCAAATGCAGAATGAATGGGCTGAGATGAGGAGAGACTATTATGCTAACTGTGAAAATAGAAGTGACACTGGCTCACAAAGACATCATGAGAGGTAAATTCATGCACCTAAAACGACTTTCATATATGATATGCGAAATAGAGTACTGATTAACTAGCATATCTAATCTATGTTAATGGTAGGATCCACAGTGAAAGAGATGACTATGGTGCATATGAAGATGGTACCTGCTGATGAAGGGTTGATTCCTCGTAAAACATGAAGAAATAGTCCATTGGAATTCCAATTTCAGATTGAAATTTTGTTCACCATAAGTTCTAGTGAGTGTTTAATTAGGCATCATGGTGGTGTTATCTGAATAAATTATCTAGTTGGACGCAGTGAATAATATTATTTTGTATTTCCATCGAGTAAACATGTGGCTGCTACTGGACAGCTTAATGTTATATTCATTGTGATGTTAGACAAATGTGAGAATCAAATATTATAAGGCGTGGTTGTTCAATCTGATCCGTAAATGTTATTGATGTACTATTAATGGTAACATATAATGCCATTGTTAATAATCATAGGATACATTATCATGGTCACTAACAAAAATTTAGGAGGATACAATTTCACTGTAGCCTATAAAATAATAATGGTATAGTTTCATGGTAGTTAATAAAAATACCCACGGCGGAAAAGCACGGTCGTTAAAAGAAAAACAATGGCATATTACCACGGTTCGTTAATGAGATTAACTATGGCAGTACACCACCGTCGTCAATGAAAACAGCGATGGCAGAAGAACACCGTCGTTAATAAAATAACTACCAAAGAAAGTAGGTCGGTAGTTAATACTATTAACGACGGAGCCTTTAACGACCACTGACGACCTCACTTTTGTAGTCATTAATGACCTTTAACGATCATATTTGGACTTCTGATGACCAAATTTTCAGTCGTTAATATTTGTTTCTCCAGTAGTGTAAAGTCCATCACCGATGAGTATTTCTCAAACAAAAAATAAATTATTTTTTTAGCTAGCCCCAGGCCTTTGCTATCCATGCCCGCTGAATAATTAGAGAAACAGAGATATATATTCCTATTTCCAGCATCCCCATTCATATATACAATTATTTTCCACGAAACACCACCGGAACCTAAATAAAGCATGCAAGAAGCAGACCGTATGCATTCACGCACATGTGCAAACTAGGGCTGAGTTCCTTTCTCTACTCTCCCTTTACTTTTTTCATTTTCTGCCTTTACGCTTCTGGAATGGTTAAATAACTTATTTAAAAAAAAATTATATGAGAAAGTTGTTTCAAAAAATTCATACTAATCTATTTTTTAATTTTTTACTAAGACTATTTAATTAATTATGTGTTAATAAACTATCCCGTTCTGCATACGAAGCGGAGAAGTTTTCAACCGCCAACACAGCCTAACCCTATTGGCACATCTTCGATTCGAAGATTTTTTTGGTTGGATATTTCTAGCTCTAAAAATCCAGGATTTAAATTTATAATTACATCTGTAACCTTTATATGAATCAATTTTTATTTTAAATAAAATATAAAATATTAAACACTACTCCCTTCGTTTCATATTTTATATTAAGTCACTTTTGATTATGATTTTTTCTAACTTTTTAAAGTATTTATAGAAAAAATAGTAATATTTTTAACACAACACAAATATATGATCAAAATATATTTAATATAGTATTTAATAAAACTAATTTGATGTTGTAGGTATTGTTAATTTTTTATAAACTAATCAAAAGCAACATATTATAATATCTACATCTACAACTATCTATAAAACAAATAGTGTTTTCACCCAAAATTTTGTTCCTTTGATTATTTTACGAAAACGCTTGAGTTTTTCAAAATTAACCCACGCCCCATGCTTGAAAAGAAAGAAGGGCTTGGATAAAAAAGATCGCATGCCCTCCTCCTTCCCGTCCCCATCCGGTCGCGGCACTGCGCCTCTCTTCCGTCCCCATCTTCCGTCCCCATCCGGACGCCCTCCCGTCCCCATCACGTCGCGCTCCAATTTCACCGTTACAACGCATGGGCACGTTGTTAGTGAATTTAAAAGTGTATTAGCAAAATGTCCGTGCGTTGCGGCGAACGACGACGAGGAGGGCAGTGAAAGGCGAAGGTCCAGGCGGCGGCGCGGGAGCTCCGAGCGACGACGGAGGAGAGGCACAAGCGCGACGGATCGGGACGAAAGAGGAGACGTAGGATATCTTTTTATCCAAGCCCTCCCTTTCTCTTTAGCATTGGGATTGCGGGTAAATTTTATAAACACTCTAGGGTTTTTTACAAAATAACGAGACGGACAAAAATTTTGATAAAAACACTACTTGCTTTATAGATATATATATATATAACTTTGAAAGAAAGGGTGTCTTCAACTTTATGTACCACTCGACCTTGATCAAGAAATAGTATCATATAGGCATTTAGTCTAAGTTAATTTAATTTCACCAAATTAAGTAAAAAATATAATGAAAATAGATATTGACTTATTGATACTTTAAACCGATTAGAAATTTGGTAAAAATTTAAAATATTTACGACTCGGATATTATTAGTTAGAAAAGCATATTAATAAATAGGATAAGTTGTATGTATATCGACGACGGCGCGCTAGCTCACACGTGCAGCGTGTGCTCAGCCGCCGCTCAGAGCACGGCAACGCAGGAGGCGCGTGAGTCAGGCTCGCCTGCTGGAGGTGAGGAAAGTGAGGCAACAATGGAACGAGAGGTTATACGGATCGGAAATTTTATAGATTTGGACGAAAAAACAATTTGATGATCAAAAAGTTATAGATTTTTAAGTAGTTAAGATAAGCTCTATCGTACGTATAACTAAGTTTTTTTAAAAAAATAGTCGTGCGGATTACGAGTTAATTTCGAAAAAACTCAAGGGATTTCCTGCATAATAACCAAGCAAAACAAAAATTGAATGGAAATACTACTTGATTTATAAATAGTTATAGATATAAATTATAGATTATAGATATAGATTATAGATTATAGCTAGTTATAGATTATAGATATAGATATAGATAATTCAACCAACAAACTTAGAATCTGGATTTAAGATCCGGAGTTGTGACGTGCCCCTCATGGACTCTTGTAATCCCACCGTACGTTACCCCACCACCACCGCCGCGTCTCGCGTCGCGCGCCGCCCACCGCGACGTAATTCGCGGGATCGATCACGCCGTTTCTCCGGCTGCGCGTGCACCCGCTCCGCTCCCGACCTCTCCCGCGCGCGCGGGCGCCGGCTCGGCTCGGCTTTCGCGATGCGCGAGGCTGCGCCCGCGCGAGTTGTGACTCCGTCGGACGACCGGTTGGGTTGGGATTCGTCACCCCAATTGGCCAACTCACCGTACGGGCGTTTCTGTTGGTAAACTAGGCAGGCCTTCCTATAGCCCATGGTGGCCCATAATAGCCCACAATGTTTTTTTATCAGGGTTCCGAATTGATAGCTAGTATTTTACATATGAGACGCGAGCATTTGTAGCGGCCAGGATATTTGGAAAAGGTCCACTTCAGGTTCCCTCAACTATGGGTTGAGTTTCACGTGTCCCTTAATCATAAAATAGGTAGAGCGTCCCCTAATTTCTAAAAACAGCAGCAATCGAGTTCCTTGAAAGTATTAATAGTGATTTTAGTTGTGGCATACGTGTCATGTTGATTCGGACTTTATCAAACATAACGCCTACGTACTCCAATCATGCTTTTTTAAAAAAAATATGGTGGGCCCAGTGAAACATTTAATCCCTTTCTTCCTCCTTGTCGACGAGAAATTCATCGTTTCGTGCGAAGGCATGGAAGATCTGCTTAACTCTAATACACGTCCTATCAATTGAGTTTAGGACATGTCAGTCAGTTTGATATACAACTAACAAGATAAACAAATCACATAATATAAGGAGTCGATCGGTGAATAAACCGATGTGATGTAGCGAGATCAGCCGATGTTGATAAGATTTTGAATAATTGGCTATGGAAAAAATATAGAATCAATCAGCTAAACATTATTATTATAAAGATGATAGAAAGAATTTGGTCAGTAAACCAATCGGCCAATACTAATACTGTGTAGTAGATGCTCAGGTCCAATGGTTACAACATATATCGGCTGGAGGTCCGATATAGATCTGATGTAGCCGATATATGTTAAAGCACTTATACATCAGCTAGAAAACCGATGCTAGCATGATACATACAAATAAATATAATGTCTGATCCGAGACAATATAAGGTTAAAGTTAACAAAACTAGGCCGATAGAAAATAGATTAATCACGCTATCATTGTAAATCGGCTGGATGTAATGTAAAGATAACTTATCGACCTACACTCCGATAAAACGTAGCATAAAACCTATTAGTTTAGCAAGACTTGGATTATCAGCAATAATCTAGAAGATCGGACCTAACCAAGACAATAAGAGATTAAGTCTGATAAAATAAACTAGATAAACTGGTAGATTTATACAAACATGGTGGATATATCTTGATCGACCTAAGAGGTCAAACCTAATCGATGCAGCCTTATACAATACAAAATATATCAGGTAAGCCGATAATCGATCGATTAGAATATCGAACTGAACCGAAAAAAGTCCTAGCTGATACAACTACCGGGTTAACAAGACTTACCCTCCCGTTGAAGTTCAAACTTAACCGATGCAGCCCCTCGTGAGAAGCATGTCCTCATTGAATTGAGGGTGGCGATGCACCGAAATTGATTATATTGATAAGTGAAGATGATTTACAAAGACCCCGGGTATACATATTTATATCCTCAGGTTGATACAAGTCCTGATCGGACACAACACATGTTTCTAAAGACAAAAAAAGATATCTTGATCAAACACTAGATAAAAATTTCTAAAGATAGAAAGCAAGTTACTAAATCCTACTTAATTAATAGATAGAACTAAACCATCATGCTATGGTCTTCATGATTCCTCTTTGAATTCAGCTTAATCTGGATAAATTTTCATCTACCAATCAATTTTTTTCCTTAACCGAATCTACTAAAGAACCATACCACAAATTTTGGTGTTAACACTCCTCTACCCCATCCCCTCCTCTCTCCTCTTTTCCTATTTCTCTTGACGAGGATCCTACGACGGAGGTGGTCTCGAGCTTGACATCGCAACCACTAGAAGACAGCAAAGTTGGTGGGTGATTGGCGAGGAGCTTTCAGATTCCGTCGTGACCATCGTGCCACTGTCTTCCTCTCCCAATGCACGTTCCCTTCTTGGGCATTGTCGTCATGGGCCCTGTCGCGTTAGCGGTTGGTTGGTCACTTGGCTTGGCCCTACCAGCATCTTGGCGGCGGCAACACCGCCTTCGTCGTGCACCTAGCGTCTCCGCATGTCGCCGTTGTCAACAAGTCCAGTGTTGAGGGTCTTTGGTCCATGTTGTGTGCTCCATGAGACCAGCAAGCACGAGTTGAGAAACACTGCTAGCAGATCCAACATTGGAAAGGCCAATGACCACGGCAACAACGACGACCACATTGCTGCACCGACAGAATCCTCGTGTGCCTAGCGGCATATTGCCCTGTCATTGGGATGTCGCTTGTGCACGCCCAGTAGCTAGACGTCGATGAGAGCAGGCAAGGATCCCTTCTCAACCGCCATCCTCCTTTCGCCTCGGCCAGCTCTGCTGTGTGTTTGGGTACAGGATGGCAAGACGAGCTCATCCCTCAATGGCCTTAGGGATGACCGGCCTAGCTCCAAATTGGCAGCCGGATTGCCTTGCTTATCTCCAAATCTAGCTGCGCAAGCATTGGATAGCCGGTGACGACGATGACCATGTGCGGGAGGGTGAAGTGTCAATAGGGTCCTCGTTGCTTGATGTGGGTAGGAGGGCGAATCGGTGATTGGGTCCTCGCTGCCTTGTCATTTAGTATATCCTCTATTTTCCTTCCTTCTCATGACCGACTTTTAGGCCCCACTCAATAACATAAGACAAAACCACTATCAAAACCCTAGGAGACGCAAATGAAATGTATTAATAATTGAGGGACATGTATACCCGGTTTTGAGTTCAGGGATGCTAATCAAACTCGACTCAACATAGTTGAGGGATATACTATGGACTATTTCAAGGATATTTTGCAATTGGGCCCTACCTTAGGCCGTTTTGTTGGACCAACTTTATATGCTTGCGCGGTACTTTGTCTTTATTAGACTAACAAGGATGGTTTACTACAACTTGACAAATCCACAACGCAGATGATTAATCGATCACATAATCGTACGAAGCTCGCAATTAGCCTTTAACACTAGCTAATAAGTACCATTAGTACACGGAGCATAATTAACAACAAGCAATCAGTTACGTTCATCAAATTAATTAAACAACAGGCACACAAATTAAGCTCAGTTAGCACCAGCCGATCGATCCATCGCCCAATCACAATCAAACCACATCGATGTATGAGACATGCATGCATGCCCGATCGATCGCCCGGCCGTTCAGTGGCCGAGGACGACGAGGTCGTCGTCGTTGGAGAGGTCGGGGTCGAAGTAGTCCTCGTCGGGCGCGCCGGACGGCGGCGCGGTGGCCCTCATGCTGAACAGCCCCTCCTCCTCCGAGTTCTCCGGGTCGTGCACCGCGCCGACGCGGCACGGTCCCGTGGCGGCGCCCGGCTGGCACTTGGGCTTCCCGCGCCGCCGATCCCGAGCGACGCCTCCGCCGTCGCCGCCGCCACCGACTCCTCGGCCTCCACCACTGCCGGCCGCCGCGGCAGCAGCACCAACGCCAGCGCCAGCGCCGCCACCACCACCCACGTCCGCACGCTCGCCGCCATGCCTAGATAGCTATACCACCACCACCACCACTCGCCGTTCGATCGATGCGCGATTGTTAAGTTAGTCAAAATCTACGCGAGACGGCGAGATTATAAGGCTGCAACTCTGCATGGCGAAGGAAAATTTCTGGGTGGTCACCCTGGTTTTCAGGGGAGAAGCTAGCCAACGGGAGGTCGTCAGATCACTTCCCTGCATTGCTGCAGCTAATTTTAGTTTGAAAAAAAAATCGATTCTAGCTTCTAATCACGCTTTATTTAAAAAAGCTTCTAATCATAGTCTTAGGCAAAACAGGGAAGATTAACAATATGGAGTCATAGTTTTTTAATTATGGATATGTTTGGTAGAGTTTTAGCTCCAGCTCCATCACTACAGAAACTGAAAAAGTCCAGCCAAAACAATTTCAATCAACCCAAAAATAAAGTTAAACGGATCAAAGTGTTCTCATTAAATGAATGGAGTTGTATTTAGACGCTTCACAACTTTATTTCACATCTAACTTTTAAAGTTAAATTTAAAAGTTAAAATCCTATCAAACAAAATTCTCAGAATTTAGGTGAGAATCCGCATTGTTCGAAAGAGTTAGAGATTAATTCCGAGGAAAGCTACAGCTCCTTAACACCCCAAACAGACACTCAGTTTCATCGCTTAACCTGCTAATCATTTTATCAAGAAGAGAATATCAGAATCGGACAGAAAAGATAAGAGAGTGCAAACTCTGTGAAGCTAAGCCATCACCATTAAGATGCATGCTGGCATGGCCACGCATGTCGATCGTACCCGTACGGCTCTGCCTATCTGCAGCCTGCATATATATGCCGCCGGTCGCTGGTGTCATTTGGATCGCGGCTAACTGCACAATAAGTTGCGATGGCGATACAAAACCAAATACAACAACCTTTTATGTCCGGCAGTTGGCGCCACTTAACCATCAACCCAATGATTCTGGGCATGCATGACGCGTGATCCTAGTAGTATGGTTTAATTTCCAATCTATATATGTACGTATAACATGACGTCCAATGAGTTGTCGCACACAATATTATCTCGTTGTCAGATTGATCAAGAAGATAATACTGATGGTGATGTGACGCTTGTGGATTTGATGGAAAATCTCGGTTAATGCGAAGTGAGCGATCTGCAGTCGATCAAATTTGATTTGACACGGATTGATTGCAGAGATGAACACTGGCTGATTACTTGACTTAATTAGTATTTGTGTTGAGTTAATTGTGACTGCTTTTTTTAAGGAAGAAGAAGAAGAAGAAGAATTAAGCCATGCATGCGATGATGTTTGACAAATTGAAGCTCTCTTGTCAGTTGTCACATGCATGAAGGAGAGGAGAGCTTTGCGTGTGGCGATATCTATGATCTGGCCTGTTGGTCATCTGGGTCAGTGTTGTTGGATGGATGGCCCATGAGCATCTGTATCCTTTATTACAGGAAATCATATATATAGTACCATATGGCACGGACACAGAGAAATCACATCCGTGGTCTCTACTATGAACATACTGTAGATAGGAGTACATTGGATTTATTCAGTTAGGGCGTCCGCAATGGTGCTGAGTCAGCTAGCTATTTGAGTGTACACATCAGCTTGTATCCTATGTGGAGGAAAGAGAAGATGCAAAAAATATTCGAGCCGGCGACTTGCTCGTCGCTCAGCTCGCACGCGCGACGATGCGCCAAATCGCCAGCTTCCTCGCCAGCTGCTAGCTATTCTTCTAGCGTTTTCAGATCCACTGCGCGCATCCCTCTCCTCCCCCGTCCCCTGCGCGGGAATCCATTTTCTCCCTCGCGTTACTGCGCGCGAAAATCTGTCCAGCGCGCGAAAATCCCTCCACAATCCAGCTTCTCCCGCCCTTTTCTTCCGATTTAGTTCTGGAGGCATCAAGGTCTGTTCCTCTTCTTTTCCGTCATATCTTCCCATCTATCTTATTTCACAATCCAGCTCCTGTGCTTGACTCTTTCGATTCAGTTCCTACCCGCGAGATCCGTCGCTCCTGGTGATGAGCCGCCGGAAGCGAGAGATGGCCCCGCCACCACGAGATGGGATCCGCGGGATCCGCCCTGCTTCGCATGTTCCCGCACTTCTTGGTGGTGGTTCATCTATTCCAAATATAGGAGGTCCATCGGTAATCGAGTTCTCTCTTGGTTTAAAACCTTTAGCTAGATACATAGCAGTAAGCTAGGAAAAAATCAATGAAGTCACTCCCGCTACTTATTGATTTTTTAGATATTTAGTTGAAGTTTATCTTGATTTCTTGATAAGGTGTTTGTCTGAACTAATGGCCGAATGGCATGACTTTGCAGCATGGTGGCCTGGATCTTTGCCACAAGCCACATCTTCAGCGCCACATCCACAAATTGGTAAGTTTTATTTTTTTCTATGTAATTTTTTGATGCACTAGTTGTCATATAATTTTGTTCGTAAAATAGTTAGTTCACTAGCTATATTAGTTTTATTAGAATTAATGTTCGAAAACAGTTAGTTCACTAGCTATATTAGTTTCATTAGAACTAACGATATGGGTTGCTTGATTTTCCAGTGGTATGGATTACTATCCATCTGGTGGTTTTATGAGCATTTTACAATCTGGACAACCTTTCTTTCCTCATGTTTCGGCACCATGGGCACCTATGGGAAAGGAATCTCAAGTGGCACCACCAAAAATGACTCAGAAACCAAAATTCTAAAAAGAGATCGAAGGCAAAACCACCATCAACTTAGATGATGGAAACGATGGCAGGATGCAAAGCGCCTTGTATTTGATCCGGATGAGGATGTGAGGCTAGTAAGTAAAATTGTATCACTCACTTTCTTTTTGTAGCTACACAAATATATGAACCTACAACTAATCATGTATCCTAAATTCAGGTTAGTGCATGGCTGATCCACTCAAATGACCCAATCAGTGGGAATTGCAAGAAAAATGAGAAGTATTGGGGTGATGTACATGGACACTACAATAAGACTACACCTACAAACCGAAAAGAGAGGTAAAACATCTCAAAGATCATTGGACAAAAATTAAGAAATGGGTGGCATTTTTCTCGTGGAAGTTGGAAGAAGGCTACCTCAATTTATCTTAGTGGATATTCGGATGAGCGGCTAAAAGACATGGCTAAGCGGTTTTATTTGGATGACTATAAGGAAGGACCATTCACAGTTGAACACTGCTGGAAGATTCTTCGTGATGAACCCAAGTGGCATGCAGTTTTGGAAGAACTTGAAAACCCAAATAAAAGGAGTTTGGATGGTGCAGATGAGGCAATTGACACCTCAAGTACACCAGAAGTTGTAGGGAAATTGGAACGTCCAATGGGGACACATCAAGCTAAGAAAAAACGCAATGGTAAAGGTAGAGTCAGCGATGATGATGTTAGTTTAGATGAAGACTTGAAGAAATTCATTGACATTCAAGCTGCAACAAAAAAAACAGGAAGATTTCGTAGAGGCACAAGAACGCATTTCGAAAAGAAGTTTCGGCATGCAAAGCTTAACAGGGAGGCCTTCTTGGAATCGTATCAAAAACTCTTATGTATGGACACTAGGGAGATGACAGAGGATATTAGAGTGAGCATGTCCTTGCCCGAGGATGCTAAGGGAGAAATTGGCCGGTAACAGTGACTAAGGTACTTTGTTTACTGCTATTTCAACCAGTCAACATGTATAAATGCATTGCTAAATTTAGTCGGTCAACAGCATGTACCAATGTTTTGTGAATTATCATGCAGTACCACTAATTACATGACCAGTTTGGTGTAGTAGTCAAAACACATTTGTCCTTTGTGCGTGTGTATATATACATGACCAGTATAGTGCATATATGCACAGCCCAAACTCTCCGGCCTCATACCCCTTTCTAAACTTGTCTCCAAACATGTCGGATCGATCAGGGGATTACGTAGACGCCTTAGAACAGGTTCTCGGTGAGCAACAAGCCCTAGACTCTCTTTCTAGCCGGATTTTTAGGAAGATTAAGGCAAAGATGGTGGGTAGTTCATCTAGGCGTCGAACCAGAAAGTACATCAACAGGGATCGTGAAGGTGCTTATCAGCGACTTGTGGCTGATTACTTTGCAGAAGAGCCTCTATATTCTGATGCCATGTTTCGTAGAAGATTTCGGATGAGAAGGCATGTTTTTGTACGCATTGTGAATGCCACAGGCGATTGGTCTCCCTATTTCACTCAAAGGGTAGACGTACTAAGCGCCGGGGCTTTCACCATGCAAAAGTGCACGCGAGCAATCCGTATGCTTGCATATGGGACTGCAGGTGACATGCTTGATGAGTACTTAAAGGTTCTTGAGAGCACGCCCTTGAGTGCTTGGAAAAATTTGCGCTAGGGGTGGTTGAAGTTTTCGGCTCAGTACCTACGACGCCCTGCAACAAGACATGGAGCGTCGCTCCAAGTTGGAGAGTCTCGTGGATTCCCTGGAATGTTGGGTAGTATTGATGCATGCATTGGCGATGGGAAAATTGTCCAACGGCATGGAAGGGGCAATATACCACTGGTCGCTATGGATTCCCAACCATGATCCTTGAAGCGGTAGCTTCACATGACCTCCATATTTGGCATGCATTCTTTGGTGTTCTTGGGTCTAATAATGACATCAACGTGCTCAATCAGTCCCCTTTGTTTCTTGAGGCGATAAAGGGTGAAGCTCCTCGGGTTCGGTTCTTGTCAATGGTAGGCAATACAACACGGTTATTACCTAGCCGATGGAATTTACCCGGAATGGGCAGCCTTTGTGAAGTCTATAAATTCACCTCAACTAGACAAGCACAAGGTGTATGCGGCGAACAAGAAGGTGCAAGGAAAGATGTGGAGCGTGCTTTTGGTGTTCAAAGCTCGCTTCAACATTGTGCGTCGTCCAAGCACGATCTTGGAGCACAAGGATTATTGGACTGATCATGAAAGCTTGTGTTATTCTCCACAACATGATAGTGGAAGATGAGGGAGAAATGGCGGAGGAGTCTATTGATCGCAATGCGGTTCTGGAGAATCAATTGTTCTTCCTCTGAAGTGCAAAAGGCCACAAACAGTAACCCATGCTTCAATGATGTTCGACGCAGAAATTCGCTATCCGTGCTCACTCGTCCACACTCAACTTAAAGAGGATTTAATTGAGCACATTTGGCGCGTTTTGGCCATAGGGCTCCCCACTAGTAAATGTTTTTATAATAACCTCATGTAAGATTTGTCGTGGATTTCTTTTTCTTACTGCACCGTTAATTATATTGAGTAGTGACATATTCTTGTTTTCGTTTTTTCGAACCATTGGTATGAGGTTGATTGGCATTTCTAGCAGGCTATCATGGAGGTTGACTTTTGGCTTTTGGTGCTTCTTCCTCAACGATGCGATTAGTTATTCGGTTTGCTTTTGTGGCCTAAAATAAACATGTATGGCTGGAGTCATGGTTATCAATTAGTGCATTATGTAGTGACGTATGGACGTTCTATTTTATTTCCATGTTTAAAACCTTTGGTTGTACTAGTTGCTTATCTTTAGTTGATCATGTAATGAAATGGCTTGACTCATGTTTATCGGTTCATCATGTAGTAACATATGGACATTTTATTTTATTGTTGTGTTCAAAAGTTTGTCCATGTTGTCATGGTTGCTACCGATTGGTTATATTGAGATGACACGTTTCTTCAAATTATATGTTGTGCTATTCTTCACATAGTTAGGCACAAAGATAATGTTCACAGCGGATCCGTTCTCCCTCTGTGCATGAAAGTACTAAAAATAACAAATAGCTAGCACTATGTAGATAGTTGTATGGACTGCTAGCTATTTGGTGCTGAGGTGGATGGCTCCTAGCTAGCAATTAGCTAGGACTGTTGCGGATGACCTTAGGACTTCTAGAACATTAAAGATTCAATCGAAGCATGTGCCATGAAATAGTATGTAGTACTCACATTTGTATATGAAAAAAGAATTAAGTGAACTGAACACTTAGGCTGCGATCGTGAGTATATACTCAATTCATTATTCTTCTGTTTAAACTGTTAAATGATACGTTGTGTGTAAAAAATTTTTATATAAAAATTGTTTAAAAAATTTAATAAATTTATTTATTAATTTTTTATATATTAATACTTAATTAATTATATGCTAATTATATTTTTTTACATACGACTAATCAGTCACACAAAAATCACTTGCGAACACGCTTTTAATTTTCATGAATATGTTACAACTGTTTAATGATTGATTAGTCTATTTTATTTAGGGAGATTAGTCATTTTTTATGTTTGGCTTTATGTTCAATTTGGTTGCTGAAGTTCTGTTATGTTCGAATGACATGTGCTTTCATTTTGTCGAGTGGCCTAATATAGTCCTTTGACCAATATTTTCGTAATCTCATGGATCATGGGAAAGTAAGATGTTTGGTGGGACATAGCATCCACATGTATGACGTTTTGTTTGGATCTAAGGACTATATAAAAGGACTATATATACTGATAGGCCATAAAACAAATTTTGATAAATGTATAGATAAAATGTTATGCCAATGACCAAGTTGACGTTGGAGCAAAACTTTAGCAGGGCCTTAAAAAATTTCAACAAAGATTTAGTAAAACTAGACCCAGTTGGATCCTCAAGGCTACTGCAAATATCTCTTGAATATTATATTTTTTTAAAAAATAAAACTAGTAAGAAAGCTCATGCATATGCACGAATATCTTATTTATTTAGTGCTACTTAAAATTTTATTACTATAAACATATAAATGAGGAATGCAAGACTTTTTTAAACTATTCTGTTGATTCTATTCTAAATCCGTTATCTTTTATCAGTAATATTTTTGGGATTGCTTTGAATGTTGGTAATGATTTTTTTCTAATTATTTCTGTAGCATATCAACTGTAAACTAAAATTACTTAAAACCGTGAGATCTTGACTTTGTAATAAAATATTTTTTCACAACAATGAAGTTGGTTCCTTTAAAATTATCGCTCCTGCTATATGTGTTCTTTGTTTTATTGGAAAACATGGCTAATATGATTGTTTCATCTCATTAAAGGCATAATTAATTTATTTCTAATTATCATTCGTGAATGTATATAGCTGTACACGGAATGGATATAAATTACATTGAGTTAGGCATAAAAATGCAAAAATTAATACAAGACATCGTAGATTTATTGCATTTTTTTCAGGACGCTCTAAAAACATGTCTTTACTGTGCGGGCTACCTTTAATTTACATTTATGTAAAGTTCATGAGCTCCATACTACCATGCATGCCAAATATATCACTTTGCAAAGGCCAATTAACATCGCTAATTTTCGCGTCATCTAACAAAGCGAGAGCGATCATGCTCCCCTCGATGCAACCTTGAAAGCCATCTCATTCAGTTACACACGTCAGTGTAGCAGCACTGTACCGTACACGCAGCCACTCTACTGTACACTGTACACCGTACACTCACCTCGCCTCGCCTCGCCGCCTCTGTATTTAATGGCGACAAGCCACGCCTCCCATCACCACCGCGCCGCACGGGAGCACGTTACACCCACACTACACACTCCCCGCACCTTAGAGTGCTCGATGATGTCGTCGACGGCGGCGGCGCTCGCGGCGGCGCTTCTTGTTCTGGCCGCGTTCGGCGGCGTGGAGGCCCGCGAGGCGTGGTTGTTGCCTGCGGCGAAGAAGGTGGCGGCGGCGAAGGAGGCGAAGGTGCCGGCGGTGATCGTGTTCGGGGACTCGACGGTGGACACTGGGAACAACAACGTGGTCGCGACGATGCTGAAGAGCAATTTCCCGCCGTACGGAAGGGACCTGGGCGCCGCCACGGGGCGGTTCTGCAACGGGCGGCTGCCGCCGGACTTCATCTCGGAGGCGCTCGGCCTGCCGCCGCTCGTGCCGGCCTACCTTGACCCGGCCTACGGCATCGCCGACTTCGCCCGCGGCGTCTGCTTCGCCTCCGCCGGCACCGGCCTCGACAACGCCACCGCCGGCGTCCTGGTACGCCCTAGCGCACATTGCAACCTAATCTTCTTCCCAACCTACTCACAGTCTCACTCGCAATTACTAGTACTAAACTGTAAAATAATCTTACGCTAATTACGCGGTTTTCACCGAGCTATGAGAGCTGAGCATATGTGTTAATTCCTTTCACGGTGGAAATTTTTACCCATTTTTCTTACTCCATTAAATTTTCTAATTATCTTACCGTTAGAGTTTGGTCATGTGACCACCGCTAGTACGGTCCCTAAGGACAAGTTCCACGTTTTCCTATTTTCAAACTGCCAGTTGTATTTCATAAATATTTGATACGAAATCCGCTTTTTAGTTAAGATTTGACCACAGTATGAGATTTTGAATGAAATTTAGCCAAAATTAACATAGCCTCGCTGAATTTCGATTTTGATCGAGTTCTAGTCGGTGAAAAGGTGGGGGCAGTGTTCGTTGCGCTCGATTGCGCTAGTACTCTTCTAGTACTGTGATCCAGGCATAGTGGGGGCATAATTCATCATCGGTGCCCCATCCAATTGAAGCACAAAAGACACAAGAATAGAGACGTATCATCCAAGAGACATGGCCTTAATTATTTCTTATTGCTCCTAAGAAATTGGGAGTGCTCACCTCAAGAGAACATACTAGTAACTATCATCTCACATCGCATCAAATTATTAAAAAAATATGTAATGTAAATCACGTGTGTATATATACATATAGTAAAAATATAAAAAGTGTGATAGAATATAAAAATATATTTATGAGATATGTACAAATTTTAAACACGTTCATTTTTCATCATGATATAGTTTAAGTTTTCACTCCACACGTGACTTTCACTGAATTTCCCAATTATCAGTGAGAAAACAAAATCTCAAATCAACGTGTCTGCACTTCTGCGAACGGGGACATATGTACTGTCATCTCGATATGGTCTTTTTGGAGGCACATCTGACAACGGCAAAAGCTTGCAGCCATGGAGTTTTGTTGCGGCGTGCCGAGATGACAAGGAAAGCAATCAGATACTCAATGTAGTAGCAGAAGAGATCCCGTGAGCTATGTGCAGTAGTGTTCCCTATGGCAACAAGCCAACAACCAGTCAAAACTGTTTTGCTCTTTTTACTATGGTTGTCAGCAGGGTTTTTCTCATTGTTTTGAGAGGTTATCACTACCCAAAATAAAACGGTTATCATGAAAACCACATGATTACCATGATATATATTATGGTTTGAAAACCTAAAACCGTTACCGAATACGGTAACTGTGATAACCACATGAGAAAATAGCACGGGAGATGAGTAGGAAGTATAGCGCCACCAAAGAGTCTGAACTGTCTGTGCAGTTTGATTCAGGGTTTATTACCTTCCTGTTTCAAAAGTGAAAAGTCCTTCCACCGGCTTGCCCCAAACCGAACAAAAACTGGTAAAAACTGATATAACTTTTGTTCAAATCCATACGAAAACCAGGTAAAACCTATTGGCTTTTATAAACTAATCGACGGCGGTTCAAAAACCGATCGTTTTTGTTAACCTGGTGTGGCTCCTGCAGTTCATGAATTGAAGGCAGTATAACTTGACTTGTTCAAATAATGGGCTCATTTAGATTGGAGCCAATTTTTTCCCTACCGATTTTTAATGACTTTAATAGAAGCACATAAAAAACGAGATTTGAAGAGAGAAACGTTCCTCTAAATATTTATTTTAAAAAAATTATATCAAGTGCATCTCAATAGAACCACATTAATGTTTGGTTTAATACCAATCTTTACGCACAATAGTACCAACTGTATCTACTAAATTTGGTAGCGCTCAACTTACCAAGGTTTTAGGACTATCAAAATATTGGTAGTGTAAAAAATTGGCTCTAATTTGGACTAGCCCAATGTTAAATGTAAACCTGATTAGATGGTGCAAATTACTGTCTGGTGGTTGTTGATTCAGGATTAGGCATGGGATTTGCTACAAATTAGTGTTCAGCGAAGTGGCACCTTCCGGTGCCAAACTGTAGAGGCATTAAAACCTTCTGCATTTAGTGCTCGGAGTCGCTGTATGTGCACATGCTTTGCTAAGACACTGGGCTACAATTCTTCAGGAACTCTGGTGTTCTTGAGATTTATTCAAACGGTTGGGTTCAAAAACAGGTAGCAAGATCACTGTGTTCTTCCCTGTTCGTGCTCAGCTTCCTGCTCTATAGCAGCTCATGTTCAGTGCATATGAATTATGTGGTACAGTTTTTCATTAGAAATCTTCCATTAATCACTTTTGTGTGCCATCACATTTCTCAACCTAGTGACTAGTACCTTTTGTTTGAATGTGCATCCTTTTATCTTCTCACCTTTTCCCCTTTTCATGTCCTTCAACTGTCAATATTCATGTGCCTCCCAAAAGAATTGTTCATATGTTCAAGAGACACACATTTATGCTAGGTACAATAGCTAAGCTGTGGACAGTTGTTGGCTGATCTAGCAAAGCTAGTTCTTTATTTAATAATGGAAATTTATCTCGATCTTTACTTCAAATAAACTGTAGCCATCCAATTATTATAGAGTTTGCAGATCGAACGACTATTATTTACAAATCACAGCTTAATAGATGACAAGAAAATTAATCGAAACACCCGCCTAAAAATAAAAATAACAAATAGAAATAACCAAAGAGGCTGAATCTCAGCATCTACGACTAGTACTCAGAAGGACTGGCATCACCACTGTTCTGTGTTCAGACTTCAGAGATCAGGGCTTCTAGAATCTTTCATTCACCGACCTCATTTGCCATTTGGATTCAAGATCTTCTCTGAATAAAGTTGCACGAGGTCTCATCCTGAATCGCATTGTACTTTCTTTATTTGTAATTTTATGACATTGTTGATTTTAAAAATTATAAAAGTTATAAGATTTACCCATTTGTCTTAGTGAAAAAACATGTACATATTTTATTAATAAAAATATTTTATTAATAAAAATATTTTAAGCATATATTTTTTATATTTATTAATAAAAATATTTTAAGCATATATTTTTATATTTACATAATATTTTTTAAAAATAAGACAAATGATCGTATTTTCAAAATTACAAGACACCTCTGACCACTGCATGGCTGAGCGATCAAATATTTTATATCTTGATATTCAATATAGATCTAGGTTGAGTTGATTTCCATTATGGAATAAATAACCTCTGACCTCTGCATAAGGAATAACACAACCTACAACAAACATTATTGCATTAGATATAACTAAAATTCACAAAAAAAATAAGATGACTATAATCATTATTACATTTCATTCCAAGATGTTACTGCCCTGAATTCTGAACAGTGGCATGACAAGTGAACACATCCTCTGTCTCTGTTTGAAGGCAGTGATCCCGCTGTGGAAGGAGGTGGAGTACTTCAAGGAGTACCAGCGTCGTCTCCGGCGGCACGCCGGGCGCGCGGCGGCGCGGGGATCGTCCGCGACGCGCTCTACGTCGTCAGCATCGGCACCAACGACTTCCTGGAGAACTACTTCCTCTTCGTCACGGGAGGTTCAAGCAGTTCACCGTCGGCGAGTTCGAGGACTTCCTCGTTGCGCAGGCGGCGGAGTTCCTCACCGCCGTCTACCGCCTCGGCGCGCGGCGTGTCGCCTTCGCCGGGCTCAGCGCCCTCGGCTGCCTGCCGCTGGAGCGGACGCTCAACGTCCTCCGCGGCGGCTGCATCGAGGAGTACAATCAGGTGGCCAGGGACTACAACGTCAAGCTGAACGCCATGATCGGCGAGCTCCAGAGCTCGCTTCCCGGCCTCAAGATCGCCTACGTCCCGGTCTACGAGGACATGCTCAATCTCATCAACAATCCTTCCACACTAGGTGAGGCTATATATATGGCGCTGTTTTTTTCAGCTTCTTCACCGGACTATTGCAGTAGATTATTTACTTCACGCTTTTAAAAATACGATTTCGTTAAGAACTTTCTTTGATTGCATTGCTTCTTAGGCTGTGTTCTTTCCAAAGAGTTGGAAACCCTTTCCCCTTACAAGATGAATTAGCACATGATTAATTAAATATTAGTTACAAATCTTGAACAATGAATTAATGTGTTTTCTAAAATAAATTTTAATTCTTTTGTAAAATACTATTTAACAGTTCGAAAAACGTGTGTGCGAAATACGAGAGAGAAGTTAGAAAATAGAAGAAAAGAACACACCCTTAGAACACTTATTCTATCTATTTATTAAGTTTATTTCTCGAAACATTTTAATTTATATGTATAATCAAATAGATAATTCACGAAAATAATCCTATAAATAATCTGAAAAAAGCTCATACCGTTGCATGTACGACAAAGTACAGTTAATTTCCACGTGAACAGCTCACTGAATTCAGCTTAAGAATGGTGTTCAATATGACAAAGTTTCTCAACTGTGATGCAAATGGCAGGGCTGGAGAACGTAGAGCAGGGCTGCTGCGCGACGGGGATGTTCGAGATGAGCTATCTCTGCAACGAGAAGAACCCCCTGACATGCCCCGATGCCGACAAGTATTTCTTCTGGGACTCCTTCCATCCGACAGAGAAGGTGAACCGGTTCTTCGCCAATTCAACTCTGCAGATCTGCTTAAGGGAGCTCCTCTCATGAATGCACAATATCACATATCCAATTTGGATGTGCCAAATATTCAGACATTCAGATCAAATGTACTATGGTCTCTGTGTCGATGACCGCCATCGCAGATAGGTTTCGTCGAGGACGATCTAACTTGTATTCTTTGGGTGGTTTTAATTAAAGAGAAGGGGATAAAAAATTACACATTTGAGGTACATTTGGTCCATTGTTCATGCCATTCAGTTCAGATACTTGCCATGCAAAGCACAAACAGAGGTCTTGAGTACCAAGGCATACGCAATGTAGGTATACTCGTAGTTACAGCAGCAGCATGTGTATTTATCTTAATCAGAGATTAATTCAGCATACATGTATAATTAATACTACTCCAGTATATAGGTATGGTGAATATTGATTCGAATTAATCAAGCATGCACCGGTATGGACAAGTTGTTGGTGATGCAGCCCATCCTGAAGATCTTGGCGAAGGAGCTCCAGAGCCTGAGCTCCTGGTGCGCCATGATCGGCATCCCCTCCTTGACGCAGTGGTCGTACTTCTCCAGCATCGACACGATGTAGCTGAACTCCGGCCGCCTCGCCGGGTTTGCCGACCAGCACCTCTTGATCAGATTGTTCAGCACCGGCGAACACGAGCTCGACAGCGGCGGCCGCAGGTTCTGCTCACAACAAACATCACAGGAACAAGAAATAATTATCAGCAATCCTGATGAAAACCAAGAAGAGGTTGATAGTGATTATGAGCTAGATAAGTGATTTGACGGTCCAAAGAGGTACCACATCGAAGGTATCATATTTTTTAAAATTTGGTACCTCTTGTAGATACATATGAGGTATGAAATTTTGTACTAAATTTTGGTAACTCTTAAAAACAGTAAAATTTCTTGTAAAATTTGATACCTCTTAATACTATAAGGTAAAAAAAGATTGCGGTAACTCTCAAAAGGACCGTAAAATTCCTCTTATAAAATAGGATGGCGGCCGCCATGGATGACCTTTTCGGAGGCGGCGTAGGCGGCCTGGACGGGGTCATGCCCTGGAAGGGGAGGAGGCAGGTGGTGAGCTCCCAGAGGACGATGCCGAAGCTGTAGACGTCGACCTTGCGGGTGTAGGGCTTCTCCTTGGTCATCTCCGGCGCCATCCAGCGGTAGGTGCCCTTGTTGCCCTTGGTGGCCTGGCACGTCGTCTCCAGGCATGAGGTGCCGAAGTCGGCGACCTTGACGCGCATCTCGTCGTTGAGGAGGAGGTTCTGCGACTTGAGGTCTCGGTGGATCACCCCCTGCGCGTGTAGGTACTCCATCCCCGCGAGATGTCCAGCGCCAGCTTCAGGATCGTCTCCGACGACAGCGAGTACGGATCCTTCTTGTTCAGGTACATCCTCAGCGTCCCCTGCGACATGTACTCCGTGATGATGCAGTACACCGGCGGCTTCTTGCACGCCGCGATGAACTGCTCGCCACCGGACGAACACTTAGGGTGTAAGACAAGAAAGCTTTATTCGCGCCGTCGCCGGAGGAGAAAGGAGATGGATAGAAGGTTAGCTAGTGACCTGGACGATGTTGGGGTGGTAGAGGCGGGAGAGGAAGGCGACCTCGGAGTTGAACTGGTCCTCGAGGACGGCGCGGCGGGCCTCGTCGCGCTCCGGGATGCGGACCATCTTGACGGCGACGGCGCGCTGCTTGTAGATGCCGCGGTAGATGCGGCTGTTGGCGCCGGAGGCGAACTTGTTGCCGATGAAGAGGTGGGACAGGTCGGCCATCCACTCCTCCGCCGCCCGCTGTCCCGGCTCGACGACCCGCCCTCGCCGGAGGGGCCCATGGCCGTGTCCAGCAGCATCGACCACGACTCCATGCTGTCCCACCGCTTCTTCTCCATGTCGTCCGCGTCCGGCGGCCACGGGTGCTTCCCCGACGTGGACGGCGACCCCACGAACAGGCTCGACGCGAACGGCAGCGACGGCCGCCTCGGCGACGCCGACGCCGCTGCCGCCGCCGCCTGGTTCGTCTCCCCGCCCGGCCGCGGCAGCCGGAAGCAAGAAAGCATGGAGCTAGAAGCTACCCGCTCTCTCGATCGACACCGATCAAGAATCGAGGCACAGCATGCCACCAGCCGCCGGACGGCGGCACCCTCGTCGACGGCGCAGCGGCACGCCGGCGGCCACTCGCCGCGCCACGCGCATTGCTCACTGGACCACCGTGCCGGAATCAATCTCACCCACCCAACCAACCAATCGATCGACACCTCCTCCTCGATCCAAAGCAAAGTATATCCACGCCGACACGAACTTAATTACGAGCAATCCAAAAGCAAGCTCAGATCCCCATCCCTACCCTACCCTACCAAATCCACCATGGATGCCACTCACCTGTCAGCTCCGCTAGCTGCTGCTTTCTTGGCAAGAAAGCGCAAAAGCACACAGCTAGCCAGCGGCAAGAAAGGAGATGCTTCGTAGTGTTGAGAAGCAAGCTGAAACGACGACGACGACGACGACGGCGACGACGCTGGTGTTAGCTGTTGACTCTAGAGATAAGCTAGAAAAAGGATTAAAGTTGCAGTATGCTCAAGGATGTCTCGTGAAGATGCAGTTCAGAAAAGGGCATGCATGCATCCATCCGCCGGGCAGGCAGGGCATCGCCTTTATTTTTCTTCCAGCAGCTATACATACATGCATCCACATTGATGCTCACTCATCATCATCTCCCTCTCGATTATCAGTTTATCACCCATCGATTCCAATATTTTCCAGCTCGTGTAATTAAGGATCCGTGCACGAGATTAATTACTTATATCTCTCACGAAAAAGTGCAGAAAATTGTAGCTGTAAAAGAGAGAGAGCTAGGAAGGGAAAAAGGCTCATTTGACATGACATGACTTGAAGTGAGAAGGATAATTAAGGGGAGGAAATTGCATTAGGAAATTAATTAAAGGTGGCGTTTGAAAGGAACATTTTACACTAGGAAAGCGCATTAGTGGCTGTATGTGGGAGGGAGACGTGGATTAGTGGTTTACGCTTTGAGGTACATGGAGGCGTTTTTTGTGGCTACTAGTACGAACGACCCGCCGCCGGTTGTATGACATCAGCAGATGCGTCATTTCTCCCCGGCCGGAAAGCAAAGAAAAAAAAAGAGTGGTTATTGGAAAATTCGGGAGCCATTATTGTTAGGCCCATTATGAGGCCTAGATTCATGGGCCGTCAGGCCGGTGTTTCGGCTAATTCATACCAACCTTATTGTGATGAGTAATGGGTTATCCACATTTTCATTTACTCCTGTCCAGGAATATAGGGTATTTTGCCCACTTGTATGTCCAGGAATATAAGGGAGTTTCGTTTACCCGAGGGACAGGAGAGCAATCGGTGCCAGCCATTATAAATCAAGTGCCCACCGGTTCCCATCATGATAAAAAAATACAGAGAATGTATGTCACGTTCAAAATTTAGCTAGTTTTAACTATTTTGTATATAATTTCATGTTTAGAAATCACGTCAGAATACACAAATAAAAAATTAATATATAGATCCAAACATAAATAAAGCGTACATACTTAAAAAAGACACTTAGTCCTCACACTGAAAAGGAAAGCAAACAAAAACTTAGCTGGGATATAACCTTGGCCCTATAATTTTATTTTCAATACATAAGCATTAAACTTCTCAAAAGATAGAATATAACAAGGCTAAGTACAACTATCGTACTCAGCAAACCACACTAATAATGCAGATGTGTAAGGAGAGACAAGGGAGATTTATGGCTATTTGCATAAAAGCAGTTTTAAACATTTATAGTTAAAAACAGCAAAACAGTTGATTAATTAAGGCAAGATTAATTTTCACTAAACAACGCTAGACCATATTGAACAGACCAAACCAAACCACATGAACTACATTAGTTCATTAAGTCAAGTTAATTAATAGAGTGAGACTAATCATGATGAAAATGGTCGATCGTCCATAACCTGTGGGCATGACTATGCAAATAGTTTTATTTCGGTCATAGGCGCACAACTATATCCACACAACACAATCCATCATCATGTTACCTTGCCAGACCAGACAAGTCACCATGCGAGTGCTTGTGACAAGACCCTTCGTATAACTCTCCCCGACCAAGCACATCACACTACAAGTTTCACCCCAACCCAAAACCAAGGTGGACAACTACTCCTTGTGCCATGGTGAATCCGGTAGTCGATCAACCCTTAAAGTCGGAACCGACCCAACTCCATCATGCCCACCCTCGTCTATGTACGTCAGAAAGGAAAAGCTATACTATAAGTCCAGTAGTGGTCCACACTTGCTTATGGTAAGTACGGTAAGTCTTCTAAGCTTTTCCGTGAACCGATCCTTAATTTTCATGGATGCGACAATCAAAACCAAGCATCCACATCTCACCATTAAGCAATATTTTGGTTGAATAGTTATGACAAAACAACATGGAAGCGTCTCGAGCTCACACCTCGTTCAGATAATAAGTGTAAATAATGTGATTATTCCATCAAGTGAGCTAGTGGTAATTAAACATGGCTAAGTATATCATAATTCTACCTAGGTCAACACAAGTGACACAAGCTACTTAAATTATCACTCAAGTTATCAAGGAATGAATATCAAGTAAACCGGTCACAAGTAAGCAGATAGATAATCTCTTTTCCCATGTATTTAGCAAACATGCAATTTATTTGCAAACGGTAAAATATTTATAAATTAGGTTCAACATACTCAAGGAAAAATGTGTGACTTTTCTTACTTCTTTGATTAATCTTCCAAACTCTTTTATCACGATCATGAACTTCTGAAACGACGGATTCTACACGTTAGCAATGCAAAATAAGGAAAATACTAATAAAAAAAATAAGTAAACAATACATAAAAGTAAACAAACATGTAGATCTCAATTTTAGATGATTTTTTCAAGTTGAATGGCTCAATTTAAAGTTCATATGAATTAGTTATGAATTCTAGAAGTTTTGAGCCATTTAAATCAATTTCTAAAATGAAAATTAATTTATTACAAAATTATTAATTATTTTCTAAAGGAAAATGAGGGTTATTGCGTCAGCATGGGCCACCGGTGCCGATAGGTGGGCCCTATGCATCAACGTCTCTAGGGGTCAGCCTAGCATGGACCAAGTCCATAGAGGCGGCCGAGTGCACCGTGGACCGAGACCACGGTGGTCCATGGTCAACCGATGGCCTAGATCGGGTGAGGCCGAGCAAACAACCGGGACGAGTAGGAGCGGGGCTTGCTTGCTGACTGGCCGGGGAGCAACGGCGTGGCGATAAGCGGTGAAGGTGACAGGAAGGGAGAGTGGAACTTACCATGGACGCAAATGGTGAAGGCGACGGTGCGCGAATCCCGTGACGGAGGGAGGTGGTAGCTGTTAGTGATATGCCCTAGAGGCAACATGGAGATGTTGGATATCATGGTCAATGTTTATGTATAAATGAATAAAGTGTTATTCACTTCCATGAAATAGACATCTTGTATTGATCAATAAGTACGTGACTTATTTATGAGACTCTTTATGCATGAATCTATTTTTAAATGATCCCTAATCACATGTCATATTTGGAACAAATATGACTCTAAGATCGACATGTTTATTGATTGATGATCATGTCTCATAGATCATGGGTATGGAGATACCAAATCAATAAACATGGACACATGTGTTAGAACACACATTGTTGGATAGACCCACCATGAGACACTACGGAATTAATGTGCCATTAGTTGGTCTCGGCTAGTGTTGGTACAAAGTCCTTAGACCTAAGATCATCATGGATTCCAACATGTGTAGTAGCCTACTTTGGGACTACCAAACGCTATTCCGTAAATGGCGGGTAGTTATAAAAGTAGTCTTCGGGTTTGCTATGAAACATGGAGTAGGATGTGAGTGATCAAGATGGAATTTGCCCTCCTTTGGAGAGATATCTCTGGGCCCCTCGAGATAATAGATTATGAAAATGCATGGCCATGCTAAGTTGATTGAGGAGTCAATCAACGGACGGATAATCCAATACGGTTCGAGTGAATGGTTAAGCTATTAAAGAGATGGCACACATCTTACCTATAACTTAATTGGTATCATGAGGCAAAGGGATTTGTGTACACATTACGATTCGAGCCGATATTATATTCTTGTATACTATGGTGTCAATATGTCTTTGCTAGGCGCCGCTATTGACAGTCGGTGAGTTGGACTCAAGCCGACGATCGGCTAAGTTAGACTATAGCGGAGCACCGAGTATACCTGAACCTACGGGTCGCACGCTTAAGGGGATAAGAACGGGCATTCGAGTTGGACTCGGATACGGCTCGATCGGATAGAGTTCTATGGGCTTACGAAGTCCGGCCGACCAACTCTATGAGATTTGGATAGGATCCGATTCAAAATAGAGTCCTATGGGCTTACGAAGTTCGTAGGCCAACTCTATGAGATTCGGATAGGATCAGATTCAAAATAGAGTCCCGATGGGCCTCTAGGCCCAACCGGCCAACTCTATATAAAGGGGCGAGGGTGGAGAGTTGCGGCATCGAATTGAACCGAATCAATCGATTCGGCGCAACGAAGTCGGCAAGATCAATCTCCACGGAAACCCTCCACACTTTCGAGCCAAACCCTAGCCTTGCATTGCGTGCTAGCACACGGGTGTTTGGTGTTCTGTCCCTGGACGTGTGGATACCGGTAGAGGCGCTGCTACGTTGCGGCGCTGTTGATCGGCTATGGATCGGGTGCAATCCGAGCTGAGGCGGCTACGGTAGATCGTGACTCGGATCGCTGCATTTGCATCGCCGAATCGCTCGATTCGAGTGAATCGGGCTGTCCCCGGGGAATCGGTGTCGGCTCAAATCAGTACATCATCGGCCCGGCACAGGTTCAGTCGGATAGTCTGATTGGCTATTTCCATTGCATACTCCAATCGGTAACGATCTATCGGCCCTTACTTGCAAGTGTTCCTGGTTTGCGTGGTAGAAAAGTTTTTGTTTTCGGCTAGCGTAGCCTCCGCGTAACCCTTGATGGCGCTCCTTGGGTCGATGATGGGGTTGACGCTCCATCGGCGGCGTGCGAGCAGAGAGTGGCGGACAAGGATGGCCACAACCTGGGGAGGACATGAGAGGAGTTAAGGGAGGAAGAAGTAGATGGGATTAGCACAAAAGCTAGTTGGAGAGGGCATTTGTGGTGGAACTTATCGGGTTGTGGCACCGGACGGAGACTCAGAGCGGGTTTCGGCTAAGATGAAGGAATGGTGAGAGTCGGCGGTGAAAGCACGTAGATATCGCCTAATAGATATCGCCTAGAGGGGTGAATAGGTGATCTGGTAGTTTCTTGAAAATGCGGCGGTTAAAAAGCATACGGGCACGGAACTTCCGATGTTGAACTTGGAACTTCGGCTCAAGCTGTCCGGAACTAGTTCCTATCTAGAACTTCCGGTGTTCCGTGACTTAAAGGATCTAAGATCGAATTTAAACTATCTCCTATAGAAGTCAACGGCGAGCAACGAAGGTACAACTATGGAACGAGAGATACACAACGAAGGTAAAGAGATAGCACATGAGACACAAGGATTTTCTGAAGTTCGGATTCAAAGAATTCTACTCTCCATTGAGGAACTCCATGAAGTTGAGTCTCAATTAACCCCTTGCCTCACCAAGCAAATATCCGGAAGAAGTCTATGGTCTCCAACTCCAACGTTCCTAGGTTCTTGCCTAGAGATCAAGTGACCACATAGATCCCAACTTGACTCTCTAGCATTAACCACAAACGTGAGTTGCTCTACCTAGACAACCTCCTAAAGATCAGCTCGATTTTCACTATCCATACCTCGTTTCTTTGCGGAGGTGAGGAAATCCTTCACAAACTTTTAAGGCCAATCCACAAATCGTCGGATGCTCGCGAGAGACACCTAACCGTCTAGGAGATCACTCTCCAAGAGTAATAGACACCACACCACAGCCCTACAAGAATCACCAAGTGCTCAAGTCATCCTAGTTCTCTCACTCTCACAAAACCTCTAATCACTCGAATCTCTCACAAATTTAATTATGTGGATCAAGAATTGAGTTGTAATGTCTAGAACACCTTGGGAGAGGCTAGGGATAGAAAACGAAAGTTGAATAGCCAAAAGTGAGTGGGGAGGGTGTGAGATATTTATAGGTTAGTGATTGCGTCACTTAGCCGTTACTAAAATCTTCAGGTGAAAAAGCGTACGGAAGTTCCGGTCAGGGATCCTCGAAACTTCCAGCCAACACTTAGGAAAATAGGTTGGTGTTAACGCCAAAATTTGGTAAGCCCCGAAGTCCTTATCGGCTAAGGGTTTGGATCGGCTCAAAGTCAGTATCGGCTTGGAGTTCTGCGTCAGCCGATGGGGGTTTTCTGTTATTCATATCTTCAGTAGTCGGATTCTTGTTAGATTTGGTTTGAGAAGATCTTATCCAGAAGAAACCGAGTCCAGGGAGAATATGGCTTGTATTTATTAATTAGGAAGAAATTGTTAGTTTCCTATTTTATCTTTAGGAAAGTCTGTTTAGTGTCCGATAAGGACTTTATCTATTTCCTTTTATCTTTAGGAAAGTTTGGATTGTAATCTGTTAGGATCTTTGTCACCCTACGGGTATAAATATGTTAGCCCAGGGTTCATGTAATATATCTCTCGATCAATACAACTCGGCGCATCGCCACCTTTCCTTTATCTGCTCTACTTTGTCATCCGTGAAACTTGGCACACACGCGGCTGCATCGGCTTCGATCTCCGGCGAAGGGGTAAGTCTAAGGTCCCGTCGGCTGAGGCAATTGCATTGGCTACGTCAGCGTCGTCCAAGGCTGCATCAGTACATTAGACCTCTTGGATTGCTTCTATTCGGTTGATATCTTTGCCTAATTATTTATCATATGTCTCTGTTGAATCTAATCTTAGTATCTCGATTTAGCCACATCGGTTGTCTCTCGTTTTAGGTTTCTCTAGTGCAGGCTAAATTATTATATTAGATTAGATTAGCTTAGGGATCTACCACCCTGAAAATCAGCCAAGGGCTTGATTGTCTAGATATTGCTTTTCTTTTCATACTAAGTGCTGCATCAGTTTGATCTACTAAGTCGTGATTAGAACCGTAATATCTAGCACTGCTGTTGGCTTTACCACTAAGGGTTTCATCGGGGTTTCAGTAGGTGAGTTATCTAGATATTGCATCGACCTGCAAGGATTGTACACAAGTTGGATCTAGCCGATTGCAGCAGAGGCTTCATTGAATATTTGATCATTTGGATTTTATGACATGGGACTTCCAACCGATGTGCGCTTTAATCTTTAAATCAGTATCTACTTATCATATGACTGGTTCGTGCAATGTTATATATCATCATGTTATTGTCAGCCGATTACCTTTATATAGATGTCTGTTAAGTACATAGCCGATGGACCAAGGCTCTTAACTACATTGGTTGATATCAGCATCGGCTGTCGACCAATCAGCTGTTCTGAATATTAACCGATCGGTTGATACATTTTATAATCGGTTGCTTTACATATCTTGTTAGTGACAGGATCAAACTGACTGGCACGCCCGCGCTTCATCGATTCTAGGACCTACACTGGAGCTAAGCAGATCTCCCAGGCCGGCGTGTTGATTTTTCTCGTCAACAGTTGGCTGTGAGGCAGAGAACCCCAGAAGTTTCTACTTGGAACCCCAAAACTTTCGGTCGGGTTTCTCTATCTTGAAAGGACAAAAACCCAAAAAACGCTCGAAAAAATCTCTCTCCTTAGGAAATTGACTAAGAGCACTTAAACCATCTCTTGCCATGAGTTTCACCCCTCTTAATAGTACAATTTTTCCTAAAACTCAAGATTTAAGAAAAAGAAAGCTAAAGGCTGTCAGTCGAATCTTTTCTCGTCTTTGCAAATATTGATTTAGGGTTCTCTTTTCTTAAAACCTGCACACCTAAGCATTTAGGGACTAATCACCTGTACTCATCTCAATTAAGCGCATTAGTCTCTTAACCAATTTATTATTAACCACCAAGGGAAGGAGGCGAGCTTACCTTCATGATGCCGAAGGGGTTTTGTCGGCAAGGGGCTTCAAGGAACTAATGACCGAGGTGCTCCTCGATGCAGTGGAGCCAGGGATGGGATCAGGGCGATCCGACATGAGTCCGAGCGACGACAAGGAGCGGGTGGGGATGGCGAGGAAGTTCGGGTTGCTAGTGGAGAGGGAAGCTCACATATTTAACTTAGACATATAATTTAACCAAATAAATCCAAGCTTACACTAGGTAAATTACAAAATGTCTATCTTTTAACCATGCACTTAAGTTAGGATTTGGTTGAGGAGTTGACAATGCCTCTAAACTATAGATAGAAACATGTGCCATAGATATTGATAGATATTATGGTATATAGAAATACTATCCTAGAGCCCATGCGTTAGGATGGAAAACAAATTTATATTTTATCTTATTAAATTAATTAACAAATACTTATTTAGCTCAATTAATACTATGATTTTGCTTACTATTGAAGTGATTTTGAAATTTGGAGAGAACCAATAGTAAACCAAAAGAAAGATTTATTGAAAGATGATGTAATAATATAAATTATAAAGCTTCATGTCAGTTGTAGGTTGTACGTATGGTATGGTAATAAATTTCATTACTATTAACATTTTGAATAGTGTAGATTGTAATTATCATATTATTGAAACATTAGTTTCCACATAATATGATAAATTTCTGAAACAGTCCATATAACAACAAAATCGTTTATGTTTTCATATTTTACCTACCATTTTTTTTGTTTTTATCAGTTATCGTTTTCAAGTAATTCGGTCGGTAGAAATCGGAAACGAGTGTCAGCCGAGAATTTATGTAACCGTTTTCACCCTGACAGCCATCATGGAGCTATTCAAAAGAATGGGAGGGACTGTGTGCAGAGTGTGTTCTTTCAAGGTTAACAAACATACTCGATCGAATCATCGATTCTACACGAGACTCTTCCGGTCGTAGAGGAATTACACGAATCTTTTAACCAAACCTGAGGATCGAGACAAAATTTCAGAGATAATATTTGAGGGCGGAAAGATAAGACTCCGTTAACTGCACCTGAGCCACTGTCACTAATCTCTTTTCCAGACGTCATTGTTCGCTAATCTCGCTTTTGACAGTCGGCTTCGCGGCAGCACGAACAAAAGCGGCCCCCACACCTGTGACTCCCGAAAGCGACGACACGCGGAAGCCCCGTCACGAGGCCGTCACAAGGCTCACATTCCCATTGCCCCGGCCCCACCACATCCCACACCCGTGGGTCCCTCCCACCCACATTCCTCAAATCTCAACCGTCCATCACGCCCTCCCGACCCATATGATACGGCCACGTGTCCACCCCTTCTCTCCCCAGCTCAATCTGTCGGCAGCCGCTTCCCCATCCCATCCGCGTGGCCAACGCGGATGGCGCAAACCGTGCCACGTGTCACGCCGCGGGCTTACCTGGCGGCGCCACGTCGCCCGCCGCGATCATTATCCCGTGCCTGCTAATTAATCACTACCGCTTAATTATCCTCTTTGCTGGTAAATGATGTCATTATCCCGTGTCCTCTACCTGTGCCGAACATGTGTAGTACTCTTTCCCGTTTTATGGTAAGTTTAGTTTTAGCTGTTTTCGTTTATTTCAAATTAAATTTAATTTTAAATAATTATTATATCAAAATTTATAAAAATAGAGAACAATTACATTGAAAATACATAATGTGTATAATAATTATATTAGGAGTAAAAAACAGAAGTATTTTCGTTATTTTGATTTTATATTGATAGTTGTAAGATGGATAAAAAATGAACTTAACGAAAAGTAGTACTCCATTTTAATTTAAATGTGTGCGGTTTGTGCCTTGTGCGTGTGCTTGCATGTCTCTGTCGCATGGAAATCGAGAAGCCGACCCAATATCGTCACGGGTTTCATTGAAACCGTGGTTAGATTTTTTTCAAACTGTACTACTGCAACTCAAACACTCCACAAGCAACTAGTATTAATCAGAGAAACACGTGATAATTAAACTGATAATGGTAAGGAAAAAAACAACCTAATATAGTGTAGTTTGCTATCGAGTTGGATTAGTTATTCTATTTAAGAATCCGAGATCAGATGGGACGTCAAAGGTTTTGGAAGAATTTGAGTTCTTTGTGCCGGCGAATGCTTGAAGAGGAAAGCATCGATACCCATAGGGCCCCACATGACGGTGACTAAAGCCGAGATTTTTTAATTTAAATTTAAACGTATAGCGGCTTCTCTTTTCTATCATATGCCACGTACAGGTATTGCCGGCGAAAAGCGCGGGAAGCAGTGGCCTCCTCAAGAGTTACCGCCACTTCCGTCAGTATTACTCTGCCACGACCCGATTAGCTGCACGCTTCCACTAATCAAGTGCAGAGAAAGCCACTAACCTCAAGCTAATCTTGTACTAAATACATTTAAATAGTTTGTAATTTTGTATTAGTGATCGTATCCAGTCAAGCCGGCCTCGAATTAATTCGGGATTAAGCAAACAACGAGCGGAATAAACTGGATAAACAGTGCAGTGCATCCTACTCTGTTCTTGATAAGTTGATCACGACATCACGTAGCGAGCTAAAGCAGCACTACTACTCCTCCTCTGCTTCGTCTTCTTCCTCTCGCTGCCGACGATTCCACTTCTTCTTCTTGATCGTGTTGGGATCGGGGATGCACAAGATAGGGAGCGGGATGTACGTGTCCGGCCCGGCGCCGGACAGGAGGAAGGAGCGGCGGCTGTCGTCGGGGTCGGTGGCGACGCCGCCGTACACCGGCGGGGACGTGTCGAGGTCGGGGAGCTGGGGCGGATGTTCGACATCGGCGGCGCGGCGGTGTCGCCGGCGTCATCGCGCCGGAGCTCGGGGCCGCTGCCCAGGCCCTTGCCGTCGCCGGCGTCCGGCCCGCTGTCGCAGCTCTCGCACTCGGGGCTGCTCGTCGGGCCGTCGCCGCCGCAGCCCCCGGCGCAGTCGCCGGCGGGGTCGTGGAGGAAGTCGAGCAGGAGGCGCGCCTCCGCCGGGCAGGGGCAGGAGGAGGCAGCCGCGCCGGCCGTGGCGCGCGGGCGGGCGGGCTGGGCGTGTCGGTCGCGTGCTACGTGGTGGTGAGCGTGGCCGCCACGGCCGGGGTAGGCGCCGGGGCGTTCTTCCTCGTGGCGTGGCACCGGTGGGAGGTGCTCGCGGCGGTGGGAGGCGCGGTGGCCGCCATCGTGGCGGCGTTCGCGTGGAACGTGCGCCGGCGCGAGGCCGAGGCGGAGAGGTTCTTCCGGCGGTTGCCCGACACGGTGTTCGACCAGAGCGACATGCCCATCGGCAAGCTCGTCAAGATCACCGGGGTGAGCAACCTGTCATGAATCTACTCTTCTTCTCATCAAAATCAAATCAACTTTTCTGAATTCAACATCTCTCTGTCTGTGTCCATCCATGTCGAGAAAAACGCATTTTTTTTAAATAAGAACCGATGGCCATGTTAATTATTTTCGTGTTGGGAAACGTTTTGCGGATTAAACATTTTTGGCAGCTGATGCGGCGTTCCGGGCGTTGCTGAAGTCGCCGCTATGCTGTGTTGCTTGCATTCGGTTTAGCTTAATCCACAGGTCCAAATTGTTGCTTCCATTTGGCTATGCGTCGGAGGATGTCAACCAATGTCAAAATGGATTGAACTACCATGCGCTGTGGTCAATGGCTTCCTTGTGGAAGGCATAGTACCAAACCACTTTTGCTTCACCAAGTTTGCCTTGCTATACATCTCACTACCATTCTTCTGCAAGCAAGCAGCATCTGTGCCACTGCATGTGTGTATATGGGTGAAATTACTCTGCATTTTTGTTGGTATCTTGAAACTTCTTGGCATGCTCTGTTGAAGATTATTTCGATGTATCGTTCGCCTGGTTTATTCAAAAGTTCAACCTGAAAAATGACCGTGTCGCGCAGCAAGTCACCTGCGGCCACCAACCTCTCGGAGCTCGCTTCCACAACGCAGCCCGGTGCATCTTCACGTCAGTGCAGCTGTACGAGCGCCGCAGATGCTGCTTCCGGTGGCAACAGAGGCACTCTAAGGTCAGGGCTAACAGAGTCTCCACAATTTGATGTCAGTTCATCGGTTGCAGAAATGGTTTCGAGTAGGATTGTGAATTGTGTATCGATGGAGCATACATAGTGTGACGCATGAGGTTTGCGGTTGATTTGGGTTGGCAATGCAGGCTCGGACAACGAATTTCTACCTCTCTGATAGGAACACCGGGAGGAGGTTCTACGTGCGAGCCGGTGAGGTGCCAAGATCATCTGGATGATTAAGCTGAAGACGATCAACTTCGACGGCGAGAGGAAGGGAGCTTCGAGGAACCTCAAAAGCTGGATGGCAAGCAACGATTTGTCCTGCGATGGCACTGTGTGCTTAAAGAGGGTAAGATAATATGATTTTTCACAAGTTAAGAGAATGAAAATGAAAAAAGGCCAATTCGGACATCTTAAACCAATTTTATAGGATGAATTTTTGAAATTTTCAAGTAAAATTCTACACCATAGTAAGATGTTATTTCCTAAGACATTAAAACATGCTAACATACATCGGGGATAAAATGTATGATTTGTGTCGCAAGATAATTCAGTAACAGTTGGCACTTAGAAGCATAGGAGTAGGTTACCCACAGATAACAAATAGCTCTAAACTACACAAAAATATCGGCGGTTACAAGTATTCCTACGTTCTATTAATAAATTATTTGATTGGTTTTCTTGAATATCTTAGCATATATACATCAACCTGCCATTCATCTCCAGTGTTAATAGATTATCTGTATGTTTGCAATGAGCTAGTAACATGCAATTGGTACTCATCCACAATTCCACAGTATATATAACTCAACTGCAAATTACATGGTAAGGTCGTGAGATTTCATCTGCATAACACTATTCCTGTGCTGCATGTAAAGTTCAGATCACAAGAAAGCTATGCCGTTGCCGGCACATGCATGAATTGACATGCATATTTGCATTCACTTCTCGAAAATCATAATATCACCTTTGCCATTTTCATCACACAATTTTTTTATCACAACAAATTCTGCAGGTTCATCAGGGAAGGGGACACTGTTAGTGTGATTGGAGTCCTGAAGAAGCACCACGCCTATGACATCGTCGATGCGCCGTCCGGCGTGGTAACCACCGGCTGCCAGTTCACGAGGTGCATGTTTCCAGTCCATGTCGAGGGTCTGATACTGATAGGAGACGAAGACCCTGACGATGAAGTTTATATGGTCTGACGAACTCTCCTCTGCTGCTTTGGACAAATCGCATGCAAAACTGACCAACAACTCACTCTGAAATTAGATATTGTGCAGTTATGCTGTACACTGATCTAATTCGTTTTTCAGAGTTTTATGGTAGATTATAGTGAAAGAGGGTGTTTTAGTACCTCAAATTTTAGTTACAGTTGTGTAAATTAAATTAACACTTACAGGCTTGCCAGTTGTCAGTAGGACAATTTGAAACATGATTTTACTTGATAACTGAGTGAGGAGGGACACAAGAATTGCAAATACTCCGTATAAAGGTTTTAGACCTTTTGAGTTGATGTTAGGCATGCTTAGAAGTCATGCAACAATTGAAGATATTTCACTGTCCGGTTAAAGTTAATTTCATAAAGAAAGCTCCCAATTTATGAGAGGTGGAAGAGGATTTCCATAACATTAGGAAAGCAGTGAACATTGTACAGCACCAACAAATATTACACAATTTTACCGTTACTAGCAAAATGTACGTGCGTTGCAACGGAACGACGACGCATGAAGGAAAGCGGACGGAGGGCGAAGGTACGGGCGGCGGCGCGGGAGCTCCAGTGACGACGAGGAGGGCGCGGAGCACGGCGCAAGGCACGGCGTGGATGAGGACGGAAGAGAGGGACATAAAGGTCTTTTTCACCAAGCCTTCCCTTTCTTTTCAGATTGAGATTGCGAGTTAATTTTATAAACACTCAAGGGTTTGCAAAATAACCGAGAACGAAAATTTTAGATAGAAACACTACTTGCTTTATAGATAGTTATATATATATACATATATATAACTTTAAAAATATATATAACTTTAAAAGCAAGGATATCTTTAACTTTATGTACCATTTGGACCTTGATTAATAAATAGTATCGGATAGACATTTAGTCTAAGTTAATTTAATTTCATCAAATTAAGTAAAAAATATAATGAAAATAGATATTAACTTACGATACTTTAAACCGATTAGAAATTTGGTAAAAAATTTAAAATATTTATGACTCGGATATTATTAGTTAGAAAAGTATATTGACGAATAAGATAAGTTGCATGTAAATCGATGGCGGCGTGCTAGCTCATGCGTGAAGCGTGTGCTTCGGTCGCCGCTCGAGGCAATGCATGGCGACACAAGAGGCGCGTAAGTCGGGCTCGCTTTTGAGGTGAGGAAAGTGAGGCAACAATGGAGCGAGAGGTTTTACGGATCGGAAATTTTATATATTTGAAGGAAAAAATGATTTGATGATCGAAATGTTATAGATTAGTTAAGATAAGCTCTATCGTTCGTATAACTGGGTTTTTTTAAAAAATAGTCACGCGGATTGCGGGTTAATTTTGAAAAAACTCAAGGGGTTTTTCTATAAAATAGCTAGGCAAAACAAAATTTGGGTGGAAACACTACTTGCTTTATAGATACTAGCAAAATGCTCGTGCGTTGCAACGGGACTACGACGTAGGGAGGAAGCGAGGCGGAGGGAGAAGGTCCGGGCGGTGGAGCGGGAGCTCCGAGCAGCGACGACGAAGGGAGGGACGCGGGCGCGGCGGGCGTGGCGCGGATGGGGATGGAAGAAAGGGACGCGAGGTCTTTTTATTTTTGTTGTTAGTCATTTATATATACCTTTGAAAGCAAAGGTGTCTTTAACTTTATGTGTACCACTGGACCTTGATTAAAAAATAATATCGGATAGACATTTAGTCTAAGTTAATTTAATTTCACCAAATTAAGTCAAAATATAATGAAAATAGATATTGACTTACGATACTTTAAACCGATTAGAAATTTGGTAAAGTTTAAAATATTTACTACTCGGATATTATTAGTTAGATAAGTATATTGATGAATAGGATAAGTTACATGTTATCATCAACGGGCATGCGAACCGTTGCTTCCTTATAATTTACTTACCTCAATTGACTACGGTCAAACATCATAGCCAATGAGGCTGATGTAGCCTCTAGGACTGTCTATGATTTACCACAAATATGGGACTAAAATATAAAATCGTCAAAAGCTACGGGATGTCGTCTTCCTCCAGTCCTCACGCGGAAGGTGACGGGCGCTCGGCCATGCCTTCGGTCGCCGGCGATAGGAGGACGTCGGGGAGGCATCACGCCTCATAGGCGCTTCTCTCCCTTGTTCGATGACGGCGCGCTAGCTCACGCGTACGGCGTGTGCTCGGTCGCCGCTCGAGGGCAATGCACGGCAAGGCATGAGGTGCGTGAGTCGGGCTCGCTGCTGGAGGTGAGGAAAGCGAGGCAACAATGGAGCGACACGCGGAAGGTGACAACGCTCGGCCATGCCTTCGGCCGTCGGTGATAGGAGGACGTCGGGGAGCGTCACGCCTCACCGGCCCTTCTCTCCCTTGTTTGACGGCAACGAGGCTAACTCACGCGTGCGGCGTGTGCTCGGCCGCCGCTCGGGGCAGATGCACGGTGAGGCGGGGAGGCGCGTGAGTCGGGCTCGTCTGCTGGAGGTGAGAAAGCGAGGCAACAATGGAGCGAGAGGTTATACGGATCGGAAATTTTATAGATTTGGACGAACAAAATGATTTGATGATCAAAAATTATAGATTTTTTAAGTAGTTAAGATAAGCTATATCGTATGTATAACTGTTTTTTTTTTAAAATGGCAGGCGGACTACCGATTAATTTCGAAAAAAACTCAAGGGGTTTTACTGTAAAAATAGCCGGACAGAACAAATTTGGGCCGCCGCTCGGGGCAATACACGGCGAGACGGGAGGCGTGTGAGTCGGGCTCGCCCTTTGGAGGTGAGGAAAGCAAGGCAACAATGGAGCGAGAGGTTATACGGATCGGAAATTTTATAGATTTGGAGAAAAAATGATTTGATGATCGAAAAGTTATAGATTTTTAAGTAGTTAAGATAAGCTCTATCGTAAATGCATATAAGCTGGTTTTTTAAAAATAGCTAGGCGGACTGCGGGTTAATTTCGGAAAAACTCAAGGAGGTTCGTAAAATAGCCAGGCAAAGACAAAATTTTGGATGAAAACACTACTTGCTTTATAGATAGTTATAGATTAATTCAAGAAACATATACTTCATTTGTTTCCATCCCAGTGGTAAAATATCTATTTATCTCTTTCTTATATGTTAACACCAAATAATAACAATGTAGTCAAGCTTAATTATTAGCTCTAAATAACCACCATGAAATCAAGTTTAATTGAGATCTATTAACCCAATCCATATCTGGTTTGGGTGTTAGAGCATTGAGAGGATCGGGAAGGACGCATCCCTGATGCACTAATTATCGTGTCTACAGTAAACACTGGATAGCTAAGTACGGAGATGATAACTACTGAAAACATATAAGTAGTAACCTACCCAAGATGAATGTTCTCTTCCAGCCTCCGGTAACACAGTCGAGACAGCTACGAGTTTTCCACTCATACGGGGATGGAGCGACAGAAGATTAGGTAACGGTGAGACAAGCCGTTTAAATAGGTGTCAAGTCAAAGTGAGTGATGTATGCAACTGAGGCATTGTAACAGAACAAACGATTTCAACCTTGTTCCTACATGAATTGATCAAATCGATCAGGCGTTTGACATCTATCTTTATTGTTTAACTCTTTGATGAAAAAAATAAAAAGCCATGCTCTTGTGAATCATGATTGACGTGCCTTCTTATTACTATAGCATACTGTATTGAGTGGTTTCCTCGAAACATCAAAAATATTTGGTAATTGGCTTAGAGAGTGTCTAGATCTATAAAAAAATGGTTTTATTTGGGGCAGCGCAGGTCAATTTGACGTTGCCAAAATACTAATAAAGTATTTGATAACAAATAATTTTCTAACCCTATACAGTTTATCAGCTGGCTCCAATATTGGTCTATGATACTACCAGTAGAGAGCATGATATTATTGATACTACACTGGTTCAATTGGTTGCCAAGGATATTTTGTTTCATTATGGGTGGCGTAATATATATCAGCTTAATTGTTAAATCTGTGTGATTCTTTTAAGTCTTTTTTAGCTATTTTTATTTCTTAAGGGTAGCTAGGGATTTGTCCTTATATTCTTTTGATTTATTCCAGTAGGAATTCATTGGTTATGTGTCTTTATGATAGAGGTCAGGGATGTAATACATTTCTATTATCTTAAAAATAGAAAATAGAGTAGATTTTATTTTGGGCCATCTTTTATTACCAATGTTTCACTTTGAACTACCTTTTAACTAATGTTTTTATTTTGAACCGGATAATCTTGTTTTTTTTACTTTGGACCACACGACTCTCTTCTCAAGCATATGAATATGAATGATCTCAAGTACATTCGTCAATAAATCCCCTTAGTTGTATGTGGACTGTTTTCTTTGATATATGATAAATTAGATGTAGATAAATAAAAAAGTTGAGGATGGTCCAAAGTTACACCATGTTAAAATTAACTGATACAAAATAAAAATATTGATTGAAGGATGACCCAAAGTAAAACACCAATGGTAAAAAATAAACCAAAGTGAAATTTACTAAAAAAAATTGTAATGCTGGCAGGCCGTTTTCAGTGCTGGAGGCAGACCATATTTACACATGGTAATCTTAACATGGATAGCCTATCAGTGCCACACTCGTCAAACCCTTAATGGCTGTCACCTCGTCATCCAAACTGCCGTTTTCTCGACCAGTTTGCCGAGTGCCTCACTCATCACTCGGCAAAATGGCATCTTTGCGAGTGTTTTTCTCGACACTCGGCAACCTTTTGAAATTTTTTTCCTCCCATGTCTTCCAAACTTTCTCTGCTCTCTAAATACAACATGTGTTCCTTAATTTTAAAATTTGGTATTTTTATCGATCGGTTTTGCTATATTTCATTGATTTATTGTGGTTAAAGAAATTTTTTGTCAAGTGTGAAATTTAAAATACAAGTGGTTCAAATAATAAAATAAAATAAGTGAAAAAATAATATTCATGTTATTTAGTACAGTTTGAGGCATTATCCGGAAAATGAAAAGAAATTTCAAAATTTTTCTTCAGGAAACACGATCATGAACATGGATCGAATGGTTTTAAAAATTATAAAAATAGCAAACAAAGTCCAAAAATCATAAAATTTGTCAGGATGTCAAGATATCATATGTTAAGCCCTGGTAGAAATTTGAGAAGGTTTCAAATATTTTTTCACGTATGACGCTCACAAATCGAAGCTTCATCGAAGTTGCCCACTTCGCTGAGTGCTACACTCGACAAAGCCTGGTACTCAGAGAAGAGCACCGTTATCGTTTTCCTGTCTACCGTCCATCTTTTTTTTGTTGAGTGCCCGAGAGAAAACACTTGGCAAATAGCTCTTTACCGCGAGAAAGTACATCGTGTGAGCTATGTTGAGTGCTACGCTCGGCGAAGTCTTCGCCAAGTGTATTCTAGCCTTTGCGGAGTGTCCTAGGCACTCGGCAACCTTGGGGTTTTCCATAGTGATATGTTGTATTAGTAAAATAATAATAATTTACATGTAAAAATTATATATATATATATATGTTCTTAGTGATTTTAATACTAACATAAAAATAAACTTTGATAAAAACACTTTAAAATTAAGTTTTAAAATTTAAATTTTGACATCGACTAATGACGTAATATGTGTGTATATATATATATATCTACATCTATAACTATCTATAAAGCAAGTAGTATTTTTACTCAAATTTTGTTTTGCCTAGCTATTTTATGAGAAAACCCCTTGAGTTTTTGAAATTAACCCACGATGCAGTCAGGCTATTTAAAAAACCCGGTTAAAGAAGAAAAGGGGTTATTTTGTAGAAAACTTTTTGAGTGTTTATAAAGTTAACTGCAGTCCCAATGCTAAAAAAGGAAGTACTTGGATAAAAACTCCTGCTCCTCTACTTTGTCCTCGCCGCGCTTTGCCGCTCTCCCATCGCCGCTCGGAGCTCCCGCGCCGCCACCTGGACCTTCGCCCTTCGCGTGCTTCCCTTCCTGCATCGTCGTTTCGTTGCAACGTACAGACATTTTGCTAGTGTATATATATATATACTAGCAAAATGCCCGTGCGTTGCAACGGAACGACGACGCAGTGAGGGAAGCGACGAGGGCGAAGGTCCGAGCGGCAGCCGGAGCTCCTAGCGGCGGCGAGGAGAGTGCAGGTGCTGAGCGAGGCGAAGCGCGCGCGCGCGGATGGGGACGGAAGAGAGGTACGTAGGGGTATTTTTTCATCCAAGCCTTCCTTTTCTTTCGGCATTGGGATTGCAGGTTAATTTTATAAACACTCAAGGGGTTTTCTACAAAATAACCAGACAGACAAAAATTTTGGATAGAAATCTTTATAGATAATATATATAACTATGAAATTAAAGGTATCTTCAACTTTATATACCACTGGACCTTAATTAAGAAATAATATCAGATAGACATTTAGTCTAAGTTAATTTAATTTCATCAAATTAAGTCAAAAATATAATAAAAATAGATATTGACTTACTGATACTTTAAACCAATTAGAAACTTGGTAAAAGTTTAAAATATTTACGACTCGGATATTATTAGTTAGAAAAGTATATTGATGAATAGGATAAGTTGCATGTATATCGACGGTGGCGCTAGCTCACGCGTGCAGCGTGTGCTCGGCCGCCGCTTAGGGCAATGCACGCGACGCAGGAGGCGCGTGAGTCGGGCTCGCCTGCTCGAGGTGAGGAAAGTGAGGCAACAATGGAGCGAGAGGTTATACGGATCGGAAATTTTATAGATTTGGAAAAAACGATTTGATGATCGAAAAGTTATAGATTTTTTAAGTAGTTAAAATAAGATATATCGTATGTATAACTAGGTTTTTTAAAAAAATAGCCAGGTGGATTATGGGTTAATTTCAAAAAAATTCAAAGGGTTTTTTACAAAATAGCCAGACAAAGAAAATTTAGATAGAAACACTACTTATTTTATAGATAGTTATAAATTATAGATTATAGATATAGATATAAATATAAATATCGACCGGTGATGTACGAGGTTTCTCAAATGGAGTTGGGCCCGGCAATGCAGGCACGGACGGCAAATTTCTGCGTCTCTGACAGGAACAACGGGAGGAGGTTCTACATGCTAGTCGTTGAGGGTGCCAAGATCACCTGGATGATCAAGCCGAAGACGATCAACTTCGACGGCGAGAGGAAGTGAGCGCCGAGGAACCTCAACAGCTGGATGTCAAGAAACAATTTGTCGTGCGATGGCATTGTGCGTGTCAAAGAAGGGTAAGTAAATGAAATAAAAAAAAGAACCCTAATTTGAACATCCTAAACCAATTCCCTAAGATGAAATTTTGAATTACCTCTAAACTGGATCAAAATATTAAGACATGCTACCTTCCACCTATCCACTCCATCTCACAACGATTTAGGTCTTGCGCTATATACTTTTTTTTTGCTTTTCTCTAGTTTTTTGTTTATTACATGGAAAGAGGATGTTTTAGTACCTCAAATTTTTTAATAGTTTTTAGTTAGTTACTCGGTCTAAATTGAACTTGATATTTACATGATTAGCACAACTGTTTAAAACATGTTTTTATTTGATGATTGAGAGATAAGGAGAAAACTACTTGTAGACAAACTTATTATTTGAAGTCCCGTCTATATTTCTTGATATAACCAACAGATACTTAGTAACTGTTGGACTTCACTATTCTATCAAGTACTGGAGGCAAGCTCGTCAGCCTTCTTTCATATAGAAGTTTAATTTCTTTTTCCAGAAAGCATTCTAATTTTGGCCTAATTTTTCTTCTGGTGATTAATTCGACCTCTGATAAAATAAAAAGGTAGACCTTGCTTCTATTACAACAAGCTTTAGTAACAAGCATAACAACTTATTGTTTTGACGCGAGAAGATTAACTTTTTATGAGCATTTCAAGTGAAATTTTTAATGAAATCTTTCAGTTTCTTATTATACTATGTTTAACCTTATGTACTCCTCTATTCATAGATCGCATTGAATATATAGAAATAGCAATAACAAGTTTTTTGCTAACATAAAACATCTATGAGTTATGATCAACAAATAATATGTGCTGGTAAATTGGTACTGGTTTTTATATCAAAACAACAATTATTTTTGCCAAACTAGAGGTCGGATTTCTCATTATTCCCAATCAAAGAGAGAATTAACATATTATATATCATGATCAAATCACATATCGAAAAAAAACTTTTACCTATCCTTCTTTACTTGTACCAGTAACAACTTGACAAAAGTTAAGGTTATTTAGTAACAATATTTAGCAGTCCAATTGAGAAGTTTAGATCTATTTGCTGACCGAAACACTGTTTGTGTTTGTTGTTGTGCTCCTTCTATCGACTCAAGTTGTGATGCAAGATAATAGCCCATCTATATTTCACTCTCTTCATATCCTTATTAATATCAGTTTTTCTAAAACCATAAATATGCCCTCTTATCTTCTCCATTAAATTGCTCTGCATTACCATCATATATAAAAATTAAATTGGTTCCCTCAAATATTTCACTAGTCTGTCTCATCTTCTATAACAGATGTACCTCATATCAAAACCTATGACATGTATTTTATAGTAGAAGAGAACTCATGCCTTCTCCATTACTCGAGAAGGAAAACTCACGGCTTAGTATATTTTGAGGCATGCGTGACTAGTTTGAGTTTCCTCTACTAGCGTGAGGAAATACCAATCGCTGCCAGGTCACATAGGTGTTAAACTTATATTTTGTCTATTTATTTGTATACACATATTAAAAAAATGTGGAACCCGCTGTTAAAATAAAAAAATAACAGCGTGTTGGTGGAACCGGAAGCGAGAGTACTACGAGAGAAATGAGAGTGGAATAGAGCATGAGCCAAGATAGTGGGCTCACATGGCTGCAACTTTATTTTTGGTTAGTACATGTGTACGAGTATCAAGGTATGTGAGCCATGAATGTATGCTTTTTCGAACATATGTTCTTCCTAGCGTATTTATCGGATTATTAGAACGGCGTTTGTTTCATGCACTGAAAAATATGTTTTCTCATAAAAAATACTTTCTTCTACCGTATCACTATTAAATTTATTTCTTAATATAGGATTAAACAGCAAGAACTAAGTCAATCAGAGAGATGAATGGTTGTATCACTAAAAATAAAAACTTTTAGCGAAATTAAAAGTTACTCTTAAATTGATGGAGATCGGTTTAACCAGAGTAGATGGTCTGACCGCACGTAAATCTTTGGTCTGAAAGGTGCTACAGGTCGACCGCACGCAAATGTTCGGTCTGAAAGGTGTTGTAGCACCGATTTGACCACGCAGTCATGCCACCGTCACCTGTTGCCGCCGTCGGTCCAACCGTCGTTGCCCCGCCGGTCTGACCAGTGCGATGCCATGGTCTGACCGTCGTACACTCGTCGGTGTGACCATTGAAACTCGAGCAAACATAAATCGAAAATCTCTCAAAAGTATATTGAACTTTATTACATCTATTCATGTTTACAAAGTACAAGAACAACACTCCTCTCATAAATCTCGATTAAACTCAAAACCCTGACTTTTCTCTAAACTCAACTACCACAAAATCGATACCAGGAAGGCTCAACCCACTGTCTATTTATATATGAGGTATATAGCCTAAAGTCACGAACCCAACTTGTACAAGAAGTCATAATCCACTATGAAACATTCCCATACAAGAAACAAACCTATCCTATCACAATTCAAACTCCAATCTTTCCAAGTTAGGACTCCTTTCAAATTTGATCCCTCCTTCCATATACACACAATCTCTCTATCGTATGTCACATGCAACCTTCATCAACCACATACATTTTTCTTTAGCCTAAGCATTTCACATGATATCTTGATCGTTCGAACGTCATCTTCTCCCAAGTTGACTTCGATCCATCACCGGCAATACTCTCCCGAGGCATCAAAACACACTTACCCATGAATCAAACAAGAAACCATATCAAAGAGCAAGTTCTTTCTCAACTTGACTCAACATTAGCACACAAACAGTATTACATAAGTATAAAAATCATCTAGAAGTCATAATCATGAGTATCCAAATAAACAACCTGAATCCAAAACCGACTCAGAGCCGGTCGGTCAGACTGTCTGTCTGGCCAGTCTGACCGCGCAACATATGTTGGTCTGACCGGCCTAGTCCATCCGATCTAACTGGACTACACAATCATCAACACTACTTCGTCATTAATCTCCAAATATCAAAACCAATGATCTATTATGTCAATTGTTCATAACAAATTAATAATCAAAACATACTTTGATTTCACAATCTCTCCCTTGATGAACATATTGGCAAACCCATCAAAATATTGTTGTTTGCTGTTTGAAAAAATAAAAACAAAGAAGTAGTAAAAACATCGGAGTGCTCAAAAATTTAAAAGAAAACTTCTCCCCTTTTTAAAAGAAAGAATTTTCCCTCGGTTGAAAACATGCACATTTTGTATCTCTTCTCCCCTTTTTGACAATGATTTCATCAAGTATTTTCATTACAGTCATATTATCAAGAGCCCTGAAATATACCCGAAGCAATTTAATGTCATGTTTTGCAATATAAAGAAGAAGAATTCATCAACTAGATAACAAGCGTGACTATAGTATAATCATGAACCAAAGATTACAGCTAAGCACAAGTCAACAATCAAGATTTATGATATCAAACAATTTATAATGCAACATATTTACTAGAACATAGGTTGAAAGAAAAACCCTACACATATACTCATTGCATTATTACTCATTCTTAAGTTAACTCCTTCACAAAAACAATAACCAAGAGAACTTTCAGCATTTATTTGAGCTTTTTTTCTCACTTTGACATTGAACATAAAATCTCTCAATTATTTTGGGTACGTTCTTGTCGTCAAAGACTGTTTTCAAGGATTCGCACTCATAAGTTTTCTCATCGCGAATATTTTCTTGTCGTCAAGATTGTTTCCAAAGATTTGGTATTTATTTTCATCTATCTTAAAAGTAAATATATGCAAGCAATATTTGCAATTGCGATATTTGGACCAAACAAAGAACAATTTGAGGAATAACAATCCAACAAACATATATATAAGCATTAGTATCCAAACTAAGCACTAGCTTCAACATTGCATATTTTCTTAATTCAAGTAAAAGAATTTAAGTGCCATATACCATCTATCTTAAAAGCAATATCTAAGTCTCATAAAAAAACTAAAATACATAGAAGCTACACTAGCGACAGGTATATCTTAATCATATTGCTAGCATGCACATGAGTATACAATAGGCATAGAACAAAGCTCTTTTTTTCTATTTTTTTTCTTTATTTTCAGATTTGCTTGATAAAACTAAAATCACAAACTCCTCCTCAAAACATGCCAAAAGGATAAATAACTCCCAACTCTCCACAAAGAAAGGCAAAACAAGAAGCATCCAATGGTTTAATGAAAATATCAACAAGTTGTAATTTGTATCCAAAAACTTCAAATTAACATCTCCTTTCTCAACATCATCCCGCAAAAAATAAAAGCGAATATCAGTGTGCCTTGTGCGTGAGTGTTGTATAGAATTCTTAGCAATGTTAATAGCACTTGTGTTATCACAAAAGAGAGAAACATTATCAAAAACAAGACCATAATCTTTCAAAGTTGACATAAGCCAAAGAATTTGAGAACAACAACTATCAACAGTAACATATTTAGATTTAGCAGTTGATTGAGCAACACTAGATTGTTTCCTAAAAGCCCATGCAATCAATAAAGTACCAAGAAAATGACATGCTCCACTCGTACTTTTTTCTATGAATTTTACAACCAGCAAAATCAACATCAGAATATCCACTCAAGCATATAGATGATAAAGTAGAACACCAAATTTCAAACTAAGAGTGTTATTTAAATACCTCATAATCCGCTTGACCACTTGAAGGTGCGAAGCACGTGAAGAAGCTTGAAAGCGATCACACAAACACATAACAAATTGTATGTCTGGCCTTGAAGCAGTAAGATACAACAAAGATCCAATCATACTTATGTACTTCTTTTGATCAACAACTTCATCATCTTTATTAGGATCCAATACAACAGTAGACCCAATTGGTGTAGAAATTGGCTTGTATGTATTTGTCTTGAAACGTCGTAGAAGATTTTTTGTGTACTTTGTTTGATGCACAACTTGCCTTGAGATGTTTGCTTGATTTGCAATCCCAAAAAGTACGATAACTCACTCATCATGTTCATTTCAAATTCGATGCACATTATCTCAGAGAACTCCACAATCAAAGTGTGAGATGAACAACCAAAGACGATATCATTCACATAAATCTGAACGAAAAGTTGATTATCATCATACTTAAGAAAAAAAGTTTTATCTATTTTTTATTTGAAAACCTGTTACAAGTTTAAGTCTATCATACCATACTCTAGGTGTTTGTTTGACAATCTAAAACATGGTTGGGAAAATATGAGTTTTTAAAACCCTGTGATTGTTTAACATAAAATTCCTCCTGTATAAAACCATTTAGAAAAGTACTTTTAACATCCATTTGATACAATATAAAACCTTTTGAAGCAGCAAAAACCAACAAAAGTCTAATTGCCTCAATTCTAGCAACAGGAGCAAAAGTTTCATCAAAATCCAAACCTTTCACCTGAGTAAACACTTGAGTAACAAGTCTAGCTTTATTTCTTATAATTAAACCATTCTCATTTTGTTTATTTCTAAAAACGCATTTAGTTCCAATAATATTATGACCAGAAGGAAGTTCAAAAGTCCAAACTTTGTTTCTTTCAAAATTTTCAAATTCTTTATGCATGACGTTAAGCCATGACTCATTAGTTAAGGCATGAGTAATACTTTTGGGTTCAAAAGAAGCAACAAATGTAGAATTTACATGAACATCTTGAACTGTTACCTTAGACCTTGTAGTACACTCACCTAGATTGCCGATGATATGTTCTAGTGGATGTCGTCAATGAATATTCATAGAGCAGTGATTTCAGAAGCTATTTCATGTTCTGTATTGTCAAAGTTGTAGCCTCTTAAGGTCCATTAAAGTCAGCGTCAATTGAACCTAAGCCAGAGCTACCTGGCTAATCTGACCGAACGTCCTGCGATGGTCTAACCAGAGGCATGCCGGTGGTCTGACCGGCTTGGCGTCCGGTCTAACCGGCCGAGCTGGCCTTGTGACAATGTACCTGTAATTTATGGTTTAGTACCTGAACTAGCCTCATCAAAAATATTTCACAAGTTTCAACAATTTTGTTAGTTTCTAAAACACGTACACAATAGCCACAAGAATGTGCAGGATATCCAAGAAAAATTCCATAGGTAGAACGTGCCTCAAATTTATCCAAATTTTTAGATTTCAAGACAAAGCACTTACAACCAAAAAACACGCAAATGTGAAACTTTGGGTTGATGTCCAAATTGAAGCTCATATGAAGTTTTTTCAAGTTTAAATCTGAAGAAAACATGATTGGAAATATAACATGCGGTGTTAATAGCTTCAGCCCAAAATTTTCTAAGAGTGTGATATTCATCTAGCATTGTCCTAGTCATCTCAACCAAAGAACATTTTTTTCTTTCAACAACACCATTTTGTTGAGGGACTTGAGGAGAAAAAATTGATGTTCAAGACATGTTTCATTGCAAAATTGTTCAAATAAGCATTTTTAAACTCACCACCATTATCACTTCGAATTGTTTTCAAAGAACCAGGAAGTTCAAGAGCCAAACGAAGATACAAACTCCGAAGGTCTTTAAAAGCCTCATCCTTAGTTGCAATGAAAAAACCCCAAAAATATTTAGAAAAACATCAACAATAACCAATACATACCACTTTCCTCCAACAGATTGCACTCTAGCTGGACCAACGGTATCCATATGTAAAAGTTGTTCCGATGCATCTGTCATCACAGAAATAATAGGAGCATATGAAGAAGCAACCATCTTAGCATGACGATATGATGAACATACCAAATCAAGATCTTTCTGAAGTTTAAGCAAAGCACGAATAAGATCCAAACCACTTATCCTAGTGAGATGATCAAAACCAACATGTCCAAGTCTACGATGCCAAAACATCTTTAGTAAACTTTGCAACCAAACATGTAACCTCAGATGTAATAGGACTTTCAAAATCAACTTTAAAGACTCTCCCATAACTAGAAATACCCAACACAGAATCCCCAGATGAGTCAAAGATTCTACTTTCAGTTTTTTTAAAAAATAAAACTCATAATTCTCATCAATAATTTGAGAAACTGAAAGCAACTTATACTTTAAATCCTCCACTAAAGCTACATCTTTCAAAACAAACTTGTCACTTACCTTTACAGATCCCTAGCAAGAACGACACTAGTATAAACATCTCCAAAGATAATTGATTCCCTCTCCGGATGCCTGTTTGAGGGAGGAGAACCAACTTTTATCACTAGTCACGTAGCGGTGATAAAACTGTTTTCTTGGGTTCAGGTTTCGTCAAAATTTCACATTGATTAGTTATGCTCAAAACATCAGGTTGAGCATCAAAACTTATGCCCAAATTGTAACTAGTCACTTTAGATTGATCCAAAATTATGTTAAGTTTCTTTTTACTATCAGAAAATCTTTTGAAAGAACTTTCAAGTAAGAAACTTTTCTAATCAAATTAGCACAGTGTTTAGAATCAGTCTTAACATATTTTGGCTTACTACATCTAGAGCAAGAAAGCACTTCATTAGATTTCACAATGTTTTCCATATACTCAAGATGGCCTAAGGCATCTTGTGAAAAGGATCCTTACCACCAACAGCAGTTTCACAAACTAGTAGTCAAGCAAAACTAGACTAAGTAATCACCCCACATCTACCCATGACCATGGGCACGGCTGCTAGAACAGTTTGTTAACCTCTGCAGAGGAGATACACTTTACCCACACGATGCTACTAACCCGGGTCACCCAGCCCGTGCAGCACAGCCAAGCCTGGTGACTTTGAGGCTTTCATGACAAGGCTTTTCGAAAGCTGACTCAGGGTCACCTTATGCCAACTGAATGGTCGCACGGACCAACAATAGGTTAGGCCCTAGATCATGCTGTGCCAGAAACCCAGGGATCCTCCCCGACACCACCCCGATGAATCCACTTGTCCACTGGCATCAAGATTTCCTTGGCCTAGCTAATTACTCAGCAGGGGGTGTCCCAATTCACCTATGTGGTCACACACGTTATGTTTGGATGAAATTCCAAAGGAACCAATCCTTATGGGCGAGAACGGGAAAACCATACCACCAGTACGTCTCCCGCACTGCAGGTTTTTGGAAACTTATTTTATTTTAAAGGCACTAACCCAAGGCGGCAAGGGAGGTACAGGTGATTCAATTATCAAGGAGGTAAAATGCAACATTTATAGGGGAGGCCTGCAAGCTATATTGCAAACTACGGCTGACATTTCATGTGTAACCTAGAGATGCATGTTTTGAGAAAGGAATTACTTAGTTTCAAATTATGGGCTCAATTGATCAAAGATTACTTGCCTTGCTCGATATCTTGAGCTTCTTCCTCGTACTCCGCACATTGGGGCTCTTCCGACTCCGAGGCTACACACGGAATGAGACAACTCAACAAAACAACCAAGTAAAAGATCCTATTAATGATCACCAAGTGTGCCACTACATATGTCTCAATTTTTTGGGAATTTTGTAATTTGAACGGAGTCAATCCGACAAACGGTTGAGGAGATATGGATTTTCTAAGATTAATCGATTTTCTATCCAAAGGAAAAGCAATAATTCTTTGAACAAGAAAAAGGGAATTAGGGGCAGCTCGACCTTTTGAGCCGAGGGCGATGCGCGGCCCAACACGACATGCAGGCACAGTTGAACGGAGTGGGCCGATGCTTGAGATAGCGGTCCCTGGCCGCACGAGCGCGAGCGATGGCGAGCGGGCTAGCGGGCGACGCGTGGCCCATGTGGACGAGGGGAGGCTAAGTGGGCCGAATGAGGGCTCAGCCAAGAGCGGCCGCGCAGTGAGGTGGGCCAGTCCACCGCACAGGATCCTGAGCAGTATCCACCTGTCGGTGACACGGTTCACGAAGAACTGGAGCACACACGGGGAGTGCTAGGGTTTGATGGATGGGGTGTGGGTTTTGTGCGTCAGGGTGAACGCGTGTGCGACGGGCTCACGCGTAGCCTCTCGGCTATCCGTGGACTACGCGCATGAGGGAGGGGAGTGGTGCCTACGTGGCGGCCATGTCGAGAGCGAGGGGAGGAAGATGAAGAGGAGCCTCATCCGACAGCGAGTGACAACGACAATCACCGGAGTGGTACATGGCAAATCGAGCGAGGGGATGGCACCGGAGTGAGAGACAGGATGAGAGGAGACGAGCCAATGGCTTGGATTTGCCGGAGAGTGTTCGGGAATAGCGAATGACGGCGGTGGCAACCGTCGGCGAGCAAAAGGGGAAACCTCGCCGGAGCAGCAAGGGTTCGATTCACTGCACGGGTCCACGAAGCCATTCCAGGCGACGAGAGGTGACGAACGGTGCTAGAATGTGACGGCGACGACGAATGTGGCTCGACACAGAGCAATGGTGTGCAGCATTCTACAACAAGTGGTGGTAGGGCTAAACGTGCATCTATGCGCACGGGACAACGGTGGCGAGCTAGCTAGTCATCTAAGGAGAGAGGAACAGAGGGAGTACCGTGATAGGGAGGAGCATTGTGAAGAGCGGCCAACGACGTGAAACATGATTGTTTCGGGTTCAGGCCAAGGAAGGGGATGAAGCGGGCGCCCGTAGTCCTCGTCTCGCGTCCACGAACGCACTAGCTCCTCCGGCGTGCTCAACGGTGGACGAACGATGGTGTGACGATGGCGCGGCGAGTTGGGGATGCTAGTTGTAAGGCGGAGGAGAGGAGACCAAAAACAAGAAGGGAGTGGTGGTTTTATAGGAGTCGGCATGGCTTAGAGGAGAAGGTAGCATGAGTGCGGGTAGCTAGCGCGGTCGAGCAGCGAGGACAGCGAGCTGGCATGTCGGCATCAGCGGCTCGCTGTCTACTGCGCAAGAAGCCCATCGACGGACAGGGGTGACACAATGCCAGAAAGGGAAAAAGGAAAAGAAGGGGAAGAAAAGGGAGCTTGTCCCAAGCCGATTAGGGAGAAAGGAAGACGGGAGTGCGAGCTTTGCCTCCACGGCTTGGACGCTTGTGGCATGCGGCGGCTGAGGCCGTGGTGACGAGCGATGGTGATGGCAAAAGGAGGCGGTGGCCGGTTTGGTGCCGGGCGGGAACAAAGGATCGATGACGCAGGCGAGTGCGAGAGGATGGCGTCGCTGTTCTTTTGGTCGGCCCCGACGAGCGCGCGGGGGGAGGCAATGGGCGACGACGAAAAAACAAACTGCGTCGACAGCGGTGTTGGCATGTCGCGGGCACTAGAGAGAGAGAGAGAGCGACACGAGCGTGAGGGAGGCACATCTCCATCGGCACATGTGGCGCACGTGACCGGGGACACGGGCCGAGTGAAGGAAACAACCCAAAAAAGAGCAGGGAGGCAAACTAAACTTTTGGAGAGAATTTGATTTGAAGGGGAATTGGATTTGGAACTGAATTTGGATTTGGGATTTCTCTCCGAGATTTGTGTAGAGCACGGAGCGAGAGCCGAGACCTTGGCACACACGACAGGAGCGTAACCAAAACAATTTTCACAATTAGGGTTTTTGATAATTAATTTTTTTACCTAACACCATGACGAAACGGGTGTTACACAACTTAGCAAGGGCGCTACTCGTGACAGTCGTGGCTCGACGACACGAAGGAGATGCGCAGCGTCTCTCAGTCCATTGCTGAGGACTTGCATGGGAGAGAGATGAGAGAGAGGGTCACGGGATATGTGAAATGAGTGATTGGGGAGGAGCCCGATATTTTTTTTATCCATCAGACGCTCGACAGGTAGCGTTCTCGGTTAAATTGGTTTCCTCAAATATTTCAAACTCGCTCTCGCTAGCTTCCATAACTCTAATAGTTCTTATGCTTTTATGATCTTCCACTATTATGTCTTTTCAAAATGTATGGCATTTTATTAACGTTTGACTATTCGTGTTATTCATAAATTTTATATAAATATGTAAAAATATAAGTTAAGATTATATTTTATTTGATGATAAAAAGTCACAACAAAATAAATAATATTTATATAATTTTTTTAATAAGACAAATGATCGAAATGTTATGAAAAAGTCAGACGTCATATATTTGAAATGAGGATAGTACGATTCTTCCTATGATTTGTGTGATTGCCGGTCCACCTAATTAATATAGCAAAGCACGGTCCATGTTAAAGCTGGTAAAGCATGAAGGCAACGAGCCATGCTCTTGATAGTGTTGATAGTGTGTTGACTCATCCCTTTTGCTCTTTTTCCTCAATTTCTCATCAATTCTGCATTGTATCCGTAGCATTTGCGCATGAACGTATGAGTTTGCATTTAAAGTTGTAAAAAAAAAAGGTTTCATTTACAGGCAGAGATGGGGGAGGCCCGGCCCGGGCAGCGCAAACGGACCGGACCGGAGTCTGCGGTAGGAATCAGCCGCCAAACCGATGCAGCTAAGTCAACCGTGTACATATATTTTTAAAAAGCAAACGTGTACATTTGATATGCAGGTGGACTACTGAGCTAATTGGTTTAATGTTGTCTTAGATTAAATTCTGTAATTGTGACCGAGTTTTTAAAAAATATATTAGCATCTAAAAAGAAATAAATGCGCCATCAAAATATATTTCATGGTGGATTTATGAACTAAATTTGATTATTTTTTATGTTGGGGTATTTTTAAATGAAATTGGTTCAAGTTAAACAAGTTTATTTTAGGACAAAATAACTAAAGCATTCGAGTGAACTGAGCTTGGTAGGCCGATAGAAGTTACGTTGCTATTATTAGAACTCCATCAAATGTTCTGGTTTTTATTAACGTTTCAGTGTTAACATGCGAAGTCATCTTATATACTTAGAACATGATATATATTACGCAATAAACACGGTATACAGAGAAGAAAGTACCGTCGCATCACATATTATACTCTGCAAACTATCAGGTTTTTTAGCTTGACACCAAACACCACAAAAATGAAAATCAAATTGAGCTATTCATCTTACTCTATGATGCTGGCAGCTCGATGGTACTGATGTTTGTAAGTGCAGGTGGAAGTTATCTCTCATATTAGATTAAAAAATAGAGGGCTGTCCTGCCCAATTACGCGAAGCTAGATAATTCACGCGAATATATAACTTTACTTTTATTTTTAAAAGTATCATTACATGTAAAAGTCTATTTATTTTCATATAGAACTTTCGGCTTCAAGCATCTGAATTTCATATACAATTCTATTTTATTTTAATAATCTATATATTTTATATACAACTCTTAAATTCTATTTCTATAATCCATGGATTTCATAGGCAACTCTTAGGTTATATTTCTATAATCCCTAGATTTCATATTAGATTTCATATGTAACTTTTGGATTCTATTTCTTTAAGTCTGGATATCATATACAACTCAATGATTTTATTTGTATAGACTTAGAGTACATATATTACTATTAACTTCTATTTTTATTGATTTAATTATATTTTATATACAACTAGCAATTGTGTTCATGCGTTGCAACGGGTAAAGTCGAGGCGCGACGCGGATGGGGACGACACGGAGGAGCGCGGGAGCTTCGATCAGCGATGGAAGGAAGGAGCGTAGGCGCGACGTGAGGCGCGACGCAGATGGGGACAAGAGGGATGGGCGAAGGAGGTCTTTTTTCATCCAAGTCATCCCTTTCTTTTCAGCATTGAGACTGCGGGTAGGGCTGATGAAATACTCGTAACTCGCTAGCTCGTTCGACTCGTGGTTGGCTCGGCTCAGCTCGTTGAGAAATGCTAACGAGCTGCGCCAAGGGTTTTGCTCGTTAGCTATAACGAGCCAGCTCGAGTCAGATCGCGAGCTGCTCGTGAGCTCAATGAGCCAGATGCAATATACAAAGCAGGGCTGCTTGTTTTGCTATTCTTTTGCTTGTTTTGTTGTTGATGTGGCAATAAATCAATAATTTTTATGATTTTGTGATGGTCAATATGGATCTAATGCTTTAGATTATAATAGTAATAATATTTAATCTAGTTGCATCATTACATTTGCATGGATAATTATCGATAGACAAGTGTTATTACGTTAATTATGGACTTAATATATCATTTTTTATTTTTTTAATTGTATATTTGCATGTTTAATAGACTAAAAAAATAAAATGTAATTTATACATAATTACACTGTATTAAAGTAGCTCGCGAGCTAAACGAGCTGGCTCGAGCCGGCTCACGAGCCGAGCCGAGCTGAGCCGGTATCCACCTCTAACTGCGGATTAACTTTGGAAAAACTCAAGGGATTTTTTTGCAAAATAGCCAGACAGAACAAAATATTGGTAGAAACATTACTTGCTTTATAGATAGTTATAGATTATAGATTATAGATATAGACATGTTAATTATCTATACCGTTATAATCCGGACCCACTATGATCCAACGGCTAAGATATTTTTTGTTTTCTTCGATTAACGTAAAAATTTTCTCCACAGCGAACGTGATGTTTTTCTCAAGACTGTTTTAATAATATAATAGATAAATAGATAAAAATCTAAAAAAATTAAATGAGGTGTTATAAAATTAGTTATACTATTGTCTGAGCTATTGATTTCCAATTATATGCCGAGAAGTAACTTGTTTAACCAGGTCTTATTGTGATTAGTAATACGAGTGAATATTCCTCTTCGAACGTGAGGTCGGATTATTCTCTTGATCAAACTTTCATGCATTTAAGTCTAGAAAACTCTTAACTACTCTACAATCATAGGTAGGTTTGACCGTATTTTGCATATTTCTATTGGTGTACTCGGCAATCTAAAAACGTGAATTGGTTGTTTGGTTCCCACAAATATCGTGCATGAATAGGCAACGATTAGGAAGAACTTCTTTACTCTCTAACTTAAATCACTAACACGTAAACCCTAAAACTTATAAGATTCACATATCATCCACTTAAAATTAAATTAAATTAGAGAAACTGGTTCCGGGACAATTGATGGGCAGCACAGCCAAACGGGGCACGCAGGGCAGCCAGCACGCCGCAGCGGTGCCAGACCGAGCCGATTAGCGAGCAGCCACACGCAATGTGCGGCCTGTTCATGGAACACACAATCTAGTCTCTCGGTTAGCTGCCACCTCGCGTGCCCGCTATAGATAAAAACGGTCAGAAACGATATTATTTTTTAAAATAAATGTGTTAGTAGAGTTCGAAAAATTTTATATTTATAAATTTAACTATTTTAAGACAACTTCAATGCAACACACAATAATAATAAAATTTTCGTACCGTTTAGGCGTTTACATCCCACGTGTGGGCCGTGTACGCGACGCAAGCCGCGGGGGCCCGTTGGACTGCACGAGATTTCAGTGGGCTGGATCCTGGATAGTACGTATCCCATCACAAGCCTGCAGATGTGTAATTGTGAGATGGGCCTCCGGCTTCTCTGCCTTTCTTTCACGAAAGAAGAGGAATTTTTGGCATTTTTAATTTTATTTTTTTAAAGATTTAAAAAATAACTCCCGAATTTCGAAAATTACAGATCTAATCTCCTCCCGCTCTCTGGGAGGACGTGACTGGAAAAAACGTTCTCTCAGAGGGCGAATTATCCGACGTGGCAGACGGCCGTGGGGGTCGTCTGCCGCGCGAAGCAAATTTGCGGCGGCCCCCTTCCCGTCCTTGGTAAGAGCGTTTTTCATGTGCATGGGGGCCGCCGCAAAAAGGCCGCCGCGACATTTTGCAAACGGCCCCCTTCCCGCCCTTACCAAGGGCGTTTTTTCGCTCTTTTGCAGGCGGCCCCATTCCCGCCCTTCCAGAGGGCGTTTTTTGCCTAAACCCTAATTGCCCTAATCGACATCGACCCACTCTCTCTCGTGTTGTTTGAGATGTAAAATGTTATCGTTGTATTTTTTGCTAATATAACAAATCCATTTGATTTGTGGTATTATTGCAAATGTAACCGTCTTCGTGACTTGTCGTATTGTTTGAAATGTAAATGTTATCGTCGTAAGGATGCAAATGTAAATATTGTTGCAAGTGTAAATGTTCGAGGTATCGTACATATGTTGTTTGCATTACCTGTGAACATATTGTTTTAACCAAGTTAACTTAGTTGCAATGGTTAAGCAGTTGTTTGTCACAGTGTTACATAACCCATTAGGTACGGATGATACAATACAACTAACTCATCCCCGACGAGTCAAGGCTCGGCTACCTACGGAACCGTTCAAGGGCGATAAGCTTGTCATCAATTTTCTCTTTCCTTCTCGGCGATGTACTCCTTTTGAGTTTCACATTCGGTTACTTTTAGGCCGTTATATTGGGGAATGACATTGTCGATCCACCTAGTGAATCCACACCTTCTTTGAATGCCCGGTAAAGAAACACATGTAATCGGTTAGAGAGCCACTAGAGCGAAGACGTTTGCAGAATTGATAAAATGAAAGACGTACAACGAATTCGTTGTCTAAGTTGGGGCAAATGAAATATCTCCGACCATATGTTCGTGGTTCAAATGAGGTAGCCATCTTGCAACGATCCCTACAACCGCACATAGGACGCTCCGACCATTTAGGGAAACCCGGTGGGTTGTTCCTCCAAGCTAAGCTTGCGATTTCGACGCGACGTTCATACTCCATCCAAGCCTCGAATGAATTGTTCGGTCGACTCGGTTGTGTTACCGTCGACCGATCGAGCAGGTTTAACCGTATCGATCCAATCTTTGTATGGACACCGACGTACATCCTCCAGGTTGCACATTTTTATGGTCGGAGTTAAAAATGGAACAAGTGAAAAGGTTAAAGAAAGAAAAATTATACTCACGACAAAATCGTCATCCGCAATCTCGGGACACACGAAGCATCTTTGTCCTCTAGTTGCTTGTCTTATGGATCTTACCACCGGCAACGTAGACCACGGTGGCATTCGGACGTTCCGCCATGTGGGTAGTGCCGCTGATCCATAGGCCAGTCCAAAGCTTCAAGCGAACTCGACGTTGGTACTCGGCCTTCCGTTGAAGGTAGTCGACCTTGTTTCGCTAAGTGGGTAGTAACGTGTTCCGTCGGTTCGTGGGTTCTCCGTATCTATCCACTCAACGAAGTTGCACACCCGACGATATGCCTGCATGAGGTGTTAACACGATGTACAATCAAGTTAGCGTTTTCTGCGTGAAGATTTTGTAGATGAAAGCAGTGCAGTTAAGCCATACCTGATCAATGTTGGCACATTGGAAAAATCGTCTCCCCCTGGTTTCAGCGAGGAGGGATGACGTAAGTATGCAGCCATCTCCACAATGGCATAACGGACGGTCACACCATGGTGGAATAAAACCGCTCAAAGGATGGAGTCGCCAGTGGAGACGCTCAAGGAATGGATGATATGAAGATCTTATTGCAGGAGTAAATGTAGAAAAGAGAATGCAGATTTGAAGAGCTCGTATTCGGATCTAGGCAATATATAGTGCAGGAAGGTGAAGGTTCACATCTATGTATCGTTTATGTCTGTCACGGGGCAACAGCTGATCGAGACGTATCGTGTAGGATTGTTACGGGGCAAAAGTTGATAGTGACGTATCGTGCAGGACTATCACGGGCAAAAGCTGATAGCGATGTCTCGTGCAGGTCTAACTGGGCCGAAAGTTTTTTTGTCGTTACTAAGAGTATCATGCAGCGAACGATACGGAAGGATCTCGTGACATGTGAGTGCGACGAACAGACATAGATATATACAAACATCAAACACAAAATAAATATTTACAATTTGTACAAACTGTTGCACACAGAAGCTACTGACGAGGCCTCTTACCCCTATCCCTCCTAGGCTGTGCTCTGACGTGCCCCTGAGAGTACGTCAGCCTGTCTGGGGGCACGCCACGACTAGCACGGACATCCGGCGCGGGCGTCTCCTGTGGCGGGTCCTGGCTCTGTGGTAGAGGTGCTCCACCGAGGCGAGAGGAGCGAACGTCCCGATCTGGGTCCTCCAGTCGTCGGTCGTCGCCCGTACACTGCCCCCTCGTCGCCTCCCGGACCCGCCCGCTGCGGCAGCGAAGCCCCCGAGCGGAAAATCCCCGTCGAGTAGAATCCTCCTGTATGTAAGCAATGTCAAGCATCAGTGACTTAAACTAACACGTGTGAACTAATCATCGGACGACGCTTGCTCACCTCCCGGCTGAGTGAGGGGACGAGGAACGGAGGATCCACTCGCTCCAGCAAAGCTCGCAGTGCTGGGCCGAGTAGCGAGGCCGAGGGATCGACGATCCACTCGCGCCGCCGTATCCCTCTCGGTAGCGTCGGACCTACGCGACATTCGGTTTGTTAGATCACGTTGTAGGGTTGACACAATGAAAATGAGTGGAACTAACTGTGGAAGCACCAGCCGTGTGGTGACCATCCTCTTGGACCGCGTGGACGTGGACCCGTAACACCCGTGGAGGAACCGCGTCGGCGTAACGACAAGAGAAGATCCGCAAGATCGAACGTGCCGTCGTCTGCATCCGCTGGAAGGTCATCCTCGTTCCACCTCGTTCGGAGTGAATGCTCGCGTCCGCCTTAGCATCACCGAGTCAATTTCGGCATTCAATGCCCGTGCGGCGTCGGCCTACAAAAATCAAAACAAGTTAGGTTTTTCGCACCAATAAAAAAACATAATGATGTACAAAGGCTTTAATGCCGAGAAATCATGACGTACCCCAACGAAGTAGTCCCGGTCTCGAGTGCAGGGTAGGTGTCCGTGGATCGCCGCCCGGTGTTGGCTGCGTGGCCGGTGTGAAGGTAACTCGCGGACGCGTCCGCGGTAGGTACCACCGAAGGTAGGCGATGTAGTTCTCCTCGGAGTGGGCGTAGATCTCGCCGATCACCTCCTCGGTGGCTATCGCCGTCGCCACGTATTGCTGCATACGTGGTTCCCGGAGGAGCCTCCCGCTGGTCCCCATCGAGACAACTGCGTACACAAGCAAAGGTCGACTATAGTTCCATTTAATTTGACACAATAGTAGTACATTTGAAATAGAAATACTCACTGGTGGTCCCGTGGGGAACGGCAACCGGCACGTCTACGGAATCCTGCCGCATCCGAACCGCCTCATCACTCGACCCGGGCGGTGAGGCTCGACGGTGATGTCGTACACCATCGGGATCAACGTCATCCAAGAGGGCCGAGTCGCGCGTGCACAACGTCGAGAGGCCTAGAGGCGCCCGAGCTGCGACCGCCTGCCGTGTGTACGGCTCCTGCACAACGTCGTACGGCCGAGACGGTCCAACTCGAACACGAAGTCCGGGTAGCTCCGTCTTACCCGAGCGTGGGCGTAACGACGCCGCGAAAATAATATAATCAAGTGGTTACAAGTTTTGTTCAACACAATTTAAATATTTGAAAGAAATATGACTTTGTACTTACGTTGCGTCGAAACCAAGTACGAACCCATCGTAGGCCCGTCGGCGGGTTCTCGAACGCGGGCGCTGCGTCGTACGGAGAGGTGTCGGCGACCGGTCGGCCGATCGTGAACCGCTCCGCAGCCCAAAGCTGTAAGAGAAGGGGACAGCCTGTGAAGATCGTTCCCGGATCTGTCTTCGTGCACGCGTCGCACAGCCCACGGTAGGTGGCTGCAAGGACCGCTGAACCCCAACTCCACTGAGGCACGAAGCCTATCTCCGCGTCCGCTATCGACCGGGCGTAGTGGATCAGGCCCCTCTCTGCAGTGTTCCCCGACGTGTTGGTGAACATCACCCAGCCGAACAACCAAAGAAGGTATGCCTCCAACGAGCGTCGCACGGAGTACTCGTCGGCGTCGGGGTGGAGCTTGTCGGCCTACAAAGGAGAAAACCATGTTAACAAACATAAGATGTAATGAAAAATACCGAAGTCTTCAAGTTAACTTACTGTGAACTGCATAATCCAAGTCTTCGTAGGCCCGGTGGTCGCGTAAGGGTAGATCGCCTGAACAGCTGGGAGCCCCGGTAGCCTCATCACCTGAGCAAATCGTGCAGTGATGTCCTCCCTCCATCCACCAACAGCATCCACAGGCCCGACAGCCTCTCCGGCTAGTGGTAGCCCTAGCAGGTACGAGACGTCCTGCAGCGTCGGAGCCATCTCCCCATAAGGAAGATGGAAGGTGTGCGTCTCAGGACGCCACCGATCCACCAAAGCAGCTATCAGGGACCGGTCCGCATCCCACCGTCTGGCCTGGTCGTGCTCGTGGGCACGCGCCTCAACAAGTCTGCAAAGAGCGATCAGGCCAGACTCACGTAACCTGCATATCATACACATAGTGTAATATTAGTATCAAGCATAGTATTCTTGCAATAAGTGAAAAGAGTTTGATCGTACCGCTGGACGTGTCGCGGATCGACACGCAACAACTCGCGCGACGGCCGTGGACGAAAGGTGGTCAGCTGAGCACCCTGCACTGCCGACAAGTACGACCTTTGCACCCTGTCGACCTGTCTGCCGAAAAGCGGCGTGTATCGTCCGCCATACCTGCATGAACACATGAATAAATTAATAAGCAATTTATAAGAAAAATCGAACAACATGAATACATGACATAAATGGTCCATTATATCTCAACACTAAAAAAATGTGCACGTCGTAATTCAAACTACCAACCATAACATACAAGTATCACAACAACAATAAAACAGTTTACGTCTCAAAGAGATAAATATTACACGCACGACATATGACCGCAGTGTGACAAATATTACAAATATCGGACCACCACTAGATTGAAAGGAGCAAACAAAATAATCAAGCCATTGCATCGCCAGCGGACGACGTAGTCGCCGCACGAGCACGTCTAGGACGTGGTCGTCTCGTTATTGTTCCTTCTCCGGATGGACGAGCTACCATCGGAGGGCATGCAGTTCGAAAGTCCCGAACCTTCGACTGTTGAAGTTTCGAATTCTTTGAACATTTTTGTATGTATGTCCGCGCTCATCGCATTTGCTGCAACGTAGGGTCCTTCCCCCGGCTCGGACTCGTCCATGTCGTTTCTGATACATCTCGACTGACGACGTCCCTTTTTCATCCTTAACTTCGATGGATCTGGAATGTAGAACACTTGTGGCCGCAGTTGTTGTGTACGATCCAGATATCCCAAAACCATATATCTCCTCCTTCCACGTATGAAAAATTGATTCTTTCCCGTAGTACGGTGACACATAAATATCTGAAACTATGCCGCAGTCCCAGTGCGGCAAGGACGTGTGAGCAAGGCGTATGTCTAAGCTTCGCTTCATACACGCAGCTACAACCACCATCCGCATGAAGCACACGTTCTCGCACGCCTTGAACACGGTTGATGCCGCGCCTTCTCCCGTCGACACACATGATCTCGTGCAGAAGAACTTGGGTTCCTTGGGGGATTACTCCGTGCTTCATAGCCTTCGAATTTTGTCTTGCATATATTTCGTCACCACGTTGCCAAATACAATGTTGTTATCGACCATTAAAGGGGATATTTTCTTAAATCTATCCCTAAAATATGCCTGAGTGCCATGAAGGATAGATTCCACAATACCCACCAATGAAAGCCCCCTAACTCCTCGCATCACCCAGTTGTACACCTCGGCCAGGTTGGTTGTCATTATACCATATCGAGCTCCGTCGTGTCATACAACAGAGACCACTTTTCTTTCGGTTCATTCTCTATCCAAGTGGGAGAAATTACGTATTGATGGTGCAGACCTCCTTCTCATTGTTGGCGGGTCATTATGCAATGGACCAAGAGGTACCGCAGCTCGTCAACTCAGTGGCAAACGAGATTGCTCGTTGGTTTGCTTCGTTGTCGCCTCATCCAACCTTCTCCACATCTCATTGAATTTTTTCTCTTGATTTTGACCACATAGCCTCTTGAATAGATCCATCAGGTGCTTGTTCTTGAATTGTTTGTAGAAATTGGCTCCCATATGACGCATGCACCACCTACTCCGAACATCATGCCACCTAGCCGGAAGTCCCCTCTCCGGCCAACCATTCGAAGATAGTCGATTGCCCTCAGATGCCGGCATGACGATCATGTATGAGACAAACATTAGGCCTCATACGAACGACTTGGCATCGAACTCTCTCCAAGAATCAATACCACTTTCGGTGTTCTCACTCTCGACAAATGCAAACGCCATAGGTAACACTGGTTGTTCCCATCTGCTCCACCGCCGCGCATCCGACCTCTGTATTTGCCCGTCGAGAAAGGTTCCATCTATGCACACAGACAGGGCGACAGTGCACAAATGCGTTGATGCAAGCATCAATCGAGAAAAAGGCTCTTTGCAGCACGCTCTTGCTCGAATCAAGATGATGGAAATGTCTCGAATGTCGTAGTAGGTATTGGGGTTTCTCTGAGCAATGGTGGCTAATAGACAAGGTAAATTGTCATACGATGCTTCAAATGTGCCATACCTCATCTCCAATATCTTTTGTTTCGCCCTCTAAGCCTTCGCATAGCTAATAGTATACTTGAATTTGTTCTCAATGTGCTTAATAATGGAGCCTGGTTCAAAATCCGTGTTTTTAACAACATGGTCGTACATCTCACCGACAACAAACGCGAGGTGATGTTGCGGTGGTACTTATCTACCCGGCAACAAACATGTGTGCTCACCAACAATGCTCACTTTCCAATAGTCACTCCATTTCCCTTGTATGCATGAACGCGCCACGGACAATCATCCTTCATACACTTCACATCATACACATAGTTCGTAGACTTCACCACCCTAAACTCTCTATGCAAAGACACCGCCCAATGCTTCACCGCCTCTTTCATGTCTTCCTTATGAGCATACCTAGCACCCCTGGATGACCTCGTTATCCTTGTATTCAAATGAAACATGCCGCCTTCCGAGATAACAAGCCGAGAGAAATCAGCTTGTTCCCAATCGACGGCATGACATCTTCTTCCTCGTCCGATGATTCATCGCCCTCCGCCTGCTCATTTTCAGAATCCTCCTCTCCATTTCTTCAACAATTGCTTCGATTCTCTCCCCTCGTCCGCCACGCCAATCGCCTCCTCCAAGCTTGCTTCATTGCTTGGACCTTCGCCATACTCTCTGTTTGCATTGTATTAATGCTATCGATTTCGTGCGGTGCCACAAAAATAACAAGGGGCAGGGACCTTTCAAGTGCCATGTCCACATAACGTCTCCACGACTCAAGTGTTATCAATAGGCATAAGTTCCCAATAATATCCTTACATTGCACGACTTACTACAACGGATAGAGACATTGTGTTCACTCTTGTATCCACTTTAAATCCACGTAGCAACCAACTATACACCGACTCAAATGTTTTCTCGCTTTGGTCTATCGATGCCCTTTGATTTCATCCTAAATTCGACAAATCTACACCTTCGGACCGTATCTAACGTTGCCTTCACCGTGAACTATCCGAAATATGATCTTACTTGCCATAGTGCACGATGCATACAAATTGAAACCGAGTTTATTCCATACTACGAATATATTGCCTAGATGATTACGTGCCTAACTTAATTTCTTTAACAATATGTTCTCTGGTCTACATCTTAAATTTTCCCAAATCGATTTGTTCGTTTCATCTACCGCCAATCGTACTCGTTCATTTCAATTTGCCAAAATTTATAAACTAAATTCAATTAAATCGTAGTTTATATCTAAACATATTTTGATTATCAACAAAATTATACGTACGATTTTCTATTGTGCTTACCATCTACTCACATAATTTACACTTAGATCCAAACACATTCTACCTAAGTTCATCTATCTATTCTACCTATGTTAATGTCCATTAAATTATCCTTGTTGATCTATCTATTCTACCTATGTTACATGCGATTAAATTATCTAAATTGATCTAAATTAAACCATCTGTTTTACAAATCTATAACAAATTATTCAATACCTATTCAAATATTACAAATTTATATTTTTCCTAATATTTCATTTACATACTAACTAACAAACAAAATAACGACGGGATATTGCATTTACCTCGAATAAAGTACGCAATCCAAAGAGGCTTCGCGCTCTCCTCCTCTTCCTCACCTCTCTCTGTTCTTTTCTGGATTTGGGAAGGTGTAAATGAGGTCGAAATGATTGAGTGTCGCATATCTTGGTGGGTAAAAGCGCCCTTCCAGGAGGGCGGGAAGGGGCCGCCGCAAAATTGCCACACCGCCGTGGCAATTTGCAGGCGGCCCTCCTAAGCACAATGAAAAACGCCCTGGTAAGGGCGGGAAGGGGCCCTTGCAAAAATACCAGGGCGGCGGCCTTTTGCGGGCGGCCCCGTGCACGGTGAAAAACGCTCACCACCAGGGCGGGGAAGGGCCGCAAAATTTGCCGCGCAGACGACGGCCCCACGGCCGTCGCCACGTCGGATAATCGCCCTACGGGAGGCGTTTTTCCGATCACGTCCTCCCGGAGGCGGGAGGAGATTAGATCTGTAATTTTCGAAATTCGGAAGTTATTTTTGTAAATCTTTAAAAAAATAAAATTAAAAATGCCAAAAATTCGAAACAAGAGTAGGACATAGAGTTGAAACTAAAGAATACTTGCTACTCACACTTACTATACGTCATGTGCATATGTAGTTAAATATTAAATAATAATGACAGAACATCCCCACTCAATCTTTTTGGAACTTCCTCAAGTCAACAAGCAATAATACCCGAAAACAAAAGATGAATGAACTTAGTGTGCGAGAAAGCATGAGTGGGGTCAAAAATCCTGACAAGACTCCTTTTATCAGCAGCCACCAAATAACAATAGGAGATGGGGCCACTGTCACCTTCTATGACTTGGCCTAGATGAACGGTAGGCATCCAAAGGATGTTGCGCCGAGAATCTAAGTTTTCTCCAAAAGGATGAACAGAAACCTTGAAACAGTCCATTAAACATGATACGAGGATATGAGATCTCAACCTCTTATCTAACGGGGATGTGACGGGGATGTGACTGCTGAGCTCCTAGACCAATTGACCACCATATGGAACACCTCGCCACCCGACGAACAGGATGAAATTACTTGGATGCTCACAAGCCACGGATTCGTCAGATAAAATTACTTGGACGCTCATAAGCCACAAAGAGTACACGACAGGCTTCACTTACAAAGCACGGTTCTTTGGCTTTATCAACATGGATTACGAGACGATGATCTAGAAGCCCTAGGCATCGAAGAAATGCAAGATCTTTACATGGCTAATTGGGCAAAACAAAGTCTGGACGTCTGACAGACTAACAACCCATGGCAAGCCAAACAATACATATTGCTCCCTTTACCGACACACGTCAAAAACGTTCTTCTGCCTCCTACGAAAGTGCGGATATACGAAGAGAATATAGGACATCTTATCAACATGGACCTCGCTCAAGCAAATCAAATTGGTAATTGTTGACGCGAAAAACACACACACGACCTGAGAGATCTGTTTAGCTCCAGTGCAAGTTCTAAAATCGATGAAGTACAGGCGTGCTAGTCAGTTTGATCCTGTTACTAACAAGATACACAAAACACAAAACGTAAAGCATATCGGCCGATAGGCCGATAGGACAATGGCACGATTCCAGCCGATGTCTATGTCGGTCGATGCAATTAAGGTTTTAATCCATCGGCTGTGTGTTGAGCAAACATCTATATAAAGGCGATCGACCGACGATAACACGATGATATAGTAATGTAATATAGCATAAACCAATCACGTGATAAAATAGACATTGATTTGAAGATTAAAGCATACATCAGCTGGATGTCCGATGGCATATAATCCAAAAGAGAAGCAATGAACGATGAATACTCTCATCGGCTAAAAACCAACTCATATGCAATCCTTACAAGCCGATGTAACGTCCGGATAACTCATCACTGAAACCCCAATGAAACTCTTAATTTTAGCCAACATGCGGGCTAGAGATTACTGGTTCTAATCATGACTTTGTAGGTCAAACTGAACTGAAAGTATGAAAAGAAACACAATATCTAGACAATCAAGCCCTTGACTGATTTTCAAGGTGGTAGATGCCTAAGCTAATCTAATTTAGTAAACAATTTAGCCGATCGACGAAACCCTAAAGCGAGAGACAACCCATAGAGCTAAATTGAGATACGGGACTAGATCAACGAGACATATGATAAATAAGCGAGGCAAATATGTTAACCAAACCGAGCAATCCAAGAGATCTAAATGCGATGCAACCTTGGATGATGCCGACATAGTCAATACAATTGCCTAGGCCGGCGAAACATTGAACTCACCCTTCGCCAGGAGATCGAAGCCGATGCAGCCCAGCGTCGGGTGCCAAGTTTCGTCGGATGATAAATAAAGTAGAAAAGGTAAAAGGTGGCGATGCGCCGTGTATTGATCGTGAGATAAAAAATTACATGAACCTCGGGCTTACATATTTATACCCATGGACTAACAGAGGTCCTAACAGATTATAATCCAAACTTTTCTAAAGATAAAAGAAAACAAATCGAGTCCTTATTGGACACTAACACACTTTCCTAAAGATAGAATAGAAAGCTAACAAACTCTTCCTAATTAATAGATACAAGCCACATCCTTTCTGAACTCGGTTTCTTCTGGATAAAACCTTCCCAAACCGAATCTAACAAGAATCCGACTGCCGAAGATGTTGATAAAAGAAAAACTCCATCGATCGATGCAGAACTCTAAACCGATACTAGCTTTGAGCCGATATAAACCTTGGGCCGATGGAGATTTTGGAGCCTACCAAATTCTGGTGTTAGTGCATAACTACGACGGTTCATGAATAGTGGACGCCATTGGCCACTAGAAAAAGACTACAAAAGAAAAGAGTCCACATTCTCATCCTACTCGCGGCATGGGAAACTTAAAAGGAGAGAAACTGGAGAGTGTTCCAACATAAGAAACTTTCGACGATAACCGTAGTGACGAAAATCAGGGGAAGGCCAAAACCTAGGCCTTAGCAGAAACAAAACGGTTCTTAGAGCTCATCACTTAGTTTTAATTTTTCATATATTTTTCAAACTTATACAATAGTTTTTACTTTTATTATATTCAATGAAATTGACACAGCCTAAGTGCCAACTAAAAAATTTCCCAAACATTTGCATGTTTTCGCATAACCGAAATATAATTTTCAGCATAGAAAGCCCAAAAAATAAACACGGGAAGAATGGCCGTACCAAGCTAGGCACCAAACTGTTGCAAGGCAAAACGAACCTTTGAGACATAAGGGAGCGAAATACTAATCCGTGTGCGACCGATCGTGCGATCACATTGGGATCTGTTTTTTCTTTTGGCCTTGCGCTTGATTTTATTGGAATTTCTGTTTTGGCCCGAACATGTTCGGCCTTTTTTTGCCCATATCTATTTGTCTTTCAGATTAGTAGTCCTCCTCTATTTCTAAACCAAGCCAAATTTAGGCAAATTTGCCTCACAACCCACGTGCACTCCTTTTCTCATTCTGTAGTTTTGATTTTTTTAGTTTAAACGTATAAAGTTTATATAGTACAAAGTTATGTATACAAAGTTTATACACATAAACTATTCTATATGTAAACTTCTTTCTATAAACTGACATGGAAATTTATTTCAAATTTATATGCACAAAGTGTTTACACCTAAAATTGGCACCTATGAATCAAAATAGGGAAGATTGTGAATATTTTAAAGTTTGCCGGTTTTCTTCGGAGTGGCCTGTTTGACCGCCGTGTGTAGGCCGGTCGGGCCCAGAGGCCGGTGGGGCTAGTCGGCCGAAGGCGTGTGGCCGTCGGCCGGTAGAGTCCGAAACCTAGATGACTTCGTCGGTACTCGGGTTTCCTTTCTCCATACGGTGTGAAAACCTTCCGTTTGCTCACGAGACGAGTAGTTATCAATCTATCCATCTAAATCGGTTCCGCTAGCCGATTTGATCTACAAAACCTTGCTAGATTGAAGTGGTTGGCGACTCCGTGCCAAGAACCACCGCAAAGCTTTAGGTGAATCGATCGTGTTCGTGTCTTTTGCCAAAAAAGATGCCAACGCAAAGTTTCTATATACAAATTTTCTATACAAAGTATTTAGGTATAAAGTTTTTATATAAAATTTTATGTGTATAAACTCGATGTATATAAATCTGATTGTTTGTTCGGCTGAAGCCCAAGGCAAAAAAAAAGAGGCATGGAGAAAATCAGTCTATGGCCACAGATGCCATCGCCGTGCGTAGGGGACGTGCGATATCAGTCGCGCATTAGCATTCTCATGAGGAAGTGGTCCCAAGAGACAAGAGTACTTCACCGCGGCAATGCATATCTCCAATGGCGAGTGCGGGATGACCTGCGCCTCTTGTTGCCTCCCGGTTTCACTTCATGTTGTCGAACTACACCGTGAACCCTGCATCATCGCCGTGTCATTCTGCATGTCCCATACGTCAAATTTCTACAATGCCAATTGTCTCTACCAGGGCATTTTCCTAAGAAAAATGCCCAAAGCCAAAGCATATGAACAAGGCCAAGGACCTGTCTGTTGTTAATTGTGCTATTTGGTATACCATGTTATGTTGGCGATAAGATATATCATGAAAATAAGAGTGATACTGCTATATTGAGTGAGACATGTGTGATTCAGGTAGAGAAAGGAACTATAATAAAAATAAAAACAGAGCATGTGACTTGTCGTCCTGCCTCCTCTACCTCGAACTTGTCACCCTACGAGGACGTTAGCATGATCATTTTCTTCTAGTTTTCTTCTCGTTCTAAGACAACGAATTCTACCTCACTTGAGACGACCACCTCTTTGATTTTGTACAATTTTAATAGGAGTAAGACTTCCTCTTCAGGTCTGGAGAGAGAACACATTTCATTCATCATTTTTTCTTACTCTTTGCTAGGTAAAAACTCAAATTGGTTTTCATCAATATCTCATCTCTAGTCTTTGTTTTGGAGCTAATTTTTGCTATGCCAAATTTGATAGTGTAGAAATTGAACTAGCATGGTCAAAAATTGGTAGCGAGCCAAACCCATATGACACTTGAATTACCAAAAATCTTGCTAGGACAAAAATCCATCCCCGAGCTCGAGCGTCGCTGTCCTCGACCCCGAGCGCCGACGTCCCCAAGCCCGGCCACCGAGCACCGCCGTCCCTGACCCCAAACCCGGCCACCGAGTGCCACCGTGCTCCAGGTAAGTCCATTTCTCTCATGTGCTGTCGTGCTCCCTCATGTGTTTTTTCCTTTTGTTTTCATCAAACCCTAGCCGGGGTTTGTGATTTCGAGGGTATGTCGTGCGCGCCTCGGCGGCACGGCAAATTTCATCGAAATTCACGAAAGCCGGCGGCAATGAACAGATAATAAATTTGAATTTGAACGATTTCGTGCGTGTCGCGAAAACCGCGCCAAAAACCGCAAAAACCGCGCAAAACACGCGAAAACCGTGAAAACCGTGGAAACCGTGTCGTGCGCGGTTTTCGCTCAAACTCACGAAAACCGCGCCATATACCGCGGTTTTCGCGCAAACATCACAATTTATATTTTTATAAAAATATATTTTTTATAATATATATATATATATTGTGTTAAAATGAATTTTTTCAAATTTTTTGAATTTAAACGAAACCGCGGGGATGCCATGCCGCACCCAGCAACGACAAACCAACCATGGCGGACTGACTTTCGCGAAATCAGAACCCCGACCTAGCTATCATGTCTAGTTTGTGCATGTGTAACAAGTAGGTCATGTCTAGTTTGTGCATGTGTAACAAGTTTTTACGTGTATTGTTTCTATTTTGTCCTCTAATTTGGATTCGGTTTTTAAAATGGCCATAACTTTTCTCGGGTTCGATGATTTTATTTTTCCAAAAACTGCTCGAAGATTGTTTTTTCAAGCTCGGAAGCTTTTATCAATTCTGAGCGTGTCTTTTGATTTTTTTCACCGGCCACGTATTTTACTTGTTTAGGCTCAAATTTTATGTGGTTACCTCTTGTATACTCCTAAGTCAAGAAAAAATAATAAAAAAGAAAAAGAAAAGGTCAAATTTTTCCAAAAAAACAACCCAAAAAAGAAAAAAGGGGCAAAAAAGGAACAATATGAGAAGCACATAGAGAGATGCAATGTATAGATCTGAGATAATGTCACTTTTGTTTTGGTTGTATAATGAGACATGTATAGATCTGAGATAATATTACTTTTGTTTTGGTTGTATAATGGGACATATATAGATCTGAGATAATGTCATTTTTTTGTTGTATAATGAGACTGTTGTACAATTGTATATATGAATGAGAATGTTGGAAATGAGAATATATATCGCTGTTTCTCTAATTTTTCAGCGGGCATGGCTAGCAAAGCCTGAGGCTAGCCAAAAAATATAATTTATTTTTTTGTTTGGAAAACACTTATCGGTGACGGTTAAAGCCCGTTACCGATATTAGTCATCCGTGATTAGCATTAATTGAGGCCCGTTTGTGATTATTTCATCGGTGACAAACTCTTGATTAACTAGGTTTCTGGGTCATACCTATCGGTGATGGGCTTTAGTTTAGGCCCGATAAAGATAAGTGCATCGGTGACGGGTTTTTGCCCGAAAGTGATGACTTCTACACATCACGACCTTTGCGCGTGATGGGTGTCGTACAGACACGGATGAGGGTTGTCGTTCGATTGAGATGAGGATTCCCGTTGTTGTGTGTGAATATATATATATATATAAAAACAGGGTAAAATATATCCTTTACTTGAATCTTTTTATTTGAAGTTCGGACATTTTCACGGTACTTTTTTTTTACTTTTTAGAAAGTCAAGTTCTTTTTCAAAAGATTATCCCTGTCTTTGTTTATGCTTTGGATTGGAACTAATGGACTCTAGTTCATCCACGCCTACGAATCAGTCGACATTTTGTACAAATTTTACTAACAGAAGCTCTTATTTTTATATTTTCGTCTTCCTTTCTTAAACTATGAATTTACTATATACAAGGGTGGCACGCAGGCTGCTGCTGCGTTGGTGACCATGACTGGGTGACTTATATTTCTCTGCTTAATTTTCTTCACCAAAAGAGAAGAGACACAAGTGAAAACTAAAGAAGCGGTACACATCATAGATCAACATTGTACTCACACTTACTTATACATCCCATGTAACATATGTGCATGCAGTTGCTAGATAATAACAATAAAATAGCTCGCTCTCAACCTTTTCGGAATTCTCAAGTCAAAAACCAATCCAGTTATAGAAAGACCAATGTACGTACTATGGTAATAAACCATCATCCCAAGACCAACACACAGAAAAAAAGGGGAGAATGATCAAGACCTAGCTAGGTCAAGGTCACATACGTGATACATGTACTGGAAAGAAACATCGCTGTTCGTCCTCATTCTCTTGTGGTTGGTTGGAAGCACCCAAACATCTGCATGTTTCAGCACAGCCCAAGCAGAAATTTCAGCACAGAAAGCCATAAAACACTCTTAATACGATAAATCTAGACATGTGTCCTAAATTTATAGTACTACCATATGTTCAATCTAATTCTAGCTGCTATATTTTAGAATGAAATGAAGTAAGTAGAGATAAACAACGTACCTTTGACACGAGGGAGTGATCCGGGAGTGCTTTGCGGCGGCGACGCTTATCTCCTGCGGCGGCGAGCGCGGGACGACGCCGGCCGCCCCTGCGTCCCTGGCCGCCTCGCGGTTCCGCTTCACGTTGTCGAACATCACCGTGAACCCCTGCGCCGCCGCACCATGTTGCTCGTCCCACACCCCGAACTTGGGCACTGCCGACGGCCTCTGACGGCCCTGCATATTGTGCTGCGGCGAGGCGGACGCCGACCGTGCCTTGGGCGCCACCTGGTGGTGGTGGTGCCTCGGCGCCTGCACCTGCGGCGACGGCGACGGCGCGCGGCGTCCACCGCCGTTGTACCCGGCAGGGGGTGGGTGGTGTCCGTGGCCGTGGCCATGGCGGTAGACGTGGTGGTCGTGTTGTCCGCCGTGCTGGGGGCTTGGGCTTGGGCGGAACTGCGGCGGCGGCGCGAACTTGCTCTGGACGCCGCCCGGGTCCGACGACACGCTGCTGTTGCTGCCGGAGCGCCGGTGCTGATGCGCGCTGATCGGCTGCTGCCCCTCTGTGGCTCACGGTGGCCGCTCGATGTCGCCGGCCTGGCAGACGGTGCAGGGGTGGCGGTGCGGATCACGTCGGGGTTGTCGGCGGGGTCGTTGGGGTTGTACGGTCGGTGGAGCGGCGGCGCGGTGGCGCCCTTGTTCTCGCGGATCTTGTCGAAGTAGACCGTGTACCCGACATTGTCGCCCTCCCAGGTGCCGAACTTGGGCACGCTGGGCCGTTTCTGCAAGTGCACAAATCAACAACACACTCGTTGAGTCGTGTCATGGCCTCATGGATATTTTAAAGAACATGAAAAATCAGGCAAGAAATTCATTTTGCGAAATTATATTTTGGTTTAATTGGAGCTTTTGTTGATGTAATTGTACATAATGGGATGTAGTCTGGTAGACTGGTATATATACCATCACTGAGATGATGGGAGAACCTCTTGTTTCTCACTATTTCTATCTTAATTTTCCGAAAAATTTTATGGTACTTAAGAAAAGTAGCTATATGTACTAAAATTATACCCTCAAAATTTTGTTACCTTGAGATATATAATACTTGAAGGTATTAAATTTTTATTAAAAAATATGATACCTCCTATAACTTTTTCTAGGATGATAAAATTATCCTAATTTTTTCATGATTGCTCATAGTGTTTTGATATGTACTAAGGTAAAGAACATATTATTTTATACATTAATATAGTTTTGAAAATATTAATACAAATTTAACCACAAATTTGTACTGTAAAATATTTGCTAAAGCAAAATTGCACACGACACTATCAAAAACTGCTTTACAAGATAAATCTACATAAAATTATTTTTGTGTATGCAATATAAATTTTTAAAATTAGTTTGATGTTTAAGATCTTGAAAGTCTGGTATATGTGCCTAAAATAACATGTAGTTACCCTGAAATAAAAATAAAAATATATTTTTTCACTGGTTTTATATAAGTATGCACGTTTAGAGTAGATTCGTAAAAGCATATTGCTGTTGCAGAATTGAAGTGCAAAATTGTGTGTTACCGCGTGACTTCGCACAGCGAGAGCGTGAGACCGCTCGAACTCGCGTGGAGAGGGCACGAGACCGCGACTTCGCGTCCCTAATTAACAAACTCACGCGATTAATAGATTAATTAGCATCATTAGCAATTAATTAATTATTTTTATTTATTTAATTGGCAACATTAGTAATTAATCGCTAATCAAGTTGATTAATCACTAATCATTATAACATATCGCTAGTTGGTCAAGCGAGACCGTGGCGCGGCCACCAACGTCATCACGTCATCGTCATTTTCATATAACGAATCAGTGATATCATGTCGTCTTTGCAATCCTCCTTAGCAACGACGATGATATATTACGCCAAAAAAACTGCATCCCAGATATTTCTAAGAAAAAATAAATGAACAATATATTTTTAAATTTAATTATTGTTATCCTTAGGTTACCTTCCCCATTATAGTGCTAGCAAATATGTGATCAATGATTAGCTTACATGAGAACATATCATGTGCCCACAAACTAACAAATATCACAAAAAATTTTAGAAAAATACATTTACTAGTATTATACCTTTATATAAAGTTTTAACCTTAAATTTATTATACTTTAGCTAAAAAATAAAATTTGACAGTTTAAGACTATAAATCTATCAGAATTTTATGTTTTTCTCTGTATGATAATTTTAAATATGAGATTTTATACATACATGTAATAATATTGAAAGTACATATATATTTTTTAAAAAATTATGTGATATTTGGTAATTAGTATATACGCGTGAAGACTTATGTGCATAGAATATGTTACATGTGGTCAATACCACATAAAAATACATAATTTAGACATAAATAAAACATGAATAAAATGTTTAACTCCCATGTCAGGAACCTAAGATACACAACCAAACAATTAAGTTCAGGGATATGATGCAGTTTATAAAAAAATCAACTGGATTTGTAAAACAAAGGCTTAAATAACTAGCACTGTATTGTAGTCATAATCTAGCTGTCCTCTGAGATTTAGTGGGAAAAAACATAGTCAAACGGGCCCAAACAGCAAAGTGGCCCTCATCAAATGGAAAAGCAAAATCAAAGTCGGTACATGTCATGCATTTCATGTTATTTTTTTAAGAATTGTCCCATGTTTATTTTTCTAATCCCAGTGAACCAAGAGCTAAAGATCAGATGATACTGTATTTCTGGTCAACTTTGTATCTGCTATAGTATTGGATTGCTATGGCTCCTGTCACAGTCGTGCGAACCGCCTCCTGTATTTGAAAGCTACGTGCTTCCAAGTAGCTTATAAATTAAACAAAACCGCGTTTTTGCCTTTCTAATCATGTAGTATTCTGTAAGTGGTTTGAATGGGTAAACAAGATTAAGAAAACAACAACAATCAACTTCCAACCAAGATGATCGCTCTGACAGTACTTATATAAAAAGGATATATAATCATGTTCTGCGGCGTCAAGATATTCAGTGATGTACTCGTTCTCATCAATCAATGTGTGTACAAATAATCTTCATAGAAAAGCAAATTGTTCTCTCTTTGAATCCGTCTCCTAGATCATATCTTAATGATGTCAACAGGAAGCTTGGAGAGATGAACCTTTCTCTTCCATTTCTCCTTGAGAGATAGGCGAACGAATCTCCAGAGGCGATCCTTTCCATCTACCGCAATTCTGCTAGAGATTCATTTCGGCGAGACGATGGTTTCAGGCATGCATATGCATATGCATATGCTAAGCTAGAACTCCTCCTCTCCGATTCACCATCCGATAGTTGCCAACTAAATTTAGCCTATCCTTATATATGAAGGTACGTAATTAGCAACATGATCAACGACATGTTTGGTCTCGTCGACAGAGAAAACAGGTGCAACAGCAATTCGCATGCAAGGAATAACAAAGCACGAAAGAACATTAATTGATTAAGCAAAGCAAGAGGCCAAGAGCACAATTTTGACGGAGAAGAATTAAATTAGTTGAACCAGGCAATTAATTAAGTAAGGAGGAAGCACTCACGGCCATATATACGCCTGAAGAGTGTTCGACCGGAAGACGGCGGCGACGACGACGAATCGACGACGGCGAGCTCTAGCTACTTCTCTCTCCTTCCCCTGCAGAGAGGAGAGAGAGAAAGCAAGGAGAACGCAGCTGGCAAACAGGCAGGCCAACCTCAAACACCCCCAAAAAACGCCTCTCTATATATATGCAATATGCTTGTGTTTATCAGGAGCTTAAATTTGCCAGCCTCTCCTAATAAAAGCAATTAATCAATCAAATCAAGCTGCGAAATGGTGGCGCCCGAGTTCGTTGAGAAGATGGCGACAATAACTAAGAGCAGCAAAGAAAGCTTCCAAACGGCTGGCTTTGGCTGAATATATATAGGCAAAAGGGAGAGGAAACAGCTCAAACCTTCCTACCTACTATCAACCGTGTCCATCTTGCAGATATATATGTAGTCGTCGTCTCTTTCGTTGTTTCTTCTGGACATTGCCTACACTGACATCGTCTTCAGAGATCGAATCGTAGTCATCGTCGTCTTGGCCGAGTGGATGTATATGCGTGTGGTGATCTATTTTTAATTGGTCAATTTGAACATGCACACGGCATGCATGGCTGGTGCTAGCTGCAAGTTTCTTTGTTGCTCCTGCTTTGCCTTTGTCTCAATTAATTGAAACTCTAATTCACCTGGTGAATATATATTTTCAAGCTTATGATTGCTACGTTTCAGATGCTCGTATACTACCTGCAGTCTACCACAGAAAGGAGACATTAATTATTAATTCATATATACCTACTAGATAGTATGAGTACCTTGGTTGTGAATTCTGATACGACCAGTAATTCCTGTCACCTTGTATGTATAACCATCCAAAGGCTCTACTTATTATTTTTCAGATCACTTTGAGTCCATTAATAAGAAAAGCTACATTAATTTCAGTTGGACCTACTTCAACTTCTCTGAAACAGAACATTTTATTGAGTTATTATTTTGTAACATAAAACTCGGATGATTCCCTTAATTTTTTGATTGCTAGCTAGGATGCACGCATGCAATAAACCCAATGCATGCCACAAAGACCGTACCGCTTTTTTTTCTGATAGAACCACAAAATCAAGAATACCATTAAAAGAACCACAAAAACTATAATAAGAGTAGTCTACACACCGCTATATGTATATGTCTATATATATATACACACCATTAAAAGAACCACAAAAACTATAATAAGAGTAGTCTACACACCGCTATATATATATATATATATATATATATATATATATATATATATATAAAAGATACGATGAATCAAATATTAAAGAAATGTGCAATATATTAGTTATTGATTTTCACAGCAAGTAATCATGTATGCGTATTGAAATAACATTATATACCAGGATTAGTTACACAACGCCATCACATGTTTCAAATTAAAACATTCAATTTCAATTTATTTCCTTCTTAATGTCATTCTTATCTAGCCATCCATAATATGTTTTGCCCTCCAAGATCATCTGAATTTATATATAGCAGATTAATTAGCAGTATATTATTTTGAATTCGTATCTTGTAGTTAATCAATATATACAGAACATTTTCCATAATTATCCATATATATATAATATGTGAACTTAGGTTTCAAAGTGCATATATATATATATATATATATATATATATATATATAACCCCTTGCGTCTGTCATACATAATTTAATTATCACTGCTACAGAACATTACAAAAGAAATGGCACTATATAGGTGCCGAAAATGCTCAAACCGGCACCTATAGACTTTTTCCACCTCCACAAGATAAAAAAAAATATAGAACCGACATCTTTGAGTAACTATAGGTATTGGTTTTAAAGAAAAGCTGTTACCAATACTATAGGTGTTGATTTTTAAAAACCGACATCTTTAATATATTATAGTTGTTAGTTAATTTAAAACCGTACCTAAATAATCAAGCCGACGGGATGGAAGTGAGCCGAACCGATCGCACGGACTCGTATCCTTATCCTCCCGCGCATGGGAGTGAGCCGAACCGATCGCACGGTCTCGTATCCTTATCCTCTCGCGCAGTCCACGCCCCTCCTCCTCCTCCTTGTCGCTCCCTCCTCCTCCCTCCCCTCGCCGCGTGGTGGCCGCAGCCACCACCGCAATTGCATCCTCCTCCCCTTGCCCCTCCACTCCTCCCCCTCGCCGTGGTGGTGCAGCCACCATCACCGCCGTGGGAGGCGCGGTGGATGGCGGCGTGGCGACGACGCACGAAGCCGATGGTGATCGCCGAGAGCCCATGGGTGTCATCTTCGACGGTGGCGACGGGGCGCGTCTATGTGGGGGTGCATGAGTGGATGACCGTCTAAAGGTTGAGACCGCCGATCCGGCCGCCTGAGCTTAACTCTCGCTGAATCTAGCCACCATGACCAGGAGGAAGACTGGCATGGGGGCAGCCGCTCGACGATGATGACAGGCGGCGGCGGCGGTGGGCCTCTTGTCTGTGTGTGTATTATAGAGGTTGATTTTGTTTTTATTGTGATATTATGTTCATGGATGTTTGTTCATGGTTGTTGATTTCGTTCTTGATTCTGTGATTGTATTCTTAGATGGGGATCTCATGGGTGATCAAGAGTTGTTCGATGCATCGAAGCCACCTTTTTATTCATTGGACCACAAAGATGTCAGTTCCAAGACCTAACACCTTTGATTTCTCTCATCATTACGGAGTTCTCAACCGACATCTATTTAGTTTTATCTAGTAGTGTATGCACGGGAATTGTATGGTGTGTGTGTGTGTGTGTGTATATATATATATATATATATATATATATATATATATATATATATATATATATATATATATATGAACAAACCATGTTTAAGGAATGCCACGCCGTTAGTATAATTTATTCTATTTTCCTATAAATATAATCTTTCATAGAATTATATATATATATGAACAAACCAATATATATATATATATAAACAAACCATGTTTAAGGAATGCCACATCGTTAGTATAATTTATTCTATTTTCCTGCAAATATAATCTTTCATAGAATTTAACTAAAACTGCAGTTGAAAACGTGTGATTCTAGTACGAACATACGATCACGTGTCATTCTAGTACGAACATACGATCATCACACCTTAGAAACATGTGTGGGCAACCAATCCAATATTTTGAAATATCTTGATGAACTAATAAGAGTATCCTAGAAACAGTTTCAACATTGAATTCCATTAATCAACTATGTTTATTAATCTTATCATAAGATAAATTTCAAATGAAAACATAAACACCATGCTTTGTCCATAATATAGGAATTACAACTGCTGAGAGTGGTACTACAAGAGAACTAATCAATTTATTATCATCGAATCCTCTCATATTGTGTGTAACCATGCTTGCTTCGAAATCGTAGGAAAAACAGCTTTTCCTGATCAGAGGATTAGTAGGTTATCCAGATATTACTCACTGCTAGAACCTAATAATCAAGAATAAAATTATGCGAAACATCTTTTTTCATTACCTAATTATTTGAATTGACTATGTTAATCTGTGAAAATACAAACATATATGTTTATTAATATAGGAAGAGATATTTGAATTAACTAGTATAGGATCAGATTCTGACACGAAGGGCTTCTACTACGTTATGTCGACGTCGTCTAGTGACTTTCGACCTTCGACGTATGGAATGCCTTTCTACTAATGAATTATAGGGCTTACATCGAAATATTTTTTATGTCAAATAACATTAACACTCAGATTTTGTCACGAGGGGTCTCTAGATCTAGTATGTACTGTCCACTTTTCACGTGTGCAACAATTTTTGCCAATGAATTATAGGGCTACGTGAAACTAATTTTGGCGCCGAATGAAATTAAACAATGACAGTTTGTCATTAATTCTTTTACATTATGCAAAATAATATTTTTTTCCACATATGCAAACTCTTTTTGAATAAATTCGAGGATATTTCCGTTGAACTATTTTTGTGCCAAGTCCAGATTTCCTCGACTTTGAACAATTACCAAACAATTGACTATATATGACTTGCAATAATTTTTGCAAACACGCAAAAGGATTATACATCAATATATTAGAAGAAAAAGAGTCCTTCTATGCGCAAGAGCTGGAATCGGTCAACCACGTTCTTTTGGATTGTGTATTCGCTCGGCAGTCTAGCTCCATGCACGTGCTATCGCCCGCTAGCTGGGCGGGCCTCTCTCTCCAACACGGCGGCTGGCTCCAAGAGTGGTGGTTTGTGGTTCTTAGTGGGCTCTGCTACGTTTGTGCTTTTCTTGGGAGTTTAGCGTGACACTACCCCTCTCGTCTTTTTGGAGTAGCTTTTTTCGCCTTGTAGTCTCCCGTGTGTAGGTTTTGTTTTTCGGCCTTCCACCCCTTTGGCATAAGGCGGTCTGGTGGATTGCCCTGTGTATATGACTTGCAATAATCAAAGCATCGGGTCCAAGATTTTCTTTACACGGTTGGTTACACAAAGTTCTCACTTACCCTGCTATATATTGTCCATTTCAGATAATTAATTATTTGGCTGCATACCTATTCACCTTTGGATAGATCATTGTATGTCCATTGAATTTTAGGGGGTGCAAACACATATGTACATACGTAAAAACCTGAAAATTATCGTTGGATTAAAATAGACATTTGATATTTGTCCATGTATTAATAAAAAACTTCACTTTTGGATCTAACAAATCTCAAAATTCATTTTTGGATCCAACAATAATTTATTTACAGGTTTCTACTCTCTCTCTCTCTCTATATATATATATATATATGTATATATATATATATGTAGTTTACACTACATATTTTTCTGAATTTCAGTTAGATGCTCGTTACACACCATCCTATGATAAGTTCGCAGAGTATAGTATTCTGTAATCCCTTTTAAGCACCAAACATTATATATTTGAATAGCTATATACACTTTTCGTTTTTATTATACCATTATATGAGAAACAAGAGGGATATTGCCTACATACAGCACAATTTCAGGAACAAATTAAGTTACTAGATTAAAAAAACTAACTTTGAGCTTTCAGCTGATTATTCACGTTGATCACAAGAGGATGCAAACAGCAACATAAACAACATAATTCATGATGGCATGATATGGGGAAAACCAACAGCAAATCTGTAAATATATATACCACAACATGATTAATTATTGAACTAAACATATGAAGACATATCAAGGTATATATGAAACATGATTAATTAATGGTAAACAGCAACAAGATGGATAACACTGAATATAGTGTCTAGAATAACTTCACTTGGCTTACAATGGTTCTTTTGTCACAAAAAAACTAGGTAAACATGCTGGTTTCATGCCTACATTACATGAACAAACCAGCATCACTACAAGAGGAAAACAGGTAAATTAAACTGAATACAGATACATAGCAGTTCACAAGATGATATGCAAAGAGCCATGAGGCCAAGGATCGATGGATATCAAATTAACGATTCTTCTGGTGGTATAATTAATCTCATCACAACACATTGCAGTTCTTCCAGCATCGTCGATGAAATGAATCCCTTTGATGCAGCACGGGAGTGGATTTTAAACTCTCAAAGGAATATCTTCTCTCATTATTTGTATGTCATTCAAAAGATTATGAAATAATTAAAAAATAAAATAGATCAATATGTAATAGATCACTCCACAACAATATAAATTAAAACTCAACTTCTACAAGTTAAAAAACAAATTATTCAAATTTCACAACTTGTAGAAGTTAAATTTAATATTTATATTTGTGGAGTGATTTATCATATATTAATCTATTTTGTTAAAGTTTTTATAATTATTTAAATAACATATGCATATAACGAGAGGATTTCCCCTCTTTAGAATAGTTTCCTGACGCAGCACCCCTTAATTCTGGAATTCTGGTTGCTTACTGTGGATCCTCGCCATCGACGGCCTCCTGGGAGAACGAGGAGCTGGGGACGTCGTTGTCGCCGACATCTGCGAAGAACTCCATGATGAACTGGTCAGGGCTGTCCGGCGGGGTGTAGACGCCGAGGAGCTTCGGCTTCTTAGGCAGCAGCACGGGCTCGTCAGAGATGGCCGGCAGCAAGTCAGGAGCCACCACGCCGCCGGGAGGGATGATCGGCTGGAAGATGGAATGATTGGCCGGTGCAGGTGCAGGTGCAGATGCAGGCGCCTGCCCCGGCGCCGGAGCTGCAGCAGGTGTCATGGCCTGCAGCATCGGGGAATCCTCGGTCACCCTCGCCGGCGTGCGCCCGCGTCCGCGCCCTCGCCCTAGCCCGCCGCGGCCGCCACCGCGTCCCCGTCCGCGCCGCCCGCGTTCTCCACCACCTTGTACTTGTAGCTCGGGCTCAGATGCGGGTTCAGGAACCAGCGCCGGAGCCGGAGCTGCATCAAATGTTGCCGCGGGTGGCGACGGAGGAGGAGCCTCGCTTGCCGGGGCTGATGGCGACGCCGCCGCCGCCGCGCGTCCGCTTCTGCCGCGTCCACCACCACGTGGCCTTGGAATGAGGGAGCGCACAAGGGACGCGAATCCGAAGAACACGAGCATGGATCGCATCATCGGTGTCGTCGCCGGCGGCAACGGCGCACGGGGAAAGTTGGTCGTCGCCGCCTCCCCGTGGATCACCGTCGCCGCGGTGTCATACGCCCAGGCGGCCTCCTCGGCGGTCTCGAACGTGCCCAGCCACACCCTCTCCTTCAGCCCCATCGGGTTGCGGATGCGGATCTCGGCGGCGTACTTCCCCACGGCCTCTTCCTGGCGCCCCGGTACTTCCTCCTATTCCCGTCCGCCGCCGCCTCCAAACCTTCCCCCTCCACGGCCGGTGCTGCTGCCAACCGCACCCCTTGCACGACCGGCGCCCCGAAACTCTCTCCCTCTCCCTCTCCCTCCATGGCCGGCGCCACCAAGCCCTCCCCCTCAACGGTCGCCGCCGCCGCAAAACCCTCCGCCTCCGCGGCCAGCGCCGCCAACCCGTCTGTGTTGATCTCCTCCTCCCCTCCACCGCCGCTCCCCTCCCGATCGCCTGCGCCGCCGCGCGCTGGCAGTACTCCCTAAGAAGCTCGACCAGCCACGTCGTCGTCGTCTTCACCGGCCTCCCCATCGCGACGACCTAACTCCGGCGACGGCGCGACGCCCTCCCTCTCGCTCGCACGCTCACGCCTCACGCTTCTCAGGATTTCGCGACTGGATCACTCACTTCAATAGCTTTCCTTTTGTCGCGCAGGTTTCAAGGCTTTCCTGACTTGGCGCGCGCGTCATGGCTTGCGTGTACTCTCGTTTGCTAGCTAAGACACTAGACGTTTGCTGGGCTGGCGCATGCAGCAGCAGCAGCAGCCGCCGCCAGCGGAGCGGCCGTCGCCGGTGGCTGGATGCGCCGCCGCGAGCAGTGCGTCGCCGGCCGCGGGGAGCCACGTGTGCGGCGCTGTAGCTCCACGACGGCTGCAGTCTGCCGTTTGGAGATTGTACGGGAGAGGGTGCAGTTGTTTCAATCTGGATCGCTCATCTGGAAAGGGACGGCGAAGGTGTAGTACGTTGTGGTGGCTTGATAGTTGAGACTGATGATGCTTTGGATTCACATAGTTTATGCTGTGTTTGTCAAGTTAAATTTGATTTGATTCGACTGGTTAGGTAAGGGGAATACACAGGGGTAAATGATTGTGACATCTAAATTGGACTCTACTATATTTATTAATTTTGTTATACCAAGATTTTAGGAATGCTGGTGAGGAAAATAAATACTCCTTTTATTTGAATAAAAGAGAGAATAGAAAAAGATATTTCTAAAATAGTCCATCTTTGTCAATCGATCATTTACAAACAAGATTTGGAAACTTTTTTTTCATCATAAAGACTCGAGGAGCAAATAGGCCTTTTAGTTTTTCACCAAGACAATATACCACTCTTTCACGAGGTTATATAAGACAAGCCTAGCTTGGTGAAGTATGTGAGGTGGCTAGCAACACTACTTTAGGATGAGACGGCAACATCACTGTATGATATAGACGGTGGATAAGGCGAGAGGTATTTGATCTATATTGTTCAAAATGTGGCAGAAAGCATAAGATATAAGGCCGGCAACTCAGCTATGTCTTTAGTAACAGTGGTAAAAAATTACAGTCATGCAAAGATGTGTAAGTAGTCCATTAAAACGGTACTACTATAGGAACAAACCAACAATCAAGTTCTGACACGAATGACCTCTAATATGTTACGTCCAGGGTTTCCAATTCCGTGGATTTCGCCATGAAATCCGTGGTTTTCGCCGGTTCCGCTAGCGAAACGGTAGATGCGCGAAAATATTTGATGGATTTCGGGAGAATTCAAAATTTTGGAGACTTTTATTGAACAAAATACATCAAGTAGATCTCGATTTTACAAGAATTATGGTATTTTTATACATGAAAATATAAAAGTTTTTGGCCCTTAAAAATCATCTTTGTTTTGGGAAAAAGAAAAAGGAAAATTACAGCTTTTTCATGTACTGTTCATAGAGGCCCGTTGAAGCCCATCAACTTTTCCATCCGGATAATATCGGCTTCTTCCTGCAGCCGACACTTTTGCAAGTTGCTTTCGCATCCGAGTTGAGCGAGAAAACCTTTGGCGGCGCCGATGTCTGTGTTTTCCACCGCCGGCGATGGAAAATCTGTGCGGAAAGCACCGCCTTTTGTGGCAGCACAGGCGGAAACCTCAGAATTAGGTACGAAGTTTGTTTCCTTTCGGAGTCCACGGTTTTCGGCGGTTTGTTGTCGAAATTCGCTGGATCCAGCTTATTTCCATGCGGTGCTCGACGGCAAGGTAGCGGAGGGCTTCCCGCACGAAATCTTGCGCAAACGGCTTATGAAGTGCATCTTGTCGCGGGAAGTTAGGTTTTCGCCGTATTCGGTGCTTTTCGTATGTATTCGCCACTTTGTTTAGTATGATGTTTATAAATTGTACAAAGAAGTATTCACTAATTATATTAGCACAAAATACTCATATGGCCACATATTATTTGTACAAATTTATGTTTGCATACAATAATATGTATTCATAGATTTATTTTTTTCATCCAAAGCACTGCATGCTTGCAAAAAAAATTATAGAGAAAGAAAAGAGAAGAAACCTCTAGCTCTCTCACTACGAATAAATTACAAGGCCATTTTTATCAATCAATTATATTAATTTAAATAATATACATAGTTATCATTATTTTTTGTTTTTACTACATGTTAAACATCACATTAATATTTTCTCCCGTAATTCATACCACCATACTTATATCAATATTATACATATTAATATAAATTTGTTCACACAAATATATTAGTGAAAATATCATAATTATGTATTCACTAATTTTAGTATTTTTTTCCTAATTTTTTGACATAATTTACACATTTTTCGTGACGGTTTGGCTATTTTCCACACTAATCTTCACGGTTTTGCGCGGAATCCGCGAAATTCGCGGTAAGCACGAAATTCCTCAAATTTAAATTTGGTCACTGTTCATCACCGGCGGCTTTCGCGAATTTCGCATGAAATTAGCCGTGTCGGCAAGGAGCGACACGGCATATACCGACGGATTTGGAAACCCTGATTACGTCACATTAACGCCTTTCTGCCAATGAATTCTAAGGCTTATATCAAACTAGCTAGTTAGGCTAGTAACGCTTCTGGCTAATGAATACTCGAGAGAATTTCTATAGCTTACGTCAACTAGTTTTGACGCCAATAAATAATAACATTATGAAATAAGTTATATATATTGCCTACGTTCCACACAAGCAACACTTTATTGCCAATAAATTCTAGAGTTTGCATTGAAATAATTTTGGCGCGGAAGCCAAAATTTGTCAACTCTAAATAATGAATCTATATGATTTTTTTCTCAAATACTATATGATTTCCAATAATCAAAGCATCGAGTACAAGATTTTCTTTAATTTACACCGTTGGCTAAACAAAAGAAGTTCTTAACCTACCTGCTAGATTATCACTAAGATAATTTATTATCTGACACCATATTACACATATTGGTTCCGCTTCTCAACAAAGAGGCTTATCATTGTACCATAGCATGTCACCTGCATGCACTTAGGTTAATTAGATGCTCATTACACGTACCACGTGTTACAAGATCTCAAAATGAGCATAGGATTGCTAAAAGGATAATATGACATATCTATAGTACTTAAATTTAATAACGATGGTGTTCATCCTCGCATCATCACCCTATCACTAACATCTGGATCCCACGAGCTATATTATTACACCATATTTTCTTATTTTATTATTGGCTTTCCAAATTTCAAAATTACCTACTGGTTCAATAAAAAAAACATAGTATTACTTAGACGACTAAATAAGTGCATTAATAAGCTAAAAACTTAATTTGTCAATTTGTTTTTCGTTGGGCTCTAGGCTAGGTTATTATAACTATGCTATTCCTTTTGGCTACCTCATCCAAAACTCTTAAGCATATTTTATTTTTAGTTTTTTCAAATAAGATATGTATATTTGTAGTCTCCATGCATGCATCTAAGACTTAAATGAAGAGATTGTATTTTTATTTTGCAGTGCTAGTTAAATAAAATTACTGACCAAAACTCGAGCATTCGTCTTAATAATTTGTTGGTTGCATGGATATGTAGTTGTTGGTCCTTATTACATGCGGAATGAATTTTCTTCTTGCTCGTACTGACAAAAGAAATATGAATATGCGTTAGACTTTTGGATGGATAAGTAATATATATCAGAAACATCCTCATGATCACGCTGTGTAATCAGCCAGTTCTCGAAATTTTGAAACCCCGCTCTCCCGGATTCCCTGCGGCATGGAACTATCTCGTCCGAAATTTGTACTTAAAAATCCAAATTGATCAAATGCAGTCAAAACCTATTCAAATTTAATAAAAATCCCCCGCCGTAATGTGCAAAACAAAATTGCAAACGTTTGGGATGAGTTTATCCGCTCCCTTCATCGTTTTGGTTAATTAATAAATGCGTTGGATGCAGGAACAACAATTTAGGAGCTAGCTAGCACAAATTAAACCCAGCAGCACAGGTGAAAACCCAGTTAAATTAACATCCACACGCAACGGTACCAGACATGACCTGCACAAAATTAACGAACTCCACAGATATCCAGTTCTCCAATGCTGCACAGCAAATTAAACTGCAGGCTACGGATCGAGCAACAGTTTCCGTCCTACCCACCGTGGTAATCCCTTTTTAAGCACCAAATTAATTACATGATATATATATATATCCGAAAATTACCACCAAAATATTAAGATGGATATTTGTGACCATGAAAATTAATATTTGTGACCACCAAAATTACCAAAATTTTGGCCTTTTCCAAAAGTGTAAACAAGTAAAAGAATAATATTGTGACATTTAAGATATATCTAGCGAATATGTTGCGTCAAGTAACACCTTGACGCAATATTTTTTCTCAATAAATTATAGGGTTTTTGTTGAACTAGTTTTGACGCCAAATCCAAAATTTCCTCAACTTTGAACAATTAGCATATATGATTCCCAATAATCAGGACATCGGATAAAATATTTTCTTTTACACCATTGGCTAAAGAGAATAAGTTCTTATGCTAGATTGTCATTTAGATATTGATTATCTGGCACCATATTAATTGTACCTTGGTTACCTCTTCTCTACTCCAAAGAGGCTAATCTACTAGATCGTATAAAATTATGTCATCTACACTTTGATTATATTTTAATTACACTTTTGTAAACAGCAGGAGAGGCTCCTAGTGCTCTATATTAGATATAAATGGAATATTTACAGGGTTATAAAGAAGTAAAAGGAAAAGGAATTTACAAAAAGAGGATCAAAAAAGTTGTGTATCCATGACTGCCGTTTGGGTTTGTCTGCTCCTTTTACTCTGTGCATATGCAGAGTAAACTTTTCCCTGAAGTCAGTATAGTATATTGCTAAGGATATATTATGATTCCTTTGAAGCACCAAACTTGATATATTTATGGCTATCCTATTCGGTTGATTTTACCATTATAATATCAGAAACTAGAGGAATATACTGGTGAAGTATTGTACATTTCCACAAAGAAAGAATTAGATAAAAAAGACACTATTTTTATGCAACTTAATTTGAGCTCTCAGGTGATTATCCTTGATGATCAAAATAGCTCACACACAACAATAAAACAACATAATAATTCATGTCAACATAATGGAAAAACCACACAACATGATTAAACAAGACAAAATGATGGGTAACAAACATGAAAAAAAATCATGTTAAGCAACTAACATAACAAAATGTCTAAATGACCATAATACCTTCAGTTGGCTTAGAATAGTTCTTTCGTCATAAGAAATTAGATAAACATGTTGGCTGGATATGCCTGCATTACATGACAAACCAGCATCACTACAAGAGGCAAACCTGATGGTTGCATAACAAGACAACCCAAGTAACTTAAACTAACATCATTAAACTAACATCATTCCAAGAGGAAAACAATCAGATAATTAAATTGATAGAAACAAGAGTAATACTATAATGAAGTACTATACAATTCCACGAACAAAGTATTAGATACAAATGACACCAATTTTATGCAACTTTGAGCTCTCGGGTTATTATTCTTGATGATCAAAAGAACTCACACACAACAATAAACAATACATTAATTCATGTCAACATAATGTGTAAAACACACATGTACAAGACAAAATTATGGGTAAAACACATTACAAATTCATGGTAAACAAACTAAAACATAAAAATGTTTAAGTGATAATAGCTTCAGTTGGTTTACTATAGTTCTTTGATAATAAGAAACTAGATAAACATACTGGCTGCATATGCCTGCATTACATGACAACCCAAGTAGGTTAAACCAACATCATTTCAAGAGGAAACCAAACAGGTAATTAAATTGATAGAAATAAGAGTAACACTATAATGAAGTACTGTACAATGCCACGAACAAAGTACTCATATAAACAGCGCCATTTTTATTCAACTTTGAGCTCTTAGGTGATTATTCTTGATGATCAAAAGAACTCACACACAACAATGAGAAATATTGTATATTAATTCATATCAACATAATGTGTAAAACACATTACATGTACAAGACAACTATGGGTAAAACACATGATAAATTCATGGTAAACAAGCTAAAACGAAAAAACGTTTAAATGACTAGAATAGCTTCAGTTGGCTTACAAATAGTTCTCTGGTCATAAGAAACTAGATAAATTAACTCGCCGGCTACATTGCATGACCACCAAATTAAATTAAACCAACATTCTAAGAATGAAACAAACAGGTATTAAAGATACATAGCAGATCAACAAGATCATGCAGTAAAGCAAAGAGAGCCATGAAGCCAAGGGTCAACCGAGATCCAGTTAAGGATCCTTCTCATCATCCCATCACACAGCAGCAAATCATCCAGCCGATCCATATCGACACGCCTTACCAATCCGAAGCTGGTGCTTTCTGTGAATCGTAGTCGTCACTCGTAATCGACTGCCGGTTTATTTAGGTCGAAGTCGAACACTACCGGCCTCTCATTCTCAGCAGCAGCAGCCTGAGCTGACGATGATACGACGACGGCAGCCTGAGCCGACGAGGATGCGACGTCGACGGCTGCCTGAGCCGAAGAGGATGCAACGTCGGCAGCCAGAGACGACGAGGAGGGGGCGTCGACGTCGTCATTCATGGGAATGGTAATGGGAATGGGATCGTCTTGCGTGATCACCACCATGGATTGTTCAGTGCTGTCGGGCGGCGGGGTGTCGACGCGGAGGAGAGTCGGCGTCGTGCTCAGAAGCACGGGCTCGTCGTTCTCGCCGTCGGGCACGTCGGCGAAGAAGATGTTCGGGTCGAAGTCAGGAGCCTCGTGGACGGCGTAGTTTGTCTGCACACCGCCGGGAGGGATCACCGCCTGGAAGAAGGAATTGCTGGCCACCGGCGGTGGCGGCGGCGGCGGCGCATGTGATGGCCCTGCGATGTAGGAGACGACACCGTTGGGGAAGAGGGTTGACATGACAACATCATGGGCTGTCAGCACCGGCTTTTCCGGTAATGGCGCAGCTGCTGCGGTTGCGAGCTCAGGCGTCGCCGGTGCCGGTGGTGGTGCAGCTGCGGCAGAGGCGGCGAGTGTGGATGACACCGGGGAAAATACAGCATTTGGCTCCATTGACGGTGCAGTTGCAGATGCTGACGCAGGAGCCAGCGCCGGAGCTGCAGCAGGTGTGGGCACCGGCGGCGATGGAGTACCCACGGTCACCGCCGTCGGAATGCGTCCGCGTCCGCGCCCACACCAAAGCCCACGGCCGCGACCGGCAAAGGCAGCCTCGGCAACACGTCCGCGTCCAGTTCCACCGCTTCCGGAGAGGGTTGAGGCTGTCAGGAGCCTCCTCCTTTTGGGTACAGGTGCAGCAGCAGCGGCTGCGGCTGCAGGCGGTGGCGTCGGGATCGCTTCAGGTGCCGCCAGCGCCGGTGCAGCTGCAGCTGCAACTGCAACAGAGGCTCCTGGTGCGAGTGTCGGTGACACCGGCGAAATAACGGCATTCGGCTCCAGTGACGGTGCTGATGCAGGCGCCGGCACTAGAGCTGCAGAAGGCGTGGGCACCGGCAGCGGTGGAGCACCCACGGTCACCACCGTCGGATTAAATCCGCATCCGCGCCCACGCCCACGGCCGCGACCGGCGACGGCAGCATCGGCAACACGTCCGCGGCCGCGTGCACGTCCACATACGCGCTCTCCACCGCTTGCGGAGAGGGTTGAGGCTGTCAGGTGCTTCCTTTTCCTTTCGGGTGCAGGTGCAGCTGCAACGGTTGCGCGTGCAGGTAGCGGCGGCGGCGGGATCACTTCAGCTGCAGCAGAGGCGCTGGCTGCGAGTGTGGACGACCCCAGCGAAATCACAGCATTCAGCTCCAGTGACGGTGCAGGTGCAGATACAAGCGCCTGCGCCGGAGCTGCAGCAGGTGTGGGTGCCGGCGGCGGTGGAGCACCAACGTTCACCGCCGGCAGAGCGCGTTTGCCTCCGCACCCAAGCCCACGGCCGCGACCGGCAATCGCAGAGTCGGCAACACGTCCGCTTCCGCGTCCCCGTACTCCCCGTCCACGTCCGCGCCCTCCACCGCTTGCGGAGAGGGTTGCGGGTGGAGGCGGCGGCGGAGGCGCGAGCGCTTCAGCAGCCGCCGGCGCAGGAGTAGGCGCCGGTGCAGCTGCAGCATAGGCGGGCGCGAGTGTGGATGACGCCGGAGAAATGACAGCATTCGGCTCGACGGACGGTGCAGATGCTGATGCAGGTGCCCGCACCGGGGTTGCAGCAGGTGGGGGCACCTGTGGCGGCGGCGCGAGCGCTTCAGGAGTCGCCGGCGTTGGAGTCGGCGCCGGTGCAGCTGCAGCAAAGGCGGGCGCGAGTGTGGATGACGCCGGAGAAATGACAGAGTTCGGCTCCACGGACGGTGCTGCAGGTGCATGTGCAGATGCTGATGCAGGCGCCGGCACCGGGGCTGCAGCAGGTGTCGGCACCGGCGGCGGTAAAGCATCCTCGGTCACCGCCGTCGGAGTGCGTTTGCCTCCGCGCCCACGCCCGCCACCGCCACCACCACCAGCACCGCCACCGCGCCCACGTCCACGCCCGTCACCGGCACCGACACCGACACCGCGTCCGCGCTCTCCACCTCCTTGTACAACTTGTGGTACAACAAATGCAGCTTCAGGAACCGGCGTTGGCACCTGCACCGGCACCGGAGCTGCATCAGATGACGGCGGCGGAGGGGGCAGCAACAAGAGAGGAGCCTCGCGCACCGCCTGCCCTCGTCGGCGGCGCCTCTGCACCTCTTCCCGCTCGCGGCAAGCGTTGGCGAAGTAGGCCAACATCGACCGCATCTCCATCGACTGCGGCGACGGCGTCGGCCCAGGCCTAGGGAAGTTGGTCACCGCCATCTCCCCCTCAGCACCCGCGCCGCCGCGTCGTACGCCCACGCGCCCTGCTCCGGCGTATCGAAGGTCCCCAGCCACAGCCTTCCCGCCCCCGTCGGGTTATGGATCTCGGCGACGTACCTCGTCTCCCACCTCACCCTGACCCCGCGATACTTCGTCACCGCGTCTATCTCCTCCCAAAACTCTCCCTCCCCCGCCGCCGCCAACGAACCCTCCCCGTCCCCAGCCGGCGCCGCCGGCGACGACGCCAACGCTTCCTCTCCACGGCCGGGACAACACAAGCCTCGCCCTCCATTAACGGCGTAAACAAAACCTCCCCAACACCCGCCACCGACTCCTCCGAACCCTCCCTTGCACGACCGGCACAAGCACGAGCTCCAAGCACGCACCCGCCCTCACCCGCTCCCTCTCCCCGGCGACAGCCCACCGCCAGCCGCCCGGCCGTGGTCGTTGTTCTTCCCACATACCTGCACGGCGAGCTCCGCCGACTTCTGGGAGTAGCCCACGAGCAGATCTTTCATCGCCTCCGCTTTCTCCATCGGATCCATTCCGAACGAAAACGAGATATGGTGGATTGCGGCGGTGTGTTGTGTGAGAGTGAGATAGCTGGCGGAGATGCCGAGATCGGCAGCGTGTGGGATATTTAAGGTTGGGGAGGGGGGAGAGGAGCGTGTCCCGGTTGATACCTAGCTAGCTAGGTCATGCGTCACGCTGCCCTCGCGCGTGGCTGTCGTAGCGATCGAGCGGCGTCTTCAAAGGTTACCTCATTTGCACGCGTGCGTGGCTGTCGTAGCACGCACACGCAGCCAGACCGGTTGACGCGCGGGCGCACACGCAGCGGAGCGGCGTCACGGTGGAAAGCTGGATGGCTGCATGGCGGCATGCGTTAAGCCCCAGCTCTGCTTTTCGATAGAAATCGTGAGGGGGAAGGGGTAGCTATCCTCTGCGGTTTGGCGATTGTGCCGAACGGGGTGACGGTTCGTTCGATCTGGATCGTTGATCGCGAGAGGAACGGTGGAGCGGTGCGTTTTGGCCTGGGTGTGGGGGTGGGCCCGTGGTTTTGCCCTTTTCCTCCTCGCAGGAAGCGTCAGGCAGGTACATCCGCATGCATCATCCCCATCAGCAAACTCTATTCATCCTTAAATAGATATACTCTTATTTCTGACATTTTTATTTTTGATCTATCAAGCCAGAAGATTATGAGGGCAAAATAATTAATGTAATGGGGTGGATATAAACGTACTGTTGTCTATAAACATGCCGCAGTAACTAGCTACCTAATGTAATAAATAAGTAAGGGTTCAAGTCTGGATGGTGCATAATCTGGTTTTGATAGAATTTTTACTTCTTTTAAGACCTATCGACATCATGATGATTTGTTTCTTTCTTCTTCTTCTTTTATTCCTGGCAAAACGATAGTTTTGTATGTTAGCGTTAAAAAATATGGGCAAATGTGGACTGGGTGATGACTGATGAGTAAATTGATTTGCGGTTCACGGAAATGTTGGCATCCATCATGTTATAATTTTGTGTGTGGTCTACTACTACTTACAAATAATATCCTGCTGTCAATGCTATCAACTTATGTGGGTAACATTATAAAATTATGTCCGTATACGACGTTGATCTCACTATTTGCGCATTGTCGTCCATTTAAATTTTCATCGACTCCGTACTAATCATCTTTATTTCTGATAGAGCAGTAGCTGTGGTGGTTTATTTTTATCCCAGGATACACCCACAGGTGACGAGATGCAAATAGGTCATGCAAGCTTAACTCCCCATCATCCATCGATGACTACAGGTGCATGGTATGGATAACGAGAACTCTATATTTTGTCTTGTTTCTGCGTGAAGAAATTTAAAAATCTACTTCCTTCGTTTATTTAAAATAAATTCATTTTTTGCCCTTTTAACATCTGTCCCAAAATACATTTATTTATATCTCATTACCTACCCTCGACCACAAATCGAAGAGTTTTCCTTTACTACACCCACACTATACTTTTCTATGGGTATTTTGGTTTTTCCCTCCATACTAATATTAATTCCAATAGTGAGAAATAAATTTATTTTGGGATGGAGAGTAGTATTGCCTATTTGGTTTTCATTTTCTGCTTACTTACAAAATAAAATCTTTTAAAATCATCTTCCTTTTAGGGATATGTTTTTTCATCCATAAAAATTATTAATCAGACACCACACGTATATCTTCTCTATATTGTGTGTATAACAATAATAAATTTTCACAACAACCAACAAAAAAAGCTTATATATCTATTTGCCATTGTACTATTGTAGGTTTATATGCATATCTCTTCTATTAAATAAGTATATCTCTTGTCTTATCTTCTAATGTTTTGGTTTCAATTTATTATATAATTTTCAATACACTTCTATTACTATGTATCGCAGTTAAATGTTGATTTAGGATGACAACCACCCATGCATGTCATGAATTTTTAATATTTTTGAACTTGTAATTTCTTTAATTTTAAAAATAGACCATCTCACTATTTATTTCTAAATCGACCCTTTTATAACATCACCCTCCGCCTAGACATGGTGAAACAATCACAAACAGTTGATGTGATGATTTTTTCTTGTCACATCAGTGTGATGGTGTGGCATGACATGCTGCCACGCCAGCCAGAGTGATATGACAAAATAACATTACCATGCTAGCCAGACTGATGTGATAATATTGTTTCGCCATGCCAGCAAAATTGACGTGGTTTAAAAATAAAATTTTTGGATGATTTGTTTTTAAAATTAAAAATAAAAAAGGTTTAAAAAATTTGCATGTCATAAATAAGAGTAATGTCTAGTCCTAAAACCAAACGACAAATACACAACTTTTGTCACATACGAGCGTTGTCCTACCAATTTTACTTCTTGATTCTAAAATCTAACCCACATGATCAATTTGTAGTTTACATCAAACTGTAGAGGTGACAGGAACAATGTATATATATGTATATGTGCTTTTTTTTTCTTAAGAACAAGCTTGTTTGTATTCCAAAGTGTCTCACTCCTAGCTTTTTTATGGTGTTAGCATTTCTTTCTTGCTTAAATTAAGTAGAAACGACCAAGCCATGCATTTTGATGTTTTGTGGTGTGGGGGTTTTCTCGGCAAGACCCAGCTAGCGTAGCAAGCCATTCAGGTTGAAATTACCTTGTTGCATACTATTAAAAAAACATTTTTCATGTATGATGAAAATGGCTCTATACAGAACGGTTAAATACTTTGTCTGTAACTAAACACCTACAAAGGTAGTCTTTATTTTTTATTATATAACGCAATTTTTTATCGAACTTTTTATTAAAAAATTTTGTACAAATATAAAATTTTTTAATCATGCTTAAAAAATATTTGATGATAAATCAAATCATATTAAAATAAATAATAATTACATAATTTTTTAAAATAAGAAGAATAATTAAACATGTTATATATTAAAAGAAATGAAGAGAGTATGATGGATGGGCTGGTCGAGAGAGGAATATAAATGTATGTCGCTGGCGGCGTGTGCTGTGCATGGCTGCAATGCGTTACCAGTCTGCTTGTCGTGGCTATCCTCTGCGGTGTGGCGATTGTGCCGGGTGTGGTGCGGTTTGGCGATTGGTGATCTGGATCGTTCATCGTGAGCGGAACGGTGGACGCGGTGACGTTTTGGCCTGGCTGGCTGGCGCGGCGCCATGCGTGCTAGCTGGGTGTGGGACTGTATTTTTTGCCGTACGTTCTCTTCCTCTTTTAGCGGCATATGCGTGCTCACCGTAAGCGTAAGATCGGCTTCCATCCCATCTAGCCGGGAGAGATTGTGAAATGTGAGGGCAAATAATTATTGTGGTGGACTGCTAAACATGGACATGCGCTGCAGTAACTATTTACCTTCCTTGATCACCATTCACAAGGGTAGAATTATATGGATGGTGCACAATGGCCTCTTTTGATGGATCGGAGCACCGTGGATTGGATAACCATGAACATAGTTTCCCTTTTTTTTTCCCTTTTATTAAGACCTGTCCATGTATACTCCTTTTGTAAACATAAAATTCCTAGCTGTAAACATGGATAAACAGTACTTGTCCAGATTCATAAGCCAAGCCAGGAATTGATTCTTTTTAAGATAAAGGATGTAGGCTAATGACTTGTGTCTTTCTTTTTTAGGAATGCTTGTTTTGTGTCAGAACTACAATCGTGTTGAGAAATGTGGGGTGACAATGCGAACTGGATGATGAATAAGTTTGACTCATGATCACGGGAATGTCGTCATCTTGTTACAATTAATCTTGTGTGTGGTCCAATCCTTAAAAATGGATGCATTCCCGCTATCGATTCGATTTACGTGTTTAGCATTATTAAATTATACCCGTATATAGCGTCGATTCTCTATATAAGCGTCTAGTAGGTTCTTAGAGCATGCCCAACAGATTCTCAAAAAGTAATTTTCAAAAAACCCATTTAGAAAATTTCTAAAAAGTTTAGAGAATAAAATCAATAATTTGATACAGCGATTCTAAAACGATTCTCTATTTATCAACTAACCGGACTCATCAATCGCTAGGTTATCAATCTCTTTCCAAGACGCGGTAGGCGACGCGTGGGCGTGGACTGGTGCAGGCGACGGCGCATGGCGCAGCTGGTGTAGCGGCGGCAGCAGGCGTTGCGGGCGGCCTACGATGCGGCGACAAGCGGACGTGGTGCGGCGCACACGGCGGATCGGGCCGATAGCAATGTTTTGGCAGCGGTGCGACAACAACGGTCGGGCGGCGGTGCTTGGAGTGCACTAGTTCTTTGGTTTTGTTAAGATAGATAAAGAGTTCCAAACGAAAGGTATTATTCTTTCACTAAGGTGATAAGATTTAAAAATGTTATTCCGAGGGCAAGCGGCAAGCAAGGTGATTACCGTATTATGCTAGGAAGCAGTTGATGCAGTAAAAGCAAGCAGCAAGCAAGGTGATTACCGTACTATGCATGTGCAAACAAGAGGTAGACGCAGGTCTGACAGATGCAATCAGCGGCAGTGCGGAAGAAAGTTTCGGCGAGATGACAGGCGTTGCAGCGGCGTGGCAGGGACGATAATGCGGCGCAGGCGGCGCAGCATAGATCGATTTGTTTCTTCCACGTGTGCCTCGCGCTAAAATAATCCACACGATGACGGGAGCTATTTTAGAGAACCAAGACTCTATTCTCAGTTTTGAGCACGAGATCCTGATTTTAGAGAACCTATAATTTTAGAGATTCATATAAAGTCTCTGTTGGAGCCAGTTTTTCAAAGAAAATTCTCTAAAAAAATAGATATTCATTTAGAGATACTATTGGACATTTAGAGATACTGTTGGACATGCTCTTACACACCATTTTATGCCTCACCTCTTCCTCTTGCCGCCTCATCAGCATTCTATTGCGGACGACTATATATGCATAGTATGGATCTCTACATAACTGATGATGAGAACAAAATCATTGTACGTAGAATTCTTTATTCCGCATAGAGGGATTTCTAAAAATTTAGTTTTTCGTTCTAAAATAAATTCATGTTTAGTCTCTAACATTTCTGCCTAAATTAAGTTTATATCCCCTTACCTACCTTTGGCCACAAATCGAGGACTTTTATCAATACCTCTTATCTATCTACCACCAATACTATTCTATTAATGAGGGCCGATTTGTTTTTTTCTTTATACTAATTTGAATCATAATGATTAAAAATGAACATATTTTGAGACAAGCAATACTGACTATTGTTTGCCTACTGGCTCATGAAATAAAATCTTTCAGAATCATCTTCCAATTTTTGGCGGGACATGTTCCTATATTTTTTCCATAAAAATTACATCGCTGGATTTTATGAAATCAATAAACACCACGTGAGAATAACTCGATTTATCTATGCTATGTATAACAATAAATTTGTTACAGCAACTAACAAAATAGTAATACAAGAAAATAATATTTGTGATGGTACTATATATTGTCGGTTTATCTGCATATCTCTTCCAATAAATATGCATATCTTAACATATCTTGTAATGTGTGATTTGGTTTGAATTTATTCCACAATTTTCAGTATACTTCTAATCGTCTATGGCTATCTATAGCAGTTAAATGACGATATATGATGATTAGGATGACAACCAACCATGTCATAAATAAGAGTAATTAAAGTTGCTAATGTCTACTAGCTAGAAAAAGCGTATATATCTATTTGAATTTAAAACCTTAATAGCAGTAAGTAGACACCTAAAAACAAACAACAAAAACAACTTTGTCACATACGTGCATTGTCCTACAAATTTTACTTTGATTCTAAAAACTTAGCCTAACACAACCAACTTGTAATTACACCAAACTGTGCCAAGAACAATGTATATGCAGTATTATTTTTCTCAACAACAAACTTTAAATTGTTTTGTTTGTATATATCCCCTCTTTATTTTTGTGACTCCTAGATTTTACTAGTCCCTTTTTTTATGGAGTTAGCATTTCTTTCTTGCTAGCTTAAATTAAGTAGAAACGGCCAACCCATGCATTTTGATGTTTTGTGGTGTGGGTGTTCTCTCCGCAAGACCATGCATAGCATGCTTAAATGAAGTGCATTCCTCAAAAGCCATGCATTTTGAGGTTTTAAGGGCGTCGGCACACCAAAGTTGCTCCTCTCACACATGGTTGGTGTTTGGTACGTGTATTTTTCTGTTTAAGTGTATTATAAAAATTATGTGTATAATATTTGTTCTAAATTTGAAGTACTATGTAATGTGCATGTTAATGAATTTGAATTCCATGCAAAACGTCCGTTATTTCTTTTATTCTGCATTTCACTTGTTTCTAGGGAAAAAAGTTTCCAAAAACACTGAAATTTTGGCCCAATCCGAAAGTGCAAACCCCGCTTGTTTCTAGATCTCCATGGCTAATTTGCCACAATGCATGCTTACGGTACTTCTGTTTCTTTGCTTTTACTACCATTGCCTCTTTCATATTCACCACCACCCCCTGTTTTGTTTGCACCTCAGTCCCCTTCCTTAGCGTCAATGTCCTCATGGCCTACTATGTTTTTGATCATTAGAGTATTGCCTAAGCAATGTTGCTGCCAATGTATTTACCGGCTCCATTTCATAGGCACTTACTAACTTATTGATCAATATCAGGGTATTCATCATGTTTTGGTGCCAAGGAAATAGAGGCGGCGAGTACTTCAAATTGTAACTTGAAGATAACGTTGGCGAATGACGATGCAACTTAAATAGTATTATCAAATAGCGGCGAAGACATTAGTCATGAAGACAGCAGTACTGCAGAAGGAGAGGAGTGAAGGTGGAGGAATGCTTGACGGTCATCGGGTCGTGAAGATGGGGAAGGGATGACTGTAAGGAAAAAAAATCTGGAAAACTATGCGGTCAGAAGTCAAAGAAGACATTCTTAGATACTGTCTATGTCCCAAAATAAGTTAAATTTTCACAAATCTCACACATGCTAATACAAAATCAATAATACTAAAATATCCCTGCTTTATAAATCCAAATGTAATTATTTCTCACTTTATCTACTCCCAATATATTTATCCATTACTTTCACAAACTCCATTATAATAATCGTGCAAAAGTGAACTTATTTTGAGACAAACAGGAGGGGCTAAAAATAAACTTATTCTAGGACGGAGCACATGACAAAGTTTTAGAACCTAGTGAAATATGCAAAACAAAAAAATATTGGAAGTACCAAGAATTTGGAGTAATTATTTTTCTATACGCACTAAAAGTAAAGATAAAATTTCATGCATGCTCCTGTCTTTTAATTTTGCCTCAACTCTTACATGGCTCTCATTTTTTAATTTGATCCCCTCTGTACCTATTCCTTGGTTGACCATTATTTAAGAAAACAACAATATAGCCCACTCTTATACTCTTTCCATCCGAAAGTCTCAGTCCTATTTGGTTTTCTTCTCTTCTCAGATGAGTTGGGCACATTGTGCTCTGTATGCATGAAGGTTTTAAATATGTTGCATGATTGTTCGTTAAACATACATGAATTAAATTTCTCTCGTGACACAAGCAGCCTTTTTTTGCATGCATGCAACATATTCAATGGCAGCGTGATCCAATCGTTGCCTATTGGTTAAATATATGCAATAATCCATGTGTAACAAGCCAAGGATTGCTTTTTCTAAATCGATGTGGATGGTTTATGTATGGGAGGGGTTTTTTTTCTGTCTCCGTGAACAAATAATAGGACCAATACTTTTGGACGGAGGGAGTACTTATGTGATAGCTTACTGAGAAAAACATAATTCTCAAGCAAAGAAAGGATTCATTTATAAAAAGCAGACAAAGAGGGTAGAATTATTTGGACATAAATTTAAAAACTAAATTTTTAAATAAATTTCAAATCAAAATTGGTGAAATTTGTACAACATTTTCACCAAAATTTAAACCCAAATAAAAATAATTTTGGTTATCAATTTCCCAGTGAAACTCTATGTATTAGTTCAATCAATTTGTTTGAAATTTATTTATTTTATTTGGCATCAATCATTTGATTTATTATTAATTAAAAATTCAGATGGAGATTTATGTTTTTAATGTAGGTAGCAATGAGATAGAGAGGCAATATAATCATTTTATAGAAACTTATGGTTTACTTTAAAAAATCAGACGTCCCTCCAAACATTTATTTTTTTAAAAAAATTATGAGCGTGTGAAGAATTGAAATATCTCGGGATTAAAACCATACATCATCCTATGTTACTTTAACATCTCAACACTTATGGTTTACTTACGGTCAACAAATAAAATGTGTATGAAAGGGATTAAAATGAAAACTCAAGGGCATAAAGGATATGACAAAATTTAAGAACACTGAAGGGATTGAGAAAATCTCAGTGACACATAAAGAGTTTTGTAATAGAATAATTCGTTATAAACTAGTGGTGCGAAGACACCTTTTTTCACACATGAAATCGTTATAATTGCATTCAATTGACAGTTGAGCTTATAATCCATCAAACAACATAAAAATTTTGTAGATATTTTTTAATAGGCACGAGCTCAACACTAAGTCCCGGGGGAAATTCAATCCTAAGTTGCTCCAACATTTTTCGTAGGATGTTGTTGCATAGTAGAGTTAGCAATACATACTAACTCTAATGGGACATCAATTATAAAGCACATTCTTTTCCATTATAAAAAAGAAAACTATTGACTAATCCAACCAAAATAAAAACAATTTTAAATTATATAAAGGAAACTAAAGAAAGCTATTAACTATACCAAAATAACACATACTCCCTCCAATTGACGTTTTAAAAAATAACACAATCTGTAAAATATATCTTTGACAATGGCTGTGTTCGGCACCATGTGTTCCAAACTCCGCTTCTTTATTTTTCATGTGCACGTTTTTCAAATTGCTAAATGATGTGTGCTAAATGATGTGTGTTTTACAAAAATTTTCTATATAAAAGTTATTTTTAAAAATATATTAATTTATTTTTAAGTTAATTTTATCTAATACTTAATAAATCATGCGCTAATAAGCTGGTCCGTTTTTCGCTGAGAAAAATTTTCAACCAGCCAAAACGACACAACCAATGTTTTTATCCTAATATATATAATAAATAAATAATTTTTAGAAAATCTATATGTGCTTGTGTCTTTGAACTAAATATTTTTTAAGTTATTTTTTTAAGTTATTGATAGTCAAAATTATAAAGTTTGATCTAGTCTTATTTAAAATGTGAAAAAACATGAAATGAGTAAGGCCAATTAGAAAAGTCAAAAATTATATGCCTTTTTTCTGGAGGACATCATGGGCAGTCCTTAGAGCATCTCAAAGAGATTTTTCATATTTTTAATTCTTTTTAATGCTAAAAATAGAGATTTTAATGAGAATATTCTCCAATATTTTTAAATAATCATTCAAATGTAGCCATTTTTTATTTGGATTTTCGTTAGTCAAAAATAAAAGACAAAAATGACTCTATAAAATGTGTATGAGATATAAAAAAACTGTTGAAAAATAAAAAGTTATAGAAATAATTTTTACGTAAATGATTTTTAAATGATGATTTAGATAATGAAATGCGGAAAGTGTCTCGAACATGCAATTGCTGACTACTTTGGATGAACTGGATCGCTAGCATTGCTAGCGCATAGGAAGTTTTCACTTAGGTCCCTGTTTTGAATGGCGACGACCGATGATCGGAAATTTTTTTGCATCCAGGTCCTTGCTGCTTCGGTTCTCGCTCTTCCCTTCCCCTCTTTCCGCTCGCCGACGCTGCCGTTCAAGGCGGCGCTTGCCATGGATCTCTGTAGGAACGGAGCCTCCGCGCCTCGCCGCCGCCCATCCTCTGGAAGCGCAAGGTCCCAGACCGGATTCCCATGGCGCAATGGCGGATTGGCCCCTACCACATTGTGAGCTAGCTAGTGCGGCGAACTGCGAAGAGCAAATGCATCGTTGCTGCCGGCTTCTCCGATCGTCGCCGCGGGCGGCCGGAGGTAGCCCTTGCCCCGCCGCCCCCAACTTGACCCGGCTGAAGACTCCTTAGGCCGCAACCGCCGCCGAGGTCAGTATGACAAACCCCTTCCCTGTCATCTCTGATCTCACAAATAAGGCAGATGCATGTATTCATGTGTGGATTCATTGCAAATATGAGTGATTACGGATGAATGATGAAATATTAATAAACAATAGGACATTGCACTATTGCAGAAACCAACAGCACTCCGCCTTGTGAATAGTTTTGCTTTATTTTGTACAATCTGTCGCTTCCAAACACTATCAAATGTGTTTCTTCTCTGCAAAGCATGAAACCTGTAATCATTGAATTTCCAGTTGAACATATTTAATTTACTATTTTATGTTGTAGCAGAATGACAGTGTGGTAATGGGGTTACTTCGATGTCAATAGGTGTTCGTCTCAAGCTGGTCCAGAATTGCTGGACAAGTTTCAAATAGGTTGTAGGAAGAATGCCCCATGATGACATTAGTCCACACTGAGATATTTTTCCCTTTGACTGAAGGTGAATATCATAGCATACCGTCCTATTATTTCCAGGATGAACTGACAAATGCTGGTGTATTTGAATGGCATACTTGTGCAACTGATGCAGATCAGTTGTTTGGCAGCTTCTAAATATTTGTGCATTCTGCTAGTGCATCAAAGAAGGCTGCGTTTTCTTCTCAAACATTCTTAGTGATCTCAACAGACTTTGGGTTCACACGATAGGGATGAAGTGTTCATACAGGAGCGTCGTTTCGGATCATAAATATGGCATGATTCATTTTACACAAGTTATTTTTTCTCTTGTTTTACTCGATTAGCTTATGCTAACACACTCATACAATTTAGTTTTGGAAAGAATTAATATAACATTTTATCCTGTTGCATGCTCATGATTATCTCATAAAAAAATATGTGCCCATAAGTAGCAAAGGAACTCCTGTATGCATTATCTTCCTAACTTGTTCACATGTAAATGCCATCCTAGAAATTGGCCAAAATGTCGGTCATGGGCCTCACCTTTTAAGTACTTCATGACAAGAAACCAGATGCCCAAAATAGCACCGTGCACTTTGTTTCTGTGCTCCTCAGATAGCTATTCGATTCTTGGAAATCCTTAGGCTACCCACCATAGTAACATAAAATCCTACATAATTTCATGGCTAGGATTCTTTTTCTAATCAATTTGGTGGTTCTTTTCCTTGGCTTTAATTTGCACAAAGCTCTCTCATGGAGGAACCAAAGTTCCATGAATGATATCGGTGATCGATGTGTCCCTTCACCCCATCCTTTAGGTATGTGCCAGTCACGAGCAGCAGCCTTTGGCTATCCATGTGAAGAATACAAGGTACGAATAGGTCTGTAGTCCTAGATGGTTCGGTTCTGTAAGAGGACATTCATTTGTATAAAGTATACGGACTGATTTGCAGGTCACAACAGAAGATGGCTATATTCTTAGTTTAAAAAGAATTCCCCATGGTCGTTATGACTCTAACACCTCGACTGAGGCGAGGCCACCGGTACTGCTTTTCCATGGACTTATGGTGGTAAGGACATTGTTGTACCAATCTTGTGCCATCTGAACTCTCATCATACCTGAATCAAGTGTGTTGTTTGGACAGGATGGCGCTAGTTGGGTAATGAGTACTCCAAAACAATCGCTTGGATTTATTTTGGCAGACAATGGATTTGATGTTTGGATCGCCAATAGTCGTGGAACAAATTCCAGCCGGAACCATACCTCACTCTCCACAAAAGATCCGGTTCTCATCTCAAGCTTCATCAAGATATAATTTGCCATAGAATTATACTAAAAGCATGTTGGGTACTCTTTTCAGGCTTACTGGGATTGGTCGTGGGATGAACTTGCTTCCTACGATCTTCCTGCAGTGCTGCAGTTTGCCTATGATCACACAGGCGAGAAAATCCACTATATCGGTCACTCCCTGGTGAGCTCATATGTGCCACTTGAAGATGTCAATTAGTAGACACTCCAGCCTTTTCAGTGATGTAAAAAAAATTGTTACTTGCATTTTTCTAGGGAACCTTGATGATTCTTGCAGCTTTCTCTGAGCACAAGTTACTAGATGTAGTGCAATCAGCTGTTTTGCTCTGCCCAATTGCTTATCTGAGCAAGATGAAATCCAAACTCACTCTGCTTGCTGCTCACATATTCCTTGCAGAAGTAAAATGCTGTAAACTTTCTTGTTCTTATTGTTACTGACAGATCATGGTCGATGCTATTTATCTCTTTGTTTGTCTTGTGCAGACAGTACACTGGCTAGGGTTTCACGAGTTCAATCCTGTTGGGTAGGCACTTCCACAAAACTTCTAATGTGTCTACTTGAAAAGAAAAATCAGTAAATGTACTTCAATGCCACGTTCTTGCTTGTAGTTTTTGCATATCACAGCAAATATATTAATTACCAGTAGAGATGGCCATACTTAAGTCATAACGTGACTATCGTATCATGGAACTCGATGTGTCCCTGTCACCAAATTTGCTATGTAGGAATAGTGTACAGTTTATGCTGGTATTTTGGGTAACTAGGCCCAAATGTGATTGCGCTGAACTTAAAGCTGTAAGTATTGACCGCTATGTGTGTCCTGCTGCATGATAGGCCAGTTGCACATGAAGTTCTAAGTCAAATATGCGACAATCCTGAAATTAATTGCTATGATCTATTTTCAGCTGTCGCAGGTAATTTTTCTTTCCTCCAATTTACCATGCCCTAAACAATATGTGATATTAATCTCATTCTAGTAACACCAATTGCATGGATTTGGTTTTGTGACTGAAGGACCAGATTGCTGCCTCAATACTTCAACCTTTTGTGCCTTTCTAGAGCATGCTCCTCAGTCTACCTCCGTCAAAAACCTCATTCACTTGTCACAGCGTAAGAAACTCTATCAGAAATATTTTAAGGATGTTATTGTTCAAACCTCTGTCACATCACTTTTCCTGATTTGCCTTCCAAAACAGTGGTCAGAAATGGAGGTGTCAGCAGGTTCGACTACGGCAACGCCAAGGATAACATGAAGCATTACAACCAGCCACGCCCACCGGCGTACAACCTCTCCTCCATCCCGAATCATGTCCCCATCTTCCTCACCCATGGTGGCGAGGACTTCCTTGGCGATGTCCCCGACACAAGACACCTCCTGAGGACGCTGGTCAGGAAGCACGACAGCGACAACATCGAGGTGCTCTACGTGCCGGACTACGCGCATGCGGACTTTGTCATGGCCTACAATGCTCCACAACTCATATACAGACCGATGGTCGACTTCTTTAAGCATCACTGAAACCAGCTACACCAGATTTCACCATTGGCTGCATGCATTGCCAAAGTAGCAGCTGTACGACAAGTTTCAGCACTGAAGATTTCAGTTTCACGGAGCTTGCATCCATCAGTACATCTTTGTCATGTCCGACTATATATGTCAGTTCCATCATGCTAGATAACAAGAGAATAAAGGGTCACTATGAAGATTTGATAAAATGTTACTTGGTCTCGTTGTAATCACAATGTTCTTCATTCACTGGTCTCTTACAAAAAATGAATATGGCCAATCTAATTTGTTTTGTACCATATTTTCTATTGTCTATCAGATCTATTGCTTCTTAGCAACAAATCCAATCAGATTTGTTGTGATGTTGAGAGTTGAGATGCTGCCATCAAAAGGAGAGATGGAGTATCTGAATTGGGCGCTACAGCCGCCAGAATTGTGAGGAGGTCCCAGCTGTCCCAACTACCAATTCTCTGGATTTTCTTTTTCCTTTCCAACTGCGGCCATTCCCTCTTGAGCTGGATAGGTGAACTATTTTGGCAGAAAATCACATGAACGATGAATCGTCGTTGGTTTTCCTCTCCTTGATTTCTAGCGGCAGCCGTCACTGCCGCTGAACTGGATGGTGGTAATTTGCTTGACTTAGCTTTGATGGGATGTGATGAGATATTTGACAACTTTGAGGTCATGGAGATGCATGCGATTCAACTTGGCTACCTGCCATTTCATACCTTTGTGAGGTTAAAATAGGTTACTGACATAATTGTTGAGCTGAAAGGTAGAATTACTTATATAGATAAATGATTTTTGTTTCTTGCATATGCAGTGCCACCAAAGAAAAGAAGAGGTTAGTAACTTTATGTGGAAACAAGACAAACAAATTAAAATTTTATATGTTTTTCCTCCATAGCTTTCCTGCAATAAAAAAGGAAAGAAAAGGAAGGGTTTCGCAAACAAGGAAAAAAAGAAAGAGGAGACCCAAATTAACTGAACTTATTTTTTAAAGTAAATTTCAAAAAACATAGGTTTTGAGACACATGTAACAAAACCCCAAATACTATGATTTGTTTTGATGAATCCCAAGATTTGAGGCAATATGTTTCAAGAAACCCTATGTTTATATCAAATACTCATAATTTCATTATTATATCAGATACTTTAAGTATATGTTCACATTAGTAGGCTCAAAATACATATCCCTCACATGTGTTTATCTTTTTCCTTGCTCTTACATTATATGATTGAAAAAACTCAACACAATCCCACTAATAATGACATATTAATGATTAATCGGATACATACATATATATAAACAATCATACTACCAATAACCAATGCTCGTTAAAATGAGGCTACCATGCATATATACTCAATAATATCTCATGTTAATTTATTTATAACTATGATGAATAAATATATTATCAAAAACAATGGAACATGATATATCTTGAAATATTTGCCCCAAATCTGGAATTCTTTAAAACAAATCATGTATTAATACATGGAGTTTTATGTTACGGGTGCCCTAAAACCTAAAGTTTTGTGAAATTTACTCTATCTTTTCCCCAAGTTTTCCTTTTTATTCATGTCCTCCTTTTGTGTTGCCAAGGGGTGCCATGAACTTGGCTGCAAACTGAGCCAGATGTTCATGTGGCTCTTCCCATTTGCCTCCAGGGAATTATGTCCGATATCTGGCTGCAAATAAGGGACAGGAAAAAGGCTTTGACAAGTGCTTGGTATTGACATTATTATCTTTTTGAGCAATAATGCTCTAGTCAAATAATTTCAGACTGATTAATTTGTATATAAAATATCAAATTATTGAGAAGAGTCCAAGTCTCTTGCTCCTGTTGAGTCTCTCTTTATCTCTTCCCTTCAATGAAAAGAGCCCGACATTTTCTTCTCAATTAGTACAGTACTCTGATGACACTTAGCTGTGATAAAAAGGCCATGTATTAATTGACAGGTTCTTATCAGATAAGCAAACACAGGCTATACCTAGTCATGTACTACATGACCTATAGGAGAACCAAGAGTCCAAACAAAAAAGCCAAATGATCAAGGTGACTTGGCTTCCATGTTTCATCAACCAAACAACGCAAAAGAATGAAAAGAACTTGCCAATTCTTTACTTTTGGACCATGTGTGACTCGGCATCTGTTCTTGTCCCTTCAGGAGCCAAAGAACTACAGTGCTACTACCATCACTTGGAAGCATAGCGACAGCTTTCCGAGTTCAATTAGTATTAATTAATCACTTGATTAAGGAATCTTTTTAAGTAAACCTGATTAATTAAAGAATCTGGAGTCACACTACCACCTGGAGATATCAACCGCGGTTTCTGACGACACGTCGCGCCGGATCCAGAACCTGCAATAATGAAAATGCGGTCATCAGATGCAGCCTTCGGCTGTAACTGATTACAAGTCATAGTATTTATTAGTCATAGTAACTGATTATATATATATATATATTGCGATTTAAAAGCTAATATAAAAGAATAAACTACAAAAACATAAAAATCAACTCGAAAATTAAGTTTTGAATTTATATTTTGGATAAGTTTTTGCTGAACTGTTATCTGGTCGCTTTCTGACCATCTGGTTAGATTAGATCACAGGCAGGAGGATGGCTTGCTGATGGCCAGCTATCTCAGCAGATGAGCAGGGTGTGTGTGGTTATGTGAGAGGAGTCAGGCTGGATCACATGGATGATTGGTCGTGATCACGGTGGTTTACTGCTAATCATCTCATTTGGCTGGTCGGCCCGCGTTCTTCGCCGCACCGTCTGCTGCTACTTGATTTTCATTGCAAATCATTGCATCTGGCGATTATAAATTTGTAATGATTTGTTAGCTCGTGAAGCTTCTTGTCTGAACTAGTTGGAAGAGTACTGTACTGTACTGGCTTCACACAACTGTAACAACTGGTTTCTGAGATATCTTCTCTGAATCAAAATATGTGCCTGGTGGTGGATGATTACCTCGCATACATGGTACTTGGAAATAATCTGCAAATTTCGCGCGTTTCTGATTCAGTTAGTGGCATATTAGTCCCCCTCGGATCTTGACAGATTCCTGAACAATTCTGAAAACGAAAGGAACTGCATAATTGCTCCAAGTTATCACCCCTCCTGTGGAGTCGTGATCACGACATGCATATATACAACCTGTAGCTATCGTATTTGTGATGCACAAATTATAAAACAAACCAAAGAAAAATGCAGAAAAAAACGAAGAACACAAGAAAAATGTAACGTCATGTGTTGGCTGTTCTGCAGAGTTGCAGGCATGCTGCTGTTGTTGGCGACGCCGACGAACTTAACGCGGCCGCTGTCGCAGTAGGTCCGGCGATAGGCGCCGGCGATCAGCTGGATTTTTTTCTTTGTTACGGTTGCCCTCCGCCCTCTCCGGGATGCCGTTGATCAGGTGACGCTTGTCGATTACCGCTTGTGTTGGGCACAATAATTTCATTGGGTTGAAAGCGAGTTCTCATGCTAGATTTGACCATAATTTTCCTCCTCTTTTGAGATTGTTATTTTCCCTCTTTGTGGTGCAGTGTAAAATTTACTTTTTAAAATTTTTATTATTTTCTTCTCTTTTTCTCACACACCTATTTTATTTTTCTCGATTACATAAAAGACACACATATAAACAAACATTGTATCTCTAACACACATTTTCATGAACACATTTTTAATGAGGCCATGGAGTAATCTGTTATAACATAAAAAGATAACACACGTATAAGAACAGCCAGGAGGTGAGCATGATATATTACTTATATATTAGGGGATTCTCCTACGTTCAAAACAACGGCTTAACTAGGTAGTAGTAGACGTTGGTATAAAAATCTCACACTCTGGTCACGTATGTTTCAATTCATCGGCGGAAACAGGGTAATGAAAAACCAATTGCGGCTCTACAAGGTAATGTCAAATGAAAATTAAAACCTGTCATTTTCGCGCCATATTAAATTACTGATTAAAAAAAGTGGCAATTTGGCTCCTCTCTCTGCAGGTGAAGCAGCAAAAGCATCACGAATCTTGCACTCGCTCCCCTTTGCCGCCTCGCCGCCACCACACACCTGCACGCCACCACCACCAGATACCGAGCTCCCAGGCACACGCAATCCATCGAATATTAACGTGAATTAATTATAAAAATAATTATAAAATTAAATAATAATTTATAAGTAAAATTGGTTAATTCTAATTAATTTATAATTAAATAACATCTCATCATGAAATCATAGCGTGTGTAATTAAACTTATTAGATCATCTCACGAATTTTTTTTATAAATTAGTTTTGTAAATAATTTATATTTAATATTAAAAAATTTAGTCCCGAAAACGAACGGGTCCTATATAAACTCAAGCCCACCTCGTGATTCTCTCTCCTCCACCTGTACACCTTGGACTTCCCCACTGCCACGGCGCCACAACACAAAGGGAGGCAGAGCGCGCGCTGCCGCTGCCGCCGCCGCCGCGGCGAGAGAAGAGCAAGCTTGCATAGCTGTGCCGATCCGCCGATCGGTTGGTTGATTCGATGGGGAGGCGGTCGAGCGCGTCGTCGGCAGGGGAGGCGCTGCTGCCGGCGGCGGGGAAGGGGGAGGGGGAGGTCGGGCGGCGATGCTGCAGCGGTGCGTGTCGCGGGAGGACGACGAGCTGCAGTGGTTCCGGTCGTGCCTCCGGTGGGTGTGCATGGACCACTCGGGCCCCTGGGGCGCCGCGCTGTCGTGGCTGCTCTTCCTCCTCCTCGCCGTCGCCGTCCCGGCAGCGGCGCACTTCCTCCTCGCCTTCCGGGCATCCCGCAGGCCGTTCTCCGCCGTCGTGCAGGTGTCGCTCTCGGCGGCGTCGGCGGCGGGGTTCCTCTGCCTCTCATCCTCCTTCCGCCGCATCGGGCTCCGCCGGTTGCTCTACCTCGACAAGCTCCGCACCAAGAGCGACCGCGTCAGGCTCAACTACACCGCGCGCCTCTCCTTCTCCTTCCGCCTCCTCGCCTCCCTCGTCGCGCCCTGCTTCGCCGCCGAGGCCGCCTACAAGGTGTGGTGGTACGCCACCTCCGGCGACCGCGTCCCCTTCTTCGGCAACGACGTGCTCAGCAACGTGCTCGCCTGCTCCGTCGAGATGGCCTCCTGGATGTACCGCAGCGCCATCTACCTCCTCACCTGCGTCCTCTTCCGCCTCATCTGCCACCTCCAGGGCCTCCGCCTCGAGGACTTCGCCGGCACGCTGCTCGTCGAGGTGGAGGAAGGGAGGACCGGCGTCGAGCGCGTGCTCCGGGAGCACCTCGACATCCGCAAGCAGCTCAAGGTCATCAGCCACCGCTTCCGCAAGTTCATCGTCGCCTCCCTCCTCATCGCCACCGCCAGCCAGTTCGCCTCCGTGCTCCTCACCACGCGCCACGACTCTGTCGACGACCTCCTCAACACCAGCGAGCTCGCGGTGAGTCCCCGATCCACTCAAATCTCTCGAACCAATCGCCCAAATTCTTGATCAGCAACACTCAATTTAGGCTCAAAATTGGTTCCAAAATTCGATTCATCCCGTGTTAGCAATCATCCCTAATCATGGACGAAACTTCCAGACAATCTTGTCTTAATTTACACGGAACCAACATTTCTTAATGCTTAAATTAAGCACAATTTTACCTGTAAAGTTACAACTATTAAACTATTGGGTGGACACCTTGCTAATTCAGTACTTGTACTCTGAAATGGGAAATCTCCCTGCATTCTGCGGAATCCTTGCTCCTAACAACATTTTCTGGTTCAATTCTGCAGCTCTGTTCAGTGGTGCTCATGTCAGGGCTGATCATAATCCTGAGCAGCGCCGCCAAGATCACCCACCAGGCTCAGGCCCTGACCGGCCAGACCACGAAATGGCACGCCTGCTGCACCATCGAGCCGGTCCCGGACGACGAGGCAGAGCCCGGATCGAACCACAACTCCATGCTCGAAGTGGAGCCCGTCAGCGACAGCGAAGGCGAGTCCAGCGAGGAGACAGGCGACGACGACCTGCTCGAGAACACCAAGATCATGCTGCCCCAAGCCCACGTCATCTCCTTCCAGAAAAGACAAGCACTAGGTAATACGGTACTCCAAGTTTACAACAGTAGTAACATTTTCACGATCCATCCAGTTACTTCCATAACAATCGTTGATATAATATAAAAGTGAATTGTACATTATTGCATCAGCTTAAAACTTTTGAATGAACTAGCAAAGTACACATATTTTGCTATGGGTAAAAAAATATATATATATATTATAATAGTACATCATAGACAGAGTTTGTTTATTTGAATACATGATATTCACTTGATTTTTGTTTATTTGAATACATGATATTCAAAATATTAGTATTGTATATATAATAGCAGAAACAAGCATTATCATTAGTGTAGTATAGATCGATTGGTAGGTGCAACTTGGTAATAATGAAATAATCTCTCTTATCTGTTGCAGTGACGTACCTGGAGAACAACAGAGCCGGGATCACGGTGTTCGGGTTCACGCTGGACAGGTCCTACCTGCACACGATATTCATGCTCGAGTGGACGCTCTTCCTCTGGCTGCTGGGGAAGACCATCGGTTTCTCGTGAAAAGGCGAGGTAAAATAAAAAAAGTTTTGCTGCATACAAAAGGTTCAGGTTGTGTATGATGTATGGATGGTTGGTTGGTTGCAATTTTGCGGATGCGTGGCTGTGCAGTTGGATCCTCACGAGTGGAGTCATTTTTGGGTGGCACGTAACGGCCGTACGTGTATGTGTATAATGTATATGTTTGTACTGGTGTTAGCGATGCACAGATTGGGAGTCGATTGAACACCACCTTTGTAAATGAGCGATGTGGAGAGTCAGGGGTTGCATGTACTTTTGCTGCTTTTAATTTGCGGTTGCTCGCGTGGCGGCTTCCTGTTGCTAAGGTGCAGGCTTCATCATCCGGTTTTGTAATTTGTATAGCCGATGAAAGTTGTAGAGAAAATTTTATTTACAGTGTAATTTGAATTTCTTGTTTTGGAGAAGAGCTTATCGTTCTGAATTTTTTCTTATTTTTTTCTTTTTGGAATTGGGATACATCATTCATGAATGTAGCAGATTTTTGTTGATTTTAGAGGAAAGGAAATGTAGTACCTTTTATTTTACGGAATTGTTGGAATACTCGCGTCAGTTTTTTTTAAATAAAACTCTCGATTCTTGAACCGTCAAATTTGCTTTGAGATACGCGTTAGAGTAAGAAAAACTTTTGCTTAGCCAAGGGGCAAGGGGATTCAAACCCACGACATGCTGCTGGTGACCCCGCAACCCTATTGCTGGACCAACTTATAGAGCCTGTTTAGATCCATCGTTAAAATTTTACATCTTATCACATTGAAAGTTTGGACACATAAATGAAGTATTAAATGTAGACTTAAAAATAACAAATTACACAGCTGTTATTTACGAGACGAATCTTTTAAGCCTAATTAGACTATGATTTGACAATAAAGTGCTACACAAACTTAGGCTAATGACGGATTAATGTAACATCCCGAAAATCAAAGAAATTAAAATCGGAACGTAAAAATCGGAACTTACAAAAACTTTTGCTTGTTGCCTTTTTCTCGTGTTTGTTGCTTCTTATTTGCCAGCTCAGTTGCATAAATTTAGTTGTGAACAATTACTCTCGATGTTTGTGAATGGTTTAGATTTTGTTGGGAAGAAAATCTCGAAATATAGGGTTAGGAATTTTTAAAATAAAATCGAAAAAGGATGCGGACTTTTGAAAATATGTATTTGAGAAATAAAATATTAATTGGTGATTATGGAAGATTAATTAGGGAATAAAATAGACAATAAAATATTTTAGAGGATTTACTGAGAAAATTTTTGGAATTAAAAATAATGAATTAGGAAATTAGGAAAAAGGGATTTAAATAAATATGAAAAATATATTTGGAAAAATAAAAAGTGGGGAAAAAGTTAAAAATATAATATTAAAAAATTTCTAAGAATATTAGAATTTATTTTGAATTTTTAGAGTGGAAGAAAATAGAAATAGGAAAATAGGATTTTAAATCGGAAAAATTAAAAATCGGCACGTTCATCATGCGCCAAGTGTTCGACGCCGTCCGATAGTACCGCGCCCGCCCGCACGCGCGACACGCGCCCGCGCCAGCGCGCTCGTCCGCCCCCCCCTCGCGCACGCGCGCGCCAGCGCCCGCCGCCCGCGGCCCCGCCGTGCGCCGCCCGCGGCCCGCCGCGCCGGCTCCCGCCCGGTCTCGCGCCGCGCCGCGCGGCCGCCCGCCCACGCGGACCCCGCTAACGCCCGCGCCACGCGCCGCCGCCGTACTCGGCCCCGCCCAAGTGCTCGCGCCGCGCGTGCCGCCGCCCGCGCTTCCCGCCCGCGCTTCGCCGCGTTGCCGCCGCGCCGGCCCGCCACCACGCGCGCCGCGCGTCCGCGCCGCCGCCGCGCCGCCCCCCTTTCTCCCGTTCCCTCTCCGGACGCGCCTATAAATAGGCGAAGCCCATCCCCGTTTCCCACCTCGCCGCCGTCCTCCACCTCCCCTTTCTCCCGCTGTCTCCCCGTTGCCGCAACCGTAGCGCCCACAAGCCGCCGCTGCGCCGCCGTGCGCCAGAAGCCGCTGCGGCCGTCGCCGTTGTGCCGGTCGCGCTGCTCTCTGCTCGCCGTCGCCGCCGCCGTCCTCCTCGCCGCCGCCTGCCGTTGGTAAGCCCCGAGCCGCCGTCCTCGCGCTAGCGCGCCGCCGCCGTAACGGAAGAGCGAGAGGAAGAGGTGTTCGGTCGAACACCTTGAGGCTAATGAATAGTGCGCGAGGAAAAGAAAAGAAAAAGAAAAAAAGAGAGAAAAGAAAAATAAAAAATAGAGAAAAATTAGGAAAAATTATGGAAAATTTGGAAAAATATTTTGAAAGGACTTGAGTGAAATTTTGGGCAAAAATAAATTATTTTCTTGTATATTTTCTTGGGGAAAAATTTAAAAATCAAAATCGGACTTTTCCGAGATTTCATTTGCGTCGTTTTTAAATCCGGATTTCGTTTAATTCTTCCTCGCCATTTAAATATGTTTCTCTTTTGTGCTCGAACCTTCAAAACCCCGAGAACAAATCCCTCCGCTGATATTTCTAAATCTAATTTTCTCGAATAATTACGATCATCGATTTGCGAAAACCCTAGGGCATCGACTCGATTTCAAAACTTGGAATTTTCCCTGGCAATCCTCGTAAGTTTTTATGGTTCTTTTTGATCTCTCGGTATTTATTGAATTCTAATTGAATTCAATTGATCCTTCGCACGTACGGCTAGCACCTGAAGAAGCAAGCATCGACTCCGTTGAAGACCCCGCTCAACAAGTGTGCGAGCAAGGCAAGTCATCGCACCCTTTGAACATATTGATCCCAATTACGACATGATGTTATTTTAAACTTTAAACATGCATGCTATACATAGAGAATTACCTATACTTGTTATGCCACACCTTGTTATTGATTACCTTTAGAATTATTCCTTGTAACCCTCGATATGATACATACAACCGGAGAATATCTTCGGTAAACTGCTTAGCCATGCTATACTTAGATTCATGCATACTCATGATTTTGTGAAGAGCTTTATGCTTGGGCAACTACCTTAGAAAAGGTAGTTGAGATACGGCATGTGGAGACATGAGCACCACATTGCCATGAGAATGATGAAATGAGTTTTGATGAAAATTGAAAATACTAAACAAATGTTTTAGACTGGGGCAGCTGGATGATTTGGGTGGATTTCGGAAAAGGCAAGTGCCGACCCTGGTCAATTAAGGACCGAGCCATGAGATAGCCGGGAAACGAGCCAGTACAACCGTACTTCTCGAATGGGTATAGACCTAGCGGAGTAGATAGCCGAGCGGAGACGGTACCCTTGCATAGTGGTTCTTATGTATGAAATAAGATTGACAGGGATGATGGGAAATTGAAATTTATTATAACGCGATGAATGAAGTCTTCCCTTACCCCGGATGCGCCAGAACTCCTCTCACTGCTAGAAAATGACGGCTAGAGTGCATGAGGGCTTAAGTTCATGGAGCGGGTATTGCCAAAGTAAGGTTATCGAAAGGCTTTGCCGTGACCGTCTCATGTGTTGGGACGTAGGCTCATTTGTTGGGCTGTTGTGGAGTACGGGTGAAGTGTACATCCACTGTAGTGTAAATGAATCAATATATTCGAATAGCCGTGCTCGCGGATATTGAGCATCGTGACAAGACTTTCGCTTGGCTAGACTTTAAACTTTAAAATGATGGGATGGGTTTGCATGATGATTCTTAGTCACTGGTGGATCAACTTCTCGAGATACGAGAAGGGGTGGACTCCCCAGAAAACCATGACGAACCGGAGGCGGAAAGTCATCCTTGGAATCACGATGGATGGTAGACAAAACCGTCGCCGACTTAATGAACTATGGGACTAAAACTTGACTTGGCTAGTTGTTAGGCTTGTGAAAAGAGTTGTGAAAATTGGCTTTATGAAAAAGAACACCAGCCATTCCTTGAATGACCCTATCATATGCATCACTTCCGTGTTGGCTTGCTGAGTATGGTTGGTACTCACCCTTGCTATACGCACAAACCTTCAGATGGTGGTAATGAAGACTTGGAGGATCCATATGCCTACTACCAGGAGGGCGAAGAAGCTGGTGGCGCTTGCTAGGTCTTAGTCTCCGGTCGTTGCCTGTGGCAATTGACAAGCCGCTGTTTTTATTCCGCTACCTTATCTAATTTCTACTTTTGGGTTGTATCTGGACCATGAGGTCCTATGTGTTGGACATTGCCTTCGGGCCTATTATTGTAATAATTTCGATGTAAGACTATTCGTGCATTTGCACCTGATTATTCAGTACTGTATTTTGTGGGTACCAAACTACTCGATCCAGGGAAATGATACTATGAACACGAAAGATTCTCGTTCCAAAAACGGGGGTCCACAGAGCTGGTATCAGAGCAATGCGACTATAGGATAAGACCAACTGGCGCCCTACCCCTGATTAGCTGGCTAAAGGGAGATATCCCTACTAGGGTCATTTCGCAAACTATTATTTTTGAAAAGACAAACATACTTCTTCCTATACCTTTATCCCCATTTCTTTTACTCAAATGGTTTTGATATTATCTCTCTCTCTGACCCTAAGTTGCTTTCAAAAGCAGATGTTGGACCATGTTGGAGTTTGGGAAATCACCGTTCCACGGGATGAAGGATTCGTGGCGTAACTCCAGTCATTGCTGTGGTGCCTAAGGTACCCACAGCCACCCACCTACCAGATTAGGAGGCATGGCACCGAAGGATACCCGGTATGGGAAGCAGCAATTTCAGTTGAAGCCCGCGTGGGGAGTGAGACACCTTATTGCTTCCACACTCGCTACCACCGAGATCTGGTAGAAGCAGCTCTTCAAGACGCGGCCCGTGAAGCGTTCCTCCGCCTCAACGCTATTCACCGTGCTGAGCTCACCGTGACGAGTTTGTGCACCACCCCTACCGCGAGGAAGGCAATCCGGTCTGCACCGTGGAAGCCACCCCCTGCTGCTATAATCCTATGGTCATCCGTCTATCCCGCTGGGCAGAAACAGCGGATGACTGCTATGAAGAGGCTTTGCTTGAAATCGACGACCAACAGCGACGCCTCAATGATCTGGTCGAGGAACACCAGAGCTACGGGGATCAGATCAACTTGCTGCAGACCCGGCTACGAGCCAACGGTGCCCGGACGAGCAGCTCTCCGACCGTTACATGGCCCGTGGAGAAGCCTTGGTGGAGCCGGAAGAACAGGCTCGGGAAGAGCAAACAACAGTCGACCACTAGAAGAGCAACTTCGCTCCCACCCACCCCTGCGCAGTACATCCACCGAAGTTGTACCAACACCTCCCGCCCGGTGCCGACCACTACTACCTCATGACTCCAGCATGCTGATCACTTTTCAAGCCATGATGGAGCAGCCTTTATGTTGAGCACGAGTCGGCCCCATACCCGATAGACCCCACTTTGCTACCTCAATGGAACCTACCTCGAACTCCATGGCTGTACCATCTGAGCCTGGTTCGGGAGAGGAGAACCCCATGCAGATCAATACCGACTCCGAGTGTGAGATAGAGCCTATGGAAATCAAGTGGGAGTCCAGTGATACTGATCCAGCAGAGGAGGCAGCTCCTACTCGTTGCCCGACTCACACCGAAGGTCCCCTCACTCGCAAGACCGCCCGGAAGAGTACCCGACCACCAAGCAGGAAGATCAAGCATGACTCCGAGGCCACTACCTCTGAGCCATGGGAACTTCGATTTGCTTCAGCTAAGGATCACCCCCTTCCTGCACCAGGATCCTGCGGTTGGTTGGATGACTAGGCGAGATGACCGCCCCAACTTCGACCTTGGTTTGGATGGTTTTTGGCAGCAAGGGTCATACCCTTTCCCCCCTAATAGCCAATGGCAGTAGTACGATATAGCTTTCGCATTATGTCATGTGGGACTGTGTATGTGCAGTCCATTGTATCCCCATTAATGTAATCACTATGGACCTATGTAATGTTTTATGGTATGTTATTAAGGAGTTTATTCCACCATGCTTGATCTGCTCAAAGATCATTTAAAGACAACTTGAAATGAAATCACCTAGAAATCATGACCGTAAGTGGGTCCAATCTCTTAACTCATCTACCTCCTTCAGATGGCGCATCGTCGCAAAGCTGCAACATCCAACGAGAACCCGTCAGAGCCTAATCCCTCCACCCTGGTGGAGGTCATGGCTTTGCAAACCCAGTTCCTTCAAGCCATCGCCAACAACCAAGGGAATCACGGAGGATCAAGCTTGGGAAAATTTATGCGAGCTAAGCCGCCTATATTCTCCACGGCCGACGAACCAATGGATGTCGAAGACTGGTTAAGAGTAATAGAGAAGAAGTTGACCCTCGTCGAGTACGAGAAACCACAGAGTCATTTTTGCCACCAATCAATTGGAAGGCCCCGCAAGTGATTGGTGGGACACCTACAAAGAGACACGGGCGGAAGACGCCGAAGAACCAACCAGGGAGGAGTTCACGGCCGCCTTTCGTGAAAATTTTGTACCCAGTAGTCATGAGAATGAAGAAGAACGAATCGAAGGTTGCGCCAAGGCAGTTTCCACTGTGCAGAATACCGAACAAGTTCACGCAACTCGCTCGATATGCCACCGGTGACTGGCAAATAAAGAGGAGAAAATCGATAAATTTATCGAAGGATTGAGCGATGAGTGAGAGGGCCAATGATCGGCCAAGATCACGTCGGCTTCCAAAGCCTTATCAACAAGGTGGTACGGTTGGAACATGACCAGAAGATGGTGGAAAACAATCGCAAGAGGAGGCTTGCTATGGCCCGCCCACTCGGGGAGCGCCTCGGCGCCCCAAGGCAGCCACCCCGTCCGGATGGAAGCCAACCGTCATGGCAACCGCCGTCCCCGCACCCGACCACGTCAGCATGCCGACTGCACCCCAGTTCCGTACCCCGACGCCAACTCTGGCCGCTCCGGGAAGAAGAAATGTGAATTGCTTCAACGGTGGAGAGTTTGGGCACTACTCCAACAGTGCCCAAGCCACGCAACACTCCGTGCGTACGGCGCCAATGCAACGGCCATGCGAGGAACCACCGCTCTCTGCGGGACGCGGCCATTTAGGACGCCACAACCCAATGAGGCGCTACCTGGATTCCGACGCGGACAAGTGAATCATGTGCGTCTTGAAGAAGCGCAGAGGATCGAACGTGCTTTGATGGGTATGTTCTCTATCAACTCTACCCCGATTAAAGTCTTATTTGATTCCGGAGCATCGCACTCATTCATATCTGCACAAGTAAGCAAACAACACCACCTACACCAGGTAGAACTTAAGAGACCCATGTTGGTACACTCGCCTGGGGGAAACATAACCGTACTCCATGCTTGCATCAATGTGCACATACGGATTAGAGACGTGGTATTCCTTTCAAACCTTATGGTACTATCACCACAAACTATTGATATCATACTTGGAATGGATTGGTTAACTAAGAACAATGGAGTCATAGATGCTAGCCGGAGGAAGTCACAGTATCCACCCATGGGGATCACCAACGAACATAACCATGGACCAAAACCCGATGCTATGCGAGCAAGCTGCGGGAGTATTCACCATGCTACCTTTGAACGGGATGCCAGTAGTGCAAGAATACCCGGACGTATTCCCTGAGGAATTGCCCGGAATGCCCCCTGATCGTGACATAGAATTTATCATCGACCTAATGCGTGGTCGCCCCCATATCCAAGAGACCTTACTTGAATGCCGGCTAACGAACTAGAAGAACTCAAGAAGCAAATCGAGAGAACTACGGGAAAAGGATTTGTATGCCCTAGTTCTTCTCCCTAGGAGCCCAGTACTCTTCATCAAAAAGAAGGATGGAAGTATGAGAATGTGTGTAGATTACCGATCGTTGAATGAAGTGACCATCAAAAACAAGTACCCACTACCGCGAATTGATGACTTATTTGATCAACTTAAGGGTGCACAAGTGTTTTCGAAGATTGATCTTCGGTCGGGATACCATCGGCTAAAGATTAGGGCGGAGATATTCCCAAAACAAGCATTCTCTACGCGTTATGGCTTGTATGAGTTCACCGTAATGTCTTTTGGGTTGACCAATGCCCCGACATATTTCATGAATCTGATGAACAAGGTATTCATGGAGTATCTGGATAAATTCGTGGTGGTGTTTATCGACGATACACTTATCTACTCCAAGGACGATGAGGAACATGCAGAACACCTACAACTGGTACTGGAGAAGCTACGGGAGCACCAGTTGTATGCGAAATTTAGTAAATGCGAGTTCTGGCTTAAAGAAGTTGCTTTTCTTGGCCATGTAGTCTCAGCCGGAGGAGTAGCAGTAGACCCTGCCAAGGTCGAAGCTGTTACAGAATGGAAGGCACCCAAGTCAGTAACAGAGGTTCGGAGTTTCTTGGGATTGGCCGGATATTACCGGAGGTTCATTGAAGGGTTTTCCACAATAGCCCGACCCATGACCCAACTTCTGAAGAAGGAGAAGAAATTCGTATGGAACGAGAAGTGTCAGGAGGCCTTTGACCAACTAAAAGAAAAGTTAACCACTGCCCCAATCTTAACCCTACCTGACAATCGGAAGGATTTCGTAATGTACTGTGATGCGTCTCGACAAGGACTAGGAGGCGTATTAATGCAGGATGGAAATGTCATAGCATATGCCTCGAGACAGTTACGACCCCACGAGGAAAACTACCCCACACAACTTGGAATTAGCGGCAGTTGTTCATGCATTAAAAATCTAGAGACACTATCTGATCGGGAATCACTGTGATGTATACACTGATCACAAGAGCCTGAAATACTTCTTTACTCAGCCCGATTTCAATCTACGTCAGAGACGATGGTTGGAATTGATCAAGGACTACGATCTAGGAATCCATTACCACCCCGGCAGGGCAAATGTAGTGGACGATGCGTTAAGCCGCAAAGCCCAATGCAACCATATGAGACTGGAAGGTATGGCCAGTGAGCTCCAAGAAGAGATGGCTCGACTTAACCTACACCTGATTCCTCACGGAGAAGTGAACTCACTAGAAATCCAACCTCTCCTGAGAACTCAAATAGAAGAAGCTCAGAAGGGTAATGAAGAAACACAAGCGATCAAAGAGCGCATGGCCGCTGGGCACGCTAAGAAATTCTCGGTAGATGACAAGGGAACCTTGTGGTATAAGAAAAGGATCTACGTGCCTGAACAAGGTGGTTTGAGAGGATTGATCCTAAAAGAAGCACACGAATCAGCCTATTCGTTACATCCGGGAAGCACGAAGATGTACCAGGATTTGAAGGGGGATACTGGTGGCCCAATATGAAGAGAGACGTAACCGAATACGTAGCCGTATGCGATGTATGCCAAAGGGTAAAAGCCAAACATCAACGACCGACAGGATATTGCAGCCACTCAAGATCCCCGAGTGGAAATGGGATGAGATAGGCATGGATTTCATCGTTGGACTACCCAAAACGGCAGCCGGATATGATTCCATTTGGGTAATAGTAGATCGGCTCACCAAGACCGCATTTATCCCCGTAAAGACTAACTACAATAGCGCCAAGCTAGCCGAGCTATACATGAGTAGGATTGCATGTCTTCATGGTGTACCAAAAGAATTATATCGGATCATGGTACCCAATTCACGTCCCATTTCTGGAGCAAAGTTCATGAGGCACTCGGAAGTCACCTTGCCTTCAGTACCGCTTACCACCCACAGATCGATGGGTAGACCGAAAGGACAAATCAAGTTCTTGAGGATATGTTGAGAGCCTGTGCGCTGGATTTTACCAAGGATTGGGAAAAATGCTTACCGTATGCCAAGTTCTCCTACAACAACAGCTACCAAGCAAGTCTGAAGATGTCGCCAAATGAAGCCCTATTTGGTCGGCGATGCCGAACCCCATTGATGTGGTCAGAAACCGGTGAACAAGCCGTGTTTGGGCCTAACATAATCAAAGAGGCCAAGGAGAAGGTCCGCCTGATCCAGGACCGATTAAAAGCGACCCAATCTCGACAGAAGAGTTATGCAGATACTCGTCGAAGGGACTTAGAGTTCAATATAGGCGACTATGTGTACCTAAAGGTCTCACCACTACGAGGGACTCAAAGGTTCAAGGTCAAAGGGAAACTGGCGCCAAGATACGTGGGCCCATTCCTGATAAGCGCTAAAAGAGGTGAAGTGGCCTACCAGCTAGAGTTACCCGAGAACATCTCCGATGTCCACCCAGTGTTCCATGTGTCACAATTGAAGAAATGTCTGCGAGTGCCGAAAGAGCAAGCTCCTTTGGAAACCATCCACATCAACAGAGATCTCACATATCCGGAACACCCAATAAAAATACTGGACGAGGCAGAAAAGAGGACACGAACCAAGTCATGGCGCATGTATAAAGTACAATGGAGCAATCACACCGAAGAATAGGCCACCTAGGAAAGCGAGGATTTTCTGAAGACTGAATACCCACACCTACTCAACAACTAGTAAGAAATCTCGAGGACGAGATTTATTGTTAGGGGGTAGGTTTGTAACATCCTGAAAATCGAAGAAATTAAAATCAGAACGTAAAAATCGGAACTTACAAAAACTTTTGCTTGTTGCCTTTCTCTCGTGTTTGTTGCTTCTTATTTGCCACTCGGTTGCATAAATTTAGTTGTGAACAATTCCTCTCGATGTTTGTGAATGGTTTGGATTTTGTTGGAAAGAAAATCTCAAAATATAGGGTTAGGAATTTTTAAAATAAAATCGAAAAAGGGATGCGGACTTATGAAAATATGTATTTGAGAAATAAAATATTAATTGGTGATTATGGAAGATTAATTAGGGAATAAAATAGACAATAAAATATTTTAGAGGATTTACATGAAATCTAGGAAATTTTTAAAATTAAAAATAGTGAATTAGGAAATTAGGAAAAAGGGATTTAAATAAATATGAAAAATATATTTGGAAAAATAAAAAGTGGGAAAAAAGTTGAAAATATAATATTAAAAATTTTTCGAGAATATTAGAATTTATTTTGAATTTTAAGACTGGAAGAAAATAGAAATGGGGAAATAGGATTTTAAATCGGAAAAATTAAAAATCGGCCTTGTTCATAAATGCGCCAAGTGTTCGACGCCGTACCACGCCACCGCCATACGCGACACGCGTCGTCGCCACGCGCTTCGCCGCGCCGCCCGCCCTCGCGCCGCCTGCGGCGTCCAAACCCCGCCCCACACCATGCCAAGACGCCACTGCCGCGTGAGCAAGCGCCGCCCGCTGCAGGCCGACCATGCGTCGCCGCGCTCGCCGCGCCCGGTCTCGCCATGCAAGCCGCGCGCGCCATCGCCCGCCGCCGGGACCCCGGCTCGCCGCGCCACGCGCCGTCGCCGTACTCGGCCCCGCCTCGTCTCGCGCCAGCCTCGTGCCGCCCCGCGCTCCGCCGCCGCGTCGCCGCGTTCGCGCGCGCGGCCCGCCGCCCGGCCACCTTCGCGCCAAGCGTTCGCCGCCGTACCGCCGCGGCCCTTTCTCCGTTCCTCTTCGGCCAGCGCTTCTATAAATAGGCCGAAGCCCATCCCCCGTTTTCCACCTCGCCGCCGTCCTCCACCTCAAGCTTTCTCATTGTCTCCCGATGCCGCAACCCTAGCACCACAAGCCGCCGCCGTTGCCGTCGTGCGCCGCAAGCCGCGTGGGCCGTCACTGCGTGCACGGCGCCGCCGTCTCTCCTCGCCGCCGCCGCCCGCGCCGTAAGCCCCGAGCCGCCCTCGCGCTAGCGCCGGCCGCCCGGCCGTAACAGAAGAGCGAGAGGAGAGGTGTTCGGTCGAACACCTTGAGGCCAATTAATAGTGCGCGAGAAAAAGAAAAGAAAAAGAAAAAAGAGAGAAAAAAAAGAAAAAATAGAGAAAAATAGGAAAAATTATGGAAATTTTAGAAAAATATTTTGAAAGGATTTGAGTGAAATTTTGGGCAAAAATAAATTATTTTCTTGTATATTTTCTCGGGGCAAAAATTTAAAAATCAAAATCGGACTTTTTCCGAGATTTCGTTTCGTCGTTTTTAAATCCGGTTTCGTTTAATTCTTCCTCGCCATTTAAATATGTTTCTCTTTTGTGCTCGAACCTTCAAAACCCCGAGCACAAATCCCTTCGCGATATTTCTAAATCTAATTTTCTCAAATAATTACGATCGTCGTTTTGCGAAAACTCTAGGGCATCGACTCGATTTCAAAACTTGGAATTTTCCACACGCAATCCTCGTACGAACCCGAGTAGAATTCTATGCTAAGCATTTGGTGTAGTTTTCGTGGTTTTTATGGTTCTTTTCGATCTCTCGGTATTTATTGAATTCTAATTGAATTCAATTGATCCTTCGCACGTACGGCTAGCACTGAAGAAGCGGGCATCGACTCAGTTGAAGACCCCGCTCAACAAGTGTGCGAGCAAGGCAAGTCATCACACCCTTTGAACATATTGATCCCAATTGCGAAATGATGTTATTTTAAACTTTAAACATGCATGCTATACATAGAGAATTACCTATACTTGTTATGCCATACCTTGTTATTGATTACCTTTAGAAGTATTCCTTGTAACCCTCGATGTGATACATACAACCGGAGAATATCTTTGGTAAACTGCTTAGCCATGCTATACTTAGATTCATGCATACTCATGATTTTATGAAGAGCTTTATGCTTGAGCAACTACCTTAGGGAAGGTAGTTGAGATACGACATGTGGGGACATGAGCGTCACATTGCCATGAGAATGATGAAATGATTAATGATGAAAATTGAAAGTACTAAACAAATGTTTAATACTGGGGCGGCTGGATGATTTGGGTGGATTCGGAAAAACAAGTGCCGACCACAGTCAATTAAGGACCGAGCCATGAGATAGCTGGGAAACGAGCCAATACAACTGTACTTCTCGAATGGGTATAGACCTAGCGGAGTAGATAGCCGAGCGGAGGCGGTACCCTTGCATAGTGGTTCTTATGTATGAAATGAGATTGACGGGGATGATGGGAAATTGGAATTTATTATAACGTGATGAATGAAGTCTTCCCTTACCCGGTGCGCGAATTCCTCTCACTGCTAGAAAATGACGGCTAGAGTGCATGAGGACTTAAGTTCATGGAGCGGAGTGCGCCAAAGTAAGGTTATCGAAAGGCTTTTCCATGACCGTCTCATGTGTTGGGACGTAGGCTCATTTGTTGGGTGTCGTGGAGTACGGGTAAAGTGTACATCAAGCTGCAGTGTGAATGAATCAATCTATTCGAATAGCCGTGCTCGCGGATATTGAGCATCGTGACAAGACTTTCGCTTGGCTAGACTTTAAACTTTAAAATGATGGGATGGGTTTACATGATGATTCTTAGTCACTGGTGGATCAACTTCTCGAGATGCGAGAAGGGGTGGACTGAAGGGTTACGCGGAAGCTACGCTAGCCGAAAACAAAAATTTTCTACCACGCAAACCAGAAACACTTGCAAGTAAGGGCCGATAAATCGTTACGATTGGAGTGTGCGTGAGCTACCAATCGGGGCTATCCGATCCGAAACAAGTGAGCCGATTCTCGCAAGCCGACACGATACCCAGGGCACGATTCGCCAATCAGCCGATTCGCAGATGCCGTAGCCGATCCGGCCGATCAACGGCCGCGCAACGTAGCAGCGCCTCTACCGGTATCCACACGTCCGGACAAACGCCGTACACCCGTGTGCTAGCGCGCGATGCAAGGCTAGGGTTTGGCTCGAAAGTGGGAAGGGTTTCCGTGGAGATTGATCTCGACGACTTCTGTTGCACGCGATGCAATTGACGTGCCGCAGCTCTCCACCCCTCCCTCCTTTATATAGAGTTGGCCGACGGGACTAGTGGCCGATCAGGACTCTATTTTGAATCGGATCCTATCCGAATCTCACGAGTTGGCGCCCATACGTCGTAAGCCCATAGGACTCTATCCGATCGGATCCTATCCGATCGAGCCGTATCCGAGTCCAACTCGAATGCCTGTTCTTATCCCCTTAAGCGTGCGACCACGTAGGTTCAGGTATACTCGGTTTCGGCTATAGTCTAACTTAGCCGCCGTCGGCTTGAGTCCAACTCGGCCGACACATCCCAGCAACGGCGCCTAGCGGCACATATTGACACCATAGTATACAAGAATATAATATCGGCTCACAAACTGTAATGTGTACACAAATCCCTTTGCCTCACGATCCAGTTAAGCTATAGGCAAGATGTGTGCCATCCCTTCAATAGCTTAACCATTCACTCGAACCGTATTGGATTATCTCATTGATTGACTCCTCAATCAACTTAGCATGGCCATGCATTTCCATAATCCATTACCTCGAGGGGCCCGAAGATATCTCTCAAAGGAGGGGCAAATTTCATCTTGATCACTCATATCTCACTCCATGTTTCATAGCAAACCCGAAAACTACCTTTATAACTACCCGATTCTGGAATAGCGTTTGGTAGTCCCAAAGTAGGCTACTACACATGTTGAAATCCATGGTGATCTCGGGTCTAAGGACTTTGTACCAACACTACAGAGACCAACTAATGGCACATTAATTCTGTAGTGTCTCATGGTGGGTCTATCCAACAATGTTTTCTCCAACACATATGTCCATATTTATTGATTTGGTATCTTCATACCCATGATCTATGAGACATGATCATCAAACAATAAACATGCCGATCTTAGAATCATATTTGTTCCAACAATATGACATATGATCGGGATCGTTTAGAAATAGATTCATACATAAAGAGTCTCATAAATAAGTCACGTACTTATTGATCAATACAAGATGTCTATTTCATGGAACCGAATAACACTTTATTCATAAATACATAAACATTGACGTGATATCCAACATCTCCATGTTGCCTCTAGGGCATATCACTAACAATCTCCCACTTGCACTAGAGTCAATCATGTAAGTATCTAATATCCATTGCTCTTGTGCGCGCCTCATGTTTCGGATGAGGAGAGGTTTTGTCGCGGATCGGCTATGTTGAGATCCATGTGCACTTTGCATATCTTGACATCACCTCGTCCACAATCTCGCGGACGAGATGATATCGCCGAAGTATGTGTTTGGACTTCGATGTGACCTCGGCTCCTTGGCTTGCGCAATGGCTCCACTATTGTCACAATAGAGAGACATTGGACCAGTCGTACTAGTCATCACACCAAGCTCGAAACGAATTTCTTGATCCAAACAGCCTCCTTTGCGGCTTCCGAAACTTGAATGTACTCGGCCTCCGTTGTAGAATCGGCAAGAGTATCTTGCTTGGAACTCTTCAGGTGGCTGCGCCTCCGTTCGGGCGAACACGAACCCAGTTGCGATCTATAATCATCCTTGTCTATTTGGAAGTTAGCATCGGTGTAACCGATTACAACGAGCTTTTCTTCACCTCCATAGACTAGGAACATATCCTTAGTTCTTCTCAAGTACTTAAGGATATTCTTTACTGGCGATCCAGTGACCTTCACTGGATCGACGGTATCTGCTCGTAGCACTCAAAGCGTACGAGACATCCAGGCGTGTACAAAGCATGGCATACATAATGGATCCAATTGCCGAAGCATATGGAACCATACCCATCTTATTCCGCTCATCATGTGTGCGAGGACACGATTCTTGCTAAGATTAATGCCATGTGACATGGGCAAGAAACCTTTCTTGGAATCATGCATGTTGAACCTTTTCAACACCTTGTCAATGTATGTACTTTGGCTTAATCTAATTAGCCTCTTGGATCTATCTCTATAGATCCGAATGCTAATATATATGCTTTTGCCTCCCTAAGTCTTTCATGGAAAAACTATTTTTCAATGAAGACTTGACGGATTCAAGCATATGGATATCATTTCCAATCGGTAATATGTCATCCACATATAAGATTAGAAATACAATTGCACTCCCACGACCTTTTTGTAAACGAGGCCTCTTCTTCATTTTTGATGAAACCAAACCCTTTGATTACTTCATCAAAACGAATATTCCAACTCCGAGATGCTTACTTCAATCCATAAATGGATTTCGTAGCTTGCATATCTTTCCGGGTGATTACGGATCGACAAAACCCGAGGTTGTATCATATATACATCCTCGCTTAGGTTTCCATTTAGGAAAGCCGTTTTGACATCCATCGCCATATCTCATAATCGAAATATGCAGCAATCGCTAGGATAATCCGAATATATTTAAGCATTGCGATGGGCGAGAAGGTTTCATCATAATCAACTTCTTGAATCTGTTTAAAACCTTTCGCCACCAATCGCGCCTTATAGATGTGAACATTTCCATCCATATCGGCCTTTTCTTAAAAACCCATTTACACTCAATGGTTTTGACACCATCAGGTGGATCAACCAAGTTCCAAACTTGATTGTCATACATGGATTCTATTTCGGATTTCATGGCTCCAAGCCACTTGTTGGAATCGGGTCCCACCATCGCTTCCTCATAGGTCTTAGGTTCATCGTTGTCCAACAACAATATATCACGTTGTTCCTTTGTGTACACATCGGGCGCACGACGTGATCTTTGGACCTTCGTGGGGCTAGTGTATCTACAACGGTGGCGCAACACTTTGTTCCTCTGTTGTGGTTACGTGAGTCGCGAAACGTTTTACGGTGTTTCTTGAACTTCTTCAAGATGCACCCTGCTCCCACTAACCCTTCTTGAAAGAAACTCTTTCTCCAAGAAGACACCATGTCGGGCGACAAACACTTTGCCTTGTTCCCGATTATAAAAGTAATATCCCTTAGTTTCCTTAGGATATCCCACAAAGAAGCACTTGTCGATTTGGGTGTGAGCTTGTTAGGTAACGCGTTTTACATAAGCTTCGCATCCCCAAATTTTGAGAAAAGACAAACTAGGGGTTGCCTCCATATCTCATATGGTGTCTTCTCAACAGACTTAGATGGAACTCTATTTAGTGTGAGCGCAGTTTGTTTCAAGAGCATATCTCCGGAAGGATAACGGAAGATCACTTTGGCTCATCATCGACCGCACCATGTCCAACATGGTGCGATTTCTCCGTTCGGACACTCCGTTCCATTGTGGAGTTCTGGCGGAGTCAAGCGTGGAATAATTCCACAATCTTTCGAGATGATTACCAAACTCTTGGCTCAAGTATTCCCCTCCACGATCGATCGTAGAAACTTGATTGTTTTCCCTAAATGATTATACTTCATTCGGAATTTTTGAACTTTTCAAAGGATTCGGACTTATGCCTCATTAAGTAGATATAGCCATATCTACTAAAGTCATCGGTAAAGGTAATGAAGTGCGATAACCACCTCGGCCGTTGAGCTCATTGGTCCACATACATCGGTATGTACGAGTGCCAACAAGTCACTTGTTCTCTCACGTGCCCGTGAAAGGTGCCTTTGTCATCTTACCAAGTAAACAAGACTCACATGTCTCAAATGATGCAAAATCAAAAGAGTGAAGCAATCCATCCTTATGGAGCTTCTCCATAAGTTTCTTATTTATATGGCCTAAGCGACAATGCCGGATAAACGTGGGGTTTATATCATTAGAGAGTTGCCTTTACGTAATAATGTTATAGATGGGAGACGCTTCAAAATTCAAAACGTATAATCCATTCACCAATGGAGCATGAAAATAGAACATATCTCGAGATATATTGAACAACCATTGTCCATTGATCTAAAATCATATCCTTCCGCTTGCAAACATGAAGCGGAAATAACGTTTTGACATAGTGTTGGAACACAATAACAATTATTCAATTCCAAAACTAATCCTGAAGGTAGATGAAGTGATGCTGTGCCGACAAAAGCTGTAGCAACACTTGCTCCATTGCTGACGCGCGGTTCACCTCGCCCCTTCTCAATCCTCTACTTCTTCTCATTCCCGCAACGACTTGCAAATATGAGCTACGATCCGGTATCAAATACCCAAAAGTCGGTAGGTGAAGTAGCAAGATTAATGTCTATAACATTAATACCTAAAGCGAAGTCGTACTTTGCTTCTTTTTGAGATCCTCCATGTACTTCTTGCGGTTCCTCTTCCAATGGCTGTCTCCTTGCAATAGAAGCAAATGGCATCGATGCCGCGACCCCTTCTTGTCCTTCTTTGCATTGGAGGCACTCGCGATCTCATCGGGAGATAACTTCCTCTTGGTGCAAAGTTTCTTGACAGTGGTTTGCGCTTTTGCCTTCTGCATCATCATCACATGATGACCGTTTTTCTGGATACTCTCCTCAGCTGTCTTTAGCATCCCATGCAATTCAGCCAAGGTTCTATCCATATTGTTCATGTGATAGTTTAATATGAATGGCTCGAAGCTCGGAGGGAGCGACTGGAGAATCACATCGGTAGCCAACTCTTGGCTAAGGGGAAAACCTAGTTTTCCGGACTCTCGATATAGCCAATCATCTTTATCACATGCGACTGACGGGATTCCCCTCAACAAGCCTACACGTAAACAAGGACTTCAAGGTGTTGAACCTCTCGGCCCGAGCTTGGTTCTCAAACATGCCACGCAGTCCCTGAATAATAGTGTGAGCATCGCTGCTCTCATATTGCTTCTGAAGCTCAGGGGACATTGTAGCAAGCATGAGACAGCTTATATCTAGGGCATCATTAGTGTGCTTCTCGTAAGCTCTCCGTGCGGTTGCGGTGGCATTATTTGGCAAATCCTCGGGATAGGGTACTTCAAGAACGTACTCCTTACGCTCTTGCTTGAGAACAATTCTCAAGTTGCGATACCAATCCATAAAATTTGTTCCATTTAATTTTTCCTTTTCGAGAATAGATCGCAAATTAAAGTCTGGGTGTAGTATTAGCCGCCATTTATTCTACAACGAAAAAGCAAAGTTTAGCACAATGTTTATGCTATATCTATTGTTAAACAATTTAACATTAGACTCCCATTACGTATTTTACACCTTCCCTCTAGGTTACGTATTGGGTCAAGATCCACATGTTAATTAATTTTCTAGTGAGCTTTGGCATCACTCTAGAATATTAATAACATCGGCAAGCAACTCCTTACTAATCACATCTCTATATGACTCTTGTTGTTGGTGTGGCATCTTCATGCCCCGACCCCAACCTATGCCCCAAGGCCCAAAACTGTTTTGATAGCCTTGTTAAGTAAACCAAATGCTCTGCTGTATATGTCCGACATATACCCCTCGTGTTATGATAGAGAATGGTACTGCTTTGGCGGACCTACCATTGATGAGCATAACGGTGACGGTGCATCATTTGGAAGGGCATCATTACTACTTAATTTTGCAAGGGATGCTATCCTATCAAACAAACATATCACAAATATGAAAGTAGGTAGAATAGCATGAAATAGTATGGCCCCTTCACATGGTGATCTCCATCTCCATGCCGGTGTAGAGGATCTCCATCTTCATCACCGTTCTTCCGAGTGCCGAATGCTTGATTTCTTCAAACTAAGCTACTACTATAGAAGCTCTAATTGAAGATTACATCGACTCGCGGTCGTGAAAGAATATTACAAGCATTGCACGTATGAAAGAATATTACAGGGATTGCACATATGAAAGAATATTACATGCATCACATGCATCTCATACATACAATAGGGCCATACCATCTCAAAGCATTCTCTGCAAAAACAAGTTAGGCGTAGAAACGTTTTCTACTTATCGCGAGCTACGGCATCGAGACGACCTATAAGGGGGTGCGCACACGGCGAAAATCGCTTACGGAAACCATGTCGGCATAATCATATTATGCCGTCCCGATACACTATCAAGGAGATGGTTTGCGTAGGCGCGAGCGCTAACAAGATCGGACTACGAGATAGCTTCGGCATAATCACATTATACCGTTCCGATACACTATCAAGGAACGCTATCTCGAACCCAACTCAAACCAAGTTATATGGAAATTGCTTCGACGTAATCACATTACGCCGTTCCGATACACTATCAAGGAACGCAATTACCATTAACTCTCCTCAACGATCCCGTAAACCGATTGATCTAATCAACCCGTGCGCAAAACTTGTTCCGGATCAATCTAAAACCCGAACTAAGCAAGATTAACTCGATACCACCGAGGGGTTACGCGGAAGCTACGCTAGCGAAAACAAAATTTTCTACCGCGCAAACCGGAACACTTGCAAGTAAGGGCCGATAGATCGTTACCGATTGGAGTGTGTAGCGGAAGCTGACCAATCGGGGCTATCCGATCCAACAATGTAGCCGATTTCTCATGCCGACCCAGATACCCGGGACGCCGATTTGCCAATCAGCCGATTCGCAGATCCGTAGCCGATCCGAAGCCGATCAACGCGCGCAACGTAGCGGCGCCTCTTGGTATCCACACGTCCGAGGACAAACGCCGTACACCCGTGTGCTAGCACGCGATGCAAGGCTAGGGTTTGGCTCGAAAGTGGGGAGGGTTTCCGTGGAGATTGATCTCGGCGACCACTTGCACGCGATGCAATTGACGTGCCGCCTCTCCACCCCTCCCTCCTTTATATAGAGTTGGCCGGCCGGGACTAGTGGCCGATCGGGACTCTATTTTGAATCGGATCCTATCCGAATCTCACGAGTTGGCCGCCCATACGTCGTAAGCCCATAGGACTCTATCCGATCGGATCCCTATCCGATCGAGCCGTATCCGAGTCCAACTCGAATGCCTGTTCTTATCCCCTTAAGCGTGCGACCACAGGTTCGGTATACTCGGTTTCGGCTATAGTCTAACTTAGCCGGCCAGTCGGCTCGAGTCCAACTCGTCAGCCACATGTCATCACGGGCGCCTAGCGGCACATATTGACACCATAGTATACAAGAATATAATATCGGCTCGAACTCGTAATGTGTACACAAATCCCTTTGCCTCACGATCCGGTTTAAGCTATAGGCAAGATGTGTGCCATCCCTTCAATAGCTTAACCATTCACTCGAACCGTATTGGATTATCGTCGTTGATTGACTCCTCAATCAACTTAGCATGGCCATGCATTTCCATAATCCATTACCTCGAGGGCCCGAGATATCTCTCCAAAGGAGGGGCAAATTTCATCTTGATCACTCATATCCCACTCCATGTTTCATAGCAAACCCGAAAACTACCTTTATAACTACCCGATTACGGAATAGCGTTTGGTAGTCCCAAAGTAGGCTACTACACATGTTGAAATCCATGGTGATCTCGGGTCTAAGGACTTTGTACCAACACTACACGAGACCAACTAATGGCACATTAATTCTGTAGTGTCTCATGGTGGGTCTATCCAACAATGTTTTCTCCAACACATATGTCCATATTTATTGATTTGGTATCTTCATACCCCATGATCTATGAGACATGATCATCAATCAATAAACATGCCGATCTTAGAATCATATTTGTTCCAACAATATGACATATGATCGAGGATCGTTTAGAAATAGATTCATACATAAAGAGTCTCATAAATAAGTCACGTACTTATTGATCAATACAAGATGTCTATTTCATGGAACTGAATAACACTTTATTCATAAATACATAAACATTGACGTGATATCCAACATCTCCATGTTGCCTCTAGGGCATATCACTAACAATCCCCAGAAAACCATGACGAACCGAAGACGGGAAGCCATCCTTGGAATCACGATGGGTGGTAGACAGAACCGTCGCCGACTTAATGAACTATGTGACTAAAACTTGACTTGGCTAGGTTAGGCTTGTGAAAAGAGTTGTGAAAATTGGCTTTATGCAAAAGAACACAATCCATTCCTTGAATGATCCTATCATATGCATCACTTCCGTGTTGGCTTGCTGAGTACGGTTGGTACTCACCCTTGCTATACGCACAAACCTTCAGATGGTGGTAATGAAGACTTGGAGGATCCATATGCCTACTACCAGGAGGGTGAAGAAGCTGATGGCGCTTGCTAGGTCTTAGTCTCCGGTCGTTGCCTGTGGCAATTGACAAGCCGCCGCCTTTATTCCGCTGCATTATCTAATTTCTACTTTTGGTTTGTATCTGGACCATGAGGTCCTTTGTGTTGGACATTACCTTCGAGCCTATTATTGTAATAATTTCGATGTAAGACTATTCGTGCATTTGCACCTGATTATTCAGTACTGTATTTCATGGGTACCAAACTACTCGATCCAGGGAAATGGTACTATGAACACGAAAGATTCTGTTCCAAAACGGGGTCCACAATTAATTAGTCTTAATAAATTCGTCTAATCGTTTACAAACGGATTACGTAATTTGTTTTTTATTAGTCTATGTTTAATACTTCAAATGTGCGTCCAAAGCATTGATGTGACTTTTTGCCAAAAATTTTTCATGGATCTAAACAGACCCATAGTTTTTATAATTTGTATACTAGTTACATGTAGTGTAGTATAGTTACAATAGTTACATGTAGTGTAGTATAGTTACAATACAGTTGAATAGTTACAATACAGTTAAAGTGTAATTACACGTTACTTAGTTACGATTATAGTTACATTTGAAAATTTTTTATCCAAAAAATTTGTCAAAAGTTATATAGGTACTCCCTTTAATTTTTTTATCGTACTGTGAGTGAACTCAGATTCAAAACAAACATCTTTTGTTTGGTTTTGTATTTGGACTGCTAGGCAGTTTCAACCATCTTAAGGCCTTGTTTGCATGGACCAGGTTAAATGCATCAAAGTAGATGGCCCGGAAATTTGACCTAAAAAGCTAAAATTCTTCCAAATCTGTCAACGGGCTATACCGACAAAATTTATGAAGTATATGGATCGTTGGTAATAAGGTATACACGAAGAGATTGAGACAATGATTTTTATACCCTCAAGATGAATAATAAACTTACTCTATATCTTTAGGATGCACCTTACTGATTATAATGTGGGAGCAAGTTAGCTAATCTAACCTTCCAACTAGGATCCGTCGATATCAGATGACTTGGGGTTTACGGCTAGCAATTGTCTTTCTCTTGGCTATCTCTCAATGTGGATTTATAACTATGGCTTGTGATTCGATCTCCTTATTTGATCAGACAATTTTCTCTTTAAGTAGAACTCAAAAAGCCCCTGTAGGATATAGGCAGATAAGACCTTGCCTTTCCCAAACTCTAGCGTCTTCTATTTTCGTGGAAGGTTCCTTTCTTATCCGCTATATCCCTATATTTAAATATACATTTTCATATAATATTAGATACGTGATATTTGAGAGTGTTATGAACTCAAGTATAGAAGGAGATATATCTTATCCATAGCACTGACAATATTCAAATCATATGTTAAAAGGGGTTGTCCAAATCATATGTTAAAAGGGGTTGCTACGGTATCTTTGTTTTGAAAGGTATGATACAAGTAGGTATGAGATTTGATGTCCCATCGATATTGACTAATACTTGTTGATATTAGAGCATGTCAAACAGATTCTAAAAACCAATTTAAAAAACTCTTATAGAGAATTCCTAAAAAAATTAGAGAATAAAATCAAAAATTGATACGACATATATAATATCGCAATTTTTTCTATGGCACGATGGCAGATTCCTTGGGCTGGCGGTGACAGGGGGTGTGGCACAAGCGGCAACAACAAAGCAAAAGCGGCAAAAACACAACAGAGCGGGCGTTGGGTGACGGAGTGCGACAAGCAACGATCGTAGCGGCAAGCAAACCGTGGCAAGGCAAAAGCGGCAGCATATGTTGGAGCACGGCAGGGTAAGCAGTACGACAGACGTTGGCGCAGGCGGCGTGTTGGCGCAGGCGCACGCTCCGTCACCCAGATATATTTTTTTCGCGTGCGCCTCGTGATAAACTAATCCTCGCGGTGATGGGAGCTATCTATTTTTAGTTTTAAGCACGACATACTTAAAAGATCCATATAAAGTCTTACTTTTTAAAAGGGAGACGGGGCATAAGGCCCTGTTTGGGACTGCTCTACAAACTCTGCTTCACAAACTCCACCGTGAAGCAGCTCCACAAAAAACTGAAGTTCGTGGAGTACCTCTTTAGGTGCTCTCACAACTCCCTCTTTTTTTCTGGAGCTACGTGTGTGGAGCTGAACCCGTTTGGCTAAAAAATATGGAGCAAAGTAAAAAATAAAGAGCGGAGCAGTCCCAAATAGACCCTAAGGCGCACGTGCAGAGGAAGGGATCTCGTATCCTACCGTTTCCCCATTTGATTCCTACCCATTCCCCTTTAATTCCTCCAAATCACCAACTATTACCAAGAGAGAGGCCGAATTGTGGCCCATGAAAATGCAGATCATAGAATGTTGGGCTTCTGCATAGTAAAAGCCGAAGGAAAAAGTTCATTTGAGATCCCTCCTTACAGGTCAGTTTCGTTTGTATCCCACGACCACAAAACCGTGCAGGGCATTCCTCAACTATTAAAACCAATATAAATTAAGTCCCTTAATAATTTAAATGACGGATTCATCCTACGTGCTATGATATGACAGTCTAGTAAATAAAGAAATTAAATTTTATTGTGAGCCCCACCAATCAGTAACCAAAATATTGCTTCATCTTTCATCTTCTTTCTGTCTCTCATGTCTCATCATCCTAACAGCGCCTTGGGATGCGATCAACGATGATGCCCTCTGGTCGGCCGATGGCACGCTCCAGCAAGCTCCATCAACCTCAACGGACCTATCCCAAACAACATCATGTCGAGGCTCTGCCTCGTGAAGTCACCAAGCTCCGGCACGCCGATGGCCTTACTTGGCTCGAGCTCAACAGAGCCGTGCTCGTGAGAAGGAGCTCGAGCTCGTGGCCTACTCATCGAGTCTACCACCACCTCCTTCACCATGCCTCATTAGTTATGCCACCGTCGCCTCGCTCCTCGACTATGACCTGCTCATCTAACTCCGCGTGGCTCGGGTGGAGTAGCTTCTAGAGCCAACATCCCTAGATTACCCTTATCGCCCGCTGCACGCCTCACTCTTTGACGATGGCCCTCTCGTCTTTCTTTGTCATGGCTAGGGCAAAGTAACTTTCAGAGCCAGCTACTACGATATGGAGCAAGAGACCAACCGCCATGGGGCTTCCAGCTCAGCCCTCCCTATGCCAAAATTTATACTTAGGCCCCGTTCTTTCCCTCCTCTTCAAACTTCAACTTTCTCTTTTTTTTCGTTAACACACATTTCAAACGTTAAATGACGTGTTTTTAATAAATTTTTATATAGAAGTTGTTTAAAAAAACAAACAAATCTATTTTTTTAATTTATAAGTTAACAATTAATTATTTAATTATGTACTGATGATTTTTTTTATTCCGGGACACTCAAAGTCTTCCATATAGTGGGAACGAACGAAGTGAGGGATGGAAGTGAAACTCGATCTACAGTTGAGAGATGTAAAATGGACTTTTGCAAAACCGAAATATGTCAAGGCCTAATAACTTAGGCCCGAAACTTCTTCTCCAAGAGCCCCTCCACAGAGCACAGGCCACAACCCACGTTACGACTCACAAGCCATCTTAGTCCTACAGCCCACCAAGAGCCCAAACCTTAACCAAAAGAAAATCCCCGATAAATATCAACGCGCTTTTCGGCCCAAAGCTTCTTCTCCAAGAATTAATTCCCCACTCCACAGCGCGAGCCATTTATCTTACGTCACGGCCCAAACGCCGAGGCGGTGGTCAAGTCGCAAGGGGCGAAGGTGAGAGGAGGATCCAAACCCCAAACCCCCACAAGCCCCGATCCCCACGACGCGCGGCCGCCGCCCGCCGCCCCGCAGGCGAGATGGCCGCCGGAGACGCCGCCAGGGCGCCGCCGGCCGCGGAGGCGCAGTCGCTGGTGGAGTCCTTCTGCGGCGTCACCTCCGCGACCCCGCAGGAGGCCGCCTTCTTCCTCGAGAGCCACAACTGGGCCCTCGAATCCGCCGTCCGCTCCTTCTACGACTCCGCCGACGGCGACGCCGGCGCCGACGCGGCCGATCCGCCCCCTCCAGCCCCCGCCTCCCCGCCCGCCGACGATGGCGCCGATTCCGAGTACGAGGACTACGTCGGCGGCGGCGACGAGGATCAGGACGACGAGGACTACGTCGGGGACGGGGAGGGGGATGATGATGACGAGGACGCCGCCCTCGCCCCGGAGGCCGCGGCGTCGGACGAGAGGAGGAGGCCGCTGAAGAGGCTGAAGAGGGGCCACAACGCGCGTGGTGGGAGCGGCAGCGGGAGCGGGGGTGCGAGCGGGAAGGGGAATGTGAGGACGCTTTCCGATCTCGGCGGCGGCAAGGACATCGCGGTTTCCGAGGACTCGGAGGACGACGAGTGGGCGCCGCCGCCGGACTTATACACCGGAGGCGAAAAGAGGTGGGCTCTACTCGCCTTGTCTGTTAGGGTTCTCCGTTGTTCATTTCATTTCTAGTTAGATTGTTTTTTGGATGAACACATTTTGTAGGGTTTAAGGTTGTTTTGCTTAGGGTTTGGCTAGATTTTGTAAGATGTTGGCTTGCATTCTGAAAGAGGTCAGGGGTGCTGGATTGGATACAACAACTATCAAATGTGTTCTAAATGATTGGAGTTTTCATGCTTCCTGAATAGTTGCTATGGACCGTGGTAAGCCTGCATTATATGCCTAGATGTTGGCCCGTAGACTACCTGATTTTTCCCTCTTAGTAATAGTAGCCACAATTTGTTACTCCATGTTGCAATCCATGTGAAAATGGTATGGTTTCCTTGTGTAGAATAGGATTTATGATGTTGTGTTTCAAGTTATGCTTGGTTATTTGGCATTTCTGGAGATACATAAGTTGGTTGTGAAGTTTAACCATGAGTAGGGTTCCCCGATGTTCATTTCATTTCTATCTAGATTATTTTGGGTGAACAAATTTGTAGGGTTTTAGGTTGTTTTGCTTAGGCTTTGGCCACACTGAAGGAGGCCAGGGGTGCTGGACTGGATGCAACAATTATCAAATGTGTTTAAAATGATTGAACCTTTCAATATGGAGAGTGCTAAGTCTGCATTACATGCCTAGATGTTGGCCCTTGTAGTGCCTGATTTTCCCCTTTGTAATATTAGCCACAATTGTTGATCCATGTTGCAGTCCTTGTGATAATGATATGGTGTCCTTGTGTAGACCAGGATATATATGTTATGTTAAAGTTATGCTTGGCAAGTTGGCATTTCTGGAGACACATGAGTTGATTGTGAACCATGAGAGAAGTGGTTCATTAATGGCCTGTATCTTGAGTTTGTAGTTTGTACTCACAATATATTGAAAATTTTGAGACTCTATAGCTCATTCAACGCAGCATCAAAATGCAATGCTTCACCTTAGCTACAAGTATAGGATATTCACATGGCAAAGGATTAGTTAAATCTGATGGCATCCAACTTAAATGTGACAATTGCAGTTTTGTGGTTTCTAGTTGTAGTTCCAAATCAATCATCTTTTCTTGTTACTCTTCCCATTTAAAATGTTTGTGTACATTGTTTCACAAAAAAAATTGTATATAGAGGAAGCGAAAATTGTAGGTAATTGTAATGCTTTCACATGTAGAAGATTCTGGAGTTGACCAGTATCAATAACAATGTTTACAAGTCGTCTAGTCGAACCTAGTCGCCATTGGACCGACCAGGCGACTAATCGCAATTAGTCGTCGACCAGGCCGATTAGTTGAGCCTAGTCGACCCTGGAAGCAGTGGCAGGTTCTAACCCAATGGATGTATGTGGAACACCTTCTTCAAGGTCAGGCGTAGGCATGTAAACTTCCACGTTTGCACGTCGTTGGTCAACATTTGAAGAAGCAAAAATTTTTAGGATGAACAACAGAGGGTCCACATCTGTAGAAGCAGTTCAGCAGAGGGAAGATGGAGAGGGAGCACATCAGTACAACAGAGGGAAGATGAAGAGGGGAAAGCCACACACCATCGTCGGAGAAGCTCATCACGTCGGCGACCACTTGACCTAGCAGGCGCCGATGGAAGGGAAGAAGATGGAGATGCGCGAGGGAGAGGAAGATTGGCGGCGGCGGCTGCTGCGCGCTCGCGGGGGAGAGGAAGTTGCAGAGGAAGATTGGCGCGTGGGGGAGAGGAAGATTGGCGCGCCGTGCGCGCCCTCTGGAGAAAAAATGAGCGCAAGATTGGCGGCGCTGTTGCTTCTCTCTCGTGTTAGGCAGGCGGCTGGTAGATTAGGGTTTTCTATTCTAACCCTAAGAGGCCAAAATACAAGCCCAATAGCCACATATAGGCCCAGTTAAACAGGCCCAAAAGACATGTACGCACAGCTGGTCGTCCCTTCACTAATCGGACGACTAATCATGATTAGTCGTCGACTAGTTGGACGACCAGCTCTCAGGTCGAGCTAATCGAGTCGCTGCTCCAAATTGACCACTAGAGACCAACTAGGACGATTAATCGGACGACTTGTAAACAATGATCAATAACTTCTTAGGCTTGGTTCCTCATCTTGGTCTATGTGCATGTCTTGGACTAACATATATCAGAAAATAGATGGAGAATCATAGAAAACTAATGCCATAGAATTTTCATGTGAAACACATAGATACAAGGAACTATGTTTGTAGTAAGGAAAGTATATCCTGGGGAGTTTGAAATCCTTGCCTTGTTAATGCCATGATCATAACCAGATCTCCTGAAATTGTTAGGGTGGCTAATATCTGCTAGTTACTGTTGTTAGAAAGCAAAACACATGATCCCCTGTTTGGTAAATTCGTGATAAGCTAGCTGTTTGTTTGTGTTATGGGTGAATTAACATTTCCAAACTATATATATAATTTGTTATTACTGCATGCAGTGGAATGGTCGTTAGAGATCGATCGAAGCGTAAAAACCGTGCGGACGAGATCTTTAAGGAAGCTAAGAGGAAGGGAGCAAAGCAAGGTCCATTTGAGGCTCGCCGGAAATCAAGGAGCTTTGCTGGGACAGGCAGACTTCTAACAGGTGAATCTGCAGAGCCTGTTGCGCCTCAGTCACCAGAAAATATTGTCCACAACATCTATTTCTGGACCAATGGGTTCACAGTAAATGATGGTCCACTTAGAAGTTTTGATGATCCAGCAAATGCTTCCTTTTTAAAGGTAAATACTTTGACCTGTGCAATGTGTGTACCTGTTTTATCCGCTTATTATGTTTGTCTCATGTGCTGTTATGTACTTATGCCATTTATTTGTTTTGGAATATCTTAAATCACCCTCTTGTTTCCGACTTAGAGTGGTAGCTGTTGCAATTTTTTGTCATCATGATGCACCCTGTTGTGCTTAGCGTAATGGCTAGTTGAAATAAATTCCTCATGATGAAAACAGATCACTGGAATGGTCTTCTTTCATTGAGAATAGGCATTGATGTTCTTCAGCTGGCTTCCATCATAGTGTCTCACCACCTTGCCTCATTTTTGGGCTGGTCCTCATCAATTGATCTAGGGCAAGATCTGTTTTGGTAGGAAGGGTGTACTTTTTACTGGCCAATTCCCCCAAATTTTGTCTTTGGAAAACAGAAATCTTTCTGAAATTTCTTGACCAAGTAAAAATGGTCAGATTTCACATTGCACAGGTAGTTTGTTCAGTAAAACTACTCAACCTAATCTCAACATCGAAAAAATGCACTGAACTTTTTTTATTGGTAAACTTTCAGTTTAGTGTTACCATTTTTCTTGCAAGGTTATCCTATTGCATGATCTGTGATCTTATTCTTAGCACTTTTTGTTCAAGTCCTGTAGCTTGCCATACATGCCATTTCTTTGTTGTGTTACATGTTTATGAATATGGGTTATCTCTTTTCTTGCTAAGTTGAATGTGAATAATCAATTCAATTTTTTCCGTTTTTCAATTTCATAGAGCATCAAGAATTCTGATTGCCCATCTGAGCTTGAGCCAGCTGATCAGAGGTCTAAGGTGAATGTGAATCTTATTCGGAAAGAGGAAAATTGTCCTGTAAGTTTTGTCAGCCTTGCTTTACTTTTTCAATCGTTTTAGATGATGATCCTGGCCTTGACAACGCCCATTGCTCCACTGATGTAGGAACCTGCCAAGCTCGCAGCTCCATTCCAGGGAGCGGCAAAAACTCTGGGGACGCCTTCTGACAACTCCACACCTCCGGAGGCGACTTCTGCAGCAGCCGCTGCTTCCAGTACAGAGACCGCCTCCAAGACTGTGACAATCACTGTGGACAATTCTTTGCCATCAACCTCTCTGCAGATCAGGTTCATGGATGGCAGCCGCACGGTCGCGCGCTTCAACACAAGCCACACAATCGCCGACGTGCGGGCGTTCATCGACACAACAAGGCCAGGAGAAGCCGGTGATTACACGCTCCAGGCCGGGTTCCCCCCTAAGCCGCTCGATGACATGAGCAAGACTATCGAGGAAGCTGGCGTCGCCAACTCGGTAATCATTCAGACAGCGTAGCTCGACAGAGAACAGTAGTTGACCCCTCCTCATCAACAAAGCACACTATCCCATCTGAAGCGTGCAAATTTCCCCCTATCTTTTCCTGCCAAGTTTTTTCCCCCTGAATCTATCCTTTTCTGCCTTCCATGGCTTCGACCAATAGCTGCTCCAGGTATGAAGTGTAAAACAGTGAGATCTGGGTATCTCCTCCTTATTCATCTATAGTGCTATACTTTTGCTATACATGTCTGTTTCTTGTCCAGTCCACATCACGTTTGGTGCGTTTAACTGTGCTCCTTTGTTCTTATCTAACGCCCTCTCTGGTAGAAAGAATGTTGGTACTAATGGACAAAGTTAGTTGCAATGGATGCTCCTTATGAAGTTCCTGTTTTCCGATGTTCTTACGCTAATTAGAATCTGCGCCCAACCGACGTAGGTCATTTGCTGGCAAATTGACAAGGTGAGTTGAATTGTTTAGAACAATTTTTGTTTGGCCAAAGGCTCACTTTTTTAGTACAATCTTTTTCCAGCTTTTCGTGGATTTGCAGTGCTAAAAGCCTAAAATTTTGCTAGCCGATCAGCTACATACGTCAAGAATGTCTTTAGTTGGTAGAAAAAAACAAAAACTTTATGTACCGGAATTGGATTTCTTCTGTCCTTGGGTTGATGTCCCACTGTCACAGGTTTGTGGCGAGCGGTGTACTAGTGTACCGTGTGCAGTGACAAATGTGTCAGAAAAAATGACGAGAGTACGAGGACAGACAGGAGTTACGTGTTGCTTTCCAAGATGAAATGGAGAGTACGTCGTCTGGTTGGAAATGTTTCATCGTGGTCATCATCACCATTCCTCTCTCTGTCTCCTGTCTTTCAGAGAGGGTAGCTGTTGCAACTTGGTTTTCTTTGCTGGCCTAAACAAATGGATCTCGTCTCCTCTTCCTCATTTAATTGTTCTACGAGCTCAGCTACTTGTGTGTGTGTGTGCGTGCTTCTTTTTGTTACAGATGTAAATAAATAAACGGGAGCAAAGTTGGCAAGACGAAATGCAGAAAGAATCACCCCTCGGTTTGGCTAATTGGACTGGTCGATCCAACCAACATCTGACGACAAGTAGGTGAGCCTGATCAGAAAAAAAAAACCCCAATGATTTCGTCCTTTTCTCATTCCTCCTCACCACCTGTGTGTGCTCTGGACCGTGGGCTCACTCACCATCGGTCCATCGCGGCGACGTGACGAGAACGAGACGCCGACAAAAACCGGACCCCGCGGTTTCCGAGCTGATGCGGTGAAGCGATTTGCTCTCCTCCTGGTAGCATCGGCGATCCGGGGGGGTGTGGGTGTGGGTGTGTGGCCTACTGGCCACGAGCGCTGCCTCTCACAGGTCAGTCACGGGTGTGTTGCCTATTGGGTGAGATGCTGTGATCTGATGGGGTTGATTTATATTTATACGGGGAGAAACCGGATTGGCAGTGAGCATGAGACTGGGAGCTTCCAACTTGGTTAAACTAAGAAGGCTTGCGAAGTGCCCAAGATCGATGCGGTTTCAACGTTTGTTCACCTTCAAGGCTTCAACTAGTGTGGCTTTCCGCTTACGTGGTTGTTGGCAGTGTTAGCCATACCGCGAAAATCGCCATGATTTTCGTGGTTTTCACACGTATCGTAAAGGTGCAAAACGGCATCCTCATGGTTTCGTTTGAATAATTTCGTGTGAATTCAAAAAATTAAAAAAATTATTTTATCATAAAAATATATTTATTTTTTATAAAAAAATTTGCTCCGTCCACCGCAAAAATCGTGGTATGTGGCACGGTTTGAGCGAAAACCGTGACACAGCACCGATTTGAATTTGGTTCAAATTTAAATTATGTCAACTGTTCATTTGGGCGTGGTTTTGGCGCGGTTTTGCGCGGTTCGAGACGAAAACCACGGGACGACAAAATATTTTGAAATTGGTTCAAATTCAAAACCTCTACTGTTCATTTTGTCGCGGTTTTTGTGCTACCGCGGGGAGCGGCACGACATGGCTACACGAAATGAGAAACCCTGGTTGTTGGAAGCTTATTGATGCACTGCTCAATGACCACTGAGTAGCTATAATTCTTTCTTTAAATCTTAGATTTAAAGCTTCTCAAATAGTTTAAATAGTTTAAAATCTATAGTACATGACTTACTCTAAAGACATAGTAGGACTGAAAAACAACGAAAATGTCGCGCTATCAATCTATCATCGCATGTGCTCCACTCTCTATTCTCGCGTTTGATACATCTTTAGAAAAAAGGGACAAGAATCTCAGAGTAGAAGCCGTATCAAACTGGTCATATTTAGATTCTCCTTCACGGTTCTTGCCTCCTCCTGAGTCGGGCGAAAGAAAACCGTCGCGTCATTCGCGTACAACGAAGTATGCGGTAAGTTTCTCCCTCTTCTCAATGGGGCAATCAGATCAAGAGAAGCCGCTTTTGTTATTAGAGCTTGCAACATGTCCATGACCAATACGAACAAGAGCGGTGAGAGTGGATCGCCCTGCCGAAAACCCTGTGCTGGCTTAAAAGGTTCTGTTTGATCCCCGTTGATTAGAATAGTTGTGTTCGCTGTCATCAGAATTGAAGAGATCCATCGATGCCATTGATGACCGAACCCCCTGTGTTGGAGCATTAACAAAAGGAACATCCATGACATTGTATCGAAGGCTTTTGAGATATCAATTTTGAGCAGCACCATCGCCTTCTTCTGTTTGTGCAGTTGTTGCACCATACCCTTTACATACAGGTAATTCTCATAAATGTTGCGCCCCCTAATGAAAGTCGTTTGAGAGAAAGGCACTAGCTCATCCATCCTTGTAGCTAGCCTTTGCGCCAAAACCTTCATTACCAACTTTGAAAAACAGTGCACCAAGCTTATAGGGCGGAAATCCTTTAAAAGAGTTGGGTTATCCTTCTTTGGGAGCAACCTATCCAAAAGTCAGCTCACACCCATACACTGCCAGGAGGATCAGATCACGTAGGTTCGACGATCTTAGCATGCCCAAGTACAACCCTTCCCTATTACTTATTTCGGTTTGCCTTTGGGAGTAAGAAAGCCAACAAAAAGAGAATTGCAACCTCTGCTGGACAAATCATGCAAGAAGGTGGCGGGCTAGAAACCTAAGATGCTATCTATAGATGTTCGATTGTGTTTTGTAAAGACCATGTTATCAACTTTACCAACTTACCTCATGTCAGTAATCCAGCTCCCGAGATGGGCAGTCAAAGAGCTTGAGCGGAAATGTCGGGGGTTTCTTTGGAAAGGCCAGGAAGAGATCAATGGGGTCACTATTTGGTTGCCTGGAAGAAGATATGTCGACCTTTTGAAAAAAGAGGATTGGGGGTTAAAGACATTACAATTCATGGTCAAGCACTGCGTTTGCAATGGCTGGCGAAGGAGTTGGAGCATAAAGAGAGACCATGGGTGGCGGTGGGCTTCAAATCCGACAAAGATGTTCATTCCATTTTTAACTCAATGAGAAGATTCCATATAGGAAATGGATGCAACACTCAATTTTGGACGGATAATTGGACGGGGTTGGGGAGCTTTCAGTGGAGATGGCCAATCCTTAATACATATGTTTGCCGCACAAGATTATCGGTAGCGGAAGTTTTGGAAGGCAACAAATGGGTGCGCTGGCTTCAGGCGCCCTCTCTCTGAGGCCATTGCACAATTCTTGCAAGTTTGGGATGAGGTGCAGGATGTAACCTTAACGTCCATGGATGATAGTGTGCCCTGGGTGGCGGAGCTAGATGGGAAATTCTCGATCTGATCTGCATATTCTCTTTTCTTTTCGGTCGCAGAAGACTGTAGGTATGGTGCTATATTGTGGAAGACGAAATCCCCATCACGTGTAAAATTCTTCATGTGGCTGGTTCTTCGAGGGAGTTGTCTCACGGTGACAACCTATCTCGAAGAAACTCGGCCGCACGACGATCGTTGATCTCGCAATTCGGAGGAAGAAACTTGCCAGCATTTGTTTGTCAATTGTTCTTACTCGGAGGAGGTTTGGCAGAGGTTGAGAGATCGGTTTCAGCTAGACTTTCAGATCCCAACTGAATTGGGGGAAGCTGGCGGACTGGTGGTTGGAGACGCGGGTTTTCGGTTGATGAACAGGAAGACCTTCGATACTGTGCTAAAACTAATCTGCTGGATGATGTGGAAGGAACGCAATGCACTCATCTTCGAAAACAAGTCAAAGACGGCAGCGCATCTGGTGGAAGAGATAAACAAGGAGATTGCGGTGTGGAGAACCACAGGGTTATTTCCTTCAAACGGTGATTGAGTCGATCTAATGTAAATTTTCTCGTTTTTTTTTCTCTTGCCCACCCCCTGTTGTTATTCCCCTGCTGAATAACAAGGACCTTCTCTGCAAGGCCTGATCGGCACCCTCATGCCGTAATTTATAAGAAAATCGGACGGATAGCTCACTCGTTTCTTGGCAAAAAAAATATATTTAGATTCTAAGATCAGGTAGCTACAAAATTTAGATGATGAACTAGTTATTAAAAGTTGCACACCTCAACTTCTCTAAATACTTGTCAACCGTTTATTACAATCTTTCGTTCTCCCAAATAAAGCATAAGTTATATGTACTGTTTACATCATTCAGAAAATCTAAATTGATTGAATGTACTTTGACAAACGATATTAGAGCCATGGTTAACTATTGGTAATTCACTGTACTCCACATAATGCATTATTTAGGTCGAAGGTTAGAATGGGACCTTGTATGTCTAATTGGTTTCGACCTAACGAGATGCAGTATGTCTCTTGGTTTCGACTTAACTGTGTGTTATTTATTTCGTTGTCATAAGTATCTGTACTATAGTTCTAAGGCCAGTCTCGATATTTAGTTTAAATCCATGATTTTGAGATTTGAAATTTTGATACGAAATAACTCTCCCTCATCGTAGTTTCATTGCACGAGTTTCATCTTATTTAAAACATGGGTCCACCGTTGTCTCTCTCTTCTCTTCCACCAATGTCCTTCCTCCATGCATGCGGATGAAATGAAATAACACTCTCAATGGGGGTTTCACACACTTTCCAATGTTTTGAAAACACCGCTATATAGTTTCACCATGGTGAAACAATTCCTTCTCTCTCCTTCCAATTTCATGTAATTTCATGCAAATGCTACTGTGTGATTTAATACGCATGCGTACACTCACAAACTTATTAACTGGCCAAGAAAAACCTTTGGCTCTGGCCTAATTCAATAAATGTTGTAGGACAATAAAATACAATACACTGATTTCTTTTCCCTTAATATTTCCAAATGGTTGGATAAGCTTCTCCTGCCAACATTCTGATTAGCAGGGGCTCTCAGCCTGTCAAACACATGTAGCCATCCACTCTGTTTAATTAGCTAACAAACAGTACTCAGTTTGGTCACACGTCACAGATTTCGGGCGGTGGTAGATTTGGTATGTTTGACGAATGGTTCCCTAATGGCTAATTATCCTAACTAATCAACTACCTTCATTTTGCAGTAAACATATTAAACCAACAAGTAATATGTACCAAGATCTCTTAAAACTACATCTGCCCCTATATTCTTTGCTTACAAACCTTTGGTTCACACTACCAAATTTTGATTTCCTCTGTGATTTTTTTAATTAGACCATCGTTTGTCCCTAGCAAATTAAAGATATCATGCCAACTAATGAGGGATAAATTTGGAGAATTTCTACATGCTGGCTACCTAAATAGTGTTAACCAGGGATGAAAACGGTGACCAAAAGTTTCCGACCGACCGAGCATCATATCCGTAAAATTGGTACCGTTTCTGACCATATATTTTTCTAGCTTAAGACCATATTTGGTATTTTAGTCAGGGGATTAAAGATTAATCCTTGGACTAAAGATTTTAGTGTCTTTTTGTTTGGTTGCGGGAATTAAAAATTTAAAGATGATTAATTGCATTGTACAAAGACCATTTTACCCATTCATCCATTCCCCCAACAAAATCAACAAATAACAACAGATCGAAAAACAACAACAGATCGAGCGGCGGCGGCTTGGGGCGCGGGGCACGAGAAGGCTGGAGCGGCGGCGACGCGGGCGCGTGGTGGAGTGGCGGCGCGAGCGCGGGGCCGAAGAGGCGGCGGCACGGGCGCGGAGCGCGGCGGCTCGGGCGTGGGGCGCGAGCCGGGAGCGGTAGCGGCGTGGGGCGTTAGGCTGGAGCGGTGGCGCGCGGCCACGGGGCAGCGGTGGCTCGGGGTGCGAGCTAGAGAGCGCGGCGGCGCGCGGGAGGCGCGGCTCGGCGCGGGCGCGGAGCAGGGAGTGGCGGCGGCTCGGGCGCGGGCGTGGGAGCAGGAGCGGCGCGACATGGGGCGTCGAAGCTGGAGCGGTGGCGGCGCGAGCATGGCGGTGGCTTGGGGTGCGGGGCGTGGACCGCGGGAGCGACGGCGACGCAGGGCGAAGAGAGACTGGGGATTTGCAACGGCACTATACGGAGGGTATATAGTGGAAAATATGTTTTTAGTCCCAATAAGTATCTTCATTAGGGACTAATACTAGTTTAGTCTCTTTTAGTCCCTCCTGTTTGAGATTTTAGGGTCTAAACTGAAGGGACTAATTGGTTTAGTTCCTGAACCAAACAGCCCCTATATCAAATTAAAATTTTCTATTTTCTTTTAATTTTATAGTACAATCGTCACGAAATGGTTAAATTGATAAATATGGTTAACTCCTTTTCATCAAGAATCGTTTCCGTGATAGCTCGGCTAAAGAACACAAATGACGTAGGATCCCGGTGGTGTGCGACTATTTTAAAGATTAAGGGTTTGATGAAACTCTTTCAGAATTCCGCGCGTCGTATAGGTAAATGGTGCAATAAAGCGGATGAACTTGCTAATCTATTGCTAATCTAACTACAAGGACTAGGCTTAGTGTTGTCTGGAGGATGAATGCCCCCACTTATGTTCATGATTTTGTCCTTCAGAATTGTATTTCCTCATTAATTAGAATTTTAGGTGAATAGTATTAACTGTTCAACCAAATTTTATTTTTTCTCTCAAATAAAATTAAGTTTAGATAAAATCAGAATATTTCATATTAATTTTTTTATAAATTTATAAAATCTTTAGACATGAGTTTTTAACATTTAATTTATTTTTACCGGATATGTCACGTGGTTGTTAACCGTTAAAAAATGGCCCTCTTCATCTGTAGGGTGCTTTCCATCTACGACTTATAGCATCTCCAACAAATTCTCAAAAAACAATTCTCAAAAAAAATTTATTTAGAGAATTTCTAAAAGTTTAGAGAATGAAATCAAAAATTAATACGGTAGATTCTCAAAATTGATTCTCTTTGCATCGTATTCTACATCCATAGCATGAAAAATGAATAGGCTTGAAGATTTCGGTATGCAGTAGTAATGGCACCGATTTTTACATACATGGGTGACTAAACCGAGTAGCCAACCGATGCGGGCGGTGGCATGCGCCAAGATGCGGCGGCAAGCTTTTTTGACGAGATGTAGGATGACGGCGAGACGGAATATGTTTTTTAAGGCCTCGCGGTAAAATAATTCTTGCGGTGACATGAGCTATTTTAGAGAACCAAGACTCTATTATCGGTTTTGAGCATGAGATTTTGATTTTAGAGAACCTATAATTTTTGAGATCCATATGAGTCTCTGCATTGGGCTAGTTTTTAAAGAAAATTCTTCAAAACGGAATTAGAGATTCATTTAGAAACACTCTTAGGGGTGTTTGTATGGACTAAAATTTTTCTCTGTCACATTAACTGTTTAGATGCTATTTTAAAATATTAAATATAGATTATTTATAAAATTTATTTATAATCGGTGACTAATTCGTGAGACGAATCTAATGAGCATAATTACGTCATGATTTAACGATGTGATGCTACAGTAAATATTTGTTAATCGCGAATTAATTAGATTTAATAAATTTGTCTCGTGAATTAGTCATAAGTTTTGTAATTATTTTTATAATTAATTTACATTTAATTCTAAATTAAGTTAAATATATGATGTGACACGAGCTTAAAAATTCCCTAATCCAAACATCCTGACACTACCGGTGACTAATTAAAGCTCACAGTGAAGTGTTGTGTAGTGCAGACACACACAGGAGAGAGAGTGGGAGAGAGAGAGAGAGTAGAAGCACGTTATTTTCTCTTAACAATCGGCTCGGTGTTGATCAATGAAGCCATCTGCGTCTTCTTCCAACAGTTCATCCGCTCCCACATTTATCAAGCCCAAAAAAGGCTCACTGCCGCTGTACTGGTACACCCCACTGCGGACTAGCAGCAGCGAGAGAGAGTGGGAGAGTGGGGAGAAGCTAAAAGAAAGAAAGAATTAATCTTTGCCGACACCACACTGCATCTCCTGCCTCAAGCAAGCATGGTAGCAGCCTCCATCCAGCACTTGTTCTGAGCCATGAGAAGAGCATATATTAGTTGTCCATGGCGATCAATCACCATGGTCATGTGATGCCAAGACTGCTATAAGCAAGGTGATAGCAAAGGAGAGATTTTTCTTCTTTTTTTTTTCTTTTTCAGGGGGAGAAGGTTGGTAGGAGGTAGAGGCCAAGAATGGCGGCGCTGGCCGCCGCTTTGGCCGGTCTACTCCTCGCCCTCGCGGCGGTGGTGGAAGCTGACACCGACGGCGGCGACGGTAATATTGCCGCATTCACCCAAACTCTCCCCCAAGTTCTTGGTTTCTTGGAACGCGTGCTTACTGTATGATGATATGTCTGCACGGATGATCAGTTGCTTCGGTTCTTGCAGTCGCGGCGTTGGGGAATCTCTACGCGTCCTGGAATAGCCCCGCTCAGCTCACCGGTTGGTCCGCCGGTGGCGGCGACCCTTGCGGCGCCGCGTGGATGGGCGTCTCCTGTGTTGGCTCCGCCGTCACCTCGATGTAAATAAAGATCCTCTGATTAAAATCCCCCCAAAATGTTTTGAGTGATGAAAAGATTTCGCGTTGATGCCTTGCATGTTTGTGGAAAGCAGGAGTCATTTGCTGGTTTTCTTTTCACTGCATTTCTTAAAAAAAGATCGGCATGGCTTTGTCTTGACGTGTGGGCATTGAAAGCCGCTGATGAAATCCTGCAGTGTGTTGGTTTTCACATTCTCTGTCTTCAGTAAATTTAGAATAGATAATTAGAAATTCACATCCTTTGCAGTAGTTGATTGATTCTACTATCATGAGCTAAAACGTTGTCCAAAATTTGTCTTTGGATGCCTATGATAGTAAGAGATAGAAAGTTTTTTTTCTCCCTGCATGATGTCAAGTGGTGTTAATATAATTCTACTCTGCTCTGCATCGATTAATTTGCCAGCTCAGGGTTTAGGAGACTGGATCCAGCCATCCAGGCAAATAATGGTGCTCCGCTGGTTTTCAGTGTCTTTTTCAGTTGTAGGAAAAAGGGCTCTTTCGTATGCATAAAAAAATGTTTGATATTTTTTTCGTTCAAAACCTGATGTCTGGATAACATGCAACAAGCAGAAATATATCAACTCTGGCCAAAATATAAATATGGATTATACAAAAGAGGCTGGAGAGTGTATCTTATCTTTAAGACCATACCTTAATTTTTCTATTTTCCTTTTTTTTGGTATATGAAATCGCCTCAAATGGAGATGCTCAATGCTGAACCATTCTGTTTGTTCCCTTGTTCTGCAGCAAGCTTTCTGGTATGGGGCTGAATGGCACTCTTGGCTACCAACTATCCAATCTGCTAGCATTGAAGACAATGTATGAGCTATTACTTGAGCACAAATATTTATTGTCTTGTTTGCCCCTAATTTATGTCCTTCATTTCTTTCCTTACAGGGACTTGAGTAGCAACAACTTGCATGATTCAATTCCTTATCAGCTGCCACCAAATCTTGCCTATCTGTAATGCTTCCTGGCTTGCACAAGTTGATTAAAGTAGTTTTTGATGCCTGCATCTTCAATAACAGTTACAATACAGGAATTTGGCAGGAAATTACCTTTCCGGTAACCTTCCATACTCGATATCCAACATGGTTTCACTCAACTATCTGTAAGTTGCTGGCCACTGCAAATGTGCAATTCATTATGTGGAGATTGTTATTTTGGTTGACATAGTCTAACTGTAAAAAGCCACCACATCTACATGCAGCAATCTCAGCCACAACTTACTATTTCAGGAAATTGGTGAAATGTTTGGAAACCTCACTTTACTTTCTGAACTGTAAGTTTTACAGGACCTTTCTTTGCAAGGCTTGTTATCTGTATTGTTGAATCTCTTGGTTTCATGACATGATCTTGTGCAACTTGAAATCTTTACAGAGATGTATCTTTCAATAACCTGACTGGCAACTTGCCTATTTCTTTACGTTCTCTGTCAAATATATCTGGCATGTAAGTTCTTACTAATCCTCAGTTCAAACTTCCAAATTTCGTACTTCATTTCATGGTTCTGATAGTTCTTCTGACCAATTGTGTAGTTATGTGCAAAATAACCAACTATCGGGCACAGTCAATGTACTCAGCAACCTAAGCCTTACTACACTGTAAGTGATTTTGTACAGGCTGACACGACTTCTATTATAATCTTCCTTCCCTGATTTTCACCTAATTATGTGGAGCTATTGTGCCTTTAAACAGAAACATAGCAAACAACAATTTCAGCGGTTCGATACCACAAGAATTCAGTTCAATTTCACATTTGATGTACGCACCAACAACCAACATGTTTTAATGCTCTTTTCTATGATAACCATCAATTTTTGCATGCTGATGGGATAATGCAATTTCAATAATAGACTTGGAGGAAACTCATTTCTCAATGTACCTTCATCTCCGCCATCTACTATCACTTCACCACCTCAGGGTCAACCAGACTTTCCTCAAGGACCAACAACTGCTCCGAATGTCCCTGAGATTCCTATTGATCAAGGGAGTGACAAGAAGCAACGTCTGCGAACTGGTCTGGTTATAGGGATAGTTGTTGGCTCAATGGCTGCTGCCTGTGGTGTACTTTTCGCGTTGGTACTGTGCCTTCACAATGTCCGGAAAAGTAAAGATGGTGGGATCAGTGAATCAAAAGATGTTGCAGGCACTTTTGAAGTAAACATAGATAGAGGTATGCTCCTATATATTTGTGCACAATATTTTCATTTCATCATACCATTAATATTTGTTATTTTGTGGTTCAGATTTTTCCCCCATATAAGAATAGTAATAATTCTTGTGGCTGTTGATAATCGTGAAATTTAGGCCACTGCCTGACATCTGACTAAGACCAGATGACATGAGCAGGCATTACGAAAAAACATGTGAGTGAGATACTAATATCGATTTTTCTCCAAATCTGATAAATATAAATAGAAAAGAAACAAAAACTTGTTTGAGATAAGCATCTTAGTCTGCCAGATCTCTCAAATATGGTGTTTGCTTTGTTGATGACTAGCCTTTTAGCATTCTTCCTCCTTTATTGATGTGCTCTTTGCACCTGCATCATATCTATTAGGTGCTTGGTATGCTTGGGAGATGGGAATAATAAACTTTGTACCTTAATGTCGTTTCTGCTTATTTTATTGGCAGTGCTCCTGCCATTTTGAGAAAAAGGCAAAGTGTAACATTACTTTGTGGTTTGCTGTTACCAATATATAATAAAAAATGAAACTGAAACAACTGCAGAAGGCCCAGATATTCATTCCCCAAACTTAGAAATAAATCAATATTACCTACATCTTTGGTGCTTTTCTTTTGCAGCTTCTAACAGGGAAATATGGGATCACACCCATCAAGATGCACCTGTTTCAAGTTCCGTGCTCCCACCTATGGGAAAAATGACTCCTGAAAGGGTATATGGTACAAACGGTTCTATGACAAAGAAGAAGATGGTCTCTGTCACAGCAAATCCATATACAGTTGCTTCTCTCCAAGTTGCTACAAACAGCTTCTGCCAAGATTCGCTCCTAGGTGAGGGTTCACTTGGTCGTGTTTACAAGGCCGACTTCCCCAATGGAAAGGTAAAAACATCATTTGCAGTAATCAGTTCTTGGTCACACCTTTGTACAATTCAGATCTGCAGTGGAATATATTTTATACATAATTACTTAACTATTCTCAGTACAGAAATTTACTTCGACTTAGGTTAGCATGCCCATGTATGTGTTTAATAAAGGTTTATTTGCATAGCTATGACACACTGGAACTGAATTCTGTGCTTGAACGCAGGTACTTGCAGTGAAGAAGATAGACAGTGCCTCACTTTCCTTGTATGAAGAAGATAACTTTCTTGAGGTTGTATCGAGCATTTCACGACTTAGGCACCCAAACATTGTGCCGCTTGCAGGCTATTGCGTTGAACATGGACAAAGGCTTCTTGTGTATGAGCACATTGGAAATGGGACACTGCATGATATATTGCATTTTTCCGATGATACAAGCAAGATCCTTACATGGAACCACCGCATGAGGATAGCACTAGGCACCGCGCGAGCTTTAGAGTATGTTATTCTTTAAGCACTCTAGTGTTTTTCACCCTATGAAAAGGTTATGTGAATTAAGTACAATGATACAATGCAATGCCAACCTTTCTTCAGGTACCTGCATGAGGTGTGCTTGCCCCCTGTTGTACATAGAAACTTAAAGTCAGCGAATATCCTTCTTGATAAAGAATACAGTCCCCATCTGTCTGACTGTGGGCTTGCTGCCCTGACACCAAATCCTGAAAGAGAGGTAAGTAATGTAGTAGCACATCTATATCAGTGGTGGTTATTCCAACATTTCATCTTTAGCTCTTATTGTTCTTTGGGTTAAACCCTGTATTATGATGCCAGGTTTCAACTGAAGTGTTTGGATCTTTTGGATATAGCGCCCCAGAGTTTGCCATGTCAGGAATATATACCGTAAAAAGTGATGTGTACAGTTTTGGAGTGGTGATGTTAGAACTATTGACAGCGCGTAAACCATTAGACAGGTACATTACCTTATTATTTCACGGCTAGTAAATAGTAAGTAAATAAGTAGTATTGCTGTTGTAACTTCAAGACCGTTGTTCATTCTTGCGTTGCGATGTGAACCAATTCGTCTGCAGCTCTAGAGAGAAGTCTGAACAGTCTCTCGTCACATGGGCTACTCCACAGCTTCATGACATTGATGCGCTTGCCAAGATGGTTGATCCAGCAATGGATGGGATGTACCCTGCAAAATCACTCTCCCGTTTCGCTGACATAATTGCATTGTGTGTCCAGGTAATATTCGTTATCTTTTCGCACGTTTCTTTGTCCTGCATATGACTACCCATTTCTCGCTCGCCTAAAATTGTTCTTACAGCTTCTAATATGAACAATTCACTGAGCAGATGGTTCATATCAATCTTAAGTTTGCTTTTGGCTAACATACGAACTAGAAATACTCTTCAGAAGCACACTAAGATCGATCATCATTTCAGTTTGTGCCATAATGTTGTCAACTTTGTAGCCTGAACCGGAGTTCCGTCCACCGATGTCGGAGGTTGTCCAGCAACTGGTGCGCCTGGTGCAGAGGGCAAGCATGGTGAGGCGCCAGTCAGGAGAGGATGTGGGGCTTTCATACAGGGCCCCTGACCGCGAGGGAGGCACAGCCGATGCCTTCTGAAAACCGACCAAATTCTTCTCAGTATCTCAGCTATGCAGAGTTACAGCAGTTTCAGAGAAAGCAAGCTGGGACTGTGGAAACATTCCCAGAATCTCCAAAGCTATGTGGATCAGATCACTTGTTCCTAGCACAAAAAAAAGAAAGAAAAGAAAGAATGATCTGATCACCTGTTGAGTTTGGCACGATCTGTTCAGTGTTCAGTTTTTTCACCCTGTTCTCTGTGTGGTATCTGTCCAGATTGTATACTTAGTATGTGGATTTTAGGCCTCTACTGGGACTGTGAATGGCATGTATAGCATTCAGGTGGCTTGTATTTTGGTATTTGTTAATTAATTTATTGTAGATAAGAAAAGAAGGCAGAGAAATGTACATTTATGGACTTGTGCACTGCTACTGTCAATAGCTGAACATTCCACTTTCGACAGCGAGCTATTAACAGACTACATGCTTAGTTTTGAGATCTCAGTTTTAATGTTACCTATACTTATACATTCTCGGAGTACTTTCTTTATTTCAAAATATATATGCGTATAGTAGTGATGGAGCCAGAATTTAGACATGAGAGGGGCCTAAGATTGTTGGAGGGGCCTCACGTTCTCCGCCGTTGGCTTATAGGTTGTAAAAGACGAAACTTGACTTACAGGTTGTAAAAGACGAAACATCACATTGACACTTCACTACTTCTTTGGCATGCCACTTGTTTTTCATGACGAGAACCCCGTCAAGCTTTGGTGAAATTCTTCGTGTGACGATGTCTCACTGCAGATAACCTGGCAATGTATGGGTGATCGCATCGACAATTGCTCTCCCTACACCTTAGCACGAAGGACGACTGAGTCCGTCGCTGAAACACCCGACGGAAGCCGACTTCCACCGCTACGGTCGAAGGACTACAGGAGGCCCGAGCAAACCAAGACGGCCACTAGGTCAAGAGACCCCCGCCACGAGACAACACGGAGGCATCAAGAACAATCGGCCGACTCTCGCAAAAAAGGACATGGACGACCACCCGTCCACGACCGGGTCCGCCGCAGCTACAACTCCGACTACCGTAGCAGCCTACAAAGAACCCCACCGAATGATCTGCGGGAAGTCCTTGACCGGCGCTATCAAGAGCGCGAGCAGCGCTCCTACGAAGACCGAAGGAGATCGCCCGACTGCAATGACGATGGAGTGCCTGCGTTCACTCGGGACCTGCGCCGAGTGGATTGACCGAGTGGTTTCAAGCCTACAGGAATCGAGAAGTACGACGGAAATACCGACCCCGAGTCGTGGCTGACCCTGTACACCCTCGCCATCCGCGCAGCAGGAGGAGACAACAAGGCCATGGCCAATTACTTGTCGATCGTCCTCGCCAACTCAGCCAGGAACTGGCTCACGAGCTTGCCAAGAGGCTCAATTAGCTCATGGAGTGAGCTCCGGGACCACTTCATCGCCAATTTTCAGGGCACTTTTAAAAGGCCTGGGACCCACTTTGATCTCTACAACGTCATCCGAAAGCCGACGAGCCGAAGGACTACATCCACGCTTCTCAAAAACGCAACAAGATCCCCAACATCACCGACGACATCATAATTGCCGCCTTCCGTAAGGGTGTCCGTGACGAGTTGCTGATCGGAAAGTTTGGGCGTAAGCTACCGAAGACGGTAAAACAAATGTTCGAGACAGCGAACTCCTACGCCAAATCCAACGACACAATCAAGGCAGCACGGCAAGATCGGCACGATAAAAGGGACGACAAGCGATCGGGAGGCAGCGGCATCCTAAGAAGGACAACGGCAACAACAATCACACCAAAAAATCGCAAGCGCGGCCCGAGGACCTGGTTGCTACGACGTCCAACTCCCAACGCCGTCCCGTGGTCGCGCCTATGACACGATCATGAACGCTCGGTGCACGCATCACCCAAATCACAAGCATGTGGCCAAGGATTGCTTCATCTACAAGCAGTTCGCCAAGCAATACGCGGCACAACTAAACAAAAAGCCGACGACGAAGCCGCCCATCGGGAACCAAGAAGATAACCGACCGGCAACTCGAGCCTTTTCAAGACCCCGTGGGAGCCGAATCACATCTTCGGGGCCACAAGCTTATGAGTCCAAGAGGAAGCAAAAGCCGACTGACCGCGAGGTCAACGCGACACAACCCGAAGTCCCACAATACCTACGGTGGTCGAAGGTGGGCCATCACGTTCAACCGTTCGGATCACCACGACCGAGTGGTTCACCCCGGGCGGTATCCCAGTACTAGACCCGGTGGTCTCAAAACATAAAGTCAAGCGCGTCCTCATTGATGGGGGCAGGCGCCTCAATATTCTATTCGCAAAGACCCTGGACAAGATGCAGATTCCAAGATCCGAGTTGAAGACAAGCTCAGCCCCCTTTCACGGAGTTATCCCGAGGCTGTCATTTACGCCACTCGGGCACATCGCCCTTCCAGTCACCTTCGGAGTTCGGGAGAACTTTCAAACGGAGAACATTACCTTTGAGGTGACCGACTTCGAAACGGCCTACCACGCAATCATTGGAAGGCCTGCGCTCGCCAAGTTCATGGCGATACCACACTACACCTATTTCTGCATGAAGATGCCCGGCCCCAATGGCGTCATCACCCTGCGTAGCGACGTCAAACAAGCCTTCACCTGTGACAAAGAAAGCTGCGATATGGCCCAATCTCGTGAGAGATCACGCGGCCAGGAGGAAATTCGACTGGCTGCATCAACATCTAAAGAGGGTGAAATCCCCGCGAAGAAGATAGCCAAGTTGGGACAAGGCGACCCAAAACTAAGAAAATCTCCCTTGATCCATCTGATCCTTCCAAAACAGCTGTAATCGACGCTGAGCTAGATCCTAAATAGAAAAGCGCGCTCGTCACCTTCCTCCAAAATAATAAAGATGTTTTTGCTTGGAAACCATCTGATATGCCTGGAATTCCTAGGGAGGTGATCGAGCACTCTTTACACGTCAAATATGATGCGAAACCTATTAAACAACGATTACGACGTTTTGCTCAGGATCGAAAAGATGCCATCAAGGAAGAACTCACGAAACTCTTAGCCGCCAGGTTCATCAAAGAGGTTTACCATCTTGACTGGCTAGCTAACCCGGTCCCCGTCCGGAAGAAGACAGGGCAATGGCGCATGTGCGTTGACTACACCGATCTCAACAAAGCTCGCCCTAAAGATCCATTCGGATTGCCTCGCATCGACCAAGTCGTAGATTCAACAGCCAGCTGCCAGCTCCTGAGTTTTCTGGACTGTTACTCGGGCTACCACCAGATCAGCTTGAAGGAATCCGAGTGCCTGAAAACATCATTTATCACGCCGTTTGGAGCTTACTACTACATCACGATGCCCTTCGGTCTGAAGAATACCGGAGCCACGTACCAACGCATGATCCAGAGATGCTTTCAGACGCAGATCGGGAAAAACGTGAAAGCTTACGTCAACGCTGTCGTCATCAAGACCAAGCAGAAGGAAGACCTGATTGCCGACTTAGAAGAAACCTTCGCAAACATTCGAGCCTTCAGAATGAAGTTGAACCCAAAGAAATGCACATTCGGCATGCCATCAGGCAAACTGCTCGGCTTCATGGTGTCCCATCGCGGCATCGAAGCTAACCCAGAGAAAATCAACGCTATTTTGAACATGAAGCCCCCGAGTAACCAGAAAGATGTCCAGAAGCTCACTGGCTGCATGGCGGCGCTAAGCTGATTCATCTCCCGACTCGGCGAGCGAGGCATGCCTTTTTTCAGGTTACTGAAGAAAACTGATGACTTCCAATGGATCACGGAAGCCCACAAAGCCTTTGAAGATTTCAAAGAGTTTCTCACGACGCCGCCCGTCCTAGCCTCACCTCAGCCTCAAGAACCCCTGCTATTGTATGTCTCAGCAACTCACCAGGTGGTCAGTTCTCGTTGTTGAGCGTGAGGAAGAAGGACGAGTCCAGAAGATTCAAAGGCCAATCTACTTTGTTAGCGAAGTGCTGGCAGGAGCCAACATTCGCTATCCCCAGGTACAAAAATTATTATATGGTGTTCTGATAACCGCGAGGAAATTGGCGCACTATTTTCAAGGTCACTCGGTCACTGTCGTCACTTCCTGTCCACTCGGCGATGTCATCCATAACCGGGAGGCGACTGGGCGCATCGCAAAGTGGGCTCTGGAACTAATGCTGTTGGACTTAACTTTCAAGGCGAGGACGTCTATAAAGTCACAAGCCCTGGCGGATTTCCTGGCCGAGTGGACCGAACAACAAGAAGATGTACCTAGGGAAGACCTACAATACTGGACCACGCACTTTGACGGATCCAAGAGGATCACTGGCTTGGGAGCGGGAGTCGTGCTGATCTCCCCGACTGGAGAAAGGCTGCGATATGTTCTTCATATTCATTTCCCAGCCTCACACAACGTCGCGAGTACGAAGCCCCGCTACATGGCTGCGACTTGTCAGTTTCCACTAGGGATACGACAGTTGGTTGTGAAAGGAGATTCCCAGCTAGTTGTCAACCAAGTGATGAAAGACTGGTCCTGTTTAAACGACACCATGGAAGTCTATCGGCAAAAAGTTTGCAAACTCGAAGACATGTTTGACGGACTGGAGCTATCCCATGTCTTGAGACATAACAATGAGGGAGCTGACGAGTTGGCGTAGTTCGGGTCCAAGCGAGAAGCCGCCCCAACAGACGTCTTCGTAGAGCATCTCTATGAGCCGACCGTTGTAGCAAAACCAACTCCCAACGAGCAAGCTTCAAACCAAGTCGCCATGCTCGACGCTGACTGGAGGACACCGCTCATCAAATTTTTAACTCAGCAAGAGTTGCCGAAAGACCGGGATGAGGCAGAGCGAGTCCGACGTCGTAGTCAGGGCTATGTCATGGTCGACTCCGAATTATACAAGAGAAGCCCCTCTGGAGTCCTAATGAGATGTATCACGCCTGAGGAAGGACGACAACTACTCCAAGATATCCACTCGGGTATATGCGGAAGTCACGCGACGACACGCACCTTGGTAGGCAAAGCCTATAGACAAGGTTTTTTCTGGCTCACGGCAGTCTCCGACGCCGACAAAGTGGTTCGCACATGTGAAGGTTGCCAGTTCTTTGCTCGGCAGAGCCATGTTCCAGCCCAAGAGCTACAAACGATTCCATTATCTTGGCCGTTTGCAGTTTGAGGACTGGATATGGTCGGTCCTTTCAAAAAGGCTCCAGGAGGATTCACACATCTGCTCATCGCAATCGACAAGTTTTCCAAGTGGATTGAGGCTAAGCCGGTTGCTACGATCACCGCTGACAAGGCACGAGAATTCATCCTCAACATCGTTCATCGGTTTGGTGTCCCAAACAGAATTATAACCGACAATGGGACTCAATTCACTGGAGGTGTTTTTAGGGAATTCTGTGAAGATGTCGGCATCAAAATGCTGCTACGCATCGTCGCGCACCCCAAAAGCATCGGACGGGTTGAGCGCGCCAATGGCATGGTCCTCCAAGGCATCAAGGCCCGAGTGTTTGACAGGCTCAAACCTTACGTCGGCAGATGGGTTCAAGAACTACCTTCGGTCCTATGGTCACTGCGGACTACGCCCAGTCGGGCTACCGGCCAAACTCCTTTCTTCCTGGTTTACGGGGCAGAAGCCATGTTGCCGAATGAAATGGAGTATGAATCTCTTCGAGTCCGCAGTTTCAACGACGAGCGCTACGATCAAGACCGAGTGGATGACCTGACCCGACTGGAAGAGGCCCGTGAGGCAGCCTTGATCCAGTCGGCAAGATATCTTCAAGCTACTTTCTTGGCCGACTCCTGTGCTTCGCTGATCAACTCTAAGGCTCGCTCGTCTGAAGTTGCCGTCGGCGAAGCCTTCCCCGACTGAGTCAACATCTATCCGAGGATAGAGTGACTTGGCCTGCGCAAGAGCGAGGCCTGCTCCCATGGTGGCCGCTTCTAAGATGTTAGCTATGTACTTTTCCGGGGCCCTCCTGAGCTTGTCGAAGACTTCGACGGCATCCAGTGAGCTTGTCCCAAGCCCGTGTTGAAACAACGACAAGATGATTGGCGCGGCCGTGTTAGCAATATCGTCCCTTATGCCTTCGGCTCTTCGGACCCTGTTGACGAAGACATCGAATTGCGCTCAGGTCTTGACTTTATAAGCTGCAAGGGACATATGATTACACAGACACTCGAAGATGAGGCAAAATGAAGAATGCTATCTTCAGGGAATTTACCTTGGAGCTCAGATTCCAGCTCGGCTTTGTTAGCGTTAGCTTCTTCCAGCTGGGTCTGGAGTATATGGACTTCTGACGAGTTCTCTGCAACAAGAAAATTTGCTGACGTCAAAACCAAGACAGACTACAAATGGAGGCATAAAGAGACCGAGAGGATTAGACTTACTCCCGACTGAACCCCGGAGGTCAAGGTTCTCTTCCCGGAGCGCGGCAATCTCTCTCCGCAGGGCAGCCTCCCTTGATGCAGCCTCCTCTCGCTTGAGCTCCTGCTGGATATTCTCCAGGAAATTCAAGTGAGGGACTAGTTTCTCAAGGGCGTCAGACTTGGCCATCGATCGGCAATATACCCTCTGCACACGAGTTCAGGGTTAGTCGACTAAAAGAAACCATAAGGCTATAACAGAGAAGAGCGATGCTTACATTTAGCAGCCAGGTAGCTTCATTCAGGCTGTCCACAAGCATGTCTCTTTCTGCTTGTTCAAGACGATGCCCTGTTTCAAGCCCTCGGAGTCGTTCCACTCTATTTTAATTGGAGGGATCCAAGTCTCTGAAGATTGCAGCCTGGGATCTCCTCCTCTTTTGTTGATCGATTTAAAGAAGACAAATGAAGACAAAGAAAAGACAGATTGAAGACTAAAGTCAGAAGACTACTTTAGAGCTTACCAGCATCAGTGGCCGAACCCTCGACTGGTACTTCCCGGCTGCCTTTTTCTTCTTGGTTCGCACCCGACTGGCTCTCAGTCGGGGCATCCTGAGCGGCAGTCGGGACCTCTTCTTCCGCCGACTGATTTCCAGCAGAGGTCTCCTGACTTGCAGTCGGGGGCTCCTCCCTCAGGATATCTTCACTGGGAGGTGGGGGCTTCTCACTCGGAGCACTTCCAATCGGGAGAGGGTCCTGAGTATTTTTTTCTACCGGCTTTGCTTCTTGGTAGCCGAAGATGGCTTTGAGGCCTCACTCTGCCCAGGTGGGATCAATGTTCCGAGGCTTCCTGCAAGAAAAAAGATGGGAACAATCGGGACAAAGGAAGAAAGATTCTTGTGGAGATTATGGCAATCGGGTATCTACATGGCAAGCTTATCCGACTGGAGGTAGGGATAGATTGCGCCTGCCATATCTGTAAACCGAACATGACTTGGGTGTTACGATTGCCGATAGAGATAAGGCAATCGGCCTATAGTCACGGTTTGGTAAGATTGAGGAAACCAACTTAGAGTAAGATAGGGTTTCCGATCTGTAAGCCCTCCTCCCAAGACTACATAAGGAGGGTAAGGGGCGTCCCTTGAGGGATATCATATGCTTTATGAGCTTTTAGCTTTCAGCCTTAGATCACGAGATCAATAAAGACACTCGGCGAATCGAATCCATCGAAAAGAGTAGGGTATTACCTCTCGAGAGGGCTCGAACTGTCTAAATCTTCTTCTCCTTCTAACCCATTGTGCTTGGCGATCTTGATGCGACCCAAGAAATCATATTGCCGAAACCAAGTTTCGACGCTTGGCGCGCGAGTAGGGGCCCGCGCGTCGAGACTTCTTCAACAAATCTCGCCGACAAGCGTGATGGGATCTCCTTCAAGATTCGGCGACTTCGCCGCCTACTTCGCCGACGATTCCTCCTTCGACTCGGATTCGAACTAGTCGGAAGGAGAAATCCGCTCGACGCCGTTCGGACTTCCGAACAGCGCCAGATCTACAACGACGTCTTGAAGACCAAGATGCAACCTACTTTCTCCGACGACGGACTTCTCTCGGCACCATTCGGATTACCGAATACCGCCGAAATCTGCGCCAATCTTCTCACCTCCCGACGGAGGCGATCTATTCGGACGAAGACCTCTCGCACCGTTTGGGTTACCAAACACCGCCGAGATCTACAAGAAACTTCTCTCCCGAGTCGGCGGCGACCCACTGGAGGAGCCCACACCCCAAGCTCGACTCGACCGGAACGATCCGCACTGGGCTACCCAAGATCAAGGGAGGTCGCCGTCATCCTCCCATCATTTGGCTCCTGCTCATCTTCGGAGCTCAATGGATACCTCAGCTCCGCCGGCTTCGACAACCTCTATGGCATCCCTTCGACGAAGCCGACAACTCCGATTGCCGCATGGACTATGAGCCGAAGTGCTTTGATGTCCTCATGGCCGAGCCGACGAGTCCGACTCACCATGGCCGGGAGGCTTCTTGAAGAAGAGTGAGCCAAGATTGAGCACGAGCGCAAGACGGCCGAAGAGGAGAAGCAACGCAAGGACGAGGCCGACAAGAGGAAGCAGGATCTACGTGCAGCCGGACGATCCGCCCAGGAGGCCATCCTCCAAACGCGGGTTCGCAATACCAACATCTTCCAAACGCCACAGCAGAACGCTGTTGCCGCACTCACACTCTTGGACACCGTCATGGAGACGGCACCCGCCAATGTGACTCCGATACTCGACAAGATCAAGACCATCGTCGCAGCCATAACTAACGGCCATCCCACCACCTCGGCACGGAGGCCGACTGAATCTGTGGCGAAACGCCGGACAAGAGCCGGCTTCCGCCTCTAAGGTCGGAGACTATAAGAGGCCCGAGCGGATCGGTCGACGACTGTGCCAAGAGGCCCACCCTGCGAGTCCACGCTGAAGTACCGAGCAAACGGCCGACTCCCGTGACAAACAACATGGATGTCCACACGTCCACCACCACGTTCGCCGCAACAACAGCTCCAGCTACCCAACCAGCCAACCGAAGACCCCGCCGAGTGATATGCGGGAAGTCCTCGATCGCCGCTATCAGGAGCGGGACCAACGCACTCGGGAAGATCAAAGGGGATCACCAGATAGCGACGACGACGGAGTACCGGCCTTCACTCGGGAGCTTCGCCGAGTGCATTGGCCGAGTGGTTTTAAGCCCACAGGAATCGAAAGGTACGACGGCAAGACCGACCCCGAGTCATGGCTTACCGTCTACACCCTCGCCATCCGCGCGGCAGGTGGCGACACCAAAGCTATGGCCAATTATCTTCCAGTGGCCCTCGCCAACTCCGCAAGAAATTGGCTCACGAACCTGCCAAGAGGCTCAATCGGCTCGTGGAGCGAGCTAAGGGACCACTTCATCGCCAACTTCCAAGGTACCTTCGAGAGGCCCGGCACACACTTCGATCTTTACAACGTCATCCAGAAGCCGGACGAGCCTCTAAAGGATTACATCCGCCGTTTCTCCGAGAAGCGCAACAAGATCCCGAACATCACCGATGACATCATCATCGCCGCCTTCCAGAAGGGAGTCCGTGATGAGCTGTTAATCGGGAAGTTCGGGCGCAAGCCACCGAAGACGGTGAAACAAATGTTCGAGACGACGAACTCCTACGCAAAGTCCAACGACGCCATCAAGGCTGCCCGTCAAGACCGGCCCGATAGGAGGGAAGACAAGCAAGCGGGAGGGAGCCCTAATCCTAAGAAGGATGGCGGCAACAGCAGCAACCAGGGCCAGAAAGATCACAAACGCCGATCTGAGGACCTAGTGGCCGCAACCTCCAACACTCAACGCCATCCCCGAGTCGCCGCCTACGATGCCATCATGAACGCCCAGTGCACCCATCATCCGAATCATAATCACGCGGCGAAGGACTGTTTTATCTACAAACAGTTTGCCGAGCAGTACGCGGCGCAGCTCGCCAAGAAGCCGACTGACGAGGCTGGTCCGTCGGGCGCCAAAAAAAACAACGCGGCTGAGAACGCCGAACCTTTTCAAGACCCAGTAGGAGAGCTTCACCACATCTTGGGAGGGCCGCTAGCCTATGAATCCAAGAGGAAATAGAAGCTAACCGACCGGGAGGTCAACGCGGCTCAACCCGAAGTCCCTCGCATTCGCGATGGTCGGAAGTGGCCATCACTTTTGACCGCTCGGATCACCCCGATCGAGTGGTTCACCCGGGGCGCTATCCACTCGTCCTGGATCCCGTGGTCCGCAATATCAGGCTCAAGCGCGTCCTCATCGACGGGAGCAGCGTCCTCAACATCCTGTTTGCCAAAACCATGGATGAGATGCAGATCCCGAGGGCCGAACTAAAGGCAAGCTCAGCCCCCTTCCACGGAGTCATCCCGGGGCTATCATCTACACCACTCGGGCACATCTCTCTCCTAGTCACCTTCGGGGCCCGAGAGAACTTCCGAACGGAGAACGTCACTTTTGAGGTGGCCGACTTCGAAACAACATACCACGCCATCATTGGAAGACCCGCGCTTGCCAAGTTCATGGCGATCCCGCACTACACCTACCTCTGCATGAAGATGCCAGGTCCCAACGGCGTCATCACTCTTCGCAGCGATGTGAAGCAAGCCTTCACCTGCGATAAGGAGAGCCGCGAAATGGCCCAATCTCACGAGAAATTACGTGGCCAACAAGAAGTCCGATTGGCTGCGTCAACCGGCAGAGGGCGAAGTCCCCGCAAGAAGATAGCCAAATCGGGATCCGCGACGCCAAGACCAAGAAGATCTCCCTTGATCCGTCGGATCCTCGAAACCGCGTAATCGGCGCGACCTAGATCCCAAATAGGAAAGCGCGCTCGTCACCTTCCTCCAAAATAATAAAGATGTTTTTGCTTGGAAACCATCCGATATGCCCGGAATTCCTAGGGGGTGATCGAGCACTCTTTGCACGTCAAAGATGACGCCAAACCGATAAAACAACGATTACGCAGATTCGCGCAGGATCGAAAAGACGCTATCAAGGAAGAACTCGCAAAGCTCTTGGTAGCTTCATTAAAGAAGTCCTTCATCCCAACCGGTTAGCCAACCCAGGTCCCGGTCCGCAAGAAGACGGGGCAATGGCGCATGTGCGTTGACTATACCGACCTCAACAAAGCTCTGCCCCAAAGATCCGTTCGGCTGCCTCGCATCGACCAAGTCGTCGATTCAACAAGCCGCCAACTCCCGAGTTTCTGGATCATTACTCGGGCTATCACCAAATCAGCTTGAAAGAATCCGACTGCCTGAAGACATCGTTCATCACGCTGTTTGGGGCCTATTGCTACATCACCATGCCTTTCGGCCTGAAGAACGCCGGCGCCACATACCAACGCATGATCCAAAGATGCTTCCGGACGCAGATCGGCAAGAACGTGGAAGCTTATGTCAACGACGTCGTCATCAAGACCAAGCGAAAGAAGACCGATCGCCGACCTAGAAGAAACTTTTGCAAACATCCGGCCTTCGAATGAAGTTGAACCCGAGAAGTGCACTTTCGGCGTCCCATCAGGCAAACTGCTCGGCTTCATGGTGTCACATCGTGGCATTGAAGCTAATCCGGAGAAGATCAACGCCATCTTGAGCATGAAGCCCCGAGTAACCGGAAAGACGTCCGAAGCTCAGGCGCATGGCGGCGCTAAGCCGCTTCATCTCCCGACTCGGCGAACGAGGCATGCCCTTCTTCGATTGCTAAAAAGACGGATGACTTCCGGTGGACCGCGAAGCCAACAAGGCCTTTGAAGACTTCAAAGAGTTCCTTACAACGCCACCCGTCCCGGCCTCGCCTCGGCCAGGGAACCCTTCGTTGTATGTTTCACCCACTCACCAAGTGGTCAGTACGGTCCTCGTGGTCGAACGAGAAGAAGAAGGATGGGCTCAGAAGATTCAGAGGCCAATCTATTTTGTTAGCGAAGTGTTGGCAGGAGCCAAAATTCGCTACCCTCAGGTACAAAAATTACTCTATGGTGTTCTAATAACCGCGAGGAAATTGGCACACTATTTTCAAGGTCACTCGGTCACCGTCGTCACTTCTTTCCCACTCGGCGATGTCATCCACAACCGCGAGGCAACCGGACGCATCGCCAAGTGGGCTCTAGAGCGATGCCATTGGACTTGACTTTTAAGGCGAGGACGTCCATAAAGTCACAAGCCTTGGCGGATTTCTGGCCGAGTGGGTGAGCAACAAGAGAACGTACCTCGGGAAGACCTCCAACACTGGACCATGCACTTCGACGGATCCAAGAGGATCACCGGCTTGGGAGCAGGAGTTGTGTTGATCTCCCGCCAGGGAAAGGCTAAGATATGCCCTTCACCTCCACTTCTCCGCCTCACACAACGTTGCCGAGTACGAAGCTCGCTACATGGATGCGCCTAGCGCTTTCACTCGAGATACGTCGGCTCATCGTGAAAGGCGACTCCCAGTGGTCGTCAATCAAGTAATGAAGGATCGGTCCTGTCTAAACGACACTATGGAGGCCTACGGCAAGAGGTCCGTAAGCTTGAAGACAAGTTTGACGGGCTCGAACTCTCACACGTCCTGAGGCATAACAACGAGGCTGCCGATGAGTTGGCACAGTTTGGGTCCAAGCGCGAAGCTGCCCCAACAGATGTCTTTGTCGAACACCTCTATGAACCAACCATACGGCAAAGACAACTCCCAACGAGCAAGCTGCGAACGAAGTCGCCACGGCCGACGCCGACGGAGGACGCCGCTCATCAAATTCTTAACCCAAAGAGCCGCCGAAGACCGGGATGAAGCGAACGCGTCCGGCGTCGTTGCCAAGCATATGTCATGGTTGACTCCGACCTATACAAGAGAAGCCCTCCGGAATCCTAATGAGATGCATCACACCCGAGGAAGGGAAATAGCTACTCCAAGACATCCACTTGGGCATATCGGAAGCCACGCGGCGGACACACCCTAGTCGGCAAAGCTTACGAGGCAAGGTTTCTTTTGGCTTACCGCGGTCTCCGACGCGGACAAAGTCGTACGAACTGCGAAGGCTGCCAATTTTTCGCCCGACGAGCCATGTCCCGCCCAGAGCTTCAAACAATCCCACTTTCCGGCCATTCGCCGTATGGGGCTGGACATGGTCGGCCCCTTCAAGAAAGCTCCGGGAGGATTCACACACCTCTTCGTCGCAATCGACAAGTTCTCCAAGTGGATTGAAGCCAAGCCGGTCGCCACAATTACTGCGACAAGGCACGGGATTTTTCCTCAACATCGTGCACCGCTTCGGCGTCCCAAACGAGAATCATAACGACAACGGGACTCAATTCACGGGAGGCATCTTCAAGGAATTCTGCGAAGACTTCGGAATCAAGATCGCTATGCATCGGTGGCGCATCCCAAAAGCAATGGACAAGTCGAACGAGCCAACGGCATGGTCCTCCAAGGCATCAAGGCCCGCGTTTTCGATCGCCTAAACCCCTACGCGGGCAAGTGGGTCCAAGAACTTCCCTCGGTCTTATGATCGCTGCGGACCACACCCAGTCGGGCTACCGGCCAAACTCCCTTCTTTTTGGTCTACGGCGCAGAAGCCATGTTGCCAAACGAGATGGAGTATGAATCCCTCCGGGTCCGCAGCTTCAACGATGAACGCTACGACCCCGACCGAGTGGATGACCTTACCCGATTGGAAGAGGCCCGTGAGGCGGCTCTCATCCGGTCGGCCAAATACCTTCAAGGGCTCGGAAGATACCACGGTCGCAACGTTCGAGCACGAGCTTTCATCGTTGGCGACCTGGTCCTACGCAAGATCCAGACCACCAAAGACCGTCACAAGTTATCCCCCTTATGGGAGGGACCGTACATAATCGCTGAGGTGACTCGGCCCGGTGCATACCGACTAAAACGTGAAGACGGGTCTATGGTGGAGAACTCCTGGAACATTGAGCATCTTCGATGATTTTACGCCTAATTTGGCTAAGGCTTCACGTTTTCCTTGACTGCCAACCTCAAGCAAGATGACTTCTTGAGTTAGCAGTCGGGGGCTGTACATATATCAATAAAGCTTAAGTTTCCCTCATCAACTTCTGTGCATGATTTGGTTTATCATTGTTTAATGTTCTTGGATTCGAGTTCAGTGTCTAAGGACTGAGAGTTTTCCGATGATCTAATCGAGCCTAGGCTTGGTGACAGTCAGACGAAAACTACTTAAGAAATTTCACACAAAAACTCGGATCAAGGCATTAACATAAATAAACTAAATATATCACAAAGTCTGCATCAGAGCATCACAATCATACGATATTTACAAGCCAATGTTCACAAGACAAATTAAATCCGGAAGTTATTCACTACATCGACGAAAATCTTCTTCGCCGACTCCTGCGCCTCACTCAGCATGTCCAAGGCCTGCTCATCCGTGGTCCCGTCAGCAAAGCCCTCTTCGACCGAGTGGATATCCACTCGGGGGTAAAGAGACTTGGTCTGCGCAAGAGCCAGACCAGCCCCATGTTGGCGGCTTCAGTGATGTTCGCCAGATATTGGTCAGGGGCCCTCCGCTTGTCGAAAATCTCTAATGGCTCTAGCGAACTGGCCCCGACCCCTTGATGAAACAAGGACAACAAGATTGGCGCGGCAGCATTGGCTACCTCTTCCCGGACCGCTCCGGCTCGTTTGACCCGCTCGTGCAAGACGTCATATTGAGCTCGGGTCTTAACCTTGTAAGCCGCCAAAAGCATCGATCATGCAAAGCACTCGGAAATAAAGCGGCGCAAGGAATGTTACTTCAAAGAGGCTTACCTTCAAACTCGGCCTCCATCTCGGCTTTGTCGAGGCCGACGCGCCTCCGCCTAGACTTGAAGCGAATGGACCTCAGAAGAATTTTCTACAAGAGAAGAAGATCATCGAATCAAGGGGTTAACATAAGAATCATGAAGAAACTCGGAGAGACGGGATTACTCCCGATTGATCCTCGGAGGTCGAGGTTCGTCTCCGAAGCTCCATGATCTCTCTCCTTAGAGCCGCCTCCTCGACGCGGCCTCCTCGAGTGGTTTTCAGCTTTTGCTGAACGTCCTCCTAAGGAGTTCGGGTGAGGGCTTCTCCGGCACCTCGGACTTGGCCATGGAGCGGCGGTACTCATACGCGCGTGAAATCGGAAGAGTGACCGACTGGAAAAGGATGATAACACAATAAGAGAAAACGACCAAGGCTCACGTTGAGTAGCCGAGTCGCTTCGTTCAAGCTTTCGACAAGGGCATCCCTTTCTTCCCTCTCAGCTTGCCTGTCTAGGATGATGCCCTGTCTTTGGCCCTCAGAGTCCCGCCACTCAATCTTGATTGGAGGAACCCGAGTTTGAAGACGTAACACGGGGATTTCCTCCACTGTGGTGGCGATAAGAAGAACAAATGAAGACATGAAAGATTCAAACTAAAAGAGCAAAAAGCATATTTTGGTACAAGACTCACCAGCTCCGGTGGCTGCACGCTTAGGTGGAGCGGCGCGACGCCTCCTTCCTCCCGGCTCTTCGTCGAGTGATCTTCGGTCGGGCCGCCGAGCAGCCGCTGAGGTTTCCGGCCGTTGGCGGCTTCCGGTCGGGGACGTCCGGCCGGTCGGGGCTCCTTCCTTGGGGCATCCTTCTTCGGAGGCGAAGGTTTTTGCCGGAGCGCTCTCGCTTGGATGCGGCTCCGGGGCTTTGGCTCTGCAGGCTTTGGCACCTCGGGAGCTGCGACAGGGGTCGGCCCCTCACCTTCCCCGGCAGGATCTATGTCCTGGGGCCTCCTGCGATGATGAATACCGTCGGGGTAAAGATAAAGGAAGCTTCAATGAAAAAGTTCGGACTTCAGTTATAAACCATACCTGGATGACCGACGGATCTTCGGCGTCGTCCTCGGCGACCGCCTCAGAGGAAGGGTCTCGACTGGAGGAGCCGGGATGTCGTCATCCGAATCTTCGATGATTAGCCTCCTCTTGCTCGCCCGCTTGTTTGTGTCCTCACTTGGGGCCGCTCGCTTTCCGACTGGATCACTTTGAATCTTGATCCCGCCAGCCGGCTTCTTGGCAAGGCGACGTGGCACGTCATCGTGAGACACCTTGTACGGCTTGGAGGTAACAGAAGCATTTTCCTGCAAGAGAAGTTTGCACAACACTAAGAGACAAGATATCAAGATTGAAAGATATTATGAAGCAACCAGTCTGGCTACTGGAGGAGGAGGTCGGTGGATCTTTGAAGGAGGGAAGCTGCGAGAATGAGGGCACGCTCAACCGCAATTCCGAGAAGATCTTGAACATCCGGATCTTCGAATCTCGTAGCCGAGTGGATCCGGATCTTCCCGATTGGGGTCCTTCCCACCTTCGTATTCGAAGGCTGGCTTTGATCTCTCTTTGATTGGAGCCAGTCGGCACCGGATGAAGTGTCGAGTGATCTGCTCGCCGCGAAGACCCTTCTGTTTCATCGTCAGGATCTTCGCAAGCAGCTTATTGGCCTCGTCCCAATCTTGGGCTACTGGAACAAGTGCTCCAAGTTGGCTGGGACAGGGGAAGACCGACGAAGGCCGGCGGTGCCGGGTTCGAGGTTGTTAATGTAGAACCGCCGCGTGCCATCCTTTATTGGAGGACTTTAAGGGAAGAGAGAAGTACTCCTTGCGGAGAGATCCGCGGAGTTGGAAACCTGCCCCGCCAACGACGCATGGGTGGTCTTTATTCGGATGATGTTTAAGATAAAACATGCGGCGGAAGAGTTGGAAGTGGGGGAGGATGCCAAGGAATGCTTCGCAAACATGAATGAAGAGAGCGATGTGAAGCATCGAGTTGGGGTTCAGATGGTAGAGTTGAAGCCCATAATAATCTAGAAGCCCCCGGAAGAACTCGGAGGTGGGAAGGCTAAACCCGCAATAGAAGAAAGAAGTAAAAACGATGAGCTTACCAGTGTTCGGGGTTGGGAAGTCCTCACCCGCCGCCGGGCGCCAGCCGACGATCTCCTTTGGGGGAAGCACGCCATGCTTCACCATCTCCTTGAGGGTAGATTCCCTCACATCCGATGTGACCCATTGGTCAAACGGGATCCTCTTTTCCTCCGCCATGAGTGTGGTGTTGATGGGAAGGGGATCTGGTCGGAAAAAGTGGGGATTTTGACAAGGGAACTTGGGAGATTTGGCTGCGGAAGCTGGTTGTTGCAAAGAGCAAGCTCCTGGATGGATGGATTTGGGAGCGCCCGAGTCTAGGGTTCTTCGCAGGAAACTGGTGAACAGTGCTGCAAAAAGAGGAATCTTTTGGAAGATGAAGAGGCGGGGACGACCTCGAGCCTTTATAGAAAGATTTGAGGGTTGCGCTAGGTTTTCTTGTGATTGGGCCGAGCCCATAAGAAAATCTACGGCCCAATTAAGGTGTGGCCCGACGCGTGTCCTTAGGGACTTAAGCGGATGAGCTTAAGCAGATTTGCTCGGCAATATGCACTGTCCGAATGCCCTATACCTTTGGAAATCCTTTCATACCGCGGTTTGCTTGACTTCATGAGAAGCTAGCACGATGCAACTTGAAAGGTGACCAACGACTAAGTTTTTATAGTTGCCTTGATGACAAGGGGTTTGGTTTTTAGCATTTGATTAAGTGATTTTATCGTGCTATTTTTCCACCTTGGTGAAGATCTTTATAGATTAAGACCAGTATTATGGCGAAGTTATTTAATAACTTGGTCATATTTTTCATACGATTGAAAGAGCTCGTTTTCCCATGAGGGACGATTAAAATATTTGTTCCGGGATGACTCGGGCAGATCCACTCGGATAAACATGAGCTTACCGAGTGCTTTTCACCCACGAGGGTTGATTGGGTTATTTGTTCTGAGATGACTCGGGCAAATTCACTCGGATAAAGCACAAGCTTGCCGAGTAATGAGGTTGCTTTAGCTTGAGCTAAGCATCTACATAAGAATGATTTTTTATAGTTCTTGACTATATGCATAGTCTGTTTTTTGACTAACCACATAGTCGGGGGCTACACCAAATTAGGTGCATCAGGAGATGCACCTAGATATTTATTTTTGAGAATTTCTTAGATATTTTCCAGCCCTTCACGAGTCTTTGGAGCTACTCGGGAAGATTCGGGCAGAGATGATGGAATCACTCGGCGCCAAAAGCACTCGGTCAAAGAGGTTTTTGATGTGTGTCTTTGTTTTGGTCTGATCTTGGTGCCGTCTCGTCCGAAAAGGACTCGGGGCTCTTGTGGAGATTATGGCAATCGGGTATCTACATGGCAAGCTTATCCGATTGGAGGTAGGGATAGATTGCGCCGCCATATCTGTAAACCGAACATGACTTGGGTGTTACGATTGCTGATAGAGATAAGGCAATCGGCCTATAGTCACGGTTTGGTAAGATTGAGAAAACCAACTTAGAGTAAGATAGGGTTTCCGATCTGTAAGCCCTCCTCCCAATACTATATAAGGGGGTAAGGGCGTCCCTTGAGGGATATCATATGCTTTATGAGCTTTTAGCTTTCAGCCTTAGATCACGAGATCAATAAAGACACTCGGCGGATCGAATCCACCGAAACAGGAGTAGGGTATTACCTCTCGAGAGGGCCTGAACCTGTCTAAATCTTCTTCTCCTTCTAACCCATTGTGCTTGGCGATCTTGACTGCGACCCAAGAAATCATATTGCCAAAACCAAGTTTCGACAATTCTCAACAAGGACATGATTTCAAGACATACCTGGTTGATCGGCGAATCTTAGGTGCGGATTTGGGTGACGGCCTCGGAGGGGTTGCTTCGGCTTGAGGAGCTGGAACGTCATCATCTGAATCATCGATCACCAGCCTCCTTTTGCTCGCCCGCTTGCTGACATCCTCATCGGCAGCGGCCCTTTTGCCGACTGGGTCACTCCTGATCTTGACGCCGCCGGCTTCTTGGCGAGCCGGCGCATCGTCATGATGCACCTTGTATGGCTTAGAGATGATGAAAGCATTTTCCGCAAGGAAGATTCTTTATATACTAAGAGATGCAATATTAAGATTGAAAGATATTAAAGAAGTTAAGTCGGCTTACTGGAGGAGGAGGACGGTACAAGCTGAATGAGAGAACAGGCAACATGAGGCTGCGCTCGACCGCGATCCCAGAAGAAAAGATTTTGTACATACTAGTCTTTAGGGTCTCGTAGCTCAAGGAATCGCGGTCCTCCCGATTGGGATCCCTTTCGCCCTCATACTCAAACGCAGGCTTAGATCTTTCTTTAATGGGCGTCAGTCGGTTCTTGATGAAGTGCCGAGTGATTTGTTCGCCTGGAAGGCCCTTTTCTTCATCTCCAGGATATTGGCCAAGAGCTTGTTAGCTTCATCCCAGTCTTGGGCCACCGGCACAGTGCTCCAGTTAGGCCTTGGAACAGGTGGAAGGCCGACAAAGTTGGGCAAGCTGGGTTCGAGATTTGAGATATAGAACCAGTTCGCGTGCCAGCCTTTGTTGGAAGATTTTAAGGGAAGAGAGAAATAATCTTTGCGGAGAGTCCCGAGGAGTTGAAAGCCGGCCCCACCGACGACGCAGGGCTCATCCTTGTTTGGATGTGGCTTAAGATAAAACATGCGGCGAAAAAGTTGGAAGTGGGGAAGGATGCCAAGAAAAGCTTCACAGACGTGAATAAATATTGCAATGTGAAGCATGGAGTTGGGATTCAAATGATAGAGTTGAAGACCGTAATACTCAAGAAGGCCTCGAAAGAAATCAGAGGTAGGAAGGCCGAAACCACAGTAGAAAAAAGAAGTAAAGACGACGATCTCACCGGTGTATGGAGTGGGGAACTCCTCACCAGCTGCCGCGCGCCAGTCGATAATCTCTTTGGGCGGGAGAACTCCGTTCTTCACCATCTCTCGGAGAGTTGATTCCTTGACGTCTCAGGTGGCCCATTGCTCGAAGGGGATTTCTTTCTCTCCCGCCATGGATGCGATTTGGGGGAGAACGGATCTGGCACGGGAGATGGGGATTTGTCAAGGGAATCTTGGAGACTAGATGCGGAAGATGGCCTGTGGTGGAACGAGAGTTTCTAAATCGATGGATTTGGGCGCGCGAGAGTTTAGGGTTTTCTGCGGAAAGCTTGTGAACAATGCTGCGAAAAAGGAAATTTTTGGGGAAGACGAAGTGGCGAGGATGACCTCGAGGCTTCAGACTTGAGGGTTTTTTGCTAAGTCATCTCGCGATTGGGCCGAGCCCATGAGAGACTTACGGCCCAGCTAAGGTGTGGCCTGATGCGTGTCCTTAGGGACTTAAGTGGATGGACTTAAGCAGATTTGCCCTGGCAATATGCACGTGTCACATAGCCCAATGCCTTTAAAATCCTTTCATACCGCGGTTTGCGTAACTTCATGAGAAGTTGGTACGATGCAATTTGAAAGGTGACAAGTAGTTAAGCTTTTCATGGTTGTCCTGATGACAAGGACTATTTGGTTTTTAAGCATTTGGTTAAATGACTATATCAATGCTATTTTTTCACCTTGGTGAAGATCTTTTTAGATTAAAACTAATATTATGGCGGGAGCTATTTAATATTTTGGTCGTATTTTCGATAACCGAAAAATTTGTTTACCCATGAGAGTCGATTAAATTATTTGTTCCGAGATGACTCGGGCAAGTTAACTCGGATAAGCATGAGCTTGCCGAGTGAATTGATTTCTTACCCATGAGGGCTAATTAAATTATTTGTTCCGAGACGACTCGGGCAAATTAACTCGGATAAGCGTAAGCTTGCCGAGTGGTATGGTTTTTATGATTGCTTTAGCTTGAGCTAAGCATTTATATGAGTATAATTTTTTATAGTTCTTGACTATATGCTTAGTCCGTTTTTGACTAATCACATAGTCGGGGCTACACCTAATTAGGTGCATCAGAGATGCACCTATATATTTATTTTTTGAGAATTTTTGGGATGTTTTCCAGCCCTTCACGCCTTTGGAACCACTCGGGAGATTCAGGCAGGGATGACGGAGTCACTCGGCAACAGAATCACTCGACCAGGGAGTCATTTGGCTGTGTGTTGCTTTGGTTCAAGGTGAAGTTATCTCGTCGACTGCGAAGGTCTCGGGGGCTACTGTGGAGATTATGACAATCGGATACCCTTGTGGCAAGCTTGTCCGATTGGTAATAGGGATAGGTTACGCCTACTGATTATGTAAACAGACTATGACTTGGGTGTTACGTTGCCGATCAGATAAGACAACGACTTATAGTTATAACTTGATAAGATTGAGAAAACCGACTTAGAGTATGATAGGGTTTTCGATTTGTAAGCCCGTCCTGCAAGACTATATAAGGAGGGTAGAGGTGTCCCTTGAGGGATAAGCAACACAAGAGCAACAGATCTGATTTGTGCGATACACAAGATCTTGAGATCAATAAACACTCGGCGGATTGAATCCCCGAAACAAGAGTAGGGTATTACCTCACGAGAGGGTCTGAACCTGTCTAAACCCTTTTTTCCACTTAACCCATTGTGATTGACGATCTTGACTGCATCCCCAAATTTCTATTGTCGAAACCAAGTTTCGATAAGGATGCACCTGTGTCAGACATTAAATGAAACCTGCGAGCATCTACTTGTGGCCTACACCTACACAAACAACATGTGGTAATACTTAAAGTGTATCCTTCCAATTGTCTGCAGAGATGTTGACCAGTCTGGAAGTGTGGTGGCTTCAAACAAGACTCAAATTTTGGAAAATTTACAACCTTAACATGGACAGATCTAGAAATAGATTGAATGGGGTCTTATTTTATTTTTCCTGCTCTCTCATGCTAGATCCACCCCAGGGATATGGGGGCTCAAGTGCACTCACCCTCCTATGCACACACACGCTAGATCCACCACTAGTTTTACATAGGAGCCTTTCGACTCCGTGATGATGATGGTTTATGGTTTATTTGGAAGGAGAGAAATTTGTGTATCTGTGAACAGAGAACACACTCATTCTTAACTTTACAACAACATTAAGGATAAGGTTATGATATGGAAGTAGATGCAGGTTTGTTCCAAACTCGAGAGGAGTAACTTTTCAAGGTTTCTAGTGGAAACCTTCCTGTAGTGCCCTTTCCAATGTACTAGTGCACCCTGTGCAAAAGGCTTTGGTGTCCCCGTTTAGTGCCGGATAATTGGAGGTAAGATGCGAAGAAATTTAAATGTGAAATAACCGATGAGATAAGCAGTATTAAAAGTGCTTATATTTTGATATAAATTTCAAATGCTAGAAATGTAACTGAACCTTTATTCTTCTCATGTATTCCCTCTGTCTTAAAATATATCTAGAATTTATGTAAAGAAATTGATTTATTTTAATATGAAGAGAGCACGGTCTTGTATAACTCTTGTCCTGCCATAAAGATTCCACCGTACACTATGACTATGTGCATCCATGATCTATAATATGCATCCTCATTGTCTTGAAAAAAACCGCTCAAAAATTTCTCCGGGTGGACACTGAACAGTGACCTGTGTGCAACTGTGCATTGGTGGTGACTGGTGAGTCAAGCTTGAGCGATTTTCAACCAGGCAGACGAACTGCCTGCAGATTGCGATGCATTCATGCAAACCCTGCAAACACATGGTAACGAGGGGTTCATGCAAACCCTGCAAACACATGGTAACGAGGGGTCCGTTTGATAGAGCTTCTGAATTCTTTGATTTTAGATTTTGATTCTTTTGAATTAGATTCTAAATAGAATTAGAATCGATATAATAAAATAATAATAGTTAGGATAATATTTCAGATGATTCTGAAGAGAAACTGGTTTTCAGTTGATTTTTACTCTTTATATGAAATTGATGAATCATTTAAAATATTTTTTCAGAATCAATTACAAAATAACCCATTTGGCAAAAATTTTACTGATTCAAGAAATTCCCTAACAAACAGGGGCTAGATTCAGTAACACAAGGTTGTGGCTATGTACTTATATCTATGACATTTTCTTACGTGCTATTTTAAAATATAAAAATTTTGGTGGAATAGAATATAACCTAATATTACGAATCAGATTCATACGAATATAAACATATTCATTGTATTAGAATATATTTTATCCAATCAAAAAATCACGAATGGAGTAATATCAAACCGGCTTGACGTTGAAAGCATCTTCATCTCTTCCCTGATTTTGGCCCTAGTGAGCCAGCTGGTGTGCATTGAACCGGAATTTGCTCCGTTCAAAAGTTGTGCTACTGATGATAAAATGGTTTGGGGAGAAGCAGATATACTAGAAGTGGAAGTAGTAACTTTCAGATGGTATCGTCACGTCGACGGGTCAGGTTTAGCGACACGTTTAATAACCTGAAATCATGCGATCATAGTATCACACACCACCAGGCCGACGATTGAGGAGAAACAGCATTAATTCTTCGATAATTTCTATATTTCTTAGGAATCAGAACATTTTCAATACAGACTCTATCATGGTTTCTATATCATTTTATTAGTTCCTTATTTAATTTAATGAGATTTGCTGAGGGGGCAAGAAAGAGAATGCTGAAAATCAAGAAACGATTTCTTGTTTAGAAACGCCGTCGTCCCCAGAACCAATGCGGAAGACAATCGCGTTGGGATGGAGGTCGTGGTTTCTTCGGATCCACTGCTCTTGCGGTCTCCACTGGCGCTCCCCGACGAGGCGACGACCTCCTCCACGACGTCGTCGCCCACCTCCTCATCGAGCACGCGACGCTCGCCTCCTGCTGGCGGCGCATCTGGAGCTCGACGCCTCTCGTCCTTCGCGACGTCGATCTCCTCCTCACCGGCGAGGCCGCGGTGTCGCCGCCGTAGGCGCGCCCTCGCAGCTCACCCGGGCCCCTTTCGTGTCCTCCCCGTCGGCGAGGCCACGGGCGTCGTCACCATAGGCAGCGCCCTCGCCACTCACCCGGGCCCCTCCCGCGTCCTCCCCGCCGACATCCTCCGCCCCGCCCCTTGCCCGGCCCGTCCGCCGTCGCCTTCCCCTGGCCGGTCCCATCCACCGCGCCCTCCTTCGCATGGCCCCGTCCACCGCGGCAAAGAGAGGAGGACTCGGCTTACCATGTCCCTCACCACGCCCCGCTGTCCCCATCACTGCACCGTCTGCCGTGGCCGCGGCTGCCACGCCCGACGCCGCCGTCGTCGTGGTCGAGAAAGTTTACCTGGGCCTTATTCGGATTAATTTCAATCTTTTTTCGGTGTTTTGGTTGTTGGATCTGTACAATTTGGAGCGTATAGGGGAGAAAATTTACTTTCACTGAGGGTTTTATTCCCATCTTTTGCTCGGGTTGTGACTTCCACGTAGTTGCAACTGGAGTCGTTGGCGGCGACGTGCTCCATTTCATGGGTGTATGCTGGTACTTGGCTGTTTGCATTGGATCACAGAGATACACCACAACTAATCAGTCATCTTTGTAGAGCATATTGAATTTTTTAATCTATATAAACTACTACTAATGACTATGCATTGGGGATGATGTTAGTTTCTTATCATGAAGTCTTCAAGGTATATAAACTAGAAGTAGTTTCTGCATTGAAAATGTCCTAAGGTATCAAAATTTTTACATATAAATTTTCATATCTCATAAGGCGATTGGGCCGTGTCCCGATTTGAGCCGTCATTTAAGCCTAAAACAGTTTGATCTTGTTTTCTAAATCTTCTTTTCTCTAATTAATATTATATTTTGTAACTAAACACCACATATGTTAAAGGGGCTACATAGCCTTAAATCCGTCACTAATAACAGATAATATCTCTTTAAAGACACAAAATCACCTTTATCATCATGCCCATACATTTCAATGGGCACATATAAGAATGAGTTGTATGGACCCATCTTAGTGATCCAACTGATTTATTTTTTAAACTAACTGTCTTTTTGTTTTATTTTTAATCCACCGTTTGTTTGTTTATGTTTTTTATGGTTTTATTATGGGGTGTTTGAGCGTGCAACGTGAGGGGAAGGGAGGCGGATGATTGTGGTTTTACAGTAGTAGGCAGGTAATAGAGATATATAAGTCCTTTTTTCTAAGAAGAATCAACTTTCAGCTATCTTTTTTTTTTCAAAAATTTTTTGAACGGAGAGAGTAGAGACTATATAGCACGTCGACTTATCCATCCGTCCTAAATCAAATGACTTCAAATTCCAAACCCTTAAAGTCACATCACTGTTACCTTCATTATAATAGCCCTCTAAAAGTCGGAAAGTATCTATCCATTTCCAGAGAGTATTATCCATTTCCACGACCATTGGCCAGCCTGCCAACTTGCCTAGTAGGGGTAAAAACAGTCATAAAAATTCCCAATCGATCGACGCTTGTGATTTTTACTGATATTACCAACAAAAATAAAAATAAAAAAAATAAAAAATAAAAAAAATGAAAGCGGAAACAATTTTACTTTATATCGACTGTTATCATATTTTTATGGTAATTACCATTTTCTATGTTATGGTAATTAGTGTATTTCTAAATACATTTAATATTATGTTTTTAGTGGGATAGAACATAAAATAATATTACAAATTGGATTCATATAAATATGAATCAGATTTATGGTATTAGAATATATCTTATCTAATCAAAATATCGAATGGAGTAATGTCAAACCAGTTTGACATTGAAAGCATTTTCATCTCTTCCCTGATTTCGGCCCTGATGAGCCAGCTGGTGTGCATTGAACCGGAATTTGCTCCGTTCAAAGTTGTGCTACTGATGATAAAATGGAATATTATTTCTTCTTTGAAGCTATACCTGAGTAGATCATCCATAAACCAGTCGGCGACGTGACACATTTGGTTTGGGGAGAAGCACATATACTAGAAGTAGAAGTAGTAACTTCCATCGTCACGTCGACGGGTCAGATTTAGGTCTTATTTGGTAGGGATTTTTCTTCCTGATTCTTAACAGAATCATTAGAATCTCTGTCACATTAGAATCTCTGTCAAATGGGTTATTTTGTAACTGATTCTGAGAAGAATCAATTCAAGTGATTCGTCAGTTTTACATAGGGAATGAGAATCACCTAAAAAGCAGTTTCTCCACAGAATCATCTGAAACCAGTTTTTTCTTCCAAGAATAACCTAAAATATTGTTCTAATTATTACTTTATTATATCGATTCTGATTCTCTCTAGAATCTGATTCAGAAGAATCAGAATCTAAAATCAGAGAATCATATAATCAGAAGCCCTACCAAACGGGCCCTTAGCGACATGTCTAATAACCTCAAATCATGCAATCATAGTATCAACGATCGAGGAGCAACAACATTAATTCTTCGATAATTTCTTCGTTCATTAGGTATCAAGGTATCAAAATAATTTTCATATCTGTTATAACAAGTATAGAGAAATGTTAAATTTTTCGATATCTCCTTATCATCGTACCTGTATATTACAATGGGCACGTATATTTTTCCCCTCAATTGAGACGGGATCCAACTGATTTATTTTTTTAACTAACTGTTTTTTTATTTTTAATCAAGCGTTTGTTTTTTATGGTTTTATTATGGGGTGTTTGTGCGTGCAACGTAAGGAGAAAGGAGGTGGATGATTGTGGTTTAATAGTAGTAGACAGGTAATAGATATAAGTCCCTTTTTTAAACAAGAATCAACTTTCAGCTATCGTTTTCTTTTTCATACACTAGTACACAAACACACATAGGTATCGGTTGGGAAATCTCTTTAGATGTCGATTTTTCCAACCAGCACCTATTGGTCGGCACTATAAAAAATAAATAGGTGTCGGTCTAAAGAACCGTACCTTTAAGGTTCAAAAAATAAAAAAAAATTCGACATTAGCTCATCCACAGATCCAATCCATGGCAACAGCCAATCCACAATAACATATATTCATCCACATATCCACAAATCAATGACATATCCATCCACGCTAATCCACAAATTAATGATTCATTCACATATGATCCACAAATCAAAAAAAATTCAAGATCGACAAAAAAAACAAATCAACGCAAAAAAAAACCTCGTTGTCGTGGCGCACAGCCCAAAGAAGATCCGCCGCCCTTCCCGCCACCGCCTCACTGCCTTCCGTCGCCGCCTCACCGCCTCCCACCGCCGCCCGCCGCCTCCCGCCGCCCGGCCTAACACAAAAGAGATGGAGAGTGAGAACCGAGAAAGGATGGAGAAAGAGATAAGGATGGAGTGCGCATCCGGTCCTCCCGCCGCCGGCCCCGCTTCCCATCGCCACCTCGGCTTCCCGCCGCCAGGCTTGCCGCTCCCGCCGCGCCGGCTTCCGCGCTCCGCCTCCCGCCGCCGCCCCTTCTTGCTCCGCCGCCGGCCTCCGTCGCACGGCCGAGAGAGAGGAGATGGAGTGAGAACCGAGATAGAGGAGATGGAGAAACAGATAAGGATGAAGACTGTGGTCCGGAGAATATAAAAGTGTTGCGTCGGATCGGCTCAGTTTTGTCAGTTTTTTAAAAAACCGATACCTATAATATAGTGTAGGTGTCATTTTTTTTAAAAACCCGACACCAATAGTATAGGTGATGGTTTTTTTAAGAGCCGATATATATAATATATTATAGGTGTCAGTTTTTATTTAGAGCCGCTACCTATTTATCGATTTTTGTTGGACCGATTATGTATGTTTTTTAGTAGTGATAAATTTTTAGAACGGAGAGCATAGAGACTATATAGCACGCCGACTTATCCAACCGTCCTAAATCAAATGACTCTAAATTTCAAACCCTTGAAGTCACATCACTGTTGCCTTGATTAGCCCTCTAAATATCTATCCATTTCCACGACCATCCACCAGCCTGTCAACTTGCCTATTAGGGATAAAAATAGTCATGAAAATTCCCAATTGATTGACACTAGTGACTTTTACTGATATTACCAACAAAAAATAAAAATGATAAAAAATAAATGAAAGCGGAAACAATTTTACTTTATATCGACTGTTTCCGACTGTTGTCATATTTTTATGGTAATTACCATTTTCTATGTTATAGTAATTAGTGTATTTCTAGATATACTAATATTATTTTTATTTGACTTATAGTTTAGAGCCCATTAGTTTTTCAACCAAATTCCTAAATTGTATATGTCGGAGTGCATTACTTTAACAATAGAAGAAGCGAGTCCTTTTGAAGATTCAACCGGGGGTAGATCAAGCCTGGGTTCTCAAAAAAAAACAAATAAACATCGCTCGGGAGCATAACACCACTCATGTATAAAAGTAGACTATAGATGTGAAATGAGAGTACAATGAGATATGAAACTTGTATGAGATCTAACACTTCAGAAAATGAACCCTCGCTCATTCTCCATCTCCCTTTTCGAGTGGCCATGGTCCTTCTTTTATAATTGAAGAGGATACCACGTGGTCTGTTTCTTACAGATGGGTCTTTGTAAAGTGTTAGGTGTGTTTGGACCTATTGTAGCCAGCTTAAGGACATAGAGTGGTGTCTCTGCGCCCCTTGCTTCATGCTTTGACACGTGGCTTAGGGCAGATGACAAGGACATTCTGTTGGTTCTTGGACCGGACAATCAATTGATGGAGTCCTCCGATGAGAGCCTAGGACAAAAGGAGTGCTTGGGTTACCCTGTGTGCCTGGGGGCATATTTTGTGCTTCGGGCAGCAAGTGCTTGAGCACCTTGGAGCACTTGGGGTCACTCTCATTGCTGAATGTAGATGTCTTGTTGGATTGAACGAGTTTATCGAAGATATTGAAGGAGTTTATGATGGACATTGCCTGGAGAAGATTTCCGACATTGCGAGCTGCATCTTCAGCATCTTGAAGATGTAGATCTTACAGGTCTTATGAAGATGTAGATATTGTATATTTTGTTTGTGTTCCTCATGTCCCCCGAGCACTCAGGGTCTAAGCGAGGGGGATGTGCCCCGAGTGTATCATGCGGGAGGGTGTGCCCGAGGAGAGAGGGGCTTCGAGCACCGTCCACAGGGAGTCATGCCCGAAGGTCGGATGTGCCCGAGCACCGTCCGTGAGGGCCACGCCTGAGGACGAATATGCCCCGAATAGTCACGTTTGGGAGTTGATGTGCCTCGAACACAGCCCACGAGAGATCATGCTCGAGGATTGATGATAGGGTATCTAAGTAGCCGATGATTAGAACCTAGTTCTCACTTTTTCGACAGTATACAAGGTTAAAAGAAAATAATTGGTAATTTATAAGGTGTAACCTTAAATTTGTTTTATCATATTATACAATAATGTAAAACTAATGTAAAGTTAAATGTGTGTTTTTAGGATTCAATGCTTATCGGCTTCCAATCGATAGTTTCCGCCCGTCCATTTCTTTGTTTTTCAATATTTTTGATATTATTTTTGTTTCTGGCTAAAAATATTATAAAATTGGTTGAGACGTTTGCCTACCTCTCTCCTCTCTCCCGCTCTCTCTCTCACACACAGCGGGTAGGCAGTAGGCGCACTAGCCAGGACACGGGTTCACTCGCCAGTCGCCCTCGAGCAAACGCGGCGGCAGCAAACCGTAAGCGACACGCGGTTCCCCGTATCAAGCCGTGGAGCAGCCAGCCGCCAGCACACCACACGCCCACACACACACACACACCGATCCATCCATCCCACCCGTCCACTCCACCGTCGCGCGCGGTGAAAACGCCCAAAATCCCCAAGCTCCACCATCCGTTGGGCGTTGGCCGTTGCCACCCACACCCACACCCACACACCCACGCTCACGCAACGCAAATCAAACTCAACCACAACCACGCCGCGCAGCACGCATCATACACGCTATCATACCTAGCTAAATAATACTATACTACTACTACTACCACCGCAGCGTGTGGCTGGCGGCGCGCTGGTTGCGGTTGCGGCGGGGGTAATAAAACGCGGGGTGTGATGCGCTGAGCCAGATGGCCGCCGCCGCAGCCGCCGCCGCCGCAACCGCGCACTCGCTCCCCACGCGTGCGCCGCTCCTGCTCCGCCTCCTCTCCCCGCACCGCCACCGCCTCGCCGCCGCCCGGCGATCCCGCTCCTCCTTCTGCTGCTGCTCCACCGCCGCGCCGGCTCAGCCCCACCGACCCGGAGGTGCGTGCTCCACTCCACTCCATTCCATCCAATCCAGCTAGCTACCGCTACGATCCCCCTATCCCGCCGCCGGTTGCGTTGCGCGTTTAACTTCCCGACGACAGGCGAACAGGTTCACAGGTGAGGTCTCCAAGGTTGCTCCTCGTGTGCATCAACCCAGCTCGGTTCGAGGATGATCTCGATCGTGGTCGATTTATTTATGTTTTTTTTTTCATTTGATTCTGCTTGTGCGCGTCCTACAAAACTGCGCTGCCATGTGATGGGAATTGAAATCGCTGGAATTCCGTACAGCTCCGGAAAAAAAAAGGACAAGGGGGAAAACAAAGTTGAGGTGGGGATTGGATAGACGTGGAGCGGCCGGTTCCCAGATGCTGGGATTAGGCCGGAGATGTAGACCGGGAGAAAGAAACAAAGATGGATGCAAGGATGAAAATGATGGTCACGATGGTAAAGAAAAGAAAAGAGAGGTGACGGAGACAATTCAATGATGGCGTGAAAAAGATGGTCATAATTCAGTGATGACCATACCGTTCTCATTTAAATCTTGACTATATCTGCCCATGGAATTCAAAATTTTCAGTACTGCTCACACATATTTAGTGCAAGTTTGCTTATGCTCAAGTTCTATATAATAAACATGTGCTTCAGCTAATGGCAGTCCATGTGTTTGATTGCTGAAATGTGGTAGGTGCGGGGAGAAGACTGAGAGGCGAACTGCACAGCAGAGCCATGTCAAGTTCCACGAATTCAACTGTTTTGGCGGAGTCGGCAGTGGCTGGGAGCGGAGGCGATATTGAGCTTCTACCCTTTGTGAATGACAAACATGGTGGCGTGATCATTGAGATGATGACCCCGATGGATCCTCAATTGTTCTCAGCTTCCTTGAAAGCATCATTGTCAAAATGGAGGGAACAGGTAATTTCCTGAACCATGGGTGTACCCTATACTGCATATGATTTTCTTTGGGCGATAGCATATGTCGTGGATGTCTTGTTATAACTGTAATTATCCTTTGATATTCATATATATATATATATATATATATATATATATGCAACTATTTTTTTGAGATGACTATTTATGCAACTTAAATATATATAAAGCTTGAACAGTGTCCAGTTTTGCATGATCCATGTTGACAGCTATGCACTGTATGCATTTAATGTAATATTCCATACATTTAAGGTTTACACAGAAGTCAATTGCGTGCACACAAAAAAAGACCTGAATATTTAGCATGGATCATTTCAATGCATTCCCTGCAATTCTCTATGTGGCTGCAATGGCCCATAGAAGGTCTTAGTTCTATAAGAAATGGCAACCAGAGAGATTTAACTATTTCAGAAAGGAGAACACAAACTAATTTAAAATAGTGTAGATGAGGGTTGGGGAACCATCATGATACCCAATTCATGCCATAGACCAGCAAAGCCTATTAATGTTCATACCGAAGTGCACTTTTCATGGCTACCTCAAGGAGATAATGCTATAGCATAGCCTTCATACAGTTTGTATGTTAAATATAGATATTCCCGTTTATATCTATAACTTTTTATCATTTTCTTTGGCTGCCCTTTTTGTAGGGAATAAGAGGTGTCTGGATAAAATTGCCCATCAGCCTTGCTAACCTTATTCAATATGCAGTGGAGGTAACTAAACTCACATATTTTATACTACCTCTGTCCCATAATAATTGTATTTCTAAGATTCAAATTTGTCCCAAAATAGTTGTCACTATAGATTATTAATTGTCCCATCAATCACTTCTCATTCAAAACTTTCCTATTCTACCCTCAACCATCCTCCCGCTCTGACTTATACACCATTTAACCATTTAGTGAGGGGCACCATAGTCTTTCTTCTTAAACCTTAATATATGCTAAATAACCTAGAAGTACAATTATTTTGGGACGGAGGTAGTACATCTCTTTAGTAGCAAAACTAATTTCATCCTCCCATCCTCAAGTTAACTTGCCATGGTGCTATTATTTTCCAAATTGAGATATTTTAGTAGAATTATGCATTTTAAGTTGGACATAACAATTATTCTAGTTTGTATTATAGTAGTTAATATGCTCATTACCATATAAGTCTGTTTGGACATTTTTATGGGCGAGACTGCAAGAAATTATCTTACTGTATGAATGAAATGAGACGTTGTACAGGAGGCTGTTTGATTGATCTCCGGATCACCTTTACTTCATCTTCATGTAGGAAGGGTTCTGGTACCACCATGCAGAGGAAACTTACTTAATGCTTGCATACTGGCTTCCAGCTACAACACATACATTACCTGTAAATGCTACTCACCGTGTGGGCGTTGGAGCATTTGTAATGAATGACAAAAGAGAGGTACTGAATTTGAATACAAAAGCGCACTGTTTGGGGGATTCAGAATACAAAAGCACTATTTGGGGGATTTAGATAGTCATGGTTCTGTTATATCTTTCTGTCATCCTTAAAAGTCAACGTTAAAAGCTTATCTATTGATATTACAATTAGGTACCCTGTTGCATAGCATCTTTCTAAGTATGCTGCTTGCTTTTTATTTCTTCTAATTATGCAGGTATTGGCTGTCCAAGAAAAGAGTGGTGTACTTCGAGGCCTAGGTGTATGGAAATTTCCAACTGGAGTTGTTGAACCAGTAAGCATTTCTGCTCTGGACATGTAGAGATGTTATCCATGATTTTTTTTCTCAGCACTTAATGACTACAAGCTCTTGATTCATGCAGGGAGAAGATATAAACGTAGGAGCTGTAAGAGAAGTAAAAGAAGAGACTGGGGTAATTATTAGCATATTGAGAAGAATTGTTTGTGTTCAATAAACTTATGCTTTCAAAATACTGCTTTAGTTACTCAATACTCCTTTTATTTTTCTTCCTGGATCATGTCTCAGATTGATACAGAATTTGTTGAAGTTCTTGCGTTCAGGTAACTGCTGGACTTCCTTTCCTATTTTTATTTCATTTTATCCATGTCCAAATATCTAAAGAAACTAGTAAAAGTTAAAGTAATGCCACCTATTGTTATGTTTTTATATGGCACCTAGCCTTGTTGTCTCATTTGCTTTCCAAATAGCTGTAAGACCTGCTAATGAACTCCATAACATACTGTTAGAGAGATTACTTAAGGAAACAAATGGATATGTTACGAATCAGTAATATCCATCAACTCCCATCTTGCCTGTCTTGGTCCTCACCTTCGATGGTGTTTCACTTAGTATGGCTTCAACTGCCAGTCCATTATTTGCATTTCCATTCACTATGCTGTTTTACCCCATTCCTTCATTCTTCAAATTTCTTGTGATTATTTCAATTGTTTTTACATGTACAGTTTGAGTTAAATCTCTCTCATATGGGTTAATTACCAATGTGCAGGCAGAGCCACAAAGCTTTTTTGATAAATCAGATCTGTTTTTTGTTTGCCTATTGCGGCCACTTTCCTTTGATATTACTAAGCAAGATTCAGAAATCGAGGCGGCTCAGGTATTTGGAACCTTCATTTTAGCACCAACTTGTTTTAATTCCCTATCAGAAAAGGGCCATTTATTAACAATTTCTTATTCAACCTTTGAACTACTTTCATGGGGATGCCCTGTTAACATACGTCTCAAATGCAGTGGATGCCTGTGGAGGAATTTGCTGCTCAACCATTCGTCCAGAAACATGAGCTGGTGAAGTACATTCTTGAAGTCGGTTTGGCTAAGGTCGACAAGGACTATGCAGGATTTTCGCCAATCCTCATAAAATCTGCATTCACGGACAAAAGATCGTTCTTTTACATGAACAGGAGGGACCTGGACAAGGCCTCAGAATCCAGTAGTACACAGAAGAAGACTGAAATTCCTTTCTTCATGGAAAAACTGTAGCTTTCATACTGGATCGTTTTTTTCGTCACTGGTAGTTTCTACACCTGATTTTGACCGAATGCTGCCGCTGCACCAGTCCTGTAATTCAGAAAAAGGAGCAGCAATGCAGAAGTACAGCTGAAACTGTTGTACCTATGAATTTGTGTTGAATATATATAGGAAATAATGAAAAACATTTGTTGGACACTTGGAGTTGACTAGAATTTCTCTCTTTTTTTTAAAAAAAAAACTTTGTCTTTGTTTTGAGCATGTTTCATCGGAGGAAATCAGAAATACATAGAGCGTAACCTTGCCCCCTCCCCAATTCTTCTTTTCTCTTTCCTGCACGTCGATGTGGATTTGTTAAATTTTTGTATGGATGGATTCATACCACTACGGCACTACCAGTGTGAACTTCACTTGCGGCTATGATCATGCTAATACTCTTGCTTACCAGTTCTATTAGCTTATCAGGTTTCCCCAATTTCCAATCAGGTTATAGTTTGGAGATGATTGGTAGTACTCTCTCATATCATAAATATTTGGCTTATATATAATATTTTGTTAAACATTTAAAACGGAGTACCATTGTATCAACATAGGCTACGTTTTATTCCCCTTTCAAAAGATTAGCCGATCTCAACCGTTGATTCCCAACCTAGATATAACCCAGATCGACGGCTGACGTGCATTTGGTTTATGGGCTAAAAGGACAATAGACCAAACTTTTACTAGCTTTTAAGATTAGGGCTAAGAGTTTTATATAACTTTCCACTCTTCAACAATTTTTCTATATTTTACAATTTTTCTATATTTTATGTGTACTTTATAGAGGTCATTCTTGTCTTCTATTTTTGGTTAGCGAAAAATTCAAAGGATGACCATTTAGAAAAACTGTTGAAGGATAGTTTCTCATTAAAATTTTTATTTCTAGCATTTAAAAAAATATAAAGAGTCTTTTGGAGATGTTTGAAAAAAAATTCTTTATACGTGTGTGAGGGGGGTTGGGTTGAGTTGGACCGTGAAAGGACTTATGGGCTGTGGCCCACCAGCATGTCCATCAGATTTAAAAAACCATTTTTTAAAAAATCATATAGTAAATTCTAAAAAAATTAAAGTATGAAATAAAAATTAATACGGCTGATTCTCATAACTAACTCTATATTTTATAACTAATTGGCCCTCATCAAACCGAACTCACAAATACGCGCGCTTTTCTACCTCGATTGACGTCGACGCAGGGAGCGTGCCAGGAGCCCGTCCGCCGCGTCGCCCGTCAGCAGCCGGAGTAGCGTCGCCCGTCCGCCGCCCGATCCGCCACGTCGCCTGGAGCAGCACCGAGAGCTCGTTCGACGCGTCACCCATGCGCCGTCGTGCTTGCCCGTGCGCCGTCGCGTCGCCCGTCGAGCCCAGCGTTGCCCGTCCACTGCCGTGTCACGCACAAAACAGATTACGTGATGAATTGCAATATCTTCACGTGGAGACGAGATGCAAAATCATGCAGCCATGTGTGCCCATGCTATTGCACCAAAATAATTTCTTACACTGGTGGAAACACGATCGGAAAATTTTAGATAACTATATTTTTATTGTCAGTTTTGAGAAAGCAAACTATTTTTATCAATAAATTTTTAAAAATAAATTTAGAGATCCATTTAAAATCATTGTTGGACATGCTCTAATGGCATATTCTGAAATTCTCTACTCAGCCGCCTTCGCTCGACGGACGACACTTCCCGGTCTCAGTCGATCGAGCGGATTCCCGACCTGCGCGCCACGCCACACGCTCGCCACCGCCGCGGCGCGGCGACGGCGCGAGCGACGCCTCGTCCCCCTTGGAGGTATGGACAGCGCGCGGCGCGCCACCAGCTCTGCTCGGCTCGCCGCCGCGGCCGCTCACCTCGGTATCCCGCGCACTCCACCTGTTCGAACCAATGCCCAGCTAGACCGGGGGACGCGCGATCCCATGTCCTTCCTGGCGTCCGGCCGCGGCCGCCTCCTCGGGGTTCTCCCCACCAGGCGGCACCGTCTTCCGCCGCTGCAAGGTACGCCACCTTCTCCCTCCCTCGCGGCGGTTCCCGTCACCGGGGTAAGAATGCCGCTAACGATGGTGTTCTGTTGTTGTTGCTGTTCCTGGGGTGCAGGAGGCTACGCGGCGTTCTTCCGGCGGTGCAAGGCACACTTCTTGCTCGATGGAGTCGAGGATGTGGCGGAGAGCGCCGGCGAGGCACAGCGGCCACCGGTGTCACTGGCGAAGAGCCTGGCCTCACTAGCCGAGGAGTCGGCCGTGGCTGCTCAGAGGCAAAGGAAGCCCCTGTCGCGGATGGAGCGGAAGAGGTTGGCTGAGCTCCGGATCAAGAAGAGGGTCAAGGCGCAGTATTTGAACGGCAAGTTTCATGATCTCATGGTTAACGTGGTGGCTAGCACTGATACTTTGGAGGATGCTTATGACATTGTTCGGCTCAATTCAAATATTGACCTATCATCAGTGAGGGATGATGTTTGCTTTGCTACATTGGCGGAGCAGCTCAGGACTGGTGAGTTCGATGTCAGAGCGAATGTTTATGCAGTGGTTGCAAAGAGGCGAGATGGTGGGCGGCTTGTTCTCCCACGGTTGAACTTGAGAGTTATTCAGGAAGCGGTAAGGGTGGTGCTTGAGGTTGTTTATAGACCCCATTTCTCAAAGATTTCACATGGTTGTCGGAGCGGCCGAGGGCACCAGTCAGCTCTGAGGTTCATATCCAATGAAATTGGGGTTCCAGATTGGTGCTTTACTATCCCCATGTACAAAGAAGCAGATATCAATGTTTTCTCTAATATTATCTGTCTAATACAGGAAAAGATTGATGACCATCAGTTAGTTATATTCATGCAACATATGTTTGATGCAGAGGTGATCAACTTGGTATTTGGGGGGTTTCCTAAAGGCCATGGACTTCCTCAAGAAGGAGTGCTTGCACCAATCCTAATGAACATATGCCTTGACAGTTTTGACCATGAGGTGTTTAGGATTTGCATGAGGCATGAAGGCTTTGGTTCAAAGGCAGCAGATGTTTCAGACAACCAGGAGTCAAATTTGCGCCACTGGTTTCGAAGTCAAATTTCAGGAGTGAAGGATAGGGAGGAAAACAGTGACAATCAAACAGATTGTCCACTAAAAACAAAACTGTATGCTTGTAGATACATGGACGAGATCTTTGTTGCAATTGTTGGATCCAGAGATGCTGCAGAAGATATAAAAGCGGAAATGGTTACTTTCTTAAGAAAAACACTATTCTTGGAAGTTGATGAAAGGTTGTATCTTATGCCTGTCAGAAGTAATTCCGGGCTTACATTTTGCTGGCTCTATGGTAAGAGTTACAACAAAGGAAAGCGCTGCACTGAAAGCTGTGCATAAGCTGAAGGAAAAGGTTCGTTTATTTTCTTGTCAGAAGCAAGAGATATGGGATGCTATGAATCTTAGGTTAGGAAAGAAGTGGTTGGCATATGGTTTGAGAAGAGTAAAGGAATCTGAGATCAAGTCACTCGGTCTTAGCACGCCTTTGTTGGATCACATTGCACAGTTTAGGAAAGAGGGTATGAAGACAGATCATTGGTTCAAAACTTTACTCAAGGTATGGATGCAGGATATCAATGCTAAACGAAGCTGATGAGAGTATACTCCTGTCAAAATACATTGCTGAACCAGCACTTCCGCAGGACCTCAAAGATGCGTTCAACAACTTTCAGAAGCAGGCCAAAGATTACTTCTCATCAGAAACTGCTGCTACAGAAGCATTGTTGTCCAGCTTAAAGAATAAAGAATCAGCTATTACCTGCACTGATGGTGTTGTTCTTAAGATATATGCTCCTCTTAGCTATATCCAAAAGTGCCTTCATCGCTATGGTCTAATTAATCTGGAAGGTTTCCCTAAGCATGTTTCAACCCTTGTTTTGCAAGACGATGAGCTAATCATAAGTTGGTTTGCAGGAATAATCCAACGTTGGATGAGATGGTTCTCAGAGGTTGACAATTTTAAAGAACTTAAGCTTATGTTGGTTGAATGTGTCAGAAAATCCTGCATTAGGACATTATCGGCAAAGTACCGAATGCATGAGAAAATAACAGAGAAGCGATTTGAACTTGATGATTATGGTATTCCAATGGTCGAGGACTTTGAGGCAATAATGGCACCTTTAGAATCTAGTTCGTTGGTTTGCACTGATGAAGCTCTGATGTATGGCATTTCTAGTAGTGGATTGTTTGTGCTCACCCTCTCAAGAGTTAGAGTTCCTTCTCGACAATTTAACTGTTTTGTCATGGGATGCCAATCTGCATCGCCGAGTATGTATGTTCTTCATGTCAAAGAGAGACAGCGGTTTCCAGTATTGAGGACAGGTTTCTCATCGTCGATTCATGGCAGTTTGGATGGTAGACGAGTTGGATTGTGCACTCAACATGTTAAGGATTTATATCTAGGACACATATCCCTTCAGTCAGTTGATTTTGGTGTGCTGATAGATGACTAATAAAATACCTTAAGGTCTTGTAGCTCGAGTATGAAGGGCTTTGTACAGATTTGCAAAATAGTGTATTCAATGTTTACAACTGCTAGTATTTTTTTGAACGAATGCTAGTATTTATGATTTAATCATAATGATTCTAAGATTTGTGCAGATTTGTTTAAAAAACACAGATGTGGATCGCTACGAATAAGTGATATTACATGTATTGCTTTCTGAGCCGAGAACTTGGTGTCAATAACACTCCTCTCTTGATCTCATAGGACAAAGGTGTGCTTGCATTTACCATGGTATAATTGTTTATTCTTGTTGTACATGTATACAACTGACATGTTTGTGGATTCAGTCATTAATGTGATCTCTATGTTAACCACGGTCTGTTGTTCCTGTTTATCTGAGTTTACAACATCTTGAGTTCCTGTTTGAATTATTCTCGTTCTCCAGTACTTACCATGTGACACTACACTCTAATCAATGTTTTCTTTTATAAATGTGATGGTACCAACAACGCACAAATACCAATTTATATCATCTAGTTGTACAATAACAGGTATGAGTAAATGAAAATTATCTCAGCTTCACAATATTTCATTTTAAAGAAACCAAAATAATCCCATCAGCATAAATATAAGTGACAAAATAATAAAACCAATTTCATTATGTTTTGGTATATACTAGTTTTCCCTGCATTTATATAGGATCCATCATAGCTAATGAAATCCATCTGCTTTAGGTGAGCAGTTATAATGTAATTATGCAAAGTGGTGCTACATCAACTCATTGGTTATATGTTAATTTAACTAATATACGTGGGAGGGAAAAATAGCTACTTGATGAATTCCTGACTGGGACACAGTTTTGATTATGTATGTCAATATGTAGGTGGAGAGCTGGTCTTTTATCCACCAAGAGAATTTCATACAAGGACAGAACAGCGTTTTCATGTTCACATGAGGCAATAGCAGGCAACTGATGGACTTTGCCAAGGTTTGGTTTTCTACGGTAAACCATTGTTTTCAGCTTGCGTAGTTCTTTATTTGGCTGTCATGTAAACTACCGATGGCCTTCTGTTTAAACTCATGTCACATTTGATCTCTTGATGGGGCTGACTATTCCACTTCCTCTCTGATGCCTATGATTCAAAATTTGAACTGCTTTAAATAATCTGTGAGGCATCAAGTTAAGTGGCCCAATTGTTTTATTCCTTATGATACATTACAAAGCAAAACATCATACAGTTATAGTGAGACACCACCAGACATTAGTTTGGGCCACAAGACATGATTCAGGCTTGAATGCCTTGCCCTTTCTTAGTTATGAACTGGTCGCCTCTTATGGGGATTGGCATGGTAATCCTTGTTAAGCAATCTGAGAACTTCATCTCTGGACTCCAGCATTTTCTCCTTCAAGTCTTCATTACTTCTATATGAGTTACCGCAAATAGTTGAACCTCTTTGTTCTTTTTTGGAGCCCAAACTCAGATGCCTGTAATAAGGCTTGAATGGCAGTATTCTGATATGTTGGGGATTTGGCATGTTCAGTGTCTGCTCAGATGTGTTTCCTTCTAGTTTTACATACTCCACAGATGGTCCTGCCTTCATCGTCGAGCTGCTACTATCCTGAGAGATTTTGCTAGGAAATCAGTAGTGGCATATTTTCCTATAGTCCATTTGTTACTCAATAAGTGTAAGAAACATAGGGAATGTGCAATATGGTTGGGCATGACTTTCTTAGGCATGTTTTCTATTGGAAAGCATTAAACAGAGAGTCATAGAGTGGGTTTGCACGTGTGTGCCTGTTTTCTTCAATTTATAAAGTTGACAGTAGGTTTTAGCACCAAGTACATTTCACACTCTGTTGTTTGACAATATTGCATAAAGTTTTGACCTACCTAACACCTATACATTTTTTTTATCTTGCATGTGCATGTCCATAAATTGCTGGTAAATAACATTCTCATACCAGCAAATGTAGATGCAGGAATTTTCAATTCTGCCTCTAGTCTATGTCAGTATGATAAAATGTAAATATGCCAACTTTTGACAAAGATAAAACATGGAGTGTCCATGAAGGAAGAAAAGATCACCTTTAGGCTTGAAGGTACACGTGAATTGGATGAGTAGTTGCTAATCTCTCCTGCATCAAGATCAAGAGTATATTCAATTCGAACAGAATTTGTTAGTGTACTAACAGTAAATTTCCTTATGATTTCTTTTTCTTTATGGATATTTCTTTCCCTTTTGGTGAACTTGAGCTTGTAAGAACTAGAAAAATATGATTGCTTGAGTATATACTGAATATACTTGGAGCATCAGAAGTCTTTATGAAGGAGCATTGACGTTACTATTATGACACAGGGAAAACATAGCAGATTACTATTATATCATGATTATTGAACACCTATATCTAACAAGAGGGAAGGCCATAAATTGACAAATACAATGGCCAACCAAAACAGAAAAAGGAAAATGGTAAGTGAAACAAGCTAGTTCTAGATACTTGGCTGTACCCTATATACTTCTAGTTGTTCTTGGGCGGGTGGTGCCGGGGTGTGCGGTAATCAGCTGTGAAGGGTATGTGGCCATCAAAGTTAACCCCTGGAGGAAGTTTTCTACTTCTAAAATAACAGTTCATACTCAAATCCTTTCTTCCTCCATGCCCACATTTTCCAACAGAATGTTTTGCACCTGAGCTTGGTTTGCTCCTAGCATCCTTTGGGTGGTTCTCCATGACTGCAACTCCAAAAGCCATCTTTCGTCCTGCAAATACATTGCTTTTGATTTCCTCATATGTTTTGGTTTCATCAACACCATGATCCTACAATAAGAGTGTCAGTAGTTAGAAATGAGTCCTCCTGGATATTGATTTTCATTGAGTAAAAAAGTAGAATTTACATAAGAAATGTTTTGAGTAATTCTAGTTCTACCAGCTTGTTTTCTCGGCCTTCTTCATTGCTAGTTACCATCATCAGTTCTGAAAACAGGTAATATGTGAGTATGTCAGTTGCCACACATGGTATTTACACCAAGGAGGAAAAAAGCTTGAAAGAAAAGGAAATGAATCAGCTTGTACCTCTATGTGCAATGGTGACGAAAGGTCCAAATGTGGCCGATAGGATGGCCAGCCCAAGCAGGAAGATCACACAGTTTAACGGCTGCATAACTAACTGTCTGAACCTGCTTTTAGGTATGTCTGTCATGCAGCTAACAGAAAGGGAAGGAGAAAACAGGAGAAAGAAAGAAGGGTCATGCAGCTAACAGAAAGGGAAAGAGAAAGCAGGAGAAAGAAAGAAGGGGCGGATTTATAGGGCTATAGGAGCACTGGTACTCTACCAATCCATTGGTCAAAGTTAGAGTTGCAATATATTTCCTATTCATAGAATGCTGCACCTGTACTTTTAATTCATACAATAATCTGAAGCCATTTTTTACTGGCTTTAGTATATTCATGTACTTGGAAGTACTCAAAGTTTGTCCCTTGTCATTTGCCAAGCAGTACTATCCAAAGATCCCACATATTGTAGAAGTGCTCCAAGGATCTACCATTGCTTGGGATAGAAGATTTCGAGTATCTTGGGCATTCAGCATTCTGCCCTACGTTGCCCTGCCGATGCATGGAACGAGGGAGAAGAGGCAAAGTCTAGTGGCCAACTAGAAAGGTTTCCAGTGACCAATGCCAGAACCTTGGGTTTCACCTCCCTTTGATCTAAAGTATGCCATTGATACCCCCCACATGTACCTTAACCATATTGATGCATCAGACTCCCAGGTGATAAACTAAAAATTACTTGTGGTGTGGGGTGAATCAGACGCCCTCGACACACAAGAGCGTACCCATTTAACCATGTTCTACCCATGTTGTCGGTAGCATTGAACCGTGTGGGGGGCTTCGGATTTGATGCACGGTGAATGCATGTTCCAGTGAATTGGTTGAAATTTGATCGGTTTTCAGAGTTTGGGAACACATGATTCAAGCATAGGCTAACTTGAGTGTTCCTCTTTTCAGGTGTTTGATCACAGCAAGTGACTTGTAAAGCATGGGCAGGATACCAGCTTGAGCTTTGGTGCTGCTGCTGGAGGGCATTTGCCCCAGGACCCTGCTCCTGGTGTGCGGATTCTTGCTGTACCTGGAATGTTCTAATCTCAAACAGTCAGCTCGGTCTTCCGGATTCAAGATGTACCAGCTGCGTGCTCCTGCCTTCACAATTTACATCGCGCGAAAAGGTTTGGAGATTCGAACTGTTTCTCATGTGTCTGTTCACTGAAGTCTATCAGTTCATATGCACTGGTCAAATTGGTGCTGTTTCTAAACATCAACGTCTTTGAAACATAAGCAGATTTGAACTTCCCACTAATAGAAGTTTGTTTATGTATCATAACAATGCAGTCTGTGTTGGATTTCGATGCTGAAGACTGTACTAATGTAGACAGCAACAGCAAGTTGGCAATTTCATCGTCAACAAGCACTCTGCCACTTGATGTTGTTCGCATGTTTTGGTGCAAACAGTTGCGGGTTGTTCCGCACACCACATTCATGCGACACAAGTACGTGTCCAATACAATCTGGGAATTTTGTCGGCGGATTATAAGTTTCTAGTGGCAAAGACAATGGTACAAACATTTTGTCCATTATTTTTCACAATATTATCTATCTATCTATCTATCTATCTATTATATTATTTATTAAGACAGCTCTCAAAATAAGGTATTACGTTTACTGTGAAAAAAATTTCCACATTAGTCGAATAAAAAGAGAAAAAAGCTACACCGTTAGACTACAATGGAATATAGATTAAAGGGTGTAGATTTATCGGAAGAAAGTTCTATCAGTACGAAACAAACTCTATTCAATACATAAATAATAGAAAAGGTATCCTAATCTTTTAAGTAGATAACGAGCAGCATGCATGTGAGAGTCCTAATAGTATTTGGGTAAGGATGTTTTCGATTGGGGTTGTGGAAAACAGAAAAAAAGATGCACAATCCATGGAAGAGTACATCTAGACTCAAAGTTCACTTAGCCAGACAATCTTGCTGCCACGTTAAAACCACGCGCATTAATCCATCTTGCTACCCACACCTACACGACAGATTACTGGAAATAATTTTGTAGCCTATAAAAATTATAATTTTTACTTAAATACATATTTGAGGAGTCTAAAACTAGAAAAAATGCATAATTACATTTGTCGTTTAATTACGGGGATTACGTTTACTCCAATAATCATATTTGAAAAAGTCAAGACCACTAATATTGGTTGATTTAATTTATAATAAGTTATAATACGTCAGTTAATTATATTAGAATTTTTTTGCGTAATAGATCACCTTAATAAATAATAATTATAAACATGTGGGCTTGGACAAGAAGGAAAAAAACCACATTCTCAGACTTGAGAATTGAGAATTTTGTGAACTTTTTTCGCATACCGAAAAAATTGTTACAGTCCTTAGAAAACACTCTTCACGGATGACCCACCTCACCCACATGTAGGATCACAAGTGGTTCATGAGAAGACATCCTTGCATAAGTTCGATCTATGGTGGGAGGCATGGGGTCGTCTATGTAAAACATTTATCGTAGGCGATTTCACTATGCTGGCCGCACCTGAAAACACATCTATTTTCGACGATAAAAGTACTCCGACACAGATGAAAAATACAAAACGCTTTGAGGGTGAGTAAAAAAAGAACATATTTGAATCCACCATGTGTACTATATAAAAACAATGACTGAAATTAATACAAAATTTAAGAAATATTAAAAAATCAATGTAGAACATAATACAAGATTAATTAAATTTCGAAATAAAAAATAAAATAAAATTTGACATTAGAAAAATACAAATAAGACTTCAAGTATGAATATAATTTAGATATACGTGAAATTAGGAATAAAAATTAAGAAATATTTAAAGAAGAGACTAACTAGATTGTAACATGACATTTATTTAAATTTAAAATAAAAATTAAAAAAATCTAAAATTAGAAAAAACGAGAGCTTAAGTAAGGGTACAATTTAAAAAGAACTAAAATTCTTGATAATAAACAAGAAATAATAAAACAATAGTCCATTTAGAGCTCAATATAAGATTAACTAAAATTTATAGTAAAATATAATAATTACGAAATCTAGAAAAATTTTAAAAATATTTAATTAGAAATACAATTCAGAAAAAACTAAAATACAAAATAAAAAATAAGAACTATTGAAGGAAAAAACCATCTCAAAGAGAAAATGAGATTAATTAAATTCCAAAATAAAAAATAAATTAATTCTGAAATTAGAAAATAAAATGAGAGTCAAGTAGAAATACAATTTTAAAATAACTAAACTTCAAAATAAAAATAAGCAATATTGAAAAAAATTCCATGTTGAACACAATTAGAGACTAAATTAGATTCGAAATTAAAGTTAAAATTAATTATAAAATAAAAATAAATGTTCAACTAATTTAGAAATAACTGAAAATTCTTTTTGTAAAAAATAAATAATGAGTAAAACACAATACGAGATTAATTAAAAATAAAATAAGAAAGAAAAATAAAATTAGAAATTAGAAAAAGTTCAAGTAATAATATAATTTGGAAATAACAAAAATTTGAAAAAAAAGGAATATTAAAAAAGTCTAGAAGACAACCGTCACAAATAGAGAGGGACAATGGACGAGCCATAAAAGAGCATGATGGCGGCGGTTGATAGAAATCTAAAAACTATGAAACAACACTCTAATGATGATTAGGTTTGATTTTTATAATTCCAATGACAGTTAAAAAGAGGTCGTGAAGAAGTAGGGTGGTGGTAGTTGACGGGACTTTAAAAAGTAAAAAATAAAACCTAAACATGATCATGTTTGATTTTTCAAATCTAAACAACAATAAACAGGGGTGCAGTGGGTGGGCCTTCAAGTAATATAGTGGCGGCGTTTGATATTACTTCTAAAACTACAAAAATGAAATGTGACACGACAATTAACTCTAAAAACATCTGATTTTTAAAGGTCCCATAGAGTATTAATAGAAATCATGACAGACCGATCATGCAAATAAAGGATATGGCGACTGATATAACTTTTAAAAACTATTAAATTAGAAACTAATGACGATAAGATTCAATTGTTAAAACCAAAGGCAATAAGATGGTTATTTAACATTTTATTAAAAAATAATCATGTGTTAAAAAATTAGAAAATTTTGTATGGGTGCTAAGCCACACAATTGCACGGGTCACCCAATTAATTATATTATTAAAGCCGGAGCCAAATTTACACGTTAATCAAATAAAAATAAAAAGATCTTAACCGTTCAATTATTGTGGGTTCCGATTAACGGTATTATTGATTGATTGATATAGTTGTATATAAAATATATCTATAAAAATTAAAAATTAAGAGTTGCATATGAAATCTAAGCCTAAAAAAATAGAATTTAAGTTGTATATGAAATCTAAGATTATAAGAATAGAAAGAGTTATATATAAAATCCAAGTATTATATAGACATATAAGCTAAAGTTGTATATAAAATCTAAGGATTATATAGAAATAGAATATAAGAGTGGTATATGAAATCCAAAAGATCATATAGATCATATAAATAGAAGCTAAGGTTGTTGTATATGAAATTCAAATATACTATATATAATATCTTTAGAAATAAAATTTCAGAGTTGTATATTAAATTTAACTTCACGTGAATTATCTGGCTTCATGTAAAACTACACGAGACAATCCTCGTTTATATAATGTTGTAGATTTATGTAATACTAGCTGAACGATCAAATGAACTTAAGAAAAAAGAACCAACAGTATACAATTTAAAGACTTAAAAAATAAAATAGAATTGTTTATATTGTAAAATCTTTAAGTTATATTTGTCATCATTTTGTACCTCACTTAAAAAAGTTTTCTTTGGTTGATGGCTTGGTGTAGGGAAAGAAAGAGAAGTTTATCTACCTCACTATTTGGGGGAGAGACTAATATTAAGAAATTTCAGTTCATAGCATGAGTGGGACTTTCAATTTGGAAGATAACATAAAAACTTCCCCACTTCTCTGGATAACATAGGACTTGCCAATTTCTCCAGGAAATATGTACCACTATCGTCGCAACTTTCAGTCTTTCGGTCTACTGAGCAAACCGTAATTTGTTGGTACAATGGTATTCCGTAGTTGTTTTGTGATTTTTTTTCACCCTTGCTCATAATGTCTTTGTTGTCGATCTTATGTTGAGAAAACTTATATACTTTTTTTCCTATGTCTATAAAGTTTATAAAGTTTCTAGTTCAATAATAATCCCTTTCCAGTCTATCTATCCCAAAACATCACAAAGATAATAAAACCGAGAAATATCAAGACTATGACAATAATCTTCAAGATTGGTGTAGTCTAATGATAAAGCACGTAGTACTTACATGCCGTGCTGAAAAATCAGGTAAGAGCGCCTTGTACGTGCGGCTGTGCGAGCATTTTTGGAGTTGAGGACCACGCGACGTCTGGGACGCCACGTACGGCAGGTCCGTGGCTGCGGGTTGCGCGGCTCCCGATTTCCGCTCGCGTCGCGCGCATGGGACGGGGCGCCGGCCGAACGTGCGCCACCGGCCTCGGGCTCCGGCGACCGCATCATTTGCATTGGTAGCCGGTGAGGCGACACATTTTCTTCCTTGAATCACCTCCCAAAGCTACCGCTACCTCCGTCTCAGGGTATACAACATTTTTAGGGGTTAGATAGGTTTATCAAAGGGAAGTAGTTAGAATTAAATGAGAGAAGATTTTTATTGGTTTAGAAGTGAAAGTAGGTAAAAAAATTGAATGATAAAAAGTTGTGATTGATTAGAACGAGAATGTTGGTGGAGAAGATATATTTTGAGACAAATCTTAAATGCTAAAAGTTATTATATTTGGGAGAAAGTAGTACACTACACATAAGCGCACTATAAATCAGACACTCCAAACAACTATATAGCCAGTTCTTCAATTGATTTACCTAACCAGATCAGTTGCTCATTACAACAGTCTTTCTATGTACGCTCTCTATTCCAAATCTATGACACTAGAACTCATTTGTAAGTATTTACTACCCATTCTTCTTTCTTCTCTTTCTTCTCTCTTTCTCTTCTCCCGCTAGGAGGACGTGCGAGCAGGGGATGGGAGGTGGCGGCAGTAGATCAGCGCAAGACGGGTGAGTGGGGGACCGAAGCCAGAAGTGGGACGACAATGGCCGAGGCTGATTTCAAATTCTGGTGTGAATATCACACATATGTAGCATGCAAGTGGACTTTTAACATTGATTTTAGTGAGATCAAGTTGTTCTTTTTATTGAGCGTGTGTTAGGAGCCATATTTGTGGGGTCTGCATATTGTGTAATCGAAAAAAATAGTACTGTACTAATGTGCAAGGTGATTTTCGGGCCCTTTGGGACACATGTTCATTCCACTGAATGCAAAAATACGGGCGGCCATGGTAGGTCGGCTGGATTTATTTGGTTGCTATAAAGTGAGAGGCCGCACTTGGTCTACGGCTTCTCTGTTGCAGCACCTGCATCTCTAGAACTCAATTGAGTCCAGTCTATGTTACACATATATGTCACGCTCAGAAATTTAGTCAAATTTTTAGACTATTTTATATATTAAATCCATGTTCAGGAATCAGTCAGGGTACACAAAATGATAAATTAATATACTTACAGAAAAGTTACTTAGTTCTCATACCCAAAAGAAAGCGGCAGCAGCGGAAAAAGCGATCCTAGCGGGGCTCAGCTCCACTTCACAAGCAAACTCAACTGGGGTCTAAGCCTTGGTCTTCTAACTTCGTCTTCAACTCGGAAGCACTACACTTCTGAGAATAGGGGGAAATAGCAAGGCTGAGTACAACCACCGTACTCAACAAGCCACACCGAGAAATGCAGACGTGCAAGGAGAGACAAGAGTGTCTTGGGCTATTTTGCATAAATACGGTTGTAAAAACCTTTCTAGTTTAAAACCAAAAAATGGTTAATTAATCAAGTCAAGATTAATCTTTCACTGATCAACGTTACCTTCACGTTGAACAGGCCTAACCAATCCACTTGAACTAGTCCAGTTTTATTATGTCAAATTATTTAAAAGTGGGACTAATCATGATGAATTTGGTCGATCGCCTATAACCACGGGTGCGACTATTCGAATAGTTCTACTCTGATAAGAGGTGTACAACTGTACTCACAAGACACGATCCACCATATGTCACCGTGCCATGCCTAACACGTTACCACGTGAGTGATCGTGACAGGACTCTTCGCATAACTCCCCCTGACCAAGCGATACCACACTGAGGTTTCGCCCCTACCCAAAGTCCAGGGTAAGCAGCCCCCTGGTGCCTAGGTAAATCCGGCAGCCGCATAGACCTTACCCGGTCCATCCAAACTCCATCACACCCACCCTTGCCTAGGTACGTCAGCCAGGGAAAAGCCACACTGCAAGTCCAGCAGTTCCTCATTCTTGCTTATGGTAAGTACGGTAAGTCTTCTAGGTTTCTCATGAACCGGTCTAATAATTATCATGGATGCGATAAGCAAAACCATGCACCCACAGTTCACCATTAAGTCACATTTTAATTAACCTTTATTTCAAGGTAATATTGGTCCATGACCACCATTTCATATGACTATCAGCTAGTAGTATAGTTCTCCCATTAGGTGAGCTAGTATAATTAAGCATGGCTAAGCATAAGTAATTCTAGCAAGGTCATGTAAGTGACGCGAGCTAGTCAAATTTAATTTCTCAGGTTGACAATGAATAGATATCAATTAAATAGGCTCAAGAGAATCAGATAGGTAGTCCTATCATCCCATGTAATTAGCAAAACAATGTAGTTTTATTTATAAATGATGAAATATTTATAAATTGGGATCAATATGCGTCAAGGAGGAATGCGACTTGTCTTACTTGTTTAGTTGATCTTCTTTTCTTCGCGAGCGAAAACCTCTGAAACAACGAAGTCTACACTTCGACACACAAAATGAGAAAAAACCCTAATAAAAACCAAATAAACAGTACATGAAACGTAAACAACATGTAGAGCTCAGTTTTAGATGAATTTTACACTTTGAATGGCCCAATTTAGAGTTCTTATGAATTAGATATGGATTTTAGAAGTTTTAGATCATTTAATTAAATTCTAGAAATTAAAATGATTTATTGCGTAATTTTTATTTATTTTTACAAAGAAAAAGGTTGATGCGATGTCGGCGGCATGAGGCGACGTCGAAACCGAGGCGACGTCGCGACGGGGTTAACGTCGGCGGGCCAAGGGCGATGTCAACGAGAGATGCGGACGTCAACGGGCGAGGGCGACATCGGCCGCGACGAGTGCGGCGCATGGGCGGTCCACGGTGGACCGAGTCCACATGGGTCCGACCTACGATCCACCACGTGGACGGCCCGGATCTCCCGAAGGGGATCAGGCGGCCACGAGAGACGGACGCTCGGATCGGCCCGAGACCGATCCGACGGCCGAGCGAGAGGGGTGGCGGCGGCCGACGGCACGACGGCACGCATGCGCCCTGATGGTCACCGGCGGCGACCATAGGCGTGGCGGAGCACACTGGAGGACGGAAGAGGAGAGTGTGGGAGGAAGGGAGAGGGCCTTACCGTGCGCGGGAAGAGGACGGCACGGATGGCAGCGAGGTGGAAGCACCGATGCGCGGCGGCGCTGGGCGGCGTGGGCGACGGGAGAGGCGTGCACACACGTGTGCGCGGGCGCGAGGCGGCGGCATGCAGCGGAGGGATTCAGCGGCTCGGGAATGGCAGTTGGGTGCGGGAAAAAGAGAGGGAAGAGAGGACATACCCACTGATGGCCGGAGATGGGAAGAAGAAGGTGGATTTGTTGGGGGAAAGTGGCGGCCGGCGATCCTTGGGCAAGGGCAAAGCCGGCGGTGGCAGTGAATTTGTGCGGCGAGCGGTGCAAAAATACCCACCGGAGTGGAAAAGGCGGTGGCGGCTTTGGAATTGCGGTGGAGGCGACGCTACGGCAGTGTCTCGTGGCGGTCAAGGAGCAGCCGAGGTAGCCCTCGATGCGGCAAAGCTACGGACGCAACCGGTGCGGGATGCCGATGGCTAGAGCGGCCATGGAGTGTCGTCGAAGATGAGAAGGTGGCGACGAGCTTTGCTTTTGCGGCGAATGGGAAAGAGGAAATCTCAGTCAGGAGCGGGGGAAAATTTATAGAGGCACGAGAGGCGGTGGGGAGGTTGGGGTGCGGTGAATTTTGCGTCGGAGTGGGGCGGCTGGTGTGGGGAGTGGCGGCGATGGCGGCGTCGAGCTTCACGGGAAGTGGGGGAACGGCGCGGCCGAGGATGGCGGTCGGCGTGCTCACGTGTGGGCGGGCGTGGAGTGGGTGAGACAACGTGATAGATGCGCGGAGTGGCCAGGCTATGCGGCGGCGTGCGGTGCGAGAAGAATGGAGGAGAGGAATGATAAGTGGACCCTACCTATCATCCTCTCAGGAGGAAGGGGGAGTAAAACAGACTTTTACGCGAGGGCGAGGGGCAACTGGGCCGACAAGCTGGGCCGAGGAGAGAGGAAGGAGGGCGGCGTTGGCGATGGCCCAAGGGACGGATTGCGGACTTTACAAAGGAGTGGGCCAACGGCGGCCCAAGAGCGGGAAAGGAATTTAAATTTAGTTTTTAATTTATTTAATCAGAATAAATAAACAATCTTTATATTTTATAAATTCCAGGAAAAATCCTAAAAATAAATGGGCATTCAAAGTATTTAATAAAATATAAATAGCCCATTTACTGATTAAATAATTTATTTAAATAATTACTAAAATGCTTCTTGTCTTATTAAAATTATTTCGGAGCTCCAAATTTCACGGAAAATTTCGAGAGTAATTTAGGGCATGGAAAATATTATAAAAATATTTTCAGCCATGATTTTTAAAGAAAAATTTAATTTTCTTATTAAGTTTTCTTAATAATATTATTCTCTTTTTATTTAATTTTTAATTTTTAGAAAATGCATTAACAAACGATTTTTAATCCCGAACAAAAATCGGGGCATGATAATATATGATATATGCAAGCTTATAGATAGAGATGCATTGTTTCTTGGCAGAGAAAAGAGGACAGCTAATTCTGGTCTATCACTGTAACTATAAATCACACCGTGAAGGCCTATTAATTTGGTTGCTACCCTGAGTGGAAGTTACCTGACCTGAGACAAGAGGTCTTAGGTTTACAAAACTATATGGTTATCACGTGATTATTATGTGTAACAATCTTTTTAGTTTATTAAACTACGGAAAACCTTAGGATAATACCACGATAACCGTATTATGTCTTACCGTGAGGGTGACGATAACCCTACTAAAAACAGTTTAGTGAATCCTGAATCTAACTCGTATATTGTTTAGTCCTTAGCTTCTGCCTTTTTTGGTTAGAGAGCACAGTGTGTTTTAAAAGGGATGAATAGCCGTATACAACACGAGAAATTAATTATTAAAAGCTTAAAAAAATAAATTTATTTGATCTTTAATTAAAGTTAAAGTTTTCGTATAAAACATAACGTTTAACGAAAATCAAAAAACAGCCAAAGCGAAACGTAGTTTACAACCGCCCTAAGCCCCTAAATCTAGAGGATTATACTGAGCTCGGTTCGTGATCAGGTTTGGGCCCGAAAAACACTTATAACAGCATTATGAGTGTATGGACATGCAACTTATTACCACGAGTGCTAGGGTTACCGACTAACAATTGCACATGTTCAATAAGATTTGTTCCATGTCCAAATGCAAGAAACCGGATATTAGAGAATGAATCTTTGAATGGTTTATAAAGTCAAGTACTAACACAGCTCCTATGCAGAAATTGAATGGGATTATATCTGGCTTCAATTATTTTTTTCTAAAAAACGATGCACAAAATCGAGCTTCACTTATGTAAAAAGAAAGATAAATTTATGTAAAAAATGGCTTCACAGCACAAAGACCTTGTTTATTTGTTTATAACTTTGCACACGGTCCATTTCAAGCTCAAGCTCTCGCATTATGTCGAGTGGTGTACATAGCCCATTTTCTTTGAAACTATACAATGATACAACACGTTATGTTCCAAAACATTAAATCACATCTATATAACTAACATGGTGGGCCTATGCAGATTGCACGGCCAGTATTATTATATTTTTTCACATAATTACATATATATATTTTATTATTAAAATATATTAAAATAGCAACATAATTTTAAATTCCGTACTAATAGTCACGGCCAAACGGGCGGCCGCACGGCTGCAACGCACGGGCCCGTCTGGCACTGGCCCGTTCGACACGGTCCGTTTGGCCCGCTTGATGAAACGGGCCGTGCCGTGCCGGCCCACGTGCCTAGGCTCCGGCCCCAAGCACGGCACGTGGGGAGCCGGGTGGGCCCATGCGCACGGCGAACGCCGGTGGCCCACGGGCCCAGCGAGCCCACGGGCCCTTTTTTTCCAATTTTTTAATAAAAAATAAAAATAAAAAATAAAGTTTTAAAAAATAATGACTTAGTAATGTTAAAAATAAATCCACATTTACGAAAATATTGAAACAAACATAGAGCGTTGGTGACACGTGGCGCGCTTCCATTGGGCCGCCAAAGAGGTTCGCGGCTTTCCCCGGCACGCCACGTGTCGCGCCACTATTCGACCGCACGCGAAACGGCCGTGCTGCGTGCCGGCCGTGCCGTCTTCATTCGGACACGTCTTGCCGTGCCGTGCCGCCGCCATGGCTCGGCGGCGGCCCAAGCACGCCACGGCCCGGCGGGCGTGCGCACGCCCGCTCCCGTTTGCCGGGCGTGCGCTGCACGGCCCGTTTGCCGGTCGGGCCGTGCTGGGCCGTGCCAAGACTGCTTGTTGCTCGGGCGGCCGCAGGAGCACGGCCCATTTGGCCGTGTCTACGTACTAACTTGCCCAGACTAACAAATGAGTAATATTCGTATTATACTTAATAGTTATTAATTGTTTTTTGTTTTTATTTATTTATTTTTAAATTGTATTTCTATGTATGGACTCTAGACTACTCTTCTAATATTTTTTCTTTAATTTCAATGTTCCGTTACTTATAAATTTTATTTATACATAGACTCTAAACCTTCTTTCAATATTTTTATTTTAAAATCTGAAATTTTAGTTATTTTTGAATTGTATTTGTATATGGACTTTACACTCTTATTTCAATATTTATTTTTAAAAATTCTGAATTTTTGTTATTTCTAAATTATATTCCTATGTGGACTCGGACACTTCTTGCAATATTCTTTTTAATTTTAAATTTTAATTATTTCTAAATTATAATTCTATATGGACTCTAGACTCAATCTTCCTATTTTTTAATTTCTAATTTTAATTATTTATAAATTATATTTTTATATGAACTCTAAACTCTATTTTTATTTTTTAATTTCGACTTTATGTTAGTTCTAAATTCTCTTATATTGGCTCTATACTCCTCTTTCAATATTCCTTATTTTTTAATTCTAAATTTTTATTATTTCTAATTATATTTTTATATGAACTCTAAACTTATATTTCAATATTCCTTATTTTTGAATTTTTAATTTCTAGATTGTATTTCTTTTTTATTTTAAATTTTAGTTATTTCTAAATTGTTTTTCTATATAGACTCTAACCTCTACTTTTAATTTTATTTTTTAATTTCAAATTTTAATTAGCACTAAATGATATATCTTTATGAACTCTAATCTTCTCTCCCGATATTTTTTAAAAAAATTTCGAATTTCAGCTATTTTTAAATTGTATTTCTATTTGAATTTTTTCTTTTTCTCCTATTTCTAAATTGTATTTTTTTATATGAACTCTATTTTTTTCTGATTAATATGAGATTTCCTAGACCATACGAGCTTTTTCTATTACTTTAATAAGTTATTTAATAAGTTAATAAATAGATAGATGTTTTCGTGTGAAAAGAAAACCAGGACAGTGTAATGATACAGCAAATATGTACATGACATCTATGTAAGAACTGCTCCACGGCAGTGTCGTTCTTGAACTCAACAGGATTGGGAAAGAACGGCCATTTCTTTCAAGAAACAACTCAAGGAGAAGACAAGACCTCACCCAAATTAATACACATTTCAGGCTTCCACAGCCACAAACGAACAAAGAATGCGAATGGAGTAAATACAGAATTACAGATGACTCACAAACACTAACATTTCAGTATTCTCAGCTCCCAGAAGCATAGGTTACTTTGAAACAGTCAATATTGCACAATTTGACGGACGTCACCGACCTCATCATCCCTCCAAAGCTGTCACAGCAATGGGTTGCAAGAGTCAAATTTCATCTGGTAACAGGAATCCAGAAAGAACCGTGAAAACAAAATGAGAACTGTATAAGAATACACACCGATCGATGCTTCTCCGTGGTCTATCAGGTTGATCCACACTAGCCCTTGGCTTGTCAGGATGATCTATACTCTTTCTGCTTTTATCTCTCCTATCTATGCTTCCTCTTGGCTTTTCCCGCCTATCAACGCTATGCCTGTGATCAATGCTTGACCTTGATTTATCCTTTACATCCGTGCTTTTTCTTGAGCTCTGCATACTTTCTGATCCTATTTCATTAGGATCTGAAGGACCTGAGGATTCATCTTTTGTAGGTGGTAATTTCTCAATGGCCGTGACAAACTTTTTAGGTGCTTGATGTATTCTGGATAGAGTTCCAGATTACAGTGATTTCCACCTTTCACCCACAGAGGCTCATACTTTATTTTAGAGAGTTCCCACAGTGCCCTCCCATGAGAACAGTCAACAACTTCATCAGCTGTACCCTGCAGATGACATAATTTTAGTTCTTTTAGAAAATATTTCTGTACATTGTACACGTAGCTACTCAATAGTCATCTTCGTCAGAACATCATAATCAGAATATCAAAATAGAGCAGCCATCAGGCAACAATTACAAGTGTGAAGATGGATGAAAGATTATGAATGATCGGTAAATACTTTGTTGTTAACATACAAAGTTGAACAAGAAAAGGATTTAGTAAGGTCAGGAAAAAAAATCAAGTTGAGGTTCATATTGAAGTACTCCAGGAAAATGATGTAATGGTCAGATTTAAAGGCTTCGTGTTAAAAATGGTAGAGCAGAATACTCACATGGATTACTAAAACAGGAGATTTGACCAATGGAACTTTATCGATATTCTGCAAACAAATAAGTGTATATTAGATCTAGCAAAGTTAAGATTGACATAAACAAAGAAGTGTTATCACCTTATATATGTCAAACCAGTATGTATGCTTTACAGGATACATCACTCTTAAACCAGATAAAATAGGGCTGTGTAAAACAACAGCCCTCAAATGAGGCAAACGGGATGCCAAATCCAAAGTAGGACCGCTGCCAACTGATTGACCATATAGAATGATGTTTTCCTCTGTGGCTCCATAAGTTTCTACTAGACACCTATATGCAGCCTCTATATCAGCATAAGTGTTCTGCTCACTTGGCTGCAGCACCAAAGAGAAATAAATCCATCAGTTATGCAAACTTAGGAGTTAGGAGGGATGGAATTCACTAAAAAGAAAACGAAATGGGTTAAAAAAAAAGAAGGAAAAACACTTTCCTAAAAAGAATGATTTTATACCTTCCCTGATGATTGCCCATAACCGGAATAATCGTAACTGAAAAAAGATAAATATGAAGTTACTTTATGTTAAGATATCAGCAAGGCTTATTACATTGAAAGAATCATGACTAGAGAGATATCAAATGAAGCTTATATCATAATCACGATTCAGTGATTTAAGCAAGCTATGTGGATACTGAATGATCATCAAAATCAACAAACTGTAATTGCCATCATGTCAAAGTAATAGCATAATAGACCACAACTAGGTCCCTACCAGGATACCCAAAAAACTTGGAGATAAACTTTTCATATTACTAGCTAGAAAACAAAATGACCAATCTGAGTAGTTGAATGGGAATGCAGAACACAGCAATTGATTGACACGATAAGATCAGAAATTGGCTATAACGTATCTGTGTTAGATCCAGGTAACCACCCAATGACTATCCAACAAACAGCTCATCTGACAGCCTATCCATTGAACATAGTCATGGGATCAAATATGCCTAATTCCTTCACTAAAAACCTAGCACTCCATTAAAATGTAAGTATGGAAAGGAAGTTATAGACAATATTTCCAGTATTTATTTTTCACTACTACACCTAAACCAGAAATAAAAACCCAGACTTTAATCGAGAAGAGCCAATGGGCAACAGATTTAATCGAAGTAGGCCAACATGAAAGTTCATCAAAGAACCTCTCACAGAACATGTATTTTTATCGAAAAAAGGTAAATAGAAGAATTAAGAATCAAACTATGTTCTACCCTACCTCTAAATGGGTGTAAATGGTCTTAAAATGTCCTGATTTATGACCAACGTTAGCACACAACTTGCAATATGATAAGATCCATAATTTAAAGTTAATTTAGAAATTTTGGCAATCAACTTCTGTATAAAAAAACCGAATGATATACAGTATCAATTGTTTAACAGTTTAAGTCCAATAAAAATCATATACAAATAATTTCAGTTTCAATCACTGCACATCACCAAATACACCACAAGGAACATACATTAACAAACAATTATAAAAAAATTATCAGAAAATAAAACAACTCGTTATCTTACCAATCGTTTGAAATAAGTCAATGAGGTGTTCAGATTTTTATCAAATGTGGCAACTACATTGGGTTCCACTATATCTAAATACCTAATGTACCAGTTCCATAACACCCATTGGCATTTAACACCAGATCATAGGGTCCTAACAGCCTTGTAGTGATATGACGTAAACATCCCCGCCCATCGCTAGGACAGCACAGTAACCTCCAAACTTTCCAGTCAGCTCTAAAGCTTAGTACAAAAATTAATCATCAACTTCAATCAAATCTTCCAATTATTCACCACAATAGCCTCACTTTTCTTTAGCCACACAGCCGGATAACAACTGCCGTGTCAGACATTCCCACTGATACAACAACACATGAATCTTCCACCACACTTCGGGGCTGTTCACTTCATTGCCAAAATTAATCCTAACAAGTTTTGGCTTTGTCAAAAATTGACAACAATCTAAGCATTGTCTAAACTTGTCCCACTACCAAAGTTTGGTAACTTTAGAATCTTCCACTGACAAAAATGTGATAAATGTAAGAAAGTAAATACAACTTACACTTTTCAACCTTACCAAATAGACAATGCCAAAATTTGACACTATCAAAACTTGGTAAGATTCATTTTGGTATCAAAGAGAACAGCCCATTCATAACCCAATACACTTCAAGACAATTATGAATAGCAACAGTAACTATCACCACCTTCTGCGAATACAAAACCAATTGAACATTATGAATCTTGCATGATTCCATCAAATTCGCCAGGTACTCAAGTTAGTAAAAAGTAAAGAGCACCACATAATGCATTTTTGGCTCGGAACTAAAATAAGGCCAATGGCACTATACCTGCATATAACTGAAATGCAAACTGAGAACAGTGGAGACCCAAACATTTCTACTGATCCATGACAAGATCCTAAACATGCACGAACAGGCACAATCAAATGATCAATTCAAAGCAGGCGATGCCCCTGATGCCATCATGAACTTTCCTACAAACTATACTTGAAAGATCCAGACTTTCGCCTGAATTAAGCAACCTAGTAGCATCATAATGCGATGATAACGAACAAGGTCACGTTCCGATGCAAATATGCAATCCAAGCGGGAGTGACATGGCGTAGCGTACCCCATGAGGTTGACGTTGAGGTGGGAGCTGAGCTCGACGAAGAGCTCGTACATCTGGCCGAGGTCGGCGGCGTTGCCGTGGGAGTAGAGCAGCGTGAGGCGCGCCCTGGCTGCCGCACGTACATGGCCACCACCTCCGTGCCCCGCTCCGTCGGCAGCCGCCGCGCCTCCACGCCGGCCCGCCGCGGCACCCCGCTCAGCTCCACCACCGCCCCGTCCGCCGCCGCGGCGGCCGGCGACGGCGGCGGCTCGACGCCGTACGACGGCGGGGCCGGCGGGAAGAAGGCGAAGCGCGCCGCCACCGTGGACGCCACCGCCCCCATCCCCTCGCCGCCGGGCGGGCCGGGCAATGTAGGGAAGGGAGGAAGAGCGCGCTGCTGCTGCTGCTGCTCGCTAGGGATTGGGGGGCGGCGTCGCGCGTGGCGGGAGCGGCGCTCGAGATGCTGCGTTGTTGCGTTTGCCAGGGCGTGGAAAGCTCGGTTTTTTAATGGCGGCTTCTTCGCGGAAGCTGCGGCGATCGAAGAAGAAAAGGGAAACGGCGAGAACGGCAGCCGCGGTGGCATATACTACTAGTCATTAAAAGATGATGTGAATGTTGATTAAAAGAGGGATTAAGATTAATTTCGCTTTGAGTCATCTTTATTATTAATATTTCACTTTAAATCATTTTTAATCAATACTTTCAGTTTGAATCAAATAATTTTGACTTTGTTTCACTTAGACTAACTAACCAACTTTTTTCTTAAGCACAGAAACAATCTTGGATACGTCGACTTTTACTCATGCTATATATAAGATCATTTATTTAGCATATGATAAGTTAGATATACATAAATTAAATAATTAAGGATGGTTTAAAGTAACACAAATATAAAAAAATATCTAGCCCAAACTAAAAATACTGGTTACACGATGGTCCAAGAAGAACATTGATAACAAAAGATAACAAAAGATGACAAAAATAAAATTTGCTCAAGTAAATTAATTTACTGTAACTCTTCCTGATCATAAATGACATTCTCAAATAACTGTAGTTAATATGTTCCAACTTTGTGGTAATTATTAATCAAATTAGTCTTGGTGACCATGTCTGTGTTCAAAATATCATTTATTTATGACCAGAAACAGGAGGATTAGTGAAGGCATACAAAGCGTGTTATGAAAATTGTATATAATTCTCATGTGAATTAATTCGGACCGCTCCCTGAAACGTTCACAAAAATCCTTTAAAATTCATGTGTTGAGAGCAAAACCTCAGGCAATTTGTTTGCTATATAAATTTGGCCATTCTAGTTGGATGATTCTCAATTGTGCAATCAACATACACCTTTTGAACTTTGAAGGCAAAATGCCCATACATAAGACTTGGAAATTATTTCCAACACAAACAATAAAAAAATTGTTTGAACTTTGAAGGGGAGTTCTAAACAAGAGCAAGTTGGGGCGCCAATCTTGGCGACAGCCATGATAAAGATGCGGAAAGCCAGCATGTGAAGCAACTAAGCTTAGCTTAAGACTAATCTTAGGCTTAGGCTGCGGCCGGTGGGGGCGTTACGCTATTGCTTTCTGAAAAGGACACTGTCGCCTGTGGCTAACTGCAATCTACAGCTCAACATCTCTCACTGCCCGGTGGGCCCTACCCGTGCTAGGCCCCACCTGACAGATGGATCTGCTATTCACTAGGGTCCTCATTTGGACAGGTTAAAGCTAAACAAATTAGATTTTGTTCTTAACATCTCCGTGGCTGGACGTTTCGAACGTTGATATGTTTCACAAGTTTTTTAAAAAATTAAATGAATTCATTTTTAGGTTTATAATAGTTTAACTTAATTAATAATGAACTAATAATCTATCTCGTTTTGTGTACATGTATATAGATGACAATGGAGAATTTCTTGTCGAGAAATGCCTCCTCCATCCTCGTCCCCGTAAAGAGGAAAATTCCTCGTCCTCGCCAATGCTCGCGGAGGAGGTTTTTTTATCATCCTCATCTTCGATGAGGATTTTGTATCGGGAACTCGTCCTCACGAAAAAAACTTATTACTGGTCATCATCAATAGACATCAATAGACAGTAGTAATAACACAAATAAATAAAAAGAGGATTCATAATCATACTATCAAATTTAAACATAATATTAAAATATTCATTAACACTTGTCTAACAATTTGCAAATAAAAAATGAAATGACGTGGGGTGAGCGTCTAAGCTAGGCCATCAATTTCTTATTCACAACATGTGAGATTGAGGAAGAGTCGGGTACGCAAGGACGGAGAATGGTCGTCCACACCCGATCCTGTCATACCCGACGGGATCAAAATTTTCACATTTCAATTCTTGTGGGGATAAATTTTTATTCATCTCCATTCTTCAATAGGTGAATTTCTCGTGGGGAATCGGGGATTGGGTCCCTGTTGCCATTCTGATACACGTCTGAACTCTCAGAACATGGTGTCATTTTCAGCTAGATGTATATAGAATCCAGTTAAGAAACAGTCAGGTTTTAAGGAGACTTGTTTACGCTTTAACTGGCAATGAGATCCGGTAACGAGGTTCGCATGTGACGTACGCATCTCATCCCCTGAAAGCGTCCATCTGGAAGATGATGCAGTAATTAATCTTTGGTTTAATCATAAACAAATGTGTGATGTAAAGCATAAGCCACGGAGCTGCATGTTACTGCCACTCTGCCACGCGTCCCTCGTTGGAGATTCAGGACCATTTGTAATGGCAGACAATTCACGTCTCAACAACTAGCTCATCAGCCAAAGCATCGTCTGGTAGATGAAAAAAATTACAGGTATATTAGGCTGTGTTGGGTTGGGAATCACGTACAATGACCAATTAACGCATAATTAATTGATTAATTAATTATATTAGCTTAAAATTTTTTAAAAATAAATTAATATATTTTTTTAAAAAATTTAAAAATATATATTATTTAGTAGTTTAAAAAATGTGTGTGTGAAAAATAAGAAAGATGAGGTTGGAAAGTTTAAGAAATGCGTGCGTGAAAAATAAGGAAGACGAGGTTGGAAACTTGAAAGGAAAACACAGCCTCGAAGACAGCGTAATCTTCAGTGGCAAAGCCTTGATTAGAGCAGTGAAACCTGGCCTGACGTGTGAAGCTGAGGACACCGGTAAAGCTTGTGAATTTTCTTACTAGTACCGAGGAAATCCAGTGGAAGATTTCGGCTCAGCTTAAAACAGATAATTGAACGAATTATTAATACAAATTATCTATTTAATTATAAAAATAAATTATATATTTAGATAGATCAACTTAACAAATAACTTAAAGGTCCGAGCAATACAGTATTACTAATACTCAACTTCTGTTCCTCGGAATCAGACTTCAAATTCACATGTCAGTGACAGTACCAACGAGGAGTGATTGTACTTGAAAATGTACACGGTTTAATTCCAGTTGAACCATTTATGTGAATTTATAGAAGTACAATGATGGATCTTGTGAACACATGAGTGCATAATTAGGATCAGTTTACATCTGATACTAGACAGAAATTCCCTGTCAGTCAAGGTGATAGTCAGATACAAGTTGGAGATGTCACTTGTTTCTCCAAAGTGCATGGAAACTGCTTCTTACCAGTGACCCACTTTCTCAAGAAACAATAATTGTTTATTAATGAAATGAAAGGATACACACGTTAAATTCTTGTCCTGGTAAAATAAGATCAAATAATTGGTCCTTGTCCTATTGAATGCAGATGCCAACAAACTCAAAGTTTGTCAGTCTGTTGAATAATTTGCATGCCCAGTTAAGCAGAATTTGCCTATTTCCACGTTCAGTGCACTGAATCTATGGAGTATACTAGTCAGGTCTTTAGGGCCCCTTTGATTGTAGAAAAATATAAAAAATTTGGAGGATTTTAATTCTATAGGAATTTTTTCTATAAATGTCTTTAAAACAAACGATTAAACCTTATCATATCCTTAAAAATTAATTTTATATGAAATTGACAATCCTATAGATATTTTGGAGAAAACTTGGTAAGAGCTCCAACCTCTTGAAAAAAATTTTAGTCTTTCTCTAATCTGATTTATGCGTTTTTTATGGTCTAATCAAACGATCTAAAAAAAGTTGTGTGTTTGGAAATTTCTACTTTACACTTACATTCCTATCAGAATCTTGTATTTTCATATTCCTCCATTTTCCATTTCTGTTATTCAAAGAGGCTCTTAGTTTCACGTTTGTTCACTGTTCAGTACATAAATCCTTTTTTTATCAAGGTGGCCTTTGGAATGCATGAACTTTGGAGGATTTTTGTAGGAATTAAGAGCCCATTTAAATCGCATGAATGAAAAACCGTACGATTCTAACAGAGATAGAAATGCAAAACAGAGAATTGCAAAACACAGAAAACACAGAAATAACCGTTTGATTGGATTATAAGAAAAACATAAAAATTAGATGAGAGGGATAGACTCAAAGAAAATTTTTCAAGAGGTTAAGGCTCTTGCTAAATTTTTCTAAAATCTCTATAGTCCATTCCATAAGAATTTCAAAGAATATAATAGGATTCAATCCTTTATTTTAAAAGGTTTCATAGAAAATATTCCTACAAGATTGAAATCATTCAAAAATCTTATGTTTTTCTTACAAATCAAATGGACCCTAAACTATTTCCTGTGAAAATCCTGTAAATTCTTGCGTTCGAAATAAGCCCTATGTGTCTGTTTTACCCGTTTGTCAATAATCTATATTCAGATGTTAGGTTGTGGTTTTTGGCTGAATTAACTTACTAAATGCCTTATAAAGTCACATTCTAATTGCTCAAACTCCCTAATGTTTTTCTTTTACTTTGTGACAAGACGGACAAGTGGGAGCATAATTGTTTCGACAAGTGACGTAATGAAAACCAGATAATTGTTTTCCCCAACTGGGTGCTGTAAATTGATGTAGACAAGAAACCTTAAACAATTTTCATCTACTCCAGCTTGCAAATCAGAGTAAATTATTGTTCAAGGAAATATCATTTGGGGCCCTCTATAAATTGATATCTGAATGATTCCTGACCAATATCTAAACTTGTGGCTCTAAACCCTCCATCTGAAATTTGTTTACCATAATCATACCTAAGTTAATTGTCGTCATGCCAAGAATTTCCTCTGATTCAAACTCATCACTCATATATTAAGTGTCTATATAAGAATGCAAATTTGCTAGTGCCAGAAGCAATTCGTCAGTGACAACTGAAAAGATAAGCCTATCACAACTAGGGATTCTAGGATTCTGTCATTGTGCCCATTGGCTGGATGTGATACCAAGTATCCTAACATAAGAATATTAGGGAAAAAACGTCAGACAAACAGCAATGTTTCTTTCAAGGGTCCCTGACATTAGCAATCTGTTAGCAGCTGACTGGGCTGCATAATTTGCTCTGTTGATTGATTGGAGCCTTGACCTTTCATGATGCAAAGAGATTCAGCTGATCTTGGTACCTCTTGATCACCAGAAGAAAGCAAAATTAAGTGGTGTGATGTATCTTACTTTCCGAACTCCCTGTGCAATTCTAAGATTAGTACTCCGTCCGTTTTAAAATATAATGTTTATTTTGTTTCTGAGAACAAAGATATAAACAATACTTACTCTATTAATATATCATCTACGTGAAAAAAATATAATCATATAAAATACTTTCGAATACGAATATGATGATATCAATTTTCACTCTGATGCAGTGTGATGAAATTTACTAGTCCCCGTCTCAAAAGATAAACATTTTAAAAATAATGCTAAGTCAAATATTTTTAACTTTGACTATTAGTAGCAAAAAAATAAAAAGATTGATCATGTGAGAATAATGTTACTAGATTTATCACTAAACAAACTATCATAATATGCTACATTATTTATTTAAAATAACTTATTTTTATAAATATTACTATCTTCGTTCCAAAATATAGAGAGTTTTAGGTTTGGATATGTGTATTAAGAAAGTATGTAGATTTAAATGAAAGAATGTTATGATTGGTTGAGAAAAAAAGTTGATGAAGAATTTGAATGGTGAGAGGTTTTGATTGGTTGAAAAGGGATGTAGGTGAAGAAGTTGTTATAGTTTGAAACAAAATTTAAATACTAGAAGTTGTTATATTTTAGGACGGATGAAGTATTAATTAAAGTAGTTCAAAAATCCTCAAAGGTAGTATGCAACATATGCTGTAGAAAAGATGTACAACGTGGTGTTACTGTTTTCAATATCATATTTGGCATCTCAACGCTACTTTTCAACATCATTACGAATCAGAGCTTTTTAATTCAAATATGCATAAACTTGACACAAGTGATAGATGGCAACAACACCATTCCAATTGTAATTCGACACCGACTTCGGGTTCACATAGACATTTTTAACTCATCTGAAATATTTTCATAACTGTACATTATTGTAAAGCAGGCTTTCTGAAGCCATATATTGCTTGTGGAAACAAGCACGCTTACAATACATATATCGCGAGCAGCTCAATTCGAAGTTGAGCCGGTTTACGCACAGAAACCAAACAGATTCAACCATCCAATTCTTTTAAGTGACTGGAACCTCAACTGCTGATCAAGAAATCGTCTTCTTTCGCTGGATTCCAGGAAATCATTTTCCTTCACAGCATCTGAGTCTTGTAACATGAAGCCAGGCTTCCTGCATCATTGATATTTGACGCCATTCCTTTGGAGTCTGACATTCAGGCCTCCTCTTTCTTACGGAAGATATTCATCGCATCGCTGTATAGAGCAACGGAATTGGAGAGGACAGCAAGCACTATCATGGTTACAGCCAAGATCCTGTCACGCTTGGATGCGATTCCATAAGGATCCCTAGAGAAATAAACAAAGGCGAAATGTTATGTGTCGATATGAAAATGCATGGACATGAAGGGAATATATAACACATCGAGACACAATTTAGTTACCTAAGTATAACCATGGCAGGAAAGATGAAACCAATCAGGACAGCAGCAGTTGCACCAGTAAACTGGAATGCATCCCAAATGCTCGGTATGAAGATGGCAGCAAGATAAATTACTGTGAGGAGTGAGATAGTGATGATGGCAAATCTCTTGTTGTCACGAGAAATGTGCCTTGATGTGGGGAAGAGCAGTCCGTCCAAGTTGAGCCTAAGGGCAAAGAAGACTATGGGAAAGACAAGCATGACGTGGGCAGCATAGCTCACTCTCACTATATCATCAAAGACAGAGCTAAATGGAATGCCAAGATTTGCATCAAAGTTAGCAAGAACATCATCTAGGGTACCCTCGCCGAAGAGGAGATATGCAAAGAAACTTGTAGCAATGTAAACACTGGAGCAGAGGAACAGGGATGTCCGCACAATAGGTTTAATTTGTGTTCTGTCTTCAAGCTCATTGTCAATGCTGTGAACTGTGAATCATGAGAATGTGCATTTAGACATCAGATTATGGAATACTTCAAATAAAGTCTGAGCATTGAGAGCACATACCATTGTAATGGCAGATGTAGGCAGTGACAAGAACAGGGACAGCCGTGAAGAGCTTCCATATGGAACTAAGATCATCTAGTTCTGGGAAAAGTTTGGGCATTGCCACAGTTCCATTGAAGAGTTTGATGACAGCAATTCCAGCAGTAATAACGACAAAAACCACAGCAAGAGCAACTGATAGGGCAGAGGTGTATCTCAATGAATCTACAAGGCATGACAATGACAAGATCGATAAGTAACATCATGCTGCCAATAATATCAAATACAATGAATGGTACTTTTCTTTACCAATATAAGAGCATTAAGACGTACCCAAACGCTTAAAGCTCACCAATGGAGCAAACACGAAAAGAGTCGTCGCAAGAAGAACAATAGCCCGTGAATTCCAGAAATGAGCTCCAAACCAGCCCTCAAGTATACCACGATGGTGAACGCCAGTTGATGATGTTCCAGATAATACATCACCTATTTTACAAGTATAAGAACCAATATCAATTTCAGTTCAGGACAAGTAAAGTTGTCTGTCACAAAGGCATGTGTCGATTAGGAGGAACTATTCTATGACTCCAACCACCGCTCAGAAGGATAGGTAAATTGTTTCGTTGCACAGAAGCAAAGATTCCAGTTGGTAGTAAAAACTGATTAAAGTATCTGACAGGGAAGCCAAATTGTATGTCTTTGCTTCAAAGCGAAGTGTTAAGAAACCCAAGCCTAACAGCTAGCTCTAAACTCTAAATAAAAATCACCAAAAATAATTGGTTTTTTCACTACAAATTTTTGGCAGAGTTAACTGTACTAAGAATAAAATAACTAAGCAAATTTTGGTTGCACATCTAAAAAAGTCAAATGTTCAAATGTAACAGCAGAGCATAGAAGGGATACCAATGATAATCATGTAAACAATCATCACACCAATGTTGTTTATGACAACGGAGGCCTGCAGTGCAATTCTTCCCCACTGTCCGTAAGCCTCACCCATTAGCCATCCATAAGACGTAATCTTGCCCTGGTGGCTGCACCTGACAAGCATGTCAATGGATGCCTCTGTGAGCAATGCCACAACGATGATCATCAGAATCCCAGGGATGATGCCTAACATCTTGATACTGGCTGGCAAGGCCATAATTCCAGCACCAACAATAGTGGTCGACAAATTGAAAACCGCCCCAGAGAATGAAGCTCCATTGAACTCATGAAACCCCTCCTCCTCCACCTTGACCGGCAGAAGTGGTGTGGTCTCATCTCGTGTTTCCTTTTGTACAATCTGCTGCGTTTCGCTGCTGATCCCCATTACGTCTTTCACTCTCCTGGATAACAAGGATTCAGTCAGATTTTTATCTGAAAAACCGAGTATGCTTTGTGTTGAACCCTTATTATCATTCATCTAACTTTCTTTGAATCAGACACTTTTAACTTGGTTTCCATTTCTTATGTTGTTCAGCTTCAATATTCCCCAAAATAAATGTATCACATTTTGAATTAATGCAAGTATGGACTTATGGAGAGAAGAAGACAGTTCTGAACTTCTGATAATAGGTACTCCCATGAAGGGAGAAGTTCATTCTCTCTTTTACCAAAAGTCTAAAGGATATGACTTTAGAAACACTATTCTCTAAGTCACAACATAAAGTAAATCAAATTTTCCCCAGAATATGAGACCAAACGCACAAAGAAACAAGCTACAATGATATGGTAGGCCAACTAAAGCTCAGCTCAAAATCCAACCTTTCCACCACAATTCACAAGCGCGGGTATAACCTATGATACGGTTGTATAAACGATCTACTTCAAGTCCATCCTATTCAGCATATATATCCAAAATTTATCCCCAAAATCACTGCGCCCCACGAATCAGCTACTCAGAACCAGTTTTCTCCTAGAATTGATCAGGAATCCCACTACCGACACAAAGCCCCAAGAAAAGAAACGATCTTCCAATCCAAGCAAGAATCCTCGCCAAGAACTCAAAACTGAATGGGAAGGAAAAGGAAACAAGAGAAAAGAGCGTACCTGGTACCTTTGGAGGCTCAGTCCCCCCGGATCTGAAAGAAGAGGTAGAACCAGACAGATTGCCCAAGAACCTGTGGAGGGCGCCTCGCCGGAGCCCCGGCTGCGGCCCCGCTCCTTTATAGCCGGGAAGACGAAGAGCTGCCTCCAGGGCAATCAATCACTGGATCCAAATAATCCAAACCTCTCGCTTTCACAAGCTACAGCACTTCTCCTTGCCCCCACTCCACACTGTGATTTCCGTCGACATCAACGGGGTAAAAAAAACGATTTGCGAATCGAGAACGCGCGATCCCGTCCCTGTCTTTGCTGTCGTCGGAATCTTGTGGGGCAGCGAGGTGGTATCCGATGATTGATCGGGTCTTGCCCTGGTCCTGTTGCTACTTCCTTGCCGTCTTGATGTTCCTCTCTCTTGGTTGCTCTACCTGCGGCCTCGCTTGCTCCTGCGATGCGATGGCGGCGACTAACCGCGGCTCCGCCCGGGCGGCCCGCGGCGGCCGCCGTGACTACTTTGTGGAAGGGGACGGATGGTGAGAGCTGTAAAAATGACACTAATTTAATCGCAAAACTATAGCTCCAACATAATAGTTATTATGATAAAACAAGATGAGCTAATATCCATGATTAATTAAATATTGATTATTTTAAATTTGAATAATGAAATAATATAAATTTTTAAAATAAATTGTATATAAAAATTTTGTACCAAATTTAACTATTTGAAAAATGCACGCGCGAAAGAGGTCTTTTTTCTATCTTTCTGCTATGAACTAACACCGCCTTAAACTCTATCAAATTTATAATAACTTTAATATTTTTATCCCAAAATATAATGTATATGAACAAAAATATATCCACATATATAGGTAAAACTTACTATATTATAAGATAGATATAGTGCAAAGTATGTAGTTTATATTTGGATTGAATTTAAATACGTAGTTTTATGATAATTTTGATGTTTTGATGTTAAGTAGCATACAACATTAAATATATTTAGTTTTACGATAGTTTAATTAAAATACATGTTTTGTGAAATTTATTTTCTTTATATATATATATAATTAATGCATGATGTCCATTTGTTAAGACGTGTGTTTAAGACGTACTTTAAAAATACAATTACGTTCCGTCTTAAGCATAACCACCAATTTGGTGGTACTTTTTTCAAACTTTACTTGTTTGACCTGATATGATTTTCAAAAACAAAGGTAAAGTCTAACCATATATTCCGTGAAGACATCGTAACGTTACTACCTGACGACGTTTATGCCCTTACAGTTTTTCAAAGATTATGTTTGTTCGACCTATTTTTATGCTTATTTAAAATTTTTAGATATGTGATGAATCTGACAAAATTTATATATTAGTTTGAACAAATAAAATAATTTTGTATTCATAATAAAAACAAAAGGAAAAGGAAAACGAGGGGGCATCCTCGTGGGCGTCGATGGTCGGCCGCCGCTTGGCTACCATCGGCGTCGTAGTGGCTGGATTCGGTGGCCACGTTGCTCGCCATCCCTCTCTACCATCCCGCCGCTCTCCATCCCCTTCCACCGCCCTACTGCTTACCATCCCCTCCATAGCTCGTCGCTCACTGTCGGATCTAGTGGCTCAGAAATGGTTAGGATCGATCTATTTATTCGTTAAATATATTAAAAAAATATTTCAATTGACCTTGATCTTTTGGATCACTTTAACAATATAAATGAATTATTAAACCATTAGCCTAGGTATAAAGGGTTCAATTCAAAATGGATTTTTCACATTTATAAATATTTCAAAATTGGTACAAAGTTACTTCTATATATAATAAAATATTTCTAAAAAAATTCAATTGAATTTAACAAGTTTTCATTGTAGAAACATGAGTTTTAAAATTTTGGGTCCAAGTTTTACATGCATGTAACTAAGGATTCTCCGATATGTCTAAATGGCTCAAAATTTATATAAAGTTGTTTTTCTGTATAATAAATAATTCTTTTTTAACTCAATTTGACAAGTTTTTATAATATGAACATGGGTTTAAAAATTTTGGATCTGAGTTTTACACACATATAATAAAAAAATCTTAGTCTATAAATAGTGCATTATGAGTTCCACATGTATAAATGGCTTAAAATTAACATAAAGTTGCTTCTCTGTGTAATAAATTATTCTTACAAATTTGATCGGATTTGACAAGTTGTTATAGTGTGAACGTGAGTTTAAAAATTTTGGGTCCGAGTTTTACACATATATAATAGGAATTTCTTGGTCTACTAGTAATATAGATGATCCATTTGGATATTGTCTATTGATATAATAGACTCATGATGAACAGATCCTATTAAACCATGGATCAACGAACTCATTAAAAATGATTTAGGTTCGACTCATACCCTAACCATTCCATTTTGACTAATGGCGCATGGTTTAAGCCGTAGTCGAACAGCAAGGAGCTCGACCAAGCTTCCTCCGCGCATGCACCTGGCCGAGCTCCCTCTCCACCCGTGCCCGGTCAAGCTCCTCCCACACCCATAGTGGGCCGAGCTCCTCGTGTCCAAACATCAGTCAAGCTCCCTTCACCTTCGTGATGACGCGTCGGGCCGAGCTCTGTCTCCGGCTCCTCAGCTCCAGGTACTCCCTTTTTGTTGTTGTCGCCTTTGTAGCCTCTACAACACGGGCGTGCGGGCCTTGGGCGTGCATGCCGAGTGGCACAACGGCGAGCTCCATGACAACCACCTCGGTGGAGACCACCTTGGTCTCCTCCATGATGGCCATGGCATTGTCACACAGCGACGAGGTGGGAGAGAGCTGGAGAGGGAGGAGCTGAAAATGAGGATAAGGCAAGTGAGTTTATTTTCTTCCGAGGCATTTTGGTCTTTTTTCTGCTCAATACATGTTTGAAACGAAATGTGAACGTTGTGGTTAAAATAGAGCCAAACAGTAGCTTCAGTTTTAAAAAAGGGTTAAACAAGCAAAGTTAAAAAAAACAAATTGGTAGTTAGTCTTTAAGATCAAATGCACAATTATCCCTATAAAAAGTCCAATACTATAAATAAATCTAGACAAATATGATTAATTTTTTGGATTATTTTTTTTGAGACCGAAGGAGTATACTCTTTTCAGAATAATGTGTATTCTTTGTAAAGAAATAGGAAATAAGTTAAGCGAACTCAAGGAATAAAAGTTGGTTGTTTTTGGAGCCACAACTTATCTTAGCTTGTCATACCTTAAGGCAAGTAAGTTTAACCAAGTTAGCCACTTGTTTGATTCGTAGCACACAAGTGGTACGGTTCTTTCTTGACCACGTAGATCCCATGTGCCATTGTCTTAAGTAAAAGGTGGCTCCAATTTTAAAATGCAAGTTAAGCCAAAAATCAAGACAAGCTTAACAAAGTGAGGTACGCAAACACAACCAAACACCCCTAAGTGGGATGGTTACAAAATGCCACACATCTCATTACCTGGAAAAAAAAGCTCGAAACTCTTGATTCGGTTTGGCTCGCTCGAATCGACTCCAATTCGTAGTTTTAATGAGTCAAAGCCCAACTTAACACTTTGCTCGTGAGTTTAACGAATCATCTCGCGAAATGACTCGTTAAGCTCATTAGTACAAAGATAATATTATTATGTAATTAGTGACTCTTAACTAGTGATTAGTTTTTTAAGTTACATCTGAACTATTTGTAAGTATTTAGTGAATTATCCATTATTTGATGTCTATTATTAAGTTTACATATGATAAAATAATAAATAAAAATTATAAAAGATGATAGAAATGTGTTAATGAGGTTAACGAGTCAGCACATAAGTCAAGGCGAGCTAGGTTTTTAACTCGTTAACCTTAATGAGCCAAGCCAAGCTGGCTTATAGAATAACGAGCTAAAACGAACCGAGCCAATGGTAGGATAACAAGCTCAAACGAACCGAGCCGGCTCGTTATCCATTACTACCCATGGTCATACTACTGGATCGATAACAAGCTCAAACCAACCGAGCTGACTCGTTATCCATTGCTACCCACTGTCATACTACTGTTTTGGATGCATATGACGTTAACAAAGTGGGCAATCAACCTTTAAAAAAGATAAAGTTTTATAAACCATTTCTCTTTAGAATTGAAGTCAACAATGACATTATATTGGAACTATTGAAATACCGAAAATAGATACGTTAGAATCCTACAATGCTGAAACCGACGAAAAGGGGGAAATTAAAAAAACGCCATAATACAACAAATATGTGTTGACATATTCAAAACAATAAAGTCATCCCCACCGTTTTTCTCAACTTGTTCTACCGTTTCCAACAATTACAGATTCCAGTCAATTTCAGTTGATAGTGATACAAATCAGAATCGCCCCAACAAATTACAGCGTCTGGGCCAGTTGGGAATTCCCACCAACAGACTACGTAACCCGCAGACGAAGGCGTATTTCCAGGCCACCTCGAAAGCGGAAATACGTCAGCGCGGGAGGCGTGCGTGCGTGACGGGCCGAACGGGTGGCGTGAAGACCAAGTGGGCGCAAGCCGGAAGTCCACTGAGGCGGGCCCAACCAAACCAACTCGAGACGGGGACGCCACGCCTCACACGCCCCCAACCCCGACCCCGTCGCGAGTCGCGACCCGCACCCCACCCCGACCCATGGAGGAGATCGCCGACGAGCTCTTCCTCGACGCCGCCGACGAGGGGGCGGCCACCACCGCCACGGACCCGGAGGGTCCTCCTCCACCTACCTCGCCTTCTCCGAGTCCTTCGAGGAGGTGGTGGAGGAGGAGGAGGAGGAGCGCCACCACCGCCACTCGCACCGCCGCCTCCTCGGCGACGACGCGGTGGGGTTCGACCACGACGAAACCCTAGCCACCCCCGCGCCCGTACCCGGTTCCCCGTTCTCCTTCGACTCCGACCCTGACCCGGACCCCGACATCGACCTCGAGCTCCGCCTCTCCTCCCGCTCCCCGCCCTTCTGGGACTGCCTCGAGGACGACCTCGCCGAGGAGGTGGGGGCCTTCGAGTGGGAGGAGATCGCCGACGCCGCTGCACCTGCCCCTGGAGCCGTCGCTGGAGGTGGAGGAGGGATGGGGGCCTTGTGGGGACGGCGACGTGTTCGGGTTCCTCGACGAGAGGGAGATCCTCGGCGCGATGGAGGAGCTCGACAGCGGGGACGACTCGGGCTTCTCCGACGAGCCGTTCGACTTCGGCGACGAGGGGGACGACCTAGGGGACATCTTCCGGAGCGTTGGGTGGGAGGTGCTCCCCGTGCCGCTGGACGAGGACGACTTCGAGGTACTGCCGGGGCACGTGGCGGACGCGGCGGCTGGTGGCGCTCCCCGCGCGCGCGCGGCGGTGGAGCGGCTCCAGGTGGTGGCGGTCGGCGGCGGGGAGGAGGCGGCGCGGGGGTGCGCCGTGTGCAAGGACGGGATCGCGCAGGGGAGCTCGCCACGCGGCTGCCGTGCGCGCACTTCTACCACGGGCGTGCATTGAGCCATGGCTCGCCATCCGGAACTCGTGTCCGGTGTGCCGGTACGAGCTGCCCACCGATGACCCTGAGTACGAGAAGCGGCGGGTGAAGCGGCGTTCTGCTGGTGGCTCCACGGCGCAATTGGGTACTCCTATGCAAATTTGAGCTAGGATCGCATGGTGATATGTGTTGGTTGCAGTTCTGCCGAAGTGAGAAACTTCACTCTCTAACTACTCATTGGGATGCTTCGAGAGTGTCATACCTCTTTCATGTCAAAACTTTTTAGTGCGTAGCTGTTATGATTGGTAATTGAACGGTAAGAACAATTGCTAGAACTTAGAACTTCTGTAAATACGTTGTGCTGCTCCAATAATACAGAAAATTGTTTCAATGTTTCCCACAGAATTGTTAGGCTTTTTTTTTCTTTTCACTTACTGCATACGGCCATCATAATTTGATAAACCAAACTGGACAGTAGTCTTCCTTCTGTACTAGAATACTCAACCAAGTGTTGCTTATTTGCGCTAATTAAAAAAAAGCAATTCAGAAGTGATTTTAGGTTCTAAAGTTTTCTCTTCTGTAGGCTTTGGCTGCTATAGTGCTATTTATGATCAATACAGTACCATTTATAAGCAGTTATTTACTTGTTACTATGAATACTGTGGTTTTGAGATTATCACACAACAGTGTAGCATTTTAGGTTCCTCAAAGCATGCCATTGCAAGTAAGCAGTAGCTAAGAGATGATTGTGTTGTAAATCAGCATGGTCCTCCGAAAATGGTAATCTTCTTTTTTTTTGTCTTATATATGGTCAGTACTACCCAGTACTCACAAATAAGCCATATGGTCCATAAACATGTGGAAAGCAAAGCACAGCTCAGATCCATCTGCAGGGAACATGCTGGCAAAACATGTGTTTATTAGTTAGCATGCAGGATGAAGAATACTATAGTTTGCTTATAGGAAACATGGAAAAATGGCATAAATGCCATGGTTTCCTTTTATACTCGCTTTTAATGTTCATTCAGTAAAAGATTATTCCATATTTTATTTGCTTATATGTTAGTTACCCCTTCAGTAGACTGCATAGTATGGCTTACAAACATCCATAACCATTTATTTGCTGATACTTCTACGTATTCACACAGGGCAGATCTAGGAAAACAAGCCGCTGGAGTCACTCTTTACTGTTGCCACTTAGGGTGCATTTGGTTTGAGGGCGAGGTTGGATGGGATGGGATGATCCATGGTTCTGTTGATGGTGTGATCCCTGTGAGTGTTTAGTTGGGTGGATGGGAAAACACATAAAATTGTTTACTTACTCCATGCTTGTTTTATTTGCATTGTTTCAATGTTTTGCACAGAATTGTTAGCCTTTTCTTCTTTTCACTTACTGCATGAGTAACGGCTATCATAATTTGAGAAACTACACTGAATGCTTGTCTTCTTCTGTATTAGAATACTCAACCCAGTGGTGCTTATTCATGTTAATTAAAAAACAATTCGGAAGTGATTAGTAGGTTGCTATTTATGGTCAATACCATTTATAAGTAGTTATTTACTTGTGACTATAAATACTGTTGTTTTGAGATTACCATACAACAGTATAGCATTTTATTTTTCTTTAGAAATTCAGTCTCCCTCAAATAAAGCTTATAGTCTTAAGCCAACTTTTAGGTTCCAAGGAAGACAATTGAAGCATTCCATAAGCTAATAAGGAGTAGCTAATAGATGACTGCTTGGTCCAACAAAAATGGAAAACCTTTTTTTTTGTCTTATATATGGTCAGTACTATCAAGTACTCAAAAGTAAGCCCTATGGTCCACAACATGTTGGGAGGCAAAATACAGCTAGATCCATCTGTGGGGAACATGCTGGCTAAACATGTGTTTATTAGCATGCGGGATGAAGTTTACTGTAACTTGCTTATTGAAAACTTGGAACATTGACATAGATGCCATAGTTTCCATTTATAGTCATGTTAATGTTCATTAAGTAAAATAGTCTCCCATATGTTATTTCCTAATGTTACCCCTTCGGTAGAATGCATAGTATGACTTAGAAACTTCATAACCATTTATTTGCCCATACTTCTATGTATTCAACGGATCTAGGAGAACAAGCCACTGGAGTCACCATTTACTAACACTTCACTCATACATATAAAGCTGTGGACATGGATTTGGGCAGTAGGTAGCTGGAGTCACAGGGACCCCCTTGGAACTGTGGAATGTGGATCTAACCTGCATATAGTTTACACTTGAGCTAGTGTATCATGGTGCGGTCTGTGGGTATATAATTAACGAAAACATTTTTGTCAGCCACTGAGAACTTATCTGCAAAATTTGGTTATGGATGATATTGAGTGCTTTTAGTATTCATTTTTTAACCAACTGGATGATTGTTTCTAAAGTTCTGTACTTGCTCATAACCTTTCCCTTGGCCTTGTTTCGAAATCCTGCTTGAGCTAGATCTGAAAGTGTATCCTATTATGCTGGTGATATTGCACACATCCCTGTGATTTGCGCAAGATGAGTGAAGTTTCTCGTACATGCTCATTTTGCATCACTGTTTCAGATATATACTCATTTTTCTGCATAACTTGAGCAGATTTGCATATACTACCGTCTCAAAATATTGCAACCTAGGATGAGATTGACCCATCTTAGGATAACAAATCTGGACAGAACCTCTGTCCATATTATTTGTCCTAGGATGGGCTAACCTCTGTTCAGATCGTTGTCCTAGGACCCATCCTAGGTTGTAACATTTGGGAGGGAGGAAGTAGATGTATTGCAACTTTGTCCTGCTATTTTTTCAGTGTATGTCAAGATGTCAATCGTTTACCCTATTTTATGGTCAGGGTACAGAAAGCACCACGATTACACTGAATTTTCGAGTCTGATTGCCATATAATTTCTTTCACTGACAGTAGCAACACGTCAGGAGTGTTAGCAACAGCACTAGGCATCACGTTCACGTCTGACAGACTGACAGTAGCCAGTGATTTTTTTTACTCAATGATCAGCTTAATCTCTTGTTATTCATGTCTCACAGAATGGTTCCTTCCTTGAGTGCTCCTGACAGCAAGGATTATATTTGGGATACTCTTGTAGAAATTTGCTAGTGTGTATCTTGCTGTTTAGAACTAGGAGAACTGATGAATCCTGATCACTGAACAGGAGAGATGATACATCACCTGATTGACACTGGTTACTGTGCCTGATGACTTGAGCCTACAGGATATGCTGCTGCTGCCTTACCAGTGTTCTTCCAGGCCTCTCATTTTGCCTTTTACATGGCATTGTCATCCTTGTACTATACACACGCATGAGAGGAGATGATCACTGTGGTAAGAACTGCAGAGAAAGCTTAAAGGAAGGTTCTGGTCTTTATTTTCCTGGTTGAGAAGAACATGAATGTGGTATGCTGCTATTATCTTCAAAGCAGAAAAAGAGGGTACTGATTTTATTTTTGAAAAAAAAAGAAAACAAAAAGGTGGCCCATAACTGATAATATGCATTTATCCTTCTTGGGCCTTGAGTTAAATTGCAGCTCATGAATTCATGGTTGTCTTGCAAAAGCCCAAACTCCAAAGCCCCTGGGATAATTTGCTGTCCGCTGGTGTTGGTTGTGCTCGGAGACTCGCCGCCGGTGACACTGGATCATTCACTGCTGCTGCTGCTGCCGCTGCCGTCGCCTTCATTTCTGGTAACCCAATACGAGTAGTTAGCTTTCAGTCTTTCACTAATCACAACCCTGAACCATCAACCACTGTTCGACCAATTTGCTGGATATTTGAGGTATTTGGAATATTGTCTGTTAAATTTCTATGGCTTTGTTTTTTTGCGAAATTTCAAATATGATCGGATGATTTCCTAGCTCATAAAGATAGTGGAGGGCCAAATAAGAAATTCGTGGAACTGGATTGGGCAAATCCTAATTAATCTCGATTAGGCACAGTAGCTATGCACAATAACCAATCACCTCCTAATCACCTAATGCTAAACACAGATACTGGTTTTAATCTTTAATCAATTGGCGCCAAAGTTGCCTCCGCGCAGCTTCCTCCGCCTCGCCGTCGCCGGCGTCGCCGCGGAGCCTCTCCCGCAGGGCGCGTGCCTCCTCGGCGAGCCGCGCGTTCTCCCGCGCCAGCTGCGCGTGCCTCGCCGCCGCGCGGTTCAGCTCCACGGCCAGCCGGTGGTTCGCGGCCCGGAGCTCCGCCACGTGCGACGACAGCTCGTCCAGCTGCCTCCGCCGCCGCACCCGCGACCGCCGCGCCGACTCCCGGTTCGACGCCAGCCGCCTCTCCTTCCTCTCGTCGCGCCTGCTCCCCCTCCCGTTCGCCGCTCCTCCCACGCCACCGTCGTAGCTGCACGCGCTGCCGCCGCCGCCGCCCAAGAACTGATCGCCATGGACACCAAGCGAGCCAGGCTGCGGCGAGGAGGAGAAGAAGAAGCTCGCCGCCAAGTCCACTCCACCGAACGATTGGTACGCCATGGATGCGATGTCTTTCTGCATGATTTGATTGGATGCTACAAAAACTTTTGCAATGAGGAGTAGCAGATGATTAGCAAGAACTAGCTAGCTCTTTATATAAAACTGGAGGGAAAAAGATGGAGACGAGCTTAGCTCCTTTAAACAGCAGAAAAAGAGGAGCCCTAAAAGCTGAAGCCACTGGCCCGGTTATGCTGTAAGCAAACTTGCCTTTTGCAGCTCATTGCGTCTGCATCCTATCGAGATTATCCTGTTGATTCTGGGGATTTGCCACTGTCCTCTTGGTTTTAGTTTTGTATGCACATGTCATCATCACAGGGAGAACATATATATGTAGCCTGTTTCATTTTCAGAAATGTTCTTGTCTTGTAGAGAATTCTTCTGTCAGGAAGTAACAACACTTTGTTTTGTTCAGGGAAATTTCTGATCATGGGTTGGATCATGTAGAAATCATGGAAGCAAAGTCTGAAATGCATTTGCTTGTGGAGATTGATTTGAAACTTTGTCAAGATCTCACCTTTCTTTCCTTGGTAAGCTAGTTTTCTTGCTGAATTTTTACAGGTAGCAGGATAGCAGACTGAAAAAGCAGGGAGAATTGTGTATTAGGTCATTTGGCTAAACCTTTTCGGTTGTTGTGGCAATTGGCAAAATAATGGCAGTGCTTTTTTACGCCTTTTTGTGTCAAGATAGGATAAGCTATATGCATATATTGTATAGTGGCGCCACAAAGGATTATAAGCACAAGGGCAAATGCCAGTAGTAGACCAACTGTTTGGTCCACTTGGAGGTTTTCAGGTACTGTTTGGTCAATCCCTATATAAGAGGTCTTTGTTTGATTTGATGTATTTTGTTCAGGTTCACAAAGAACTAGTTCTTCTTACAAACTCAATGCAATTATGCAAATGTGTTGAGTGGTGACATCTCTGAATACCCTGACATTAACATGCATCTTCAGATGGATACATGATTAATGCAATACTGCATTAGTCTGAACATTGGTTTCTTTCAAGATTTTGTGCCATTCTCTGAATTATGGCAAAAAAATTTATCTTCGATTTCAGACATGAGAAACAGTTCAATGGCCTTCAGGAGTCAAATCCTATTGACTGACTCAGGTGCGCACCTCCTTGTTCAGTGAATGCATAATAAGATATTAGCTTCTGTCCAATTTGTTTTTTATATAAATAAAACTCGGGACATGACATGACCTCTTATGCATAGTAAGATATTATATTTAGGTCTTTAGGTCTCCTACATAGGCTTAATTTTGATACTATATAACAAGTTTTTATTTGCTTACCTACCAATGCCATTAGCAGCAATAATTGTTCCAATTTGGTTTATGCTAGTACTTCTAGGAGACACTCAAGGCAGTTGGAGTGTCCAAAGCAGAAAGTAATTGAGTGATGAAGTTTAGGACAGTTTAGACATGTTTAAAGCAGAACATACCAATCAGATGGCAATAATTGCTTATGGTGACTCTTGTTGACCATCAACTTTTGGAAACATGCAACATGCATTGCATATTTATTAGGCAAACTTTGCTTTAATTTGCTGCCGTATGAAACAAATGGCTCTTGCTTTTGTGCTTTCTAGTAGAAATGCCTCTCAGCAGCAGATGTTCATGAGATGTGCTAAATTGCTAATGCCTTATGATATTCAGCTCTGCACTTCAATCATAATGAAAGCAACATTTACTGAAAGAAAAACCTAATTTCTTGTGATCCTGAATCCCTGGTTTAGTTTTCTTCTATTAGTTGGGCACAAGATCACAACTGCAGTTTTTAAGATATATACAACACAGGTTCAGTTTGTCACACCCTGTAATTTGGCATCTGTCATCTGAAAATGAATGGCTAATCAAAAGGCTCTGATGACAAAAATGGCTAATTTCTTCCATCTAGTTGAGAAACCTTTCAATTATACAAATGGAGAAGATATGGATGTGATTTGTGGGCTAAAAACCCTTTATCATCAACAACTGTTAGTGCCTTCAACTTTCAATGCACCCATGTTTTCTTGTTACGTTTGCAAGATCAAAACAATGTTGGAAACGTCATCTCGCCAGGTAAAGCAATGAATGACGACAATTAAGAAGATTTTTGCTCCTGAAGACTACTAATGATGGATATTAAGAGTATAATAACCTATCCAGGATTGTGATGTGCAATCCCCTTGTAGCATACCTGATAAGTGTGGTGAGTTAAAGCAGTCCATTTACAAAAAGAAAAGAAAGGCCATATCTAGCAAAAAAAATAAACTGCATACGTATAGTGGTTTGTAAAAAAAGTTAAAGATGCATACAAGCCGCAGTTTTCTTCAGATAGTGGCATTTCTTACTTCAAGGAAAAAAATATGGTAGTTTGGAGATAACTTCAAATTTATCCCTGTGATGGAAATTAAACCATTGGTAAGTAGTCTAGCAATCTCACACTTAAGATGTGTATTGCAGGTGAATTTGGAAAAACCATGTCAAACCAACTGAAACCAAGGAAAATCCACCATACTAACATACTTAAATACCTTGAGGTGAGAAACATATAAAGCATACAGAGAAAATGATTAGTAGGAATGTCGAAGATAAAATATACTAAGGTAATTAGGGAAAACAGCAAAGCTCATTTGGACATTTGATGTCAGGGAATAAGCTATAGAAAAATGTGTGCCTTACGAACCGAAATCGTGGGCATCCAGGTAATATATCGTCCATTGTCTAATATGACCAACACACGTATTTAGATGAGTGGGATCTATATATGCATAAATAGCCACTCATCCTCAGTGTGTCCATAATCATAGTTGACATTTTTTAATATATTAACCACGATGCTAAGTTGTGAGTAAGAGATCTATTTGATGGAAAATAGCTTGTCAATCAACTTTAACCTAGACATGTCTATCAAACCATTTTTGGTCGTTACCGTCCATTATCCAACGTGACTAACATACGTATTTGAATGACGCATAAATAACCACTCATCCTTAATGTATCCATAATCACGGTTGATACCTTTTTAATATATTAACCATAATATTGAGTCATGAGTAAGAGAGATATTTGATGAAATAGCTTGCCAGTCAACTTTAACCTAAGACATACCCGTCAAACCACTCGAAGGCGACGACCAAATGTGTTACATATCTTAGAGGATTTGAACCAAAACGCTACATTCCACGATCATCTCAATTACTCAAAACCCTTGCTCATGCTTGCTAGTCCAAAAAAAAAGCAACTAGCCTCTGCACTTTCATCACAATTTCATCACAAGCAATTGATAAACATAGCACATGCATAAGGGAACGTATCAGGTGGAAACCAGGCTATTGGTACAACCTTAGAAACTTCTCATCAAAACCACACGATCCTCATCAAACGGACGGGAGAGGAGATTGACTTTTTTGCGTTTTAACGCCCGCCAGTCATATGAAGGTTTGGACGGGTTAAAATGACGATGTAAGGGTTAAAACACAAAAAAGTCAATCGGTTGGATGAGGATCGTGTGGTTCTGTGAGGCTTTTCAAGGTTGCACCAATAGTCTGGTTTTCACCTGATACGTTTTTCATGCATAAATATGGATAAGAGAATAACACGATACATATAGCATAATCGGGTTCATCTAAATAGGTATGTTGATCACGTTGGACACTGAACAGTATGTTATGCAGGGTACCCAAAAATTGGAAAGAGTCCACGATAAGAAGTCTTTTTTGCATCATTTCCATTGTAATACTTTTTCAGACAAATTTACGCGCGCACCTTTTTTCCCGTCCATCCAAATAAATTTTGATAGGTAAAACTTTTTTCCCGTCCATCCAAATAAATTTTGATAGGTAAAACTTGTACTATATAACTACACAAAACCGAAAATATGGTTTGCTTTGTGACAGCAGGAAGTATCTTTTACAATCTTTTATTGTACCATCAGTACAATATTCTGTAGTATATCTACAACATAAATAAAGATCAAGGGCATGCCTGGCACATAAGAATTTTGTATGGAATTAGTTCAAGTCATTTTTTAAGCACAAAAGTTTGGCAAAACTCACATCTTCCAAAATAACATTCCAAAATTCAACCAAGAAAAACTATATACTATATCATCCGTTCTATGTCCTTCCTACAGCAACTTTTTATACAACCATCATTTTTTTCTTGACAGGGATAGTTTGTGATTATTGTTATGCATTAATTATAACTGACATGTGAGCCTCCTCTCTCTAGACCCATATATGTCAGTGACAATAATTATACAACAATAACCGTAGGGGATCCATTTCCTCTTTATTTATGTCATATGGGCACTCCCAATGCAGATGAATCTTCATCCTGGTTTCTATATCTATTTATTACCTCTTTATTTAATTAATTTTGTTGATGTGGAAGGAGAGAGAAGATATAAAATGAAGAAATCATTTTCAAGTTAGAAAACGAGTCCTCGCAAGAATTGAAACACATGAGTCCTCGCAAGAATCGAAACACACGAAACCATCGTTGGGGATTGCAACCTGGTTTCTTCGATCCAGTGCGGCGTCCTTCCCCAGCGCCCCGTCGCCCGGCCCCAGCGCTGTCGCGCCCTAAAAATCACTTAATTATAAATCGTTGTGAAAATAAAATTTCTAGAAATTGTAAAAATCAAAAACAGCCTTCAACGATTAAAAATCCCCAAGATTCAACTTGAACCGGCATATGAGAATTTTTTCGAATTCCTCATGCTTAAAAAATATTTAACCAATTTTTACTTTAATTTCCGAGCACTATAAATATTTTTAATACAACAATAACCTTTCTCGAATTTTTAAAAATAAAAATTAAATTAAACCTCTCTTCCTCCTAAGGACGTCGGCCCATCTCTCTTCCCCTCCCCTCGGCCAAGCCGCCCCCATCTCTCCCTTCTTTTGTTTCCCTGGTCCAGCCGCCCCCAATCCCCTCCCGGCCCAACTCCTTTTTCCCCTCCGGCCCGGTCGCCGCCCGTGGCCCACCCCGAGCCACAGGCACCGCGCACGTGCGCCAGGGCGTGCGCTGTGCGCTAGCAGGTGGGCCTCACCGTCTAGACTCGTCTTCTTCCTCGAGTCGGCGCCTGTTCCTCTCTCTCCTATGAACCCTAGCGCACCGCCACCGATTCAGTTCGCCTCCCCGTTCGTTTCCCTTTCCAATTGAGTGTAAAAATTGGTTTCTCTCCTCCTCGTCATCATTTCCCCATGAATCCTCACCCAATCATACAGTAATTCATGGTGGAATTTGATTTTGCACTTCACTGTTAAGCACCACCATGGCCGGCGCCATTCCTCTCCCTCCCCAGTCGTTCCCCTCCTCTCCCCGACGTCGATCTCTCTCCCCTCCGGCCTATAAAGGAGGCCCTTAGCTCCCTCCTATCTCCCCTCACGCCACCCTCCTTCTCTCCCTTGGCCTCGTCTTTTCCAAGCTCGAGAAGCCTTGGAGCTCCGTCCCCGACGTCAACCGAGCCGACCACTTCCTCTTCCTCGTTGCAAAGCTAATCGTTGTCGCTTCCTTGTCGTCTCCGCTACTCCGGTGAGCCTTGCCTCTATCTCTCTCCCTCCTCTCTGTTTCTGTCTCTCTCGCAAGCAGCAGCAACAGTTTTTAATTGCAAAAATAATTCATGAATTCATAAATCGCCATTCAAACAATACCTAAAATTCAAATGGCCATATCTTACCGTTTGAACTCCGAATCGATCCATTCAAATTACTAATTTATGCTTTGTTTCTGCATTTTATATGGTTTTTACTTATGTTTTGACTTTTTTTCCTTTGCGTTCGTCGTGTCGGCGTTGCAGATCCGAAAGAGCCGCTCTACCTCGAGGTCGACCTTGAAGACTTTGGTAGCGAGCAAGACAAATCGTGTCATTTTGATCATATTATCGTCTCAATTTTACAAAATTATGTTTATTTAAACTATTGCATTTCACTAATTCTCGTGCTTATCACTGTTTTATTTAGCCTTACCGATTCTCCTTGTTACAGCCTTATTATTTGTATTATTATTAACCTTGATAACCCTAGGAAAAATAAAACTAGTGAGTACTTTATATATGTGGTACTCACTAGCAAACTTAGGAATATGTTTAGCCCTACTTGAATAGAAATAATTAGATATTTTCAATAATTAGACTAAGAAATAACTTGTAAATAATCGAAATTTGGCTGTTTAGTTATGACAATAAATGTCCCGTTTAAAATTCCCCAAACATGTTTTCGACTGGACACAGGGTGTTTGGTTTTGCTACTCGCATCTCGACCGTCATAAGGACCGGTCTTCGGGGCTCTGTTGCAAAGCAAATTTCGTACTGCCACCTATCTAATGGGTAAGATTTAACATGTCGTCTAGTATGGTCATGAACAAAAAAGACACGGATAGAGATGGATGAAGCCCTTTGTGGGGTTGACGTCTTTGGTAGTATGCCCGGGGACATAGACTGTCTGCTCGACCTAGGGCGCTTGGTGGGGGAAGTCTATGTCGGTCTTCTTTGTTTAGGGAAGTACTACTCGATAAGTTATGTCATGGCTTTCGTCCATATGTCGTGGTGGCATGTGACACGTCGCAACATGTGAAGAAGACATGTCTGATAGGTAAAGATGTATACCTCTGATCAGAGATTAATCTATTCGAATAGCCACACCCTCGGTTATGGGCAAGCCGAGCAATGTACCCAGTTATAATTTAATTCTATTTAAAACTGAAATAATTGGAGTTAACACTTGTTGGCCTAGGTTATGGCAAGATCGCTTCGGTGCGCGGCTTGATAATAATATGATTAGAGATATGCTCACGATTTATTTAAATGCCTTTAAATATTAAATGCTTTGATGCTAGTTTTCTACCAAATAGCCTTATAAATGAATTCATTATACTCCCTTACATTATTTGCATTTTTTTGGCATGGCTTGCTGAGTACGGTGATTGTACTCAGTCTTGCTCCTTTTTCCCCTTCCAGCAGAGGAGTGTTTTGAAGTTGAAGGCTTTGGTGTCTAGCTCATGCCTGTCATCGAAGCGCCTGTGGTGGTCCGTTGTAGCTGCCGTCTTTTATTTGTTTATCTTTCAGTGTTGGGCCTTTGGTCACCCGTGAAATAAAGTACTCTATCAACGCTTCCGCTTGTTTACTCTGTTATTTACCAACTCTGTAATCTGTGCCTTGCCTCCTGGGATAAGGAATTATGCACTTACAAACGGAATATAGTATTTTATTTTCTGGGCGTGACAGCGTCCCCGTCGCCCGCCACCTACCCCAGCGCCCCTGCTACCCGCCGCTCGGCCCCAGCGCCCCCGCCACCGTCATTGCCATCCCGCATCCCGCTGGTTCCCACATCCCGCTATCGTCCGGCCTCCTGCATCCCGCATCTCACATCCCACCGCCGCCCGGCCTCCCGCATCCCACTGGCTCCCGCGCTCCCTTGCGATTCTAGCCCTCAGCGCCCCATCGCTGGGATTTTCGGCGCCGCCGGCACCCTCCCTCGCATCGCCGTGGCGCTCCCGTGGGTGGCAGTGAGGCCGCGCGCTAGAGGCGGAGGAAGGGGTGCTCACGTCAGTGGTGGGGCGTCATTGCTCGAGCTGCCAGAGGACAAGGACGCTGTCGATGGCACCAGCACCGGCGCCGCCGACACTACCATGCCCCTACAGCTCTCCTTCCCGCGCTCGTTCCCGCGCAGCCGCGGTTCTCCTTCCCACGGCGGCTGCTGCTCCGGCGGCGCCGACGTCACGACGACCTCCCTACTCCCGGCAACTGCTGCTTGGTTGGTTGTATCTCTACAGAGACACTTTGGATATGCATTAGTTTGTGATGGCAACCTATGTTGGTCACAAAGATGTGCCACAACTAATCAGTCATTTTTGTAAAGCACAGTGAATTTTTTAATCTATAGAAACTATTACTAATGACCATGCATTGAGAATGTTAGGTTCTTATCGTAGAATCTGTATAAAAAACAGTTTCTGCATTGGAAGTGTCCTAATTATTTTCCACACCACACACGCACACATGCATTGGCATGTGCTAGTTTTGTTACCTGTAAAAAGGCACGGAGGCCAGTTCCCAACACCGTCCAATCGCTGCCAACTCTGCGAGGGAGAAGGGGAATGGAAGCTTGTGCATGGCCTTAACACACAGTTTGACACTTGACTTTGTGTTGGAATCCATTGATTAGCCGCTCAATGCAGCATCCCCGATGCAGAGGTCTCCCTCTAGCTCTTGCAAAACCCAATGCTCACCATTTACTTCCATTTCTCAGTCTTCCTTGCTCATGTCTCCCTTGCTCTTCTCTCAACTTGGTCAACTTCATTAAATTTCTCCATTGGTATGTGCAAAGGCCTTGAAGGTGTAGGCCTGGTGCAAACATTGCAAAGTCAAAATGTACGGTACGATACATCGAGTTAGTGACATGGTAAATCTTCCCGATTCCCGTGTAAAATATCATTTTCTACACTATTTCTTTCGTTTTATTTTATAAATCGTTTTAATTTTATTTTAAGTCAAAATTTCCAAACTTTGATAGAGGTTACTGAAAAATGCATTGATGTCTATAACATCGAATTGTTAGAAAACATAAATTTAGGACAAATATTAATGAGATATACTCCTCCATATTGGTTTGGTTAAGACATGCCTCAAAATAGACGAGTGCATGGGCACTTGAGTTGTGAAATAACTTTATACGATTTACACGTCAAATTGCCGGGAAATTAGACTTTGAGATGATTTTAGCCCCCCCAAGGCGATGCACACGTACTACTACAAAACTTTGGTTTTTACTCATCTCAAGGCCGCTGCCGCATGCGCATTGCGCACGTACGAGATGCTACTCTTTCCAAGGAATCGATGCCTCTCTCTCCAGCCTCCATTGCTTATAAATATGTTCCTCCTTCCTATGCTGGTAATGGCAGCAAAGCAAGCCACAGAAACAAAGAAAGAAGAAGAAGGAGGAGGAGGAAGAAGAGGCAGCAGCAAAAAGAATCATCAGTTATCAAGTGTACATTCTTTTGGTGAGAGATATCTCAGAATGGTGCACGCAGGAAGAATAGCTAGGGCACTTTGCCTTGTATGCCTTGCTCTCCTGCTGCTAGCCCAAGACGCCCATTCTAGGAAGCTCCTGTTGCAGGAGAAGCGAAGCCATGGCCATGGCGTCGGTAACGGCAATGGCACAACCACCACCCAGGTCGGTAGACTAGCAACTTCATCCTTTGCTCTCTAGCTTATCAGTAGTAGCCAAAATCCGAATTTTAAAACTTAATTCTCAAAGTTGGTTATGATATTTTTTTAATCATAGCTTAATTTTCAGTATTGGTTTTACATCGTTAACAATGTATATATAAAAGGAGTTACGGCTTATAATTTCGGTCTGAATTTGCATCGTTGCACTGAATCTCCTTCAGATGTTCTACCGGTGATCATTTGCATGATTCATTAGTGTCATTCATGCATGACGAGAGGCTTAATTTCCTAGTGAACAGTGCACGCATACTGCACACTTCTTGTTGGCTCTGATTGCAACTTGCAAGCACGCATATGCATTGAGAAAAGAGGAAATATACATACACTGTATTATTTATATGCACATTTGGAGTATGATACTAAAATGACAGGGGCATCGTGTTTTGAAATGGATTGATTTTCTTGTTTTACTTCCAAACATGTATAAATTTTGGAGGGCAATCGCATGGGAAAGCTCTCTACTCTGAATCTCTGATACCCAGAACAGTAGCACCATCCTTGATGCCATAATAGAAGTACTTAACCACATGTTAATCTTTGGAATCCTGGTACGATGCTCCGAGCTGCATCCATCCATCCATGCATGTTACCTCCATATGTTTGGAGATGCTATTGCATACAACAGGCACAGCTGTATGGACGTCACGTTACTCCTTAATTAGTTTTAAACTTTGATGTACAATCTTTAAAATACTAATAGACCACTAGTATCTATTTGCTATTTTCTTTAAAAAAAACTACTTTCTATTACAATAGTTTTGTGAGATCCAATAATATGATCACTAGTATTATGATAGCACTTTGTCTAAATAAATTCATACTTAAAATTTAAAAGTGTATTGATCTTGATCAAGCAGGAACCATCCATAGAGCATGGAGGAAGTACAGGTGCTAACAATAATGGCCAGGTGCAGTTTGATGCAGCTAAATGGGAAGAACTCCACACGGATTATATCTACACCCAAGATGTCAAAAACCCATAATGGCTGTTCAATTAGGATTTAACTAGTACTAGTAGCTATACCTTCTGCGCGTCTTTTGTTCGTTTGGAGAGGGGATTTTCTTGGGATTTAGCATATGAACTAATTAAATTAAATCCCAGGCAAATCCCACTCACCCATGTTGTGCAGAAGTGTGGTTAGTGTTCCACTGTATAATTATTTAGTCATATACAACTACTCCTATCTTGGTTAAATTTTGTGGTTTTGCCAGACATGACAGCAGTTCAGTAGCATGCAGCACTCTCTGTAATTTAGCAAAAAACAACTTCCCTACTACAATATCCCCTGTACTATGTACTTCTTTTCGTTTCTTTGAGGATCTGATCGGAAACTTTCTGTAAGAAATGCAGTAACGCAGGTTATGTGCAGGGTTTTATTGGGATAAACACCATCAGCAAGATAGTCGGGGCGATGTCGGTTTAGTTGGGATGAGAGAAATTATAGGTTAGAGGCTTGAAGGGGACTAATTTTGATTATTCCTTGCTTAATCTCAGTGCCCATAACACGCAGAGAGATCATAAATTGGGCCCTTACCATCTCAGCCCACAAGGCCCACAAGTTTTCATGGAAGAAAAGAAAAAAACAAATAAGTCCACTTTAACTCCTTCAAGTATAGGTTCAATCTGATTCATATCCCTCAACCGAAATTCCAGATATCTTGACCCCTAAACTATTAAAACCGGTGCAATTTTACTTCCTCGGTGGTGTTGAAAATTATTTTCGCTGACGTGGCTCGTTGACCAAGTTTAATAGGTTGTCATCATGTGGGCCCCATGTGTCAGTGACTCCTCTTTCTCCTTTTTCTTCTTTTCTCCCTTTCCTTCCTCGTCTTTCTTTCAGCCCTCGCGTCTCTCTCGGTCACGGCTGACATCCTTCCTCTCTCGTTATCGCCTCCTCTTCCCTCTTCCCTCGCCATGGCGGCGGCCAAGGAGGATGCAGACAATGAGCTCCGGGGTCGACGAGCTTCTGGATCCACTCGACGGCAGTTGGCAACACAGGTCCGACACCAATGCTGATGTTGATGCCTTGCCCTAGAATCCCCACACCTCGAGCTCGGGTCGGCAATGGCAGCGAGGGCTAGCCCATGCTCGCTAGTCCCTACTCGACACTGTGTGCGGTTGCGACATGGCGGCGATCTGTGAAGAGGAAGGGGAAGGGTGATGGGGAGGAGGAATGGGTGGTGCTGGCGTGGGTGGAGACGAAGGATGAGGAGGCGGCACTTCGACAGTGGCGACGACCATGGAGACGGCTGCGACACTTCATTTGTCCTTCCTCCTTTCCAACGATGGTCAGGCAACTGCCAACACTACTGGCACCAGGTGTGGAGCGGAAGGTGGAAGAGGAAAGGGTGATCGTGGCGAGGACGGTGGGGGTGGATCAGTTCGACGCTATCCTCCTCATCTAGTCACGTGCGTCTCTCATGCTCGAGCCATCACGGACAACCGCATCCACTGGGAGTGGAACGGAATGGGGAAGAGGGAAGGGTAGTCATGGCAAGGCGGTTGCTGCTTCCGTCCGATCGTGTGGATCTATCACTTTTATCCAACAAGGCCCAACCTCTGGCTGCTTCGATGGAAGGTGAGAGCCTGAGGAAGGAGGACAGTGGAAAGCGACAAGAGAGCTAGGAGCTAGGCGGCGACAACTTGAGATCAGTGGTGAGGTCTAAGTCGAGCGACTCAGGTGTGCTGATGTTGGTGGGGATCGCGCCACCGCGACTGTCGTCCCCACTCGAGCTTGTGTGGTGGTGTAGGGAAAGGAGAGGGAGGAGAGAGAGAGAGAGAAAGCTAACATGTGAGCCCCACGTGTTGACTCAGCCTGTTAGATTAGGTCAACGAGCCACATCAACGAAAACTACCCTTAAAACCATTGAGAAAGTCAAATTGCACCGGTTTTAACAGTTAGGGGGTTCAAGATATCTGATATTGCGGTTAATGGGTATGAATTAGATTAGACGTATATTTGAGGGACTTAAAGTGAACTTATTAAAAAAAAGACAATAACCAGATGAAGAGCATAACAGAGTGTGAGTTTTGAGAGAGAAAACTTGGAAGTATAACTGGGCTCACACCAATCTTGGCACGAACCGTTTCAGCCCACAAGGGTCACCATTTCGGTTACTTCCACATTATTTCTGCAGGATTCTTTCAGAAATAAATTTATTCAGCATTTGGCAGAGTTTTTTTTTCCCATGATAATAGGCCACAACCAATTGGGCGGCTTGCTGCCGATAAAAATCTCACATGTGGCTTTTTTTTTCTCGAACACTCCTACATGTGGCTCATATAGTCCAAATCAAAAAAGAATTGAAAAAAGATATAAGTGTTCTCCCAAGGATGGCCTCAATTGCCAGTATAATTTTTGTAGCATTATAAAAATATCTTGACACCAACATATTTTAATTAAAAAGAAGCACACAAAACCAGAAACAAAGGAATGACATGAAAGTCATTCCCCTACACGAGGAGTCGTTGCCCATGGATCTTAGGCTGCGTTCGAAACTAAGAATTTAGACGGTTAATTAGTCACAACGTAAAACGAAAAATATTATTAACAAATTATTTATATAAAAAATGATAAATAAATTTATTAAATTTTAAGTAACTCTTATATAGAAAATTTTAACATTAAATATATTATTTAGAAGTTTAAAAAACGTGTTAACGAAAACAAATAAAGAGCGAATGAAAAAAAAAGTACCTAAGGGCTGACCTCTATCCTAGTTCATGTTTTCCTTTGGAACCAATGAGTAAAATTTTTATACGAAGACTAGGATTTGAACCCTGGTCCGTAGTTTCCCACCGGAAGACATTCACTACCATTCTACAAGCACGTTTGCAATTTGCAGCATTCTTCCATACAAAAGCACGTAGCTTGATTCCATCGTCCATACATATGTATGGTCCTTTCACCTTTTTGTAGTCCTGTTCCTAGCTCCATTTTTGACCTTGCAACAGCTCGCACACGTACGTCCACTCACCCTTCCACTCGATCCATCCATACCTCTGCTTGCGATTGGTCGATCGACGACAGAGAACACTGAAAAAAAAAGTCTGAACCGGCCATTCAGAAATCACAGCACGATGCAGAATTATTAATTGCAGATTAAACACACAACATGCTGGTGCAGAGTGCGTGATAGTGAGCCAGCATCATCACACCTCTGTCCATCTCTTCGTCTGGTCTCTCGAAACGTATGCACTTCATGCATTATCACGGATCAGTTACACATGTGTTCATCACTTTTTAAAGGACGGACACAGATATGATGCAGTGAAGGATGATTGATGCACGTCAAAAAAAATGCAGAAAAGACGAAATGAACGTAGCCCTACTCATTAATTTGGTTCCTTGTGATAAATTATCTTATCTAAGATTCAAACTTGATACAAGTACTCATATTATTTATGACTAATAATTTTTTTATTGATAGACGATATACCCTCGACAACGAGACCCCGAGATGAGTTCAACAATCTTAAAATATATCGATCTAGTATGTCAAAAATATTCATATACATAAAAATGAGTGTCAGAGTATATACGCGTTGTAAGCATCTACATTTGTACCGTGCATTAAATAAAAAATGCAGAAAAGATGTGACGAATTATATGGATATACACACATCTATATATCTTTTTTTTCCCCAACTAAACCACCAAGCTGAAAGAAAAAGGTGTGTCGACATGGGAGAGATAGATAAGGAAAAAGATAGAGCTGACGACGGAGAAGAAACGATCGATCGATCTCTCTCCTTTAATTTTCCCCTCTGAAAACCTACGGCGAAGTAGAAAACCCTGTCTTCGCGTTAACTGCTTGCATGATTCGCACGCCCATCGTTCTCCCGTCCTCCATTAGCATGCATACGTGGTGATCTGATCTGATCATCTGAAGAATACTATCTGAATCTGACGCAGATCACGCTCAGCATGCATGCACAGCGACTCAGCGAGTAGCTAGTAGTGGCATATCATGGGTTGCTTGCTGCCATTGGCGGTAGCTCATCGAAAAGATCACCAACTAGCTGGAGTAGCATGCTGCTGATGCTGCTGCTGGTGGTGTTAGCTGCATGCAGATGTGTTGCTGGAGAGAGAACAAAGCTAGGCTGCACAGGCAGGCTCAAACCGTGGCGAGAATATTCGTCAGGATAATGCCTCTTCCGAGTCGTTCCAATCTCTGTAATTCTGCACGCTCCTCTTCTTTTATCTGCACACGTCCGGCCCTCCAACATTGTAATTATTGACATATTAGATAATAACATGATCTTAAAAATATATATATATGTCCTAAATAAATATAAATAAATGCAGTTTTATTTTATTATAATATTTATATAGTGCAGGCCAAATAGGCGGCCCGGCACACGCCCGAGGCACGGCCCGTCACGGCACGGCCACTGTGATGGGCCGTGCCGTGCCGGCCCGCGTGCCCCGCCCCCGGCCCAAGCACGGCCTACGGGAGGCCGGGCCATGCCCGTGCCGGCATGGCACGAAAATGGCCCGTGGGCCGTGGCCGAACCCACGGGCCCACAAAGGCACTGTCGGAAATAAAAAATAGAAAAAATAAACAACCTATTATTTGGTAGAAAAAATTAAAATTGTAAATAAAGGTTAAAAAAAGAAATAATGATATATTCGTCATGTTGAAAATATGAAAAAATAATCTATTCGTCATCTTGAGAAAAACAAGAGATTCTTTATATTGAAATTATTGAAAAAAATATTCACACTTACTAATGACCTTTATTAATGTTTATATCATTATATGATACAATGATACATGTTGTCTCGTTAAAAACTTTGTTATGTAAAAACTCATAGGGAAAACTGAGAAAACCATGACAAAGAAAAGAGTACAGCTCAAAGATCACAACTACTTCTAACAAAGTTCTATTGGGGTTGGTCTGGATCTAAGTAGAGGTTCTCAAACTGGGCGGCCAATTCTTGGTTCTCAGCAGTGTATTGGCCATGTTGTCTAGCTAGCTCCCAGTCTTTAATGCTTAGTAGCATTTTGACGTGGTCGCTGCTCAGAGTCGTCCTCCTTTCTTCGACGATTCGACCGCACAGGCTGAAGGCCGATTCGGAGGACACTGTTGACACAGGCACCGTCAACACATCCCGTGCTAGTTTTGAAAGCACGGGATATGCCATCTTGTGTTCATTCCACCCTCCGAGGATGTTGAAGTCTTGTGCTTCATGCCTGATGGCGTCGCTGTCCACATAAGTTGACAACTCTTCAGCAATACCATGCGAAGAGACGTCTCCACTTCCATTCGACGAACTGCCACCCCCTTGGCTTGAAGATGAGCCACCCCAAATTCTACCCCGCTGTATCTTCTTCTTACCTGTAGTGGGGATAGGAGGGGGTCTCTGCTGGCGAACTCCCTGAAACTTTAGTTCATACTTTTCCAAAACTTCATATAGTTTACTCTTAACCTCAGTATAAAAAGAACTATAATCTACACCTATAGTATCTCCAATAAGTGATAAAATAGTGGAGAATCCTCTTAATTTACCCTTAGGATCTAATATGAAAGCAAAAACATACAATATAGGTATATTTTTCTAATATTTTAAATATTTTTGTTTCATGTGAAAGACAGGTTTGGCTAGAATTTCATCATTTTTATATTTTTTTAACAACGTAGCAATTTCAAGAATATTGTGCAAAATTAAATTGGCAGTTGGATAGTAAACTTGGGACAGAGTAAGAGTAGACTCATAAAAAGTTTCAAAAAATTGATAATATCTTTGGACAATTGCCCAAACGTGCTCAGTCAGTATTGGCTTAGTCAGTATTACTCTTCGAAAGCAGGAGACTCCCCAAAGTTCAAGGTAAATCTTGTCTGGCGATTAACCGGACAAGATTTTCCCGAGCTACCATAGGATCGTACTCCCAACTATGTACCATACCACCCGGGATTAGCATCAGTTGCTGCTGCCACAATTGTATTCCTTGCTTCCTCGCACACACCTCCGCATGACGCTTTAGGTGTCCTGTACCACCAGAAGATCGTGCAGATAAAGAATTCCTACAAATTCTACATCTAGCTTGTGTTACCTCCCTCCCGTTGGGGCCGGTCACTTTCACCTCGTCGAAGTGCTGCCACACACCGGAGGGTCTCGATCTTTTCGAGCCGGTGTGTCGAAACACTTCCGCTCGCGGATTCGGAAAATCCTTCCGAAACCGTCGCCGCCGTCTGAACCGGTTCCTCCTCCACAGTTGGTGGAGTTGGAGCCGATCCGGAGGCATAGTCAAACCCCGACATGTAATTGGGGTCGAAATCACCCAAAGTGAACGACGACGACTGATATGGATTGTTCGGATCCATTCTGAAATTTTAATCCGAAATAAACAAATTTTAGATATTTATTAAATACACAAACAAAAGACAAATAATACATACATATGAATATCACTTACATCTTTCCAACCGCGAGCTCTTCACACCTCTGCGATCAAACTAATTAACTACGAAACTAGTTTTGATTTTTGATAAAATTTGAGCAAATTTTGTCAAAACCAAAAAATTAGAGCACAATAGAGCACTTGAGACTTTAGAGCACAAAATGAGATGTTTGGGGTGAGGAGAGATGGCTGGGGTGGATTGCCTATTTATAAGACAAAATTTCTTATTTTTGGAATTCTTTTGGCTAGTTTAAATTCTAAATTGTTAAACTAGTCGTTGGGGCGACGTGTCGCGGTCGCCGATTCAAAATCCCACCGACCCGCCGTCAGCGCCAGCCGCCCCCTGCCCGCCACGTGTCGGCCCGTCATTCGCCCTCCCCCCGCGCCGTGCCGTGCCAGCCCGTGGGTCGTGCCGTGCGTGCCGTCCAGCAGCACGGCCACCCCGCCTGGAGCACGGCACGGTCCGTCGTATCGTCTTGAAGCCTGCCCATCTCGAGCCGAGCCGTGCCATGCCGGGCCGGTGCATAGTGCCGTCGTGCCCGGGCCGGCACGCCTCGGCCCGACCCATTTGGTCACCACTATTTTTATATGACAAATCTAACTCTAATGTATTTAAAGACATGGTTATAAAAGTTTAACTCTAATTTTACTTAAAACGTCAAAAATCATGATACTAAGAAGAGTATTTTTCTTTCCATTGGTTGGCATCCAAGAGACAGACGTCTTTACGAGGGACACGGACCAACATAAGTGGGTGTTTAGTAGGACAACTCTAGCTGTACCTAAATGTTAGTTCGTTTTATTAGAGTACTTCATTCAGATCTATTTGAAGCTGAAACGTTTGGGAAGACTTTTTGACAAAACTTTAGTTCTACTTTACCAAGATTCAGGATGTAGAGCCCTATCGAACACATCCCAATAAACCCAAATAAACGTAATGTCTATGTACAGTACCTGACAAATCGCTTTTGATCATGTTGTTTCATCTTCGGTTCTAATGCAGTTTGGATGGCAGGGAGAAATTTTGGATGGACCACGCGTGTTTCTTCCTTGGAAATATTCTTTAATCTTGTATATGTGTTTTACTTTTAACTAGGGATGAACATATGGTGGCAGAAATTCCCGAGCGATCGAGTATTGCTGCAATAAACTATTTCAAATTCTAGCCATATATAAAATGTAATTATTCTAATTTTTAAAGCAGTTTCCACTAAACTGTTAAACTAATAAATATGAAAAATTTCAATTGACCAAGAAAAACGTTTCTATAGACATGATATCATTTCTAACCATTTTAATTCAACAGGATCTATCATATATAAAACATTACATCGACAGATCATCGTTAGTAAATAAAAAGGGCTTATTTGAAATACAAGAATTTAGTATAATTCTCGCGTTAAAGAGATGGCATAGTTTTCATGTGATATTTCTAAATTGCAACGGTAACCTTTTGAAGGGAACTATTGTGATGGTACACCTAGCTAGAGCAGCATCTCTGACTAGGAGAGATTTGAGCTAATTAGAGCCTGAGCTTTTTTTTCTCTCTATATATAGCAACAGTGAGCACGAAAGTGCGCTCATGACGATATATGATCGATGGCAAGTGAGACTTAGCGATGTGAAAGAGTCATATGCTCCAGGATATTCGGCAGGCTAGGGAAAGATAAACTTTTTAAGAGAGATGGAAATTCTGAGCCTTGGTGGTGGAGACAATCATATGCCAGGGTACAAGCTGTGTTCCCTTCCTCTCTGCCTTTGATTATGTTGTTTCATCTTAAGGACTAATGCATTTTAGATTAAAGGGGAGAATTTTGGATGGATCAAGTGAGTTTCTTCCTTAAATTTCTATTTGATCATATCATATATGCATTCCAATTATCATAAGTATACCATTGCGACGTCTAAGATTCATGTTTTCCGATAGAAACTGGTAGAAAACCACGAAATTTCAAGTTTTCTGCACGGGAGAAAGTAGATTTCCCATGGTTTAGGAGAAATTCAAACTCAAGTGAAATTTAGTCAAAATTTGGCTAATACCATCGTATCACCGGTGTCAGTATCTGATAGTCAATCAAGTAGATAACCCCTGTTAGAATAGGTGTCGAATATATTAGTCCTATTTAATTATAATTGGACTTGAAGTTATAATATGTGGTAGGGATAGAGTTAGAGTCGGACTCTGTAACCCCGCAACTCTCGTAAATAGAGAGGAATACATCATAATATAACCATGACGACTACAATATATCATAGACACGCAGATAGATGATGGCGATGTGGTCATGGACTTATAGCGACTAAATGCTATGTTGATTGAGGAGGAGTGTCCATAATCAAAGCTCCGAAGATATAGCTTCGACTAAACTATATTAACAAATATCATATATTCTTGCGTCGTCATCTAGCAATGTCTTAAATGATCAATAACTGAAACAATCGAGAAGATTAATCGTCGTTTAATCATATCAAGTAAATTTTATAACAACCTCGGCATCAACAGATTGTTGGTCAAAAATATTAATAACTTATTCGAAATGCAAGAAATATATCTGATTCTCATGTTAATAACGAGCTATTTCTTATATTGCAATGGTATCCTACACTACACAGCTACACCCCAGAGCAGCATCTCTTGACTCAGGCGAGATTTGAGCTTAATGACAACCTGAGCTTTTCTTCTCCATGGCAACAGTGAGCATGAAAGTGCATCCAAGACTGACATATGAATTATAATCGACATGAAAGAGTCATATGCTCCAGGATATTCGGCTAGCTCTGCAATTGAAATCGATAAAAGGAGATGGAAATGGTGAGCTCTGGTGGTGGAGACAATCATGGCAGAGTAGGGTGGTGTGTTCCCTGCCTCTGCCATTGGTTTCTGACTAGGCCACCACTCCCAAAAGCTAATTTCCCATAGTTCCAAGACTTCTCAAAGAGAAGGCATTGCACACGGCCGATCCGCCGCTTCCACTAGCTAGCAAATCAATTCTACTAGTATTAGAGTACATAAACTTTTATGTATCTCACCAGAATTAGAACAGCATTACGTCTCATGGATGCTTCAGTGAATGACAGATGGGTAGTGACAACTACCATTACATTTTCTTTAACAATGAATTGAGAAATCTCACTAGTATTTTTCCTAGAGATTTTACTCCCTTTCAGCCACAAAAACCACTTCGTTTTGGACAAGTATCTACTGTTCCTATATAAATATCCCTATTAGTTGCGATTACGTGCACTCACATTATCAAATATATCATAGACGTTGAATCGTTGTGCATATCACATATCAATCATAGATACAATAGAAAAGCTAATAACATGTGGCCATTCCTTACATCAACCGAAAATGAATCTTTTTTTATTTCTAATATTGATTGCTCCTTACATGATTAAGTAATGGTACTATCTTAATGCTCAAGTAATCATTCATTTTTTCTCTTCCATTATCTCAACAACAAAATCCACCTCCATGGCTCCTGCTACCATGCTGTACTTTTACCTATATTTCTTTCATCTTATATCAAAACAATAGGTCTCCAACCATAGTTCAGTTGGTGAGGCATAATTAATGACGCATAATAAGTTTTTTATATTTAAAATGAAAATTGTTGAGGTATAATTTGATAGCATTTTCGAGATTGAGATAAGTTCTATCGATGATATTTTTTCTTTCTAATGCTCTCACTAAGTATGTCTCAACAACTTTCTCTGAGTTCATTACCATTATTGCAAACTTTGCTTCAATTCACACACATATCTTCTATATCTGTTATACCGCTCAATCAACTTTTTCATCCACTTACATTTCATCAAAAACTCGCTTTTATAAATTTTCGCTGCAACACGTGGGGCTTTTGACTAGTTTATCTAGCTTCATAGCAAAAAAATGATTTCTTTTTACAATATATTTGCCTCATAAAGTACTTTAATGATATTATAACATTATCAGGTTTCCTAGTGTTTTTAAATACAAAGTAGCGTCAAAGTTGTATTTTGAAGACTATGCCGCGATCCCTAAAACATGTGTTTTGACAGTGGGTATTTTATTTCGGAATATAGAAGTTTCTCTAGTATTGTTGGGGCTTGGGTCTTGTCCAAGACCATATGCATGGTAAGAGTGAGATGAGAGAGCTAAGAGAAATCTAGGGGACAACCACATCAGCAAACTAAGGGTATCTGTTTGATATATTTCTGGATTCGGATTTCAAAGTTCATGGATTGTTGTACATGTTTAAGAAATAAGTACCGATGGTGAATTTTACTTTTAAACAGATAGAGAATCCGCTCTATGCATGTAGAGGTCGGGTTTCAATCCCTCCCCCCCTCTCTCTCTCTTCTATCTATCTATCTATCTATCTATCTATATATATATATACACACACATGTAAATCTGTATCTGGATTCTCATGTACTCACAATCCGTATTATTGATGTGGGTCAAAATTCATGCTGCAAAATGTATCTAACTTTGATCAAATGAATTTTACTATAAAGAGAAAATATTAGGTTAGTACACAATATGTATAATATGTCTATAGCATTTTTTACTCAATAATATTTTTCAATAATAACTATATATGTATATATGACATTTAGTTCATGATATCTCTCTAATCCATATTTTTTCGTAACATGATATTTAGTCAAAATGAGAAAATGATACATCCATTATATCATCAAATTGACATCTTGCAAAAATGATATATATCTGTTCATCAAACATATTAAGAAAAAACTCAAAAAATTAATAGAACCACCATATAAAATAAAAAACTAAAAAAAGTGACAACCATAGTATACATACAAAAATAAAAAACTACATAAGTTATTTTCCACTTGAAAAAAATACCATATAAAGAAAAGATCATACATGGTATATTTTATTAGCATCTTAATGTACCTTTCTTATATATATATATATATATATATATATATATATAGTTTGTGGGTATATGTGCTCCTGTGTGAAAAAATCCAACTCATATATATAAACACATAAATATTCCTTGAAATCAAAAATAGCTATACATACTGGACTACACACGAAATAAAATTATTTAGGAGGACTGAAGAGCACAAAGTTCCCATTTGGTCACCACACCCTCTACACGCTCGAGGCGCCGCTTCCAGGCTAGCCACAACAAAAAACACAAAACGCCTCCTTTTGGAAAGTAGCGTAGGCCCCCGACGTGACATGACTTGGATATCATATTTAGCATCGCTATTGGATTTGGACCTCTCTACTCTACACACCTCTCTTCCTTTATTTTTTTCTTTTCTTTTCCTTTTCTTTTTTTTTCTCTTCTCTACGAGGAAAAAAAGATTTGCAACTGGATGATGATCACTTTGGAAAAAAAGATTTGAAGGGTGAAATGAAACCTATGGGAAGAAATTGAACTGGAGGGAGAGGAATTGATCAATCAGTCACTTTAATTTGCCAATCTACTTACTCATGCTAAGGAATATTACTTTCCATCAAACAAGTAATAATAATAATAAAGCATCTTTGCTAAAAGATGGAGGTGTGTTAGCCATTGATAATGGATTAGCTAAGCAAAACGTATGGTTGATCTTAACTTAATTAGAAAAGCCAAAAGAGGTATATATACAATGCATATATGAGATAGGATGGATCGATAATTATTCGCACACCGGTCCTGTTTGTGATACCAGCTTGTAAGTAAAAGGCTAACCATGCCAATTAATTAAGAGGTGCTTCGTTGACAAAACTCTGCCACTGGTAAACTGTTTTGCTTACTTCAGAAAGAAAAACGAGGAAAATTATTAGGAGATTTATGGTTAATTAAGTATTAATTATTATATTAAAAATAAATTTATTTGATTTAAAAACTTTTATATAAAAGTTTCTTTTACTAAACACAATATTTAGCATATTAAAAAGTGTGCTCACAGTAAATGAGCATTAACACAACCCAAATCACTTTAGAACGCACCCTAAATGCAGTCTAAATGCAGTGAGTAGCCCTGCAAGCCAGTTAACAGATGTTTGTGGTAAGGTGTCATAATAATTGAGAACATCATGAGTTCGGTATGGTTGACAAATTAAAGTGAACAAAGCACATCAATTTGGTGAGAATTTCCCCCCTTTGTTGAGTTTCTAATTGCTCAGGAATATATCCCAATTGATCAATAGTTAATAGAGATCTCTTTTGTTAAAAAAAATAGCAGTAGTGCCAATTTTTTTAGACAAATGGACATATAAAAACAAATGGATTATGGATTCACCTGATCGTACAAAGTGGCAACATAAGATATGACCTTATATATTTCTCCTTTAAAGTTATCTTATTTTTATTCGGGAGAAAAGTACTCTTATTAATTGGCTAACAGAAGTCAATACTCAAACTTCTCAGTGTTATATATATATATATATATATATATATATATATATATATATATATATATATATATATATATATGCCCATAGATTTGCTAAAGTATATACATACAGCCTGTATGATCACCGCCGTTGCATGTGAATTCCACGCAACGTGTCGCGACACACTTTAATTGCACTTATTTTTAGTGACCTATTTTCATTTGTTGAGAAATTAAACTAACTAAAGTGGCTTGGTCGATCTAAACAACAAAACCCACTAGAATGGTTATCCAAATCGGTTTTTATGCTTTGAGATTTTATACTTGCAGAGATTAAGTAGACTTTATTGATATTTAAAATAAACTATAAAATGTTAATTTACAATAATTTACTTGATAAGAATAGATTAATGCCGTACCAATATAATTAGTTTATTTAAAGGTTAATTTACATAAGTTATATGGTTTGTAACACATAAGATGTATTTGATAGTGCAGTAGTAAGTGATGTGTGGTTTCAACCCAAAGTTTCACGTATAATTCTTTACACACTCATAATTTTTTCTTAAAAAATGTTTGGAGGGACGTATTTTCCTTCAAATCTCTTTTTTATAATTTGTATCATGTTTGGCATCACCATGAGGGATGATATGCTTTGAGATTTTATACTTGAAGAGGTTAAGTAGACTTTATTGCTATTTAAAATAAACTATAAAACATTAATTTACAATAATTTACTTGATATGAATGGATTAATGTCATACCAATATAATTAGTTTATTTAAAGGTTAATTTACATAAGTTATATGGTGTGTAGCACATAAGATGTATTTGATAGTGTAATGGCAAGAGATGTATGGTTTCAACTCTAAGGTTCCGTGTTCAATTCTTCGCACGCTCACAATGTTTTCTTAAAAAATATTTGGAGGGACGTCTCTCCCTTCAAATCTCATTTTTTTTATGGTTTGTAGCATGTTTGGCATCACCATGAGGGGTGATAAGGCTATAGAATGCCAAGAGAGGTTTTAGCTTTAGCATCTCCATGCCACACCAAAAGCATATGACAATTTTTGTTAAAGAATCTCACTCTGTTTTAGAAAAGCATATTACAATGCTCTATATTATAATATGGAGGGTTTCGTTTTTTCACAATTTGATGGGAGATAACATAAAAGTTACCATCTCCTAGTCAAATAACCGTGCGATAATTGCTGTCATTTACTATATTGAATTGGTTCGTTGATAATTGTGGTTCTTGACTTGATTGAATTGATTTGTATAAGAAATAGCTGGACAAACCGGTCAAAGTTTAAAACAAGAACGACTGAAATTTCAAATTTTGCTTCTAATTTTTTGAGAAAATATCAAATTAACTTTTTTTCCTTTTAGAAAGCGTAGACAAAACAGTATTTTAGAGAACTAAAAAGACGCATCATAAAAAATTATTTTTCTCTTGAATTTTCGGCCAAACATATCATAAAAAATTTATCGTTTTTCGCGGTAACCACGGACAACCTGTCAAACCGGTCCCCATTTTGAAACCCCAACACCATTGCGGTACAGAACCACAGATAATCCGACGTGCATCCCAGCCATCTGCACTATCTGTGTTTCTGCAGCTTCCCTGCGACCTTGTACTGTAGCAGTTGAAGAGCAAAACACAACTTCCAATCCATCGTGCATATGCAGCCAGCTAGCACAGTAGTACCGGTCAGGGTGCGCCTCTGCTCTGTCGCTTCACACGAATTTTGCACCAAGCACCTCACCAAACACAGTTACTCTGCCCTGCCCCCCCTTTGTGAGTTGTGAGTTGTGACCAATCTGAATTCCACGATGAGTGCTCGGTGACTCATTGCCATGGAGGAGGTTGTCCATGATCTCATCTCACTCAGACAGCTATGAGTACTCCATATCAATCAGAAAAATTGATGAACAGAAATCATCGGAAAAAGAAAGAAATAAAAGAGAGATGAGTGGAAAAGCAAGGTTTTTTTTCTTTTTTGGAGTTTGGAGATGGATCCATGGCGGAAGGAAAGAAAAAGCCTCATGCATTTATTGGAAGCACAAAGCTTTTGTCAGTTGCAACAACAAACCAAAGACTTGAATTTACATACTCCAAAGCCGGCCAAGAATTCGACCGAATTCGACCTCTCTCTTATCTCCTCTCGATATGTGCTAGAGCTAGCAGCCGATGATTACAGGGGGGAAAATCCTAGAAGCAATTCTCACGAACAAAATTGGTCCCGCGCAATTAGCAGCACGGGTGGTGGTTCGGTGGGTGGCTACGCCGCCGCTTCTACGGCTCGCCGGCGGCCGATGGGGGCGGCGGCGGCGCGGGGAGGAAGGAAGAGAGCGGCTTGGCGCTGGCGAGGAAGGACGGCGCGGTGTCGCCGGCCATGATGACGACGACCTTGGGCTCCCTGTCGAGCGGCACCAGCACCTTGACCGCCGCCGCCTCCGCGTCGCCGTGGTTCTTGCGGCGCGTGCAGACCAGCACGAGCAGCGCCACCGCGATGAGCCCCATCATCACCGTGAACCCCAGGAACAGGTAAGGCGTCGGCGTCCTCCACGTCCCCGGGTGCCCACCCGCCGCCGCCGCCGCCGCCGACGACGACGCCACCCCGCCTCCGCCGACCAGCTTCACTCCTCCTCTCATTCTCGAGCTCTCTCTTTCTCGAACTCGTTGTGTTCGTCTGGTTGCTGCGGCGGGGAGGAGGGGGGAGAGGGGAGGCCGGTATTTATAGATGGGGCGCGCGGTTGCGGCTAGCCGCTGCTGGCTTTGATGGCGAGCCGCGCCGACGCGTCGTGCGGCAACGGATTCTTGGATGGGTTTCGTGGCCAGCTGCTGGGTTTGAGGCCGGAGTCCGCCTGGTTTTTTGCTTGGTTTGGGCGACAGGTGGCCGACACAGTGGCCAGGGTGGGGAGAGAGAGAGTCAGATAGAGATACGGTATGGAGTACTGGTTTACTGTATACTAGTTTGTCTTTTCATTTCCAAAGTAAAAACAGTTTCTAAAACATTTTCTCACCGATTAGATGACATTTAGATTACGTCATAAATATAGACGTGTCATAGATAGATCTACGATTACGTCAATAACATTTAGATGAATCATTTTATTTTTATTTTAAATAAAATAGAAAAATTTAAACACTATAATTTAACATGTAAATTAGGATTCGAAGATGTGTCAAACAAAGCTAAATGAAAAACGTGTATATGGACGTGTATCCTTTTGTGACGTCATAAATCAAATAACGTGTATATGAAGCGTACAAGTTGCATATTGATTTATGGCGTTTTGGAGTGTCATTAATTTATGGTGAATCTGGAAGTTTCTTGTGGAGGTACTACAAAATTTAATGTGCGTTTTAAATAAGTTGTTTCTACTTTTGAGCATCAAGTATAAAAGCAATACCTAATGAGGGGTTTCATACTTCCATTTAATGGTTTTTAAGAGGGTGGTATGATAAGAAGATATTTAAGTTGATGAATGAAATAAAATAAAGATTTTCGATGTATTTAATTGTTGACTTGTGTTGTAAAGCGATTCGGTAACTATGGAGTTTTATTTCCGTTTTGAAGTCATAGATAAAACGATTCGGTCACGGTGAGATTTCTTTTGTTTTTAACGCATATGTACGTGTGTATAGCAGATTTCAACTTATATGAAATCCATTCCTTTTTCTCTCTTTATAAATCCCTTTATATATTATTAGATTAACCTATACACCATCTTATTTAATGAGATAAAAAACTCTCATGAAACCTGCAATAAGATTGGTTTAAGGCCTTCCTTGGGACAAAGATCTTTTGAAAGATTTGAAATTAGATCATGTAACATCTATATTCCAAAGAGATTCTAAGTTCTCTAAGCAGAGGAAACAGAAGCCCAAAACAAATAGTTTAATTTTAAGAGATTTTGTATGTAACTCGTGGGGTTGAGCAAATGGAAAGTGAAAACTTGAGTGTACGTGTGCAGCAGGGGCGAGGCAAGCACAGTGCAAACAGAGCTCGAGCCCTAGGCTTTTCTCTATAATTATGCAATGATTCTCTTAAATCATCATTAAAATTTAGAGAAAACCCTTAAAAGTTTAGTAACGGTGAGTTTAGGATTGGGATTCGTTCGAAACATCTTTTCGGCTAAAATGATTTGTCGGACCAAAACAAACAAGATCATCGATCATCAGTGTATAATTAATAAAGTATTAACTTTATAAATTGAAAAAATAAATTTATTTAATTTTTAATAGAACCCTCGGGTATAAAATGTATTTTTATGAATTATATTGTTTAGCCATTCGAAAGTAGTATATATTAGGAAAAATATTTATATCCTCTTGTTTTGTGCATGTCATCTAAATATTTATAAAAAGAATTGAAAAAAATTGACAATATAGATTAATATGAAACATATCACTTCATAAACAATTTCTATAAATTATAACAAAAAATAACAAAAATAATTACGAATGCACTATAATTATTTTTAGTTTAATTTGTATTTTTTTAAACTTGTAAAGTCAAATTTAATATATTTTATCTTAATATACGTTGTCAAATTTTTTTAAAAAAATTTATAACTATTTAGATGATATACAAACAACGAGAGGACATCTCGTTCAAATACAAAAATTCTTCACCGTATGTATGTACTGTACTCTGAATAAAACGATGAAGTAACGTAGCTACAGGCCATTTACGGGAACAAATGCCTATACAACGATGGAGTGTTAAATGGATTCAGTGAACCTAGCAGCGGGAAAACGTCGACCAAGAGTCACGAACCTACCCGGCTTCATTAGAATGATCCATTCCAATCCCAGTCTCGTACTCCCGTACTATTGTACTGCATGGTTGGCCGTTGTAACGTACGTTCGTTGCTATCCACAGCCACTGTGGCAGCAGCAGTATAGAGTAGTGCGTGCTTAGCTAGCCGTGTCTTTTTGTCACTGAATCGGTCCTCTCCTCGTCCTTTCTTTTATTTCATACTGCGCACAGACGACCAACTGCTGCTCCTGCGCAATGGATCGAGCATGTAGAGCCTAGTAGTGACCTACTTCATATATTTCATATAAAAACAGTCTAACTTTAAGCATGTAGACCTTATTTCTTATTTTTTATGACTCATATATTAATGACATAACTGCAAACTGTATCAAGTCAAATCAGATCAGAGAACATTCTCTCTTGTTTTGTACGGATTTTAGTGAAAGAATTCAGACGATAAATAAAATGACAAAAAAATTAGTAGTAGTCGCCGTCCGGCGGCGAACGCGGCATTTGCGGCGTGCCGCGTGCGCCACACACACAGGAGGAGCGCGAATGAGCAGCCTGCTTCGCTCGCGCCTCCGAGTCGCCGCGCGGCCGTTTGCGAGGCAGCCAGGCAGGCAAGCAAGCGCGTCATGGAGACGTAGTCAGGGTACGTGTGAGCCGCTAGACTTCTCCTTTTTGGGGTGTGGTGGGGTCCGTACGTCGTCCTCGAAAGCTGTTCCACCTTTGCTATGCTTCCTATCTACCTTTCTCACGCAGTTTAGGCTGTTTCCAACGGGTATACGTGGTTACCATCCAATAAAGTACTTATATAGAAAACCTATTTTGATTATATAGAAAACCTATTTTAAGTATTAAAAAGGACATATTTCAAATATAAAGTATTCTTTCTCCTGAAGACTTATTACATAAAGTGTTATGTTTTGAATCTTATTGTCGAAGAAAACAACAAATAGATATTAAAATGTGTCTTATCTAACTAAACTATATTTTTATATTTGAACATAGACGGACCTATAGGGTGATCCGGGTAGGCCGCGGCCTACCCTACGCAATTTGTCTCCTATACCCAAAATCCCGATCCTTAGTGACGATTCCTCGCGAGTGGCAAAGATCGGGCTACTTTCTTTATATCAAATTTATTTTTAAATACTCTTTGTGAATGTCTTTTAGTAAATTATATATATATATATATATATGTATGTCATTATATATGTAGCATGTTTTTTTACTCGGAACCATCTGCTAACCTTCATCTCCTCGTCCTCAGACTCACTCAAATCCCAAAATGTTAGGTACGCCGATGATTTTGAAACGAGGGATGGCAGCGGCTGTTTGTTTGTTTGCTACTCCATCCTCGGACGTAGCAGTAGCTTCTGGAGTGATCGTACCCAAATTGTGTAAGTACGTAGTAGCAGTACGTACATCCTCTGCTCCTCCGAAAGAACATGTACAAACACAGAACACGAGAACGAAAAAAAAATCACGACTGACCTACGTGCGTGCGTGGACTGGCCAGCCGGCACGTACGACATTCCTTGCCACCCTAGATTTTCCGATGATTTCAAGTGATTGCACACCAAACGAAAAATATTATTAGCATTCAATTAATTAAATATTAATTATTAAAAACTAAAAAATAAATTTATTTTTAATATATATATATATATAATTTTGATACAAAACGTATTGTTTATTTAACCATTTAAAAAACATGTTAATGAGAAATAAATAAGAAATAGCTAGGTGTAATTAGCGGTTAAGAAAAAAACGATGACGAAGATGAAAACGAAAGCGGACGGCGTCAGATGATGGAGCGGTTATAACATGCGCAACTTTTGACATCATGCGCGGATCGCCGCGTGCGTATCATTATATCATCCTCCCGATCAGCAGCTGGTTCGCGGCATTGGTTTTACTTTTGAGGGTTTTTTTCTCCATCGATCTCTGGTAAAAGGAAGATTCGAGCGCACTACTTCGTTAGTGGCCGTAATTAACTAATGGGGCTAATTAGTGCCGAATGGGCCACTGCGAAAGGGCAGTTTGTTTGTTGGGGGGATTAATTAAGCGCGCCTTTGGTAAAGTTTGCTTCACCATCTTTGGGTAAAAAGTTCGGTCGTAAACCAGGTGCTGAAGTTAAAGTTAGTTCTGAGCTCATCCGGAAGTACGTACTACGGATGTTGTGAGATCGATATGTCTCTTTGAGTGAATAGGAAAAGTGAGGTGAGATTTTCCTCGATTATTTCTCGCCTCACTCTGAAAGAAATTAGTCTTGTTTATTTTATATCTACTAGCAACTGTGTTCGTACGTTGCAACGAATGAAGTCGGGCGTGGCATGGATAAAGATGAAGGGAAGGGACGCAGCGTAGCGTGGAAGCTCCGGCGCGACGAAAGGGAGGGGCGCAGGCGCGGCGCGGGCGCGACACGGATGGAGACGGGCGGGAGGGCGTAGGAGATCTTTTTTCATTCAAGCTCTTCCTTTCTTTTTAACATTGGGACTGTGAATTATTTTTATAAACACTCAAAGGGTTTTCTACAAAATAGTCAGGCGGACAAAAATTTTGGGTAGAAACACTACTTCCTTTATAGATAGTTATAGATTATCGATATAAATATAAATATATATATACTTCGTATATATACGTATCTATACAAAGTGTATACACATAGGTTAAATAGTAGGCCTGCTAAAAAACCCGATTTGGTGTGTGTGAACGAATTGGGCCTGTTTGCTAAATAATGAAGCTCATAAAAAATTATAAAAGAGAAAGTCTGAAAACGTGTAGCCAAATTTGGTAAGGGACCAAATTGATCACACAGGCTGGGCCGGGAAAGAAAATTCCCAAAACAACCAATGAGCCGAAAACGAAAGTGGTCGCACGTATAGTGGGCCGTGCGCCTGGTCGTCCATTAGGGATTTCGAGCCTGATTCGTGTTGGGCACGAGATGGCCTCGGAATTGGATCAAATCCGAGGTGGATCGCTGCTTGGGCCACGGTCATTTCGAAAAAATTCAAAGGGTTTTATGTAAAATAGCCAGACAAAACAAAATTTTGGGTGAAAACACTACTTGTTTTATAGATAGTTATAGATTTTTAATCTTTTTAAAATTTAGTATTGTTAAAATTTTGATAAGTTGACAATATTATCAAGTTTTGATAATAGATTTTCAAATTCTCTAGGCATAACCAATATAATATATATTTATATACTACAAGTGTCGTGCGTTACAACGGGTGAAGTCGGAGTGCGGCACGGATAGGGACGAGAGGAGGGTGCGGGCGCAGCGTGGGAGCTTCGAGCGGCGACGGAAGGGAAGGGCACGAGCACGGCGTGGATGGGGACGGACGGGAGAGCGCAAGATGTCTTTTTTCATCCAAGCCTCTCTTTTTTTCAGCATTGGAGCTGGGTTAATTTTATAAATACGAAGGATTTTACGTAAAATAGTCGACAAATGATATCTATAGATAGTTATAGATATATGGGGAGGGGATTGGTTGGGAAGTATGTTTTTAATGGGCCAGTCCTATAAATGTTTGAGGACCTGCTGGATGGATGAATTTATCGTGTACACGTGAAAGAGCGGATGACTGTCGAGGAGACATAAGTAGCAAAGACAAGAAAGGGGAAAAACGTACGGATATAGCATCGGGGAGTTTCTGCCGATGCAGAAAAAAACCAGCTAATTGATATATACTGGGCATATATTTGCATGGCCAGGCTAGCTAGCTACTTAAAATTAAGAGACAATCGCTAGTGCCCAGATCTTTGACAAACAGAAGCAGCGTCGCTCTCATCTCGATCGATCCGGGCCCTCTTCCCTCCCTGCGATGCGGTGGCTCGACCGGCACTACACGCACCAATAATTAATCACGCCACAAAATCTCGGCCACCTTAGACCGACAGCCATCATCATTATCTCCATTATCCCAAATTCTAGTACTTTGATGAGGTCAACATTACACAGCTACCACGACGACGGCTTCAACACCTACACGTGCCATGCATTTCTCGCCGGTTCGTCGTCGGCGCCGCCTTGCGATTCCGGCGTGATAAACGCCGCGTGCCCGGTTAATCGGTCGGCGGCGCTGGTGATAGTGATGCAAGGAGAAGGCTGCAAAGATCATATGTCAGTCTCTGAAAATCAAAAAACAGAGGATCTTTTTTGTGGTGTGATCGTTGTGACTATTTTTTTTTGTGGTGTGATCGTTGTGAATTGTGATATGATATATAAAGGTTGTGTTTTCCAGCAAAATGACGTGAAAGAAAGGAGGAAAAAATGGCATGGTTTTAAGATCATGGCGACGGGTTTCTCCTCTGTTAGTTTTTATCATTTTTATCGTGTTAGTAAATGTCGCGGCCCATTTACTAGCTCGGTCTTGTGAGCATTTTAGTAAAGTATCCATCGTAATGTAATCCCGGAGTGTATCTGGGAGACACTATGTAATGATTAATCATAATCAATAAAGCGTGATTTTCTCTTAAAAAAATGGCACGGTTTCAGCAGCAGGAGGGGACTCTCTGCCTGTCTCTTCCATTCGTGTTTTTTTGCACATCATTTTCGTGCGTAGAAAATGTCTCCTGCTGCTGATGAAAAGTTAACTTGTTTCTTGTATGCCCTCTTGATGGGCCGAGTGAAAGCCCATGCACGGACCATCTGCTTAACTGGGCTTTAGTTTTGGGCCCATGAGCCAGGGAGATGGCGTACTCCACAGCCCATTGAATTGGTTGGGCTGCCCCAGCGCAGCGCGTGAGGCCGCCGCCGCCGGACTGGCTGGAATTTTTGCATTTTTAATTTTTTTAAAGATTTACAAAAATAACTTTCGAGTTTGAAAAATTTCAAAACTAATCTCCTCGGCGTGAAGGAAAAACGCCCTCCCGGAGGGCGAAAAATCCGACGTGGCGGACGGCCGGTGCGGTGCCGTCGCGCGCGTGGTGGTGGTTTCCTAGCGGCGGCCCTTCCCGCCCAGGGAAGAGCGTTTTTCACTTGCACGAGGGGCCGCCTGCAAAAATGCCGGGGAGGCCGGCTTTTGCGGGCGGCCCTTTCCGCCCTTTGTAAGGGCGTTTTTCACTGTGCACGGGCCGCCGCAAAAGGCGGCTGGCATTTTGCGCAGGCGGCCCTTCCCGCCCTTACCAAGGGCGTTTTTCACTGTGCCCAAACCCTAATTGCCCTGATCGACATCGACCCACTCTCTCGTGTTGTTTGAGATGTAAAATGTTATCGTCGTATTTTGTGCTAATATAACAAATCCATTGGATTTGTGGTATTGTTGGAAATGTAACCGTCTTCGTGATTTGTCGTATTGTTTGAAATGTAAATGTTATCGTCGTAAGGATGCAAATGTAAATATTGTTGCAAGTGTAAATGTTCGAGGTATCGTACATATGTTGTTTGCATTACTGTGAACATATTATTTTAACCAAGTTAACTTAGTTGCAATGGTTAAGCGGTTGTTTGTCACGGTGTTACATAACCCATTAGGTACGGATGATGCAATACAACTAACTCATCCCCCACAGTGAAGGCTCGGCTACCTACGGAACCGTTCAAGGGCGATAAGCTTGTCATCAATTTTTCTTTCCTTCTCGGCGTTGTACTCCTTTGAGTTTCACATTCGGTTACTTTTAAGCCGTTATATTGGGGAATGACATTGTCGATCCACCTAGTGAATCCATACCTTCTTTGAATGCCCCGGTAAAGAAACACATGTAATCAGTTAGAGAGCCACTAGAGCGAAGACGTTTGCATAATTGATAAAATGAAAGACGTACAACGAAGTTGTTGTCTAAGTTGGGGCAAATGAAGTATCTCCGACCATATGTTCATGGTTCAAATGAGGTAGCCATCTTGCAACGATCCCTACAACCGCACATAGGACGCTCCGACCATTTAGGGAAACCCGGCGGGTTGTTCCTCCATGCTAAGCTTGCGATTTCGACGCGACGTTCATACTCCATCAAGCCCGAATGAATTGTTGGTGGACTCGGGTTGTGTTACCGTCGGCCGATCGAAGCGGGTTTAACCGTATCGATCCAATCTTTGTATGGACACTGACGTACATCCTCCTGGTTGCACATTTTTTATGGTCGGAGTTAAAAAATGGAACAAGCGAAAATGTTAAAGAAAGAAAAATTATACTCACGACAAAATCGTCATCCGCAATCTCGGGACACACGAAGCATCTTTGTCCTCTAGTTGCTTGTCTTATGGATCTTACCACTTGGCAACGTAGACCACGGTGGCATTCGGACGTTCCGCCATGTGGGTAGTGCCGGTGATCCATAGGCCGGTCAAAGCTTCGCGCGAACTCGACGTTGGTACTCGGCCTTCCGTTGAAGGTAGTCGACCTTGTTTCGCTAAGTGGGTAGTAACGTGTTCCGTCGGTTCGTGGGTTCTCCGTATCTATCCACTCAACGAAGTTGCACACCCGACGATATGCCTGCATGAGGTGTTAACACGATGTACAATCAAGTTAGCGTTTTACGCGTGAAGATTTTGTAGATGAAAGCGATGCGAGATAAAGCCATACCGATCAATGTTGGCGCATTGGAAAAATCGTCTCCCCCTGGTTTCGGCGAGGAGGGACGACGTAAGTATGCGACCATCTCCACAATGGCATAACGGACGGTCACACCATGGTGGAATAAAACCGCTCAAAGGATGGAGTCGCCGGTGGAGACGCTCAAGGAATGGATGATATGAAGATCTCATTGCAGGAGTAAATGTAGAAAAGAGAAAGCAGATTTGAAGAGCTCGTATTCGGATCTAGGCAATATATAGTGCGGGAGGTGACGGTTCGCATCTATGTATCGTTTATGTCATCACGGGGCAACGGTGATCGAGACGTATCGTGTAGGATTGTCACGGGGCAAAAGTTGATAGCAACGTATCGTGCGGGACTATCACGGGGCAAAAGTTGATAGCGACGTATCGTGCGGGACTATCACGGGCAAAAGCCGATAGCGATGTCTCGTGCGGTCTAATTGGGCCGAAAGTTTTTGTCGTTAGTAAGAGTATCATGCGGCGAACGATACGGAAGGATCTCGTGACATGTGAGTGCGACGAAGGACATAGATATATACAAACATCAAACACAAAATAAATATTTACAATTTGTACAAACTAATGCACACAGCGACTCTCGACGAGGCCTCTTACCCCTATCCCTCCTAGGCCGTGCTCGGCGTGCCCCGAGAGTACGTCGGCTGTGCAGGGGCACGCCACGACTAGCACGGACATCCGGCGCGGCGTCTCTGTGGCGGGTCCCGGCTCGTGGTAGAGGTGCTCCACCGAGCCGAGAGGAGGCGAGTACGTCCCGATCTGGGTCCTCCGGTCGTCGAAGTCGTCGCCCGTACCGACCCCCTCGTCGCCTTCCCCGACCCGCCCGCTGCGTCGACGAAGTCCCCGACCGGAAAATCCCCGCCGAGTAGAATCCTCCCGTATGTAAGCAATGTGAAGCATCGGTGACTTAAACTAAAACGTGTGAACTAATCATCGGACGACGCTTGCTCACCTCTCGGGCGGCGAGGGGACGAGAACGGAGGATCCGCCGCTCCGGCAAAGCTCGCAGTCTTGGGCCGAGTAGCGAAAGGTCGAGGAATCGACGATCCACTCGCGCCGCCGTATCCCCGCTCGTAGCGTCGGACCTAGGCGACATTCGGTTTGTTAGATCACGTTGTAGGGTTGACACAATGAAAATGAGTGGAACTAACCGTGGAAGGACCAGGCGCCGTGTGGTGACCATCCGGCTTGGACCGCGTGGACGAGGACCCGTAACACCTGTGGAGGAACCGCGTCGACGGCAGAACGACACGAGAAGATCCGCAAGATCTTCCGTGCCGTCGTCGCATCCGCTCGAAGGTCATCCTCTGTTCCACCTCGTTCGGGTGAATGCTCGCGTCCGGCCTCGGCATCACCGAGTCGATTTTGGCATTCAATGCCCGTGCGGCGTCGGCCTACAAAAATCAAAACAAGTTAGGTTTTTCGGTCCAATTAAAAAAACATAATGACGTACAAAGGCTTTAATGTAGACAAATCATGACGTACCCCAACGAAGTAGTCCTGGTCTCGGTGCACAGGGTAGGTGTCCGTATTGCTTGCTGCGGTGCGGCCTTGCTGCGCGACCGGTGTGAAGGTCACGCGCGGACGCGTCCGCGGTAGGTACCACCGAAGGTAGGCGGTGTAGTTCTCCTCTGAGTGGGCGTAGATCTCGCCGATCACCTCCTCGGTGGTTATCGGCCGATCCGTCACGTATTGCTGCATACGTGGTTCCCGGAGGGAGCCTCCCTGCTTGTCCCCGTCGAGACAACCTGCGTACACGCAAAGGTCGACTATAGTTCCATTTAATTTGACACAATCGTACTACATTTGAAATAGAAATACTCACGGTGGTCCCGGTGGGGAACGGCCGGACGCGTCTACAGGAATCCTGGCGCATCCGAATCGCCTCATCACTCGGCTGGCGGTGAGGCTCGACGGTGATGTCGTACACCATCGGGATCAACGTCATCCAGGTAGGCCGAGTCGCGCGTGCACAACGTCGAGAGGCCTAGAGGCGCCCGAGCTGCGACCTGCTGCGTGTACGGCTCCCGGACAACGTCGTACGGTGGAGACGGTCCAACTCGAACACGAAGTCCGGTAGCTTCGTCTCACCTGAGCGTGGGCGTAACGACGCTGCGACAATAAAAAATCAAGTGGTTACAAGTTTTGTTCAACGCAATTTAAATATTTGAAAGAAATATGACTTTGTACTTACGTTGCGTCGAAACCAAGATCGAACCCATCGTAGGCCCGTCGGCGGGTTCTCGAAAGCGGCGCTACGTCGTACGGAGAGGTGTCGACGACCGGTCGGCCGATCGCGAGCGCTCCGCACCACAGTGTAAGAGAAGGGGACAGACTGTGAAGATCGCTCCGGATCTGTCTTCGTGCACGCGTCGCACGGGCCACGGTAGGTGGCTGCGAGCACGGCCGAACCCCAACTCCTCCGAGGCACGCCGCCTATCTCCGTGTCCGCTATCGACCGGGCGTAGTGGATCGGGCCTCTCTGCGGTGTTCCCGACGTGTTGGTGAACATCACCCACCGAACAACCAAAGAAGGTACGCCTCCAACGAGCGTCGCACGGAGTACTCGTCGGGCGTCGGGTGGAGCTTGTCGGCCTACAAAGGACAAAACCATGTTAACAAACATCGGATGTAATGAAAAATATCGAAGTCTTGAAGTTAACTTACGTGAACCTGCATAATCCAAGTCTTCGTAGGCCCGGTGGTCGCGTAAGGGTAGATCGGCGAGCAGTGGGAGCCCCGTAGCCTCATCACCGAGCAAAGCGCGCAGTGATGTCGTCCCTCCATCCACCAACACCGTCCACGGGCCGACGGCCTCCTGGCTAGTGGTAGCCCTAGCGGGTAGGAGACGTCTGCGGCGTCGGAGCCATCTCCCCACAAGGAAGATGGAAGGTGTGCGTCTCGGACGCCACCGATCCACCAAAGCGGCTATCGGGACCGGTCCGCATCGAGCCGTCTGGGCTGGGTCGTGATCGTGGGCACGCGCCTCAACGAGTCTGCAGAGCGATCGGGCCGGACTCACGTAACTTGCATATCATACACATAGTGTAATATTAGCATCAAGCATAGTGTTCCTGCAATAAGTGATAAGAGTTTGAACGTACCGCTCGACGTGTCGCGGATCGACACGCAACAACTCGCGCGACGGCCGTGGACGAAAGGTGGTCGGCGAGCACCCCGCACTACCGACAAGTACGACACATGCGCCCTGTCCACCCGTCTGCCGAAAAGCGCTGGTGTATCGTCCGCCATACCCGCATGAATACATGAAGCACACAATAAGCAATTTATAAGAAAAATCAAAACAACATGATTACATGACATAAATGGTCCATTATTTCTCAACATAAAAAAAGTTCACGTCTTAATTCAAACTAACAAACACAACATATAAGTATCACAACAACAATAAACCAGTTTACGTCTCACAATGATAAATATTACACGTACGACATATGGCAACAACATGACAAATAGTACAAATATCGATCACCACTACATTGAAAAGGAGCAAACAAAAAAATCAAGCCATTGCATCTCCAGTGGACGACGTAGTCGCTGCACGAGCACGTCTAGGGCGTGGTCGCCTCGTTGTTGTTCCTTCTCCGGATGGACGGCTACCATCGGAGGGTCCGGAAAGTCCCGAACCTTCGACGGTTGAAGTTTACGAATTCTTCGGGCATTTTTGTATGTATGTCCGCGCTCATCGCATTTGCTACAACGTAGGGTCCTTCCCGGCCTCGGACTCGTCCATGTCGTTTCGATGCGTCTCGGCCGACGACGTCCCTTTTTCATCCTTAACTTCGATGGATCCGGAATGTAGAACACTTGTGGCCGTAGTGTTGTGTACGATCCAGATATCCCAAAACCATATATCTCCTCCTTCCACGTATGAAAAATTGATTCTTTCCCGTAGTCTTGTGACACTTAAATATCGGAACTATGCCGCAGTCCCAGTGCGGCAAGGACGTGTGAGCAAGGCGGATGTCTAAGCTTCGGCTTCATACATTCGCGGCTACAACCACCATCCGCATGAAGCACACATTCCTGCACGCTTGAACACGGTTGATGCCTTGCCTTCTCCGTCGACACACATGATCTCGTCACAAGAACTTGGGTTCCTTGGGGATTACTCGTGCTTCATAGCCTTCGAATCTTGTCTTGCATATATTTCGTCACCACGTTGCCAAATACAATTTTGTTATCGACCATTAAAGGGATATTTTCTTAAATCTATCCCTAAAATATGCCTGCGTGCCATGAAGGATAAATTCCACAATACCCACCAATGGAAGCCCCCTAACTCCTCGCATCACCCAGCTTGTACACCTCGGCCAGGTTCGTTGTCATTATACCATATCGAGCTCCGTCGGTGTCATACAACGAGACCACTTTTCTTTCGGTTCATTCTCTATCCGATGGGAGAAATTACGTATTGATGGTGCGACCTCCTTCTCATTGTTGGCGGGTCATTATGCAATGGACCAAGAGGTACGCAGGCTCGTCAACTTTGTGGCAAACGAGATTGCTCGTCGGTTTGCTTCGTTGTCGCTCATCCAACCTTTTCCACATCTCATTGAATTTTTTCTCTTGATTTTGACCACATAGCCTCTTGAATAGATCCATCGGTGCTTGTTCTTGAATTGTTTGTAGAAATTGGCTCCCATATGACGCATGCACCACCTACTCCAAACATCACGCCACCTAGCGTGGAAGTCCCCTCTCGGGCCAACCATTCGAAGGTAGTCGATTGCCCTCGGCATGCCGGCATGACGATCATGTATGAGACAAACATTGGGCCTCATACGAACGACTTGGCATCGAACTCTCTCCAAGAACCAATACCACTTTCGGTGTTCTCACTCTCGACAAATGCAAACGCCATAGGTAACACCTGGTTGTTCCCATCCGCTCCAATCGCCGTCGATCCGACCTCCGTATTTCCCGATCGGAAAGGTTCCATCTATGCACAAGGGCGACAGTGAACAAATGCGTTGATGCAAGCACCAATCGAGAAAAAGGCTCTTTGCAGCACGCTCTTGCTCGAATCATTAGATGATGGAAATGTCCGAATGTCGTAGTAGGTATTGGGGTTTCTACGAGCAATGGTGGCTAATAGACGAGGTAAATTGTCATACGATGCTTCAAATGTGCCATACCTCATCTCCAATATCTTTTGTTTCGCCCTCCAAGCCTTCGCATAGCTAATAGTATACTTGAATTTGTTCTCAATGTGCTTAATAATGGAGCCTGGTTCAAAATCCGTGTTTTTAACAACATGGTCAGTACATCTCACCGGCAACAAACGCCGAGGTGATGTTGCGGTGGTACTTATCAACCCCGACACTGAGACATGTGTGCTCACCAACAATGCTCACTTTCCAATAGTCATTCCATTTTCCCTTGTATGCATGAACGCGCCACGGACAATCATCCTTCATACACTTCACATCATACACATAGTTCGTAGACTTCACCACCCTAAACTCTCTATGCAAAGACACCGCCCAATGCTTCACTTGCCTTTTTCATGTCTTCCTTATGAGCATACCTAGCACCCTGGATGACCTCGTTATCTTTGTATTCAAATGAAACATGCTTGCCCTTCCGAGATAACAAGCGAGAGAAATCGCTTGTTCCCAATCGACGGCATGACATCTTCTTCCTCGTCCGATGATTCATCGCCCTCCGCCTTGCTCATTTTCGAATCCTCCCTCTCCATTTCTTCAACAATTGCTTCGATTCTCTCTCCCTCGTCCGCCACGCCAATCGCCTCCTCTAAGCTTGCTTCATTGCTTGGACCTTCGCCATACTCTGTTTGCATTGTATTACGCTATCGATTTCGTGCGGTGCAACAAAAATAACAAGGGGCCGGACCTTTCAAGTGCCATGTCCACATAACGTCTCCACGACTCGGTGTTATCAATAGGCATAAGTTCCCAATAATATCCTTCGTTGCACGACTAACTACAACGGATAGAGACATTGTGTTCACTCTTGTATCCACTTTAAATCCACGTAGCAACCAACTATACACCGACTCAAATGTTTTCTCGCTTTGCCTATCGATGCCCTTTGATTTCATCCTAAATTCGACAAATCTACACCTTCGGACCGTATCTAACGTTGCCTTCACCGTGAACTATCCGAAATATGATCTTACTTGCCATAGTGCACGACAAACAAATTAAAACGAGTTTATTCCATACTACGAATATATTTCCTACATGATTAATGTGCCTAACTTAATTTCTTTAACAATATGTTCTCGGTCTACATCTTAAATTTTCCCAAATCGATTTGTTCGTTCCATCTACCCAATCGTAAATCGTTCATTTCAGTTTGCCAAATTTTATAAACTAAATTTAATTCACTCGTAGTTTATATCTAAACATATTTTGATCATCAACAAAATTATACGTACGATTTTCTATAGTGCTTACCATCTGCTCACATAATTTACACTTACATCCAAACACATTCTACCTAAGTTGATCTATCTATTCTACCTATGTTAATGTCCATTAAATATCCTTGTTGATCTATCTATTCTTTCTATGTTACTTGTCGATTAGATTATCTACATTGATCTAAATTAAACCATCTGTTTTACAAATCTATAACAAATTATTCAATACCTATTCAAATATTACAAATTTATATTTTTCTAATATTTCATTTACATACTAGCTAACAAACAAAATAATGCGAGATATTGCATTTACCTCCAATGAAGTACGCAATCCAATAGGGCTTCGCCGCTCCTCCTCTTCCTCACTTCTCTCTCTGTTCTTTTCGGATCTCGAAAGGTGTAAATGAGGTGAAATGATTGAGAGTCGGCTTATATCTTGCCATGGGTAAAAACGCCTTGCAGAGGCGGGAAGGGCGCGCCGCAAAATTGCCGGGCGGCCGTGGCAATTTTGCGGGCGGCCCCCGTAGCACAGTGAAAAACGCCCTTTGTAAGGGCGGGAAGGCCGCTGCAAAAGCGCGCGCGGCGCGGCCTTTGCGGGCGGCCCACGTGCACGGTGAAAAACGCCCTTACCAGGGCGGGAAGGGCCGCCGCAAAGGCCGGCCTCCCGCATTTTGCGGGCGGTCCCCGTGCACGGTGAAAACGCCCTTCCAAGGCGGGAAGGCGCCGCCAAAAAGCCACGCGCGCGCGACGGCCGTGCGGGGCCGTCTGCCACGTCGAATTCTTCGCCCTCGGGAGGGCGTTTTCCTTCACGCCTCCAGGAGGGCGGGAGGATTAGTTTTGAAATTTTTCAATGTCGCAAGTTATTTTTGTAAATCTTTAAAAAAAATTAAAAATGCAAAAAATTCGACTGGCTGTCTGGTCTGGTCTACCTACGTGTGAATGACAAGTAGGGCCAGCGCGCAAACCCTAGATCCGATCCGAGGCCGCCTGCGCCCTCGCCGCAGATTGACACGACGACGCGCCTTATCTCTCTCCCCGCCCATCGTACCCGCCGTCGCCGTCGCCCTCGCCGTCGCCGTCGCCGGGAGAGAGAATTACCTCCTCGCCCGCATCAGGGTTGGGGCCCCGCCGCGGGGTTCCGTTGACGGCAGCCCTAGCGTGCTACCGTCGGCCGTCGCCCCCGCCTAGCGCCGCCGCCGTGGTCGCCGAGGGAGGGCCGCGGATCCATCGGCGTTGACCGGTAACGCAGAAGTGCATCTGCTACGGTTTTGAATTTATTGTTTTGATTCCATCTGCTTGCAAGTTATCATGGTTAATCCAGATTCGGCAAAACTCGATTCTTCAACTCAGCACGGTAAAGATAGGGACTGTGTTACTGTACCTTTTTAAAGTTTCAAAAGATGTATTATTGGCCCTTCTGATGAATAAATTTTAGTGTTTCCAGCTCCGTGGGTTCTTGCGGGTTTGGGTTTCTGGCAGGAGTGGTAGTGCTACTTGTTCCACTCTGAATTCAGCTAATTTCTGCCATCTAGTTACGCAAAATACTTGGTAAACCATTTTCACTACATGATTTGAAAAAAAAACAGTGGGAGAATGCATAGTTATTATGCCTGAATATGGGGCTGACCAAGGTACACAGTTCTTGCATTGTTCGAATTCGAAATTAGAAGGGCACCTAGACTTAAACTTTCTTTAAAGCCCTGAATTCCTGGGTCCAGGCCACCCACCAATTCGATCATATTTGGACACGTCATACCAGCTAAACCAACCTGACTGGGCGGAGTCACAACCAGTACTGTTTACACCCCTGTAGTTTCACATGGCTGCCCTTTTATGAATTTGCAAAAGAGAAACCACAAGATCTGCAGGGCCTGATTGTGAAAGCCTTGAGGTAAATTTCTCTGTTGGAAAATTCATATAATCTTCAGGATTCTCGAATTTTGCTTATTAATCGCTAAGCAAAAAGTTGTTTCCCTACTAAGGCTAACTCATCTGATCCCATTTTCCTTAAAGTCACAACTTTTTACATAAGCCTAACTGTTGGATTGATTGCTTGTATTTTAGGAAACAAGCACTCATGGGGAAGGGAGAAATTGTGGCTGTTCTTCAAGTAGGTGGAGAATTCAGCACAGATGCTGATGGACATATGTCCTACTCTGGTGGAGAGGCACATGCAATGCTTATCAAAAGTGACTGGACGTTCAGTGCATTCAAGCACGAGATATCTTCAACGCTGAATAATATCAGAGTCGATCAGTTTGTATTCAAGTATTTCCTTCCAAAAATAAGAAAACTTTGATTTCTATCACCAATGACAAGGATCTACACCGCATGGTTGAGTTCCATGCAGAATCAGAGACTACATACATCTATGTCATGAAAAAGAAGGTTGACAACAGGTACCTATCTAGTTTTGTCGTCAATTTCTTGTCAATTTCTTTGCTAAATTGACACAAGACATCTTTGCAGGGCATTGATTGTTGTTGCTGACTCTGGTACTCCTGTAGATGCCACTGCAATCGTGCCAACGACTCAGGATGGGTCTAAGAGGCAGAAGATCTGTGCAACATGGAAGAATGTGATTACTGGAGTTGGCCAAGTGTTTGACGGTCCTAAGGATTTCCGTGATGCCTTACATAAGTATGCCATTGCCCATAAATTCCATTACAGATTTATCAAGAATGATTCATCTCGTGTGACTGCGGAATGTACTGGTGAAGATTGCCCTTGGCGAATACATGCTTCCAAATCCCCTGCCAAGAAGCAATTCATGATCAAGAAAATATCTGAAAGCCACACCTGTGAATCAGAGACAGTCAAAAGTCATCGTCTGGCTTCTCAGCGATGGGTTGCTAGTGTTATAAAAGAAAAGTTACGTGATATTCCAAACTACAGGCCAAGAGATATTGCAAGTGATCTTCAGCGTGAGTATGGACTATGCCTGAATTACTCTCAGGCTTGGCGTGGAAGATCAATTGCTCAAAAGGAACTTCATAGCACACATGATGAGGTAACCAGTCAGCTACCTTGGTTTTGTGGACGGATCATGCAGACAAACCCTCAAAGTGTGGCCACAGTAGTACCGATGGAAGATTCAAAATTTCGTTTATTTGTTGCATTCCATGCATCGCTTCATGGTTTTGAGCATGGGTGCAGACCATTACTTTTTCTTGATGTAATATCTGCAAAACCAAATAAGCAGTGGAAGCTACTTACTGCCACTTCTGTCGATGGTGAAGGTGATGTGTTCCCAGTTGCATTTGGTGTAGTGGATGATGAGAGCAGTGAACACTGGCATTGGTTTCTTGAGCAACTTAAATCTTCAGTGTCAGCTTCTCGTGCCATAACATTCATATCGAATGGAGAAAATGGACTATGGGATGAAGTGCCTTTGGTTTTCCCTGATAGTCACCACGGATACTGTGTGGACTATCTTATCGAAGAATTTAAGACACAATTGGATGATGCATGGACTGAAGAAGCAAGAGATGCCATGGTTGAGCATCTTAAGAAGGCCATATATGCATGCACAGTTGATGAGTTCAATCAGTATATTGAACTAATCAAAGGTGAATCTGACAAGCTTGCTGAATGGCTTATGGAGATTAAACCCGAGCGATGGTCAGATGCCTTTTCAAAGGGTCAAGGCATGGGCAGTATTCATGCAATTTTTCTAGCACTATTGTTGAGTGGATCCCCACCAGATATGAGCTTTCAATTGTCCAGTTAGTTGACACCATAAGATGCAAGCTCATGGAGATGATGTACACACGCAGGGAGTCTTCTAATGCTTGGGCTGAGGTATTGACACCTGCAGCTAACCAGAAATTGCAGGAAGAAGTGAGCAAAGCCCACACCCTGAACGTCATCCCTGCTGAAAGTAATGAAAATGGCAACGTGTTCAAGGTATGTGATGATTCTGTTAATGTTGTCAATATCGATGCATGGGAGTGTACGTGCGAAAGTGGCATGTTTCTGGGTTGCCATGCATGCATGCAGTTGCAGTAATAGAGCGGATTGGACACTGCGCTTATGACTACTGTGTGAAGTATTTCAGAACAGAATGCTACCGCTTGACCTACTCCATGTCAATAAATCCAATACCAGATGTTATGCTGCCTCCTGCTATATTAAGTGATCAATCTCAAAGTCCAGTAACACACGCAACCCCGATAAGAACCCGACGACGGGTTGGCAGGCCAAAGGAGAAGCCAGCAGACCCACGCATCGCAATTAAAAGGGCAGTGCGATGCAGCAGGTGCCAGGGTTATGGTCACAACAAAGCAACCTGCAAAGTTCCTCTGAGCATATAGTCTACCCATGGGTTCAGTTCTCCTATGTACATTTGGTTGGAGAGTTGCTCTTGTTTGCTGTAATACGAGTGATGCTATTTCTTGATAACCCGTGGTACAAGCACCAGTCATTGATTCTAGCTCTAAATTGCTTTGTATTTGCTTGCTTTCTTAGGCTAACATATTTAGTCGTAAATCGCACATTGTAACGGACACCATAGGGGAAGACTTGGGAGGTTTGCTGTTATGTAACTGCTGTCCAATTTGATCTGGCTTCCCATTCTGGCTATTGTGTACCAGTCTGATCATCTCAACTCTCAAGCAAGGAAAGGAATATATATAAACTATAGTTACTTGAAAAACCTTTGTCAGAGTATTTGAACTTTGCATCATTAGTTAGTTTGCTGTTTGCAGTAGCATAAATTTTACCTGTTAATTTCTTATTCCTAGAGCACTGGTGCATAGAATTCTATTTTTGCACAGTCAACCGATTCTGTATCGAAACTCTGTTGCTGTGATATGCTTGTATTGACTATACAAGCTACAGAACCTGGAGCACGCTGAGGATGATGATGATGAGCTATTTTGCAGCTCAGGTAATGTTGGTGCTGCTTTTAAATGTTCGACATTTCTTCTTTTTCCTCGTTCTTTTATTCTTTACTTCAAATTGAATTGATATTGCGCTTAATCTCTTGAGGTGCCAATTTGTTTTTATGCTCAAGATCTATCACCTGCATATTTCTGAACTTAGGTGTTCGATCTTTTGGTTAAAATCTTATTAGAGAAGGGTATTTTGTTGTAATGAAGCCTTCTGATCTCTTATTATGTAAACTCAAAATGTCATCTCATGCCTGTAAATGTTGTTCAGCGAGTGCTTTTATGCTTCCGCCGTCTAGCAAGAGCTGTAAGTACATTGCAAAGTAATGTTTATAAGTTAATTGCTAAGCGAAATTATACCAATGTCGTCATGTTGATATATTTTTTTTAAAAAAATCTGATCCTCGAGGAGATGTTCTCTCAAGCTCTTGTTCTCTGAGATGTAATGCAAACGGTTATTAAAAAAATGAAAAAAATCACAAACTACACTAAAGTTGAGGTTCAAAATCCAAGACATGGAGCAACATGTGTGCTTAATACATGAATGTTGATAAATTTTCCGATTGACTTTATAACTGTTTAGTCATATATAAGTAGACTATAAATTTTAGGACAGGATATAAAGTTGCCCTCAAATTAATAGCATTTCCTTCTTAGTAACAAACTACATCCTCCGTTTCATATTATATTTCAATAGGAACTATATAACGGGCGTCATTTTATTTTATCATAGCAACGGACGTTATTTTATTTTATCATAATTATTCTAAAGTTGAAGTCTCATATAATTTAAATTTATATTTTTATGTCTTCACCGGCCCCGGCGTTCGCCTTTGGGTCGACCGAGCGACAAGCCGATGCGGGGACGATGACGCACGGAGAAAAGCGAGGCGGAGGGCAAAGGTCTAGGCGGCGGCGCGGAGCTCGGCGGCGACGGGAGGGAGGCGCGACGTGGATGGGGATGGAAGGGAGGGGCGTAGGCGCGGCGCGGGGCGTGGCACGAGAGCTTCGAGCAGCGACGGGAGGAAGGGACGCAGGCGCGGGGCGCGGCGCAGATGGAGACGGGAGGAAAGGGCGCATGATATCTTTTTTTCATCTAAGCCCTCCCTTTCTTTTCAGCATTGGGACGCAAGCTAATTTTATAAACACTTAAGGAATTTTCTGCGAAATAGTCAGGTGAACTGTAGGTTAATTTTATAAACAATCAAGGGGTTTTACGCAAAATAGCCAGGTGGACGAAAAATTTGGGTGGAAAAACTACTTGCTTTATAGATAGTTATAGATAGTAAATATGCTCGGGTGCGTTGCAACGATCGTCATTTTATTTTATCATAATTATTCTAAAGTTGAAGTTTCATATAATTTCAATTTATATTTTTTTCTTTATGTCTTCACTGGCCGGACGTCCATCTCGGATCGACCGATTAGCGAGCCGACGCAGGGACGACGATAGAGGGAGGAAAGCGAGGCGGAGGGCAAAGGTCCGGACGGTGGCGTGGGAGCTCCGGCGGCGACGGGGAGGCAAGGCGCGGCGCGGATGGGGATGGGAGGGAGGGGCACAGGCGACGACGCGGGCGCGGCACGGGTGGGGACGGGAGAGGGCGTAGAGAGGAAGGGCGCATGAGGTATTTTTAATCCAAGTCTTTCTTTTCTTTTCGGTATTGGGACTATCGGTTAATTTTATAAACACTCAAGGGATTTTCGCAAAATAGCCGGAAGGATTTCGGGTTAATTTTATAAAAACAATGGGTTTTCTGCAAAATAACCAGGTGGACGAAAATTTTGGGTAGAAACAGTACTTGCTTTATAGATAGTTATTATAGATATAGATATAGATATTATAAGTTATTTTACTTTCTTCCGTTTCTGATTTGTTTCATATTATAAATCGTTTTGACTCTTTTTAATCAAATTTAAATTTGTAAAAAAATTAGTAATATCTATAACATCAAGTTCATCAAATATAACACTGAATATATTTTTATAATATATTTATTTTGTATTAAAAATATTGCTACATTTTTCGAAACGAAGAGAGTAGTATTTCTCCACACAACTCTCTTAGATAATTAACCCAGGTTCAAATTTTTTTCCTCTACTTACTCTTTCCTTGTAAAGCTACATAACTTTAGTATATGGCCTAAATTGTCCCTTTCTCTCGTAAACTACGCTTCAATGTTTCTTCCGATGATTAGTTCTGTCCAGATATACATGCACAACTAGAGTTTGAAATTCTTCCTAGAATACAAAGACATCCCTGACAATTTACTTATCTCAACCAACTCACAGCTCATTTAATTTTCTCACATATTTTTTATTTCAACTAATCATAACCATTTTCATAAAAAAACTTAAAAACTTAAGATGTCCTTATATTTTATTGGTCAGAGGAAGAATGTGGCATATAAAATCACATCGTCTATCTACAAAATAAATTTCTGTCACCCTCACCTACGCACAATATTTTCCGGAGTAACATGTGTGTGTGGAGAAACATGGCGACATCGACAATAGTTTCCCTTTCTTCGGTGCTCCTCCTGCTGCTGCTACTAAATTCCGATTTTAAAACATAATATTGTTACTTTTGCGAGTATTGAGTTTTAAACCACTAAAAATAAAAATAGAAATTTTATGGATGATTAATTTTAGTTGCTCTCATTTTTTCAACAGTACATAGCTTAAACAATGATTTTTTTCTTATAATTATTATTGACGTACTGCATATTAGATAGAGATAAAAAGATAATTTATATGTAAACCTTTTATAAATATGTCCCTAGCGATTTAAATTAGAAAATAAGTTGTGATGGAAAAATATCAAAATTAACTATAAAAATTAGATCTTAAAATTTTAAATTAAATAAATTTCACATTGAGCCATATATTTTGATAAAAGTTTCACAGTGGACAAGAGCCAGACAAATCTTTTCATTTAACACTACATATCTTTACACTAGTTGTCATTTTAGATTAGGTTTAAGTACATCAAAGAAAGTTGTCAGAGAAAAACTAGTTCAAACCATCATTTTTAGTATCACATTAATGTAAATATCTTTAGAAAATCCCATCAAATAGTTATTTAGCAAAATCACAAAACATATTTTTTCAGCAAAATAGATGTGAACATGTTAGAAAGTGGCATAAATTGATCTGTACAAAGGGGCAAATAAATAAAAATAAAATAAAATAGATCTAGTTAAATAAATACCACTCACACTAAAAAAGAATGAAGAAACATACAATGAAAATGTTATATATATATATTTGTGTAAATCAAATGACGTTCTATCACATATTTCCTTGGAATATCCACCCCTAATAAAAATAAAAATTTGTGGTGTTAAGTGAAATAATCTCGTCCATTATGAAACCTTGGTACCAATGTAAAATTTACTCTTTAAAATTTAACTATACTGTATTCGTCCTAAATATATATACTACAATTTATTATATGTTACCTTCATTCCACTTTTCAAAATATAATTATTTTTAGCACAATAGCTTAGTCCTAAAATGAAGCTACTTCTTACCTACTTTTTCAACTAATCATAATTGTTTTTAATTTAATTTATGTATATACTTTTTTAACCCATCATAATATTTTTTAAACCATTCTCATGTACTTTCTTAATACTCTCGTGCTCACCTCAACGATGCTTACATCTTAAATGTAAAATTTTAGGATGAAGTAACTATATGTTGTGTTCATTTATATATAAATTAGCTACTAATTTATTTATAAGTGGTTTTATGATCGATCCATTTAGATGAAGCATGATGAGAACCCACAAGTGAATAAGGTATTCACGTGGATTCGCGATGCTGTCCTCCATCAAATAGGCCGTGCCACGTTGGGCCGACTCGGCACGATCTTATTATAGATGACATGACACCGCACGGTCTAAAGGCGAAACAGGCTGGGCCGATACGGCATGATTGGTCGTGCCGTGTTTGGGCTGCCGGCCGAGCCCGTGGATCAGCACGGCACGACCCGTTTACTATATTAAAACATGGTAGCAACATTGTAGTATAGCCCATGGGTCTTTAATAAGCCGAAATAGTGTTTGAAAAGAGAAAAAATGTCACCAGACCAACCTTGACCCATAGACCTTTAACGGACCCATACCGACACGACATGGTTCGATCACCCGTGAGTCATGTTTGGGCTGAAGGCATGACATGTGAGCCGATACGACATGACCAATTTAATCAACCGTATTTAACGGGCTGTGTCTAAATGGGCAAATGGGCCATGCCGCTTCCGTGCATGTGTCGGCCCGGGCCGTACCGCCCGTTTGGCCTACTATGCCTCCATCTGACGTTACTTACCGGCAATTAATTCTGAGAGAAACCGAGCAAAGCAACCGACTCTCCGCCGTCTCGTCCCATCGAACCCCATCCCCGAGGACTCGAGGAGGCGACGACGAGCCTTCTCGCCGTCAGGCACACGGCTAAGCTAGCTGCTTCATCGTGGTAGTCGCTCGCGACCTCGCGTGCGTCTCCACCGAGCATGGCGCTCCCCGCCGGCTTTCGGCGGCGGCCCAAGTACGCCGCGCCGCTGCTTTCGCCGGCCTGCCTCCGACGGCTGGTTAGTTGCTCCGATCGATCGACCGACCGGCCGCCCGAGCTGTGTGTTCTTACACCTACACTAGCGCGTGTCTGCTTCTCGGTCTCACCACTGACGTGATCGTTGGATGCAGAGCGTTCCGGCCGAGTTCGCGGCGGGGCTGGACGACGCCGGGGAGGCGGCGGCGGCGGTGGTGCTCGTGGTGGGCCCGCTCGGCAAGGTCTGGCGCATGGAGCTGTCCCGCTCGGAGCCGGCTGGCGACGGCGAGGCTTGGCTGGGCGGCGGATGGGCGGAGCTCGCGGCGGCGCTCGGGCTCGGCGAGGGGTGGAGCGTGGTGCTGAGGCTGGAGCGGCGCGGGGTGGCCTCGCTGAGGGCGTTCGACCCGGCCTGCTGCCTCGCGCGCTTCTGCACTCCACACGCAGGTACACCGATCTCAACAATGGCGTAGAACTGTATATCCATTTCTATATATTTTTGTTCCACGAGTCAAAAGTTGAGTTGACTTTGTTTGCTTGAAATATGAGTAATTTGGTTTTAGTTTGTAAACAATAGCTTTTTTAAACATTCAGATTATGGTTTGCATTTACAGGTATCAAAACCAAGGACAGGCCTCGCTTCATCAAGCTGCTCCAACAGGAAGACCTGGAAAAGATGGTGAGCATTCACCAACCCATCTTTACCTGCTTCTCTTCTTCTGATAATTAATGCACTTCGGCCTTGTTTGATTTAGATTGTTAAGCGGATTATCGATTGGATTATACAGATAAATTGAATATTTTAAGAAATAAACTCAACATACAACTTAAAACAAGTGGTCTAAGTAACGCAGTAGTTTTTTTTCTTTTGAGAAAACGTATTTTTCGAAACGTTGAGCAAACAATCCATTTCAATAGTTCGATGAATGAGCTGAAAATAACAGCCGCCTTCAGCTAATAAGCTAGTATTAGTAGTACTATGTTTTTTGTGGAATTGATAGGCTATTTGCTGTGAAGGTGATGCAGTTATATGTGCTTACAGCACGCTCTTTCTTTTGCTGTCAACATTCTTTCAGAAAATCCCTGAAAAATTTGTGCAGCAACACTTGACTGAAACCTACACAAACAGCCACCAGAATGCCATTATTGTTTCCCCTCTCGGCAAGTTCTGGCAAGTCGAACTAGACCGGGAGCAACCGGACGTGCTACTGCGAGACGGCTGGGCGGCGTTTCTGGCTGCTCATGGTCTCTCTGAAGGGAACATCCTGCTATTCCGGTATGAAGGTAACATGGTGTTTACGATTGAGATGTTCCTGCCGAACGGCTGTCTGAAGGAGTACAAAATGGCAGCCCTGTACCTAACTGATGGTTCCGAAGGACCGAGCAATGCGCCCCAACAAAGTAAGCCAGTAGCATTCCAACTCCGTTGTAGTTTCAAGTATGGATTTGCCATGTTTCTGTGTAAAATGTAATTATGCAGGTGCGGCAAAAGTTGGAGGTTCACCTGTCAAGCGGAAAAGGATGCAAAGAAATGAGGGTACATGCTTAGAGGGATCAAACAGGAAATCTAAGGCTTCCCCAATTGCCGTGAAGGTTGAACCGCAGAAGAAACATGTCAGCATTGTGTCACAGAATTCATTCACAAAGGAAATGACGGCCTACAGTATTCATAGCCTCCTTGTGAGCGCTTCAACTTCTGCTCTTTTTATCTAGTTTAACTGCTTATGAGCTTAAGAAGGAAAAAGGGAATTAATCAACATGGAAAATCACTGCCTTTTTGTTTCTTCTATTTCTTAAACTATCTGGTCAGGTCTAAATATGGATGACTTTTTTTGTTTTAAACAACCAAATCTGTAATTGTAAAATTGTCAGACACATAGAGAAAGATATCACTATGATATAATATTATATTGACTTCAAAATAAAAGTAGTTCATTATGATAATTTTTTTTGCCGGGGTGGCCAAGATGGGCCAACCAGATTATATTAAGGAAAAAGGAAGTGTTTTTATGAGTTACAATAGCTGTTAAACGACACGAATATGTCGCTCTGGTTTCAAAACCGAACCCAACGCAGCTAAAAGAATAAAGGAACAAAATCACACCCTCTGCGGGAGAAACATACTCCTGAGCACCAGGCTTCGGACGACAGAGCCAATTTTCATCAGTTCATCTCCAGCACGATTATGAGAATTTTGGTTAGACTAGCCAAGATCCCGTGCATTGCAACAGAAAACAAATTGGGTTTCTAGCTTATTAAGTCAATTAAGCATATATTTAGTCCAACTATTACTTTTATGATTTTTCTTATTGAACGTGATTTTGAAATTTAAGGAGATCCAACAGTGAAACATAAGAGGATTTGTTGGAGGGTGGTATAATAGTACAAAATATCAGTGGTAGGGGTGGTGTGGTAGAATGGACATCATCACCATCAACATTTTAAGTAGTATATATATTATCAGTTAAATGTGGAGAACTTCCTGTCAAGAAGTCCTTGGCTGTTTATTTGGACCATTTTGCAAGACGTGTCATTGATTCTGATATGAAAATGAAAACTACTTTTTGTGTGTCTACATAATTTTTTTGTTAGGGAAGACAATACAGAAATGCCATACATATTCTTAATCTATAGTTGTCGACAATAACAATCCTTGTGATTTGAACGTTTAAGTTTTCACAAATAGTCAAACATCTTACTACTATCTCTGCAAATTGTGTTGACATTGCAGTCTGTGAGAGGCACCTTTTGCTCTCAAATTGGTCTCCTAGAAGCCTGTGCGATCACACTGAAGACATCCATGAAGAAAAAAGGATCTTGGCGAGTGGCTTTCAAAACCGCCAACACCTATGGCTACATAAATGGACCAGGCTGGAGAAAATTCTGCCTGGAAAATGAGGTAAAAGAAGGTGATCGCTGCACCTTCAACGCCATTGAAACAACGGTCTGGCATGTTGTGGTTGTGCATTGCTAGCAGAAAAACGAAGAACACGAAAAACTAGTCCCACTATTTTGCCTAGCAAAGTAGCAATGCCAATCCCAGTTGTTGGTTTGAAAATATGTGGTAGAACATATCACTGAAAACCAGTTACATATATAGGTAGTCCAGTTAGATAAGTCTGAAGAATGTTTTTGTTGAATGTTGGTACGCCAGTAGAGTATCATGTACTGAAATACTGATCTCTCTACTTGTCCGGTACCAACCTTCTGTTTCTGCCAACATATCAGTGTGTATGATACTAAAATCTGTTCATAATTCAGCTAGAGGTTCAGAGAAGATAAGAGAGCTACGCACATGCTACATGAGCTTGTTGCATAGCAGAGAATAGATGCTTTGGGCAGCCTTTTCTCCTGATTGAAAGCAAAATTATCAGGTGTGGCTTCAAAGTGCAACTTGTTCTCATCATCGAACGCAAGCTCTGCGATCTATATTTGTCATGGTGGAATGAATGAATTTGCGCACTTTATAGATGAGAACAATCTCAGAGTTCTGACATGCATACATACTAGGCAATCTCCTGGTAATTGCCCACTCATTTTCTTTTTCAGATTCCATGGGATACAGCTTGGCAAAAAGACCAATGCAAATCTTGGCTATAGCCAGGTTCTTGTCACTTGTAATTATTAAGTTTCATGCACCAAACATTTCAATGAAAAGCCCAAGTTGATGAAGAAAGACAGACAATTCACAAACACTTCCTCTCATGCAAGGCCCTCTTTAAGCCTTTAATATGAAATAGAAGTGAGCTGCAATTTTTTATTTAATTACACGCCAGCCAAGATTCGAACTAGAGACTAGAGACTCTTGCTTTGATACCATATTGAGTTGTATGTATTAACCAGTTCAATCCAAAAGCCTAAGGTGATGGGGGAAGGATGGGTAATTTATTTTATATTTCCAACACTAATGATAGTGCATTTATGTAAGATTTAGTGCATATTGCCCCATCGAGGAGCTAACTGAATTAGAATCTCATGTTTGGTTCACTGAACCAATACATATAATACCAATACCTATGATGTCAAAATCAAGAATCATAATTTATTAGCTTCAGGATACTTAAAGGATCATTTGAAAACATAAAAGGGAAACTTTTATTAGGTAAAAAGGTTCAATATCATTGCAAAAGATTGTTTAACTATAAAGTTGTTCTAACAAGTTAGGCTAGCATTCATTTATCAAAATTTGTTTTTTCTTCCAGAAACCTGGTGTACTATGGATGTACTTTTTCCATAGTAACTGATACTTCCAAAGTACCCAAAAAAAGGCCTTCTTTGATGGCCGTTTCACACATCATGTGCTCACAGCTGTGCAACACCATGTGAAGATTGCTCTCCTCCGTCCAATGCTGTCCAAAGAAATGACATAATTTTCCACGTTTTTATCCCTATCAACAAGTGAAAAAAGGAGAAAAAAACATAAAAGACTGTTTCTGACCCTATTTGACGCTATGTCCTAAAAAAATTGTCTCTTGCCAAGTGTGAAATTTGGTGATAATTTGAAAGCCAGGAAGTGTCATAGATACTTCTACATGCAACCATTCAGCTTCTGAAAATCCATGAACAAGGGTGGCACAAATAGACAATTTTGTGGCACATATGGCGGTGTCTATTGATTTGATCATGATGTCCAAATCATGATACAGTTGCAAGCACATACACAGGCTATTATTTGCAGATGAACATGAACAGGAAATCTCGCAGAGTTTGGTACAGTAGAAAAGCGAAAGCGCAGTATATGCCAAAGGAATTTCCACTTTCTCAAAACGATATCTCCACCATTTCTTGAGAATATTCAGATTCACCAGCCCTGTACTGTCAAACATGAAGACATTGACAGGTCAAAGATATAGTAATTGGGTAATTGCAACTCCACTGAAGAATGTAATGTAAACGGTATATATAAAGCGCAATTCCGAGGACGATGATCCGGTGCCATTGGTACAAAGCAACGATCTTTTCTGATAATTTTCCAACACACAAGGTCCAGTGACTTGTCACAAATCATTGGCTCCTTCTTATCTACCAAAAGCAACACTTGCCATGGGAGGATTTGATACCCCTAAAGTATGATGAAGGCTTGAGAAGGGGAATTTTCGGACGTTAAGGGAAAGAAAGGATGAGAGCTCGGAGACAAATTCAAGTGATCCCTCTAAGTTGGATCGAATCTTAATTTTGCCGGGAAAAGTGTGCATCATAGGTTCTTGGGAGCTTAGATTGCTGATGATCCTTGTCGAATGTGTTCTTTTTTTTACTGCAATGAATAACATTCCGTACAAAAAACACTTAATGATACTAATGTGAATTTCGAAGTTTTCGGTGAAAATATATATGGAAGAAATGTGTTGCAAGTGAAAATTTTGACTGAATAGATATATGCAAAACTTTACAGATTGACAGGCAACACATCACACTGAGTTTTTTGTGCATAGAATTAGAATGTAAACCAGTGATGGTTTGGAGGAAATGTCATGAGTGAAAGCATCAAGTGACAGTTGATTAATGATTTAGTGTGACAGCAGATTGCTAGGCACGAACATGGTTACATTGCTAGGCTGGAACATGGTTCTGACCTATGACTATGAGATCCCACTGTACATGAAATGGGGACAAGTAATGCGACAAATATGTTTATGATAAAGCTTTTGTCGGGAAAGATTGTCGCGCCTTTCATTTTTTGTTTTTAAATGTTTTTTTATTTTTTGGTTAGGTCCTTAAAATGGTTGGTGATATGTAGCTGCATGTAGAATATGTTCATTGCACTGAAAAGACCATACGGCAAAAATATATTTGATATACTATCTGTTGGTAGAAAATCCTGGTAATTTTATGGCACCAAAACTCCATTGTACTGATGAAATAGTAGGCAGTTGAATTGTTGTTTTCCTATGAGATATTTGCATCCAAGAGACTGTTTCGATAAGTATCGTCCAGCGAACCGAGCATTTGATCATCTTTTCCCAAGATAAGATTGAATCTTTTTACATCGAACAAGACCAAACAAACCTACCAGAAGGAGGGTGAATGGTAGGAAAACCAAAAAAACCAAATCTTTTGCGGAATTAAAAGATTTACCTCTTACCGATGAAACCAATCTAAAAAACGACAATAAACAGGAGCTGTTGAAGCCGCTGCCGGTCACACCGTCTTACTGCCCCGGTGAGACCGCCCTCTGGCCGGTCGGACCGCCGCCTAGCCTCCGGTTGGACCGCCGCCACAACCGCCGGGTCGACCGTGCGCACACACGCGGTCGACCACGAGATCCGAGAAAACACCGAAAGATGAACTCTCGAAGAAGTAGATCAAACTATTTCAACTTTATTGCATCTAAAAGTGTTTACAAAGTGCAACAACAGCACTCCTCGACAAAATCTCGACCTAACTCAAAAACCCTAGCTATTCTCTCAAGTTTCGCTCTTGAAAATCGATGTCTAGGAGGCACACCCTCCCTCTTTATTTATACATGCAAAATCCTCCTACTCAAAGTAGGAGTAGAACTCCTATTCACAATAGGACTCAACCTCTCACTCATAATAGAAGTAGAACTCCTATTCCTAATAGGACTCAACCTCCCACTCATAGTAGAAGTAAAACTCCTATTCCTAATAGGACTCATTCAACCTAACTTTCCGAATTTAGACTCCCTTCCAAATTCGACTCCGCATACGATCCCTCTCGTATGCCATATAACTTCTTCATCTTCCATGTGCATTATCCTTTAGTCTTTTAGTATCCCGTGCTTGGACATCTACTTCTCCCAAGTCGACTCCGATCCGGCACCGGCAATACTATCCGAGGCCTCAAGCAATACCTGCACATATACGACAAAGAAACAATATACCGAGCACAAGTTTGTCCAAACTTGACTCACATTAGCTTGTCAACAGTAACAACATGCACGAAATCATCTAGAAATCAAATCCACAAAGAAACAATTCAAAACCGAGAAAACAAACCGAAATCGGAGACGGCCGGTCAGACCGTGCCGGCCAATCACAAATCCAATGTTTCATCACATAAACTATAAATCAAACTCACTTGATTCAACACTTTTCTCATTCATATATCAAACCTTTTCAACTTACATAAATATAAAAAATTTTCAGTAATATATCGTGTGTCTTTAAAATAAATTAACGTCATATATGTTGTAAGAAAATTAGTTGCAGCAGAAATTCAGTTAGAGGCAAGAAAATTAAGTACTGAAACAACAAAAATGTTTTTTTCTTTTTTGAAAATGAGATCGATGCGATCGAATACCATCACAATTCTTGCAGGGGTGAATATGTAATTGGAAGTAAACATATAGCAGCTACTCAATAGTGCTAAGTGTTCAATCAAAACTGTTACTCCAATAATTATGTGATTCCTCAAATATTTCTCACTAACTTTATTAACGTTCACCATCACATTTTACTGTCTATTCCATAGCAGATCTCCTTCTAAATATCTGAAGAAGATGAACTATTCAAGGCACCAACAATAATGCTTTGGATGCAAAGGCTGAGGTTTGCCTAACTTTTAGTCAGTTAGTCCTTAAATTTGTCATCTCTTTGACAAAATATTTAGCCAAATAAAACATCCATCGTTTTTCTGCAAATGTTGTAAACTACCTCGACTTGGTAAAGTGCAATGAGTGAACATAGCAGAAGGGTAAAATTGAGGAGATCCATCGTGGACTTGAATTTAATTCCTTTGACATTAATTAAGCTGAACACAATGTTGTAATCCGTTACAGATAAGTCTTGATGATGAAGTTACTGAGGCTTCAAGTATATCATTATATATTGTTAATTTGCTAGTTTTCAAAGGAATTAATCAGTTAGCTAGTAAAACTACTGGAATTGCATTATAAATTAATGTAGTCGTAAAGGGTAAGTGGGTAACTAGCTAGTCTATAAGCATCTGTATTAAGGGTAAGACTAATTATTACATAAATATTTTCTTGTTCAAAATTGGAAATTCGGAAAGCAAAAACCAGCATTCCTGATATGGCTAGCGAGAGGATGCCAGTCTGAATCAGCACTTCACATTTAAACTGCCAAATAAGTTTGTTAATTACCTGACCACACATCTTTGTAGAGCTCTACTTAGTACTGATGAATAATTAATCCTTACTGAAACTTATGTTCTCCTAATGCAAGTAATTATTAATTGACAGCATCCTCTTAATCCCATTAAGAAATAAACATTGCATTTAACTACTGTATATTTCAGAGACCAACTCCTTGCAACAAACATGTACAGTACATACAACAGCAGCTTGTCCAGCATTTTTCTTATTTAGCAGAATAATACAGATTTACACATATCCTTAATTACACCGATTAACATACACTGATATATTTAGCAGCTATGCATAGGACTATAGCTAATTAACACAGTTAATTATACAAGAAGAGAAGTAATTAAACGAACCAAGCAGACCAGCGTGAGCAGCAGCTAGCTAGAGAGAGTGAGACCCAGGTAGATCCAAGAACCAAGATCTCATCAACCTCAATTCAAGCCTCCACGAACCTAGCTGAGGCATGGAACTTGGCGATGAACTCCGCCGCCTTCCTGTCGACGTCCCGCTCGCCGACGTACCACAGCCTGTCCTCATCGCTCGGCCGCACCTTCCTCGACGACCGTCGCAGCTCGTACGCCGCCGCCGCCGGCTGGTCGTCGGCGATGTCCCGGTAACCTGAGCCAGCCGCCGACCCAAAGCAAGACAGGTTTCCTCCCATTTCCTGCAAGCTAGCTTGTACTTGCCGCCTTCTTCTGCTTGCTTAATTAGCTAGGTTTCTTGGAACTATTAATTGTCAAGAAGAGATCACTGGAAATAAGAAGAAGAAGAAGAAGAAGAAGAGGAGGAGGAGGAGGAGGAAGCTGCTGTTTGCTTAAGTTTGGAGGGTAAATGGCTAGCCCTCTCCAATTTATAGGGGAGGGATGGCAACCCCAGGAGCTCAGCGGACGGCCGGGATTCGCTCGAACCGCGGCCGCGGTGTGATCTGACGGCGGAGATGGCTGCAGAGAACGTGCGTACCGTGTGTTGTGCACGTTGCGCGCGCAGGGTGGTGGTGAGGTTGGTTAATTCAGATAGATTCTTCAGAAGACAACGGCGCGCGTGTAGCAACTAGCACACGTCGAAACTCAGCTAAATTCCATCTTCAGACTTCGCAGTACACTAGAGTTTAGTTTCCAGCTAGTTTCTTTCACGAAGAAAGTCCATTTTACTCTATCAAATTATTCGTTTCATCATTTAACCTCCTAAACCTTTTTTTCATTTTACCATAAAATAATGAAAATAGTTTACTTTACTCCTTAATAATATTTGTTCTTTTCTCTTTATACAAGTTATACAAGTTACATTTTAAACTGGAATTTTTAAAGCCATAAATGATATCATTATCAAACTTCAAAAATATTTTCAATTTTTTCATTATTGTTTGCTCGAACTCAATATTTAAATCATTCTTGCACGCTTCTACTGAAAATGGTGATAAAGAAAATTCTTAAAATGGTGTAACATAAATTGTAATGCATCTATCATATAACGAAATTGCAATGTAAAATAGAACTTATATAGAGGAAAAAAAGAAAAATACTATTAGGGAGTAGAGTAAGTCGTTTTTGATAGTTCTGGGTGCAAAATAAGATGAAATGGTCTTTTTCTTCATTATTCTTGGTATTATTATGGGTGGAATTGAAATTATTTTTTATATAGAACCAACTTATATTATAAAGTTCCATATCGTTTTTGTTAAACTAGAAATAAGGAAATTTTCATTCCAAGCTTCACAGAAGCCAACACCTTTTCAGACCCATTTGTTAGCCAAGAGATTATATGCCAAAACAACATATTAGCGACAAGGTTTAAATTATGAATAGAACTTTTATATACGTAGTCCTTAACAACTTAAAAACAATGTTGAAAAAGAAATTATTTAAAAATATTCCAAAATTAACTTAAATATTAAATATTAAATTTTAATTTTTGACAGCGACCGATTTTTTGGGGCAAACGACGAGGCTTATGTTCATGTGAAATCATGAAGTCGCAGTAACATGGGGGTGGCTGTTCTATGGGGCAAATTGGGCACGAAAGCTGTATACTTAGTTCTAAATCCTGGAAGGCTGAAGGTCTGAACTCTGAACAGGGCGCTACTGACAATGACAGTGGTGATGCATATAGCGTGATGCACGCATTGGATATCTGGATTTGAAATGTCATGAATATATTAAGGTAATAATGGCGGCGAAATGGTATTTTGGTTTCGTTTCACATGAAGCCGGCTATGCATTTTAACTTGAGGAAATAATTGATTTTCTTTCCTCAATTCAGATACGGAGCAACTGTTCAGATAAGAAAAGTTTATGGCGATAAGCCGGCATCTCAGAGTCACTAATACGTTTGGTCATTTCAGGGACATTTTTTATAATTAACATTCATCAAGATTTGGTCTAGCTATATATGCAGGTGATCACTCACTACTTGCAAAAACCAGCTGCTTGATTTGCAAGCATGCAGGCACTTGCTGTATGCATGTGGCCTCTATCAAGTCTTATGGGTTTACTAGCTAGCGTAGCACGTAATTAATTAGCTTGGATAATTTGCTGCGTTTTCGCGTTTCTAATTGTGTCTACAACTAAAGCAATGTGTACAACTGTTTACAATTATAATAAACAAATAGAAATGTTCACCTTTTACTCCAATAGTACAACTTAAGTTCACTCGTCAACTACAGTACGTCTAGCTTATTAATACGATGACACGCAAATCTTTTATATATTTTTAGGAAACATATATATATATACTTCTGTATAGAAAAAATAACGTTTAGGATAAGATTTTGATCAAACATTTAAGTTGGTATGTTTAAAAATATGAAAACTATATGAGGTCCTGTTTAGTTACAAAATTTGGTGAAAATTTTTCATCCAAAAATTTTGGGTGAAAACTTTTACAAGAGTAGGTATTTAGTTGCATATGAAATTTCTTTTGGCTGTTGTAATAAAGACAAATCTATCACTAAAACTACTACTGTACCGATCAAGCCTACATTTTTCTTTCTTCCCTTCTCTTCTTCTTCCCCATCTCCTCACTTCTCCTTCTCCCCATCCCATTTCCTGCTACTGCTTCCTCTTCCTCCACTTCTTCTATTTCCCTCCCCTTCACTTCACTTCGCCCCGTGCGGCGTCGCCTCCCCTCACGCCGCCTCCCCGCGCACCGCCGCCTCCCCGCGCACCGTCGCCTCTCTCGCAGCCGCCGCCTCTCCCGTGTGCCGCCGCCTCCCCGTGCGCCGCCGCCTCCGCGCGCCGCCGCCTCTCCCGTGCGCCGCCGCCTCCATCCCCGTGCACCGCCGCCTCCACCGCGCGCAGAGACGAAGAGAAGAAGGGAGAAGAAGGCACGCGTGGGCTGGGGTAGTGGCGTCCGAGCACTTCTCCCAACAAAAATTTCATCTTTTTTGACCAAACTACTTCTAAATCTGAAATTATTTCATCCCAACTTTTCACCCTGTTTAGTTAAAAAGCCAAAAAGTGACCAAAATCTATTTTTTTACTTTTCAGCTACAACTAAACAAGGCCTGAATAGATTTGTCTTAAAAAATACTTTCATAATAATATACACATATCATTATATAATACATTTTTTGATAAGAAAAAAATTAAAGTTTTATTCTAGAGACCGTGTATATAATGTACAATCCAGTCATATGAATGTAAAGCAATGAATACCAATATAAGGAAAATTGCATGCCTTTGCTCAACAGCTTAATTAGACCAGGTCGAGTGACAAGCTTTCATATTACTCTCTTGATCTTTACCATATTCGGTGCCTAACAACCCTAGCTAGACCAATTAAAGTGTCAGTTCAAATGGTACCTTCCTCCTTTTAACATGCATTATTGCAGCAAGGTCAATGCAAGTAACATAAAAGATTAATTAGTACTAACTAATCAGGTAGGACCAGTCAAAAAGTTGGTAGTATTAAATTACAATTCAGTGTTCAGAAAAAAATCCTCCACTAATCTCATTGCAAAGTGCAAGTTGGATGCATAATATCGATCCTAGCTAGCTAGAATTTTCAGTCTTTTTGAGAAAGAGCTGCAGGGTTTGGTTTGTTCTGGACGCCAAACTGCATGATCTCTCTCTCGATCGTCTAGTGCCATCATATCGTTCATGTAATGCTCGCATGCTGTAACCACAATGCTTATATATAATAACTAGCTTTTAGGCAGAATCTTATGATGATAATGATCACTTGTTCAGAGGTTTAGAGTTGTTGTTAGGCGAGAGCGCAGTGCCCGTGGATGATGGATCTGTAGTGTTAGCTAATATATTCCTCATCGGTTTGTGTGCACGTCGTGCAGAGGTCGAAATTGTAAAACACTTTTGTTATACGGAGAAAAGCCATATATTCTTTAGATTATGCGGCTAATTAATAAAGTTACATCAATTGTGTTGTTGCGGGCTGAAATATATCTCTATCTGCAGTAAGAAAAAAGATTAGTTGATAAAGATGCTGAAACTCTCGTACATGCATGGATCTTATCCATTTCATCTCAACAAATGTGAAGGATAAAAGGATAGGAGATATTTTCTTCCAACAGTAAAAACAACCACCCCCTCTTAATCTCAGCTGCCTGGCAGCAGTAGAGACCACCAATCCTGGCCAAAATAATTTTCCTCTCCCAGATATATAGAACATTAACATTTTCCTATATTTTTTATGATATTTACCAAAGCACTTCCTCCTCTTCTCTGCCAGCCAATAATTGTGTCATTGCGTGTTGAAATATATATCTCCGCCGACAGTTACAAAAAGATTAGCTGATAGATATAATTAATGAAACCCACATAGATGGACATGCTTATCCATTTTCGAACAAACTTGTGGATGCTCGCAACAGGAATGAATTTAGAAACACTTAAAGAACAACATTAACTAAGTTAGTATGATCTCTTTAAAGAATTAAGTTAAAGATGAGTTGAATAAGGTGAAAAAAATGGGAATGAATTGAGATATATTAAAAATATAAATATTTGGATATATTGATTATAAAGTAAAAAAATGTAAGAACAAAAATTTTAAAAACAAATTCTTTGATACATAAATCAATTAGATGTTAAGAATAACAAGCAAGCCAGCCTATGGGAACATTAGCACTCGGAAAATATATGAATCAGTTAAGCGAGTCAATAAACCTAAGTGAGACGTATGCTCCAAAGTTCTCCTCGTAGTTTGAAAAACTGAACTAAAATTTAAATGATTTCATAGGCAAAAGGAATGGTAATTTTACTTAACAAATTGATGATTGTGATCAAAGCACCTCAGTGACAATTGATCATTTAATATTATTACAGATTAATTTTAACAGTGGAAGAGAAATGTTGCCATGACCACCAAATTACTAAATTAAGACCAATGTGCATTCTTCCTTATCAACCCAGAGAGCTACCTATCCTGCATGCATGTGCATTGCAAATTGCCTTGTAATTGGGAATAAAGTACACCTATATATGTTGTTTAAAGAAATTTTTAATAAAGCAGCACCCCGGGACAAAAGAGTGTTTAGGGTATGAGCCTTTTTTCCAGGTTCTTCTAATAACCTGATGACTTCCTCTTCCAGTTGCATGCCCTAAAAGATGCTTGCCTTTACATTAATTTATTTAATTATCCCCTTTCTTTGTCCTTGACGGCTTTGTTAATTACTCTGATCGAGGGGTTTAATGTTTAAACCCAAGACGATGATAGGGCCTAACATATTCCAGGTTCCCACTCGAGCGTAGCTAGAGTTTGAACTTTTTTTTCTTATCACTTTTGTTTATCTTCTCGATCTCTTCTGCTTTCTGTAATAAAGGCTATGAACTTACTGCTGTCTAGTGATTTGATCCAAGCTAGGGCAAGCATTCAGATTCAGGTGCGTTCTGAGCCACTGGAACTCAAATCAGTTTCCTTCACCATCAAGCTCAAAACATTTGCCCACTCAAATTATTGAGGCTCTAAATAAGGCCGTTGATGGGCTTAATATATTTATGCTGCATGAAATAAACGAAATGTCATCTAATGGGCCAGTCTTAATCTACAGTGTGCACCGTTTGCCTGGGCGTTCAGGGCTCTCTTCCTAGCCCATTTGTGGCCTGCACAAGGTAACATTTGTCAGAGACCAACAAACTTGCCGACTCACTGTTTAAGCCGTAACGGCTTATCAATAATTAAAAAAATAATTTATAACTAAAACTTATATATATATATATATTCTTAGCTACCTAAAAGTAAATATCAAAAATAAACTACGATGAAAAGACCTAAAATTAAGTCTTCAATTAAGTTTTAAAATTAAAATTCTTTTCGCGAACGCATAAAAGAATTGTATGTTAATATATTAGAAGAAGCAGACAATTAGGATTAAATAACGCAATGGTCAAAGCTATTGTAGACAGAGTAACAAAACACTAAAAAGAAAAAAAAGAAACTAGCTCCGAAAAAAAGAAAGAGGAGACACGAGCTGGGAGGTGGTGCACCATTATCCTCTCGACCCCAAAAGCAGCGATGCCGGTCATTGACAGACGACCTTTCCGAAGAATGGAATCCAAAATCGCTAAAACCGATGAGATGGAGGAATCGAAAACCCTAGAGTTTCACTCTTTCTAGAGTTGCCAATAGACCAAAAGGACTAGAGAGTTGAAGCCCTTGCGAAGATGTTTCGGAAGGCAGGCCCTAGAAGCCGGCCACCAAACCTAAAGCGTGCAGCCCATGGAAGGAGCGAGGTTAGGCCAATCGGCCCGTGGCAACACTCAGTGTCAAACTAGCGAGCAAACACACAGTCAAAAAGGATATGGCTTGCCGTTTCAAGCTCTTGGGCGCAGAAAGAACAAGCAGAGTGGATGTCAATCCCATGCTCTTGTAGTAGGTCAATCGTCCAGCAACGCTGCTAGAGCGCAAGCCAGAAGAAAAGCTTGCACTTAGTAGGGCCTTTGGCTGGCCACAACAAATCGGCACAAGCATAGGAGTATTTGCCAAGGAAGAAAGCCTCGTATACCGAGTGGGCCGAGTACCGTTGATCACTTGTCCAACGTCAGATAAGACGGTCCTCGTGTCTGGTGAGAGCTGAACATAAAACACTACATCCCAAACTACAGGAACTGAGAGATGATGGGGACCATGAGAGCATCATGGATGTCTCTTATCCAAGAGTTATCGGCAATCGGCAAGACCCGAAGCGAATGTGCGCGATGCTTGGTTGCACGCCGGCATGGCGTGGAAAAGGTCATGCACCAAAGAAAAAAATAAAATTTTAGTTGCAGCATATGATAAATATTCATTCTGGATCTTCTTTTTCTGTCTGTTCATCAAAACTATGTTCATCAAGAAACAAGAGTTAACCTGTTCATAATCTCCAGTGAACAGAGACATATTTTTTTATTACTCTGAATAATCTTTTAAGTTCTTCCTAAGCCTGCATAATTATTTAAATAGAAGCAGACAGTACTACAGATATTTCCAGTGTGGTGTCACTACAGGAACCTGTAGGTAAGAACACAACATCAACAGCAGAAGAAATGTTGACAGAGACATGCACATCGCATAAACGATTTACAGTTTACTAGTCTTAGCTAATCTCGGTTTGTCTTAGGAGATATTGATAACAAATTATATGCGTTTCATCTCTGACTACTCTATCTTGCTTTTTTCTCAGGCAGCACTATCAGTAGGACACATTGGCTACCAAGAAAGCAACGGCAACAGACGGCTACATGCTAACACCGAAATATTTGTCAGCATTCTGAAAGTACTGTCCTTTTGGTTTAGGAGATAAGGTCAAGGTGATGGACATTTTCTGGGGCAGATTAGGTGCTAACTTGTTGTAATTTGCAACGCTAAATTTTTCCATGGCCTTTTAGCACATGAGAAATGATGTTGTTTCTGAGAAGAACCGGGATCTCACAAAGGCAAAACTTGATTTCTCGCTCGTTTCACTTTTCATTCTGACTGAATAAAAAAAATGAGAGTATTATTCCAGTTCTAATATTAATTTGACTGTTAGGATTAAGGGTAGGTGAATCCGAGATGAGATACGGGCAACGGTTGAGGCGACCAACCATGCTATTTTTCCAGGCCAGGGGTGTGATGTAACAGATTATATCAACCTTGAGAAAATAGATTTGCGGTTTTGTTGGAAAAGCAAAACAAACTTCACAGGAAATAAACTGATTCATTTAAAATTTCTATATTCTAAATGGTCTGTAGCTCCGAGTGGGCAAATTCTGTATCAATTTTGTTACGCAAGCCTTTTGTGTATCTTCCAAAAAATGGTACCTACACTGCTTGGAGAATAGCACATTTGTCCCTTGATAACACTCGTAGTCTCGGTTGTCAAACCGTGACTACGAATCCGGGACTAAAGATCGTTATATTTAGTCCCGGTTCAAATAACCGGGACTAAAGATACATCTTTAGTCCTGGTTGGAGCCACCAATCGGGACTAAAGATGACAGCGTCACGTAGCTGGCTCCGCCATCTTTAGTCTCGGTTGGTGGCTCCAATCGGGACTAAAGTTTTTTTTAATTTTTTTAATTTGCTCCTGCTGTTAGCTTGTTGTTGCTTGTTTATACACACATATATATATATATACAAATATGAATATATATATATATATGTAAATATATAACACACATATATATAACACATAACATATATATATATGCAAACAACATCGAAATTATTTTTTTCAACGACCAAATACAACAAAATGCAACAACAAAATTCACACATACATACAATAAATTGTCCACAAATTTGTTCACACATATATACAACAAATTCGTCCACACTATATATACAACAGAATACAACAACATCAATTTTTCGCTCGCCGCTGCCGTCAGCTCCCGCTCGCTGCCGGTGATGAGATGGCGCCCCGCTGCCGCCACCTACTCCCCCGCCGCCGCCATCTTCTCCCCTTGCTTGCCAAGTGAAGAGAAAGAGGAAGAGGGAGAGGAAGAAGGAGAGAGAGTGAGAGGGAGAGAGCTGAGGGGAGAGGGAGAGATATATGAAAAATGTGCTAAGTGTTGGATCTGTGGAGAAGACGATGCGCGCTGGGGATATATATAGCCCTGAATTTTTAGTCCCGTTGGTGTCATCAACCGAGACAAAAGATAATTTCCGCTATTTCAATTCATCTTTAGTCCGGTTGGTGGCACCAATCGGGACTAAAGATAATTTCTCGCTATTTCTAATTCATCTTTAGTTCCGGTTGGTGCCACCAACCGGACTAAAGATAATTTTTCGCTATTTTTCCAAATTTATTTGGTCTCGGCTAGGGTTAATAATTAAATAATTAGTAAATAGTGCCAAATTAAATTCATTAGATATAGGTTTAAAATAATAATATTAAAATTTAATCAAACATAGATAATCCTAGACATTAATATGCTCTTATCCTCTTTTGCCTCTCTCTATTTTTCATATTCATGTGAAGTCGTTGTTTTTTTGGAAAAATTCGACTATTTTTATTTTTTATATTTTTATGGACTTAGGAGCACACGAGAGGTAAACACAGAAAATTTGAGCGTAAACAAACAAAAGACGTGGCCTGTGGAAAATTCAGAAGACACGCTCAGAATCGAAAAAAACTTCCGGGCTCGAAAAGGCAACCTTCTAAGGCTTTTTGGGGCAAAATAAAATCGCCAACCGCAGCAAAGTTATGGAACGTCTCGATCGGAGTTCGTATATAAAAGTTATGACCGTTTTAAAAACCGACTCCGAGTTAGAGGACGAAACGAGAACAATGCGCGTAAAACTTATTACACGCGCCTAAACTAGACATGACGGCCAGGGTTTGAATGTTCTTATCAATATTGTACATCCCTCCGATTTGTATATTATCATCAAAATAATTTTACAAAAGATTTTATATATTGAGAATCATTAGTTAATAACAATATGATGATATGTAATTACAATGTAATGATTAAATTAAAGCTTCCTTCTATCTTCAATTACCTACCCCACACAACATCACACTCTTTGAAATTACATATCCCCTCAAATTAATTTTAGGCCATTTGAATCATATAGCAAAATTTGTATATTTTTATTAGGTTCGCTTAAAAAATAAGCACATTCACTTTTGTCCCGGTTGGTGTTACAAACGGGACTAAAGATCTTTTATATCTTTAGTCTCGGTTCATAACACTAACCGGGACAAAATGAGATATTTAGTCTCGGTTGATGCTATAAAACGAGACTAAAGATGGCCGCCAGCCTAACAGATTCTGACAATAATCTAACCAGGACTAAAGATGATCTTTAGTTTCGGTTTATAACACGAACCAGGACTAAAGATCCTATAGATCCGTTGCCTTTTTAAACCGAGACTAAAGATGATCTTTAGTATCGGGTACAACTCAAACTAGGACTATTATGGATTTTGGCACTTCAACCAAAAATGATTTCTCCAGTAGTGGTAGTTCCTCAGAATAAAAAAGAGAGGAAATGAAAAAAATGCCTTATCTACACTCCGATTAAAAAAATTCTACCTCTCTAAAACTTAAAACTTGCCATTTTAGAGTCGAGCAGTTAACATAAAAGCTCACTTTAACCATAATTATTGTTTATAATATATATTCTGGACGTAAGAATACAGAAAACGACATAGATGAATTTGTTATAACCAGAGCTCTCATAATATTATATTTGTGTGATCAACTTATCCAAAATAAATTAAATTATCACTTTGAAAAATATAAAATCACAGTTTTTTTTTCACTGGAGGGGTTACTTTTTACCAATCGAGTAAAAATGGACGCCCTATACTAGTTTAATAAGAGAAAGAAACCAAATAAACAAAGCATAATTAGTGGCTGATGAATATAAGGGCAATTTTACTTATCAGGAGATACAACATATTTTTTGTATCACAAGGTACCAACATTTTAACATAAAATTTTAGTAAATATAGATATTTTCTCGTGTATCATAAAATTTATAAAATTTATGCATCATCGTGGCATTCGGCCCCAAAGCGCTAGCAAGGATTTGGGCTGCCCCTTTAGCCACTGTCCCGCCCTGCGAGGATCCTTGGCACCTAATGATGCCACGCGAACCTCGTCAAGTTTTGTCAGAGTGAGGCCACGTGATAGGTGGAGCGACGTGTTGTGGAGGTCATGCCTGCGCCTCCTCGTGCCCCCGTGACGTGGTGCGGCCCCCACACCCCACACCCACAGCCAACCCCGATGACTCCTCTGGGTCCGGCAACCAGAGAACAAGAGGGGCAGCTACAGCGAGATGGGGAAAGAGGGGCCTACCTTTTCAGCGTCGTCACCGTCGTCGCTATCGCATTCGCCTCACCAGCGTCACCAAGGTGGGCGGAGAACACGACAACAATGACCTCGAGCACCCCAGATGTACCTAGGAGCCCTCCTTGCCGACGAGCCACCTATCCCACCGTCGCTGCCCGTCGTCGTCAAGCTCATTCTCGTCCTCGCTTGATTCATTGGGGAGAGAGAGAGGAGGAAAGAGGCACCCGCTGTGGGGTGAGCAGCGTCGGTGGAGGGGGAAAGGAAGAGCGGTGATGGCGATGTGGTGAATGGCGTCGGTGGAGGGGAAAAGGGAGAGCGACGACGATGATGGGGTGAGTGGCGTCAACGGAGGGGAAGGGAATGAGGGAGATGGAGAGGAGGTTGATTTTATATTTGTTCTTTTATTTTTATGGTGTTCAGTGCAAAAATTAAAGTTATCTACAAATTAATAGAATATGAGGAATAAAAATAATAGTGGTTGACATACAAAATTAAAGATATCCCTTGAGCCACTTTGCATGCGGGAAAGAAGGTGTAGTATAAGGCTATGCGGCACATTATCTCTTCTCTATAGACATGACTAGCCATGTCTTACACTCTGAGTGTCCTAAGTATAAAGCCCATGGTTAGCTTTTCAGAATTGAATCCTATCCCCATCATATATATATATATATATATATATATATATATATATATATATATATATATTTCTTTAAAAAAATTTTAGTGGTGGTATCCGTTTTACTACTGTGACACATGATCCGTTCAAACATGTATCAACGGTTGAATGGAGGCTTAGCATTGGCATGGTCGGTGTCACCCAAATCCTTATTGTTTAAGGGTTGGAGTAAGCCAATCTACGATGCTTAAAAAAATGAGTGTATACAATGTGACTATTTTTTTGTCATTGTAAAGCATGAGCACTTTTCTAGTTGAAGCAGAAAACGGTATGCTACAGTACTAGAAAAGTGAAGCTAAATGTTTTGAACAGTAGAATGGTCACGGTACAAACAGTTACATTTACTCCTGTGTTTTATTGTACTAGCCTTAGAACGAGATCTTCTGTGGTCTGCATACTGACATATCGGTACCACTTACTTTGGATCCACAAGTCAGTGACTTATATTGTAGGTGTACATGTACTCTGCATACTGACATATACAATGACTTGTATTGTACGTGCACACTGTACAGTTGTGTGATTGTGTCATTAGTCACATGTTTGATAGGGTTTTAACTCTTAAAATTTAGTGAAATTGTGGAGTGGCTCAAATCCTACTTCGTCCATTTAATTTATTTTTAAGTGAATTGCATATTGGCTCACTACTATTTACCTTGGTTGCGTATTGGACTCGAACACTACAACGGGAACCTTTAACTCTGTCAGACGACAACCCTCATCTATGTCAGGTATACACCCGTCACGACGCTGCGGACAGTGATGTAAAAGTCATCTGTATCGGGCATAAGCTCGTCACCGATGCACTTATTTTTGTTGGGACGAAACTTAAACCCATCACAGATGACACTCATCGGTGACGGACCTAACCTTAAGCCCATCACAGATGAGTGTCATCTGTGACGGACTTAAGTTTAGCCTCGAAACCGATGAGTATTTTTCAAAAAAAAAATAATTTGAATTTATCTCAAATCTATACATGTCTCATTATACAACCAAAACAAAAATGACATTATCTCAGATCTATATATTACACCTCTTTATGTGCTCCTCTAGATATTGTTCCTCTTTTGTCCATCTCTATTTTTTCTTTTGATCTGATGTTGACCTTTTTTTGGAAAAATTTGACTTTTTATTTTTATTTTTTATATTTTTTCTTGACTTAGGAGCACACGAGAGGTAACCACAGAAAATTTAAGCCCAAACAAGTGAAAGACGTGGCGAGTGAAAAATTTCAAAGACGCGCTCAGAATTAAAAAAAGCTTTCGGGCTCGAAAAGACAATCTTCTGAGCAGTTTTTGGGGAAAATAAAATCGCCGAACCTGACAAAGAGGGGGGCGAACACATCCAAAAATTTTTATGATCGATTTTTATATATGGAACGTCTCAATCGGAGTCCGTATACGAAAGTTATGGTTGTTTTAAAAACCGACTCTAAGTTAGAGGACAAAACAAGAACAATACATGCAAAACTTGTTATGCGACGGCTAGGGTTTGATGAAAATACATGGTATGATATTTATCTCAGATACAATACATGACATGGCATTAATCTCAGATGTATATATAAGAGAGCACGACAACACATGAGGAAGATGGACTTACCTGGAGCACGGTGGCGCTTGGTGGTCGGGCTCGGGGACGGCGACACACGATGGTGGTGAGGGAGAACGATGACGCCGGGCTCAGGAGGGCGCGAGGGATGGCGACGACGGGCTCCGAGAGACAGTGGCGGCGCTAGAGTTCGTAATGTGAGGACTTAGAAAATTTTCACGCTCATATGTGGATCTGAATCGGCGCCCATGCTAGGTTAAATAATTTTGAAGCATATCCGTGACATGCCTAATTTTTATTTCAATCGGGTCTCAGGTTGAAGCCCGTCACCGATGACACTCATCGGTGACGGGCCTAATTGTTATCTCAATCGGGCCTCAGGTTGGTGCCCGTCACCAATGAGTATCATCGGTGACGGGCTTTTGTTGAGGCCTGACAAGGACAAGGATATCGTAGGTTATCTTTGTTGGGCCGTAATTTAAGCCCGTCATCGATAGGTATCATCCGTGATGGGTTTAATTTTTTTTTACACATCTAACATGTCTGTATGAGTATTTTTTTATCGGCTCTTTTTAGGCCCCTTTGAGATGACTTCGTTGTGACAGTCCACAAAATTCAGGCATGTGAGATACCGTCACAGATGAGAAGATCTGTACTAGTGGAGGTAAATTTAGCCTGCTAACTCTACAATAGTTGCACAATGAACCGGTGTTCTTCTCCAACTCTCTTCTCCGTTGAGTTTAGGGCTGGGCACTTTCAAAGCGAAAACCAAAAAAACTGAACCACACCGAACCGAACCAAAGTTTGTGGTTTTTTGGTTTTCAGTTTCGGTTTCGGTTCGTTGTGTTGCATAAACCGCATAATTCGGTTCAGCTTTGGTTTTTTACGTCGGAGAACCGAACAACCGAAAAAATGAACCGCCGAGCCGCTCTCCTCTCCTCTCCTCTTCCTAAGCCGAACCGAGAAAAAAAACCGAAGACTTCCCAGTTCCCAGTCCCACTTCCCCTGGACATCGAACTCGACGAAGGCGACGACGGCGTGGTTGGCGGCTCGGCCGAACGAGAGCAGCGTGTTCTCCCGCTCCCTCACCGTCCCGACCCGCGCACCCGGCGGCGCCCCCACCGCGTTCATCCCCATCCCGCGGTGTCCCCCAACCACCATCCCCCGCTCCGCCAGCGAGAACAGCAGCTGCTCCGCCCCGTGCCTCCCGCCGGTCGTCGCTGCTGCCGTCGACACAGACGAGCCTCTCCCCCTTCATGCTGGCCTCTCCCTCTCCGTCGCCGGCCTCTCCCCTTCCGCGCCGGCCTCTCCCCCTTTGCCGCTGGCCTCTCCTCCTCCCGTCCTCCGCGCCGCGTCACGTCGCCGACCTCTCCCCCTCCGTGTCGGCCTCTTCTCCTCCTCCGTTGGCCTCTCCTCCTCCCATCCTCCTCGCCGCGCCGCCGGCCTCTCCCCCTCCGCACCGGCCTCTCCTCCTCCGCGTCGGGCCGCCAGCCTCTCCTCCTCCGCGCCGCGTCGCTAGCTATTTGTTTGGTTTTTCAGTAAAAACCAAAACCGAACCGAAAACCGAACCCGAAGTTTGTGGTTTCCTGTTTTTATAAAAACCGATTGGCTGTTCATTTGTGTTAAACCGAACTTTGTGTAGGAAAAAAATCGAACCGAAGTTACGGTTTTTACTGAATGCCCACCCCTAGTTGAGTTGTACCCGATCTGTAGAAGTCTCCGCACCTGCCATCTAGCTCAAGCTCGCTACCACAGATGAGCAAGGCTCCGGGAGGGGAGACCAGGACCTCCAGTGAGCTGCCGCTGGCCGGTGATCAAGCCCTGCCCTATGCTGCATCGAGCTCGACCTTCACCGGCAGGCAGTGGCGCCACCGCAAGCTGCATTGAGTAATTTGAGTATCCTCCGGCCACTGCACTGGACCTTCATCTTACCGACAAGGAATTTTTGAAACCGTGAACACCAATGACGGAAACCATGAAAGGCACCGGTGGGAAATCCAATCATAACCAAACTCATGCATGGCCATAGCATCCACATCAGTGATCGATTTAGAACACCGAAGTTCCTAAGAGTAATTAAGGATATTAAAATAAGAATCCACGTAAAACACAGCATGCTTAACTAAAATTTGCAGTAAAAAATAAAACTAGAAATTTGGTTTCGATACAAATTCAAATTTAAACTCCAAAAATTATAAATAACTTCAGAATAAAAATACAAAAACAAAAAAAATAATATTGAGATCAAAGTCCATGTAGAATTATAATTATGAAACACAAAAATTCAGATTAAAAACTAAAAATAATTAATATCGGGAGAAGAGTCAGAGTGGAAAGACAGAAACATTTGAAACTCGGATAAAAAAATAATATTAAGAGGAAGAGTCTAGGTAGAAATATAATTTAGAAATATCTAAAATTTGAATTTAAAAATAAATATAATGGATAAAATAGTTCATGTAGAAGTAAATTTTTGAAAATTTTTAAAGTTGGATTAAAATTAAATAATATTAAGACTATGAATGTACATAGAAATACATCATAATAAAGTAATAAAATAGGTGCCACCACGTATACAAATTCATAGTTAGTAAAAAAATAGAGTCCAAAAAGAAATATAATTTAGAAAAATCTAAACTTCGGGTCAAACAATAATATTTAAATATTGACATAAGGGTCCATGTAAAATACAATTTAGGGAAAATCCAAATTTTGGATTAAAAACTAAAAAAATAATTAATATTGAGACAAGAATCAATGTAGAAATACAAACTTATGTCTGAAATTTAGATTAAAAATAAATAGTATTAAGGAAAAGGGTCCACATCTAAATACAATTTAGAAATATCTAAAATTGGAATTATAAAATAAATAGAGTAGATTGCACTTTGGATCACCTTTTCTTACCCAAGTTTCACTTTTGAACCACCTTTGAACCTATCTTTTCAATTTGGATCGAGTAAATTTATCATTGTTACGGTTTGGACTACCCTGAACAACTTTTCTCGCCGTGTTTAACTTCCCTTTTGGCAAATATATCGACCACATAGAGGAGTTTGTCTATATAGCAGGTCGATGTGTTTAGGGTCGTTGATGTGTACTGAAAAAATCATTTAGGGTGGTCTAAATCGCAACAATAATAAATTTATCTGATCCAAAGTAAAAAGATAGGCTTAAGGATGATCCATAAAACTTAGGTAATAAAATTCGGCCCAATGTGTAACTCACTCTTAATAAATAGTGGATAAATAAGTTCATGTAGGAGTATAATTTAGAAAAAATTTAAATTCAGATTAAAAATAAGTAATATTAAGGAAAAGAGTTCATGTATGAGGACAACCTAGAAATATCTAGGTAAATAATAAATAACATTGAGAGTAGAGTATATTTTTAGAATTTACTAGGAGTGACACATTAATTCAAGGTAAAAATACATAGAAGTTCTCATGTTAATTGAAAATTCTTTGAATTCACATCTTAATAAGAGAGAAGAAAATATAGCATGATTTTCTAAACCATATAAAATTACAAATAACAGATGAGTTTGGGTCCTCTGACCCTATACTAACGGAGAATGCTACCGGTCGTCCGATCAAACAAGAAAATCGGACACACACTGACATACCATGTACACATGTAAACATGTTTTAAATTTTAAATGATTTTTTCTCTTAAACTATTTATCAAAATTTTAAACTAATTATATCATTGGATTCGTTATAATTAAATCTTTATAACAAGATATCACATGACTATATTTCCATGTTTTGTTTTACCGAAATATTTTTATCTAGTAAGTGAGACATCTGAAACATTTTTGTTGAAATAATTTTTAGCACGCTCATGCACCACGCTGCACATATAAACATGTTTCAAATTTTAACTGATTTTTTCTCTTAAACTATTTATTCAAATTTCAAACTAATTATATCATTGAATTCTTTATAATTAAATCTTTATAACAAGATATCACATGACTATATTTTGATGACTTTTTTACTGAAACATTTTTTCTGGTAGGTAAAACATCTGAAACATTTTCATTGAAATAATTTTTAACAAGGGGTGAAACATTCCTCAATAATAAGGTGCAACACCGTCCGACGATTTGCATCAAATCGGACGTTCGATCCGTAGCACTCTCCAAATTCTTACCATCGCGCGTTTGGTGGGAAGCAAATTATCGGACGAAGACTGCTATATACACGTACGCCATGAGACAAAAGTTTCGGACACCGCGTGCGAGAACATCACACTGCATGCATACATAATTTAATAAATTTTAAATTATTTTTTTCATATTTATTTATTTATTCTATGATCTAAATAATTTTTTTTGATCACTGAAACATTTTTGCATGTGATGAAACACTATACGATTTTTTGACGGGATCGGACGTCCGATCCCTAATCGTCGAGAATGCTTTCTATCGGTCATGCAAGCGTGGAACGGAAGATCGGACACTGCATGTGCTACGGAGGAGGAGTCCCACACACTACACGCATGCATAAATTAGTAAATTTTTGTTTGATCTATGATATAATTACACTATTGTATTCGTTGTAATTAAATCTTTATAACAAGATCTCACATGAGTATACTATGTTGAAAAATATATATGAAACATTTTTGTATCATAAGTGAAACAACTGATTTATAAGTGTTGAAACATCACACCTGTTTACTGAAACATCATCAAAATAACTTTATTACAACATTTATAAATAACCAATGAAACATTTGAAAATACTTATTGAAACATCTAAATAATAATAGGATGTGCAACACTGCACTGCAACGCGAATAAAACCTCTTTGAAACATTATTAGAAGCGAGTTGAAACAATTGACCTCAAGTGCTGAAACATTTATTTATAACCGATGAAACAACACCTTTTTGCAATTATTTTTTTATAAAAATATAATCATGTTAGATCTTATTGTAAAGATTTAATTGAAACAAATATAACGATATAATCGGATTGTAGATTAGACAAATAATTAAGAAGAAAAAATCATTTAAAGTTTTTGTTTGTGCTAGCATTTGATGAGAGAGAGGATAGAATACTACCGTAGATTATTTTGCACGTGTATCCAAGGGTTCTGCATGTGTCCGATCTTTGGCCATGCTCCGTACGTCCGGGGCGTAGCAGTCTCCTAGACTAACGTGACAATGAAATGAAAAGTATTCATAACACTGGATATTTTATTATTTGAAATGAGTTACAAAATATTATGAACATAAAATACGAAATATCATCGTATAAGGATATAAAAGAAATATCATCGTATAACGATATAAAAAGATGCAAGTTTAAAAGTTTAAAACATTGAGGAAAGAAGATTGGCCTTTTGTATAGCATCTACCGTGTTTATATATCTTTGATTTATTTATTATAACACTAAGACAGTCCTAGATGATCCATTATGTTTGCTTTATAAAAATCATACGAGACATATAAAATCATACCGGTCAAGTTATGCAAGAGTTTAAATCCATATTGCTGTTTTGAATATTTTTTAATAATAAAGCCTGAAAGTATATATATATTCTATTATGAAAAAAATTATAGCAAAGTTAGCCGCGTAATCTACACGGGCTGCAGCCACGTAATGGATCATCATGTTAGTTTTAATAATAATATTTAGCCCAAAGCGAAAAGTTATGCTATCATATAGTTCATAATGTAATCAAGGTAATAAAAACTGGTCCATTATAAAATTTATTTTTATTTTTTCAGATTATTATAGCTTACTTGTTTTTAGATTAGAGGTGACACCGTTCAGTTAAACTCTACTCTTTCAGAACGCTAGACCGGTAAAGTCCTGCCAAACTAACTAGCCCTACGTACTGTTCACACGGATGCAGAGGATCCAACGCCATAGTCATTTTTCCCCACGTGACACATCTCCTCGCTGCATCCGCAGCCGCCGCCGTAGCGAAACCGACTCTCTCTTGCTATCAAACGCAAAGCCGGAGAAGCAATAAAAATTGCAGCTTCCGTCAGAGCCGAGCACTACAAAAACCAGCTGCTACTCTGGCTGCATCACACAGGAGGGAGGCAGCTCCAGCTCGCGTTTGGGGTTGACCAAATTACTCCGGCGAACCGACGGCGAAACCGGCGGGCGGCGAGGGTCGGGAGCGGAAGAGAAGGAGAGAGAATGACCACCACCGCCTCCGTCCGACCTACCCTGCTCCAGCAAGGTGGATCCCCATCCCTGCAGGCTCTGCTCTGCATCTCTCCTGCCCTCTTGTGTTATTAGGTTTCTTGGATTCTTTAGAGTGGGTTGATTAGATTGATAGCCCAAGATAACATCTTGGAGGAGATGGGAGCAACGGTGTGTTTCTGTTGCTGTTCTTGGATTGGATTATGTTTCTTGTTACTCCTGCACAGCAACTCAAGAACTCGACCCATTTCTTTATTTTACACTTGTTTTCTGTGCACTTGGATCTCAAGGAATTTATTATGTTATATCAGTTGTTAGTTGTGATCCTGTTCGGTCTGCTATCCACCCCAAACCCATCAACAGTAGCATGATCTCCTTGCAGAAAATTAAATTAAATTAATCAGTAGCATATGCTCTCCTTGCAGAAAATAAAGTAAACTAACCAGTTGGGCACTTCTGATTGATTTTCATTCATTCTAAATGTGTGTTCATCCAGGTTAATGTGCAATACTACTTGATTACAGATGAACAGAATAGCTGATGATGCTGTTGGTACAGATTATAAAAGTTCAATATTTTCCCCCCTTCTAACAGTCCTGCAGATTTGGGAATCTTAAACCAAATTGCAGAACTGTGGGGGCAAGGCAAAACATAAATGTTTCAGTTAGGAGTAGACATCATCTTGGTAGTACATGTCTAAATTAAATATTAATCGGTGTACCACACTCCTAGCACTCAGTTTCGATGCAACAATTTCAACACTATTTAATCCATTACTATTTGAGATATCAGATTTGTGGCTGAAAAATGCTTATCTAGACCTTATAGATTGGGAATATTTTTTGTTCAATCTGATTTCTGAATCCTGGAACTGCAAATCTGCACATACCAACCTGATGAACACTGCTACCTGCATTGCAGCAGCAGGTTCAGACAGAGCCTCACTCCTTTGCGAATCAAAGCAGAGAGTTTCTGTCAGAAGAAGAAGCTTCACCACCAGGGCCAGCTCGAATCCTGTGAGCATCCCGAAGCAATGGTACAACCTCGTCGCCGACCTGCCGGTGAAGCCGCCGCCGCCGCTGCACCCGCAGACGCACCAGCCACTGAACCCCAGTGACCTGTCCCCTCTCTTCCCCGACGAGCTGATCAGGCAGGAAGTGACCGAGGAGCGGTTCATCGACATCCCGGAGGAGGTCGCCGACGTCTACAAGCTCTGGCGCCCGACGCCGCTGATCAGGTAGAACATCTCATACATTGTTGCCAACCACATGCTGGAATTCAGAGGAGTTCTTTGGCTAAATTCTTGCAATGGTGGGTGGACCGGCGATGCAGGGCGAGGAGGCTGGAGAAGCTGCTGGGCACGCCGGCGAAGATCTACTACAAATACGAAGGGACAAGTCCGGCGGGATCGCACAAGCCGAACACCGCCGTGCCGCAGGCGTGGTACAACGCCGTCGCCGGGGTGAAGAACGTGGTGACCGAGACTGGCGCCGGGCAGTGGGGGAGCGCGCTGTCGTTCGCGAGCAGCCTGTTCGGGCTCAACTGCGAGGTGTGGCAGGTGCGCGCGTCGTACGACCAGAAGCCGTACAGGCGGCTGATGATGGAGACGTGGGGCGCCAAGGTGCACCCGTCGCCGTCGACGGCGACGGAGTCGGGGAAGAAGATCCTGGAACGTGACCCGGCGAGCCCAGGCAGCCTCGGGATTGCCATCTCCGAGGCGGTGGAGGTGGCGGCGACGAACGCCGATACCAAATACTGCCTCGGCAGCGTGCTCAACCACGTGCTGCTGCACCAGACGGTGATCGGGGAGGAGTGCCTGGAGCAGCTGGCGGCCGTCGGCGACACGCCCGACGTCGTCATTGGCTGCACCGGCGGCGGGTCCAACTTCGGCGGGCTCGTGTTCCCGTTCATGCGCGAGAAGCTCGCCGGCAGGATGAGCCTGGCGTTCAAGGCCGTCGAGCCGGCGGCGTGCCCGACGCTCACCAAGGGCGTCTACGCCTACGACTTCGGCGACACCGCCGGCCTGACGCCGCTCATGAAGATGCACACCCTTGGCCATGGATTCGTCCCTGACCCAATTCATGCAGGTCTTGATCTCACAACAATGTACACTTGTTCTTGCCCCAATTTGCATTTCTTGCTTGCCAATAACACCAAGCCATTGTTTGCAATTGCAGGAGGGCTTCGCTATCATGGAATGGCGCCATTGATCTCCCATGTGTATGAGCTTGGGTTCATGGAAGCCATTGCCATCCAGCAAATCGAATGCTTCGATGGTATTACTCATGAGTCATGATTTCGTTCTCCCCAAAGCTAATGTAGCTAATGTAGGTGATCCATAACGAATAAATGGACATTTTTTTTCCTTTGAACTCCAGCTGCGTTGAAATTTGCGCGGACGGAGGGGATCATCCCGGCGCCAGAGCCGACGCACGCGATCGCGGCGGCGATCAGGGAGGCGCTGGAGTGCAAGAGGACCGGGGAGAAGAAGGTGATCCTGATGGCCATGTGCGGGCACGGCCACTTCGACCTGGCGTCCTACGAGAAGTACCTGAGAGGCGACATGGTCGACCTCTCCTACTCCGACGAGAAGCTGCAGGAAGCCCTCGCCGCCGTCCCCAAAATCTGATCACAGAGAGAGCAGAGCAGTAGAGAGATCAAACGATACAAATAAGATCAGCAACAAGATCATCGGTTGTTGTTTGTTGACATGTTTGTTGCCATGGCGATTGTGTTCATCTGCTGTTGGTTTAGCGACGCGTATGATCTGAATAAATTTGATCAATAAAGCCCCGTTCTTTTCTGACAAAGATATAGATTTTACATCGGTCCATGGGGTCAGTGTCGGTCCATGGGTCAGTGTCGGGTGTCATGGTCAAAGGTCTGTCGTCCCAAGGATCTCGGCGGCTTGGGAATCTCAAATCTTAAGATGGCGGGGTTCGCTCTCCGAATCCGTTGGCTGGGGCTCTAGCGCGCGGGGCACCCCTGCTGAACGGGGCTGAAGGCCTCGGTGGAGCAGAGTGTTGCAGACTTGTTTGCGGCGTTCTTTTTTTCGTTGGGGAATGGGGAGTCCTTGCTTTTCTGGCCTGATCGTTGGATTGACGGCCGCTCGGTCGCCTCCATGGCTCTTGATATGTTCTTTGTGGTTCCCCAGCGCATTCGTGTTGGACGCTCTGTTTCTTCAGGCTTAGAGAACAATGCTTGGGTTGTGGACATCCGTGGGGCTCTTTCTGTTTCGGTCATCTCCCAGTTTCTTCTCCTCTGGGATGCGGTGCACAACGTACATCTCTTGCCTGACACCGAGGATCGTGTTGTGTGGCGCTTGACTGGTGACCAGCGCTACTCGGCGTGATCGGCATACCGGGGGTTGTTCCTGGGCCAACCCCCCCTGGCTAGTGTGTTCCTCATCTGGCACGCGAGGGGACCGCCAAAATGTAAGTTCTTCCTTTGGTTTGCATTCCGCATCGGCTCGCTGGACGTCCGATTTTCTTCGAAGCGCGACATTGAGAGCCACTTAGCTCGCCTTTTCGAGCGCAAGAGCCCGAGTCGCAAACTATATTCTTCGGACTGTGTGTTCACTCGGCAGATCTGGCTCCGGATGCTGTCTTCTTCAGGTTGGGCGGCCCTCGCACCACCGCGTGGTAGCTGGCTCCAGGATTGGTGGTCGTCATGTAGAGACTAGTTGTCGGATCACCTCCATGCAGGCTTTGACTCCCTCATCCTTCTTGTCTCGTGGATTTTGTGGAAGGGGCGTAATTCAGTGTCTTCGACTCGGTACTTTTCTTAGTCTCCATGCTTTTCGCTATTATCCAAGTGGAGGGCTTGTTTTGGTCTTTCGCAAGTGCTGCTTCTTTTGGTGTCTTTTTAGGAGTTTAGCGAGGCTCTGCCTCTCCCATGTTTAGAGTTGTTTTTATTTCTAGCTCTTGCGGGCCTTGCGTAGCGTTCCTCAGCGTTGGCAACACCATTTCTTGTAATTAACACTTTTTCTCCTATTGACATGCAATTTTCGCTTCGCGAAAAACATCGATTTTCATGAGCATGTTTTTAATAAATAGTTTAATGAAAAACTTTCTATATAGAAATTGTTTTAAACTAGTAAATTAATCCATTTTCAAATTTATAATAATTAACACTTAATTAGTCAAAAACATCGATTTTCATGAGCATGTTTTTAATAAATAGTTTAATGAAAAACTTTCTATATAGAAATTGTTTTAAACTAGTAAATTAATCCATTTTCAAATTTATAATAATTAACACTTAATTAGTCATTTGCTAATAACTTTCACATTTTGCGTGCATTAATTAACCTTCATCCGACTCAGATTTTTGAACGAGCCCTAAATGAAGTTGTTTGCGCTAGTACTTGTGAGCATTGCAATCATAGCACTAACAATCTGATTAAGTCGTGCTCCTTTCATCCCCTCTTCCCACCCACGAGCTTACGTAACTACTGGATTGAATGTATTCCTAATTGAGTGTTTTTACCGTCCTTCATACCAGACGATACCTCCCGATACTTTGTATCTGAGCCGTCCGCATCAAAAGATCCAGCGGCGGACGAAGATGTTCGATACTTGGACGTATTGCTGTCGACGTAAGCATGCTGCATGCATAGAGAGTCAAGGTACCAAACGCCCGAAAAGCCAACGATGTAAATTCCCATGGAAATTGTAGATCATCGGTTGCTCGATGCTTGGGCTACTCATCTCGGACTCAGTAATATGTTCAACAGATTGATTCCCTTCGTTTCAAACCAAGACGACGCCCCTTCCATGTACGGCCGCGTGGCGAGGCGTCCTCGTTGTCTCGCCTCCTCGAGCTGCCCATCGTGCAGATCGACGGTTCGGCGGCGATGGAAGGCCTCCTCGAGCTCACGGGGCGGGCTGGCGGCGAGCACGACGAGGAGGCAGGCAGCGTTGACGAGCACAGTGCGTCGCATGCGGCAGGCGCCGTCGCCGCCCACCACCTCATTCGTCCTCGCGGTATGCTTCCGACGTGCTGCCATAAGCGTAGCCCCGATCTTCAGTCCACCATGAGATCAACTCAACTTTCTCCTTTCTCCTAACCGTAACGGACATGTGGGCCTAAGCGACAGATCATCTTCCTCGTAAGAGCATTCCAAACAAGATCTAGAAAATCCTAATTGTGCACGATAGATTTTCTATAAACATCCCTATTTGATAACTAATTGGGTCCCACAAACAGATTGAAAAATTCACAAGAATAACGAAACGGAAATCAGCACACACGCCGTGCTAGGTCTCCTGTCGTTGGCGACGGCACGCGATCTGTAGGCCGACGCCGACATCAGCACACGCGCAAGAATTTGTAACATTAGAAATCACCACGCACCCAATCAGCAGAATTTATATAGTGTATCATCACATACGCACCAAATTAGCACTCACCCAAACATCAGAATATGCACTAGAATTTGTCTATAGACCGGCGACAACATCCGCAGGACAGTTGATCTGCGCGTACTGTGGAAGGAAAATCTATTTTTGGGAACGGATCAGCTCTTTCTCAGTTTTGAGAATAAAAAATCAATTTCTTAGAACCTCTTTCTTTATAAATCTATATAAAGACTGTTGGAATAATTTTTTTAATAAAATATCAAAAAACAGATTTAGAGAACCTTTTTAGAGATTCTGTTGGGATGCTCTAACACTGATCGCCATTGAAGACAAGACGAGCTTCTGAAGATATGGTCGATCATCATCACCATGTAAAGCAACCCAATAATTTCCCTTTCTTCTTTAGCACTTTATGCAAGTCTCCCTTTTACATTTTGAGACAGTCTTTCTCTTCCTCAAGCACAATCTTCGGCAGGCGAACTCCGCAGTACTCCCGAACCTCCATCTCAACACAATGTTGAGCACTCCAGTATGTTGCCTCACCCCGTCCGCCACTGTTTTTCTCATCCAAAGGCTCCAAGACTCGACTGTAGCATCTTGCAGATCATACCTATGGAAGATGAGTGGCGTGGTATGGAAGGTTGAAATGGGCAGAGTGGGACAGAGGTGCGAGGTGTGAAAGAAGTGTGAAACACTCAATAGGTATATGGTACCTAGTGGCTTCGATTTTTTAATCATACCCCTATTGATTCAATGATTAGATCTCATTATAGTTGGTCAAACGGGCTTGGCGCATTGGGCTGGCCTAGGCTCGGTCCGGAAAAGCACAGCCCTAGCCCGGCCCGGCACGGCCTGGCCCATGCCCATGCTTGGCTCGGCTCGGTGGCGTGGCCGTGCCTAGGCCTGGCAACCGACCCGTAGTGCCAGCACGGGCACGGCCCGTTCCAACGGGCAGCACGGCGTCGGCACGGCTAGGGTTGATCGCAGACGTTGGATCGCCTAGGGTTTTTCTCAATCATTGAATCGCCGATCGTATAGGGGTATATAAGGGTCGCGTCGTGCCGTCCGCTACACACACCCAAAACCCTAGCCCTCATTTGCCTCCTCGGCTACCGAATCCCGATCTGGATCTTTCTCGCTCGCTCCTCTCTCTTCCCAGAAACCCTAGCTTCTCTCTCGCGTTCTTCTCATCGTACGCCGTCGCCGGCCGGCCGGAGGGCTTCCGGTGGTTAGTTGAGCACCGTTCTCCTCTCTCTATCTTGGCTTGCTCTCCTCGGTGGCTGGTTGAGCGCCGACGCCGCTCGACTCTCCCGTTGTCTCTACTCCTCCCTTCTTTTTTCTTCTCCAGATCTGGTGGCCTCTTGAGCCACTGGTAGCCAGCACTAGCACACGACATATCATAGGACCCCCCTCTTCTTGATCTCGCACCATCAATGTAGGCTAGTCCTTTCCTTGTCGTCCTCCTCTTTGCCTCCGTCAACCTCGCTGCCGATCGCTGGTTACTCTGGTGCTCCGAAGTCAAATTTGTTGAGGAACTGGAGGTACGGATCCGAGTGCCGGTGTTGTCCATGTCGCCGGCGACTACGGTGCTCTGGCTACAAGGTTGGTAACCCTAACCCTAACCCTAACCCTATCTTCTCTCTCTCTTTCTTGTCTAACATTCTTTCGGTTCTTTTTGGTGTTTTTGATGTAGCTGTTGAGGAACCCAGTTGCCGCCGTGTGACGATGTCCGTTTCCGACGACGACACAGTTGAGGTCGCCGCCAACGATGAGAGGTGTGCTGGTTGGCCAGAGATGATGATGAGGACGACATGCACGAGGACATCGAGGAGCTGTTCGACCGTAGCGCTCAAGCTCCCATTGATGTCGACGATGGTCAAGAAGGCGGGGCTGCAAACGACGAGGAGGACGAGAACAACGCCAAGCGCTCTCGTCCCTCTACCTTGGCAGTGTGGCAGGATTTTGAGAAGCTCTTCAAATCGGCAAATGGTAAGAATGTGAGCTACACAGCTAAGTGCATCCATTGCTCTAAGCAATATTCTGCTCTCTTTAGTGGTGGCACTGGGCATCTCACCCAGCATAGGGATAAATGTCCCAAGCGACATGAAAAAAATCGCATGTCTCAGTCTCAAATCACTTTGCTTGTAGAGAACTTGTTCGATTGCTTGCTAGACTTGATGTTCCTATCTGTTTGGGTGAAATAGATGCATTTAAGAACTATATTAGGACTGCTCATAACCCTAAATTTGTCTCTATCTCTAGACAAACCACCACTAGAGATATTCAGAAGTTTTTTACTGATGCTAAGGCTAAGCTTGTTGATTCTTTTAGCAATGGTGGTGTTAATTGTGTTTGTCTCACCTCTGACATTTGGTCTAGTAATGCAAAAGAGGACTATCTTAGTGTTGTTGCACATTATGTTAACTCTGATTGACAGTTAGAGAAGAGGGTGCTTGGTCTTAGGCTTATTGGTGTGTCCCACAGTGGACAAAATATTATTGACTGTGTTGCATCTGTTCTTACTAATTTTGGCTTGTCTGATAAAGTTTTTGCTATTATTTTAGACAATGCATCTTCTAATGCTTCTGTCATGCAAAGACTTGGATATTTACTGTGCACATATTTTGGTAATGATGCCACTATTGATGATTATGATGCATCCTCTAGTTCTAACTCACCGTTCTTGCATCAAAGATGTGTATGCCATATTATCAATCTTATTGTTAAGGAAGCTCTTACTTATCTTAAGCCATTGATTAAAACATTTAGAACTTCTATCTCATTTCTTAATTCATCCAATCAGAGGATTGCTGCATATACAAGTTATTGTATTGTCACTGATGCTAGGCCTAGAAAATTTCCACTTGACATGGATGTTAGATGAAATTCTACTTATCTCATGCTTAAACATTTATTTTCTCATAAGCAACCATTTAGAACTTTTATCCATGCTCAGTATCCTAGGATTGAAGGTTTTCAATTGCTTTTAACTGATGAACATTGGGCTGTGGCTGAAAAAGTATTATCTTTTCTTGAACTGTTTTATGATGCTACTATTGCATTGTATAGTGTGTACTATCCTACCTCTCCACTTATGATTCATTATCTAGTTAAGATTGCTATACATATGAAGAACTATGCTAATGACACTCACATTAGGTTTGTGGTTCAACCTATGATTGATAAGTATAGTAAATACTGAAGGGACATTCCTTTGCTATATTCATTTGCATTCATCTTGGACCCTAGAGCTAAAATGAAAGGTTTTACTAGGGTGCTTAGGAGGTTGGATCCTTCACCAGTACAAATTACAGTGCATACTTGATTAACACTAGAGCTAGACTTACAAAAGTTTATAACAAATATGAGGATAAATATGGCTTTGTTAGGTTGAGAAAGACTGCCCCTCCTAATCTATCTGGTAGAAAAAGGTCTGTATGGGATGAAATTTATGATGATGATGATGATTGTGCTGGGTCTTTGGGTCTTCATCCTTTAGCTGCTACTCTTAATACATCTGCAACTGCCCTGATGCAGGCCGCAAGTTCTTCAGCCTCTCATGCTTCTGAACTTATATCCTACTTGAATTGTGACACTATCAACCAGTTAACTGATGATTTCAACATCCTTAGCTGGTGGCATCAACACAATCTCACATATCTCTTTACATTCAATCATGGCTAAAGAAGTTTTAACCGTGCATGTGTCTATCATTTCTTCAGAATTTACTTTTAGTATGACTAGTAGAATCATTGAGGAGAGAAGGAGGTGGCTAAAACCTAAAATGGTGGAGATGTTTACATCCATCAAGGATTGGGAGACAATTGAAGCAAGGCTACAACAAATGATGGAGGACAAGGAACTTGAACAATCTTTTGAAGACCTATATCTTGATTAGTGTCTTAACTACCCCATCTCTCTTATTTATCTACTTTGTTATGGGCTGTATAAGTTGTGGACATTTGAACTACCTGGACATACAATGACTTTAAATTAAAAGAAGTTTGGTAGTACTCTTTTTCTATCTATGGTTTCTCACAAGGGTGAGTTTTACCTAGACAGGTTTTTAATGAGACAAACATTACACAAGCTCCATATAAATTAGTTTCAATTATTACTGTGTTGTGTTATGATTTGATGAGTGATGGACTGGCAGTTGCTTGTGAAGTTGTTATGATCGATGAAGTTGTGAAGTTGTGATGACGACAACGGTGATGAACCGATATTTGATCGATCCGAACTTTGATGTGATTTGAACAAGTTTTGAAGTTTTGTACTTTTGAATTCTGAAATATGATCTGATATGATGAAGTGAAGTCTGAAAATATAAATTATGATGTGGTTTGAAGTTTTGAAGTTCAATGTCAACTGAATTCTGAAATGTGGCCAATGTTTTGAAGTTTTGAAGTTTTGAAGTTTTGTAGTCTTATATGTGAATATGTGATCTGATCTCAAGTTTTAAATATGTTCAATTTCTCTATTGATTTATAAAATGATTTGAATTCTTGTGTTGAAATGATCAAATTGATCTAAAGTCTGAAATGATCGAAATTTTGTCTAGTGTGTTCATAGTGCCAGTGCCGACACTGACACTAACGTGCTGCCGTGCCCAGTAGCCCGGCGCGGCATGGCTAAGCCATGATAGTGTCGTGCTTGGGCCTATGCATCGACACGGCGGCACTACCCGGCACGGCGCGGCTAACCCATCGTGCCTCGCGGTGCCATGCCTACCCGTGCCGTGCTCGACCGTGCCTATGCTAGTGCCGTGCCGGGCGATCCGTTTGGCCAACTATAGATCTCATTTGATACCTAGCAGTACTAGTACATGGAGATACCACTTGAAGGACTATAAAAATCCTCTTTCTAATTATATGGGCCAGGCTCATTGCAATGTTTACTAAATAAGAATAAGTTCACTTTAGGTCCCCTAAGTTATCGCCGAGTCTGAAATTCGTCCCTGAACCATAATAACAAGTACCGTATCAACTTTGGTCCCTAGGTAGTATAATGGCCGGTTTTGGTTGACGTGGCAAGTGAGACCCATGTGAGTCTCACATGTCAAACGGCCAACTCTTCTCCTCCTCTCCCTTTGCCTCTTTCCTCTCTTCCCCGTCTCTTAGATTCTCAAGTGTTATTCCATGCCGCACCATGATGATGATAGCGACTGTGCCACTCACTGCTGGAGAACCCCGTAATAGTCCCGGTTTGTAACCCCCTGTTGTCCCGGTTCTCGAACCGGGACTACAAAACCGAGACAAAACATCCCCATCTTTAATCCCGGGTAAAATAACCGGGATAAAAAAGAATAGTCCCGGTTAGTAACACCAACCGGAACTAAAGATATATATGTCCCATGACACCTGACGTCCCTTTTTTTTGTTTTTCTCATTGTTGTTTTGCTTCCCAAATTCACATCCCAAAATAACATCCCAAAATCACTCAAAATAACATCCTAGATCGGCCACCTCACAAATCCTAACTCACAAATCAAATTCATATCCCGACATCAAATTAACATCACAAATCACACAAAACACATGAACATTCATCACAAATAACATATATCACATCAAATTCCACTAATGTACATCACAAAACTCTAAAAAAAATTTACAAATTGCTTGCGACGAAGAAAGCCGAGAGAGGGAGAGGCGCGCCGCCGCCAAGCCGCGCGGATCCGGACGCCGCCAGCACCGCCCCGCCGCCGAGAGAGGGAGAGGCCGGAGAGAGCCGGATCTGGGAGGGAGCTAGGGACAGGAGCGCCGCCCGCCACCGGGCCAGATCAGGCGGCCGCACCGCCCCGCCCGCCACCCGCCGACGTTGGCCCCGCGCCGCCACCGTGCGCCGCACCGCTCGCCCCCGCCGCCGTCACCCGCTGCCCGGCTGCCGCTGTGCGGGCCGCCGTGCACGCCCGCACGGGGTCGCCGGCCGCCCTGCCGCACGCACGCAGCCGCCCCGCCACACGCCGCCGCCGCCGCCGCCGCGCGTCGCCGCCGCATGCCGCGGCCGCCCACCCGCCGCCGCCCGCCGCACGCCCGCATCCGCGCCCCGCCGCATGCCCACCGCCGCCCGGCCGCCGCTCCGGCCACACGCCCGCCCGCCGCTCCTGGTCGGGGAGATATGAGGAGAGCCGGAGGGGAAGAGGGGAGAGCGGAGAGCGGAGGGAGAGGGAGAGAAAAAGATAAGTCCGAGGAGCTCGGTAAATCTACATGCACACCTTTAATTCGGGAGAGAAAAAAGGTCTGCGCGCTTCGATAAGTCCAAGAATATCTTTAGTTCTGGTTGGTAACACCAACCGGAACTAAAAATCATAAAAATCTGACACGAGCTACAGATTTTTTTAACAGAAACTAAAAATAAACTTTTGTCCCAATTGATGTTATCAATCAGGATTAAAGATTTAACAAAAAAAAATTTCTTTGTCTCGGTTCCTATTGAAACCGGGACTATTATGGTTTTGCAGAATAACCGCTTCTTCCATGCTCCGAATAAGACAATTTAGGGGAAACCTCCATCTCACCTCGATGAATCTCTGGGGTCATCATGCTGGTCGATTATGCTTGGGTAACAATGAATTCGTCTGCGAACCGAGCTCGGCCACACAGCACGCGCCCCACTGTGCTCCTGTATTGGCTGCGTCGCCGCGCACAGAGACATGTCGACCCATGCTGTGCCACCCGTTTTGCCTCGACACTAGCACGGCCGTGTCCAGGGAAGCAAGGCGATCTCATCTCGGCCTCCATCTATTTCCTACCGCCGTCGACACCCATCCTAGCCGTTGCCAGGCCGTGCGTCCCGCCGTGCCGCTGCCTTGGCTATCGTGGGTAGTCCGCTAGAGACCCCGGCAAGGCTAGATGAAGGGAAGCCTTCCTCTCACCAAGGTGAAGCCCCGACAAGTTTCGAGCCGCACTGCCTCCTCGTAGCTAGCCCTAGCTGCCAGCGGTCGTGCGCGGCCGTCCCAGTTATGCACGCCCCATTGCCGACCTCGCCACGTACTGCTACCAACACGATGTGGAATCCCTTTTCTGGCTGTTGCACCCAGCAACCATCACCGCGTCGGCCGACAGTACAAGAGCACGCGTGCTATCGATCGTGCATGCAAACAACTGTGGAGGCGCTCGGCCGCGTGCCCTACCCAGCCGCCTCTCTGCCACTTTGTCAGGTGGGGGGTAATGTGCCGCTTCACTGCTGGTGCAATGTGCCGCTCGTAGGTGGCCACCAAGGCAAAGATTTGGACATGGATGAATGAGGGGAATCTGATAGATGGGGAAGAGGGAGAGGGAGAGGAGGGAGAAAAGTTGGCCGCTGATATATGGGTGAGTTCTATTCGTCATGTTAACATGTTAACCAAAACCAATCACTATAATACTTAAGGACAAACGTTAACATGATATTATAGGTTAGGGGATGGACTATACTTTTTTAAGAAACATAGTACAAATATAGACGCTCACAACGCACGCACACCCACCCCTATGAACATAGGCATACATACCCTATCCCTATGAATACAGGTATATCTTAAGATTGACGTCACCACGGGCGTCTTGTTATCGATGGGTACATCACCTACCAATAAAATAATAATTAGGACCGAAATATCTTGAGATTAACGTCATCACATGAGCGCCTCACTATCAACGGGTACATCGTGTATCAATAAAATAATAATTAATCATAAATACGAGCACCCGTGTCAAGCCTAGGACTTGAATCCGGATGGGTTGGTTCCACCACACGAAATCTAACCAAATTGAGGTAAGCTCGCTTTTGTGGGGATAGATTATACTTGGTATTTGGTATTTCGGTTCATGTATGAATTTCAGACTAAGCGAGAAATTAAGGCCCTGTTTACTTCTTCATTTTGGGTGTAAACTTTACACACAAAAGTTTTCGGGAGTAAACTTTACATCCAAGAGTAGTGTTTACTTTCCCTGTGTAAAGTTTTTGGGATGTTATAAAAATGATAGATTTACCCATGACGCCTTTCCTCCTCCTCTTCCTTCTTGGTGGCCTCTGCGCCCTCTTCTCCCTCGCTTCCTCCTCCTCCTCGCCGGCAACCAAGAAGTGCAGCGATGCCGGCGGTGGGGAAGCCAAGAAGTGCGGCGATGCCGGCGACTGCGGAGGAAGCAGCAGCACCCGCTCCCTCTGTCGTCGTTGCCGGCGCGCGTGGGAGGGCGGCGGGGCATCAAGGCTAGATCCGAGCGGCGACGTCGTGACGGCCATGCGCGCAATGACGGAGACGACGTCCGTGATGGTGGCGGCGGCCGTGCGCGCCGTCAAGGGTGAGCGTCCGTGCGCGGCGCATGCGCGGCGCATGCGCGTGACGCGTGCGGCCAGCGCGGCCGTGATGCGGCGCGGCGCATGCGCGCCGTGCGTGGAATGCGCGCGGCGGGCGGGCGGCGGGTGGCGGGCGCCGGGCTGGGCGGCGAGCCGGGGGCCGGGGAGTACTGTGCGTGCAGAGGTAGGGGTGGGCAAGCTCTTCTCCCAAAAAATTTTACACCTTTTTGGGTCTCAAGCCTCCCAAATCCAAAATTTTTACACCTTAAGTTTATACTTATGTGTTTACTTTCAAAATCACAAAAATGAGCAAAATCTAAATTTTTACAGATTTTTACATGAAGTAAACATGGCCTAAGTAGCGCTTAAGCAAACGAATCGCTACTAACCCTGATTGTTTAATGGGCCGGCTCAATTAGAGGGGTATTTCTATCTCCACTCTCGTCCAGCCATCCAAACCCCAGGTTTCGACTTGGCCGTCCCGTCGCCGGCGACCTGCGACGGCGAGCGAGCCAGCGACCTCCGCCCTCTCGTCGGCCGCTTCTCCCTCGTGCTCCGGTCACGTCTCCGTGATCCAGGTGAGAACCCGTCCCTTGGCCCCTCGCTCATCATCCACGGTCTCCACCGCTCGCCAACGGCGTGGCGCTAACCCCATGTGTGGCGGTGGCGGCTAGGTATGAAGAGGGCGGCGCCGTGGGAGGAGCCGCTGGAAGTCTCGTCCGAGGATTCCCTGAGCTCGGATTCCGACGACGAAGCCGGGAAGGGGAAAGGGGACAACGCCTTCGGGCTGCCCAATTCCTCCAAAGCTGCCGCGGCAGCCGCACCAGACGGTGAGAGCTACTGAGATATCCCAGTGATCTGTAGTTTTGTTAGCTCACGATGAGATTTTTCATGTCTGGTTTATTAGCATGCTATAGCCTCGCTACGCTCTCACCAGATTGTTTTGAATGTCTGTACTGTTCAATGCCTGTTATATGAGTTGGATTTTAGTCTGTGTTTTCTAGCTAGCTTATGTTGTTTCAGACTGTAAATTTAGTCTATTTATGAAATTAGGGCTTGTTTCTATAGGCAGTGATCAGAATCTATCCATTTGGATGGCCAGGGATTTTTACTACTACAATTTTCTGTATCTATCCAAAGGGATTGGATCTACTCCCCTTCCATTCAAGCAAAGCCATATTGGTTATTTACTCGTTACCTTTCACATCGGAGAATCAGCATTACTATAGATTCACTAACATTGTCTTAATATTATTTTGGCCAACCATCTATGGAAACTTGGGGGTTGTTATTATCATATTGATTGGAATTGATATAACAGTAAATAATAAAGCAGTACGTTGGGGCAACTCACTTGTAGCAATATTCATTTTTCTTAGACAAGTGTTGCTAAAGAACAAACTAAGTGTGGATTTTCTTTTGAAACTAACTAAGGATGGTTTTCCTCGTGACCGAACTTTAGCAACACTTAGCTAGTGTTCCATTCTTACAGTGCTACGTGCTATATGATATTTTAGCATTCTATATAGAGTACATACTTCATGTGACCAAGTGAACGTTCAGCATTTTGAGGTACATGAATTTATGGTGATATTATTTATATTTGAGCTACCACAATTGTCATGGAGGAATACACTGTTTTCCCTGTATGTTAAAATTGCCACAAGTTATTTGCACAGTTGAGGTTTGAGTTTGAAAGTTGTCCATTTTGTTGCCATTATCAAAAGATGGGACATTTCGAGTAAAGTTGCCTCCCAAACTATGGTATTTATTGCAGGCTATACCACTGTTATTAACAGGCTCATAGTGCCTGCATCCAGACAATCTTGCGGGTTACATCTGTACCTGGTTTAACATGCTGATTTGACCAATAAGTTTTTGGAGTTTTTTATATGATTTTGTGCCCATTAATTAATTATGAACACCGCTATGATAAGTCTATATAAGTTTCAATTTATCTCTTGTAGCTATGTAATTCATAATCTGACATTCGTAGGATCGGCATGAGTTGCCAGCTAACTTTGGCCTTCAGTACTTTAGTCCTATGCTTTCTCTATATACCTATGGGATCAGCCAGAAACTAACATTACAGAATGAGTTAGCAAGTATAATTTTAATTCTCAAGCACTAATAGAGTCCTTGAGCTGGATTTTGTACCCTTCAGACATGGACAATAGTCTTCTGCTTTGGATTATCTCATGTAGTTTTCAGATATTTTCCTTTCTACTTAGAGATATAAATTTCCATGCTTACCATAATGGGATCATGCAGGTGCACTGATCAGGAGGGCTGAAATGTATCAAGAGTATATGAAGCATATTCCAGTTCCTGCTCACCGTGAATCTGTAATCCCATGCACAACATGGCTGGGACTTGGCAGGTCGGTGAAGCAGTTATATAAGCAGCCTTTACATTACCTCACCAACGTCCTCTTGAAACAGTGGGATCAGCAGAGAGTTGGGAGTGATGATGAGCACCGACCTCTGGATGCTATCATCCATCCTATGAAAGCTGAGGCCCTCATTTGGATCACTGAAGAAGTCCATAGGTTGACCACCTCTAGTCGACACTTAGCCAGTCTTTGGGCATCAGCTCCAATGTATCATGCCTATATAGATCCAGTGTTTCCTCCCATAAAATTGCAGTAGAGCCTTTTCAAGAAAAAAAATAAAATTGCAGTAGAAGACGTTGGTTTGGGTTGTCTGCTTTGTTGTCTTTTTAAATGCTGTAATCAGTAAGCCTGCACAGTTTAGTTTTGGTAAATCCTAACAAAGTATTACGGATTCCAGATGATGCATGTTTCTGAGTATTACCTCTCATTGTTAGTGTTCATTTTAACATTGGTAGCTCTCTGAACAACAGCTATATCGAAGAAGAAGAAACCTGGTGGTGTGGATTTCAATGCTTTGAGCCGGCATGGGTATCGTGGCGGCCCATCTGTCTTGACGGTGCCCCCTCCAAAGGTTGAGCCTAACTGGTCCTGGTCCACCGGGAAAGATCGCAACGACAAAGAAGATCAAACTGAATCCTATGAAGAACGGGAGCGCACAAGAGCTGCGGTAACTGAAGGAGAAAAGCTTATTGGTGTGCGAAACCCACAGCCGAGGCAGATGGAGAAAGAGAAGAAAGATGCTTCCTTCTCACAGAAGGAGAAGCGGAAGAGAGATCGTGGCCAGGCTAGCAGGGGGAAGAACTACGTCGAAGAAGAGAAGCGGCTCCTGAGGGGGAGTGGCGTCTACTCTGGCTTTGACACTTGATGCTCTGTTTCCTATGCCTTTGTTTGACACGGCTAGTAATTGGTTTGTGCTTGTGCTATTTGATGTGGGTTGGTATTTCGTGCTTAGTCATCTGCTTCCATATCTGGGCTGTGCTGATTGAGTTGAGTTTATCTTGGATCATTGGCACACCGATGTACATCTTTGTTGGTAATTTACTAACTTGAGATGCAACTTTGTGCAATCTTTCTTGCATGCCTAACCGCGCTTGTTGTAAATATGTGATTGCTTTAGCTATACAAAGGGGAGGGACATGTGAATATGTCACATAGGAACAGTTATAATATACTAATTACTATAGTATAAGTTATATTTGAAAGTTTGCCTAAAAAAACTGTACAATGTAGTAAACCTATTCCCATTACAAAGCATACAAGATATCTCACCATATCATTTTAGTGGGAGAATTTTAATGGGAGTAAATTAAGAAGCATATCTTTTCCTATAATTTGATTTTTGGAGGAAATGATCACCACCCAAAAATAAACGGTTTTGCTAGAATAGGTGGACTATTACTACAACATGATTTTTCTGGGAGATCTATAGACACCCTATAATGCATGCAAACGCTTTGGGAGGTTTTCTCCAGCGTTTATTAGTGTATATCACGTTTCTTGTAGTTAGAAAAACGTACTGACACCATGGAGTTTATAAATGACTAGCTAGGTTGATTTAAGCTAGCATTTATAAACATTCCTTTACACTCATGAGTCATAAAACAAATATTATAGCAACTAAAATTAATAAGAATACGTTTAAACACAAGTTACAATCAAGACTTGCAAACCAGGTGGCTGAGTCGTCGTTATTGGGATATTGGGAAATCTTTACAACCCAGTGGGTTGGCAAATTGGTAAATTTGTATTGATATCTAATTGTCGTCGTTATTTGGAAATTGGGAAATTTATATTTCTATCTATTTGCTTACTTAAAAAAGACAAGAAAATTTGATCTAACCAAGTAAGCTATTTGGTCAAACAATCATTATTGAAAAAAATGTATTTACTCGGTGAACTCCACTATTATAGAACTTATTGTATACATATGCCTCATTTAATTGGTTTTCTCTAATATCTCACTAGCTTTTAAAATATTCTTACAATAACCATAATATAGAAAAAACAGATTAAGATATGAACATGTCGCTTAGTCATATGGAGAAGGTAAAAGAGAGGGTGCATATTATATCATATCATATCATATTAAATCCTTAGTTTTCGTAACCCACTATCAAGTATCATCAGTGCTCCCGAATGAATCTCATCGCAGCTAGGGTTGCTACAGGGCAACAATACCCCTTCATCGTGTGCTATCCGATCTTGGGGTTTACAAAATCATCGGTAAGGTTAAAATCACGATAACCCTATTAAATTCAGATAAATTTAAAAAATAATTTGAATTTTTGATAATTTTTTTCAAAAGGATTCATGGAATATATCCATCACATGATGCAAAAAATTCTAGATTGATAGCACTGCTTTCCTCTATCTGTTTTTTCCCCTTTGTAGTCATCAGAATACTATCAAAAAGATCAGCCAGATGATTTCGTGTCTAAGTCATCAAAATATATAAATACTGTCAAATAATACTAACCTTTGTGCTCATTTTTTTACATCATGAACATGCCCTTCTTTCTTCAACCAAATTCTACCACCAGTGGGATAACCAGGGCCATCTCAGTGCCAGTGAGCTCCCCATGTGGTGATTTCTCAGCGTTTGCAATTTATTACTATTTGGTTTCTTGATTATTATCTTTGCTTATTTGTTATATTATATGCTAAGATATTTCTTCTTATTTCTGTAGAGTGGAAGATCTTTCGATTTGTAAGGTTGCATCGAGAAATCTGGAAATTACTCAGTTATGTTTTTTTAAACTACCTACAATTCTCACTATTGAATATTGAATGGTTAATGAAATGTCATCTCATGAGATGTACTGATTTAGCACAAATGAGGCAACTTATGTGACCCCAGAGAGTAAGGCTGTTGTAGGTACCAGCTAATACTATATGTTAGGACTCTATGATAGTGTTTTTGTTTTCTAAAATCAAACCACAACTTGATGGCTAACCTGTTCAGTATACAAACATTTTATTGTCCTCACCATTCTTATCAATGGTAAGCAGGAATATGTGTTTGGATGGGTCAAACAAATGGTACCATGGGTGTGGGATTTCATTTTCAGGTTAATAGCGCAACTGGGTTACAACATTGAATTAAAAAGATATGTGCATCTTCCTCTTTTATAGAGATGAACTGATGCCTTCTTGCATTCTAGGTTCTCCAATTCTTACATCTTTCTATTACTCGGATTGTTGACTCCACATGTATTCCCTTCAACAGTAGTTGTTCTACTGTTCAGATTGAATTTACTTTGCTCTTTGTGCATGTTCACAGGACACATGTTCTGTGATATTAATTGTGATCCTCTTCCATTATACAGGTATGATTCCTTCTATTTGTCTTTAAAAATTTGTTCTCGAACTGATTTGTTTCGCCTCCCTTTTACTCTACAATTGTTCCAATGCAGGAAAAGCATGGACACCTTACAAGGTAAACTTGATGAACAGTGGTCTCCTACCTACATCAAAGTTTGTCAAATTCACTTGCCTGCTGTTGTATTGTATTGCTTACAAGGTATTTTCTTATACCATCATCCCATACGCTTAGATGCATATTGTACACCCTTGCCTCATGTTTGCAGTTGTTTTTTGATACATACATAGTCCAATGACTCTATGAGCAACTCAATTTACTACTAGAATAAAGATACCCAGTGTTCTTCTCCTTTTATTTAAATACTTCTAGATTTCAGAATTCTTCAGTAGCTTTCATTTTCTTTACGACCTTATAAGCAAGATGCTTGATCTCGATCATGGTTTAGAATTGCCTTCCTGAAACTCTTTGAAATACAAGGTAAATTAACCGGACACTCATCTACTACATATGCTTGTGTATGTCATATGCAGATATACTCAGTACTTGAAGAAATGCTTGACGGACATAGTCTACAGGTATTATACGTATTATTGGTTAGGTACTAAAAAATGCACACTGATTTCACTTAATTTTAGTTTTCCCATACGTCCAGTAATATAAGGTCTCATAGAAGTTGTTAACTGTTCAGACTTTTTACCCAAATGGTTCAGTTGAGAAGAACTTAAAGTTAGCTATTGCAGGTAGTCTAGGCCACCAGAAAGTCTGAAGTTGTTATCTCCTTATTATTTCCAGTATAATTAGATCACATCGCACCCAACTTGTGTTGTATGTTATCTTGATTTGGTCCTAGAATTTTTCTCACAACTCAGGAAGCATTTCTACTATGAAGTGGATGTGTTCATAATTGTTTTCTTCTGAATCTTAATATGTAAATTTGCTGAGATGTCTTCAGATATGATGACTTAAAATACATTGTGCATCTTTTATTCTCTCATATTTATATTATTATCCCCACAATGATGGCTTCAATTTAACTGTGCATGTTTTTACCAATGCTGATTTATAGTTGTGATTGGCAGGATACTCCAGCGCGCCAATCGTGAGTTGTGCTTGTGTTGTTTCACCTCTACAATTTCCAAAAGGAAATCCTCCTTAGACACAACCAAAGATTTTGAGCAAATGCATATTTTTATTAGCAAGCATTATGTCCACATATTTGTCATCTCTTTCATTTGAATAGTAGCCCAAGCTACAGGAGTTTAACCAATCAACTAAATGAACATGCCTGTGTAGTTTAAGGGGAATTAAATAGAATACACAAAATGACAAATCAATATATAAATCCAAACGTAAATAAATCATAAATACTTATGAAAGAGGCTCCTACTCCTCACACCGAAAAGAAAGCAGCAGCAGCGAAAAAATACGATCCTAGCGGGGCTTCAGCTTCACTTCACAGGCAAAACAACTAGGGTATAAGCTTTGTCTTCTAACTTCGTCTTCAACTCAAAAGCACTACATTTTTGAAAAGGGAGAACGATAGCAAGACTGAGTACAACTACCGTACTCAGCAAGCCACACCAATGATGCAGACGTGCAAGAGGAGAAAAAGGGAGGCTTGTGGCTATTTGCATAAAGGCGGTTGTAAATATTTATAGTTGAAAATAGTAAGACAGTTGATTAATTTAGGCAAGATTAATATTCACTGAACAACGGTTCGACGTATATGTTGAACAGGCTCAACCATTTCACCTGAACTAAACCGGTTTATTAAACCAAGTTAATTAATAGTGTGGGGCTAATCATGGTGAAGCTGGTTGAATGCCCATAACCACGGGCATGGCTATTTGAATAGTTTTACTTTGATTAGATGTGTATAACTGTACCTACAAGACACAATTACACATGTTGTCATGCTCCAAAGTACCACCATGATACTGCAAAGGGGAAAATCGTGACAAACCCTTCACATAACTCCTCCTAACCAAGTGTACCATAATGTAGGTTTCGTCCCCACCCCTAAAATCAAGGTGGGCAGCCTCTCTTGTGTCATGGTGAATTCGGAAGCTGCATACACCGTCACAGGGTCCATCCAAACTCCATCGCCCTCCCCTTGTCTAGGAACGTCAGAAAGGAAAGAGCTATACTATAAGTCTAGCTGTTGTTGCTCATGTTTACTTGTGGTAAGCATGGTATGTCTTTCAGCGTTTTCCACGAATCGGTCCTTAATTTTCATGGGTGCGACAAGCAAAACCTGCACCCATAGTCCACCATTAAGCTATATTTTAGTTGGATAATTATGACCGATAAAACATGACCAGATGTCACAAGCTCACAACTCACCAAGATACTATATGTGAATAATGTAATTATCCCATTAAGTGAGCTAGTAGTAATTAAGCATAACTAAACATATCATAATTCTAGCAAGGTCAACATAAGTGACGCAAGCCGGTCAAATTATCACTCGAGTTTGACAAAGAATGAATATCAAGTAAACATGGCACAAGCAGACAGATATGTAGTTCCTATTCTTATGTAATTAGCAAAATATGCAATTTATTTGCAAACAATAAACATTTCGTAAAAGCAGGTTTAATATGCTCAAGGGCAATATGTGACTTGCATAATTGCATTGCTTCTTCAAAACTCTTGTGAACTCTTTTCCTCGCATTCGCAATCTTTTGAAAAGACAAAATCTATAGCTTGCATGCAAAATGAGAAAAAAACTATAATACAGACTAAATAATAGTACATGAAAAGTAAATAAACATGTAGAGCTCAATTTTAAATGAATTTTGTAAGTTGAATGGTCCAGTTTAGAGTTCGTATGAATTAGATATGAATTTTAGAAGTTTTATGCCATTTAAATAAATTTCTAAAAATTAAACCGAATTATTTTGTAATTATTGTTTATTTTCTGAAAGGAAAAAGGTAAAGCTGACGTCAGCAAAGGGGACGTCGATGCCGACAAGCGAGCCCCACGCGTCAGCGGGTCAAGGAGCTGGCGCATGGTGGACTCCGTCCACATGCGGCTAGGCGGCACCGTGGACCGGGACCTCGGGCGGTCCATGGGATGGGAGCGGACGGCCCAGATTACCTCGAAGGGGATCGGGTGGCCACAGGAGCGGATGGCATGGATTGGCCCAAAACCGATCCGACGGCCGAGATTGGTCGCATGACTGGGAGGCATGAGCGGCTGGCTTACTAGTCGATGATAGCGTGCGCGCGGCCCAACGGTCACCGGCGGCGACCATCTGACGTGGTGGCATGAGTGATTGTGGTGAAGGGAGGCGAGAAGAGGAGGGGGTGCTCACCGAGGGCAAGCCGACAACGAGCAGCAGCCGAGGAGAGGCGACGGGGTTTGGCTTCGACGGCCAGTGCGGGACGGCGATGACGACGGGGCTCTGGTGACGGGTAAGCGGACGTCGGGCCTCCTCTCGTTGTCACGAAGCCGGCGAGGAAGGCCCCATGGTCCGAGGCAGCTTGGAGCGGCGACGAGTGTCTGCTGGAGACGACAGAAGGCGGTGGCGGCTTGGGTTGGCAACGGGGGCGGGATTCCTGGGTAGAGGAGCTCCAGGGGAAACGTGGCCACGAGGCTCCTCGACGTAGTGAATCGGGAGGCGGCAACGACGCGCCTTGGGTGGTCAAGAACGGCGGCGAGAGGCGGCCGAAGGGAGCAATGGCGGCGACGGGTTGGGTTTGTGGTGGATATGGGGTTTCGATGGTTTTCGATGCCGAAGAAGTGGTGGCCAAGGTTTCTCTTGCGACGGCAAAGCTAGCGGTGGCGGTTGCATAGTACGGCAGTAGTTCTAGCGGCAGTGGCGCGTGGCAGAGCTCGAGTGTGAGGTGGAGGGCGTTTCAATGGTCGTTAGAGGAGCGGAGCGACGGCCTAGGTGCGGCCGGGTGCGGTGGAGCCAAAGACGGCCTCGCCGCGATGCGCTGCGGCTAGAGCGGTGGCGGTTGCCGGTTGGAGCACTCTAGTGAGCAGCGGAGAGAGGAGATTGTGAGGGGAGCTCGATTTTGGGCATGGAGGGCTCGAGAAAATGGGGAAAAGGAAGAGGGGAGCATGGGAAGAGTTTTTATAGCCTCGGGAGGGAGAATCATGGTCGGGCGAGGCGGAAGGCGCGACAACGGCCGTCGGGCGCGGGGAGAGAGAGGGGCACGAGAGGCGGCGACGTGATCGGATTTTGGTGAAAAGTGGGGGAGTGGGTGCGGGAAAGAGGAGGTGGCCGGTCCACACACATGAGAGGGAGGCGGGAAGGTGCGAGGACAGCGATCATGTGGGAAGAGAGTGGTCGGTTCTCCCGCCGGAGGTAGGAGACGAGGCCGACAGTGGACCCCACCTATCGGTGGCTCAAGAGGGAGGAGGGATGGGAAATAGACTTTGCAAGGAGGTGGAGCAAGCGGGCCGACCGGACTGGGCCACACCGAGGAAGGAGAGAGAAGGGGCGAGATTTCGAGAGGAGGAAGCGGGCCGAGGCCGAGGAGGAAAACAGGACTTGCAGAGGAGGCCAAAAACGCTCGAGAACGGGAAATGATTTTTAATTGGTTTTTTAAATTTATTTAATTGATTAAGTGAAATTTATATTATTAAAATTATCTCTTGAGCTTTGAAAATATTTCAGAAAATATTTTAAGGCATGAAGAATATTATAAAAATATTTCCATCCATGATTTTTAAAGAAAATTTTTGATTTCGTCATCAATTTCACTTGATAATTTATTTTAACTTTTTAATATAATTTCTTGAAATGCATTATTAAATAATTTTTAATTTTGAACGAAAATCACGGCGTGACAAGGATCCATAGTAGTCAACCTTGATTTTTATTTTATTTTGTTAATGGACAGTTTAGTGTAGACTGTAAAAGATGGATGATATGAGTTGTGATGTGCTCCACTATTGTAAGCATGTTCTTTTTTTTCTATTTTCTGTTTTTGTTTATTTAACCCTTGTGATTAAGGTTGTATCTAATGCCCACGTGATGCGCGGGGGACACGGCTAGTATATACTAGCATCATTCGTCTTATTCAAAAATTATATAAATATTTTTATTTTATTATAACTTGTTTTATCATCATATAATCTTATATAAAATTTATGAATAAGATGAATGGCTAAACGTTATATGTGTAGAAGAGTATATGCACAAAGTGTTGAATCCAGAAGAGTGTACACATATATTTTACAATGGCAAAGAGCCTCTGATCCTATATCTACGGCGCATGGACGACGTGCACGACGAGGACACAGATGGCGCGCGGCGAAGAGTGTCGCAGTGAAGGGTTACGCGGAAGCTACACTAGCCGAAAACAAAAACTATTCTACCGCGCAAACCAGAACACTTGCAAGTAAGGGCCGATAGATCGTTACCGATTGGAGAATGCAAGGGAAAGCCAATCGTGGCTATCCGATCCGGAAAGTCACACCGATTCCCACAAGCCGATAGCCGATTCCTGGGGACACCATTCGCCGATGTCGCAGCCGATCCGAGTCGCCGACCGCGTTCTCGTTGCCGATCCGCCGCAGCCGCCTCGCTCCAATTGCGGCCGATTTGTAGCCGATCAACAGCGTGCAACGTAGCGGCGCCTACCGGTATCCACATGTCCAGAACAGAATGCCGAACACCGTGTGCTAGCACACGATGCAAGGCTAGAGTTTGGCTCGAAGGTGAGGAGGGTTTCCGTGGAGATTGATCTCGGCGCAATGCAATTCAACCGATGTGTCGCAGCTCTCCACCCTCGCCCCTTTATATAGAGTTGGCCTAGGGACTAGTGGCCGATCGGACTCTATTTTGAATCGGATCTCATACGAATCTCATAGAGTTGGCCGCCCATACGTCGTAAGACCATAGGACTCTATCCAATCGGATCCCTATCCGATCGAGCCGTATTCGAGTCCAACTCGAATGCTTGTTCTTATCCCCTTAAGCGTGCGACCCGTAGGTTCAGTATACTTGGTTTCGGCTATAGTCTAACTTAGCCGATCGTCGGCTCGAGTCCAACTTAGCCGACTGTCAATAGCGGCGCCTAGCAAGACATATTGACACCATAGTATACAAGAGTATAATATCGGCTCGAACTGTAATGTGTACACATATCCTTTGCCTCACGATACCAATTAAGCTATATGCAAGATGTGTGCCATCCCTTCAATAGCTTAACCATTCACTCGAACCGTATTGGATTATCTGTCTGTTGATTGACTCCTCAATCAACTTAGCATGACCATGCATTTCCATAATCCATTACCTCGAGGGGCCCAGAGATATCTCTCCAAAGGAGGGGCAAATTCCATCTTGATCACTCACATCCCACTCCATGTTTCATAGCAAACCCGAAGACTACTTTTATAACTACCCGATTACGGAATAACGCTTTGGTAGTCCCAAAGTATGCTACTATACATGTTGGAATCCATGGTGATCTCGGGTCTAAGGACTTTGTACCAACATTACCCGAGACCAACTAATGGCACATTAATTCCCGTAGTGTCTCATGGTGGGTCTATCCAACAATGTGTTCTCTAACACATATGTCCATGTTTATTGATTTGGTTTCTCCATACCCATGATCTATGAGTCATGATCATCAATCAATAAATATGCCGATCTTAGAATCATATTAGTTCCAATAATATGATATATGATCAGGATCATTTAGAAATAGATTCATACATATAGAGTCTCATAAATAAGTCATGTACTTATTGATCAATACAAAATGTCTATTTCATGGAACCGAATAACACTTTATTAATAAATACATAAACATTGACCATGATATCCAACATCTCCATGTTGCCTCTAGGGCATATCACTAACGAGGTTGTTGTGCATGGCGCAAGACCAGAGAAGCCAAACCATATTTTCGTTAACACCCCCCGCAGGCTCAACGTCGGCCGGAGCAACGTAGAGACTGTCTCTCGAAGTCATAGAAAAGCGCCATAGGAAGCCCTTTAGTAAAAATGTTGGCAATTTGGCGAGCACTTGGAACATGTGTAACTTGAATTTCACCCATAGCAACTTTCTCCCGAACAAAATGAATATCAAGCTCGATATGCTTGGTGTGGCGGTGATGAACAGGATTACGAGACATGTAAACAGAGGAGATGTTGTCGCAGAACACCACAGTGACGGAGCTGGTTGGACACCGAAGCTCGGAGAGGAGATGATGAAGCCAAGAACATTCGAAGACCGCATTTGCAATTGCGCGGTATTCAGCCTCAACGCTCGACCGGGTACCGTGTTTTGTCTTTTGGAAGACCACGACACCGTGGAGTCACCAAGAAATACACAAAATCCTGAAGTTGAACGCCGTGTGTCCGGGCATCCCGCCCGGTCGCATCCGAGTATGCAGTGATCGTCGGAGTAGGAGAAGTGCGTAGTTGAAGTCCAAAATTGATAGTGCCCTTAATATACCGGAGTATTCGTTTTAGCATGGTGTAATGAACGTCGCGAGGAGAATGCATATGTAAGCAAACTTGTTGAACAACATAGGCAATGTCAGGACGACTTAGTGTGAGATACTGTAAAGCGTCGGCGATGCTTCTGTACTGTGAGGCGTCGGAGAGTAGGTTGCCATCATTGGTGGAGGACTTAGGCTTGGCGTCGGCCGTGTGCTGATTGGTTTGCAATTGTGCATACCCGCGCGATCGAGAAGCTCTTCGGCATATTGTGTTTGAGAGAGATAGAAGCCCGCAAGAGATCGACGAACAGTAATGCCGAGAAAATGATGCACCGGTCCCATGTCTTTGACGGTGAAAGTTTGCTGCAATGTTGATGTTAGGTGACGAAGAAGAGGAGTTGTTGAAGGAGACAAAATCATATCATCCACATATAAGAGAAGATACGCCATAGCCCCATTGTGATGATAAACAAAAAGAGAAGAATCAGCCTTGGACTGAATGAATCCCATGGAGGTGACTTGAGAAACAAAACGATCAAACCATGCCCTGGGAGCTTGACGAAGCCCATAGAGAGACCGGGACAATAAACAGACGTCGTCGGGACGAGCAGGATTGACGAAACCGGTAGGCTGCTGACTATACACACGCTCCTGAAGATTGCCGTGAAGAAAGGCATTGGAGACATCCAATTGAATTGCTGGCCAATTGTTGGTGGCGACGAGAGTAAGAACAATCCGAATGGTGGTGGGTTTAATGACTGGGGACAAAGTCTCACCAAAATCTATGCCCGACCGTTGATTGAATCCACAAACAACCCAACAAGCTTTGTAACGTTCAAGACTGCCGTCCGGGTGTAGTTTGTGCTTGAAGACCCATTTACCAGTGATAATGCGGGCGTCGGTAGGCCGGGGGACGAGAGTCCAAGTTTTATTTGCTTGAAGAGAATCAAATTCCTTTTGCATCGCGGCAAGCCAGTTGGGATCTTTGAGGACAGAGCGGACACTGCGAGGTAATGGTGACAATGGAGGAGTGGAGGCTAGCAAAGCATACTTTGGATTGGGTTTATGAATGTCGGCTCAAGCGCGGGTAACCATGGGATGTTCAGAGGGTTGTGGCGGGGCAGGTGAGGGAGATGGAAGAGGCGAGCAGGGCGCGGGAGTGCGTGGAGGTGTGGCCGGTGCGCGCGTGGCGGGAGATGCGGGGGAAGCCGGTTGAGTGGGCGGTATTGTAGGGGATGCGGGCGGCGAGCGAACAGAGCGCGCGGTGAGCGGGCGCGTGGGTAGTTGTGGTGGGAGCGCTGTAATAGGAGAAGATGGCGAAGGCGGCGCAAAAGAAGGAGATGGTGAAGAAGCAGGAGATGTAACAGAGGGAGAATTTTCAGGAGTTGTAACAGAAGAGGAGAGCGGCGAGGGAGAGGCAGACACATGGTGGAACGGAAAAACAGACTCATCGAAGATGACATGACGGCAAGTAAGTACCCGACCGGAGCGACGATCGTAGCAACGGCAACCGCGGTGATCAGTAGGATAGCCAATGAAGACGCAGTCGATGGAACGCGGAGCTAGCTTATGACGAGCAGTGGCAATGGTGCTGGGAAAGCAGCGATAGCCAAAAACACGAAGCTCTGTGTAGGACGGTGCGACTCCAAAGAGAAGCTCGTATGGTGTAGTGAGGGAAGTGGCACGACATGGGCAGCGATTGATGAGGTATGTAGCGGTGGCAAGGGCTTCGGCCCAGAAGGCAAGAGGAAGGGAACTGTGAATCAGCATGGTGTGGAGTGAGTTGTTAATGGTGCGAAGAACACGCTCGGCCTTTCCGTTTTGTTGGGAAGTATAGGGACAAGAGAGACGAAGGTGAGTGTCGAGAGAACGGAGCAGAGGCGCATAGCGAGATTCATACTCGCCGTCGTTGTCGGATTGAAAGGCAAGAACAGCAAACGAAATTGAGTGTGGAAGTAAACAAGGAAGGCATGAACAATTGAAAGAACTTCAGATTTATTTCGGAGTGGAATGGTCCAGAGGTAGTGAGTATAATCATCAAGAAAAACAACGTAATACTTGTAGCCGGAATTACTGAAAATGGGAGACGTCCAGACATCGGTATGAACTAACTGAAAGGGAAAATATGTTTGAGAAGCTGAATCAGAGAAAGGAAGCCTGACATGCTTGCCAAGCCGGCAGGAAGAACAACTATGAGGGAGAGACTTATTACATTGAAAAGGAAAACTAGAAAGAATTTGTTGAGTAATATGAGTGCCAGGATGTCCGAGTCGTTGATGCCAAATAGAGGAGCTGACGGAAGCGGTGAGGGTGTGATGAGGAAGCCGGAGAGGGTAGAGGTTGCCGCGGTTGTTACATCGGAACATCTCCACCTTGGTAAGAAGATCCCGAAGGGGTCAAACTCAATGGAAACAAGATTGTCACAGGTTAAGCGACGCACACTGATCAAGTTTTTGATGAGGTGAGAGGATAACAAGATATCATTCAAGCGAAGTAAGGAAACAACAGTAGGAATGGTGGTGTGAGTTTGGTAAGTTACGGGAAGATGGGCGCCGTTACCAACAGTGATGACAGATGAGGAAGGACGGAGAGAGGAATAGGAGAAAATACCAGGGGAAGACATATGAGAGGACGCTCCAGTGTCGAGGTACCAATCCGAAGAGCTGGGCGGCTACGGCGTGACGGAGGAGGCCTGGAGCGCGGCATGAAGGGCGCTGGTGTCGAAGGTGCCGGGGTTGGCGGGCTGATGCGTGACCGTCATAGCTTGATGCGGCTGAAGGACGGACGTGGACCGAGTACACCTGCACCCGGGGCACGGAAAGGCATGGCCCAGGCCTGAACCATGCCCTGCCACGGATTATAGCCGGCCGTCCATGGCGTCGGGGTAGAATGTGGGCGGAAGCTGTCGGTGTGGGCACCGTGACTGCGTCCGTGGCCCCGATCGATGCGCGAACGACCGCGTGGAGACGAGCCGTAGCCGCGTGCAGCAGAGGAGTCCGTGGCCGTCGGAGAAGAAGAAGCGCCCGACGCGATGCTGTGAGATGCGGCAAAGGCCTGTGTGGCCTCGGCGGCGGCATCATGTTCATCCCAAGTTCTTCAAGAATAAGAAACGAACGGGCACTCTGGAAGGAGTGCGGCGGCGTGCGCGACGTGATGACCGGCTTGATGTAGTGGTAGTGGGGATTGAGGCCGTGAAGAAGATTAAGCACTTGGCTGGTTCGGAGACAGGGGGGCCAATGTCGCGGAGTTTGTCCGCGAGGCGCTTCAGCTTTGTACAATAATCCCGCATCAAGAGATCTCCCTGTTGAGTGGTGCGAAGTTCAGTTTCGAGGTAGACGGCGTGTTGGAGCTCGTTGTCGTGGAAGAGATCGGCGACGGCGCGCCACAAGAGGAAGGTGTCATGGTGATCACGGCGGATGATGTCGAAGATGTCGGAAGAAACAGTGGCGAGGATCCAATTGACAACGCAAGAATCAACACGGCGCCACTCAGCGTCACGCTGATCATCAGGAGTAGGGGAACGGATGAGACCGCCGAGGCCGAACTTGCCGAGAGTAGACTCAAAGAAGAGACGTCATTGGCCATAATTGTCGTCGTCGAGGTCGAGAATGACAGGAACATGTTGGCGAATGGAAATATTTTGAAGAAGAGCAGCATAGGCAGGAGCAAGAGGGGAGTCATCATCGGAGGAGGAGTCGCCGACGGCAGAAGGAGGTGGGGAGAGCGCCATGGACGCGGAAGAAGCAGGAGGATTGGCAAGAACCGTAAAATCTGATACCATGTAGAAGAGTATATGCACAAAATACAATCTGCGTTGAATCCAGAAGAGTACACATATATATTACAATGGAAAAAGCCTCAGATCCTATAGCTACGGCGCATGGACGACGTGCGCGACGAGGACGCAGATGGCGCGCGGCGAGAGTGTCGCAGGTTGTTGTGCATGGCGCAAGACCAGGAGAAGCCGAACCATATTTCCGTTAACAATATGAAAATTTAATGGCGTCAAACATTTTGAAATCATTTTGAAAAGGAGATGGTAGATATATATTGGGAGAGGCGGAAGAGAGATCGTGGCCAGGCTAACAGGGGGAAGAACTACGGCGAAGAAGAGATGCTGTTTTTCTGTGCCTTGTGCTATTTGATGTGGGTTTAGTCCTCTGCTTCCATACCTGGCTTTGTGCTAATTGACTGGAGATCGTTGGCATACCTATGTACATCTTTAATTTGTTGGTAATTTACTAACTTGAGATGCAACTTTGTTGCATGCATAACTGTACGTGCTTGTTACTTGTAAATATGTGATTGCTGTAGCTATACAAAGGGCGGGAGTTGCCATATTGGAACAGTTAGAATTCACTAATAAAGGTTTAGGTTTTGATTTGCAGTCTAATCGGTGCGCAGATGTACTAGGAATCTAGAATGACATGGTCAAGTGCTTCAGGATTTCGTTTACTTCGGTTCATTTTAAGTCCGTAAAAAGAACACTGCCAATTGGATATGAGAATCTTGCGGTGATTAGGACCGGTTTTGTTTTGATGCTTATTACCCAAATTTTGTTGTCTGGAAAGGCGTGGTTTGATTTCATTTGGCGTTCAATTTGTGTGAACGTGAGTTGAATTCACGCTAAATTTGGGTGAAGAAAAAGATAAGCACATTTTGGTAGGGTGCGTCTCGTGTTTGGTCTGCTACGCGCCTACTTAATTGGTGCTCTTTAACCAACCTTAATTTTATTGGTTAGTATCAATTATTAAGAAAAAAATATATCTCAACCCAAAATTTAATTTTGGATGGTGCAGAGCACCTGCAATAATGGTTATCCGTCTCCATTAGGGAATTGCCACCCCTACACCTGTCTGTCGGATGGACTTAATCTTTAAAACCATTAAATATAATTAAGTGGAAGTGCAGTGATATATATAAGTGAATTCGTCCCTCGGATGAACTTGGGGTGAATCAACCTATCAAACAGGGTTTAAATTGATGTGTTTAAAAACAAGGATATAGCAGGCCAAACAGGCCACCCGGCATGGCATGGCCAGTACGCCCGCGACATGATCCGTTAGGCACTGCTTTCTGTAGTGGGCCGTGCCGTGTCAGCCCACATGCCGCCCCGGTTCAAGCACAGTTTGACACTGTTTGATCATGTTTGGACGTGTCGACCCACGAGTTGAGGCAGTGACCCAGGCATCACACGGACAAATGAGCCGTGCCAACATGGCCCACAGGGCGGCAATGCCATGCCGAACCGAGCTACACACACAACTACTTCAGTATTAAGCATCAATTACCGTCCTTTAGTTAACAGTTGGTTTTTGTTAGGTCATCTCCTCGTTGTAAGTCTTAAAAGAAACGCGTTGTCTTGCCTAAGTTAAATCTTCAACGTATCAGCAGATGGTTCTATCAACAACAGATGTTGAAATTGGTGGTTGAAAGAACCATCTGTATAGCTAGATTATTCATTAATCTATCGGTAGTTATTAACCGTTTATTATTTTCAGAAATTGGGTGGAATACAAGGAGTGATTAAAATTATCAATATAGTACGTAGAGACTTGTCCAGCTTGTGAAATATAATAATGTAGAGGTTTCTTATCCCGATCCCGAACTTTTAACGGTTTAAGTAGGCTTAATTTGTATAAATGAAAACAGTAGTGAGAAACCAATTTGGGACAACAGTATAGGCAGGTAAAAACTTGGAAAAGAATTAACTCATGATCGTAAATTATTGTAAAAGCAGTTCAAAATAGTTGAAAAGTTCACATATATAATTGCGATCTCTAGCTTTCCGGCGAGTGAGAGCCAAACCATTACTGATGTAGACTTTTATATCTCTAAAATTATTTAAAGCAAAATATATCTCAAACACCAAATGCGCAAAGGTTTATCTATCCTCTCCATTTCTACATAACAAGACTACTGACAATAAAAATTAACTGATGCTTACCGAGAAGGAAGGAGCATGATGATACTAATCATCATTCCATTATTATTTTGTGAAATAAAAATTATTGGTAGTTGCTTATATGAAATTGTTGTTTCATCATAGCACACTGATATAATCTAGCTACCAGGCAATATCATCCACGATGATTCCTTTGTTAGAATCATTTCTAACTTCACTAATATGTCGAGATATCAAAACTAAATTTGTTAATTATGTCACGATAATATTTTCGCGTATTCTGATTATATTTACTAGCAATTATGCCCGTGCATTGTAACAGATGAAGTCGAGACGCGACGGCACGAAGGGACGCGGGAGCTCGAGCAGCGATGGGAGGGAGTAGCGCAGGTGCGACGCAGGTGCGGGCGCACGATGAGGACGGGAAGGAGGGACGAAGGAGGTCTTTTTTCATCCAAGCTCTTCCTTTCTTTTCGCATTAGGACTGCGGGTAAAGGTGGACGAAATACTTGTGGCTCGCTAGCTCGTTCGGCTCGTGGTTGGCTCGGCTCGTCTCGTTGAGAAATACTAACGAGTTACGCCAAGGGTTTAGCTCGTTAGCTATAACGAGCCGCTCGAGTCGGCTCGCGAACCGCTCGTGAGCTCGACAAGCCGATACAATGTACAAAGCGGGGCCTAATGTTTTGCTTGTTTTGCTATTTTTTGCTTGTTTTGTTGTTGATGTGACAATAAATCAATAATTTTTATGATTTTATGATGGCAAGTATGGATCTAATGTTTTAGATTATTATACTAATAATATCTAATCTAGTTGCATCATTACATTTGCATGGATAATAGTCGATGGACAAGTGTTATTACGTTAATTATGGACTTAATATATCACTTTTTACTTTTTTCAATTGTATATTTGCATGTTTAATAGACTCGAAAAAATAAAATGTAATTTGTACATAAATTGCACCGTATTAAAGTGGCTTGTGAGCTAAACGAAGCTGGCCCGATCCGGCTCACGAGCCGAGCCAGCCGAGCCGGCCTCCTGGCTCGGCTCGAGCCGAGCCGAGCCGATATCCACCCCTAAATGCAGGTTAATTTTGAAAAAACTCAAGGAGTTTTCTGCAAAATAGCCAGGCAGAACAAAATTTTGAGTAGAAACACTACTTGCTATATATATATAGCAATTTTGTCCGTTCGTTGCAACGGGTAAAGTCGAGGCGCGACGCGGATGGGGATGGCACGGAGGGCACGGAGCTCCGAGCGCGATGGAAGGAGGAGCGCAGCGCGACGCGGGCGCGGGCGGATGGGGACGGGAGGGCGCAGGAAGGAGGGGCGAAGGAGGTATTTTTTCATCCAAGCCCTCCCTTTCTTTTCAGCATTGGGACTGCGGGTAAGGTTGGACGAAATACTCGTGGCTCGCTAGCTCGTTCGGCTCGTTGTTGGCTCGGCTCGGCTCGTTGAGAAATGCTAACAAGCTACGTCAAGGGTTTAGCTCTGTTAGCTATAACGAGCCAACTCGAGTCAGCTCGCGAGCTGCTCGTGAGCTCAACGAGCCAGATGCAATGTACAAAGCAAAGCCTAATGTTTCGCTTGTTTTGTTATTCTTTTGCTTGTTTTGTTGTTGATGTGACAATAAATCAATAATTTTTATGATTTTATGATGGTCAATATGATCTAATGCTTTAGATTATAATAATAATAATATCTAATCTAGTTGCATCATTACATTTGCATGAATAATTATCGATGGACAAGTGTTATTACGTTAATTATGGACTTAATATATCACTTTTTATTTTTTTCAATTGTATATGTGCATGTTTAATAGACTAAAAAAATAAAATATAATTTGTACATAAATTGCACTGTATTAAAGTGGCTCACGAGCTAAACGAGCTGGCTCAAGCCGGCTCACGAGCCGAGCCGAGCCAAGCCAGCCTCCTAGCTCGGGTTTCTACCGAGCCGAGCCGAGCCGTATCCACCTCTAACTGCAGGTTAATTTTAGAAAAACTCAAGAGATTTTCTGCAAAATAACCAGACAGAACAAATTTTTTGATGAAAACACTACTTGCTTATATATATTATTATAGATTGGCTCCCTCCACCATCTCAAACCAAGTGTCTTACATTCATCGATCCTAGAAACCTAGCTAGCCTGACTCATTCAACTAGTGCTAGCTAGACTAGACTATTTTACATGTTCATATAGTGGCCAGGTTACTCATTTATAGGAGTTGAGTCAATGGCCTGATCAGTCATCCTAACATTTCCACTACTGCAGTTTTCACCCTCCTACCATGTGTACATTGCCACTGACCTGTTCCTTTCTTATGCTAGAAAACTTTAGCCGGTCAGTCACTAACGGTCGGTCCTAATAAAGGGATCCAAACATTCTGAGAATCAGCGGGTTGAATAGCCAGCTTCGAAAAATTTAGAAAATTAGCTAAGTTTTCTAGTTTCTGAATTCTACGACTACAGTGTTTTAAAATCCGAGTGAAAAACTGAATTATTTAAAAGAGCTTTTGATTATGAGACCAACTTCAACTGTCATAAGCTCTCCAATCCAAACAGATGCAACGCCATGAATCGCCGACGACCCGACCCCCTCCATTTGGGTGAAACTTCCCACCCTGCTATAGGTTAAAATACATCGAACCGTCACAGATCCATCCCTCAATCGGTCATTCCCCAATCCCTTGGATGTACGCCGTACGCGTTGCCTCCCCAGCGATTTGTGCGAGCAATGATTCCTGCTCCTCCTCCAGGCCATAATTGCAATAGAAAATATTGATTTTGGCTTTGCCTATTTTGTCTTTGTTTAATGCTGTAATCAGCAAGGCGTAACACTTAGTTTTGGTACACTAATACAGAAACCCTAATAGGTGTCGGTTTGAAGCTCCCAATAAGTACCGGTTTTGGGCCCGACACCTATTGGTCGACTCCAATTACTTTAGTCAACCGACCCACCGGTTAACAATAGAAACCGACACCTATAAGACCTAATAGGTACCGGTTTCTATATTTTTGCCGGCACCTATAAGGTCGAATAGGCGCTTGCAAGAACCAGCACTTATTTTCCTGAAAACATGAGAAAATAATATTGAAAATGATGCACACCACTTATCATTGGCATGAGCAAGCCTTGCATATGATCACATATATGTTATGGTGGATCTGGCAACCACCCTAACATATATGAAGTGAGAATTTGTTCATGAACTTGGAAAAAAAAGAACAATAGCTGCAAACAAAAGGCAAACATGAACATGACCTGGGGTATTTTACACACTGAAAATATTGCTTCATATAAAGTACAATCGTAGTTCAGTGATCTAGCTGTAAAAGCAGAGTAGCAGACAACATCGTTGTTCACCGAGATTATCCCAGAGAACGCAACAAACAGTGTATTTACCTACCAGCAAAGATTGTTTCTTCTTTGATTTTACATGGACAATCAGATCCTTTGAAACCTCATTCTTTGGAGAGGATATATGCCTTTGTCCATTCTAAAATATTGATTCAATAGTAATGGCAAAATATATAAAAGGGACGGGACAATGTTTGTAAGAAGTTTTCATGAGATAATATTATTCAGATCACATTCGCAACCTTCAAGTCCTATTCTAACTCCTTCACTAACTGCATCCCCTTCATTGAGTAGAACATATTATCAGTAATCAGAGATTTTCTTAAAAGACATTCAGTATAGATCACAAATTTGGTATCATAAATGAGGTATGTTTATGAGAAAAAATGAGGAACTACTTGTTACAGACATGTAAGGAAAAAATGGCAACAAAATGAAAGCAATTGAAATATTTCCAATCTGACATAGAGAAATAGAGAACCAAAAACTGAACCTCTTCTATTCTGTGATGGGATACATATCCATTTAGTCGAGCTCATAGACACAACCTCGTGCATAAGCTAGCACAAGGTTCTGCATTATTAATTGATAAAAAATTGACAGATAATATGTAAAATTGATAGATTCTGCATTATTAATTGTGATGAGTGATGGCATTTGCATATATACGAAAGGGACTCAACAGTAGTTAAATTATCAGCAAATTAAAGAGAGATGCCTCCATCTTCAGTACAGTTAGTACTAGTAAGAGTGCGTGTGATGCACTGTATCTAGATGATTCGCTTAATAAAATTGATGCACACCACTGATCATTGGCATGAGCATGCCTTGCATATGATCACATACTAAACCATCTATTGGGCATCTATTGGGCAGTTAATTAAATTACTGCCATGGTTTAATTAGCAGGAGTAGGTGTGTGCTAACTGGCTAGTTTAGTTAAGCTTAGCTAGGTACTGCAAAGGGAAGATACTTTGGGGGTGCTTCAGTTAATTGCATTTCATTAGCATAAGACCTGAGATATTATAGAGGACACAAAATATTACTCCACTAGTCTCGCAAGGCCTAACATATAAAACCCGAAACTCGAGTAGAGAACATAAGAGATATTGCTGGGACTCAGCGTGCCGTCAATTTCAGCCTAAAACGTGTCCGTCAAACCACACGAAAACGACGACCAGATATGTTACACATCTTAAGAGACTTGACAAAAATTCGCTTGAGCTCTACAATATCTCAAATGCTCTAAGACTAAACTCATACTCATATGAAAACTTTAGTTACATATGCTCACCTGTTGCTTACGGGGACAACAACGACGATATCGGCCTCATCCATGCCACATCCAGTCGGTGAGATCACCCGTTGCTTTGAGATAAAAATATTAATTAGACAAACTTAATACATGATTAGATAAGTGTTCAAGAAAACAAATAGATAAACATTAACAAAATAGATAAATTTAAATCATGTTCGAGACATCAATCCAAATAACCGATCTACAAGATACTTAAAAATGTACGTTCGCCCACTAATGCTTAGTCCGCATATCCATTGTCGTCGAACGACGTCTAAAGTGTCACTAAGGCCGCCACCTCAAGGAAACCCACTAGCCCATCTAGAGCTCTTGAAACGTGATATGCGCCGTTCGACGAGATGACATGTTGAAAGATGAATCCACAAAGTTGTTCAACGAGGACGAAGCAAACATGTGGCGCAACTTACTTGTCGGGAGCTTTAATTTCTACAAATGGAAGGATTGAATATATGAAAACATACTATGTTTTTAGAAACGTGTACTTACGTCTTAACGAGAATTGGCGAACCTCGAATCCGAAATGTTCCGGTTGTCGTCATCCATGAAAAGCCACATAAATTTCATCACATAACCCACATGTGCTCGTGCCGGATCCGATGTGAGCACCAACGGTGGAAGCAAACCGAAATGTATTTGCACATGGAGCGTGTCGAATACACTTCTTATACTTCACAAGTGCCTTATTTAGGATGTCAATGACGGATTGGAAAGCTTCGACGATTTCCTCAATCCATCCATGATGACAATCTTAGAATCGTTTGAGTGGATTGCTAGAAGCATCCATGATGCATGCATACAAAGGAAGAGAACAATTAACATCTTAAAGCACAATTCATGTATAAACAACTCTTTACACAAATGGGAGGTACAACGATAAATGCCACACTTACTTAAAGTTGTAGGGCAAAAGGATTGTATTCATGTCCGAAGCTTGACAAAGGAGTTGTACAGGGTAGTCTAGCACCCTTTTTGGGACTTCGAGGCCGTCATCAATCGATTGGAATTGACAACATTGGATCGAGAAATCCTACTTTGTTATGGGTCGCTCTACATTCAAGCATCTTCATTCCGCATAAGGAAATAAGTTAGACACTCGCGAGGATATCAAGTTAGAAATACTAACGAGGGGTCGAGTATGCTTACAATGTCCATAACTCGAAGTAGCGATATGTCTAGCTTCCTCGGATTGTATAGCTGAAATAGTTCCTCAAATGAGACCCAAATTACACCACCCTCATGATGGAAGTCCTCGTTCCTGTAAAAGACAGGGAACGTCTCCTTACCCTCCTTTGACATCTGTAAGTACCACTCTTCGATCCTTCTCATCTGAGTGCACTTGCCAACGACGTTGCGATAATCGTCGGTAGTCAAAGGATCACCGAACTTGAACTTATCTACCAACGGGGCCTTTGCAATATTGTTCACATCAGACAAACTCTTCAGCCCTGCACCTTCCAGAAATTCTTGCTCATTCTTTTTGGCCTTGTCTTTTGCAAATTCTTCCCTGAAAAATGCTCGCAATTTCTTCTTATTGATCGTGCGTTGGAAGTCCGAAATAGGTTGTTTCAGGGCTGGTGGCCTTGCCATGCGAATGAAGTGGTCCTGTTCTTCAACTGACACTTTCAGAGATGGCTTCGACATGCTAGGAAATGCCGCCTTTGTGGTCTTCTTCAGAGATGGTGGTTCAGACATCTCTGAAGATTTACACAGGCGCCCCCTCTTTTTCGGTTGGTCTTCAGAAGCTAAGCTCGAATGTGCTCCCTCTAGAGGTCGTTGTGCCGATGAAGGAGACGGGCTCTTACATGGCAATGGTGGTGAAGTTGGCATCTTTCGGGAGGAGACAGCATGCCCTTCAGAGCTAAACCCGCCATCACTTGACTCGTCATCACTATCTCCGAAGAAACGACAATGAACCGTTTGCGCCACGGGATAATGTTGTGGACAGCTTCTCCAAGAGTGTTCACCCTCTCATCTGGAGGAAATTCAAGCTGCAAGGCCCTGTATCTACTCGACACGTTCTCCACTTTGACCCTTGAGTAGCCAGTTGGTATTGGATTACCGTGTATCCTTCCCCCCTCCACTACAGGATGAGCCATACCGCGTTCCACCTCTATAGTGAGATTATGAAATGGCACATGCAGCCTGCATGCAGTACATACAGTGATGGCATCCACAGGGTGACGAGTCGTGTTCGGTTCTTGAGAAACCTCAATTGAAGCACAACTGCTTTTCCTCCTAAGTGGACTGCTTACACGGCCAGCATCGCCGCCATCCTGCCTTTCAAACCCTGCCGCCATTAGCAGTGCTTCCATCCTCACTATTCGTTCCTCCAGTTGCCTTATCTCTTCTGATTGGTCTATGGAATTTTTATTACTATGAGACCGGTACCTATGTCTGTCTTCAGGAAAACCTTCTCTCCATGGTACTAGGCCTACTCCTCTTGTGCGTCCCGGATGCACAACGTTCTGCAATGCAAGTGTGACCTCATCTTTCTCCCTGCTCGGAACAAAAGAACCCTCCAAGGACTTCTGATGCGCATCATGGAGCCTTCGGGACACTTCTTCTGAACTTGAACACTTGTGTACCAACTCGCCTGTATCCGAGAGTGTTGCCCCTCGAGCGTATTGGTAATTTTTGCCTCGTTGGCACCAGTCCTTTGTCTCAATCTCGATTCCCTTTTCCAACAGCTCATCTTCCCTCGCTCGCCATTTGTCTACGTTCTTAGCATATCCGCTAGGGCCGAGACGATGAGGGTAAAGTTTTTTGCCGCATTGGCATGTTTCCTTTCACTAACCTTCTTTGCCTCATCTGATGTTCTGTACGCCACAAAGTCATCCCAGAAAAGGCGACACCTTTGATAATTGGGATCTTCAAAATTTGGTGTTAGTCCCCGCTTCACAAACTTCCTGGTAAGGTCCGTCTTGAACTTTCTGAAGCTGACGCTCATCCTCTCAAGGGCCCTATGCTTTGCAAGTTATTCTGAACCCGTGGGGAACTGGAATGTCCGCTTCAACTTGTCCCAAGAAAGGTCCTTGTCTCGGTCTGGTACTGTCCACTCCAATTGATCTGGATCATTGCTCTTCCAGTATCGGTACTTGATTGGGATGTCATCCTTCGCGATGACACCTATAGCATTGGAATATGGAGTGAGTGCCGATGCGGGAGCTGTAGGGTTCCCATCTGGATCTAACGCTGTGATAGTGTAAAGGCCCGAGGGCATCCTGGTTGGACCTCTACCCCTTCTTGTCGATGAGGTGCCAGTATCCCCAGAGTTCACAGTGGCCAAAGGATTAACCTCCTTTAAAGAACGGTACAAATTAGTCGTTCAGAACAAATATACGTACAATTAAGGTCTTATTTGTCTCAGATGGGCGAATTTACCTCCACATCATCGGGGTTCAAGTTTAGAAAGCCACTTTGGCTAACATGACCACCGTTGCTTTCTCCAGAATTTGCAGGTCTATTGCTGTCTTGTTCCCGAGACATTTTCTAAAGAATAAGGATCAAATAAAAAATGATAAAACAAGAAGTTCACACAGGCATATATAAAAAAACAAGTCTTCGTTAGGGTGGGTGGTTAGGAGGGGGAGTTTATGTGGTTTAGTCTTTAGAGGAAAGATTTATCAGAAGGCAGCTATGGTGGCACTGCCATAGCCATGGAGATTCATGTATAAACAACTCTTACACAGTACGTATATAATAGTAAACAATTGAAAGATCATTTCCAAATTAGAGTTTGGATATGTGCATCCCTTGACAGTATCCCTTGACTTATATATGTTCATAAACGCACATTTAGCCTTTGCATTACTAAAAATACATTCACACTTAAATACTGCTCAACATCAAAACTAACACGACACCAAAATTGAAATAATGCTTACAGATACAGTTTGTACAACATTCTGGCAGCCTGAAACCAATATAGAGTACTATTGAATTTGTTTGTTTTCAAATTGCAGTAGGTTACTTACTATTTAACAACTTAAGGATAATAAGTGATTAGAAAATAATATTTCCTTGCCTACAAAAAAGTCTAAGTATAAGTACATATACTTATACTTTACATAGATAGAAACATATTTTTTCCGTGGAGTGGCAAATGGCAGAATGAGGAAATGCACTATCACCTCCCTGGAGGATGGTGAGAGACTGTTAACCACCCAAGAAGATCTGAATACATATGTAGTAGAGTTCTACAAGTCCCTGTTAGAGCTTATGAACCCTCAACTATTCACCAATTTCAGGAAGTTTGGAAGAATGAGCTATGTCTATCTGAAGATGAGAAGACACAAACAACTAGGCCTTTTTGCATAGAATAGTTGGATAAGGTGCTGAAAGAAGCAAAGCTGAATACTGCTCCTCGACCTGATGGTTTAAGTGTACACTTTCATAGAGCTTTCTGGCCTAACTTGAGATCTGATTTGTTTGAGATGTTATTAATTCTTTTCAATGGAGAGATGGACCTAAAAAACTAAACTATGCGATGATATCCCTAATTGAGAATTATCTTGGAGAGTTGTGTGATTTTACATGAGGTGCTCCATGAATTGAAGAGAAAAAAACTAAAAGACCTATTTTCAAAATTGACTTTGAAAAAATATATGACAGGGTGAGTTGGAATTTTTGTTTGAAAGTGATGGAAAAGAAAGGCTTCCCTGAAAAATGAATTAACTGGATCAAAGCTTGTGTAATAGGAGGTGAGTCTGTGAATACAAATGGGGGTTAGAAGCTAGTTCTTTAGGACATATAGAGGGCTTAAACAGAGAGACCCCCTTTCTGCTCTCCTTTTCAACCTAGTTAGTGATGCTTTAGCTGCTATACTAGATAAACATCAGTTAACCTACAAAGAAAGTATAAGTACATGTGTCTGCAGGCTTGCACTTTCGAAGTTCAGCTATAATTGTCACCATGTTTAGAGGAAGGAAGAATTACTACCCATGCTGGTGAAACCATTTGATGCCAAGCTATCAATTAAGAGACTAAAAGAAATTAAAACCGACCAGGTACAAATATTTGGTACACAGCTGAGACAGCACGGGAACACAACTCTCTGGAACATGGATACAGATCTCAGGTACACTACGACCAAGCCAAGCAAAGCTCACACACATACATGACCAGGGGCAAGTAAGAAATCAATCTATACCAGATTCAGCTCCGGTCGATCACAGTATATATGCAGGTTCTTTGAGGAGAAACTCAACAGGGAAAACTACAACTAGCTGAAGCTACCATATGCAGCGCGGCATATGATGAACTGATATATATGAGCATATATATACCAGATATCTTCAGGCGCCGCGATGTCGATCAATTGTACGGGATGGAGACGCAGATCCAGGAGAGAGAGAGAGAGAGAGAGAGAGAGAGAGAGAGAGAGAGAAAGAGAGCGAGAGAGAGGGAGGGAAACCCACCTCACCGTACCTCGGGCGACGGGCGGCGGAGGCGGGCGAAGGGCGAAGGGCGACGGCCGTCGGGCGGCGGCGGCAGTCCGGAGAGGAGGAGAGGCGGCGGTGGAGGGATGACGCCGGCGACGGGCAACGGGCGGCGGAGGCGGGCCGGAGGGCGACGGCGGACGGGCGGCGGCGCTGGAGGACGGGCGGGCGGGCGGGCGGGCGGCGACGCTGGAGGACGGGCGGCGGCGCTGGACGGGCTGGAGGACGGTGGAGTTATATTTATAGATAGGCACAATCGGTGCCGTTGCAAATAAAAACCGGTACGTGTATGATTAGGTGCCGGTTATTTTACAGAAGCGATATCTATCTAGCTGAATAGATACCGATTTTAAATAATAATTGGCATATTATTATTTGTAACTATTAAAAGAAATATGTTTTTTCAAATGCAACAATGTCTAAAAGTTGTCACAATAAACGAGATCTTTGTGACCAACTACAATAACTGTTTTTTCAAATGCAACAATGTCTACAAGTTGTCACAATAAACGTAACCTATTGCAATACTAAATAGACCCTTAGATTAGTACTTCTAAATTCCTCATGTAAAAATAGCTTCGTAATGAGGTGGGGCTTATAAGCCCACCAAGGTCCCAAACCCTATTTTTAAATAAATTATGGTTTCAGTTATAATTTTTTATAATTATATATATAGCACGCGCCAAAATCCTCGTAAACTCATACTGATATTTTTTATTTTTCCCTAGATCGGATATTTTTCTTACATTTGTACTTATACGCATATAGTAGACATGCACATTCAGTTTGATAATACATAATTAGAGTTAGACATTTGGCTCCAAATAACTTATTCCTTTTGACAACACATAATTATAGTTGAACATTCATTTAGTTCTAAGATTACGATTCATGTTTGTTACAATCAAATTCCAACTTATAAGTCTATCAAAATTATTCATTCATGATCGCTGCGAACATATGGGGCTTTCTCCTCGTCTTCGTCTTTGTCTCCGTCTTCCTAACTTTCTTCACCTTCTTTTACATCTGTTGTGAAAGGTGGTAGTTCGTCGATTTGATCGTAGCCTTCCTTATTGATGATATTCTCAACTCCAACGATGCTTCGCTTTCCATTGAGAGTCACATGGCAATCAATCACCGACGAAGGGTCTTCGACATAGAATACTTGTGTTACGGAGTTTGCGAGCATAAATGGTTCATCTTGATAACCCACATTGTTTAGGTCCATGATGAACATTCCGTACTTGTTAATCTTCAAACACTTGAAATTTTTACTCATTGGCACTGAAAAAGTGGTACCTTCATGGTCCATACTCAAGCTCTCATATTGCCTCTATATAGCCATAGTAGGCTTATTTTACACCATTATTGTCGAAGGCATCTATGTGGACACCATTGTTCGATACTTGCTCTTGGCATCCCGTGTGTTCTCGTGTAAAATGTATAACCATTAATGTCATATCCTTGAAATGAATAAATTGTGCTCGCAGGCCCCCGAGACAAAACGTACAATTGGTCACTATCAGGATCCGCAGCCATGATATGCTTCGTAACCAATCACCGAAATTCAGTCTATGTTGCTTAGCAATCCATGCTTCGATTTGCCGAGTTCTCGGTACGAGTGTGTTGTAATGCACATCAACAAATGGAGCCACCAAGGCCGATCTGGAGCACTGCGAAATATGTTTGTCATAATGTTTCAAGGCTAAAAGCGAATATTGCTTTATGCCCTAATGTCCCTTTCCCAAGTAGCTGCCCTCGTGTTGGGACATCGGCACACCAATGGGATGCAAATCCATGTAGTCGATGCAAAACTTAACCACCTCCTCTGTTACATAACCCTCTACGATATTGCCTTTCGGTTGAGCTCATTACGCACATACTTCTTTATGATCCCCATGAATCTCTCTCAAGCCCACATGTTATGCGAGATACACTGGGCCAAAAATCTTTATCTCTTTCACGATATGTATCACTAGATGAACCATTATATCAAAAAATGATGGTGGAAAACACATCTCGAGTTGGCAAATGGTAACGGTTGCACTTGCTTGGAGCTTGTCTAGTGTGGTTGGATCGATCACCTTCGATATATGGCGTTGAAGAATGGGCACAACTTTACGATTGGGTTTCGAACCTGTCGGCAAGATGCCTCTAATCAAAATAGGGAGTAGATGTGTCATCAACACGTGGCAATCATGTGACTTTATGCCCACTATTTTCTTTTTCTCATGTTGACGAATCTTATAATGTTAGCGGAGTAACCAAACGAGACTCGGACACTCTGCAGGCACTCCAACAAGCTGATTTTCTCGACAACACTTAAGGGTATAGCACGCGAGAGGCTGGTGGCCATTGGGACGTTCTTGAGGATGTAACTTAGACCGATGTTCATGTCTACGAGGTCTTTTCGGGACTCCAACGTATCCTTTGTCTTGCTTGGGTATGTTCGACGGGACTCCCATCAAACTCTCGCACACATTTTTCTCAACGTGCATCATGTCAATTGCATGGTGGACATCCAAATCTTTCCAATACGCTAGTTTCCAAAAGATAGATCTCTTCTTCCAAAGAGGCTTCTCACCACCCTTGCCCGTCGCGCTTGTATTGCCATGCCCCTTACCAAATACATGTTCAATATCTTTTACCTCTTCAAAAATATGTATGCATGTACGGTGTATTGGAGCTGTCCCTTTCTCCACCGTGCCATCGAAATCTCTTCTATTGCTACGGTATCGGTGGCCTGCAGAAGAAACCTTCGATGGCGCATGTACACGCTCTTTCCAGTACCTCGGCCACATGCTTGTTGTGTCCCGCATGCACGCACACATGCACAACCACCTTTCACCGTTTGTCCGGATATGTTGCCACCACGGGATAATCTTGAATGATAATGAACAACTTTGCCCTTAAGGTGAACTACTCTCTTTTGTACGCATCCCACATCTACACCCCGTGATTCCATAATAACTTAAAATCATCTACTAATGGCTTAAAGTAGACCTCGATATTGTTGCCGAGGTTGCTTGGGCTCTTGGATTAGCAAAGTGGCATCATGATATACTTGCGCTTCATGCACAACCATGAAGGAAGGTTGTCGATAACAAGTGCCATTGGCCACGTGCTATGCCAATCGCTCATGTCACGAATGGATTCATCCCGTCATTGCTCACCCCAAACCTTACATTCCTAATCTCACGTGCAAACCTTTTGTACTTTCTATCTATCTTTCTCCATTGAGATCCGACGACAGAGTGCCTTATCATCCCATCCTTCTTACGGTCTTCGTCGTGCCAACGCGTCATCTTTGCATGCTTTTTGTTTGTATACAGGCACTCAATGTGAGGGATTAAAGTAAAATAACACACAACCTTAACGGGCACTTTCCTCTTCTTTAGAACGGGGCCACCATTGTCATCATCATCATCATCATCGTTATGTCCACTCTTATATCGCGGTGCTTCGCAAACAGGGCATGTATTCAAGTCTTCATAGTCACCTCGATATAGGATACAGTCATTTTGATATGCGTGAATTTTCTGCACTTCTAGCCCAAGTGTACAGACAACCTTCTTTACTTGGTATGTTGTTTTTGGTAGTACATGACCCGCTGAAAAGGAGGTCTCCAATTAGCTGCAGAAGCTCTATGAAGCTCTTGTCACTCCAGCCATTCGTTGATTTCATCTGCAACAATGAGAGGATGACGTGTAACTTGGTGTGCTCCTCGTTGCATCCTGGATAAAGCGGTGTTTTTGAGTCCTCCACCATGGCTTTGAACTTCTCGTCTTGCTTGTCATTGATGTAGGTGTCTCCCCATCGTGCAACATCGATCCAACCCATCGATTTGCCATTGTCATATTCACCTTCGTCGCAGATAACTCCACATTGTCTTTGTGCATTGCATCACCATGATTGTCCACACTTGTCATTCTCATATTTACTGTGATTGTCCCGACATATGTGATTACGCATAAAACCTCTTGTTAGTAGATGCTCATGAACTTGTTTTACAGAAACTGTATCTCCTTCCTGCAATTAGCACATGGACAATGCAAATATTCCGTCATGCTCAATGACCAGGAACTCGTGGCCACGATCATGAAGTTGGTTACTCCCTTGCCTTACTCCAAGGTACCGCGCTTCGCACCATTCATCCCTCCTTCACTCATCGGTCGTACAAAAATTCTTAAATCGCTGACATATATATATATCAATTAAATCCGTAAATTAATCAAAAATCATCATTACTAATCTTTCATATCAAAAATACTCGATAATTTAATACTCTCTACGTTACTCAAATAGAGAAGTAACATATTCTCTATACTTATTGAAATTGTAATATATATAAATCATAGGTACATTATATTATGCATAGACGACTAATCTCAAAATTACTCCAAAATTAATAAGTCATCATATTTTCTCAAATCACCATCTCAAAACAAATAACATTCAAAATATCGATCCAATTCAACAAGAGAAATTACAAAAATAACTAGCCAAAACATTGTACACTATCGTCTACATTATCCATCACAAATGAGAAAAATACCATAAAGAATCACACAAATGAAGAAAACTTACATAGAAAATCAAGATGTACTAACCTTTAAACATGAAAACATGCAAATCTCTTGATGTTTATGACATTTTTCAAAAAACCTCTCCCCCTGTTTGCTTCTACTCATGAAGAGACCCTCCAAAAATGAGCTAAGTGCTTTGAGAAGTGGTATATGTAGATGCCGGATATAGGTGCCAATTTTTTAACAAGAATTGATACCTATAATACGTTCCTTCCATTGTAAGGAACAATATAGGTGTCGGTTCTTATTACGAACCGACATATAGATGCCTGGTTTTTCCTATGCAGTGACACCTATTCGAAAATATTGGTGTTGATTCCTATTACGAACCGACACCTATAGTATAGGTGCCGTTTTACTATGCGGTCGACACCTAATCAAACAAATAGGTGTCGGTTCTAGTTATGAACCGGTACCTATTTGTTAACCGGCACCTATAACCTGTTTTGGAGTGGGAACGCCTAATAGGTATCGTATTTAGTTGAACCGATATCTTTTTGGTCGATACCTATTTGTTTTTAAGTAGTGGTAAAGTCCTAACAGAGGACAACAATATACGACACTTTTTGACTATATTCGATTCGATCAACTTTTTAAACCTTTTGACCAAAATATTTAATTTGAAGACAAAAATCTTAAAGGCAGATTTTTCTTTATAGTTAGATACTCCAAAAAATTGCAATTAGTGCATCTTAAGTTAAATTTGGTAACTAGTAGTATCAATTAACGAGAAAAGGTGAATATATCTTGGCCCATATTTAATTTTTGGAGGCAGTGAATATCTAAGTTAAAACCCATTTTTAAGGATGAGGCAAACATATCTAGAACCAAAATTTAATTTTGGGAGCACATGTGTTAATGTCATGAGAAAAATGAGAAAATGTGGGATATTAGAACATAAATTTATTATCAATGAAAAAAGCATATCAGATTCCAATATATATATATACACATATATTGAGGGTGGTGAGCATCTATGTTAACTCAGTGATAAATGTGGGGTGATAAACATGGTTAATTAATAAGAACTTAGTGTCATTAGTAACAAGGGAAAGCAATATATATATATCTCAATTAACCTATCATTTATTTTTGTAGTATCAACTATTGAGAGAAAGTTAATCTCACGATATAATTTATATATGTTTGGATCAGCTAGTCCGATGCTTCTTGCATGTGTGCTCCATGTGTGCAACCAATACTAATTGCAACCAAATTGACATTGTTAAGGGTCTGTTTGGTATTTTAGTCCAGGGACTAAAGATTAGTCCCCTGGACTAAATATTTTAGTCCCCGCCTGTTTGGTTTTAGGGACTAAAGGGGACTAAAGAAAGTTAATTACATGGTGCAAAGACCATATTACCCTTATGTAGTCATGCAAGCTAAAAATAAAAAATCCATTGAAAATACACAATGGATGCAAGGATACTCCATATACATATTAAAGAAATATTTATACAATCATGTAGATAGCAAATATAGTACCGAAAATATTGTTGTCCTTGCTCATAGGAACAATATTTATATAAGTGGATGTTATTACAATTTGAAATGAAAGTGCTTCATATTACAAATTACTCGTTTCACAAGATCAATAAAAAAACAAATCACATATCTCTCAAAGTCCAAAGGCCATCGGCAACCGAGTCGCGAAAATGATTCATCACTTGGCTATCCAAAAAATCGGTTGCATCATTCGTTGGAGAAAAACCTATTTCGGCCAATGGAACATAATTTGCATCTTGATCACAATGGTCAAATTCTTCATCGCTAGCTTACTATCTCTAATAAAATTATGCGGTGCTATGTAGACAACAATTATTTTGTTTTGTTTCTTTTGTGGATAACTGGGTAATCGAAACAAAATCCTCCACTTACTCTTCAAAACTCCGAAAGATCTCTCTATGACATTTCTACAAGAAGAATGATAGTAATTGAAGTGCTTCTTTTTCCTCTAGTCATTATACCTTCATTGTACTCTTGAAAATGATATGTTGTACCCTTGTATGATACAAGATAACCAGTCTATTTGGGTAACCTGAGTCAACTAGATAAAATTTTTTAGGAGGTGGTCGTGAAAACTTATCACCCAATCTATTTTGAGCATCATTAAACACCCTCATGTCATGAACCGATCCGAGCCATCCAAGCAAGAACAAAAGTAAATCTCATATCAAAATCGCATACACACATCACATTCGACTCTTCTCTTTATGTCTATTCATATTTTGAATATTAATACCTTGATTGTTCTTTTCCACCAACCATCGACCGTGATCTCTCCATTAGGTCCTCGACCACAACCCGTTTGTTGATTAAGCCATACCCAACATATGTACATACTCTTCGATTGAACCATTCTGTTCTTCGCTTGTTTGGTTGAATGCTTCAGTTGAGTGCTAACAAAATATTTAGACTTCAAATTTTGATAGCCTCTAGTTGTTCATGTACCACTAGGACAATTACCGTCCCTCAATTCCTCAAAGCTATTACACAAAATTTATAGGTGTTTTCTTCATCCAACATGCCTTGTCATAGTACTCTAATAAAAAAATAAAATTAGTTTGCAAAGAACTATGGCTAAGCAATATAACACCCAAAGAGCTAGAACTGTTATATTTGCCAAAAGAGATACAACTCACATAACTGCACAATTGTAAAATGACAAATGTCTAAATATATGTATATAGATGATTTACCGTGCGCGACTCTCATCGCCAAAGTCTCGCTTCTTCATCATCCTCATTGCACTCTTCCTCACTGCTGGAGGACATGTCGACGAAGATCCCCGATGCTGGCGAACCTTCAAATCCACCAAGGCCGGTGAATCCTTGCGCAAATGACGACATTGATCCCCACGGCCGTCAATGAATCCTTCGCTGAAGCGGCCGAGGGGAACGAATCCTCACATCCCCGCGATCCCGCGCCAATGGACGGCGACCTACCGCGGCCTCGACCAATTCTTCCTCCCCGTCTTCCTCTTCCTCAAATGCTAGCGGTGAAAGGAGGACGCGACGGGACGACCACCGACCTCATGGCACCCAATGGGGGTAGCTCCATGTCCATCCATGCAACAATTCTTGGTACGAGGAGAAGTCGGGAAACAATCGGCTGGGAGTTCGGATCAAACCCCCGGATCCCTCCCCTCCCGAGCCCCTCACCGAAAATGCAAGCCGGCGGCGTAACCACCAATGGAAGGCGACGCTTGTGAGAAACCAAAGTCATTGTTGTCATTGCCTGGCGCCGGTTGATGTGTGTGAGCTTGGAAGAAAAAATCGTATTGTTCTTCCTCGTTGCCGCCATTTCTTCAATCGATCTTCGTGGTGCACGGCAATTGAACCAAATTAGTTCAAGAGTTAACTATGTTGAATCCACACACAATAATTGAAAACATCGATCTCACGCCGCCGCCAAAATAACCCCAACTCGCGCGAGCGGAGCATACCCGAGCACGCGCGGCTTGGTGGTGCTGTCTCAGTGGGCGGCGTCGGGAGGCCGTGGGGCAGCGCCGGAGGCCGCGGGCGGCGTGGCGGCGCGCGGAGGACGCGGGCGGCGCGGGCGCGCGGGGCGGCGCCGAGAGGACACGGGCGGCGCGGGCGACGTCGGGAGGCCGTGGGCGGCTCGGGCGCGTCGGGAGGACGAGGGCGGCGCGGGCGACGCCGGAGACGCGGGCGGCGCGGGACGACCGCCGGGAGGACACGGCCAGCACGGGACGCGGCGGCGCGGGCGACGTGGGAGGCCGTGGCGGCTCGGGCGGCGCCGGAGACGCGGGCGGCGCGGGCGACGCCGGGAGGCCGTGGGCGGCTCGGGCGGTCCGGAGGACGCCGGCGGCGCGGCGGCGGCCGGAGGACGCGGCCGGCGTGGGGCGGCGCCGGGAGGATGCGGGCGGCGCGGGGCAGCGCCGGTCGGCCGTGGGCGGCGTGGCACGGAGAGAAATCTGCACTTTAGTCCCAATTAACACCTATCTTAAGGACTAATCACCTGCTGCAAATTTAGTCTGTTTTAGTCCCTATTATTTGGCTAATTAGAGACTAAAGGGGACTAAACTTCAGGGACTAATGGGTTTAGTCCCTCAACCAAACAGATGCTAAGATTATCAGCTTGCCGCTTGGCACAAACAAACAGAAACGCACGTCCCAAGCAGCCAACCATTGTTTGCGAACAACGGCAGAATCATCGGAGTCTATTCAATTAGCTAGTCATTCAACCGTCTAATAACGGTGCAAGTTCAGTTGGAATTGCGATGAGAACTTCATGCGTTTGCGCTGCCGTACTTACTCAACATAATGTAGTATGTACTTATGTATTTCAATTTTTCTTTTTAGTTTCGTTCTTGTTTGTTCCATGCATGGTGTATCAGAGAACGGCCTTGATTTTGTTCTGCAATATCGTTTTCAAGCAGATTAATCTGATCACATGTTGCTTGACATAAACATACAACATTTGTCTTGTCCAAGCAAGCAAGACGTCTCTGTTTATATTCTCTCGTACATCCTCTATGAGGCTAAAGCGCGTCACACCACCATGATCCTGTGGAGAATAACCTGCCGGCCTGCCGGGATGCATCATGCAACACCTGCTTGGGTGAGCCACTATTCTGGCTTTGACTGACCACACTTGTCCATCCACTTTGGATGTACATATTGCTACTCAGCAGATTTTACATTTTAGACCTTTTTAAAAGTTTATTTTACAAATAGACTCTTAAAAATTTATTACATGAATAAACCCTTTTCTCGATGCCAACGTTATTGTCGCCGTGGTCTAACATAACAACGTCAATGACATTAGCGTCGTCCCCCTTACCTTCCATGGAAGCTAAGTTACTAATGTAAAGAGGGACGGCGCCAATTAATGTCATTGGCGCAGGACCTATTTTCAAATAATTCTAAAAAGACCTACTTGTAATTAAAAATGACATATTTAAAATAAAAAATGAGGTCATCAAGTTTTGTGTAGAACTTATTTAAGACATTCATCCAATTGAGGTCCCTTAATCAAATCATGAAGGAAGAATATGGGGAAAGAAGACTTTTGGAAGGAAACCAATAATGACTATAGACAACGATTTATTCCGTAAAGCACATTTCACGGTTTTGCAACAATCTTCATTGGTGACTCCTTACATTGAGGAGCACATGGTGATTGTTCGCTCCAAAACATCGGGAAGTCATTACGGATTACACATCATCACATTAATACTTAACTCACTTGGTTGCGACAATATCTCATGGGTAATCGGACGATTGACCAACAACCGACCTTGTTGGCGAGGGACTATCTTGCTCAATCTCAACATTCCAAGGATATGAGATCAATGGGTATACATTTTACACAAGAGCCCAAGACAAAAATAGCATGAACCAAACAATGCTCTTCGTGTCGATGCCATGAACAAATAAGGGACAACCAGCCCGTATTACGGTTCCATCAACGAGATATGGGAACTCGAGTATGGACCTTTGAAGGTCCCTCTATTTCGATACCAACGGGTTATGCTGACTAGTAGAGACGTAATGGTTGATGAGTATGGGATGACAACAGTTGACCTTAACTAGATTGGGTAGTCAAACGAACCATTCTTCCTAGCCAATGATATAAAGCAAGTTTTCTATGTGAAGTACATGTGTAGCAAACCAAAGAAGGAAAAAGGGCCCGACGAGCCAAAGTGCCACATGGTTCTCTCGAAAAAGGAAAATCGTCGGAGTCGAGGATAAAGCAGGACGAAGATTAAGATCAATATAACGAGTAACCTTCGTTCATGGTGACGGTTGACCCAAGCATTCTCCTATCAAATGAGGACACCCCTTATTACACAACGATCATAGCGAAGGAACATTTGTAAGAAGAATGTACGATGCGTTAACCATCACGTTACAAGATTGATTGTATGGACGATGTAAATTTATTTATACTACCTTGGTGTATGGACGATGTAAATTATTTATCGTATCTGTTTTGTCTAAATAATATGTGTACTAATTTGATTTGTTATTTTCACAATGAAAGAAGTATTTTGGTTGACAATTTGAAAAGTTCTAAGTGGAGAGAAGTGACCTCCTTGGCAAAAAGTAGAGATTTATTACAATTTTAACCTATTTTAATGTATTCTCCTTATTTTTATGATTTTTCTTATTTTTAATGCACCTAATTGGGTGATGGTTATTATATATCATTTTTAAACTTTTTACAATTTTAACCTATTTTTAATGTATTCACCTTATTTTTATTATTTTGTTTCTTATTTTTAATGCACTTAATCAAGCCATGGTTAATATATATTATTTTTAAAACTTTATTATAATTTTTAACCTATTTTTATGTATTCTCCTTATTTCTAGGTTTTTAGTTTTTAATGAACTTAATCGGGCCACGGTTAATTATATATGATGTTTAAAATTTTATTACAATTTTAAAATATTTTTAATGTATTCTCCCTATTTATTATGTTTTTATTATTTTTAAAGCACTTAATCGAGGCCATGGTTAATTATACATTATTTTTCAAATTTTACTAAAATTTTTATCTAATTTTTATTGTTTTCTACTTAATGTATTCTCGTTACTTTTTATGCCTAGGTTGTTATCTATAGTTGGGACCAACAAAAATTTCAAAAATAACGGAAATAATCTTTAGTCCCGTTGGTGTTATGAAACGGGACTAAAGATCTTTAATCCGATTCGTAATACTAATCGATACTAAAGATTGGAGGTATATATATAGTAGTCCCATCGACCCACGAAACTATGAGCCGCGCATGTTGGACTCGGTCCACCGGTCCACCATGCACCGGAAGGCTGTGGTGGACACTAAGAGCCCATGGCCCACCTGTACGAGTACCATTCCACTTTAAGTCCATTTAAAAATAAAAATACATTAAAATTAAACAAATATATCTAATTAACCGTAGCTTCGATTAAGTCCATTTAAAAATTGTTAAAATCGTTAGAAATAAAAATAATACATTAAAAATATGTTTGGAGTTTTTAAAGAACTTCTAAAAATAAATATAATACATGAAAAATATGTTTACAATTTTTAAAAAATTCTAGAAAGTAACCATGGCTCGATTAAGTCCATTTAAAAATCATTAAAATCCTCAAAAATAAGAAGAATATATTAAAATATCTTTGTGCTATGTTTTAGTTGATCAATGTATATGTTTTAACTAATAATTGTTTTCTTGTCGAGTTACGTGGTCCAGCTTACGCGAGCGACACTCCGGTTACGTGGTACCAATGCCGCCAAACAACACTAAGGCAAGTTATATGAACTATGCAATTTTTAGATTATATATGATGTATGTCGACTAATTATATGTAACTCTTTTCGTATATACCTAGTTTAATTAATAATTGCTTACACAATGCATAGTTGTTCACATGTATATAAGTAAATAAATCGTAAATTAATTATTGCTTATATATTAATTATTAATTACTATTTACACATATGTTGCACCTAGTTTAATTAATTAGTGCTTACATAATGCATATTTGTTAGTGTGTATATAAGTAAATAAATTCATAAATTAATTATTGCTTATATATTAATTATTGATTACAATATACATATAGGTTGCATATTTATTAAGAAGTGAATTTAGAAGTTCTTCATAGTCAAGGAGACTAAAATTCAACTTTAGTCTTGTCTAAAACAACAAGTATTATAAACCCAGGGGTGTACATATTTATCAAAAATGTAAATATACCATGCACCTTTTGTAATAATTTACATTTTTTGTATTATTTTATGTTAGGAACAGATGGAGAGTCAGATGACGAAAGGTTCCTCATATACACGATTGATGAGGGTATCAGTGAGTACTACATGCCGGACGAGTAGGAGGATTGTAGCCAGTACTTGAATGAGTAGCAAGAGGATGGAAACGAGGAGGAACACGAGGAGGAACTAAAGGAGGGAAACAAGGAGGAGCAAGAGGAGGGACAACAAAACATTGGTTCCTCGAAGAAGGCACGCGGACAACGAGGTCTTGCCGAAAGGTGAAAGGAAACACATTATAACCGAGGTGAAAGACGATGGCCACCTAGTTGCCCTCGAAAGTGCCGCGACAAAGTTTGTGTCATAGTGTGGTTGGGTTGTGAGGGATCATGTGCCGATCAACATACAAAATTGGTAGAGAACAAGGTCGAATAGTGGAGAAACTTATCTCCCAAAGTTAAGAGAAGGATATGTTGTGGACAACCCTGGTCGAGACCTTCACTTTCCAGATCCTTAAGGCACGACATCCCAAAGTGAAGGAGTGGGCTTTCAAGAAGAAGGCCACATAATTTCAAATGTTCAAGAAAAACTTGTACAACACATATGTCCATAAGGGTCAATCATCGGACTTTAACAAATACCCAAGCTGAGGGACCATTGGAATGCATTTGTGGACTACAAGTCGTCAGAAGAAGGGGCATCAAGGATAGCGAAAAACAAAGCCAATGTCGCCTAGAAAAAGTACTTTCATCGGCTAGGGTTGGGCGGCTATAAAAAGGCAATTCCCAAATGGCAAAAGATGGAAGACGCATTAGCCACAAGAGGTATCGTTCGGCCATAGTTGATTGGCCTAAACGATCTAAACAATGGTACTATGCTCATGGGGGCACTAAATACAGATGATGGCTCCCTAATCTTCAGCGACGACATACGATAGGCAGCTTATCGTCTCATAGACGCCCTAGAGGCCTCTGCTCAGAGGAGATTCCAGCCCGACAGAGAGAAGGACGAACTAACGATGGCACTACAGAATCCTAAGCACCTAGGACGAACGCGCGGAGAAGGCGTGGTTCCATGAAAATATGGGTTTCGCAAGGACATCCACACGTACAGAAGTTGCATTAGAAGAAAGTCTGAGCAGGGAGCCAGAGTTCGGAATATGGAAATGAAGGTCATGGACTACAATCAAAGATTGGCCGATGAGGTGGCAAAACAGGTCGATATACGACTAAGGTAGCAGAGCCAGCGGAACCAATCGTCTGATCCTCACATCCTGGTTAGCCCCTCTGGCAATCGAAGCAGCTGCGCTTCTACAAGGCAAATAGTAGATGAAACCAACGAAGCTGCAACAGCGCCACCTGTTGATGAACCACGACACCTCGTGGATGAAATCACACAGCGGACACCATGTGAGTTGCATATTCCCTTCAAGAACCTATCAATCAAGGCATGTCCATAATTTGCACATCTTGCTTTGTAGCTTGCGAATTCGTGCATATGTTACTAACTAACCTTGTTTTTTCTCATGAAGGCGGAGTATGGCATGGCCATACAAGTGAAGCAAGACCAGAGATACCACTGTATGCCGATTCCACCTTGGTACTCAAAAGTCGAGGTGGAGCAGGTCTACCCCAAGCTTTGAGGTTCTCGAGCTAGACATTCCTGAAGGAGATGGGGAGATGAAACTAGGAGAGACATCCCATGCCATCATACTATGGAGCAAGCACTACATCGTGCTTCTCGGGCGAGCAGCGGCGTCCGTTCCTACATCTCCACCGTGGCAGCCTGATCCTCGGTCTCCACCATCTCCTTCATCTCCTCAGCAACCTCGGTCTGCACCGTCTCCTCCATCTCCACCGCCAGAACCAGCTGCCTAGTCGACAAGTTCTTGCCCAACTCTTCCCGCGGTCAAAGTATACACAAATGAAGAAGCCAAGACTTGACAAGCCAAAGAAATCCATTGCCAAGAAAAGACCATATGATTTGACTGATGAGGAGACTGACAAGGAAGTGAAAAGGCAGGTGAAGGAGCACTTCAGGCGGCGAAGTCTAGAGAAACAGGCTCCAATAGACCCCACAACGAAGGCATTTTTTCAGAAGATGAGCGAACCGATGAGAGTCCTCGTACTATCGGACTATGAACGCTCAATACGTAAGTCTTATCGAAGACTAAAAGAAAGTCAAAGGCTATCCCCACTCAAAATGCAAGCAAAACAAGCGGTTGACTGATGCCATTTGAACATGAGATCAATCTACAACAATTTATGGCAGATACAAATCTTACCAAGGTGCAACTGCTGGGGTAGCCCCTATCCAGAAAGAATCAATAGATAACCTCGGCAAACCACTTGTCAAGCCAGAGCTGGTCAAGAACCTATCTACATAGATGTACTGATTCCATCAATGGTACATGGAACAATCAGTCAATGGTAGGGTTATGTTCGCTGCGAGGGTTAAAGATGAAGATTACTTTCGTGGGGTGTGCTATATGTGGATAAACTTCAAAGATGTTCACAACGTATACTATCAAGACATCCTTGACATCTCTCTTGTCGGTTGCTAAGTTACGTTAGTGTCGTTTAATTTTATTTCGTTTCTTAGCCTTTCGTATGTAACATCGAAGATTTACCATGTGTGGATACCTCACATCTTTTTTCTCATGTGTAGAATGATGTAGAATGAAGATTCAAAATTGCCGTAGGCAGGGATATTTCAAGGTTGGTTTCATGGACCATATTATAATTAATGATTGTATATGACTTTTCAGACGAAATAGAGGAGAACATTTGCAAATTCCTGGTGCAACAACATAATAAGACTATCATACTATTGTCTTACAACACAAAGTGAGTTTTACCGCCTTTTGTACCAATTTTCTTCTCGCAATTTACAGATTCCACTGGGTCCTTCTTGTCATAGACACTTCTAGTAGCATGATCAATGTCCTGGACTCTGTAGAAACCAACGACAATTTCCAACATTATCTTTGACATGCTTAACATGTAATGTCATTCATTCTCTTGTCATTATGATTACTGCTATTGCTACTATGTGGATCAAAGAATCATTAATTATAGTTTGCAACTATAGGGCATGGGCACGGTTCAGTACAAACGTCCATAGGGAATTCAAGGAAGAACTGGCTGTGAGGATAGAATTTTTGATACATACATGGTCCAAAATTATATATCTTATTTATTCTATAATAGAAATATTTCATAAGTTCCTTTCTCCTTTACTGTTTACAAGAGGAACATGGGGGCCAACTTGTGTGGCTACTATGTTTACAAATTTATTCACCGCATATCACGCAAAGATTAACACCGATAAGGATATCGAAATACGTAAACATTATGTATACATTATTTATACTCTTCTCATTGATTTAATATATTCGTATCTTATTTTTTGAAAATGACAAATTATTTGGATGAAGGACGAACTCCTCCCGATGGATTACACAAAGGTTGTTCAAGAATGACTTATGAGATTTATTATAGACGAGATTGTTAATCTGTTGAGAAAATTCCACGACGATGGACAACCTATTCCTCGACCCCAAACATTGTCTTAGCTTCGTATATTTGTCATATATGATAGAACATTAGAAATAACGATTTTGCATATATCAAAAATATGTATTTAATTCCCATTGTACATAAATAATACCAACAATTATATATATTGATGCTATATACAAATATATATTAATCATATGTGTATGTAATTATTTATATTTATATAATATATATAAAGACATACATATGTGTATATATGTATATGTATATATATAGGGTAGGGCTAAAATGCACCTAGGTGCATTTTAACATTGCGTTGCACAGAGCCACGCGCGCAATGCAAATACTTCGGTGCCCAAAACCATATCCTCGCGCGCTTGAACCAGATACACAAGCATCGGATCCCACTAAGGCAATAGATCTCATTAAAACTCTAAAGTTAAGCATGCTTGAGCAAGATTAGTAGTACGATGGGTGATCTCATAAAAGTCTAGTTGTAATTTTATTTACATACAAATTGTAACCGTTGTTTGCTATTTTTAGAAAACCGGTTGGTCGGCTAGCACTCCAGTTTGTTACATCGGTTGCGATACACCAATATCACTAATCGCCCGAAATTGCAACTGTTGTTTGCTATTTTTAGAAAACCGGTTGGTCGGCTAGCACTCCAGGTTGTTACATCGATTACGACACACCAATATCACCAAAAACTACTAGGATGAGTGACCTCATGGGAAGTCTAGTTGCAACTTTATTTACACACAAATTATAATTGTTGTTTTCTATATTTAGAAAACCAATTGGTCACCTAGCACTCCAGTTTGTTACATCAGTTGCGATACACCAATATCACTGACCGCCCAGAAATTGCAACTGTTGTTTGCTATTTTTAGAAATCCAGTTGGTCAGCTAGCAATTCAGTTTGTTACATCAGTTGCGACACACCAATATCACCAAAAACTAGTTGGTCAACTAGCACTCCAGTTTGTTACATCAGTCGCGACACATCAATATCACCGACCGTCCAGTTGCAACTGGTTTTGCTATTTTTAAAAAACCAGTTGGTCAGCTAGCACTCCAGTTTGTTACATCAGTTGCGACTCAACAATATCACCGATCGTCCGGTTGCAACGGTTGCAACTCCACCACCGTTACGACACACCAATATCACCGACCGACCAGTTAATCAGCGTTGCAACTCCGATTGCAACTTCATCTAAACACCGCTTGCAACTCCACCGGTTGCGACACACCAATATACCGATTGTCCATCCAGTTGCAACTCCGTTGTAACTTCATCTAAACACAAGTTACAAATCCAGTTTATTGGTATTACCATTGCGATACACCAATATCACCGTCCACAATGGTTGCAACTTCATCTAGTTGTAACTTGTGTTTAGAGATTGTAACCTAATCTAAACATCGCTGCAACGGCTTGCGCTCGTGGTTGACTAGTTGCAACACACTTGGTATGCTGGTTGTAACCTAATTTAAATACCGCACAACTCGCCAAATACATCATAACACGAGGACTTCTCGGTTACCCATCCTAGTACTACTCTCGTTCAAGCATGCTTAACTTCGAGTTCTAATGAGATCCGGTGCTTTAGTGTCGATCGTGACGAATTAGTCGGTGCATTCTATGTACGAATGTACTCGAGCCAACCGACCCAACCAATTAGGCGTGTCACCCCGCATGCGAGTTCACCGACCGATTCTTCACGACCGACACTAATTCACGGCTATATGTGTATATATATATATATACGTATATATGTATGTGTATACGTGTGTATATATATTTATATATATTATACTGGTTGGTTGACCCGAAACTAAAAGTATTTTTTAGTCTTGGATTATACGTATCAGTTACCCAACCGAAATTAAAAGGATGAACCGATATTAATGTACCTTATCCAATAGTGCCAGTCATGCCAATAGCCATAAGCCAATAGCTGCGCTACCTGATCATACAGTTTTCACCCTCTTCCCATGCACTCATTCCACACTGCCAGTAACTTATTTTTCTTTTCACGAGAGTGAAAGCAGAAGTTGTTTGTGTTCTTGCTCGAATGCCCACCAACTTTGCGTGAGACTCTGTGATGGCTCTCCTGTTTCGTGCTTCAGCTAGCAGGATGGGCCTCTAAGTCAGGGCCACGACCCACCGACGGTCCTGATGCAAAGGCGCCCGAGCTAGTATTAGTACTAGGATTTTTTATTTTCATATTTTTAATAGAATATTTACAAAATAAAATGGATTTACAATTTTACACATCTATACCCAAACGTTCTCTGTTGGATGTTTTAACCCCTAAATATCATTTTTATAAGGGAAAATTGGTTATATAGCATCAAAAGTTCACCACTTTATATATATATATATATATATATATATATATATAGCATCCAAAGTTCCTAGTTCATTTTAATAGCATTGGAAGTTTCATCTAATTTGTGTATATAGCGATTCATTCAAATTGATGTACTTATGTTATTTTCCCCAAAATACATGTGTGCAATACCTGTTTTGCCCTCCCATCATCTTCTTCCTCTCTCCCTTATTTTCCTCTCTATTTCTTCTCAATACAAGTTATGTCATGGTGGGTGCTACTACTATGGGTTGTCTGGGCAACAACTATCTCCCTCCCTTATCGAGCTCCATTGCAACCCCTCAAGCTCACTCGTCCCGGTCTCCGTCAAGCTTGCCTCGGCCTCGCCTCGAGTTCCCACCGGCACCACCCTTGAGCTTCCATGACAGCCACCGTCAAGCTCGTCGTAGGCCATCACTCTCGCGCTTGCCGTGGCTACATACGCCCGAATTTGCCCGGATGCCGCCCTCTAGCTTCCCATGGGCGTAGTCCTTGAGCTCGTCCCAAGCCATTGTCCTCGTGCTCCTCCACTATGGTCGCCGACATCAAACTCGTACTGACATCACATTTGACCTCCCTTGTGGCGTCGCCGTTGACCTCCCTCTCGCCCACCGTATTCCAGCCTTCCTCACATGTATGTCCTCGAGCTTCCTCGTGGTTGTCGGCTTGCCGCCCTCGAGGTCGCTTCCGCTACAATGTTGTTGTGTGTGAGTGCTCTCTTGGTGTTTGTGCGCGTTTGGAAAGAAGAGGCAAGAGGAGGAAGAAAGGAGGGAGGGGTAAGTTGGGATGAGTAACGGTAGAGTTGACGAAATGCTAAAAACACTCGACAGAGAAAAAAATTTGATGTTATTAAAATGAACCGAGAATTTTCGATGATATATATCTAAAGTGATGAACTTTTGATGCTATAGAACTAATTTTTCCTTTTTATAGCATGACAGACGGTCATTGATGTAGGTTAACAGCCACCTATGACCATTTTACGACGAGTCCATCATTGGAGGTTTGCGAGAAAACCATCTTTAAAATGACTAAAAGGTGCCATGTACAAAATAACTAGGTTTGACGAGCAATTGTTATCATACATCAAAGATCATATGTCACGTCATAGAAAAGAGCATTTTTCCCCCTAAGTGCGTTAGATATATAAATCTATTATTTTTTAAATAACTTTTATAAAAAATATTTTATTAAAAATAAAAAGGTTGTAGTATGCACGAGGTCTAACGGCGCTACACTCCCGTACGTACGGCGCCGCGCGAGCGCGACCGGGGACTTTCCCCCATCTCCCCTTTTGCCCGAAATTACCCCGCCCTGCCATCGCCCAAGTACGCACTGCACTACGTCGAACCTTCACAGATCCGTCCCCTCATTCCCCACCCCCGACGCGCGATTCGTGCGAGGGCGAGGCCGCCGGCGAGCCCTCACTTTCCCCATCCCCCTTACCCCACCGGCGAAGATTCCGGCGAGCCTCCTCCTCCCCCTCCCCTCCATCCCGCCCCCTCTGCCTCTCCCTCCCGACCCCAGCGCTAGCCCTCCTCCCCCGGAGCTGCTGTCTCCCGAGCCGGGTGCGAGGTCTACCCTCCTCGACCGCCGGTTGTGACTACTCCGGCCCCGGCGAGGGCTCGCCCCCGAGTCCTGCGCGCCGTCGGGTGGAGACTTGTGGCGTTGACGGTGAGTTACCCGTTCTCGTACCCACCTTTCCCCTCCCCCGATGGATTCTAGGGTTTGGGGGTGCGATTTGGGCGAATTTTCGGATGCGCATTTCGTGCTGGTTTTGGAGACGTGCGCGTACGCCTAGGGATTTGTGTTGATCTGCACTGATTTTTTGGCAATTCACTGCCCGCGTGTACGATTTACTGATGGGATGCGCTATTGATTTAGCGGGAAGATTGGGGGTAATTCCTGTGGATGTGTGTGCTGTACCTTATTAGTGGCTTACTGCACTTAGATTTATGTGTAATTGTGGCATATTTTTAACTTCTTACTCCGCTTGTAGAACTCACTGATTAGATGCGTCTCTAGAACTTGCTGATAAAGAATTCGTGAGCTCTGTTCGGTGGACTTAATTCTGTAAATTAAGTAAATATGAGGCATCTTTTTGTGAGTGGCATATACAGACACGCTCAAAGTCGATACTCCTATTGTCTTGACCAAATAATGATCTAAGCCATTTATTATATCATATGCAATTAACTAAAGCTAATGCCTTATTGTGTTACACACATGCAAATATTCCTAGAGATAAAAGGGTGTTTCTGCTTGCGTTGCTGCCCATATTTTTCTTTTGCCAAGAGCCCGAGATACACTTTCGTTATTATCGTCGTTTTAGTTGTTTTCTTCAACATGATTCGTATTGTCATTTTAATTGTTTTCGGTTGCTACCCACAATACTTTTTAATGGCCAAGTTACTTTGCATGTTTCAGGATGTTATATAGCCATCAAACCAGATAACACTCAGTTCAATACTCAAGCAACCGTATAGTGACTTAGTGCAAGAAGCACGATGCTTGAGGATTTCTTTACTCTTACTGAGATGAAGGATGGCATTTCAACTGTAGCACGAATTGGAGAACTGGTCTCTGAGATCAAGAAGCTCAAAAGTGCTGTTGAACTTAACACAGCTGACTTGATAAGGCAGTGTGCAACGGCTGCAAACACTCTAGCGTCCACAAAAATGAAGAGTGTCTTCAGCATTTTGTTCAGCTAAATGGTGTTGGTTTTCTCCATCAATGGCTTCAGGATGCTCAGAACTGTGGTGAGGATATCAGCAATGCAGCAGAAGACCTAATAGTTGCAGTATTGTCTGCACTGGAGTGTCTTCCAGTTGAAAATGCACAAATTACTTCTTGTGGTGTTCTGCATACTGTTGAGCATCTACTTTCTCATAGCAATACTGATATCAACAAAAAGGCAGGAGTGCTTTTTCATAAATGGAGAAGTGTACCAAAATGCAGTTCTGATGTCCATGATGTGGTAGCAAAAGAGTGTGATCCAGATCAACTTAAACGCCCAGAACCTAAACTTGAGTCAGATAAGGATAGATGTGGTGGGGCGAATGAAGCTGCAGTTGCAGGAGATAAGTCGAAGCCTGAGGCGATGGTCTGCTTGAATGTCCCTTTGCCTAATCACTCCCAGACCAATGATAACCGTGATATAGTGAAGCAGTCGCCGGTGCTGGTACCCCCAAACTCTGATGGAAATGCCATTATAGGTGATGGGAACCCCTCAGTACCAATACTTGCATGTCATAATGGTTTAGAAAATGTACCTGTGACGGAGGAGTCTTCTGCTAACAATGATGCAAAAAGTGGTGATGCACAAGTCTCACTCCCAGATGTGACTACAGAGGCCAAGTCTTCTGGGACTAACAATCCAGAAAATCCATTAGTTAGTAACCAAATGGATGCGCAGAACCAAAATGTTTCTACTAGTCTGGATATCAAGAAAGGTGAATCCTTTTCAGAAGATATGCCATGCTCCAAGAAAAATACAGTGGGAGGCTGGGACCTAGCCTCCCTTGACATGCAAGATTCATCAGATGATGAAAGTACAGGGAAAGAAGAGGGGCCAACATCATCATCTGATACAGATGTAAAGGGCGCTGTCAATGAATTGAGGTTGAAGAGATGCATGACGAGCTTTGGGGATTCCTCAAAGGCAGCAGACAAGAAATTGACAGCAGAAAAGGGAGATACATCAACACCATTAGCTGAGTATGATGATACTGATGCACTAGAAGTAGCTCGTCTGGTTGCTATTGAGGTAGAGCGGGAAGTCATTGACTACAGGGGACCTTTTTGTGGCTCCCCTGATATTAATTCCAGACGGTCTGATAGTCCTGATTTGGAAGCACGCCGGCAGCCTGAACTGCCAATGGATGAACCAGATAATGATAATAAATCCTCCACTACAGGGGAGGATTCAGGAAGTTCCTCATCTATGAAGGAGGATGGCTCAGGCATCACGGATGACAGTGGCACTTTCAGTAGAAAACATACCCGGAGCATGAAGCTGGGAGGCATTGATCTTAATGAAAACCAGTGCACTGAGGAAGTGGATTGTCATACGAAGTCCACCCTTAGTAATTCAATTAATTTATCAACACCTATAGCTGTGGCTGCTTCAAGAACCTCATCTGTATTCCCAGCTCGATTGCACTTTGAAGGTGAACTGGGATGGAAAGGTTCTGCAGCCACCAGTGCTTTTCGACCGGCTTCTCCTCGGCGTACTCCTGATGGAGAAAAATCAGTATCTGCCTCTTCACAGAAAACAAGCAATGCTCTGTTTGACTTGAATGTTTCTGAAAGTGACAATGGTACTGCTGGTGAACCACTTTCAGCAGCCATCCTTCCACTTTCTTCTGACCTAGTGCCAAAGGATGCCTCTGCAACTGTTGGCCTGAATAGGAGCCTTGAACTTGACCTTAATTGTCCATGTGACGATGAGGAAGCTGCAATCACCACAAGTAATGTACCATCATTTTGGAATCGACAACAATGTAATGGCGATTGGAGTCATCCTTCTTCCTCTTCATCTTCAAGGCAACCTGCAGTAAGGAACTTTGACTTGAATGACAACACACCAATCGTGGATAGCTTTTCACGAGGTGCAGATGAGTCCTCTGTCAAGACTTCTGGGAGGGATGTGTCAGACCATTCTGCAGTGACAATTCTGGGCAAGAGAATAGTTCTTGGACAGAAGGAACATAGCCATCAAAGTGAGCATAACTTTCTTGGGCCAAGTGTGGAATCAAGAGATCCTGCAAGGTCTATGCAATCTTACGGGCATACACCCCCTGATTATGGTGTTGTCAGCTACCCTTCTCATTCTGCTTTGTCTTTCCCACCACCTTTCTATGCACCAGGAAGTGTTCCCTATATGGTTGATTCAAAGGGCGCACCAGTTATACCTCCATTGCCAGGTTTCGGTGTACCAACATTGCCAAGCTTAGGAGTGGGCACATCTCATCCATCTCTCAGCAGCAGAGCAATCCCACCCTCGTCTAGTGAATTGAGCTATTTCCATCCCAGCATGGATTTCAACTATGGAAGGTCATATGAAGGTGCACGTAGGGAAGGTGCGAGCTATTGGCCTGTGTCTTTCCAAGGTCAGACCATGTTTGTGGAGGAGCGCATGGGTAACATGTCACAGGGTGGCAGTTCTGGGATGCCAGTATTGAAGCGAAAAGAACCAGACTCAGGTTGGGATCTGTACCCACGTCGCTAGGTATGATGTTTGTTGCAATTGTAATCGATTTTTGTTGTTTTATTTATTTGGTTTGTTCAATGTACCGTTTACTGCGGCACCTTGGACATTCTGGAGTATTTTTGGCACCTAAAAATAGGTCCCAGTTCTATTAGGTTGGAAGACATACCACAGAGAACTGAATAAGGTCAGCTACAAGTAGATTTCAGGGATGTTGACTTGCCATGGACATTGTTGGCAGCTGAATACCTTGTGCAGATTTGGTTCTTTGTGAACGTAGCTTCTTTTAGTAATCTTAATATAGCCAAACCACTGTACGGAAAGCTGAATTTATGTATATCATTGTAGAACTTATAATTAATAGATGAAATGCTTCCAGTTTGTCCTTTTTTTGTTCTTACATGGGTTCCTTCAATTAATCAAGTATACCCAATACTAGTATGTTCTAGTTGTATTTGTAGCATGAGCTGAAGTAATTGAACTTGATTATCTAATGCAGTGTGAAATGGCATAAACAAAAGAATTAATTCCCACTTGATTTGATGTACTAATGTAGATTTAACTTGCCTTTTTTGCCTTTTGGGGGTGTTTGGAATCTGCTGGTGTTTGCTGATAGTTGCTTACTGTTAAATTGGATGTATGAGGTACAAGGTGGTTTGCTGCATCACGGTAGAAAGGTTCTTCCTTTTGGTATTGTAATAACTGACAATATTATGCTCATTTCTGTAATGAAATGGGAGGGGTGATCCTCTCCCAAAAAAGAGAGAGATTTATAACTTAACGGTTTGCATTACATAGCTAGAAGATTATCTACCAGACTAGTAATAGTATGCCTCGCTCAAAACCGATAAGCGATTGCCTACTAGACTAGCATGACTAGCTCAAAAACCGATAAGTTAATTAAAGCTTACTTCAAATTCGAGTAGCAATATTGTTAGAGTTGGACACTACTTGTAGATGAAATTAAATGTTGAAAAATTATGGTTGATTGAGAAGAGGAAAATGCTATGATTCGGACGTCCGATAACAAAGAAAAAAATCAGTCGTCTCGTTGGAGAAAATATCGGTCCCACAATCACCTCTCAGGCATCATCTCTCAGTCTCTCTCCTCTATCCTTTGAGTGCAACTACTCCTTCTACAGTACACAAACAGACCTTGTACAGTACACAAACAAACGTACATTCATTCATGTAAGCTTTTATCAATCGTCAAAATAAGTTTTCCTTTAAACTATTTATCCAATCGTATCCAATCTACGATTTGGTTACACTGTCATTTTTGATACATTTAAGTCTTCACAATAAGATCTTATATACATGATTATATTTTGATGAAAAAATGAAAAAAATCTGAACTTTGTTTCACGACTTCAAAAATTGTTTTAGTGCACTTAAAAAATATTTAAAAGAGATGCAACAACTATAATATACTGACTACAACACCGTCAATCACTACAAGAAACATCGAGTCTCCAACAAGTGAAACATAAAAAGACTCATATGAAATCCACAATATATTTACAAACATTGTTGAAATTTTTTATATCATGTATACAAATTAAATTGCAGCTGAAACATTCAAATAACATAATGTGTAACATTTTCATGTTAATAAGTGAAACATCGTTGAAATACAATCCACGTGCAACACTTAAAATATTCTATTAAAAATGCTAATATTGTTTTATCGAAATATAATTATGTAATTTTGTTGTAAAGATTTAATTATAATAAATTTAATCTTGTAATCAGATCATATCCAATATTAAGAGGAAAAAACAGTTCAGTTTATTAAAAGTTAGTTAACAAGTTAGAAGAAGAAGAGCACCATGGGCTGCAGGGGTCAACATGAATAAGCGGATATTAGCAGCGACATGGTTGGCACATGTAGTAGGGGGTTGGCAGCGCAGCACACATGCAGGTAGTTGGGCGTCCGATATTTTGCTGTTTTATTGGTTGTCCGAAGTGTAGTCAATAGTTAAATGGCGAAATGTTATAATTGATTAGAAAGAGGTTATCATATTTTCAATTTAGATATAGATAATTTTGAATTTAAATATAGATGATAAAGTTATTATATTTTGAAATGGACTGAGGACTGGTTAATCGAGCCGTACAACTCGCTAATTAATCTCCCTCTTCTGCTCATCAAATTCCCACAAAACTCGCTAATTAAACCTGAAAAGAATATATCAAGAAACGCCCGACGCCCGAGAAAACCAAACTAGCTATCCTCTGACGATAACCCGGCCGCCGGAGCTCGCGTCCTTCGGCCTGGTGGCTCCCGCCGGAGACGCAGTTGGACCGGCTGCAGGGGACACCGTCTCGTGCTCGTCGGTCTCCTCGGCGATGGGGTCAAGGCAGCGCGCGGCGGCCCGGCGAAGCAGCTGCCGCTGCCTGTGCAGCACGTCGGGCATCTCCGCCGGCTGCGGCGCCGCCTCCTCCGCGAAGGCGAAGCGAACGGCGTTGCACGCTCTAGCCCCGGCCATGGCTAAGCTGCTTGCAGGTTCTTGGATTCCTTGTATATTCTTCCTGTCGATTTGCTGCAGGAATTGCTCGATGCTACCTGCAGCGTCTCGAGTGTGTTTATATAGACGAAGACGAAGAGGAGGCTCGATGCTCGCGCCATTTTTAGCTTACTCCTATAGGGCCTATACTCCTATCGCGGTTTCCTTTTAAATTTAATTTTGGATAAAATTAGCAGTTGCAGGTAGCAGAAAGTTGGTTGCTATTGGCCTAACTTGCAATTTTCAGGGTAATTTTGTGTGCTGTTACAGGTGAAAATGATATTTATCTAGCTGTTGAATGATGTTAGAATACATGATGTCATTATCGATAGCTCCAGAAATACTGTCAATGGAAACGTAATATCTAATTGAAAATCTCTCCGAGCAATGCAAGTAATCACTTGCCATCTTCTGCCGATTGTAGCGAGCATGCCTTTTGGAGTAAAGTTGGGGGCGTATCCGACGATGAAAACAAGTATACCTAAAATGTGCATCAACGAACTATCAACTCACTGAAATGTATCATTACCAGTTTACCATTGAACGACGAGGGCCTAAGAATGAATATTTGTACCGCTCGAATAGGATCATGTTATCATTGCCAGCACAATCATGTATTGTTGCCCAAAAAAGACCGAATTTTATTTAGCAATTCCAAAGAGGGGAACAGTAGCAAACACTAGTACTCAAATTACACAAGAATACTAGTACATGGTAAACAGCCACCGATGTGGAACGTAGCATCTCAATTTGGGGAATTTTGTCTGGAAACAGCAGCCTTAGCCTCTAAACCGGCCATAAATAATTTCTTTGCAAGACCTCGGCTTATGCATCGCGAAGCCGAGTTGTTGGGCGAACTCGGCGCCCCAGATGATGCTGGCGTGGAAGGCCCTGGGACCTCTCTTCCTCCGTCATCCTGAAAGAAAATAAACTAGTCTTCTTCTTCATCTTCTATTTATATTTAGTGCATATATATCTGATTGAACTCCAGCCAGTCCTCTAGTTTATGCCACCATGCTCTCATGCAAATATGGACTGGACATACTTTCAAACACTATCTATCCATGTTTTTTACGTGACAAGAGCACTTCTAATTTCGGGTCATAGACGGATCCTGTAGGCTACACAGATATGGTATGACATATCCTAGTTCCAGTCTAACAAGAAAGAAAATCAAGAAACCTCTCCTCTCCCCTGCCCTAACCCGCCCGACTTCTCTCCTCCTACTCTTCTCCCCTGCACGGCTCAACCCCGCCGGCGGTGGCTCCTCCCCGACCCGATGTGACGTCTCCTCCCGCCCCGGCACCGGCGTGTCTCCTCCCGCGCGGCGGCTCCGACTCCTCCCCGTGCGGCACGCTCCCCCGGCCCCGGCTCCTTCCCGGCGCGTGGCTCCCTGGCCCATTGTAGGTGCATTTGCAACATTTTCTTTAGTTTTCTCCCAAATGGCCAAATCCTCAAATCCTAACTTTGTTAGATGTATCCCTAAATCGAGTTTTGTTTCTTCTCCTGCTGCATACTAATAGTTGCTGCATACTAATAGTGTGCTAGGGTGCCTTACGTTGGGATGATTTGAGTTTTGGGGATTTTTTGGGATGTTTGGAAACTGTTAGTGACATGGAGACTTAGTTGTTAGGGACGGGGTATTGGGATCGTTTAGGGTTTTGTTTGGATGGATTTTGGTTGTGGTTTTGCCAGGATGGGTGTTGGTGACTTGGTTTACTCTATCTTTGGAAAAATTTTCGCCCCTCCTGTTTCGTTCATGGTTTTCTTAGAATGAAAACTATTTTTAGATGGTTTTATTTTTTTGCTGGGTGCATAATTTTCTTACTGTCTTTTGTGGTTAGCATTGCATAATTACTTTGGTCAAAAGGCAATTTGTGAAATGGAGTTACTTAATGCCTTAATGGCTTTACCTGGATTAAGTTGCCATCGCTGGAATTAGAGTTAATTATTGGTTTAATTATTATTGTTTCATGTTGGATATACTATCTGTTTAGCAGTTAGCATAATACAAAATCTTAAGAGGACTTGATTGGAAAACCGTAGTGTTGAGCATTAGATTTTTTAAAAAAGATTTCCAATTAGGCTGGTCATTGGTTCACGATCAGGATCTTTTGTAGTTCTCCTAAATATTGCACTAATTTGTGTGCCAAATAATTTATATGAAATTTTTGTTTGGCATATCTTATGTAAAAATTAGGGCCCTGCCTCTATTTCAGGCATGCATATGCAAAAAAAGAAACCAGCAGCACTTCTGAAGCAGTTCGCCATGGCCAGTGGACACTATCGCCATGAGAAGAGAACTGCAGGGACGTACAGAGGTGGTCAGCCTGCCTGCCTGCATATAGGAGAGGCGCCGACGTGTGGTCGACGATCCAGGCCGTCAGGACGTCAAGCAGATTGCCGTGCTTTTGCTCATGTTGTTGAATGCGGATTGGATCGTGTAGCCGTCCAATCTTGGAATATCCAACTTGGATTAGAAAACCTCACTTTGGGCCGTTTCTTCACCTCGATTGCCACAGTATAAGCTCGTCCCGTGCGCCCTGCCCCATGCTTTGTCTTCCGGCTCCGGCGGCCGGAAAGGACAATCTGCTGATCGACGGCAATCGATATGATAAAGATCGATTCAGGACTTCTTTTTACTCACACGATATGTGGACTTGTATAGATTCACACACTCTTACTCTCACCCTCTTCTTATTGGACGTGTGATGTATCATCCTCGGCCTGTAATGCATTTGTTTTTATGATATGGACATCAAAGGACTAACTCTTCAAAGATAATAATTGACTTACATGCTTTCTAACATATTATCATAACATATACATGTTTCTTATAACTTCCAATTAAATACTACCTTCATAAAAAAATTTATTTTTCATCTATCCCATACATATCAATAAAAATCAAAAAGACTAAAATATCCTTACTTTATCAAATTTAAATGCAACCGTTACTCACTTTATCTTCTCTCGGTACAACTATTTCTTAGTTTTACAAACTTTGATGCAATGATATATTACTCTAAAAATGAATTTATTTTGAACAAATAAAATAAGCTAAAAATGAATTTAATATCGGACAGAGGTAGTAACAAATTAATCCGAGAAGTTAAGCGCCACCAGCATTGAACAAATGCTATTTCGATTATAATATAAAATTATTACGATGCTAGACAGATAAAAATATCTCGCTCTGGTCAACCAAATATCTTTTCGTGCAGCCAAGTTGACGCGGCCGAAGAAGGAGATCTTTTCCGTTTCCAACACCCGTCTATATCTTGTTTTCTACGCCGATGTTTCCACCACAAGATTTCTGATGTTTCCAATCCAAGGTGGGACAAGATCAGCTTAGAAGGCTAATGATGGAGACCTATCTCTGATTTATGTTGACATGATTAAAACCCCCAGAAAATGTCATATATGGAACACTTTTTGGAACACCTTTTGGGTTTCCTCTAATATCTCATAACGTAGAATGTTAGGAGAAGAATTGCAAGCAATTCAGCCAATAGTGTAAATAGCCACCACTACATAGCCATTTATATATGGGGATTACTTGGCGCATATCTGATCAAATTTCAGCTTCTTAGTTTATGCCATGCTCTCATGCATAGGTTAGTGTGCTTTCACACAATATTTACTATTCATACCTTTTGTATGACAGTAGAATATTTGGTTCAATTTTGAGAGCAGCATTCTCATCCACTTTCACTAATATAGAAACTCACTTTAGTGCCGGAAACTAGTCTTCGATGCTAAATTCGCGACAGGCACCCGCCAACAGCACTGATGAGGTGTTTTATATGTGTTGTTTCACTACTATAGAAATCCACTTGTTGTGTTGTTTTTTAATTACAACCATTGTAAAGTGTAGTTTTTGAGTCCTTTATCATGGTATTGAATTTGGCATAGTCCATATCTCGGTGTAAGCCCTCTCCTTCTCGCATAACATCTGATCCCAAGTAGCTTCACCATGATCAATACCTGTTTGGTCATCATGCTCATAGCCAACATCTTCATTCGATGCGTTGATGTTGCCTGCACTTCCCTCGCCTTCCCCATCTTCGTCATGGTTGTCAGGACATATGAAGTTTGGCACAAAATCCCTTGTAAGTAGATGTGCATGGATCTGTTATGCCAGAAATTATCTGTCTTTCTTGAATTAATCAACGCATGGATACCATTGGTAATATGGAACATTCACTAATTTTGTGCTCGTCGTCACAGTAAACGAGAGACATTACTCTCCTGATATACTCCATAGAGTCGTGCAACGCTTCTACATCCATCGTTGATCCATTAGAATCGTTGGGTACCTATAAAATGGTTTAATTTAAGTATGTGCCATAACCTAATTAATATTGTATTAAATAATAATATGTTTATTAACATGTTCGTGAATCATTTATCGTTTACTAAAAATCATGCAAAAAATGTGATCATGATTTTATAGGCGTGGAATAATAAAAATGGTAGATCTTCAATAATGTATTGTAACATTGTGACAACACTCTACGCTATAGAAAACAAACTATTTAAATCACCTAAAGAATTATGTACAAGGTGAATTACTCTAAATTGCAAAAAAATATCAAGTGGTGAGAATGGCTAATTAAATGAACACACAAAAGAAGAAATATACACCTAAAATAAAACAACACTATTTTTTTGGTTAAGCACTATATAGCACACGATTGATTTTAACGAATAATAGAGAAATGGAGTGAGAACTATATAAACTCTAACCTTGTAGCAACCAAAATTAAAGATCTCCAACAATACCAAAAGAAAATAGAGCAGAACATCTCCCCCCCTCTGACTGGTCGAGAAGGGGCGGATTCAGTAGGCTACACGGGTATGATATGGCATACCCTAGCCCAGCACAATAAAAAATAGTTCAGCCCAACAAGAAAAAAATAAAAAATTATCCTCTCATGCCCTAACCCGACCCAGCCTATCTCTCCTCTCCCCTGCGACGCCCTCTGGTACCCCTGCGGCGCGCGCACGACCATGCTCCCAGCGCGGCGCGGCTCCCCGGCGCTCCTCCCCGGCCCTCCGACACCCTCCCCTGCGGCGCCCTCCCCGCGGCTCTCCTCTCCCCCGCGGCGCCGCCGCCCTCCTCGCGGCTCCCGGCCCCGACACGGGCGAGCAACTCCTCCCGGCGCCGGCAGGTGGCAGCTCCTCCCCGGCCCCGGCGGCTCCTCCCCGACCTCGGCTCCTCCCCAGCACGATGGCTCCCGGTTGCAAAGGTGTATTTCCTTTAGTTTTCTCCCAAATGGCCAAATCCCTAAACTCTAACAAAATGTATGCAGTTGTTGTTTGATTTTTGGTAGATTTAGTTTAATTGATGTAGCTTATATTAGTTCTAAGAGAAATAATATATATTTTTTAGCATTCTTCTACTATTTTTATTTATGGTACATTTGTACGCAGGGAAGTGAACAAGGCTTTTTGTGGTTTTTTGGATCAATCAAATCATCGGCTCTATGCAAAGCTTGTCCAGGTACCTTGAGTAATGATACCTCGGGAGTTTGCTGTTAACAAAATCCACTTTTTAAGTACATATTTTAACAAGCATCATGGTCTATTAGTCAACATTGCATTCTCTGCTTTAAGTTAAATTGACTTATCAGAATCTGCTTGTCCCTATCATATTGTGCTGTTAACCATTGAAGTAATTAAGGGCGGTTCAAACAAATTCACACACTGTTGCTTGATTATATGATCTTAAATAAGGCTTGACATAATAGGCTCAATATTATGTTCAGACTGATGCAATAACTTAATGCATATCATGGCACCAGAAGTACTTCAGCAGTCTCTTCTAGTTATGTCTTGACTTTCTTCACATGGTTCCTAATGAATGTCTAAGAGTTTCAACTGGAAACTGGGGTTGCGGGCTTTTGGTGGAAACCCTGAAATAAAGAGCATGATTCAATGGATTGCTGCATCACAGGTACATCGAAAATGATTGATGATGTTAACTATTGTATTGTAATTTAAGACTTAGTATGTCATTTAGTAGTTGTGTATTAAATTGTTGGATAATTCCTATGGAACTTTACCGAATTACTAAATAGTTTTTACCGGTTTGCATATGAATTTTTGGGTTCGGCATACCCCATGTAAAAATTCTGGCCCCGCCCCGTGGTCGAGCAAAATAAGAGACACCGCTTTGCTCTTTGGTTGATCAGCTCGAGAGGAAAGGAGAAGCTTATATATGTGGCACGATCAAAGGTACTGGTTCTTGGTTAGAACCGACACCTTTATTATCTAATAGTACTCAAAGTTGTCGGCTATTAACCCTAACAGACATCTATGTGAGACCAGACAACGGTCACGATCAAGTAACTGTTAATGGAGCGGTTAAGGTTAACAACTAGCATCTATAATACCATCGAATTATAGACGTCAGGTTGAATTAACAACTGACACCTATATATCGACATAGGTGCCGGTTATTAGCTTTGGTGCCCGTGGACGTGTCTCGGGCGGAAAACTTTCTATAGGTGTTGGATCCAGAGTTTTGATATTATAGAACCGTCCTCTATTTACCGGTCCGGCCTGGTTTAGCCTGTTAAATAGATATTGGATGAACCACCCCATCTCTTCGCAAAAGTTAATGGGCCAAGCTTGATCCGTATATCGTTTGAAACATACAATTTTGAAATTTTACAGTACAAAGTCCCTGTCTTTGTAAATATATGAGGATAAATAAAACCTTAATTCATTTGCACATAGACGTAAAAGAAGAAGGGCAGAGCTCAGAGGTGAAGAGCGAAGCTGCTACTGCAGCAGTTGGACATCGCCACCAACAAGAGCAGAGCCAATGTGTATACACAATGGTGTCATGACACCAATGACTTGTATCCTGGTTCACTCATGTATCCCTTGTATTTTTGCAACGAGTGACACCAGTCGGAATTGCTTTGTGACACCAGCCTAGAGCTTCTAATCTTCTTCGCCAACGCTGATTTAAGTAAGAAACACTACTAACTACTGCAGATCGGAGCATCCTTGATGGATCATCTGTGACAAGTCAACATGTTTCGTCAGAGATGACTCATATCTGACAAAGTTTCATCTCTAACGGGTCGAAAAGTAGCTTATTTAAGATATTTGTAACAGGTCACAACCATGACCTACATAGATGACATGTTGTTTGTGACGGATGTAGTGTTATGAACCGTCATAGATGAGACCACTTATTCCGATATCGTTACAGATATCGTTACCTCCGCCAAGTAGAGTTATGACTCGTTACTAATAAGTGAAAATTTATTTTTTAAAATTTTGCAAACAATCTTGGATGGAGACATCCCCACATAAAAGTTGTAAATTTTGACGATATCTACAACTTTATAATAGCCAACATTTTTATTTGTAATTTTTTATATTCCCAAATATGCATTATAAATGATGAGATCTATTTTGAAAATAAAATTTTGAATTTTTAAATGATCTCGGATAGAAACTTGCCCTATATCAAAGTCGTAGAGTCCAACCATATCTACAACATTATAATTGACAATATTTTTATTTGAGCTAGTTTACATACCCAAATATCTATTATAAAGTGATATCTATTTTAAAAACAAAAGTTTGAATTCTTCGTACGATATCGGATGAACATATTCCCTATATAAATGATATACAACATGAGGAGATCTAAAACCTTTTATTGATAATGTTTTCATTTATGGTCGTTTAAAGTGTTTAATATATGTTACATGATTGAAAACAATAAAAAATCAAAAGAATAACATTGAATGAGTAGTAAATGTGGTTTGTAGGTGAGTTGGTATGGATGCTCTTTAAAGGGAGGAAGGTCTTGATTTTGAAACTCGTCAAAGATATGCATGTTTATAGGACCCATGTCTATATTGCTTGAAAAATCGTGGATTTGTAGGTAGTGATGTATAGGATGGCTAGTAAAATTCAAAATATTTTTTTTAATTTTTGGTGCATTTAAAATTTAAAAATTGTGATTCATGATTTGTCATCAGTAACAGCTCGTAAGTTACAACCTGTCAGAGATAAGTCATCAATTATGGGTGGGAAGCTACAACACATCAGTACAACACATCAGTGATGACTCATCTTTGATGGGTGACTAGATAGTTAGAACTCATCATAGATGACTTACACATCCATTAAAGATTACTCATCCGTGATGGATGTTCACCGTCATAGATATGAGACATCACTAACCACTTGTCTCCGACGACGAGGACCAAACTTATTAGAGATGATAGTTTGGGCCCGTTAGTGATGACTTGATCTGAGATAGTGAAATTACTGGTGTTGCTATTTACTTATACAGTTGTAACCAATAACTTCTCGTAACCAGTAATTAACTTTAACTTTCATTTAGTGCTTTAATATATTATCTCACCAACTAGACAAGTTGTATGAATACGAAGGAGATGATTTGAGGGCGTCGATCGGCTTTGATGGCTATGATGATGACGAGATATAGACGGACGATTGATTTACAACTTAGTTACCTTCCAACGTTATCGTCAGCTTTGATTCAATGTTAGTCACTCCTATTGATGGGTGCGAAATTTGATTAACCGCTAATTTTGAAGATTTTGGTTTTGATTTGAAGATATTTAACTATTTGTCACTCTTACATATGTTAATTAAGGATTTATCATTGAGCCCATATGTCATAGACAAATGAGGATCCACCTGTCGTAATCTGACAAATTCTTAATTACCACATCTTAAAATGACAAATAATTAAATGCCCTTTGATTTGTAGACAAGAACTGCATAAAACTTGTAATCCATTGGGTAAAACAATGGTTATACATATTCTCACCATCTATATATGGAAATAATCTTTGTTTTTAAGTGGTATTGAAAGTAGTTTTCTTGTTTTAAATTAAGCTATGATTTTATGATTTGCAGTCGTTCGTCCTGTAATCTCTATAATAATTGGTCATAGTTTCTTTGAAAAAAGGCTAGAAATGAATTCCTTTATCTTAAAGAAAATGTATGGGATGATTTTAAAGATAAAATTTAATTTCACCTTTTATAGATAATAAAATTTATTTTGGTTTTGCTTCAAAAAAGCTACCGTAGTTTATAAATCAAATGAATAGGAATTTAAAAAAATAATAGAACTATTTAGAACATCAGCGAAAATTCCATGAGTCTGTCTTTAGGCTGATACATCGATGTTCTAGCACATGTGCCTTTTATATTCATTAATGAACTAGCACATCTAATTCATGACGTGCACTCAGCATGTGTCAATCTATATCTATTTATTTATAAAGCAATTTATAAAGCAAGTAATGTTTTTATCCAAATTTTGTTTTGTCTGACTATTTTGCAAAAAAATCCCTTGAGTTTTTTAAATTAACCCACATCCGCCCGGTTATTTAAAAACCAGCTTAAATAAGAAAAATATGTTATTTTACGTAAAATCTCTTGAGTGTTTATAAAATTAATCCGCAGCCCAATGCTAAAAAGAAAAGGAAGACTTAGATGAAAAAAAACCTCCCGCGTCCCTCTTTTCCGTCCCATCCGCGCCGCGCCGCGCCCCTCCCTCCCGTCGTTGCTCTGAGCTCCCGCATCATCGCTTGGACCTTCACCTTCCGTCTCTTTTCTTCGTCCCGTTGCAACGCACGGTATTTTGCTATCTATACCTATATATAAAGCAAGTAGTGTTTCTACCCAAATTTTGTTTTGCCTCGGCTATTTTGCGAAAACCTCTTGAGTTTTTTCAAAATTAACCCATGAAATCCGTCCGGCTATTAAAAAACCCAATTAAAGAAGAAAAAGTATTATTTTATAGAAAACTCCTTGATTGTTTATAAAATTAACTGCAGTCCCAATGTTAAAAATAAAGAGAGGGCTTGGATGAAAAAAGACCTCCTACGTCCCTTTCTTCCGCTCCCATCCACGCGCGCTTGCGCTCCTCCTCCCGTCGCCGCTCGAGCTCCCGTCGCCGCCGAACCTTCGTCCTCTCGCCTTCTTCCCTCCTCGCATCGTCGTCCCATTGCAACGCACGGACATTTTGCTAGCTATCTATAAAGCAAGTAGTGTTTCTATCCAAAATTTTATTCTGTCTAGCTATTTTACAAAAAACCCTTGATTTTTTCAAAATTAACCCAGCTAGGGGTGGATACCGGCTCGGCTTGGCTCGGCTCGGCCGCTCGGCTCGCTCCTCGGCTTGGTAGAGAGCCGAGCCGGGAGGCTCGTCCCGGCTTGGCTCTCGCTTGACTCGGCCTCGACCTGGCTCGGTGAGAGCCGAGCCGGGAGGCTCGGCTCGTGAGCGGGCTCGTTTAGCTTGCGAGCCACTTTAATACAGTGCAATTTATGTATAAATTATATTTTATTTTTTAGTCTATTAAACATGTAAATATACAATTAAAAAAAAAAAGTGATACATTAAGTTCATAATTAATGTAATAACACTTGTCCATCGACAATTATCCATGCAAATGTAATGATGCAACTAGATTAGATATTATTACTATTATAATCTAAAGCATTAGATCCATATTGACTATCACAAAATTATAAAAATTATTGATTTATTGTCACATCAACAACAAAACAAGCAAAAGAATAGCAAAACAAGCAAAACATTAGGCCCTACTTTGTACATTGCATCATGCTCGTTGAGCTCACGAGCAGCTTGCGAGCCGACTCGAGCGGCTCATTATAGCTAACGAGCTAAACCCTTGGCGCAGCTTGTTAGCATTTTTCAACGAGCCGAGCCGAGCCATCCACGAGCCGAACGAGCTAGCGAGCCACGAGTATTTCGTCGCCCTACCCGTAATCCCAATACGAAAAGAAAAGGAGGGCTTGGATGAAAAAGACCCCCTTCGCTCCTCCTTCCGTGCGCCCTCCCTCTCGTCCCCATCTGCGTCGCGCCCAAAGATCGCGATCGCGCTCCTCCCTCCCATCGCCGCTTGGAGCTCCCGCGCCCTCTCGTGCCGCCTCCATCCGTGTCACGCCGACTTTACCCGTTGCAACGCACGGGCACAATTGCTAATGTTCTTTTAATTCACATAATTTTTACTATTCACGGTGAGGACAACCGTGTGTTGCAAAAACACGTGTCTTTTAGTGTTGTTCAGTCGTATAATCTCTGACATCCATATTAGATTAGACCATAATGTTTACCTATACATTTCATTCGTCATGGTGGTCACTAGTGGACTCAACCTTGTACTGTAAGTGGGTTCTAAAGCCCATAGGAATGCAAGTGATCCAATCTTGGCCATCCATAGTACTTCCAGTTGGCCTTTAACAAGCACCTGGTTGCGGAGACACTCCGAGTGACAGGGGCGGAGGCAGGGGCCCCGACATACCTCTTTTTCATCGAAGCGCTCTTTTTCTTTTCGCATTAGGATTACGGGTAGGGCTGAATGAAATACTCGTGACTCGCTAGCTCGTTCGGCTTATAGTTGGCTCGACTCGTTGAGAAATGCTAACGATCCGCGCCAAGGGTTTCTCGTTAGCTATAACGAGCCGCCGAGTCGCCGCGAACGCTCGTGAGCTCAACGAGCCGATGCAATGTACAAAGCAGACCTAATGTTTTGCTTGTTTTGCTATTCTTTTGCTTGTGTTTGTTGTTAATGTGACAATAAATTAATATTTTTTATGATTTTATGATGGTCAATATGGATCTAATGCTTTAGATCATAATAGTAATAATATCTAATCTAGTTGCATCATTACATTTGCATGGATAATTATCGATGGACAAGTGTTATTATGTTAATTATGGACTTAATATATCACTTTTTGCTTTTTTAATTGTATATTTGCATGTTTAATAGACTCGAAAAATGAAATGTAATTTGTACATAAATTGCACTGTATTAAAGTGGCTCGCGAGCTAAATGAGCGCTCGAGCCACTCACGAGCCGAGCCGAGCCGGCCTCCCGGCTCGGCTCTCACCGAGCCGGCCTCCGGCTCGGCTCTCTACCGAGCCGAGCCGAGCCGATCCGAGCCGAGTTGAGCCGGCCGAGCCGAGCGAGCCGAGCGAGCCGCTTGTATCCACCCCTAACTACGGGTTAATTTTGGAAAAACTCAAGGGGTTTTCTCGTAAAATAGCCAGCGTAACAAAATTTCTGGTAGAAACACCACTTGCTTTATAGATAACTAGCAAAATGCCCGTGCGTTGCAAACGGAACGACGACGCAGGAGGGAAGCAAGGCGGAGGGCGAAGGTCCGTGCGGCGGCAGAGCTCCGAACGACGACGGGAAGGGCGCAGCGCGCGCGGATGGGGACGGAAGAGGGACGTAGGAGGTCTTTTTTCATCCAAGCCCTCTCTTTCTTTTCAAGCATTGGGATTACGGGTTAATTTTATAAACACTAAAGGTTTTTTCTTTAAAATAACCGAGAGACTAACGAAAATTTTGGATAGAAACACTATTTATTTTATAGATAGTTATATATATATAACTTTGAAAGCAAGGATATCTTCAACTTTATGTACCACTGGACCTTGATTAAGAAATAGTATCGTATAGACATTTAGTGTAAGTTAATTTAATTTTACCAAATTAAGTCAAAAATATAATAAAAATAGATATTGATTTATTGATACTTTAAACCGATTAGAAATTTGGTAAAATTTTAAAATATTTATGACTCGAGATATTATTAGTTAGAAAAATATATTGATGAATAGGAAAAGTTGCATGTATATCGACGGCGGCGCGCTAGCTCATGTGTGCGGCGTGTGCTCGATCGCCGCTCGTGGCAATGCACAACAACGCAAGAGGCGCGCAAGTTGGGCTCGCTCGCTGGAGGTGAGGAAAGTGAGGGAACAATGGAGCGAGAGGTTATACGGATCGAAAATTTTATAGATTTGAACGAAAACCGATTTGATGATCGAAAAGTTATAATTTTTTAAGTAGTTAAGATAAGCTATATCATATGTATAACGAGTTTTTTTAAAAAATAGCCAGTGGATTGCGGGTTAATTTCGGAAAAACTCAAGGGTTTTTTTGCAAAATAGCCAGCAAAACAAAATTTGGGTGGAAACACTACTTGCTTTATAGATAGTTATAGATTATATATATATATATTAGCAACGTGTCCGTGCATTGCAACGGATGAAGTCGGGCACGTCGTGGATGGAGACGGGAGGAGGGGCACAGCGCGGCGTGAGGATGGGGACGGGAGGAAGAAGCATAAGGAGGGAGGGACGCAGGAGGTCTTTTTTCCATCCAAGCTCTCCTTTTCTTTTCACCATTGGGACTGTGGGTTAATTTTAATTTTATAAACACTCAAAGGGTTTTCGCAGTGATGAAAATTTTGGGTAAAAACACTACTTGCTTTATAGATAGTTATATATATATACACACGTTAAAAATAAAAATGTACGACAATATGTCTTGTCTTTAGCGCGAATCTCGTCCCGTCTGTCATGTCGTGTGAAGACTCGGATTCCAACCGCAAGTCCGCAACCGCTGTTGCCTATGACAAGATGGCTCGTCGCCTTGGAACTTGGAAGTCTAAACTTGGGAAGAGTGGAAGACGGAACCACCGCCAAGTGCCCAAACCCATGCTTCGGCCGCCCACAGTGCGCGCCCGTGCGCCGGCCAACGTCCGTGCTCACGTGCCGCCCGTGCGCCAAGCCATCGAATAAATTAAGATATTCATGTTTGTTGAAAGCCATCGAATAAATTAGTCGAAAATAGCATTAAGTCTCTGTCCATTTAATGTAAGAATTAAAATTTTATCGTGTTACTTAGTACATATATACCTAATGATTGTTAATTTTATAATTATTATCAAAATCTTGTGTTAAATTTTTTTGACGGTATACCCTAAACTAAAACCCTAAATTTGTCACTGTCGAGTGATGTATCCTTTCTCTTTCTACAAAGTTGATCTTCACTACTAACACTTATTGTTATAAAGCAGTTCTCCGATGTAGCCACGTCATCTATATATTTTGGCCGTTAGATGAATGTCTACTGTTAATCTCGACCATCAGATAAAATGTTTCTCTTTACTGATGCTTATTAATATATACATGCCTATTATTTTGGGCCATCCCAATGGCCCGCATGGGCCAGAGCAAGATCCCCTGTTCCCAGCAGCATACGCGAAGGAGGGAGGGCATCGTCGTATGGGTGCTCACGCCGAGAGGAGTCAAGAAGTCACAGTGGCATTCACTTCCCTGGTCATAAAAACCACTAATAAAGCAATTAAAGCAAGTAAGCCTTTAGATGCAGTTTCTAATTTGCCATATAGAATTTATTCCTGAGCTTATCCATCGTCATTTTTACCGGCTTGCTGTGCAGCTTGCTGAAGAGCTCGTCGCCCTCCATAAGGCCTTGTTTGGTGACATCGATGATGGTGGTGTCCAATCCAAGGACTTGGCTACCGTGAAGTGCTTCAAGTAGTTGCGCGCGGAGCATCTCTCCGGGTCGTTGCTTAACGACTAACGGGCTCCCGGAGGTCACGGCCTTGATGAATGTGCACTGAAAGTTGTAGCAGAAGATGCCCTAGAGCTTGACCTAGCTGTGGATAGAGCCCAGAACCAGCTGCTGGGCGATGTCGTTGAGGGCCAGCAGGGAGCACTTTGCCATGGTGGCTGTAGCTAGGGCTCCTGCTGGAGCTCCGTGGTTAGCGGGGAATCTACGTCGAGCACCAACGACGGTCGGGCATGGCGTGCTGCAGCCATGGCCACTGGCAGCACAGTGCTGTTGGTGGCCATCTGCTTTGAAGCCATCCACTGGTATGTGTTCCAGCAAGTCCTTGTCATCTTCATCTTCGCGTGGATCCCACCTCTCTGATAACAAATTATTTGTCTCTGATAGAACAATCATCCTATTCTTTCTCAAATCTAGTTCAGTCCAACATTTAATGTGTCTCTTACTAAAATTCAGATCAGTTTTAACATTATTATACATGTATGTTTCAAAAGAGAGATAGGTATCAGGTATGCTCATTTGATGTCCAAATTAAAGTTCTATACCGGGCAGGACAGTCATGCATACGAAGGTTACAAAATATCACCTAATCAGGTTTTGACCCTCTCTCATGCATTTATCGCCTTAAACAGAAGTGGTGTGTTTCTACATGAATTACTGACGGTGCAGCAAAAATTTTCCGTGTAGACTTGCATGTTGTGCATAACCAGCTTAATTTAACTGAGCATGTGTCTAGTGAGTAGTGGTGGAGTTCTCACATCAGCATTGTAATTCAGTGGCCGACTATGAATGAACCCATGGAATCGACCTATTAATCAAGATGTCAAGAACCCATCACTCGTTCAAAATCTATGGTGCATAATTAACTTTTATGTTTGAAATATTAAAATTTGAGAATGAGCCATCATATGAATTTTTTTATGAATCGAATTTTGTTTTGTTTCGGAGTAATGGAACAGGGGTTTTGCCCTTATGATCTTATTAAGAAAAGAATGTGCGAATCAGCAAAACACACACTACTTGTTCTTAATTCAGTCTGGTATGAGACCGTATATGATTTTGCACACACGGCTTGTTCGTATGAATGTGAAATACTAAGATACAAACTTGAACTTTCAAAAAGATTATATATTATACATAATGTGTGCCATCCATATTATCCATGTGGTAAACGGCTCCTGCACTTCCATCTTTCATGCATTCATACACGATAAAGAATGCATAAAGCTTGAGCTTTATGACCAGCCAAATTAGTCAGAAATGCAGACTGTTTTTAGTTGTCAACTGTCGTAAGGTCAGAGACACGGGAACGGCGACCAACCAAACTATCTGTGCAGCTACCATGTTCTACGTTCAGCACCAACCATACCTTTACCTATAAAATCAAGATCCAGCATGCAAAATATTTTCCAAGATAGCTCAACATCTATCTGAACAAGAAACTTGAAGATTGGAGAAGGCCATGGCGACGGCGAGGGTGGTGTTCCTGCTCCTGTTTCTGATGCAGATCGTCAGCGTGCTCGCAGTCGCGGCGAGGCCGTTGGAGGAGAACGGTGTCGTTGGAATCGCGACGCAGATGCTCGCCGCCATGAAATCGAGGGGCAACAGGCGCACACACTGCTGCTAAAGGCAATGTGTTTGCAAGACATTGATGTACAGATAGCCAGTCCTGACTAATGGAGAGCATAGAAAGCAGAGGAGAAGATGTGTGCGGAAATATGCCTCGTTAATGCTTCATTTTTTTTTTTTTTTGGTTAGAAGAGGGATGCTTGATGTATAAACATTCTTTCTAGTTATTCATCACCATGCAGACACATATAAAAAATTGTGTAGATTATATTTTGTTGTTTTTTTTCAAAAACCAATTGAGTTATGGTGTCACTTTAGTTTTTTCTCTCTTCTTCTTTCGTATTAATTAATTTCATGCCTTAATGTATAACTAAAAATGACAGACTTTGAAAGAATTGTCATAGACTTGTACTGAGATTTTTAATTTTTGTTTTTCTGTTCCTTTCAAAAGAAAAACTCAGTACTTTTTTTCTAAAAACTATGGAGGAATACAGAATACTAGCTCCTTGCTAAGTTCACTCACATCAATCAAATTAGCGTACTGTTGACCTTTTTCTAGTTTTAGCTTGTGTCAAGGAAAAATTACTCATTTATATATGTGGGTAGTGTGTAGTGGTTGTATGTATGTATATATAATGAACTAAAAGAATTGAAACACAAAGCAAAATGTGTGTACAAAGTTGGACCTGTGGTGACCTGGTGGGTGCATTTTTATACCAGACTTTGAATGGTAAAAACAACGCCGAATATTTTAGAATATGTATGTACTTTTATTTAAATGTTTCTAAATGATAAATCGTTCTTTTTGTTTGGTAGAGCAGACTTAACAAATATGAGTAAACGGATTTGTCTTTACAAAAGTAATCCCATCAAACAAAGAAATACTAATGATCATGGGTTTCTTACTTTACCCAAATAAACATTATTTTCCATCCATTGTTACTCCGCGTTAGCAAGTATTCCCGAGATATTCCTTTTCCTTTAAAAAAAAAGAGATATTCCTGACAGAAGAGCACCATTGGCCTTATATAGTGTAATTGTTCGATTGCACAGCTACCAAAATATTATATTTTTAGGGAAAAATGAAAATTCAATTATAAATTTTGCAGCTCAACAATAAGTTTGGGAAAAAGAATGATTTGCTAAAATATCAATAACCAACGAGTTTGATGATAGGTGTCACCCCTACATTTGACGTTAGCGTTTGTTATTTATTGGCTTACTCTAACATCTCAGGTATAAAGTTGGCAAACATGGTGGGGAAGGAATGAACAATGAGAATACGAGTGATCATGCAGCAAAATATGTTCAGGTGGCCTAGCTAGCTAAAGAATCGATCTGCGCCCCCACCGCCTGGCCACCCCGAGCTAGCACCGTCTCCTCCACAATGGCCTCCTTTTTGCTCAGAGAACTCAGACACAACATCAGTGTGTTAGAGAAAATATTGGTTAGGTGACAATTAGTATTCATGCCTAGTATGGATTGATGACAAGAATGTGCTTAACTCCTGCATTGTATTACTGTTTAATGTTCTGAATTCTGATGAGTGATGAAAGAATATTATGTTTTCAGGCTACATTGTTGCACTGTAGGCAAATGCTGCCTGATAATTTTGCCCTGTTAGATTATTGCAATTTTGTGCCAAATTGAGATAGTTTTTTAGTTTATCAGCTCATTAAGTATGCAGTTAGCCTGCATTTAGATCATGAAATGCTTGATTGCTTGTTTCAGTTTTGTGACACATGTTATGTTCAGATCAGTATCAATAAATCAGCATGTTAGTTTCTGGATTGCTTGTTTTCAGGAGCAGAGGAGTAGTGCAAAAATCGTTTTTTTCTTTATTATGATTATCAACTATCAAGGACAGATGATCCAAGGAGGCGATTCTGTGCTGCCCGACTCTCTTAACTGAATTACAAGGGTATTCACCCAAACAAAAATTTGCTTCACACTTGTATCATAAAACAACCGGAAAAGATTACAAGGGTGTCTTGATGACCCAAGAATTACAAGGTAATACATTTACAAGGGTTAAAAATATTAAACTCCTAAGCAGGCCCTTGGGCTTTTTGGACATTTTACGGGCCAAGAAGCATGGTAAGCATTGTAAAAATAGGGAACTAGTCTTTTGCGTTCCAAAAGATAGGTAAAGTATATTTTAAAAACAGAAACAGTAACTAGTTAGGGCCGCAAGTTTCGCAGCTCGGTTAGTCGGATGCGAAGACTCGAGTGGAGCACTTGACTCGAGCCATCGAGCGGAACAAGGAATGGCAAGTCGCGTGGTCGCGCTCCTGAAATCGGAATCAGAGCTGACTCTCAAGTCTCAACAGGCATAACTGCATAAGCCAGTAGAGGGTTAATCGGTTTGGTTTATTCTGTTCCTTCATAATTCGGTCTTGGTAAAATGCAAACTGCACAAAGCTCTTTAAAAATAAAAATCGAGCCAAAGAAAGAAAACAAGGTCGGTTAGGTTGCTAATGGTTGACGTATGCTTTATAGTCCTAAGTAGATCATTCAGGTTGCTAATTATGTTCAACACTACTACAGAAAACAAAATATGTACCGATTTTTTCAACCGACATCTAGCAGACAGTAATAATGAGAGAAATCAAAGGTGACGGTTTTAGAACCGACACCTTTGAGATCCCAAGAATAAAAAAACGGCTCGATGCATTGGCTCGAATCGAGTCGATGCATCGAGCTGCTCCCCATCACCCTAGACCACCATCGATCCATCCAACAACATCCCCAAAAGCACAAATCATAGAAATTTCAATCATATCTCAATAATTTCACATCAAGCAAAACCGACTCAAAGGAGGTGACTGTAGAGGAGAACTTTGCCATCACCACCACCAGATTCACCCGCGGAAGCCGCCGCCAGATTCGCCCACGAAAGCTGCCACCGTCGCCACTGGATCCACCGACGAAAGCTGCCCCCGCCGCTAGATCTGTCCATAGAAGCCCGCATCTTTGGCATCGATAGATCTGCCGGTGGGAGCTTGCGTCGTTGCAGGCGACAGATTCAAGCGCGGGAGCCACCATTGCCACAGCCTATGGATCCGCCTTTGCGTACATTGTGATGGTTGGCCAACAACGAGGTGATGAGGACGGTCACCGGCGCTATCCTCTCCTCCAAGCCTGCTCCGCTCGCCATGGCTGCCCGCATCCTCGACCTCTTCACTGACTCCGCTGCCTCCAACCTACACAAGAAGAGGAGAGGTGGGTGGGAGAGAGGAGGAGAGAGGGCATAGAGGAGGCGTGGAGAGGAGTGGATCGGATAAGGATGAGAGAGTGGGAGAGGATAAGGATGAGGGGAGTGGGAGAGAGGAGATCGGCTTGGCTCAGCTTTTTTTTACATATGTGTCAGTTTAATTAAAGAATAGTACCAATTATAATTATATGTGTCAGTTGTTATTATAAACCTACACTATGTTGATAAAGACTCAGAGCATTCTGGTTTCTATTAAAAACCGACACCTATGACATCATATAAAGTGTCGGTTTTTCCAAAAGCATCTTACAAGCGCTCTCTACGAAGCTATTCCAACACCGAAAGTATCATGCTTGTGCATAACTATTTTTGTTGAATACGTGTTAGTGATAAAAGAAAACTTTCTATTTTTTTCAGGATGCCGGCATGTTTTCTCATGACCGAGCAGAACATCCGAACCCTTTATACTCATATTGTCAAGGTTGCAAAATTTCTACGTTGCACAAGTATATATGTTTTTGCTGTACTGTCACATTGACATGATGATATTTGGATTACAAAAATAATGATATTTTTATCAATGATGCAAATATTTATGTTATATATGCAATATAACAAATAACAAATGACCATGTATATATGACAATTTCTACCAACAAAAACTAGTAATATATTTTTTAACCGACAAGAAGATAATATCTATTATGCAAAATTGAAGTATATAATTAATGTTAATCACTGTATACTCTCTAACAAGATATGTCTACAAACATTGAAGAATAAGTTGCCCGCCTATTGTGGAGATTATGGCAATCGGGTATCCACGCTGCAAGCTTATCCGACCGAAGATAGAGATAGGTTACGCCTTCTAATTATGTAAACCAACTATGACTTGGGTATTACGTTGCCGATTAAGATAAGACAATCGCTCATAGTCACGGTTTGGTAACATTGAGAAAACCGACTTATAGTAAGATAGGGTTTCCGATTTGTAAGCCCGTCTCCCAAGACTATATAAGGGGGTAAGGGCGTCCCTTGAGGAGATCGGATAAGCTTTATCACTTTCGCTTTAGATTCAAGAGATCAATAAACACTCGGCACGGATCGAATCCCCGAAACAGAGTAGGGTTTTACCTCAGAGAGGGCCTAAACCTCGTCTAAATCTTATTTTTCACCTAATCCATCGAGCTTGGTGATCTTGACTCGCACCCCATTTTCTACCGCAAACCGAGTTTCGACGGCTGGCGCGCTGTAGGGCCCGCGCGTCAAGACTTCTTCGACAATCTCGCCTAGCAAGCGCGATGGGATCTTCTCTGTGCATCGACGACTTCGCCGTCAACGACTTCAACAAGCTTTCCTCCTCCGACTCTGATTCGACCCGCCTGGGGCGAACTTGCTCTGCGCCGTCGGTTACCGAACGCCGCCGAGATCCGCGACACGCTCCGACGTCAAAGATGCAGCCCATCCACTCGGGCGAGGAATCCACTCGGCGCCGTTCGGACTACCGAACGCCGCCGAGATCTACAAACCGTCTTCTTACCCCCTCCCGTCTAACCGCCCACTCTGGGAACAAAATCTCTCGGCCGTTTGGATTACCAAACGCCGCCGAGATCTACCGCAAGCTCCTCTCCCCGAGCCAAGATCGACCCACTCTGGAGGGATCCACGCCATCGCTATGACTCGGACCGGAACGATGGTTCGAGCGACCCAAGCTCAAGAGAAATCGCCGTCATCCTCCAACCGTTCGGGTCATGCTCATCCTGAGCTCGATGAGTACCTCATCTCTTCAGCTTTGACGATCTTTACGGCATCCCCGTACGAAGCCAACGACTCCGATGCGACAAGGACTACGAGCCGAAGTGCTTCGATGTCCTCATGGCGAGGTGGCCGAGACCGACTCACCATGGCCCGTAGGGTCGCAGAAGAAGAACAAGCCATACTTGAGCAAGAGCGCAAGCCGGCGGAAGAGGAGAAGAAGCGCAAGGAGGAAGCCGATAGAAGAAAGCGGGATCCGAGGGCAACCGGACGATCCGCTCGAGAGGCCATACTCCAAACGCGAATCCACAACACCAACATCTTCCGGACGCCTCGCGAACGCGGTCGCGCCCTTACGCTCCCGGACACCATGATCGAGACGGCGCCCCGACGTGACGCCAATCTTAGACAAGATCAAGACCATCGTCGCGCTACACCAATTGTTCTCCTCCACCTCAAGACGAAGGCCGACCGAGTCCGTGGCAAAACGCCCGACGTAAGCCGACTCCCGCCGCCGAGGTCAAAGGATTACAGGAGGCCCGAGGAAGACCGGGCGGCCACTAGGTCAAGAGACCTTCGCCACGAGACCACGCGCAAGCATCAGGAGCAATCGGCCAACTCCCGCGAGAAGCGGCACGGACGACCACCCGTCCACCACCGGTCCGCCGCAAAGAACAAATCCGACTATCGAAGCACTGCAAGGACCCCGCCGAGTGATCTCGCGGAAGTCCTCGACCGGCGTTATCAAGAACGAGATCAACGCTCCCGGAAGATCGAAGGATCGCCCGACAAGAATGATGATGGAGTACCCACTTTCACTCGGGACCTTCGCCGAGTGCATTGGCCGAATGGTTTCAAGCCGACTGGAATCGAGAAGTACGACGGGAAGACCGACCCCGAGTCGTGGCTAACCATGTACACCCTGGCCATCCGTGCGGCAGAGGCGACAACAAGGCCATGGCCAATTACTTGCCGTTGCTCCTTGCTAACTCAGGCAGAACCGGCTCACGAGCTTGCCAAGAGGCTCGATCGACTCGTGGAGTGAGTTAAGGGACCACTTCATCGCCAACTTCCAGGCACCTTCGAAAGACTCGGGACCCACTTCGACCTTTACAACGTCGCCCGAAGCGGATGAGCCTTTGAAGGACTACATCCGGCGCTTCTCCAAAGCGCAACAAGATCCCCAACATCACCGACGACATCATCATCGCCGCCTTCCGGAAGGGAGTCCGTGATGAGCCGTTGATCGGAAAATTTGGGCGCAAGCCACCGAAGATGGTGAAGCGATGTTCGAGACGACAAACTCTTACACCAAATCCAGCGACGCGATCAAAGCGGCCAAGACCGGCCCGACAGAGGGACGACAAGCAACCGGGAGGAAGCCGAATCCTAAGATGAATAATAACAACAACAACCGGGGCCAAAAGGACCGCAAGTGCCGACCGAAGACCTAGTTGCCGCGACGTCCAACTCCCGGCGCTCGTCCCGAGTCGCGGCCTACGACGCAATCATGAACGCTCGGTGCACGCATCATCCCAACCACAAGCACGCGGCCAAGGACATTTTATTTATAAACAGTTCGCCAAGCAATATGCAAGACGGCTCAACAAGAAGCCGACGACGGCTTGGTCCATCGGCACTAAGAAGAACAACCCTACTGAAACGCGGAGCCCTTTCAACACCCCATGGGCGAGCTGAATCACATCTTCTGAGGGCCGCAAGCCTATGAATCCAAGAGGAAAGAAGCTAACCGACCGCGAGGTCAACACGGTGCAACCCGAGGTCCCACAGACCTACGATGGTCGGAGGTGGCCATCACGTTCGACCGCTCGAATCACCCCGACCGAGTGGTTCACCCGGGCGCTATCCCTTGGTGCTAGACCCGGTGGTCCGCAACATCAAGCTCAAGCACGTCCTCAAATATGGGGCAGCGCCTCAATATTTTGTTTGCCAAGACCTTGAACGAGATGCGATCCCGAGAGCCAACCGAAAAGCTCACCCTTCCATGGAGTTATCCGGGCTGTCATCTACGCCACTCGGGCACATCGCCCTTCCGGTCACCTTCGGAGTTCGAGAGAATTTTCTGGACGGAGTACATCACTTTCGAGGTGGCCGACTTCGAGACGGCTTACCACGCGATCATTGGAAGGCCCGCACTCACCAAGTTCATGGCGATACCGCACTATACCTACTTCGCATGAAGATGCTGGGTCCAAACGGCGTCATCGCCTTGCGCAGTGACGTAAAGCAAGCCTTCACCTGCGACAAGGAGAGCTGCGGCATGGCCCAATCTCGCGAGAGATCGCGTGGCGGGAGGAAATCCGATTGGCCGCATCGACTTCAGAGGGTGAAATCCCGCGAAGAAGATAGCCAAATCGGGACAAGGCGACGCCAAAACGAAGAAGATCTCTCTTGATCCATTAGATCCTTCAAAAACCGCGTAATTGGCGCCGAACTAGATCCTAAATAGAAAAGCACGCTCGTCACCTTCCTCCAAAATAATAAAGATGTTTTTGCTTGGAAACCATCTGATATGCCCGGAATTCCTAGGGAGGTGATCGAGCACTCTTTACACGTCAAAGATGATGCAAAACCAATCAAACAACGATTGCGCAGTTCGCTCAGGATCGAAAAGATGCCATCAAGGAAGAGCTCATAAAACTCTTAGTCGCCGGTTTTATTAAAGAAGTTCTACACCCCGACCGGTTGGCTAACCCGGTCCCGGTCCTAAAGAAGACGGGGCAATGGCGCATGTGCATTGAGTACACCGACCTCAACAAAGCCTCGCCCCAAAGATCCGTTCGGGTTGCCTCGCTCGACCAAGTCATGGACTCAACGGCTGGGTCGGCTCCTAAGCTTTTGGATTGTTACTCGGGCTACCACCAAATCGCTTGAAAGAATCCGACCGCTGAAACGTCGTTCATCACGCCGTTTGGGGCCTATTGCTACATCACGATGCCTTTCGGCCACATACCACGGATGATCCAAAGGTGTTTTCGACGCAGATCGGGAAGAACGTGGAGGCTTACATCGACGACGTCGTCATCAAGACCAAGCGAAGGAAGACCGATCGCCGACTTAGAAGAAATCTTCGCGAACATCCGGCCTTCGAATGAAGTTGAACCGGAGAAGTGCACGTTCGGCGTGCCATCATGCAAACCGCTCGGCTTCATGGTGTCACATCGTGGCATTGAAGCCAACCTGAAAAAATCAACGCTATCCCGAGCATGAAGCCCCAGAGTAACCGTAAAGACGTTCGAAGCTTACTAGCCGCATGGCAAGACTAAGCCGATTCATCTCGACTCGGCGAACGAGGCATGCCCTTCTTCAGTTCTTGAAGAAAACGGACGACTTCCGGTGGACTTCGGAAGCCCACAAGGCCTTTGAAGATTTTAAAGAGTTCCTCACGACACCGCCCGTCCTAGCATCACCTCAACCACGGAGCCCCCGCTCCGTACGTCTCACCACTCACCAAGTGGTCAAGACGGTACTTGTGGTTGAACGTGAAGAAGAAGGACGAGTCTAGAAAATTTAAAGGCCAATCTACTTCGTTAGCGAAGTCTTGGCAGAGCCAAAATTCGCTACCCTCGGTATAAAAATTACTATATGGTGTTCGATAACCGCGAGGAAATTGGCGCACTATTTTCGGGTCACTCGGTCACGCGTCGTCACCTCCTTCCCACTCGGTGATGTCATCCACAATCGGGAGGCGACCGGGCGCATCGCAAAGTGGGCCCTAGAGCCGATGCCGGGACTTAACTTTCAAGGCGAGGATGTCCGTGAAGTCACAAGCCCCGGCGGATTTCTTGGCCGAGTGGACCGAACAGAAGAAGATGTACCTCGAGAAGACCTTCAATACTGGACCATGCACTTCGACGGATCCAAGAGGATCACCGGCCGGGGAGCAGGAGTCGTGCTGATCTCCCCGACTGGGAAAGGCTAAGATACGTTCTCCACCTTCACTTCTCCGCCTCACACAACGTCACCAAGTACGAAGCCCTCTCGCATGGATGCGACTCAGCCACTCGGATACGTCGGCTCGTCATGAAAGGGATTCCCAAATGGTCGTCAATCAAGTAATGAAAGATTGGTCCTGTCTCGAATGACACCATGGAGGCCTATCGGCAAGTAGTCCGCAAACTCGAAGACAGTTTGACGGACGGAGCTATCTCATGTCCTAAGACATAATAACGAGGCGGCGACGAGTTGGCGCGTCTGGGTCCAAGCGAAGCCGCTCCACGACGTTTCGTAGAGCATCTCTACGAGCCAACAAGTGCAGCCAAACCAATTCCCAACGAGCAACCGCACCAGGTCGCCATGATTGACGCCGACGGAGGACGCCGCTCATCGATTTTTAACTCAGCAAGCCGCCGGAAGATCGGGATGAGGCAAAACGCGTCCGACGTCGCTGTCAAGCCGATGTCATGGTTGGTTCTCGATTTATACAAGAGGAGCCCCTCTCGGAGTCCCGATGAGATGCATCACACCCGAGAAAGGACGACGCCTACTCCAAGATATCCACTCGGGCATATGCGGAAGCCACGCGGCAACACGCACCTTGGTGGGCAAAGCCTACGTGACAAGGTTTCTTCGGCTTACGGCGATCTCCGACACGACAAAGTAGTACGAACTTGTGAAGGTTTCCAGCTTCTTCGCTCGGCAGAGCCATGTCCCGCCAAGAGCTACAAACGATTCCATTATCCCGGCCGCTTTGCGGTATGGGGCTTAGACATGGTCGGCCCTTTCAGAAGGCTCGGAGGATTCACGCATGTATTCGTCGCAATTGACAAATTCTCCAAGTGGATCGAGGCTAAGCCGGTTGCTACGATCACCGCCGACAAGGCACGGGACTTCGTCCTCAACATCGTGCACCTGGTTCGGTGTCCCAAACAGAATAATAACCGACAATGGGATTCAATTCAGGGGCATCTTTAAGGAATTCGTGGAGACTTTGGCATCAAAATCGCTATGCATCGGTCCGCACATCCCAAAAGCAATGGACAAGTTGAGCGTGCCAACGGCATGGTTCCTCAAGGCATCAAGGCCCGAGTGTTTGACCGGCTAAACCCTTATGCCGGCAAATGGGTCCAAGAGATCCCCTCGGTTCTATGGTCTCTGCGGACTACGCCCGCCGGGCTACGGCCAAACTCATTTCTTTTTGGTCTACGGCGCGAAGCTATGTTGCCAAACAAGATGGAGTACGAATCTCTCCGAGTCCGCAGCTTTAACGACGAACGCTATGATCAAGACCGAGTGGATGACCTCACCCGACCGGAAGAGGCCCGTGAGGCAGCCTTGATCCAATCGGCAAGATATCTTCAAGGACTCGAGACGATATCATGGTCGCAACATTCGAGCACGAGCTTTTATCGTTGGCGATTTGGTTCTACGCAAGATTCAAACCACCAAGGACCGTCACAAATTATCCCCATTATGAGAAGGACCGTATATAATTGCTGAAGTGACTCGGCCGGAGCGTATCGACTAAAGCGTGAAGATGTATCTATGGTGGAGAACTCCTGAACATCGAGCATCTTCGACGATACTATGCTTAAATTGCCTTAAGTTTCACGTTCCTCTTGACTGCCAACCTCAAGCAAGATGACTTCTTGAGTTAGCAATCGGGGTACATATGCCAATAAAGCATGGTTTTCTTCAAAACTTATATTTGGTTTATCATTGTTTAATGTTCCTTGATTCAAGTTCAACGTATAAGGACCGAGAACTTTTTGATGACCTAATCAAGCTTAGCTTGGTGATGTTCGGATGAAAATTACTTAAGAAATTTTACATGAAAACTCGGATCAAGACATTAACATAAATAAGTTGAATATTTACAAGGCACATTAGAAAGTTGCATACAATGTTCACAAGGAAATCAAGATCGAAAGTGATTCACTACATCGGCGGCCACTTTCTTGGCGGACTCGCGCTTCGGTAATCAACCTGTGGCCCGCTCATCTCGAAGTATCGTCGGCGAAGCCCTCCTGCATCGAATCAACGTCCACTCGGGGTAGAGCGACTTGGTCTCGTGCAAGGGCGAAGCCCGCTCCCATGATGGCTGCCTCGAAACATTGGCCAAATGCGATCGGGGCTCGCCTAAGTTTATCGAAGACTTTGACGGTGTCCAACGAGCTGGCCCCGAATCCTTGTGGAACAAAACAGGATCGCTCGTCGCGTTAGCAACATCTTCCCTAACGCTTTCGGCTTTTGACCCTCTCAACAAAAACATCGTACCGAGCTCAGTCTTGATCTTGTAAGCCGCCAAAGATGTACGATCACGCAAGGCATTCAAAGACGAAGCAAAATAAAGAGCGCCGTGTTGAAAAGGCTCACCCTCAAACTCGGTCTCCACTCGGCTTTGTTGAGGTTGGCTTCTTCCAACTGGGCCCGGAGCGAGTGGACCTCCGACGAATTTTCTACAACAAGAAAGGTTATCAACAACCAAGACCAACACGACTACAATTAAAGGCGTAAAGATTAAGGAGATTGAGCTTACTCCCGATCGAACCCCGAGGTCGAGGTTCTCCTCCCGAGTGCGGCTATCTCTCTCCTCAGGGCCGCTTCCCTCGATGCAGCTTCCTCTCGAGTGATCTTCAGCTCCTGCTGGATGTTCTCCAGGGAGCTCAAATGCGGGACCAACTTCTCGAGTGCATCGGATTTGGCCATTGATCGGCAGTACACCCTCTCGCATACAAGTTCAAGTTGATTGACTGAAAGGTGATGATGAAGCGACAACGTAAAAGGAGCTGGACTTACGTTTAACAACGAGTCGCTTCATTCAGCCGTCTACAAGCGCATCTCTTTCTTCATTCTCCATTTGCTTGTTCAAGATGATGCCTTGTTTCGGCCTTCGGAATCCCGCCACTCAATCTTGATCGGAGGAACCTGTGTTTCGCAGGACTCGCACCTGGGATCTCCTCCACTTTGGCCGAACGGATCGAAGGAGCAGATGAAGATACAGTGAAAAATGAACTGGAGATTAAAAAGCTAGAGATTGATTCAAGACTTACCGCTTCAAGGCTGAATCCTTAACCGCGCTTCCCGCCGCATTTCTCTTCTTATTTTTGCCCGACCGGTCTTCGCCGGGGTCCTTTGAGCGGCAATGGGTTTCCCGTGGCCGACCGATTTCCACTGGGTGCCCTCATGGGGTCGGGGCTCTTTCCTGGGCATCATCACTGGGAGGTGAGGGCCTCTCGCTCGGAGCGCTTTCACTCTGGAGAGGGCTCCGGATCTTGGCTTCGCAAGCTTTGGTGCCTCGCTTGTTGCAACCGGTGTTGGCCCCTCACTCGCCCAGGGGGTCTATGTTTTGAGGCCTCCCGCAAAGAGAAAGACAGAGCGATCGGGATGGAGACGAAGAAATTTTCAACAAAGAGCTCGATTTCGCCGTAAGGCGTACATGTTCGATCGGCGGATCTTGGGCGTCGTTTTCGGTGACGGCCTTGGAGGGGTCGCTTCGCTTGAGGGGCCGGGACATCGTCGTCCGAGTCATCAATAATCGCCTCCTCTTGCTCGCCCGCTCACCGATGTCTTCACTCGGGGCCGCCTCTTCCTACCGGATCACTCGATCTTCATGCCACCGATCGGTTTCTTAGCGGCCGAGCGACACGTCGTCATGATGAATTTTATATGGTTTTGAGATGATGGAGGCATTTTCCCCGCAAGAAAGATCCTTTCGACACCGAGAAGTGTGACATCAAGATTGAAAGATAATGGAGGAGTTAAGTCGCCTACGGAGGAGGAGGGCGATACAGCCGATGGGAGGACCGGCAAGATGAGGCCGCGCTCGACCGCAATTCCGCCGAGAAGATCTTATACATGCGAATCTTCAAGATCTCGGCCGAGGAGTCGCGGTCTTCCCGATTGGGGTCCCTTTCGCCTCGTACTCAAAGGTAGGCCTCGACCTCTCCTTGATCGGACCCGCCGGCTCCTAATGAAGTGCCGAGTGATCCGCTCGCCCCGAAGACCTTCTCGCTTCATCTCCAAGATCTTCACTAGCAGCTTGTTGGCTTCGTCCCGCCTTGGGCCATTGGCACGGTGCTCCAGCTTGGGCCTAGGCACAGGGGGAAGGCCAACGAAGTTTGGCAGTGCCGGGTTCAAGGTTGGCGATATAGAACCAGCCTTGCGTGCCACCCTTGTTAAAAGATTTCAAAGGAAGAGAAAATATTCTTTGCGAGGGATCCGCGGAGTTGGAAGCCCGCCCCACCAACAACGCAGGGCTGATCCTTGTTCGGATGCGGCTTAAGATAGAACATGCGCCAAGAGTTGAAAGTTGGGGAGGATGCCAAGGAAAGATTCGCATACATGAATAAAAAGAGCTATATGGAGCATGGAGTTTGGGTTTAAATGGTAAGGTCAAGGCTGTAGTAATCAAGAAGCCCCTAAAGAACTCGAGAGGTGGGGAGGCTGAAACCGCAATAGAAAAAGAAGTGAAGACGACGAGCTCACCTGTTCTGAGTGGGAACTCCTCACCGGCCGCGGCGCCACCCACGATCTCCTTAGGAGGGAGAACTCCGTGCTTCATCATCTCCTTGAGAATGGACTCCCGACATCCGAGGTAGCCCATTGCTCGAAAGGGATCTTTTCTCTCCCGCCATGAGTGTGGTTTGTGGGGAGTGGATCCGGCTTGGAGGATGGGGATTTGGGATGGGGATCTCGTGAGGATGGATGCGAGGCTAGCCGGAAGCGAAGCGCGAGCTTCGGATCGGTGGATTGGGTGCGCGCGAGAGATTAGGGTTTTCCGCCGCAAGCCGGTAAACAGTGTTGCGAGTGGGGAATTTTTTCTGGGAAGACGAAGTGGCGGGGATGACCTCGAGGCTTTGTAAGAGATTTGAGGGTTTCGCTAGGTTTTCGCGCGATTGGGCCGAGCCCATGAGAGACTTACGGCCCGCCTAAGGTGTGGCCCGACGCGTGTCCTTAGGGACTTAAGTGGATGAACTTAAGCGCATTTGCTTTGGCAATATGCACGTGTCCGAGTGCCCCGTACCTTTGGAAATCCTTTCATGCCGTGGTTTGCACAACTTCATAAGAAGTTGGCACGATGCAATTTGAAAGGTGACAAACAATAAAGCTTTTCATGGCTGCCTTGATAATGGGGATTGTTTGGTTTTTAGGCATTTGATTAAATGATTATATCAATGCTGTTTTTTCCACTCGATGAAGATCTTTTTAGATTGAGACCAATATTATGGTAAGAGTTATTTAATATTTTGGTCATATTTTTCGATGACTAAAACTTGTTTACCCATGAGGGATGATTAAAATATTTGTTCCGAGATGATTCGGATAGATTCACTCGGATAAACATGAGCTTACCGAGTGCTTTTCACCCACGAGGGTTGATTGAGTTATTTGTTCCGAGGTGACTCTGTGCATTCACTCCTGGATGAGCGAGAGTTTGCCTATGATGAGATTTTTTATGATTGCTTTAGCTTGAGCTAAGCATTTATATAAAGATGATTTTTATAGTTCTTGACTATATGTTTAATCGATTTTGATTAACCACATAGTCGGGGCTACACTAATTAGGTGCATCGGAGATGCACCTAGATATTTATTTTTGAGAATTTTTGGATATTTTCCACCCTTCACAGCCTTTGGAGCTACTTGGGAGATTCAAGCGAGGTGATGGAATCGGTTGGCGCTGAAGCACTCGGCCAAAGGGTTGTTTGGCGTGTGTTATTTTGGTTCAAGCCGAGCAATCTCGTTGATCGCAAAGGACTCTGGGGCTACCGTGAAGATTATGACAATCGGGTATCCACATGGCAAGCTTATCCGATCGAAGATAGGAATAAGTTGCGCCTTCTAATTATGTAAACCAACTATGATTTGGGTATTACGCTGCGATTAAGATAAGACAATGGCATAGTCACGGTTTGGTAACATTGAGAAAACCGACTTAGAGTAAGATAGGGTTTCCGATTTGTAAGCCCGTCTCCCAAGACTATATAAGGGTAAGGGGCGTCCTTGAGGGAGATCGATAAGCTTTATCAGCTTGCCTTTAGATTCAAGAGATCAATAAACACTCGGCGGATCGAATCCCCGAAACAAAGTAGAGTTTTACCTCACGAGAGGGCCTGAACCTGTCTAAATCTTATTTTTCACCTAACCCATCGAGCTTGGTGATCTTGACTGCACCCTTAATTTTCTACCGCCGAAACCGAGTTTCGACACCTATGACACAACACCTACTTGGTTACTCCATCATCTCATAGTCATAGATATCTAGTCCCATCCCCACACTCCCAATCTAAGATGAATTTTATCACTGAGACAATATGCATGGTTGTCATGGATATGTGTTGCTCGCTGATCTCACTCTAACTAAACTATTTATAAGGGCGAAACACAGTTGAGTAGTTACACCCATCCAGTTTTCGCCATCTTATCATGCATTCATTGCCTTAATTCTCAGCACGGAATAGAAAGCAGAGGAGAATATGTGTGCGGGGCAATGCATCATTAGTGCTTCATTTTCTTAGTTAAACGAGATAATGATTAGTGCTTTCTATTAGTTGTTGCCATACAGACATGCAAATGAAATGTTGAGGTCAAATTCGTTGATCTTTTTGGACCAATGAGTTGTGGGGGCAGTGTCAGTTTTTTTCTCTGCAGTTCTAAAGGGCTCTTTTTTCATCTTAATTCGATGCTTTAATGTATAACTAGCAACAATAGAGTTTACTTGAATTGTCATAGACATCTGGCGCAATTTCTGAAAATTTTAATTCCAGTTTCTCCCGTTCCTTTCAAATAAATTGTTTTCGTAGTTTCTACTAGCTTGCTGCTAAGTTCTCACGTCGATCAAACTAGAGATGTTTTCGAGCTTTCATGGTACTGCATCCGTGGTCTCTGTTTTCTTAATGTCGTTTAGGAGGGAACACTCTTGGTAATGTGCATGGCATGTGTAGTCATGTATTTGCATGTACGTCTTTCACGACAAAATTAAATCAACAAGTTGTGTAAGAAGTTTGACCCTGTCGTTAGTTTTTTAATAACGCATTAAACGGTCCATGAGGAAGAAAAAACATACCGCTTACAAAATTTCAGTGCACTAAATTAAGGATGAAAAAGGTCGGAATTGGTAGCATATTTCGAAAATGATTTATAGTCTGATATTGACCATATTTACCAATTTAACTATTGAGTATAAACAACAATATGACACTTAAAGGAATTAGAAAAAATCAAGTTTTAGTCTGGAGAACATATATCTCTTTATCTCTCTATCTCTTTATCTCTTTAGTGTCGATAACAAATGTAGAAGACTATGAGTTGATAACAAATATAGGATACTGTGAGTTGTAAGATCATCTGAATGCTTTGCCAAGGGCTCTTCATGGTGCAATGACATCACAACCTCTTGATCCTTCTTCACCTTCTTCAATGCATGCATCTATAGCTTCTTATTGTCTGAAAGTCAACGTTAGTATCTGGAGCCTTGCCTTTAAAGTAGTGTACCATGATCAGCCTGAGCCTGCTGTCCTCATGGTGGTCTTCGTAAACTTTTAGCTTTTGAGACAGAACACCAATAAAGTCAATCATGACTTCGTCGATCTTCAGCATGGCGACCGTGACGACCTTTTGTCTTCTTGCTTGTTTTGATCTTCCTCACTTTTTTTGTCTCTCTTACTTTTTATTAGCTTGTTAACATTGTTGGGGTCACCTTTGATAACAAGGTTGTGATGCTTAAGTAATTTGTTCCATCCAAACTATAGCTTGTTCGAGTCGTTGTTGCTGATGTAGTTGCAGTTAGGCTCGCCTTCCAATCATAGGCCAACATGGCTAGATCATCATCATCATTTCCATCCTTTTTGTCACTATTTTTGTTGTCTCATTTGGACTATTTGTTATATGGCTGCTTTTATTTTACACAAATAAAATCAGACTCTTTTTCACAATAGACTTGGTTTACTCTACTATATCATATAATACAATAGTTTTCATTCAGTTGATTGGCTGACGGGTTGGAGGAAGGCGCCTGCATCAGCGCGCTTCAATGGACAGCTCCTTAGGAGGTATCTCACATTTGATTCCCTAGTCTCGTAGAACGGCAATTGGAATGGGGTTAATAGTTCCAGTTTTTCAGTAATCATGATAATGCTTCCTCCCTCTTTTTGGATGGCTCCTTTTCTAGCCGCATCTCGCGAAAGCCATCTCTGATGTTATTGAGACGTGTGCTGCGTTTAATAATACTGTCAACTAAAGTGTTCCCCACTGAGTCGTAAGATCATGCTCAGTTTGTCACCCCGGCGTTTCTTTGAGAGTTTTTTTGTCACCGTTGTCGTCTCATTTGGGCTATTTGTTATATGGCTGCTTTTATTTTACACAAATAAGATCAGACTCTCTTTTTCACAATAGACTTGGTTTGCTCCACTATCTTATATAATGCAATAGTTTTCATTCAACGTTTTGTTTTTTTTAATGCAGAGGACACTGACGAAGAATTGCGAGTACCGCAAACAAACCTAAAGAAGATTAGAATGCCATTTATATTCGGGAATGAACTAGAAAGTCTAGTTCATGCATATGCTCTCACACAGTTTTTATTATTCATGCATTTTCAGTGAGGACTGACTGAGGAGAGTGCTTGTAACAAAACATGTGTTTCTGTTAATGCAATTCTGGGATCTGCATTTTTATCTGTTCTTCTGATAGGTTCAATGAGCCGAGCACAGACGAACGGATGGAACGATATGAAGCTGCCAAGGGCCATCACTCTCGCTCGTTCAATCTCTTCCTGTCCATCACTCGATCGTTGTCTCCTTTTTTATTTTTTAAAAAATCTCATCACTCGTTGTCTAGTTCCTTCTACATGATTGTCCAGCAAGTCCGGCCGCCACAGCTAATGTGTTAATGGAACAAAATATAACGGATTGTGACCAATATATTCGTGATCCAACCTGGACCGTCTGAATTGGACCATAATTTGCTAGCTTTACAATTATCTTTGCTATATAAGGGCGTAATATCGTCTCAGCCCACTACTAAACGGACGTACGTGATGCATCTGTTCACCGGTGTGGTAAATTAATTGTTAAAGAATCAAGACCATACATGTGTGATCTTTTACGGTATTTGGGAGGTACCCCAGGTACCTTCTAAACCAATTAATATCCATCTTTGATCCCTAAAGGGTAATTTAGGAATAGAAAATAATAGGAAGTAATTTAGGAATAAGTAATTGCTCAATCCGTGTCTGGCTGACAGCGTCACGACAATAAAATTGTTTTTTTACAAGATGCTGATATGACCTGGTTTTATTTCGTTTTTTATAACCTCGATAATTATATAGTTATCATGAAAATTATATGATTATATATCATGATTTTAAATATTAAAACGATAAAAATGATAACCGTGTAGTTTGGTAAACTCTATGTATGACTTCAATCTCCCTTTGTGTTTAACCCTAAGTCCCTAACACTTAACACCAAGTGAAAAACGAGCAGGGGCAGAGCGTACGGCAGCTGCCGCCGGCAGGTGCGTACGACGACGGCGACCGGCGGCTGAATGCTGAAGCATTGATTCATTCTTGTGAAGCATTGATTGGCTCGAAAGCTGTTAAATGGAATCGAAAAGTTTGGAGTCATTGATTTCTTACGAAATTGATGTTGCTAGCTTGATCGAACAAGATAATTGCTGAGCATTTAATTCAGTGATTAATCGCTTAGCATTTAATTAAGCAGATCAAAAGCACGTCTATGCACAGCCGGCAGGTGCGCTCGACGGTGGCGGCGACCGTGGACATTAGCGTGGGTTGAAAACCGGAAAAAAATCTCGTTCTGTATCTTTCTTTTTACATTTAGTGTTGTATTTGCGAAAAAATTTAAAAACAGAATGAAATGTACGATAAAGCTATTCGAAAACAAGAAAAAAATAAAAAACAGTTTTCCGTCCGTATTTTTAAAATTATGTATTTGCTCGAGATATTTTTATTTTTCATTTTAGAATTTTTTGTTTTTTTAAAAAACAGCCGCCCAACGTAATTCAGCTCTAAAAACAAAACCCTAACCTCAGTTAGCACAGGCATGTTCATCCTGTCCTTTGAGACTCACGCGCGTGACGCGCACAGGATGTCAGCACCTCACAAGCCGCAGGCAAGCAGCAGCACTGCCGCCGCGCTGACTCCCTCCAGTTCCTCACCTCCCGCCGCCTCCCACCGGCTCCCTCACCTCACGCGCTCTCAGCCGCTGCCAGCCGCCCGACGCCTCCTCCGCCGCCCGCCGCGCGCGCGCACCGCCAGCCCACCGCTCCGACGCCGGCCGCACGCGAGCCAAGCTCGAGCGACACCGGCGCCCGTGGCCACCCGGCACACCGCCTCGATGCCGGCTGCGCGCGAGCCGAGCCCGCGTGGTACCGGCGCCCGTGGCCACCCGGCACTAGGGATGAAACGGTCGGGAACGGGGAAAAGACCTTAACCATTTACGTTCTCATATTTTTTAGCGGAAACGGAAACAAAACGAAAGACAGATGGGAAAATGAATTCGTAATACGGGACATCGGGAACGGTCGGGAGCATGTCAATTACGATCGGGAATCGGTAAAAGAAAACGGGAACGTCGACACACATATAACCGCTTGAAGAGTTAACTAGATGCAAACAATTGCAACCATACATAATCTCATGGTATGAATGAAGGTTTTATTATGCACATGAGGTTATAATGTTCCAAAAATTCTATGAGTGAAGTTGATTTATCATGCACATGAGCTAAAAAGAAAAATTTCCGCATGGAAATTTTCCGAATAAATACGGGATCCGTGAATACGGTGAAAACACCCCAACCATTTTCGTTCCCGTTTCCCGTTTTTCCGTTTTTTTTTTCCGTTTCCGTTTTTCTCGCGGATACGGTATTCGGTCAGGATTTTAGATATTCGGTGACGGTCGGTACGAGATTTTCTAGTCCGCTTTCGTCCTTACCCGGCACACCGCCTCCGACACCGGCTGCGCGCGTGGCACCAAAGCCCGTGGCCGCCGCCAGCCAGGAGAGGCCACCCCTCGAGTCCCCGACACGCCGCCGCCTCTACACTCAGTTCAGTCATGTCGCATCGTTGGAAGATTAGGGAAGAAAGTGACTTGTTAACACACTAATTAGTCTTAACGCATCATGAATATTAGAGCGTTGAGATTTTTTCATTGCAGAAGGCAGGTAGTGCATTTAATTCATTAAAATCTTTGCAGCTGCTGCTTGTTAAGTAGTAGAATAGCTGCATTTATACAGAGAAACACGCCTATATATTGTGGTACTTGTCCTTAATAAAAAAATTGTCTTGCGAGTTTCATTCGTAAAATGGCTAAAACATGACAATTAAAATCGGATTAGCTGCTGCTGCGTTAATTTCTATTCGTCCTCATGACTGCACCTAATCTGACAGTTTACGTCGTGCGCAATACGTTGCCGTTGGTGTTTATGGAAACTGTTATCAATTTACTAAATGACCTTATTTATTCTTCTGAAATACTAATAAATCTAATAGTTTTTATATGCTCTTCTTAACTTAAGGAGTTGTTTTTTAACTTAAGGAGTTGTTTGGATCTTCAGTATAGGGACTAAAGATTAGTCCCTAGACTAAAAATTTTAGTCTCTTTTAGACAAAACTGTTTGATTGTAGAGGCTAAAAGGAACTAAAACTCATTAATTCTATTGATCAAAGACCATGTTACTCTTATGTAGTCATGCAGTGAAGGATAAAAATGTATATATGCCTCACGGTGGATTGCAAACACTGTACCAAACAAATATATATGCCTTACGGTGGATTGCAAACACTGTACCAAACAATATATATGCCTCATGGTGGATTGCAAACATTATACCAAACAATATTTATACAAGTGCTCGCTATTACAAATTGAAATAAAAGTGCTTAATATTACAAATTACCCATTTCACAAGATAAATAAAAGGACAAATTATATATTTTTGAACTCCGAAGGCCATTGACAACCCAGTCTCGAAATTGATTCATCACTTGGCTATCAAAAATCGGTTGCATCGTTTGATGGAAAAGAACCTGTTCTGGCTGCATTGGGGCGTGAGACCGACGACGGCGTGGGGTGCGCGGACCCGTGGCGCCAGGGGCCAAGAAGTGGCCGGAGCGGGCTGGAGCAGTGGGCAGCGCGACGGAGCAGCTGCGGGAGGATGGGGATTGTGCGGCGGGCGCTGAGGGCATCCACGAGAAATAGAGTTTTAGATCCAATTAACACCTCTATTAGGGCTAATGAATGTCATTTTAGTCTCTTTTAATCTCTTCTATTGAGATGTTTAGGAAAAAAAGTTAAACTAAAGAAATTAATGGTTTTAGTCTTTAAACCAAACAGACCAACGAAGGCTGCCACAACGAAGGCTGCCACATTCTTCTTATTGAGGAACCCATTGTTTGAGGGGTGCGTATCCCCAGGGAGTGGAGAGTGACCGAGCGGCCAAAAGCAAAAAATTGTAAATTTGTTGAAGGTTTTCTACGTAGGCTTAAATCCTGGCTCTCACTTGTTGTAGACTTGAGAAAAGAAAAGGTAGGCGGAATCTTAGGAGGGCCAACCAAGCAAGCAAAGTTCTTTCTATTTTTTTCCGTGCCGTGAAGTGCAATTTCCTTGTAATGCATATGAACCAATGATCTATATCATTAATGGGTGTTCAACCGTTATGGATGACCCGCCTCATCATTGACCAAGTGTTTTTATCGGTTCACTCATCTGTTACTGATAACCTTGCTACTGATGATTAGTTTGAAAATTATATTACCAATTTTAATATTATTCTTACATAATAAAATACGAAAATATTCGTGATATTTTTTAGTATGTGATATTATATGGGTGCGATGAGAAAAAGATTGGTAATATCCAAATAATAGAATCACGTGGGAGAACTTCGTTATTACTAACATTCACTATAGATAAGAGCATGGATCACCTATAGCGAGACATATCATCTTTTCACAAATAAAAGTTACATGGCTCACCATTGGATTATCTTATTAGGATTGTCATCCTTTGATTGGTCCATTTTATAGTGAAAACTTATTTAGTTTACACCAACATCTCACTAAAAATTGAAGCAATAAATAACTACTAACGAACTATCACTAGGCAGGAGACATATCTCACATTCTTAACCCTTTATATTGACTAGATGGGTTGGAGTACATCAAAATAACAAGCTCATATATACTTAGTTTGTGGGTCATACGTCTTCATTGATCATGAATATTTCTCCTTGGACAACCTTATTTTTCATGATGGGAGAGCATGCAACCTGCGTGCTTACAGAAACATAATGGAGCTCAATTTGACCAACTCCAAGCACTTGCTGCAGACAGAGCGCTGCTCTGTAACGGCAAGTCTACAATGGACATCCATAAAAAGCCCATGTTTAAGTCATAGTACAAAAGTGTCTAATCAATGCAATAAAATTTCGTGGTTTCCTTTGGTAAGACGACGAAGACATATAGGGCTCTAGTCGCCTGGGACAAACTCTTATCAGCCAAATTGATTACATGGTCCCAGCCTAGGGAACATGGTCACCCCCGAATCGGGCACTCTAGGCAACTTGCACCCGCATCGCCTTGGCACCGGAGGATATGCCAGGAAGCAAGTGTAATGGCAGAAGGAGGATGAAGCGACAGAAACATCAAACACGCTGCCACCATTTGGTAATATCCCGCACCCACGGGCAAATAACTGGGCAAGGGCAAGGGGTGTTAAGAACAGTGATGGGACAATTACGTTGTCAAATGCCCAAGATCAAGTAGTGTACGAAAATATAATAAGTGTCTCATCTCAATATGTTTAATTTGTTTCCATCGTACTCTTGATTTAACCCGAACTCAATTGTATTGCGTAAGGAGTTGGTTGTCGAGAGATAGTCCTCGCAAGAGGCCTACTCGCATAGACGCGAGGACGACATCCTCACTCAAGCGTTGGGCACCAACGAACATCGTGGACGGACAAGGGCATTGGCTCTACTGCTCCATTGAAATATAGCTTTCCAATACGCGTGGTGATACAAGAAGCGGACTCCCACAAAGGTAGAGAAAGATGCACACCTTGCTTGAGAGGATCCGGGAGCAGTCGAGTCGAGCCGAGCTCGGGTCGACGAGAAGCTGGTGCAGGTGGAGGCACGGATCAAGCAAGAGATCCGAGCTGAGCAACAAAACATCGAGCCCACCATCGCTCCACACCGAGAAAGACCCACGTAGGAATGAAAGCGGTCACGGGAAAATCCCGCACCGACCGACACCGAATACCGAAAATCCCGACTAAATATCGTTTTCACGAGAAAAAAATAGGAACGAGGAAAAAAGGAACAGGATCGGGAATGGTTGGGGTGTTTTCCCGACCATATTCGTGGATCCCGTATTTGTCCGGAAAATTCCTATGGGAAATTCCCATTTCTTAGGCGTTCTCAATCAAATTTGACCCACACAGCCACACATCACCAGGGCCAGCCATCCTCCGGCCACCCCTGCCCGCCTAGCCCACTCGACGCCACCCACCCGCTTTGGTTCGAGTCCAAACCCTAAGTCGCCGAGCCCCCGCATTCCGGCGCCCTTCCCCCGGCGACACCACACCTCCCATCTCGACCGTCCGTCCTCCCGTCCCCCCGACCACCGCCACCCGCCACACCTCCCGTTCGTCCCCGACCACCGCCGCTCCCCACCACCACTACACCCCTCCTTCCCACCGCCGCACCGGCCGGCCGTTGCCGCACACACGAACGGCTATTCTCGACCGATGCCCCCATCGTCGCCTTCATCGAGGTCACACCCGTGCACCCGGTCGCCTACCACGAAACCACCACCGGCGCAGACCTCATCCTCGTCAACTACGACCGCCTCACCTGCGCGAACAACCTCTTCAGCTCGGGCTTCACCAACGACTCCGACGCCTTCTCCCGGGTCTAGCAGTCCAACATCGATTTCTGGAACAATGACCTCAACTATGACGCCATTACGGCCGGGTGGAGGAAGATTTTCGGCAGCAACCAGCCCCCCAACTACTTCCCCACCAAGCTCTAGACGTCGACGATCACCACCGATGACGATGCCTCCAATGAGATTGAGTACCTCATGCCGGTGGACACCAAGATGTCATACATGGTATGGTTTCATTTTTCAGAGATTGATGCTGGCTTCGGCTCAGCTGAGCAGAGGGTGTTCAACTGTTAACGCCAAAATTTGGTAAGCCCCGAAGTCCTTATCGGCTAAGGGTTAGTATCGACTCGGCGTAATCGATGAGAGTTTTGCGACAACCGATGGAGGATCCATATTTCCAGCAGTCGGGTTCTTGTTAAATTCGGTTTGAGAAGATCTTATCCGTAAGAAACCGAGTCCGGAAGGATACGGCTTGTATCTATTAATTAGGAAGAGGTTGTTAGTTTCCTATTTTATCTTTATGAAAGTCTGTTTTGTAATCTGTTAGGAACTTTGTCATCCCACGGGTATAAATATGTAAGCCCTGGGTTCATGTAAATCATCCGTCGATCAATACAATTCGGCGCATCGCCACTTTTTTACTCTTCATCTTCGTTTGATATCCGGCGGAGCTTGGCATCCGGCGCTGGGCTGCATTGATTAGGTTCGACCTCCAAAGAAAGGAATAAGTCCAACGTTCTGGATCGCGATCATATTGACTACGTCGATGTTGTCCAAGGCCGCATCGTATGTTCGATCTCTTGGATTGCTCCGGTTTAGTTAGCATGCTTGCCCGACTATTTATCATATGTCTCTATTAATCTAATCTTAGTATTTCAGTTTAGCCCTATCGGTTGTCTCTCGTTTTAGGGTTTCTACGATACGGCTAAATCGTTATACTAGATTAGATTGGTTTAGGTATCTACCACCACGAAAATCAGCCAAGGGCTTGATTGTCTAGATATTGCTTTTCTTTTCATACTTAGTGCTGCATCAATTTGATCTACTAAGTCGTGATTAGAACCGTAATCTCTAGCCTGCTTGTTGACTGCCACTAAGGGTTTCATCGGGGTTTCAGCTGATGAGTTATCCGGATATTGCATCGGCTTACAAGGATTGTATACAAGTTGGATCTAACCGATTCGAGGCTTCATTGGATATTCGATCATTTGGATTTCATGATATCGGACTTCCACCGATATGTGCTTTAAATCAATATCTATTTCATCATGTGATTGGTTCATGCAATGTTATATATATTATGTTATTGTCGGCCGATCGCCTTTATATAAATATTTGTTCCGCATATAGCCGATGGATTCAAACATATTTTACACCATCGCCGGCATCGGCGTCACTGGAATTGCACCATCGGCTTATTAGCCGATCGCTTAGTTTTTGGGTATCGGTTTATCGCCGATATGATTTATGTTCTCTTGTTCTTGCATAACTTGTCGGTGGCAAGATCAAACCGACGGCACGCCCGCGCTTCATCTATTCTAGGACCTGCACCGGAGCTGCGGCATCTCCTGTGCCGGTGTGTTGATTTTTCTCGTCAACATCAACATTATGCTTGCCGGGAAGAACATGACGAGGATCGACATTTTCAAGCAGGTGGAGGGTTCACTGCGTTCAAGTGGACCCACATTGTGGAGAATTTGACGAGCTCCACCATGAGCGTGAAGCTTGTGCCGATAGTAGGATGGCCGATCCTATGCAGGATTGAGAATTATGCAAGGTGCCACTTGATATCCTTTAGGGCCTATAGGTTGTTGTTGCACATTTCTTGATATCCTTTATCATAGTAATTTATGACTCGCCAACATTGTTGTGTGGAATTGGAAGGAAGTCGGTAGAGTTTCTTTCTCGTAAAAACTCTATTGAGCAAACACTTCTTATTTATTTGTGAAAACTATCTAAAAAATAATCTTGTGACATATTGGTATTTTTCCCGCTATAAGCTTACATCGCCGTTAGTGGTTACATGTGTGTCAACGTTCTCATTTTTTATCGATTTCCGATTGTAATTAGCAAGCTCGACCGTTCCCGATGTACATTAACGCTGAACTTGGTAAGCCCTGATTTCCATCGGATGAGTGTTCATATCGGCTCAAGGCTATAATCGGTTGAGAGTTTTGCGTTAGCCGATGGAGGTTTTTATTGTCAATATCTCCAGCAGTCAAATTCTTGTTAAATTTGGTTTGGAAAGATCTTATCCGAGAAGAGACCGAGTTCGGGAAGGATGCGGCTTGTATCTATTAATTAGGAAGAGTTTGTTAGCTTTCTATTTTATCTTTAGAAAAGTGTGCTAGTGTCCAATAAGGACTTGATTTGTTTCCTTTTATCTTTAGGAAAGTTTGGATTTGTAACTGTTAGGATCTCTGTTAGCCTACGGGTATAAATATGTAAGCCCGAGGTTCATGTAAAGAGGAATCTCTCGATCAATACAATTTGGCGCATCGCCATCTTTTTCACCTGTTCTGCTTTATCATCCAATGGAACTTGGCACCCGATGCGGGGCCGCATCGACTTTGATCTCCGAGCGAAGGGTAAGTCCAAGGTCCCGTCGGCTCAGAGCAATTGTATTGGCTACGTCGGCGTCATCTAAGGCTGCATCGGTACATTCGACCTCTTGGATTGCTTTAATTTAGTTAACATCTTTGCTTGATTATTTATCATATGTCTTTGTTGAATTTAGTCCTAGTATCTCGATTTGGCTTTATCAGCTGTCTCTTGATTTAGGGTTTCTGCCGATACCGGTTAAATTGTTTACTAGATTAGATTAGCTTAGACATCTATCACCCTGAAAATCGGTCAAGGGCTTGATTGTCTAGATATTACATTTATTTTTGTACTTAGTGTTGCATCGTTCGGTTTGATCTACTAAGTCATGATTAGAACCGTAATCTCTAGCCCGCTTGTTGCTTTGCCAATAAGGGTTTCATCGGGGTTTCACCGATGAGTTATTTGGACATTACATCGGTGTTGACGAGAAATTTCTCTCACGCGCTAGCCTCGGGAGATCTCGCTAACCCGGTGCAGGGTCCTTCTCACGCCTATGCAAGACGGGCGTGCCGCTTGGTTTGATTTGTTAACCAACAAGAAAAACAAGATATATGCGTTAAGTGTTAGGTTAGATCCCCACTGGATCGGTGAGGGAATCCATGAGCATATATATATGCTATCCTAAAGTATATTTAAGCCAAGCGATCGGAATGGATCGGCTATACCGAGACAAAGACGCCGCTTAACCTAAATAAAGTAAAGGATAATAAATATATGTATTGATAACCTAGCCGATCTCGGAAAGCTAACAATGAATCGGCTAGTACTCCGATGAATCTTATGAAAAGATATCATTCTTGAACCAGATATGCTTAGCTGGGAAATCGGCCATCGGCTATTGATAGCAGGCCGATTTCGGCTCGTGACGTCCGACAAGAACGAGATCTTAACATAAAAGGCAGTCCTAACATAAATCTAGTAATAAATATACTAAAAGAAATATATTAGGGCAGATAAGGCCGGCTGAAACCCCGACCTGTCTCTAAACATATAAATCTAACCAAACGGATCATTGGAAGTTCTAAAAATGACTTAACAGTTCAACGTTGATGCAGCATTAGTATAAAAAGAACAACTTGATCTGTTGTAGCTGATTTATACCCCTCAAGACGGTGGATACCACATATAAACTAGTTCAACCTTTAGATCTATCCCTATCGGCTGCGGTTCTTGATACAACTGACCGATGGCAGGATAGATCTAAACATTGCCCCAATTTATATGCGATATATGGTAAATAGCGCAGTATAAACCTCTAAATCTAATGTGTCATTACGATAGAAGCACTAGAATTAGCAGAACATACCACTAATGACAAGCATTTACCTGGATTTAGGGATCGAAACGATGCAGCCCGTAGCCAAATCAATTGCTCGTCTGAAGAAAAGGTTTGGCGATGCGCCGAAGGTTGTTTGATTGATTGAAATGAATAATGTCGAATTACAGGGGGTCTCGGGTCCTATTTATACCCAAGATAACATTATCTGTAAGACCCTGGACTCTATCTAAACTACTATTTAAAATACGACGATATCCCGGGAAGGACCCACGCCGCATTACATAAACAGTTTAAACAAACTCCTAATTCACACATACAATTGCCGTTACAAGACTCTATCCATAGATGGCAATATCTTTTGACGCATAATCCGATAACCGAATCTTCTATTTATCTTCAAACATCTGCACCAGAAACGGTTTTATCTTCTCTGAACCTAGAATCGGCTATCGGCCGCTCTTGTCCGATTCAACCTTAGCCGATCGCTTCGCACCGATCGCTTCTCGCCCGATGCGGCCTCTGTTTCTCCGTCAAACCAGCCGATCCGATTCTGTTTCACCCTTGCCAGGACTTAGGGATTCAATTACCAAATTTAGGTGTTAACAATCGGCTATGTTATGAATAGTATAATCTTTGTCTTGAGGTAAATTTAGACATAAGTGATTTATACTTGTCTCGGTACACTACCGATCTATCCCAATCACTTGGTGTAAGCATATTCTGAGATCTAGATTATATGCTATTAATATCTTCGGCCGATCGAGTAATTGTTAATCCCATGGACGTTGCATCGGCTTGAAAGGATTGCGTACGAATTGGTTTTTAGCCGATGACAACAGAGTATTCATTATTCTTCATCGAACATTGCTTATCTGTCGGATTTAATGACATCAGACCTCCAGCCAATGTATGCTTTAACCATCGGATCAGTATTTATTCTATCATACCATTGTCTGTCGATTGGTTTAGTATCTTATTACATCATCATCAGCCGATTGTCTTTATATCATTGTTTACACAAGTGTTTGAATCTACATCGGACATATAACTGATTATTCAAAACCCTAACTGCATCGGTTGACATCGGCATCGGCTGGAATCACTCGAACTGCTATCAATAAATCGTTGTCTCATTTATCGGCTTATTGGCCAATATACTTTATGTTACGCTGTTTTGCATATCTTGTCAGTGGTAGGATCAAACTGACTGGCACGCCCGCGCTTCATTGATTTTAGGACCTGCACTGGAGCTAAGCAGATCTCCTAGGCCAACGTGTGATTCGACGTCAACATATCTTTTGACACGACAACGGCGGTACGGATTTGGCGTCAACAATACCGTATTACTGAATTTGTTTTCTCGTCTAGCTTTCCCGTTCTTGTTTCTGATCCCGGCTAAAAAAATACAAGAACGGGAATGGCTAAGGTTTTTTCTTGACCGTTTTAATCCCTAGTCCCACACAAAGATGCAGCAGTTGCGCATCAACTGAGGCGGCGAAAAATCTGCCAACAGTCCTTGCCGCCATCAACCATATAACGGTAGAACTCTCGGCTACAATTCATAACAGTCTTAACAAATTCATATATGTATAATATTCTAAAAATATGGATGAATCTATGCAGAACCAACTAACTACATCCTAACAGCTAGGGTGATGCCGACCTTGTTTCGGCGGCCAAGGGACTTGCTTTTAAGCTGACCTCGGATAGAAGAGTGCATGCGACGCAACTAATGGCCGGCGAGGCGAAAGTACAGGTTGACACGGTGAAGAACGAATGAGCCCATTAGCCACTACAACATCCACCGAATGACGAGATCCAAAATCTAGGAGCCGCACGTGGTACCTTTATTAAATGGCCCAAGGACCTCATTGAGATAAAGGTGATTCGAGGTCAACCATAGCACCGGGTGCTCGTCCGTCGCTAAGACATGTTCCTGCTCCTTCATCCCTCCAGCTCCCACTCGTGATGAACAAGTTGACGAATTCGAGTTACAATATGGTACAGATTTTGGGACGATCATATGGAGGCCGAAAACATGGCGATCCCTAACCCTCCACCCATGAAAAAGAGCATGAAGGCGCATTCTTCCCCTCCACAAATAACTAGCGAAAAACCTGCTGCAAGAGGGGAGAGGAAGAGGAAAAGGAAAGGTGCAGCCTCACTTCGGCTCCAAAGAAGCTAGATATGGGCAAGGGCGGGAAGTACGTAAGAAGATCGTTGCTCCGACGTTCCAACTAGGCATGCCATTGGTTGGAGACGATGCGCTAGGCATGATGGGTAACACTTGCAAGGAGCTTCACCAATACTACATGGAGAGATCCAACACGAGGAGGACGAATAGGAGAGCGATATAATAGGCCATCATGATCGACAACCATTTCTTGGGCCGAAAATTATATTATGATCGACTTCAAGGATCTATTCGACCCCTACAAGCTCCGAGCGATGGACACAAGTCTCATTAAGTGCTACTCCTTGTAAGTATTTTTGCGTACTAAATTTGGTAATAACAATCCATATAACACGATTATAAGAGCGTTTGTCTTGCGTGTAGGTACAGTTGGAAGTGGTGTATCAAAGAATGCACCGGAAGTTGCCTTCTTAGATCCACAAATGGTCACCGTCACAAATATCCGGGCGGCCGTCAAGGAATGATACACTCTATCTATGACACCTTGTGGGCCCGCCAAGACAAGGAGTACATTATGTGTGCCTATAATCAATAGTAAGTGTGTACCCTAAATATATCTAATTGTATGACACGTATAACTTTAGTATTTAACTTTTACTATATTAATGCCGCAGTGCCCATTGGATCCTTCTGGTCATAATGCCTAAGTGAAGTACATGCCACTACATTAACTTCAAAATCAATAAGAAATATGATTGGATCCCGATTCAAGAAGCGATAGATGAAGCATGGGGCCCATATGTGGAGAAAGGAGGCTGCATAAGAAAGGACAAAACCGCCTCATCCACAAAAAAAAGACTTCCCATCCGACAACAAGTTGGTGACTGATGAAATTCCACATGTGCCACAACATGCGGATTCTCGTACAACGAAAAGGTAAGACTTTGGTTGAATTTGAGGTTTGTGATCTCAATTGTGTTACATACTTTGGCCAAATTTGAGGTTTGACCATCGGCCGCAACGACAGAGAGCAATACAACAAGCCGGGTTTTTAGCTGTTGGCAATCCCACCGTGAAGTGCGAGGATTGTATGAAGAGGCACATGCACTACAACGGTCATCCTTATCTCAATCGGACGGCAACCCTCATCTCGTGTCGGGTATGGCGTCCGTCACGGTGCAAAGGTCACTCATGTGAGAAGTCATCTCTAGCGGGCAAAAGCTCGTCACCGATGCATTTATCTTTGTCGGCTCTAAACTATAGCCCATTACCGATATGTTTGACCTAGAAGACTAGTCAAACAAGGTCCGACACCGATAATATAATCTCAAACGGGCCTTATTTAGCGCCCGTCACGGATGGCTAACATCTCAATTGGGCTTTAACTTAAGCCCATCACGGATGACTAACACCTCCATCGGGCTTAAGTTAAAGCCCGTCACCGATGAGTTTTTTCAAAAAAAATTATGTTTTTGGGCTAGCCTGCTAGCCATGCCCTACAAAATGATAGAAACATAGATATTTCATATACATTCACATATATCGATATTCTCATACATCTATTCACATGCACATTCATTATTCACATATTTCACATTGCAAGTATAAAACACATTTGACAAAAATATAATTTAATAATATCATAAGTGTTACATATTTACATGTCTTTAACATTAATTCCAAAATGTTCAAAAAAGTTTATCCTGTACCGGACTTTAACCCTATACTTTGGGATGTACTATTTCATGGACTATAAAGTCTGCTATCTCTTCTCTAATCCCGTCGAAGCTGGTTGGCGCAGACTTGAATATATTTTCCTACATGTACATAGTTCAAAATTAGTTGATCGATATATATATATAATTTGAAGTAGTTAGTATATATCACAATTTGGATCACAAACCTCAAATTTGGTCATAGCCTTGAACTTGTTGTTCTACAGAATCACATGTTGTAGCACACATGGAAACCACACTAGTCGCCTACTTGTTGTTTAACGGGGATGTCCTTTTTGTGGATGAGGGTTTTTGGTAGTTGTTATGCCGGCCTCCTTTTTCCACATATAATTCCCACGCTTCGTTGATTTCTTCTTGATCGGGTCCGGGCCATATGTCTTAGTGATTTTGGAGTTCACGTAGTGGCATGTACTCCACTTTGGCATAATGACCGTAAGGATCCAAAGGCACTGCGGCATTAATATAGCGAAAGTTAAATTCTAAAGCACTATGTGTCATGCAAATTGCATATATTTAGGGTACACACTTACTATTGATTATAGGCGCACAGAAAGTACTCCTTGTCTTGTTGGGCGAACAAGGTCTCAAAAATATAGTCCACCATGGCCTTCCTGTCGTGATCTAGATTGGCGATCGAGACAATTTGTGGATCCAGGAAGGCCACTTCCGGTGCATTTATTTGGCACCACTTCCAACTAAGCCTACACATAAGACAAACGCTCTTATAAGCGTGTTATAAGGATTGTTTTTACCAAAATTGAGGAACGCAAGAATATTTACAAGGAGTAGCACTTGAGTAGACTTGTGTCCACCCCTCGTAGTCTGTAGTGGTCGAACAAGTCCTTGAAGTCTATGGCAATGTAGTTTTCAGGACCAAAAAATGGTTATTTACCGTGATGGCCTACGATGTCATTGTCCTTGTTCGATCGTCCTCTTGCTTGTCCTCTCCATGTAGTAGAGGTGGAGCTCCCTGCATGCGTTTCCCATCGTTCGTAGGGCGTCGTCTCCAACCAAAGGCATGCTGTTGATGAGAAAATTCTCTCACGCGCTGGCCTGGGAGATTTGCTTAGCTTCGGTGCAGTCCGTCCTTGGCCGCTGGGATGATCTAGGCGTGCCAATTGGTTTGATCTGCTAACCAATAAAAATAATAAATAGATACATGCGTTAAGGTTAAAGTTAGATCCTACTGGATCGGCTCAGGAAACCAACTTGCATATAATTTCCTTCTCGAAGCATATTTAAACTAAGTGACTGGGTAGATCGGCTGTGCCGAGACAATATGAATCACTTAACCTAAATATACATCAAGATAATAAATATATGCATTCATAACCTAGCCGATGTTGTAGGTCTAACGTGAACCGGCTAATACTCTGATACATCTTATAAAAAGATATCGATCTAACCTAAATGCGTTAAACCTAGATCAATCGGCTGTCGGCTGATGCCAACGAACTGATACTGGCTTAAGGCATTTAACTATATTGAGATCTTAATATAAGAGACAGCTTTAATATGCCCAATAGTAAATAATGCTAAAAGATTAGTAAAGCAGGTAAGGCTGGCTGAAACCCCAGCACTATCTCTACGAGTAGGCATCTAATCAAATAGTTCTAAATACTTCTAAAAGCGACTTAACAGATCATAAATGATGCAACATTAAGTAAGATAGTATTAGATCTATATAGATTGATGTAAACCCTCCAAGACGGTGGATACAACATATAACCTAGTCTAACATCTAGATCTAGCTCTGTCGGCTGCTGTCTCCCGAAAGAAATGAGTCGACGGGGAGATAGATCTAGATATTGTTCTAGATTATATGTCGTATATGATAACCTGCGCAGTTTATTACATTAAACCTAGAGTTTCATAATGATGTAAGCACTAGATTCGACGAAATAAACCACTAATGACGAGAATTTACCTTATTCGGGGTTCGAATCGATGCAGCCCGAAGCCAGATCAAGAACTCCTCTAAAAGAAAATAGGAGGCGATGCGCCGAAGTTGTATTGATGTGTGATTGATTTTTACAAGAGGTCTCGGGTCCTATTTATACCCAAAAATAATACTATCCGTGTAAGATATGGTTTCTATCTAATCTACTATTCAAAATACGACAATATCTCGGGATACAGTCCCATGTCGCATTACAAAAGGAAATATCTAAACAAACCCTATTTTACAGATACAATTGTCGTTACAGGACTTTATCCAAAGATGGCAATATTTTAACGAACATTTGGGAACCGAATCTTCCTTCTATCTTCAAGCTTCTTTATCGGAAACGGTTCCGTCTCCTTTTCTGAATCGAAATCGGCTATCGGCTATCCATGTCCGATTCGGCCTCAACCGACTGGCCTTCCAACCGATTTGATCGTAGCCGATGCAACCTCTGTTTTCTCCGCAGATCATTTTCCAATCCGATTCCGCTATAATCTCGGCTCGGACTTAGGGATTTTGTTACCAAATTTGGTCGTTAACACATGCCCCCAAGTCCGTGATAAGATAATATCGCGGATTTGTCAATTTTTTCAAATTTCCACGCACTACTCGCCCAACTCGTCTCTACGTCAAGAAATCTCTTTAAATAGAACTCCGCCTTGCGCCGAAACAAGCCACGCTGTACTTTCATCTCTCAAGCCCTAGCCAAAAAAAGCTCTTCGTCTCCTCGGCGACCTCATCAGACCCGAAGCCTGACATCACCAACAACCCTTTCCGCGGCGCCAATCCCACCCATCAATGGCGTCCTCAAGCACTCACTCCGAAGCGACCCAAGCGGAGTACCCAGAGGTAAGTCTCATCGACTACCGCCCTTTACTTCTTGCAATTTGGCTTTCATCTTTTGTAATCTTGTTTTTTCATCCTTTAAATCACAGCATCTCGCCCACAAAATTGCCATTCCAGACCTCACTAGTCCCAATCAGTTCTTGTTAGGGTCGATCGGCAACGTAGACCCTAGCGAGCTCATTAATGCTAAAACGAACCGAATCCCCTTTAGATTTTCTACTCCTGACATAGCCCACTGGTCCAGTGCCTTCAAGTCTTGGCCCTCAACAAATAAATCCCGCCGCCTTGGTACTCGCGGATGTCGGCTAGGCAACAAACCCACTGGATCGAGATAGGAATAAACCAATGCCTAGCCTTGATGATAGCCAATATCTCAAAGGACGAACCCCTCCTATTGGCTGCCACCTACTTTTGGTCAAACACGCTAAATGCGTTCCTTTTCAGGCAAGGGCCGATGACACCAACCCTTATGGATATAGTGATGATCACAGGATTGGATATAACATCCACATTTGACCCAGTCGGCCTCAACATCAAGTGTTCTCAAAACTTTAAGACCAAAAGCATAGAGGGCTAGAGCGGCTTCATGTCCATGAACATGAAAGACGGCCCAATTTCTAAGAGAGAACACACTGCTTTCTGAAGGGTTACGCGGAGGCTACGCTAGCCGAAAACAAAAACTTTTACCGCGCAAACCAGGAACACTTGCAAGTAAGGGTCGATAGATCGTTACCGATTGGAGTGTAGTGCAGCGGAATAGCCAATCAGGGCAATCCGATCCGGAACAGTGTAGCCGATTCCCGGAGACCGACAGCCGATACCCGGGTACATCCGATTCGCCAATCAGCCGATTAGCAGATGCCGTAGCCGATCCGAGTCGTCCGACTGTGTTCTCGCACCTCGCTCCGATGCGCTCGACCGCAGCCGATCCGAAGCCGATCAACAGCGCACAACGTAGCAGCGCCTCTACCGGTATCCACACGTCTGGGGACAGAACACCAAACACCCGTGTGCTAGCATGCGATGCAAGGCTAGGGTTTGGCTCGAAAGTGGGGAGGGTTTCCGTGGAGATTGATCTCGGCGACTTCTGTTGCACGCGATGCAATTGACATATCGCAGCTCTCCACCCCTCCCTCCTTTATATAGAGTTGGCCGACTGGGACTAGTGGCCGATCAGACTCTATTTTGAATCGGATCCTATCCGAATCTCACGAGTTGGCCGCCCATACGTCGTAAGCCCATAGGACTCTATCCGATCGGATCCCTATCCGATCGAGCCGTATCCGAGTCCAACTCGAATATCTATTCTATCCCCTTAAGCGTGCGACCCTGTAGGTTCAGGTATACTCGGTTTCGGCTATAGTCTAACATAGCCGATCGTCGGCTCGAGTCCAACTCAGCCGACCCGTCAACAGCGGCACCTAGCAGCACATATTGACACCATAGTATACAAGAATAATATCGGCTCTGAACCTGTAATGTGTACACAAATCCCTTTGCCTCACGATACCGGTTAAGCTATAGGCATGATGTGTGCCATCCTTTCAATAGCTTAACCATTCACTCGAACCGTATTAGATTATCTATCCGTTGATTGACTCCTCAATCAACTTAGCATGGCCATGCATTTCCATAATCCATTACCTCGAGGGGCCCAGAGATATCTCTCCAAAGGAGGGGCAAATTCCATCTTGATCACTCACATCCCACTCCATGTTTCATAGCAAACCCGAAAACTACCTTTATAACTACCCAGTTACGAATAGTGTTTGGTAGTCCCAAAGTAGGCTACTACACATGTTGGAATCCATGGTGATCTCAGGTCTAAGGACTTTGTACCAACACTACCTGAGACCAACTAATGGCACATTAATTCCTGTAGTGTCTCATGGTGGGTCTATCCAACAATGTGTTCTCCAACACATATGTCCATGTGTATTGATTTGGTATCTCCATACCCATGATCTATGAGACATGATCATCAATCAATAGACATGCTGATCTTAGAATCATATTAGTTTCAATAATATGACATATGATCAGGGATCATTTAGAAATAGATTCATGCATATCGAGTCTCATAAATAAGTCACGTACTTATTGATCAATACAAGATGTCTATTTCAAGGAACTGAATAACACTTTATTCATAAATACATAAACATTGACGTGATATCCAACATCTCCATGTTGCCTCTAGGGCATATCACTAACACTTTCCCGCTAATGTGGCTAAAAATATGTCTTCTCGGGATCGAGCCGTGGGCCGACTAGTAACCGGCACATAGCCGAAGCCTTAGTGAGCAAAAATAAGTTCCTTTGGGAAAATACTTGCTCGGCTATCTATACCGGATGCTAAGTAACGCATCAGCCTGGCTAGCCTCTCAACAAGCCATCAACACAGGAGGGTCCTGGTGGCTGCTGCAGCTGTGGCTAAACTTTCACCTCCACCGGGTTGCAGAAAGGCCGTCCCCATTAGAGGCCAATTTCCCTTTAATTGAACCAAAATTTGAAGATGATGAAGAAGTGACCACCCGCCGATGCCTGTCATACGGGGAAGCAGCAGCAACCTATCCCGGATCCAAGCTAACAGCCGAACACTTCAAAAATTGGTTCGGCAACCTATACAGCAGCCTCCCAAGCAGCTCAAGGATATGGTTTGCTTACACAGATTTCGAAAGATTCAAACTCCCAGATGATCTTCGGCTGGATGAGCTCAACTCTGAGGGATATGACAAACCAAGGGAAATCTATACATCGGCTATCACACGTTTCATCCTGCCTGTCGGCATTCACCAAGGGCACAACATTCAAAAATCTTATGAGTTCTATCATCCGATGGTGGCCGCAAGACAACTTGGCATGGGTCAGCTGCCGATCGGCCTCTACTACACAGACAAGATCCAATCCAGAGGCAAGATCGAGGGAGATATCATGATGAATCGGCTGCTCAGCATACCTGGCCCCCCTCTAGGCAGCATCGACAATATTGATCTGGCGGTGAGAAGGACAACAATCTTCAGCCGATGGTGGAACGAATGGAAACAACACTTGTTCCATCAATCGGCCTCAATGTACCTAACCATCATCGACCCAGAGATGACTCCATCGGTAAGTACCTTTCTTTGTCTTAGCTTTCTTTGGCCAATTCTTATATTATTGACTGATCATGCCTCATTCCTTTGCAGACGACTGATACCTCACCTCCGCACACAAGCAACACGGGAGTGGCCATATGGCGTTCTATCCGGCGGCTGCGGACTGGCCCCGTCCATCATAGGCTGCCATGCGCCGAAGGTGGGCACTTTGCTTCACGGCTAGACCCGTGCGCCACTGCATCAGCTGAAAAGGATGGCATCGTCGGCTGCTGCTACTCCGGCTGCAGAAAAAAGAAAACGAGCTTCAAGAAGCCGAGGACAACCCCAGCCGACAACTTGCCCCCAATCGACCCGGACGTGGACGTGACCCTTGAAGAAGAAGTTAGGGACAAGGAAATGGAGGAAGCCGTCAATGCCGCCGCAACCGAAAAAATCTCTTCGGACAAGTACGCTCAGACTCCATCGGCCGAGCAGACCACCGAGCGAACTCCAAGCCCTCCGAAACGCGTCCCTCGTCCTCAGTCGGTAAGCTTTTTTCATCGCTTAATCCTGCCATCTTCTTTTATATCATTATAACTTATCGGCTTTCTGTGTCTGTAGGCAAAGAAATTAGCCGCCAAGAAGAAAACAGCTCCCCCTCCTTCGGTAAACTCTATCTTCATTTCCTTCTTACTAGCACAGCCGAATTTCTGACTTGCGTCTTTTCCAAAGCATCCGGCGCTCCAACACCTGCCCCCATGTATCATGGGAGCCGACGCCGATGGCCGCACGTGATGATTACGCCGAGGACGTGGCTACCTCGCCATTCGGCTATCCGAGTAAGTCCTATTCAGCTTCATAAATTGGCTTATTAATTTTGTTAGCTCTCTTAACTAACTTCTAACTTGTAGTCTATAGCTGATCTTTTGGATTTCGATCTGTCAAAATTCCTTGATCCAGACGAGGGCGCCGATAAAGCCATGGTGGTATCAGACGAGGAGCTATGAGCAACTTTGTCAGATATAGCCAAACGGCTGGAGTGCTCTCTCGATTTCCTGGTCACCGACTGCGGTTCCATCCGTAGTCGGTTTGAAGACATCCAAGATCGGCTGCCGGACCAGTTGGCTGACATCATCGCACCGGCCACATTTATGGAGGCGCATCGGCACAAGCTTGAGCGAGCTAAACAGAGGATAGCCAATCGCCGCAAAAACCAAGCATTAGAAGCCACCATCAAGGCTAGCCAGCAAGAGATTACCGCCGAGAAGGTTAAGTTCGACGCTTTGAAGACCGAGCCGATTGCAGAACTTGATCGACTTCGCAAGCGTCGGGAAGAGCTGATAGCTGAACTCGCCAACATCGACGCCAATATCATGGCCAAGGAACAATGCGTGGCCGGCCTGCCAAAGGAGATCGAGGACCAGCGAGCGAAGATCAAGGCGGCCGTGTGAAACCTGTCGGATATGGCCAAGGCGATGAAGCCGATCCCGGGGAACGATGCAGCTGATGCGAAGGCCATTGAAGAAATAGACGGAATCCGTCGTAGGGCAATATCGGCTATCAAGGACTTCCTCTCGCGTTGAACTCACTTGTAATAGCTGGCTAGGTATTCTTGTACTTAACTTTTTTGCACGTTTTGTGATCGGCTAAGACATCTTCTGTAATCGGCTAATCGCAACTCAAACCCTGTTTAATGTATGCTTGCTGATTATCTCAAACTCACTTGATGCCGATTACTTCAAAAATGTTTGAAAATCATGAAAAATTTTCGTCTTGCCTGCTTGACATCCCTGCTTGACATGCTTGACATCCCTGCTTGACATCGCGTTGTTGTCGTATATACCCCCTAATTTTGTTGATGGTGTTCCCAGCGTTAACAAAATTATCGAATCAAATACTCTGTTGCAGTCGGCTAGGCTAAGCTGATGTATGAAAATTAGGGAAAAACTTGCCGTGAAAACACCCTAAAGGCGATGCGTACGTTACAACGCATCGGCTAACATGAATCAACACGACCATGGCCGAATCACGAGTTGATCCATACACTGGGGTAATATTTCTTTAAATATTTGCCGTTCAGAGCCCTCCCAAACACTTCTCCATCTAAACCTTCTAGCATATAAGCTCCTTTAGAGATGCATTTGTGGATCTTGAACGGCCCTTTCCAATTTGGGGACCATTTGCTGAACTTATTGTCTCTTGATCCGATCGACAGTATCAATTTTCAAACGAGTTTGCCCTCTTCGAACGACTTAGGGACAATCTTATTGTTATAATGGCGTGCAACTCGTTCCTTATCCTTTGTCACTTTTTCCAAGGCCCTCATCCGTGACAACACCAAATCTTCGATTCATCTACCATGAGGTTGTAGTAATCATCGGTGTAAGTTGATCTTGCAACCGAATTCTTCTAGAGCCGATGATGTTTTCCCATGGTAGAAGCGTTCGTGCCCATAAACTAGTTTATACGGAGGAACTTGGATGGATCCGTGGCAAGCCATCCGATAGGCCCAAAGTGATTCGGCTAATCAGCTATGCCATTGCTTAGGATATTCAGAAATCTTCCTCTTTATCAGCTTAATCAAGCTCTTGTTTGAAGCCTCTGCTTGCCCATTTGCCTGAGCATAATACGACGAAGAATTGAGTAGCTTGATTTCCATGCTGTCGGCAAACTGAACAAACTCATCCAATATGAAGATAGATCCCTGATCTATTGTTATTATTTGATGGACGCCGAATTGGTACACGATGTGTTCGTTAACAAACTCGATTGCGTCCTTCAAATCGACCTTTTTTAGAGGGATTGCTTCCACCCACTTCGTGAAATAATCTGTTGCCACTAGTATGAATTTATGTCCCTTACTTGAGGGTGGATTAATCTGGCCGATCATATCTATTCCTCAACCTCTGAACGACCAAGGCTTTATTATTGGGTTCATAGCCGATGCTGGTGCCCTTTGTATAGCTCCGAATTTGTGACAAACCTAGAAGCCCTTGTAGTACTTGAAGCAATCCTTCGCATCGTTGGCCAAAAATACCCCGCTCTCCGCAGTAGCCACTTCATCTTATGAGCCGATTGGTGCGTGGCACGATCCCTTCATGCACTTCTCCGATAGCCACCTTGGCTTGATCGGCACTGAGACATTTGAGTAGCACGCCATCAATCGTCCGATAATATAAGTCTCCATCGAGCAAGACATATCTTAAAGCTTTGTAGCGCAATTTTCTTGAAGCCGACTGGAAAGGATTCTATAAATAATTGTAGACTTCAAACCTCTAGTCGTCGGCTATTATGGTGGCAATCTTCATCTCAATATCTTTTGTCATCGGCTTGTAACCCGATGCCCTTGAGCTAAATCATTGGCTTCTGTATTCTGCTTCCTGGGGATATGCTTTAATGTAACTAGCCAAAAGCTGTTCATCAATTCTCGCATTGTTGATAGTAGACCATCAGCACATCATTTTTGCACTCATATTCTCTTGACAACTGGCTGATGGCTAACAGTGGATCCCCCATAATTTCGACGGCGTCGTTTTCGACTTCCTTGAGAAGATGCAATCCTTTGAGCACCGCCTCGTATTCAGCTTGGTTGTTTGTGGCGTGAGGGTTGATTGAGAATGCGAATTCAAAACTCACCCCCTTGGGGATATAATTACCAAGCCGATACCGCATCCACTCATGCAAACCGAGCCATCAAACGTCAAGGTCCAAGGCATAATTTCCACTGAGCTGATTGAATCATTTCTATATTCGACTATAAAATCGGCTATGGCATGTCCTTTAACTGCCCTGGGTGCCTGATATCTCAAATCAAACTCTGTTAAGGCAAAAATCCATTTTCCAACTCGTCCTTTTAACACTGGAGCCGATAGCATATATTTGACTACATCGGCTCTGCATATTATTGTGCACTCATTGGACAACGAGATAATGTCTTAGCTTGGTACATTAAAAATACAGGCAAAGACATAATTTCTCCACCGGTGAATACCTTATTTCGCATCCAATAGCCACCGCTAAGATAAAAGATGGTCTTTTCCTTCCCTTCGACTTCTTGGATCAAGACTAAGCCGATTGACCTATCGTCGGCTGACAGATATAATTTGAATGGTATCCCTTTTTTTGGAGAAATCAGAACTGGAGGCGAGCTTAAATAATTCTTGATACTATCCAATGCTTTCTCGTCGCTTCCGCCCCCAAGTGAATTCTTGATTGGCCTTAAGCCGAAGCAAAGGTGTGAACGGCTCCATCTTTTCGAAAGATTGGCTATGAATCGCCGATGAAGTTGATTTTGCCGATCGTAGATGGCTTGCTTCTTGTCCTTCGGAGGTTGTATTGTCTTAATAGCATTGATGCTCCTTGGTGTAACCTCGATCCCCTCTCATGAACAAGAAACCCTAAAACTTGCCCGGCCGACACGCCGAACGCGCACTTTAGTGGATTCATCTTGAGGCCATACTTCCTTGTTCACTCCTCGTTAACACCAAAATTTGGTAAGCCCGAAGTCCTTATCGGCTAAGGGTTAGGATCAGCTCGAGTTAGTATCGGATTGGAGTTCGCATCGCCGATGGGGGGGTTTCTGTTATCCAATAGTCGATTCTTGTTAGATTTGGTTACAGAAGATCTTATCTAGAAGAAACCGAGTCCAGGGAGGATACGGCTTGTATCTATTAATTAGGAAGAGATTGTTAGTTTCCTATTTTATCTTTAGTAAAGTCTGTTTAGTATCCGATAAGGACTTTATCTATTTCCTTTTATCTTTAGGAAAGTTTGAATTGTAATCTGTTAGGATCTTTGTCACCCTACGGGTATAAATATGTAAGCCCGGAGTTTATGTAATGAATCAATCTCTCGATCAATACAACTCGGCCCATCGCCACCTTTCTTTTATCTGTTCTACTTTATCATCCGGCGGAACTTGGCACCTGACGCGGGGCTGCATCGGCTTCGATCTCCGGCGAAGGGGTAAGTCCAAGGTCCCGCCAGCTCAGGCAATCGTATTGCCTATGTTGGCGTCGTCCAAGGCTACATCAGTACATTCGACCTCTTGGATTGCTTCGATTCGGTTGATATCTTTGCCTGACTATTTATCATATGTCTCTATTAATCTAATCTTAGTATTTCAGTTTAGCCCTATCGGTTGTCTCTCGTTTTAGGATTTCTGCCGATACCGGCTAAATCGTTATACTAGATTAGATTGGTTTAGGCATCTACCACCCTGAAAATCAGCCAAGGGCTTGACTGTCTAGATATTGCTTTTCTTTTCATACTTAGTGCTGCATCAATTTGATCTACTAAGTCATGATTAGAACCGTAATCTCTAGCCTGCCTGTTGACTGCCACTAAGGGTTTCATCAGGGTTTCAGCCGGTGAGTTATCTAGGTATTGCATCGGCTTGCAAGGAATATACACAAGTTGGATATAGCCGATTGCAGCAGAGGCTTCATTGAATATTTAATCATTTGGATTTAATGACATCGGACTTCCAGCCGATGTGTGTTTTAATCTTTAAATCAGTATTTATTTTATCATGTGATTGCTTTGTGCTATATTACATTGCTATATCATCATGTTATCATTGACCGATCGCCTTTATATAAATATTTGCTCAACGCACAGCCAATGGATTCAAACCCTAACACCATCGGCTGGCATCGGCATCGGCTGGAATTGCACCATCGGCTTATCAGCAGATCAGTTAGTTTTTGGGTATCGATCTATCGGCCGATATGATTTATGTTCTACTGTTTTGCATAACTTGTCAGTGGCAGGATCAAACTGACTGACACACCCGTGCTTCATCAAAAAAAGTCACTGGAGCTAAGCAGGTCTCCCAGGCCGGCATGTTAATTTTTCTCGTCAACAGCTCCAAAACCTGTCTAAGATCGGCTATGTGATTTTCTGCTTCCCTGAACTTGACAACGACATCATCATTGTAAATCTCTACCAGGGAGCCAATCATATCATGAAAAATGTAATTTATGGCCCTTTGATAAGTTGCTCCAGCGTTTTTCAACCCAAATGTCATGACAACCCATTCATACAAGTCGATTGCTCCCGGGCATCGGAAAGCAGTCTTGTGAATATCTTCTTTGGCCATAAAGATTTGGTTGTAACCTGCATTACCGTTCATGAAACTTATTATTTTGTGGCCGGAAGCAGCATCCACTAGTAAATCGGCTATGGGCATTGGGTATTCGTCCTTAGGGGTAGCCTTGTTTAAGCCCTTAAAATCGATGCATACCTAAGTTTACCATTCTTTTTTATCACAGGAACAATGTTCGAGACCCATTCAACATATCGGCAGGGCCGAATGAATCCAGTGTCATATAGCCGAGTAATTTCGGCTTCAATTGCATCATACATATCGGCCTTAAATCTCCTAGGAGATTGTTTGAATGGCCGATAACCCGGCTTGATAGGCAGCCGATGCACAACAATAGATGGGCTAAGACCAGACATCTTGAAGTACTCCCAAGCAAAACAATCTGTATATTCCTTTAATAAATCAATAAGCTGTGATTTAAAATGAGAAGATAAATTTTTACTAATATATGTCGGCCTAGGCCTATCTCCAGAGCCGATATCTATTTCTTCTAGCTCGTCGGCCGACATAAATCCTTGCCCAAGCTTGCCATCGTCGTCGTCCGTGGTGTCCTTGCCGTAGACGCCTTCAAAGCAGCAGCTGCGGCTCCTCATCTCCGATTGGCTGTATGGCAGAATCGGACACTTTAAGAAAATCGGCTTGCTAGATTTTTTCGGACAAACAATCGATGCCATCGATTTTCCATAATGGCAAATCGGCATTAGCGACGCTTACTGACCTGTCGGCTGGTACAATTTCGATCTTGTCGTCGTCCCATTGTATCAGACTTTGGTACATGGTGGAAGGGATGCAGCTATTGTCGTGGATCCAGTCCCTCCCAAGCAGCAGGTTGTAAGACCCCTTCCCGTCAATGACAAAGAAGGTTGTGGGCACGGTTTTGCTGCCGACGGTCAGCTCCACGTTGAGTACACCCTTGGCCTCTGATGGGTTGCCGCCAAAGTCTTTAAGTACCATATTTGTTTTGATCAAGTCTTAGGCTCCTTTGCCCAATTTTCTGAAAGTTGCATAGGGCATCAAATTTACCGCAGCCCCTCCATCGACCAGCATTTTGGACATCGGCTTACCATTGACAAATCCCTTCACGTAGAGTGGTTTGAGATGCTGATTTTCAGTTCCCTCTGGTTTGTCAAAGATGGCTTGATCTAGGGATAAGGCTAACTTGGCCAGGGAATCCTCAACGCTATCTGCATCGGCCTCGGTGACGCCGAATTCGGCTGACAATATGAAAACCATGTTGACCGATGCAGCTTTTCCTTTACCTTTTGCTGCCCTCCTGGCTTGATTGGCTGGGCTTTCTTCGGCTTGGCTTTCGTCGGCTGGTGTGGTTTCCTTCTTGGGCCTCCACTGTTTCTTGCCCAGCCGACGACGCTGATCCCGAATTATCTGCCGAACTTCTTCTTCCTGTCCCTAGCGTCTCAACCTCTGGATTCTTCTCTTCTGAGTTTTAGTGAACAGGTCAAAAGAGGACCATTGGGGGTTAGCCAATTGATCATCATCAGGTGTTTCTTCGTCGTAGTATTCGTCATTCTCGTCTTCCTCGAACAAGTCTTGATGGATCGGCCCGAGCCGATCGTGGACAGACTGTCGTGTCTAGTTCAGCTACACGGCCCTGGGGACGAATTGAGTTGGGCTTCGAATCGGTGGGTCTCTGTACTCGTCCTCGCGGTACTTACTGCAAGTCGGGCAGTTGTCGATCGTCGGCAGCCTCAACCCCGATTCCCAACAGAATCGAAAGAACTCGCATTACCAGTGTGGATCGCAATCACTGTGATGCCTAATGAAGTGAAAGCCTGCAACCTCGGGCTCCCTCACATAAGGCCTGTCACGCCGAGCCTCTTCTTCCCGCCAAAACCGATGTTGAAAGCGGCGTCGGCATCCATGCGGATCGGTGTTGATCGCCCGATCGGCCGGCGGGACACACCATGTTGATTGGCGCGGCTTGGTCTCCACTCGTCCTCTTCTCTGCTTTGACCCCCTCGAGAGTTTCGACTAAGTTGTATGCCACTCTGTTCTGTCGATCAGCTTGCCTCGGGCCGGCTTGAACCATGTTAACCGGGAAGGGGTTTTCATCTAGTTTCATCGGCCGAGGTGAATCGGCAAACTTGAGCTTTCCGGCCTCGATTGCCAACTGGATTTGCTGCCTGAAAACTTTACAATCATTAGTGCTATGAGAGGTGAAATTATGTCACTTGCAGTACTTCTTCTTTTTAAGTTCTTCAGCCGATGGGATCGTGTGGTTGGGAGGAGGCTAGATCTGCTTCTCCTTCAGCAACAAATCAAAGCTCCTATCGGCCTTGGTGATGTCGAAGTCATACTTCTCTTCCTTCGCCGTTTTAAGTAGCCATTGGCGATGATGGCCTTTTGTTTTTGGTACATTCGGTGCAACAACTTCTACGTCATCGTTGCTTGTTTCGAATCGATTCGACGATGACGTGGGCAACCTTCTTGACGGCATTCCTTGATTCTTGAAATCGCTGCTCATGGGCCGTCACCTTCTACAAGTGGGCTAGGCTGTCAAAATCTTGAGCCAAAAACCTTTCACGGATCGGCGGCAGCAGTCTGTGGAAAGCCAAATCGGCTAGCTGGGAATCGGACAGCACCAGGCTGTAGCATCGGTTCCTTATCTCCCTAATCCTATGGATGTAGTCCTGAACCGATTCTTCGTGCTTCTTCCTTATGCTTGTCAGGTCCGACAATTTCATCTCGTGATTGCCGATGTAGAAATAGCTGTGAAATTGTTTCTCGAGATCAACCCAGCTCTGGATAGAGTTATAAGGTAATGAGGAAAACCAAGTTAAAGCCGATCCCGACAGCAAGAGTGGGAATAGACGAACTCTCAGGGTGTCTGTAGCCGATGCCTGTCCACACTGGGCTAAGAATCGGCTGACGCTTGTATGTTGAAGTGCTGTCCTGCCCCGAGAATTTGGAGAAGTCTGGGACCTTGTACCGGTTGGGCAATGACACCCTCTCAAAGTGCTCTAGGTATGGATACCGATACATATTCCCAGAATCTTTTGGCTTAAGGCCGAATTGATCGCGCATAATGTCGGCAATCAAATCGGCCCAAGTTTTGTTGTCTTAAACCTGTTGTATCGGCTCGTATTGATCATACTACATGTGTGCCTGTCGATACTGAGGCGACGTTTGAGGCCGATAATGCCGATCTTGATGGCCTCCCTGGTACTGATACTGAAGTGGGTTGCCAGTGGGAGGCAGCCGATTTGCCGGGGGCGTCTGTGGTTCTGGAAAGAGCTGTCGGCCACCGGCATTGTATGGTGCTCCTGGAATGAGATTGGCAACCGGCTCTTGCTGTCGATTGAAATTGAACATGCCGGCTAGCTGCTCCTGGGGAGGATGTTGTTGCCGGTTCAGAATAACGGGCGATGTCCATGAAGCCGATGCAGATGTAGTCGGCTGATTGAGGACTCCTCCTGGCGGCCCTGGCTGTATCGGAGGCGAGATCGGCCGGTTCTGGGTCGTCAAGACCCTGTAATTGGGGAACTGACCATCTGTGAAGTAGGTTGGCCCCCGCTGTAGCTGATCGGCAATTTTGGAATCAACCATAGTGGCAATCATGTTATTCAGAGTATTGACCAAGATGCCACTTTGATTGACGAGTGCATGATGTACAGCCGAATCGATTCGGTCCTACAGGGTGTTCAGCTCCGAATCGTCTTGTTCTTGTTTCGGCTCCTCCATCTTGTGTTTTCCTTTTGTATCATCTGAGGAGGATGCCTTGAGGTCGTCAATGCTGAACTTGTACTTCTGGTGGACGGCCCCAGATCTGGTCTGGGCGAAAGATTGCAGATAGTTGGCCTGCAGTTTCTTCACCATCTTCTTGTAATCGGTCAATTGCTCGGCCGACAGTTGATCCATCTTGATAGGAATTGTGTTTTCTTCGCTGATTTCAGAGCTCTTGACGTTAACCATCGCGTCGGCTTTGTCGAAGTGCTTTACCCGAGTCGATGGTCCCACCGGGCGTGCCAAGAAGCGTGTTGATGAAAAAATTCTCTCACGTGCTGGCCTGGGAGATTTTCTTAGCTCCAGTGCAGGTCCGTCCTTGGCTGCCTGTGATGATCTAGGCGTGCCAATTGGTTTGATCTGCTAACCAATAAGAAATAATAAACAGATACATGTGTTAAGGTTAAAGTTAGATCCTACCGGATCAGCTCAGAAAACCAACTTGCATATAATTGTCTTCTCGAAGCATATTTAAACTAAGTGAATGGGTAGATCGGCTGTGCCGAGACAGTATGAATCACTTAACCTAAATATACATCAAGATAATAAATATATGTGTTCATAACCTAGCCGATGCTGCAGGTCTAACGTGAATTGGCTAATACTCCGATACATCTTATAAAAAGATATCGATCTAACCTAAATGCGTTAAACCTAGATCAATCGGCTGTCGGCTGATGCCAACGAACTGATACTGGCTTAAGGCATTTAACTATATTGAGATCTTAATATAAGAGACAGCTTTAATATGTCCAATAGTAAATAATGCTAAAAGATTATTAAAGCAGGTAAGGCTGGCTGAAACCCCAGCACTGTCTCTACGAGTAGGCATCTAATCAAATAGCTCTAAATACTTCTAAAAGCGACTTAACAGATTATAGATGATGTAACATTAAGTATAAAAAGATAGTATTAGATCTATATAGATCGATGTAAACCCTTTAAGACGGTGGATACAACATATAACCTAGTCTAACATCTAGATCTAGCTCTGTCGGCTGCTGTCTCCCAAAAGAAATGAGCCGACGGCATCTAGATATTGTTCTAGATTATATGTCGTATATGATAACCTGTGCCGTTTATAACATTAAACCTAGAGTATCATAATGATGTAAGCACTATATTCGACGAAATAAACCACTACTGACGATAATTTACCTTATTCGGGGTTCGAATCGATGCAGCCCGAAGCCAGATCAAGAACTCGTCTAAAAGAAAATAGGAGACGATGCGCATTGATGTGTGATTGATTTTTACAAGAGGTCTCGGGTCCTATTTATACCCAAGAATAACACTATCCGTGTAAGACACGGTTTCTATCTAATCTACTATTCGAAATACGACAATATCTCGGGATACAGTCCCATGTCGCATTACAAAAGGAAATATCTAAACAAACCCTACTTTACAGATACAATTGCCGTTACAGGACTTTATCCATAGATGACAATATTTTAACGAACATTTGGGAACCGAATCTTCCTTCTAATTTCAAGCTTCTTTATCGGAAACGGTTTCGTCTCCTTTTCTGAATCGAAATCGGCTATCCATGTCCGATTCGGCCTCAGCCGACTGGCCTTCCAGCCGATTTGATCGTAGCCGATGCAACCTCTGCTTTCTCTGCAGATCATTTTTCAATCTGATTCCGCTATAATCTCGGCTCAGACTTAGGGATTTAGTTACCAAATTTGATCGTTAACACATGCCTAGTGAGAACGACGTCGGAGTTACGTTCTTGCTCATTTCTAGCTTCTTTGGTTGTAGACGCGAGGGCTTCATCTTGCTTGGGCTCTTTCTCACTCTCTTGCCGCATGTTTTCGTTAGTTATTTGCGGAGGAGAGGAACACACCTTCCTTAATTTCTTAAGTGGTAGGGGATTAATGGCCGTGTTGTCGGCCTCCATGTCATCTTGTGGAGCAGTAGGAGTTGGAGGGGCTGAAGGAGCAGGTGTCGGTCGGGGCGGTGGCCAAGTGCTCGGTGCAGTGGCTGACCTCGGAGTCAACTTGATTTCAATAAGCTCTTTGAGCCATTGGATAAAACTTCCACATGCAGCTCCTAGGGTTAGGATCTCGTCGTTCGGTGGATGCTGCAGTGGCAAATAGGCCCATTCATTCTTGACCGTGTCAACTTGCACTTTCGCCGTGTCGGTCATCAGTTGCACCCCATGCACTCTTGTATCTGGGGTCGGCTTAAAGGCAAGTCTCTCGGCCACCATAATAGTGAAGGACGACATCACCTTAACTAATAGCACACAGTTTACCGGTTCCTGCGATAGATTTATCCACATTTCTAGAATATTATATTAGAAGAATTTGTTAAGACTGTTACATATTGTGGCCGACTGTGAAGTGCGAGAATTGTATGAAGAGGGGTTTTGTAACATGTAATGTTACGCTAGGATACTATCCGTTGTCCCCCTGATGCGTGAATCCGATCGGCAGGGTTACATGCAAATCCTTTGTTTCGATCTATCCCTCTACATATTCGATTCAAAACAAAACGGAAAATACATTGCCAGATCGATCTAGTGCAATCTCGCCGTAGTAAAGTTTTGTTCATCTCTAGAAAGATTATGTATTGGACTTATGAATTAGGTAAAGATTTGTAGGCATTGTAGCATCGTATGCAAATACTTTCTCAGTCTTAATCAAATAATTTCTGTGTTTGAAGAAATGGAACACTAAATTTTCTTTAAGATCAAGAAAAAGCATGCGTACGTAGCTGATCATATATTTTCTGCAGCAAGACACGCTATTATAGTACACATGTTTCTATTGTAACATTAATTTTATGGTAAGAAACCATTTCTGTTCCAATGCATGAGCACTTCAGTTGAGATAAAAAATAATCTTGGCAGGAGGTCCCTCCTTTTGTAGAAGTGATTCCGTTCTCCCATATATTTTGCTTTGTGTGTTTTATGGGTAAAAAACAAACTCTCAACTACAAGCACGAATCATTTTTCCTTTTGCTTGTTTTTTTTTCTCGAACACAAAACTTCCAGATAGAGCCACTACGGAAGAAATTATCATTGGTTGAAGTGACAAAAACCACAGTAGTCCCGGTTTGAGTTGCACCCGGGACTAGAGATCATCTCTAGTCCCGGTTTAAAAAGTCTACGGATTTCTAGAAACATTAGTCCCGGTTCGTGTCACGAACCGGGACTAAAGATCACTTTTAGTCTCGGTTCAAATGTTGTCAGAGCCTGTCAGAGCACCGGACACCTTTAGTCCCGGTTGGTAACACCAACCGGGACTAGAGATGCTATCTTTAGTCCCGTTGGTGCTATCAACCGGGACTAAAGATGCATGACGCTCCGCTCGCAGTTACGCGCCTCGACACCATCTTTAGTCCCGGTTGGTAATACCAACCGGACTAGAGATGCTATTTTTGTTCGGTTGGTAACACCAACGGGACAAAAATGAATATGCTTATTTTTAACTGAACCTAATAAAAATATATAAATTTTGCTACATGATTCAAATGGCCAAAAATTAATTTAAGGGGATCTATAATTTCAAAGAGTGTGGTGTTGTGTGGATGTGGGCGATTGAAGATACAAGGAAGCTTTAATTTTGTTATTACATATCATCATATTGTTATTAACTAATGATTCTCAATATACAAAATCTTTTGTAAAATTATTTTGGTGATAATATACGAATCAGAGGGATGTATAATATTAATAAGAATATTTAAACCCTGACCGTCACGTCAAGTTTATGCGCGTTTAACAAGTTTTACGCGCATTGTTTCCGTTTCGTCCTCTAACTCGGAGTCGGTTTTAAAAACGGTCATAACTTTCGCATACGGACTCCGATCGAGACGTTCCATATATAAAAATCGATGAGAAAAAATTTTGGATACGTTCATTCACCGCTTTGCCGCGTTCGGCGATTTCATTTTGCCCAAAAAAGCCTCAGAAGATTTCCTTTTCGAGCCTAGAAGCTTTTTTCCGATTTTGAGCGTGTTTCGAATTTTCCACAGGCCACGTATTTTGCTTGTTTACGCTCAAATTTTATGTGGTTACCTCTCGTGTGCTCCTAAGTCCATAAAAATATAAAAAAAAATAAAAAGAAAAAGTGAAATTTTCTTGTCTTGCTCAACAGCAGATGAAAATGAAGAAAACCGAGGGGCAAAAGAGAAACAACATCTAGTGGAGCAAATTAATGTCTAGAATTATCTATATTTGATTTAATTTTAATATTATTGTTTTAAACCTATATTTAATGAATTTAATTTGGCAATATTTAATGGATTATTTAATTGTTAATCCTAGTGGGACCAAATAAATTTGAAAAATTACGGAAAATTATCTTTAGTCCCGGTTGGTGGGACTAAAGATGAATTAGAAATAGCGAGAAATTTTATCTTTAGTCCCGGTTGGTGCCACCAACCGGGACTAAAGATGAGTTGAAATAGCGGGAAATTATCTTTAGTCTCGGTTTATGACACCAACCGGGACTAAAGATGAATTGAAATAGCAAAAATTATCTCTAGCCCGGTTGGTGATACCAACCGGGACTAAAGATGAATTGGCTATATATCCCCGGCCCGCATCATCTTCTCCACCGATCCAACACTTAGCACATTTTTCAGATCTCTCTCCCTCTCCCTAGCTGTCTCCCTCTCCCCTCGGCAAGCAAGGGGAGGGGAAGAAATGGCGGCGGCGGGGGAGGAGGTGGCGGTAGTGGGGCACCATCTTCTCACCAGCGACGAGCGGGAGCGGGAGCCGACGGCAGCGGCGAGCCGAGCAGAAAATTAATGTTGTTGTATTTTATTGTATATAGTGAATTTTGTTGTATATATATGTGAACAAATTTGTGGACAATTTGTTGTATATATGTTTAAATTTTGTTGTTGCATTTTATTGTATTCGATTTTGATGTTGTTTGCATATATATATATGTATGTTATGTGTGTTATATATTTGTGTGTTATGTATTTAGACATATATATATATATGCAAATCTATATATGTATATATATGTGTGTGTAAACAGGCAGCAAGCTAACAACAGGAGGAGGAATTAAAAAAATAAAAAAATCTTTAGTCCCGGTTGAAGCTACCAACCGGGACTAAAGATGGCGGAGTCAGCCACATGGCGCCGCCATCTTTAGTCCCGGTAGGTGGCTTCAACCGAGACTAAAGATGCATCTCTAGTTCCGAATTCGTAGTCTTGGTTTGACAACCGGAACTACTGAGGGTTACGAACCGGGACTAGTGTGGCTTTCTCCAGTAGTGAGCTAAATAAGCGGGAAAAAACACTTTACAACCAAAAACTACAAATTAAGCTCATTGTGTAACAGGTATGGACCAGATGACTGTATATCAATTTTCAAGCACTAGTCATTTAACTTTCCTCTTTTTATAGAAAAAAATAAAAATGTGTGTTAGACACAAGACTGCCAACAAAATTTTTAAATAAAAAGTCACAATTCCAGTTGGATACTCCTATTCAAATGTTTTGATATATGAGAGAATGATATATTGGACAACCCTCACGGAAACCTGATTAATGGATGAGGACGCGCGTATAACCTAAACTGAAAATTTACTACTTCTTCGGTTGTAGCCATAACAGTAAGATCACAAGTAGGTAAACTTTGTTACCAACATTGCCATGCCACATTTATATGGCCGACGGAGCCATTCACCTTACTATCTGTCATATATAGTCATATTGACAATTTGACTCACGTTGATATATCGTCATATTGACAATTTGACTCGCGCTGATACATCGTTCCACATAAGTTTGATGTGAGTGGTTAGGTTTAAATAAGTTGTGAGAGAATTTGATGTGTGTGTTGTCATATTAATAAAAGTTGTGAGAGGATTTGAGTTACCACTCAAAGCAACTTCCCACGTTGTTGTAACTCGCCATTTGGAAGCTTATATTGTGTGTTGGATCACCAGAGCATTGTATATTACACACCTGCCTTCCTGACACTCATAGATCTAAATTGATTGGTAGATCATTCATTTTTTGATTTAGTATTTTAGTTTGTGGATAGTTTAATTGATGTCTTAGATTTATTTAGCGTGCTTGGCTCACCACCATCTTCAAGTCAGCTAGAAGCCAAATTTGCTTCAATTTGGCATAGCTTACGTGATCGGCATAGATGTAATATACATATGGTTTGCTCTAAGATCTCACGACAAATAATAACTTGAAAACCCATCACCGATTGAAAATTAAAAAATAGTTGAATGAAAAATATTGCTTGTGCAAGTGACCACCATTTATAGTTATCAGGTATACTAATCAATGCATTTAGACAGTCATACAATTCTGACGATTGGTTCACGACTGCTCAATTGGAAAAAGGTTCAGCAACGTGAAAGGTGTTTCATAGGTTAGTTATAACATATGGATTGGGCCGTGTTGGATGCATCTAACAGAAACTGACCATCAACCGCGAGCAACGGCATTAGAGCAATAGGGACGAGCCAGCACTTTCTGCCGCTCAATTCCACAACTATACTACATGGTTTTATAACTATATTTGTATAAATCTATTGAGTTAATCTTTAGCTTTATAATTTAGACCTATTAGGATTAAATGGTACAATTTTTTAATTTGATAAACGTGGTAATTTCCATATTTCATAGTTGTGACTCATTTTTTCATCTTTTGAAAATGTCTCTTGTGCTGCTTGCCCGTTCATCATCTGTCTCGTGGACGGCCTCACAGGAGAGATGAAAATGATCGAGTCGTATAAGGAGAGAAGCATCACGCATGTTCTGATTTCATTTTGAAAAAAAGAGGGAAAAATAGTGTGACAGCAATCAGCAAGGCGCAAGGGCAACAAATGAATGAGAACAGGGGGAAAAATAATTAATGGAGGGTCCAGTGGCACGCTGATAAACATTTCTCCATATAAATACTGCACTCTTGCAGCTTCTAGCTATCAGTCTGTGTTATTTTACAAATTCTGTTTGTACAGGGTGTTGCAAAATAGCGTGATATTGGAGTGAACCAAATCGGAAAAACACTCCTCAATTCGTCTTTAGGTGGCAATTTCAGATGACATTAATGAGTACACTGGACTTCCAATCTTATCAAGTTGACATAAGGACACAGAAATAACATACTAAGTATCAATCTTTGTATATGTAACAATACGAGAGAATATGTAACAATTTTTTCATTGTACAAAACTTTACATCAATTGAGTTTACATGTTCACCTCTCAACTTGCCAAATGTGATTTTATATAAATGCATGCTAAAAGAGTGATTTATACAAAGTTCTTTATGTATTTTACAAATATGTTACACTTTATGATTCTTTGATTATTAACAAAATACATTTACAACCATATCTTATTCTCTTGTAAAGTGTTATTTAGATATTAGGAAATATGGTTGTCTATATATCCTACAAGTACTCCTCCCAATAAATGAGAGCTTCTTGATGGGCTTGTGGTGGGTATTATCAGTTGTCATGGACGAGCCTATAGTTGTCATCCGCCATTGTCATCGATCACAATTCAGAAATTTTCACTCTCATAGGTAAGAGAAGCAGAGGAAATCAAGAAACAGAGGAGGCCAGCAGGTTGATCCTCTGCTCCTCTCGCTCGATCATCTGCAGGTGCATTGCTGGCTGCAGCCATGCTCTTGTTAGAATCCTGATCACTTTCAGGTTTTCATTCACGCATTCACGATCTGGAAGCTAGAAGAGAGAGGCAATGCAGGCACAGCTAGCGACAATCACCTCGTGGAGTTTGTCTTGTGGAGCAGTAGGTAGCGTCCTCCGTAGCAGGGGTGAAAACGGTACGGATAATATCCGGATTCCGTCCGAAAAATTGGATACGGATAGTGTTGGCCGGATAATTTTTGGATAATTTTGGATTCGAAAACGAAAACGGATATTTTTTCTCGGATACGGATACGAATACGGTAGAGACATTATCCGTCGGATAGCGGATTCGGTCGGATAATATCCGGATACCTTATCGGATAGTATCCGGACCTAGGTGGCCCAGCCCAGCCGGCCCATGCATGACCATCTATTGTCCAACAAAAAAATCAGTAAACCCTAGATCCATTGCCCACCGTAGCCTCCACCATTGATTCCACCCTTCACCTCCAGGCTCCAGCCGCCCGCGTTGGCGTCGGCGTCGACGTCGCCTCCAACAGCCCGCGTCGGCGTCAGCGTCGCCTCCCGCCGCCCGGCGACTCGACGTCGCCTCCCGCTGCCTTGCCTCCCGCCGCCCGGCGACTCGACGGCAGCGTGGCCTCCCACCGCCCGACGCTCGACGACTCGGCACGGCGTAGCCTTTCGCCACCCGGCGACTCAGTGTCGCCTCCCAGCTGCTAGCACCCACGTTGGCGTTGCCTCACGCCGCCGCCCGGCCGGCGCCCAGCGTCCAGCTCCACCTTCCATCTCCAGGCCACCACCAGGATGGCGATTATTTCTTCTCGTGTCTTCAGCTGAAAAAATTCTCAACGCCGCACTGGTCCATCACTCCAAGGTCAGTGCTTTTTTATACTCTATATATTTATATTTATATGAATATTGTTGCAGCAAGATTAATGAATTAACCATAAAAAGGAAGCTTTACAAGACCATTTTGAAGGCAATGCAGATTATAGTAGTACTAGTAGTAAACTGTTTTAACAAGAGAGCACAGTTCAGAAACATGAAAGAACTCCACTGTGATCAGTGACTACCACTACTACTCCCTAGCAATGACACGTTCTCCCAGAGAGAAAATTTAAATATACTTTGCTACTAATTGAGCACTAATTAATCATTAGGTGGCCTAATCAACAGCTGGAGGAGGACCACCAGGCGCCCGCGTCGGCCACGCATACCTCGGACTATCCAGTCCAATATTGGTTTGGCCTAGCTCACTTTCTATCTCAAAGAAAAGATGCACAATTCCTGCATTGTTCCATCTATTTTGGCTGTGTTATGACTTGCTAGGCAACTACAATATATATGTTCTTCAGTCCTTTTGCAACATAGTACAAGATACATAGGTATATATAAGTTTACTTTACTCTAAGAAATACATGTACGCTTCATGTAAATTTCCAATCTATCATAATAAAATGTGCCTGGTGCTTTTAAACAAGAAAGTTTTGATATCATGGGTGTTCATTTATCCAGTAATGAGCAGCATATTTTAGTCTTAGTGCAGTCAGTTTGTGATGTATTTCTCTAACTTTGGCCAATTAAAAAAGACTTAAAGGCGTGTTGAACTTTTAAATCTATGTATCAACCATAATATTAGATGTTGCCATTGAATTGCTATAATAAATCTCATTGTTAGGACCTTACGTTTGTTCTATCTAAATCACAGGTCATGGATTCATCTCATACCAGTAGTAGCAGCGCAACTGCGTGGAGTGCTAGTGTAGCAGCTTTGCAATCATCAGAACCAACCACGATAATGGGGGAATCTAATGAGAATCAACATTTGGTTGTTGCAACCGCCCCAACAGCAGTAGCTAGAGTTGATGTGGATTTGACGGGGGATGCCACTGTTGATCAAGATATTCCTCCTGAAAAAGGCAAAGAAGTGTAGTTCTGAGGTTTGGCAGCACTTTGATAAGTTTGAGAAAAAGATAGCACAAGATGATGGGACAAAGATTGTAGAGTTGTGGGCTAAGTGTAAAAAATGCAGCTATAAATCTCGCCGTGAGACTAATAGGGGCACATCGGTATTTTGGAATCACATGTCTCACAAGCACCAAATCAAAAGTGGCCAGCAGCTTCTAAACCTCAAAAAGAATGAGAGAAGCAGTGAAACTATAACAATTGAGACTTACAGGTATGATGAGGCTGAAAAATTATGGTATACACTCATGTGGAGCTATTTTGTGATAAACTAGTTTATCACAAAATAGTGGGTGGGCCATCATACACTCAAAATAGTGGGTGGTACTATATTTATATTTATATAAAATTATCACAAAATAATTCACTCACATGAGTGTATGATGGGAAGAATTTATGAAATGTGCCTTAGAATGTGATGGTTTAGATACCAATAACGGTCTATCTTTAGATGTTCCAACAAGGTGGAACTTCACTTATCTTATGTTAAAGCAAGCTACTTATTATTGGCCAGCTTTTGATAGGCTTTTTCTTCGTCATGAGCTCAAGTATATTCATTGTGCACCAATAGCTGATGATTGGACTGTGGCAAAATCATTGTGTTTATGTTTGAAGAGATTTTATGATGCTACCTTGATCTTTTCTGGCAGTGCATACCCAACAGCAAATCTATTTTTTTCTAAGTTCTGTCAAATTAAGCTTGCAATATCTGAATGGTGCAATAGTCGTGATCCAATTATATCATCTATGGGCTTCAAAATGCAAGTTAAATATGATAAGTACTGGGAAAAGTCGAATATGGCTCTTTCTGTAGCTTGCTTTCTTGATCCTAGGTTTAAGACACAGCTTGTAGAGTATTATGCAAATAAGATATATGGTGACAAACGTGCAGAACAAATTCAAAACTTTATGGATGTTGTCAACCAACTATATAAAGCTTATGTGACTAGTCCATCAAATTCAAATAATGTAGCAGCTACAAATATGCAAAAAGATTCTATAGTTAGCAAGGATAAGAATGGGGAGAGCGACGATGAGCTTGATGCTGATGTTGTAAATTTTTTGCGTGGGAGAACGCCCATGAGAAGGTACTAAAACTGAGTTGGAAGTGTATATGGATCAACCACTAGTGGAATGGGACATAACAGACAGAACATTTGATGTTTTGAATTGGTGGTCCGTAAAACAACATGAGCTTCCTATTCTCTCTCGGGTTGCTCGCGATGTGCTATCTATTCAGGTATCAACTGTAGCTTCAGAATCAGCTTTTAGTGCCGGTGGACGTGTTGTTGATCCATTTCGTAGTCGTTTAGATCCTGAAATTGTGCAAGCTTTGATTTGCACCAAACAATGGACTGCAGTATCAAGAAAAGGTAATTTTAGGTTGTTTATACAATTGTGTCCTATATTTCAGCAAGCAAATATTCTAAGTTTAATTAATTATGTGATTGTGAACACTTAGGTGGAAATATGGTTGGGTCTATCTTCAATGAGATTGACATGGATAGCCTTGAGCGAACCTTTACTACCTTGTTGATTATGGTTTGTGCTTCTATTACTCGCTCAAAATTAATTACTTTACTTTCATACTTGCACTAATATATGATCAATCTTTTTTTTACAGGTTGGGGATACAAATGAGAAAGATGGTGATATGGAGTATTTTGATGATGAGGATTGAGGATATTTGATGGAAAATGTTGCTGAATTAAATTTGTTTGTTGCCCTAAATTTTAAAATATGTTTGTCATGAACTATAAATGTTTGAGATGACCTAAGTTTATGTAATATTGTGACATGAGTTGTGATTATGTTGGTTGAGTCCGTGGGTGTGAATGTTGTGTTCAATATGTTATAACTTATGAACTATTTGTGAGTTTGTGATATGTGAAATATGAACCATGTTGATGAACTATTTTATGATAAACTAGTTAAATGGTATACACTCATGTGAGTGAATTATTTTTTTATTATGGGTGTCTAAAATTACTATGTTTGATTTACAATGATATTTGATATGAAAGATGATATGGTCGTGAAATTAGAAAAACAATGTTGATATGGATATTTAATATTTATTATATGTGTTGCTTAGGTAAAAAATTATAAATATTGATTAGTTTGAGAGGGTTTAATATTTCGATCAATATCCGTTACCGTATTTGTTTCGATTCGTATCCGTTCCGTATTTGTTTCCGATAGTATCCGTTTTCGTTTTTGTATCCAAGGTTTCTGATTCTGAATCCGATTCCGAAAAAATATGAAAACAAATACGGTATAGCTTTCCGACCGTATCCGATCCGTTTTCACCCTTACTCCGTAATACTCCGTAACTAGCAACAAAAACAACAATCCACGTCATGTATTAACCGTCATTCTCTAGGTAGCCTGTAATTCTTACGCATGGTTCTACAACTCAATCACGCTGCAAATCAGCGCCTTCCCTCTCTAATTTTTTCTTATGAATTTTAAAATTCCCTCTCTAATTTTTTCTTATGAATATTAAAATTCACAATGACAAATAATATCTATTTTTCTTATCAATAATAAAAATCACACTGACAGATAATCACTCCCTTCCATCTCAACGGTTTCTTCTCTATTTCTTCCTAAACTCAACTCACACCGGGCTCCAACAATTACTGCTGAGGGAGTGAGCGTGACGATCGCGAGGGAAGGTGTGCACCGATCAAGTGTCAATGCCATGAGCTTGCAAGACTCGTTGTAGAGGATATTGGGTACCGGATAACCATAAGAACTACATATTCGACGACTAGAGATAGAATATAAGCATATTATGTATATAGTAGAACTTGGTCATGGTGTTGTCTTATGTTCTATGACAGGACATAGAGTCTTGAATAAATACTACCATATAATAGATTAGAAAACTGACGTCATGTTCAGCTAAGTTATTTTTTTAACCTTATTCCCTAACCTATATAAAATGAGCACGAAGCCTCCAAATACATAAGCATATCATATCATCAGATCAATACAACACTCGGCGGATTCAATCCCTAAACAAGAGTAGAGTATTATCTCTCATCAAGATGGCCTAAACCTTTCTAAATCTTTGTCTTCCCTATCAATCCACTTTTAGGTTTCATGCGCTATCCTTTTTATTATTGCTGATTTTCAGAATCGACACTCGTGATTTTTAGAATTTTGATCTGCTACTCAAAATGCAATAAGGTATGAGCAGTAGCAACATTTTTTTTATTTACTGACTTTTGAGTGCTAAACGTGAACCAGAGTAGAGCATTGGTGGCTGAATCTTTAGTGCTTTTTTCAAACATGGAGTTGTCAGATAGAGAGTTGTTTTTATTCGCTGATTATGTCTGAATCTTCAATGTTTTATTAAAACAGGGAGGCATTTTATTTGCTGATCATGTCTAAGTTAGAGAATATGATTACAAATAGGGAGGTGTTTATTCGTCGATTACGTAAGCATAAAAATCTCTAGCTCGTGCTCTTCGTAGATTTTGTTTTTAAAAAGAAAACTCAACTTACATATGAAAATCAAAATTAATGAAGAACATCAATTTACATCTAAAAGTTAAATATAGGTTTTCACCACAGTCCATGAAGAGACATCTTATTCCGAACGCTATAACTGTCACTTCATCAACCCATATATCATTCACCCGTCGACTTGGTTTCTGTCTTCACCATCTAGACCTCGGACCATTACATGGTTTGCCCTAATATCTCATGGAAGGAAGACTTGTCTGCATACGGACACTATATATCATTTAGAAGTTTCTCTTCTATTTATACTGAGAAATCAATCATTGCATTCAGATGACAATAAACTACTACATGTACGGAGATGATTCTCACATTTGGTTCATGACTTTCTCAACTTAGTTATCCCAGAGATGGTGCTGGGTCTGAAAGGCTTCGGCTCGTTGAGCATAACATTTAGCCGCAACGGCAGCAGACTAATTCAGAGCAAAGCCGGCAGGGTTTTAACTGTTGATTTTTTAAGACCTCTTATCTGTTGATCGATCCCACAGTAAAGTGCAAGGATTGCATGAAGAATAGAAGAGGCACTACATGGTTATTATGAAACCATACAAGTTGTGTTTTGCTTCATTATTCTTAACTTCTTTGCCATGCTGAGCTGCTACCCGTCGTCCATCCATGCGTGAATCCGATGATCAGCAGGGTTACACGCAGATAATCTGCTCCTCTCGGCTCTCGCTCGTTTGGCGCATGGTTTAGCTAGAGATCGGACGGGAACAGTTTTGAAATTCCAAGCTTGATTTCAAACAAATGAATGACGAAATACACGCATGGTAATATGATAAGGTGGATCATTTGTGCCTGATTGGCAGGCAAAAAACGCCACAGATGGAGCCTTCAAGCCTTCAGTACTGTCTTATGGGCATAGCTTGCACCGCTGGACCTTTTTCATGTCCCTCATGGGCCTCGCGGGAGGGATGCGAATGATGGAGTCTGTGCGTACGAGGAGGGAAGCATCATGTTTGTTCCAAATTAGTTTTGAAAAACAAAAGTAAATTGCACTGACGTTATACAAATTTGTGTTAGATAGGTACAACCTAATACATAAACTTGTAATACGATCATTTTGAACATGAACTTGTCAGGTTTCATGCAAACCAAGGTTAAAAGAACAAAACAAGGTTAATTTTGCTAATTTAAGTGTCAATTAGAATGCTACATAAACACAGTGAAAATGTTTAATATGATCCAAAAATTACACAGAGGAAGACATAAAATACCGAGAAATGATACGATATGTAGAACAAAGAATAATACAACAAAAATCATGTGTCATGTCTACACCTCATGTGTACTCTCACGTCCTAATTAATATCTAACTTGATAAAACTAGCTATAACGTGTCTGTTGACTTTGTTCTTCATATGCATCAGACAAATTCATGTGTCAAAATGAGTATTACAAGTTCATGTATCAAAGTCACCCACCTAACAAGTTTGTATAATCTCAATATAATTTACTCTGGAAAAATAATAATAAAAGGTGTTGGCACCATCAGAAGGGGGTCAAAGGCAAAAACAATTGCATGAGAACAGAGGGAAAGAAGGGATGATCCACTGGATGCTGAAGCGGTAGGAAACTCTTTATAAATGATGCAGACCTGAGCATGTACAGATGACCACCTTGTATAGTTGGAATTTCACTTATCGTTGCCATGTATTGATTGGTTCAAACTTTGTATAGAGTCTTAGTCTCAGATATTGGAGTAAGCCAAATGAACAAAACACTTTTCATTGTATATGGGTGACAAAGGGGTTCCAACTATAGAATCGAATAGCCAAAACTAAGCCAACAAGAGAGGGGTAAATGGTAAGCCAACCAGAGAGGGATGAATGGTTGGTATCTCAAAAAAAAACATTTAGCGGAAATAAAAGTTACCCTCGAAATTCGATGTAGATCGGTCTGACCGCCTGTATGCCTCCGGTCTGACCGCCGGTGTAGATCTGGTCCGACCATCGGATGTCGCTGAAGTCGCCTTTCACCGTGTGCCGGTCGACCGCATCCGATCGTCGACCGGTGAGAAGCCGCCGGTCTAACCGTCGGTGTTTCTCGGTTGGACCGCCGCATCCAAGAAAACACAAATCAAAAAACTCTCAAAGTAGATCGAAAATATATTACTTCTCTCTGTATTTACAAAGTGACAACAGCACTCCTCACAAATTTTGACAAAACTTAAAACCCTAACTTTCTCGCAACTCAACTCTCTCTAAAACTCATGCCAGGAAGCCACACCTTCCCTCTCTATTTATACATGAGGTAGCCAGCCTAAATCCATAAATCTAACTGATATAAGAAGTCCTAATCCACTAGAAAACCTTCCCGTACAAGAAACAAACTTTACAAACTTCAATTGTAACAATTTTGGAATCCTTCCAAAATTATAACTCCACATCACATACGCACACGATATCTCCATCGTATGCCATATGGAATCTTCACCAACCATGTGCATCAATCTTTATCCTAAGTATCCCGCATGATCTCTCTCAGACGTCACATTATCTCTAAGCTGACTCCAAATCTATCACCAATAATACTCTCCCGAGACGTAAAGGTTACCTACACATGAATTAAACAAAGAAACCATATCCGAGCACAAGCTACCTCCAACTTGACTCATTGTTAGCACACAACAGTATTACATACACATAGTATCCATCTAGAAGCCATAAACACAAATTAATCACAGAAATCCAAGGAAAAAACCCGAAACCAAAACTGAAACCAAAACTGAAACCAACAAGAAATTGATCTGGAATCGGACTGAGTCAGTCAGTCTGACCGGCAGCACAAGCCCGGTCTGACCGCACAAAGACCTTTGGTCTGACCGGCAGCACATGCCCGGTCTGACCGGACCACGAAACAACAAACCACTATTCACCGTCTGAAAATCCAATCATCTCCAAAACCACTTCGTCAATAATCTTCAAATATCAAAACCAATAATCACATATATCAATTATTCATCACCATAGAAGAATCAAACGCACTTTGATTTTACAATCTCCCTCTCGATGAATACATTGGCAAACCAATTAAAAATATTTTGTTTTGGTGTTTGGAAAATTAAAAAACAAAAATGGTAAATAGCATCGAAGTGCTCAAAAATTCAAAGAAAATTTCTGCCACTTTTAAAAGAAAGAATATCCCTTGAACATGAAAAACTTGCACTTGCACTTCTTAACTCTTCTTCCCCTTTTGTCAATGATTTCATCAAGCATAAGAATTATGTACATCAATATTCAAGAGCTTAGCATCATACCTATAGCAAGTCATGTCATGTGTTGTAAAAATAAAAAGATAAACCCATCAATTATATAGCAAATATGTATTAGAGTATAATCATGATCCAAAGATTATACAAGTAAGCTTAATAATGCAATCAAAATTCTTGGATTCAAACGATTTATAATGCAACATCTTCACAAGCACATAGGTTGAAAATTAAACCCAATCATATATACCTATTGCAACCATTACTCTTTCTCAAATAACTTTTTGCACAAAACAATCAAGAGAATTTTTCTCATATTTATTTGAGCCAAATTTTGCTCATATTTTTCTCTCAATTATGTCGGGTACGTCCTTGTCGTCAAGACTATTTTCAAGGATTTGGCACCCATTATTTTTCTCACATCGAATACATCCTTGTCGTCAAGACTGTTTTCAAGGATTCGGTATTCTTTTTTTTCTCATAGATAATTTTTATTCTCTTGCACAATGAGCAATTTTAAAGCAATTTGAGGAATAACAATTCAACACAACATATATAAAAGCATTTACAATCAAAACTATGCACTAGTATCAACATTGCATATTTCATTAATTCAAGTAAATTATCGTGTGTCATATCACTTAAAAGTAAAATCTAGGCCTCATAAAAAGACTAGAATACATATAAGCTATGCTAGTGATAAATAAACCTTCATAATATTGCTAGCATGCACAAGAAAATGCTATAAGTATCAACAAAGCTCTCTTTTTTCAATTTACTTTGTTCAAAAATTGCTTGATAAAACCAAGAGCACAAAACTCCCCTTCAAACCATGCCAAAAGGATGAATAATTTCCAACTCTCCACGAAGAAAAGCAAATAGAGATGAATCCAATGGTTTAGTGGAAATATCCACAAGTTACAACTTAGTATCCAAAAATTTCAATTCAACATCTCCATTCTCAACATGATCCCTCAAAAGTGAAAGCGAATGTCAATGTACTTTGTGCATGAGTGTTGTATATGATTCTTAGCAATGTTAATTGCACTTGTATTGTCATAATAAAGATGAACCTTCTCAAAAGTAAGTCAACAATCTTTCAAAGTTGAAATAAGCCAAAGAATCTGAACAACAACTAGCAGCAGCAATATATTCTGATTCAGCAGTTGATTGAGCTACACTAGATTGTTTTCTAGAAGACCATGCAATTAATGATGTAACAAGAAAATGACATGTTCCACTAGTACTTTTCCTATCAATTCTACAACCCGCAAAATCAGTATCGGAATAACCACTTAAGCATATCGAAGATGAAGTAGAATATCAAATTCTAAACTCAAGTGTATGATTCAAATACCTCATTATTCGCTTGACTGCTTGACGATGTGAAGCACGAGGAAAAGCTTGAAAGCGTGCATACAAACACACAGTAAATTGTATGTCTGACCTAGAAGCAGTTAGATACAACAAAGATTCAATCATATTTCTATACTTGTTTTGATCCACAGCTTCACCATCTTCATCAGGATCCAACACAGCAGTAGAACCAATAGGTGTAGAAATTGGCTTGCTATTCTCCATCTTAAAACGTCTCAAAAGATTCTTGGTATACTTCGTTTGATGCACAAATGCACCTTGAGGTGTTTGTTTAATTTGCAATCCCAAAAAGTACGACAACTCACTCATCATGCTCATCTCAAATTCCCTGCACATAGTCTCAGCAAATTCTACAACCAAAACGTGAGTTGAACAACCAAAAATGATATCATCCACATAAATCTGAACAAAAAGTTGATTTTCACCATGCTTAAAAAGTGTTTTATCAATTTTTCCCATTTGAAAACCTTTTGCAAGCAAAAAATTCTTAAGCCTATCATACCATGCTCTAGGTGTTTGTTTCAAATCATACAAAGCTTTAGACAATTTAAAAACATGGTTAGGAAATCAGGATTTTCAAAACCCAGTGGTTGTTTAACATAAACTTTCTCCTATATATAGCCATTTGAGAAAAGCACTTTTAACATCCATTTGATACAATTTGAAACCTTTTGAAGCAACAAAAGCTAACAAAAGTCTAATTGCCTCAATCCTAGCCACGGAGCAAAAGTTTCATCAAAATCCAAACCCTTCACTTGAGTAAAACCTTGAACAACAAGTCTAGCTTTATTCCTAACAATTAAACCATCTTCATTTTGTTTATTTTTGAAAACCCACTTGGTTCCAATAATGTTATGTCCTAAAGGTGGTTCCACTAAAGTCCAAACTTTATTTCTCTTAAAGTTTTCAAGTTCTTCATGCATGACGCTAATCCATAATTCATCAGTTAGTGGATGAGTAACATCTTTGGGTTTAAAAGAAGCAACAAATGCAGAATTTGTGCAAACATCATGAGAAGTTACCTTTGACCTTGTAGTCCTCTCACCTATATTACGAATTATTTGTTCCAGTCGATGTCGTCGTTGAATGTGCAAAGGAGCAGCAACTTCTAAGGTTGATTCACATTCTGTACCTTCACTGGTTGTAGCTTCTGAAGAGCCACCTTGATCACCATTGACAGAACACAAGGTAGACGGCCCCTGTCGGTCTGACCGCGCCTCCTGCCGGTCTGACCGGGCATCCTGCTTCGATCTGATCGACGGCTGTCGGGCGGTCTGACCGGCCAAGTCGTCCTCGTCATCGTCGTCATCGCTCTCGTCTTCAAAAATACGACCATCCTCCCCCTGAGCCTATGACAATGTACCTGCAAGTTCTGGTCTAGTACCTGGACTACCCTCATCAAAAGTGACTTCACAAGTCTCAACAATTTTGTTAGTTTCCAAAACAAGTACACGATAGTCACGAGAATGTGCGGGATAACCAAGAAACAATCCATCGAGTAGAACATGCCTCAAATTTATCCAAATCTCCATATTTCAAGTCAAAGCACTTGCAACCAAAAGCACGCAAATGTGAAACTTTGGGTTGATGTCCAAATCGAAGCTCATAAGGCGTTTTTCCAAGTTTTGATCTCAAGAAAACACGATTGGAAACATAACATACAGTGTTAATAGCTTCGGCCCAAAATTTCCTATGAGTGTGATACTCATCAAGCATTGTTCTAGCCATTTCAACTAAGGAGCGATTTTTTCTTTCAACAACACCATTTTGTTGTGGAACAAGAGGAGAAAAAATTGATGTTCAAGACCTTTTTCGTTGCAAAATTGTTCAAAAGAAGCATTCTTAAATTCACCTCCATTATCACTTCTAATTCTCTTCAAAGAACCGGGAATTTCACAATTCAATCTAAGATACAAACTTCGGAAGTGTCCAAAAGCCTCATGCTTAGTTACCATAAAGAAAACCTAAGAATATCGAGAAAAATCGTCAACAACAACCAACACATACCACTTTCTTCCAACGGATTGCACTCTAGCTGGACCAACAGTGTCCATGTGTAAGAGCTGTCCAGGTGCATCCGTCATCACAGAAATAATAGGAGTATGTGAAGAAGCAACTATCTTACTATGACGACATGGTGTACAAACCAAATCAACATCTTTCTTAAGTTTAGGCAAACAACGAATAAGATCCAAACCACTAAGCTTAGTGAGATGATCAAAACCAACATTTCCAAGTCTGCGATGCTAAAACATCAAATCTTTGTTGAATTTTGCAACCAAATACGTTACAACAGGTGAAACAGGATTTCCAAAATCATCTTTAAACACTCTTCCATAGCTAGAAATATTCAACACGAATCACCACAAGAATCAAATATTTTACTTTCAGTTTTCTTACGGTGAACCTCAAAATTCTCATCAACAATTTGAGAAACGAAAGCAAATTATACTTTAAATCCTCAACCAAAGCTACTTCTTTTTCAATCCAAACTTGTCACTTACTTTGACGGATCCTGTAGTAAGAACGACACTTGTAGAAGCATCACCAAAGATAATAGATTCACTCTTGGATGCCATCTTGAGGGAGGAGAACTAATTTTTATCACCGGTCATATGCCGCGAAATACCGAAATCCACAATCCACATGTTCTCTTTCCTTGCCACTAAAGCCGACACACAAGAGGATGTCGAAGCCTCAGTACTCGGGTTAGATAAAAGAAATTTAGGAATCCAGTACTGAGACATACGACTAATAGATCCAATAGGCATATATCCACGTGCAAAAACAGTTTTAGAATTTTCAGAAAAATTCCTCCGAGACCGGTCTGACCGATGTTGTACTACCGGTCTGACCACTGTAGTACATCCGGTCAGACCGCGGGCCGGTCGACCGTGTTCTCTTGCCGGTCGACCGACCGCGCGTCGATCGACCGAGAGACCCTTGCGGTTTGACCGATTTTCCCGAGGGGAAACCAGATTTTTGCCACTTTGATTTTGCAAAAACAATTTCTCTTTATTTTTTCTATTCACGTGCTAATCTGAAACAAAAATCAACAAGATGACCATTTTTACCACAAAAGGAACAAGTATACTTCTCCCTAGTAGTTAATGATTTGGAAATATTAGTTTTAGTTTCTTTTAATGTGGCAGAAAGAGAGCGCATAATTCCAACAGATTTAAAATTGTTTTCACATCATTAGGTTTTGTAAAAATTTCACCATGTTCAGTCAGATTCAAAACATTGGGTGGATTTATGTGAAATAATCATGAGCATCAAAACCTATACCCCTATTGTAGCTAGTCACTTTAGATTGATCTAAAATCATGTTAAGTTGTTTCTTACCATCAGAAAATCTTTGCAAAGAACTTTTCAAATAAAAAACTTTTTTTCTAAATTTGCAAATTTTTTACAATCTATCATGACACCTTTATTTTTACGACATTTGTAACAATTTTGGACTCCTTCTAAAATTATAACTCCGCATCCCGTACGCACACAATATCTTCATTGTATATCATATGGAATCTTCACCAACCACGTGCATCAATCTTTTTCCTAAGTATCCCACATGATCTCTCGCAGACATCACCTTATCTCCAAGTTGACTCCAAATCTATCACCGACAATACTCTCCCGAGATGTAAAGATTACCTACACATGAATTAAACAAAGAAACCATATCCGAGCATAAGCTATCTCCAACTTGACTCATTGTTAGCACACAACAGTATTACATACACATAGTATCCATCTAGAAGACATAAACACGAATTAATCACAGAAATCTAATGAAACAAGCCAAAACCGAAACCGAAACCAACAAGAAATCGATCTGGAATCGGACTGAGTCGGTCGGTCTGACCGGCAGCACAAGCCCGGTCTGACCGCACAAAGACCTCCGGTATGACCGGCAGCACATGACCGGTCTGACCGGACCACGAAACAGCAAACCACTGTTCACCGTCTGAAAATCCAATCATCTCCAAAACTACTTCGCCAATAATCTCCAAATATCAAAATCAATAATCATAGATGTCAATTGTTCATCGCCATAGAAGAATCAAACACACTTTGATTTTACACCAGCCAGATTATGTTAGCAAGTACTACCTTCGTCCAAAAATATTAGAGATTTTTCTCATGTATGGGAAAAATCTTTATATTTTTGGACGAATGTAGTAGCATAGAAAAATAAGGTCTATTAATATAGTATTAATATAGGCTTCGTGCACGTCATTGGCACATAATCGAGGAGAAATTTAGGGGAAAAATCAATCTTTTGGAACACATATGTTATATTTGAAATACATATGATAAATAGGAACACATATGATAGGGGAAATTAAATATCGTCGTCCCTTCCTCTATCACTAGCAGACTTGGTGGGCAGCGCCGACGACGTTGGACGGAGGCGGGGGCTAGTCCACCGTCCCTTTCTCTGTCACTCGTGGTGAGGGCTGGTGACAACGGGTAGCCATAGGGGGTAGCCCTTCCTCCACAACGATGGGTTAGTTGATGCGCATGGTGACAGCGGTGGATGGTCGGTTCGGCCATGGCAGATAGAGACGATGGCGGCGGAGGCTCTAGGTGGCGATGGTGGCTAGGCGAGCTTCGACGCCCAGATCTGACCACGGCTAGGCAAGGACGAGGGGACAATGGTTGTCGGTGACTGAGCTAGTTGACGATGCGATGGTCGTTGGCTCGCCTGACGCAGATGAGGACGACGGTAGCGAAGGCTCTCAGCGGTGGCATCCTAGAGACAACAACAGCTAGGTGGGTGTCAACGCCAAGGTCTAGCTATAGATAGATGTGGACATTAGTGGAGCATCTTCGACGAGCTCATAACAGTAAAGGTAGGTGCATGTCATGCTAGATGGCTCCGTGACGTTCTTAGAGTGATGGTAAGTTTGACGATTTGCAAAAGACGGTGGTTGTGCGGCAGAGCAGCTTCGTGGCACACTAGAGGCGTTTATAATGCAGCGACATAGGGGTATTTGGATGGCAACGATGGACATAGCAGTTGGCAGCATAAGGTTTTGTGATCCGCATAGGCGAAGATGGTGTGACAACGGGCAGCACGGACTAGTTCCGATTCTCCCCTTCCGTCCTTCCACGCTGTGACGGAAAGAATAAGTCGTCAATGAAGATTTAAGCTAAGTCTTCTATTATTTTTGTGTTCATGTGTATTCTTTTATGCGAGGATACTTTAACCGCCTATATCATTTTTTGACATAGATGCGGAATTAATGAAAATGTATTATTAAAAAATAATAACTAGTATCATCCTAGTAGCAGTTAATGTTCTTGTTTCATCAATGAGAAATCAACTTCCATGATCAGCTCGTACTCACCTATATGCTGCATGACGGATAAAGTACTGTACGAGGTGGTTACTATCTCTATTCTAAAACAAACTTATTTTCTATCCATCCTATACATATTAATAAAAAAACTATAATATTCTTATTTTATCACATCCTAATGTAACTATTAATTATTTTATTTACTTCAATAAAATTATATTTTTATTTTTATAAACTCTAATACAATAATTACTGTAAAAATAAATTTAGTTTAGGACAAATGAAACATACTTAAAATAAACTTAACAGGGACTGATGAAGGATCTCCAAACAGCGCGTATGGACGTATACGCAACGAAGACGCGTCGGTTTGGTGTACTGCTCTCACTCGATCATCAGTTGCGGCTGCATGATGTTGGGAATCCTGATCATGGCCAAGGTTTCCTAGGCTTCCTTATCGTTTGTTTGGAAAGAGGTTATCGTTTCCTATTGTTAAATGTGTGGTCACCATCAAATTGTTGAATTTGAATCACGTGGTTTGGTCACGGTTATCACACAATTTCACGTGGTAACCACGATATGAGATGCGATTATCATGGTTTGAGATATTTTTTTATTTAAGTCTTAATGAGCCGGAGGAACAGTTCAAATGAGACCCATCACTGTATTTTATTTTAATTTTGTGAACAAATCTCGGTTTTATCCTCAAAAATAATTTTATCTTATTTATTTTCGAAAATTTTTTTCACCATCTATCACTAAAAATCAGACACTCCATCTATAATTTTTTTAAATTTTTTTTTTGATTTTTTTAAAAATTTTAAATTTGAATAAAATTTAACAATTCCTACCATCGGTAGCCTTTTGTATCCACGGTAAACGCGGTTACATGCTGTAAGGAAACCTGACCACGACACAAGCATTCACAATCTCGATGGAGGAAAAGAAAAACAGAGAGATTCTCCCATGGGGGCTCGGGGCCACCACGCCGCCTGCAGCGCAGTGCAGCTCGATTGGACTGGGCTGGCTGGCTGCCTATCAGCACAAGCAAATCTCCGCTCTGCGTACGTCCTGCCCATACCCTCTTGAGATCTTTTTATTACGGAGACTATTTTATCGCCACGATCGGCTGTGTACTCCTATACTAAGAGTAGCCCATAGCCGGGGCGGGCTGTCGGCTTGTCGGCGACGCCTGCCTGCCTGCCTTGCTCTGAAATCTCTCCAGCTTTTCTTCTCTTTTTTCTTTTTGAAAATGAAAATCTCTCGTATACTCCATTTCACATCACACATATGCCTTCTGTCAGGATTATCGCACTGGGCAGCGTACTGGATGGACGGGCGATTGAGTCCGACGCCACAATACAAGGTTGGATCCGTGTCTATCCGGATCGGGCTGTCCGTTCTGTGCTAAAGAACGAAACGGCATGGCACGTTCTGCTTTTTTTTTTAAGCGGCTATTGTTAGTGCTAACATTCATACTTCTGTTTACTCTAAATTCAAGTAAAAAATCACAAAATGTGCAAACATTAGAAGACAAATTTGTGCACCGTAAGTGCCAACATTCGTTTCTGTTTATGACACGTCTGAATATTTTGCAAACGGCGTGCATTAAGGAAATACCATCGGCAATTCTGAATTGCAGTACATGTGCGTAGAAGAACATATTCCTAGAAAGATTCCCAAGTTCCAAACTTGATAGTACCGCTGCTGCTGCTGCTGCTAGTATCTAGATTGGTCAGCTGTGAGCCTGCGAACATTCGTGTGGCTTTTAGTCTTTGGTGTTTTTACCTTGTCTGTAGCGCGGCACGTACATGTGTACGTCTTCTTTCTTGGGGGCACTGTGTTGCTCCTGCTCCCTAGCTCTATAGTACTCCTACAGATACAATTATAGTTAATTTTGGTTTTATTTGGTTTTAAGGGCTAATTTTTAGCTCCTACTTTTAAGCATAAATTAGCTCTTAAGAAAAGCTCCAAAATTAGCCCCTCAACATATGCTTATTTGGACTAATTTTACATAGGTCCCATAAAAAATCACTCTCCCATCCGCACGGCGCACGGCCATCCCATCTGTGTTGCCGGCTTCCTGACCACTTGCCGCCTCCCAGTCACACCGCCGCCTACAGAGTACGGCGCTATACTTTTTGGAGGAGATGGTGATGGAAGTGAAGTGTGAAGGGGTTGAGGAAGGAAGGGGATAGGAGCGAGAAAAAAATTAGCTCATAGATCCAAACTAATCAAGGAGTCAATTTGAATGCTAATCTAAAGGTTAAACTTTAGCCCTTAAATTAACTCAAGGGCTAAAGAACCAAACATGATCTTAGAAACCTTCCTTTTTAAAAACGAGATTCTCAAAACACATGAACGGTAAAAATATAAGATTAAAATGTCATACCATGTAAAATCTTACATGAAAGGAATCACATGAATTATTCAAAACATGTGTTTGGATCAGAAAAAATATAGTAGGAATTTTGCCAGATTATATGTTGATTTGCTGGAGAGAGGATGGACAGAGAAAGAGAGAAGATGCCTTAAAAATATCAAAGGAATTTGAAGCAATGAGGTTGGACCTCATGCTAGAATTCCTCCAAAATATAGAGGAATTTTTCCTTTTTTTGAACCAATCCTACCGTCCAAATGACTCCTACAGGAATTATAATTCCTATGGATTGGATTCCTCTATTTTTTCTCCAAAAATCCATCAATCAAAGGAGCCTTAAACAGTACTGGTAATACTTATATATGAAAGTACTAGTATTATTGAGTAAATTTCAAAAAAAAAGTTATTCGAGTATTTATATCATGAAAATAGATAAAAAAATTATATTTGTAAATAATAGTTAGGAAAATATATTTTTAAATATACTCAAATGTGCATATTGAGGTCTCGAGATATAGAATGTTGCTAGCATCCGGCCAAATAAGAAAAAAAACTAGTTACATGTGGTTCTCCTATAAACTACGTAAACGTAGTACACAATCTTTTATTTCAAAACATAAGATACAACTATTTTTTATGTTCTCATAATATAAAGACATACATGCATGCATACATTAACTGTCAAACTCTCGTTCCTTAAGTTTGGTTTATTTTAAATCCTTAACAATAGAGCCCCCAATAACATTGCTTGCATGTATGGATGTGATCAAATCAAGGAGGTGATTAAATTCTTTTGGTCTTTGCGTTACGAATAGTTCAGCCTTATGTTTTTGGATGGAGGGAGTACTAATAGTAAGTAGAGTAGTAATTCCTCCCTTTCATAATATTGCATTCACTGAGAATAGGATACTAACTCTCAAGGAAAATTCAATTAGAAAGATTTATAGGCCACTACTAATGGTGAAAAGTCTTGAAAATGATATGACTTTCTTTTTTGTGTCATTATGAAAACTTAATACTACCTTCTAAGTGGACATAATCTAGTTTTGATAACATTTACGATATTCGTTAAAACTTTAAGTGCTACTCCGTAAAAAAACATATGTACCTTGGGAACTTCTCACCGAGATTAAGTGGTGGGATAAAACAGAGGGGATTGTGATTGGTTGAGATGACTAAATAGATAAGAAATTAAATAAGAGATGATTGTGATCAGTTAAGATTAACAACAGGTAGATATAAAAGTAGCTATATTTCGAGACAAATTTTGAATAAAAAAATTAGCTATATTTTGATATGATAGAGCAGTGTTGTAACTTATACAAGGGCATAACGGTCTTTTAGCGATAAACTTAACAGTTAACAAACCCTTGACTATATGGAATACTAGTTGTGAAAGAGAAGTACACATTTTTTACGGCAGAGGAGACAATACGTTACAATAAGTGGTAGAAAGGAAAATTTCCCTATAAATAGATATGCTATAATGGATTATAGAAGATATAATCTGTCAACTCTGGGGGGCAGAAGAAACAACGAACCACATTTTATTTTGGTTGCCCCATTGCTGTGTGTTGTCTGGTGTGTTTGCAGGGATGCATTGATTTGGGATCAAGTTCCTTACAATTTTGATGATTTCTTTCTTTTAGCTGATATGAGAGCTATCTCAAAATGCATAGCTGTTAAAATGTTGTTACTAGCTACAATTTGCTGAACATTGTGGTTAACAAGAAATAATATGGTTTTTTTACAAACAAGATTGTTTACTCTCCCCTAATGCTTCTGCAGTGGGAACCTCTGCTTCGCCCTGAGGAGAGCGGGAGTTGGGGTGATTTTATCCCTTGTTTAGCGTTTGTCTTTCTTGACCGAACAGAAAGTTGTTATGCCTTTCAGAGTGCGCCACGCTGTCGAGTGGATTCGCCGCTCCACCTAGGCTACATGATGCCGCGCTGGGAGCTTTGCATGGACGCAGAGTGTTTCGTTTGGATGGTACTAAACTTTTTTTTAAATGCATGTCACATAGTATATTTAGATATTATTATAAAATATTAAATATAGACTATTAACAAAATTTATTTATAATCGATGGTTAATTTAGCGAAACAAATCTAATAAGTCTAATTATATTCTGATTCGACGATTTATTAATCATCGATTAATTAGACTTAATAGATTTGCATCGTAAATTAACTATAAATTTTTTAATTATTTCATAATTAATTTACGTTTAGTCTTTTAAAATTGATGTCTAAATATCGATACGATGTAAACTAAAGTTTATTCTTTGATCCAAACATCTCTTAACAAAAAGCTGAAAAGGCAGTTGGAAAGAGGAGAGAGGGTGTGAAATCCAACGGGGAAGCAGCGGAATTCGTGAGGATAGATTACACTGTCGTGCTTGTAAGTCTTTACAGAAACCTCATCCTATATGGCATACTAGGTTCCTAGTATGAGTAGCTTGTATTGCTAAGGACACTCTCAATGAAATACTAATTGTAATTTTTATCTCCTTTAATTATGATGATAACTCAGCAATTTTACTAACATGGCAAAAAATAATATAGATAGAGAGCAAAAAGGGAGAAACGATTTTCTGTTGAAGGAACGACGTCTTTGGTTATACCGATGCATCAAGAAACTGAAAAAATTATGTTGGAGAGAAACGACTGGTTTCTTCCCATATTTGTTGCTCCGGCTGCCTCCCGCGCTCGTCCCACCCTTGCCTGTCTCCGTGCGCGCCGGCTTATCGCCTCCCGCCGCCGTCGCCGCCACCCAGCCCCAGCGCCCCTCGTCGACGCCGCGCAGCGCCTCCTCCCCGCCGACGCCACCCGACACCCAGCATTCCGCCGGCTGCCGCCTCTCGGCCCTCGGCGCCCCAGCGGCGCCCTTCGCGCCGCCGTCCCACCTCCTCGGCCCGCTGCCCTTCGTCATCGCCGTCGCATCGAGGAGAGTAAGAGTGAGAGGAGGGGAGAGAACTTGGCGCCGGCAAGAAGAAAATAGAAGAAAAGAGAAGGAGAGGGAGAGAACCTCGCGCCGGCAAGAAGAAAAGAGGAGGGAAGGAGAGAAACACTGACGAGTGAGACCCACCTATATTTTTGTAATATGTACAATGGATCACAAGATAATGTGTCATAGTAGATCATCTCTTTTTGAGTGATATATTAAATGTCTTTATCTATAGAAACTATTATCATTGGTTGAGGATGATGTTTCTTGCTATTAAATTTTTCTAATGGCGTTAGTGTCCTGCTAGGGGTTTTTCTCTCTAGTTGTGCTGTTAGAGTTGTAAGTTACCAACCTATCTGATCGGGGTGTGACCATTTGTCTTCGTCTTTTCTCTGTTTAGGACAACTCTATAAAGTTGACAATCCCAGCAAAACCTGCCACCGTGGCTTTCAATGGAAGCCGGGTCTATGATATTTCTGTAAATAAACATTGGCCCTGTTTGGATCCCATGGGATAGAGCTAGTTTGGGTTAGATTGCACCAAACTAGCCCAAAAGTATCCAAACAGGAGGGCTAGAGTTAGTTTTTTCAACTAGCCCACCCCAAAAAACTATCCCCTCCAAGGGGTGATTATTTGAGCTAGTTTGGGTTAGTTTGCTGTGGGGCCCACATAAACTCATTTTTTCCTTCGTCACCGGCCGCACGGGATCACAGGAATAAGCCGCACGGACGCAGGAACCTTATCGCTTCCTTTCGTCTCCTGTCAACGGACGGACGCCCTGGAGAAGGACGCCGCCGTGCCTCCGCCCTGGTGAAGGACGCCGCCGGAGAAGGACGCCGCCGCGCTCCGCCCGTGGGCGTGACGCCGCCGCCCCGAGACGGACGCCGCCGCGCGGTGAGTCCCCTCGCGGCTCTCCTCCTCGTTCTCCGCGCTTGGGCGCCGCCGCCCGGCCGCGCTTGGGGACGCCGCGCCCGCCCCGGCCGTCTATGGGGGACGCCGCGCCGCCGGGCCGACGCGCCACCCCGGGCTGGGGGACGCCGCGCCGCCCTTGGCCCGCTCCCATCTGCAGGGCGGCGAGTTCCACCGGTGGCGACCAAGCCGGGCAGTGGGGCGGGCATGGCCCCGTATTTTTTGTGTATTGACAAATGTAAAACTAGTATCAGTGCAAGACGGGGCGGCCATGGCCGGAGACGGCCGACCTTGGCGGTTTCGATCTGAACTCGCAAGTGTCAACGAGAGGAGGATGAGTTCCGGGAATCCAGCGGTATGGTGACTTCATCCGAGGCAACGACGACCAGCTGCCCCCTGTCCGTGTCAGGGGCAATGGAGGATGAGGTGGAGGAGTTAGCAAGCTCCGGCGGTCCCACGGTGAGCCATGGCAATCGAGCCCAATGGAATGATACAAATAATGCTTGCTTGTTAGAGTTGTGCATTGTCCAACGTAGAGCTGAAACGTATAATGGTTTGCAAATGAGTGCTGAAGGGTACCAAGCTGTGATTGATGGCTTACTTGCAAGGAGGAGGCTACTGTACACCCGTTTACAGGTGAAGAACCAGATTGGCGTACTAAAAAACACTCATGCATTTTGGCGCTACATGCAAACACATTCGGGGTTGGGGAGATTACCAGATGGAACCGTAGATGCAGATTCTGAGTGGTGGATAACACACATAGAGGTACACTTTTGGAGCTAATTTTTATTCAGCTTTTGTGCTTTCATATCCTTACTTGTTTCTCATATCCTTTTTGTTGTTTCATATCTTTACAGAAGATGAACCTCTCGTTGAAGATGTCAACATAAATGCCTTCCGTGATGATTTAGCTCATGCTTTGTTTTATGGAGTGTAATTTTTTTCTTCATTGAGGACTTGTAATTTCCTATGCGACATCTAATTTGTATGGACAAATTTAAATTTGTTGTCATTCGGATCCTATATTTGTAAAAATAATATTTTGCTTCATATGTGGGTGGTAGCAGGCCACACAAATGCTTGCCACATCTAATCCGGATAGAAACATGGTTTAAATGAGCCAAATGCTTGGATAAACACATTTAATGCTAATCTAACCCTTGTATCCAAACACTTCAAGGGCTAGAGTTAGTTTGGGCTAGAGTTAGAGTTAGTTTCTAACTCTAACTCTAGCTGAGTTAGAGGGATCCAAACAGGGCCATTATAAAAGATAAATGATCTAGATATGATATATTAATGTGGGTATTCTTTTATGCCTACAGGCTATTGATAACCAAAACCCGATATAAAATATGCTTCCAGTTGATTTTGATCAATTCATTGTATTTTGATATATTTGATACATTTAATGATATATGTATATATATATACAACTCAATGAAAATAAAACCGTAGCTAACTTGATCATCGATTATTTTCTCCTCACTCATCTCTCCCCTCTCGTGACAGAGGCAGAGCTCAGTGAAGAAGATGGCTAAATGTGTATGTATGAACTAGTAATGTCAATTTAATTGTTGCTACCTTATCAATTGTGTTGCTCTCTATTTAATTACTTATCTGTAAAGATTATTACTCATTTTATGAAAGATCTACCAGGTACACCGGGTTACCCGTGTGTGTCGGGCATTTGCGTGGGCACTGATTCCTGACCGCTAAGGCTATCGGCATGGGTCGGGTCGGGCGAGATGCCGGGTCAGGTCCACACAACACAGTGATACTGGTACATCATACGGTACATATGCATAACTGAAGACGATGCGGCCCAGAGATGGAACAACCAAAAAGGTCGTCGTAGCTACGAGTAGTACTACTGCAGGCCTCTGCAGCGGTTTACAGTACTTTCCTCCTCGAGCAACAAATGCTGCTCTACTTTTCCAGGCAACGTCTCTATCTCTCTCCGTATATTAATAAGTGTTTGGAGGACGGGAATAAATTTTCAGTATCAAAAATGTTTTGAAATTAATTTAAAAAATTAATTATAAATTAATTATAAAAATAAACATAAACTAATTATAAAAATAATTACATAATCAAAAAATTATTTGCAAGATAATGTATTAAACCTAATTAATTTATGATTAACAATATTTAATATATCATTACATTGTCTAATTAGATTAATTAGATTAGTTTTATAAATTAAATCTCTTAATTATAAATAAATTTTATAAATGAGTTATATTTAATATTTAAAATATCATTTAAATATTGGGTGTGACATAGAATAAATTTAGATATCTTATTATTACCACCACGTTCTTGCAGCTGCACATCTCCCCCGAAATGCAGGCGGAGGTTTCAACTCTGATGTTTGGAAATTGGAAGAGATCACAACAAACAACCTCGAGATGTACCTCTCCCATCACCCCCAACTTGGTCCCCTGCCCTGTCTGCAACTCTGAACGCATACGGAGGGTAGTAGAGGCTGCGGCAATCTGCATGCCTACCACCTGCCGCTCTGCCTCCCTCCCTTCCCTGCCGTGGGCACCACGCGCAGGCGCAGCCCGACCTGCAGCTACCTTCTGTGGCAGCTGGCGACCTGGACCCTAGCCGCGATCAGCGTCGTCATGCAGTAGCTCGCCTGCAGCCGCCTCCCTACTGTTCACTCTGCTCTTGCATGCTCCTGCTACCCCTGCAGCCTTTTCCTTTCTTTTACTACTAACTTCGCCGCCCACCTCCATCCATCGACCATCGCTCGCCGCCCGTCCTTTGCCGACAGCTTGCCGGCGCCGGCCTGACTTTATAAACCACAACAGCAAATAAACAACGCGGCCATTTGCTCCACCTTGGTGTACTGTTTTTGTGTTTTTTTTTTTACACGAGAATGCTTCTTCGCCTGCTTGTTGTGTTCGTTGTTGCCGCGGCGGCTGTGGCCGAGCCGCGTCTGCCGGCGGCGGAGCAGGAGGGCGTGTACGCGGTCCTCGAGGCCGTCAACCCGGGCTTCCCCTGGCGCGCCAGCTTCCCCGACGACCTCTGCCTCGCCGGCCCGCACGGCGTGTCGTGCGACGACGACGACGGCGGGAACGCCAACACCTCCCACGTCGTCGGCATCTCCCTCGGCTACGTCTCCGACTTCTCCGCCAACCCGGGCTGCGTGGCGCCTTCCCCCTCCGCCGCAGCCGCCACGCTCCTCACCTCCGGCCTCCTCGCCGCCTCCTTCCCGCGCCTCCGCAGCCTCTTCGTCTACGGCTGCTTCCTCGGTCGTCCGGGCGACGGCGGCGACGCGCGGCAGCTCCCGTCGCTCCCGTGGAGGCTCCCTCCCACGCTGCAGGACCTCGTGCTCGTCAACAACCCCGCGCTCTCCGGCCGCCTCGCCATCTCCGCCGCCCGCCTCCCGCTCCTCCGCCGCCTCGTCGTAGCCTCCTCCGGCCTGTCCGGCGACCTCCCTGCCACGGCCTTCCCGCGCCTCGAACAGCTTGTCCTCTCCGGCAGCCGCTTCGCCGGCCGCATCCCGAACACGCTCGTGCAGGGAATGGCCAACATCAAGATCCTCGACCTCAGCTCCAACCGCCTCGCCGGCGGCATCCCGCGCGCAATCGGCGGCCTCACGCAGCTCGTCAAGCTCGACCTCTCCTCCAACACGCTTGCAGGGCCGATCCCGGGCGAGCTCGGCCGGCTCGCGACGCTCGAGCTGCTCGACCTCTCCAACAACAGGCTCACCGGCGGCGTGCCGGCCACGCTCCGAGGCATGACGGCGATCAAGGAGATGTACCTCAGCGGAAACCGTCGCCTCGGCGGGCGTGTGCCGGCCGAGATGTTCGCCGGCCTGAAGAGCATCTCCGCGGTGGGCATCTCCGACGCCGGCCTCACGGGGACGATCCCGGCGTCGTTGGGGGAATCGCTGCACAACGTCACCTACTTGGGGCTGGACGGCAACCTGCTGGAGGGCGAGGTGCCGCCCGCGTTGGGGAAGCTGGCGGGCAGAGTCCGGCTTCACGGCAACCGCGCCATCTGCATCTCACCGGAGTTCCTCGCCGTCGCGTCTCGTTCTCGCATCGCAGGTGTTCCGTCGTGCAATTCCACCCAGGCTCCCGTGACGCGGCGCCCTGTTGCCTTGCCCATTTCATTGGCATCGGCGGCGGCAGCACCGCCGATCAGGATCAGCTCCTGCGTCGTAGTGGCAATATTCTTGCTTGTGCTGAGTTAGTTGCTCCTGCCTGATTAGTCAGTTTGTTTAGTTTAGCATTTGTTAAGTTAAAAAAATGTAAAGTAATTATGGTATTGGTTGTGCTACTAACAAGTAACAAGTGACGAGAAAACTAAATGTGTGTGAGAGACTAAATATTCGTGCGAGGGGATTAATTGGCGTTTATAATTTCGTAAGATAACAAATGATCCACTCGTCAAAAATTTTGCCGTTGTTTTTTTTTTTGCGTTTTAAGTTAAGACTATTATTTTTGGCTACACCAACAACATCTCTCCTAAACCGGAAAAGCACATGTTCCGAAGCTACTTACCGCTTACCGGCCGCAATGCCAACTCGAGCGTTGGTAAAATAACCTTAAGCCAGTGTTTTCATATTATAAATCATTTTGATTTTTTAATCAAATTAATATTTTTTTAGTCAAATTTATTTAGGTTTGGTAACAAATTAGCAACATATATCATATTAAATTAGTTTTATTAAATACAACCTAAAAATATTAGTTTTGTGTTAAAAATATTACTAATCAAAATAAACTATAATATGAAACGGGGAGTACTTTGAAAGAGAATAACCCCACTTTGACTCCTCAAATATAAGTTTAATCTAATTCGTATAACTCAACCGCAATACCACCAGGTATTTTGACTCCCTAATTATTAAAACAAATATAATTTGACTCTCTCGATTGTTTTGAGGGTGATTTTACGTGGATTGTTCACTTGTCCAATTGGCTAAGTCAACATAGAGAGCCTACATGTCAATGACCCATCCCTTTCTCCTCTTTCTTCCCTTACGCCTCCTCCCTCCTATCCTCCAAATTTCCTCTCAGCGGCAGCATCGTAGCAGCGAGATGGTGGGCAGCAATAGTGCTCGGCCGATCCGGAGGGTGCCGTGTATAGCAACAGTCTAGCCGACGGCGACGACCACCCATTACTCGATGGTCGGGACCACCGACACCTTCACGCGAAGGTGGGGCTCTACAATCCCTACCACTCCATGGCATGACACTTGTCATCGATCGTTGTGCTCCATGTCGCTGACATCGGCTCCTCTCCCTACTCCGACCTCGATGTGGCCACATCGTTCAGCATGTGACAAATCCATGTGTAAATTCAGCGAAAATGTCGTGTAAATCCATAGAACAATTTTAGGTTCAGAGCAGTTCTTGCAATTGCAGCAAGAAGTTGTAAAATCCAGTAGAAATGGTTGTTGAATATGGATGTGGTCCTTGTAGGATGTGTCGACTTCTTGTAGGAAGTGGTCGGTCGAGAACCACGTCAGTGGTGTCGGAGTCGTCGACGAGTGTATCGGTAGTCTGACCCCGTGTGAGGGGAGGAAGTGAAAGAGGGGAAGGGGAGAGAGAGGGAGGAGGGAGAAGGGAGACGAGGAAGAAGATGTGATGGGTACTTACATGTGGATTTCACGGTTTTTTCTATGACTATAATGCCACATAGGATAAAGACTAGATCAACACGTGTCATATAGGACAAAACCGTTATCCAAACCATGTAGGGAGACAAATTAAACGGTATTAATAGATGAGGGAGTTGTTATATCCTTATTGTGATTGAGAGATACGAATCAGATTGAGAGATCGATTTAATAGGGCTGTTACTGAATTAGTTTGGGCTTGTTTGGTTGTTTTGTTGTAGGCTAACTTTAGGAATAAGTTCATTTGAGGTCCCTTAAAGTTACACCAAATTTGATTTTCGTCCTTACAGTCCAAAACTAGATATAATGGGTCTCTGAATTGTCAAAACCGGTGCAATATAGGTCCCTCGGCGGTCTGGAAGGCGGTTTTGGCTGACGTGGCGCCTACGTGGCTGCTTTGACTTAACTCGGTCTTCATATGACTTGGCGATGACATGGTGCTTACGTGGCAATTTGATTTGAAAAATAATAAAAATTATGGGCCCACATGTCAGTTACACAAAAAATTAATTAAAAATGCTAGGGCCCACTGTTAGGCCTCTTAGGATCACTAGGCATCGGTGCTAAGTGGGTTCATGCGTGTAGAATATTGGTAGCACACTAGAGAGAGAGGATTAGGGTTACCGGTGGAGTGAGAGGATGAGGACAGCCCGTCGGCCATCGTGGTCGTGCGCCGGCGTGGTGCGTCGGTGTCGATGTCGCTGGGGCGTGGTGGTGGCGCTTTCCGTCGCTACTGCGCCCGCACGGTTTAGATCGGCTAGGGTTTGTGGGTGAGGGTGGTGGCGGCGGCGAACTTCGTCTCGTGTGCCGCCCCGGCCCTCACCCCTTTTATATGGCGCAGGCGACAGGGGTCTACCAGCCAGAGGAGGCTGGGCGCTCCGATCAGGCGTGGTCAAGGATCCCCGTTGGGCCGTTGGGCCCAACGGGAGGAGATCAATTCTAACATTCTCCCCCTTGATCTCTTTACTATTACTTTTAACCTTTATCTATTTCATCACAAATTAACGTATAGAGCATGTTTCATCGTCACGGTCAATCGCCGATGGATTCAACAGCCACTATACACGTCTCCGTTCAGAAATAGATACTTTATACTTTAACTTTTGGGCCCCGAGTCCAGAATCATAAGGCTTCCCTTAAACTCATGCCGGCTACATGTTCCTTGAACAAATTGGGTGGTAGGCCTTTCGTTAGCGGATCCGCGAGCATTTTTTCGTCTTTATATGCTCGAGACTTATTGTGTGATCCGGACTTTATCCTTCACAACATAGTACTTTATGTCAATGTGTTTGGGCACCACTTGACCGATTGTTGTGAGAATACAATACTCGAGTTCATTGTCGCAAGATAACTTTAGTGGTTTCTCAATACCGTCAACCACTCTCAAACCGGGTATGAACTTCTTTAGCGGTTCACCCGCCCGTGGCGTCATAACATGCTATAAATTCGGCATACATTGTAGACCCCGCAGGTGATGGTCTGTTTAGAGCTTTTCCATGAAATAGCTCCCCCTACAAGAGTGAACACGTATCCGGATGTTGACTTTGTTTTATCTGTGGCAAAATCAGAGTCTGAATAACCCACTATTTGGAGTGAGTCAGATCTTCTGTATGTCAACATAAGGCCTTTCGTTCCTTGCGCATACCGCAGGACTTTCTTTACCAATTTCCAGTGCTTTGGGCCTGGATTGTTTTGAAATCTGCCAAGTAACCCGGTGACAAAAGATAGGTCAGGGCGTGTGCACACTTGTGCATACTGTAGACTTCCTACAGCCGAAGTATATGGCTTTGACTTCATTTCATCGAGCTCGAACTTATTTCTGGGGCATTGCCATTCCCCATATCTTTCGCCCTTCACTATAGGAGCAGGTGTAGCACTGCATTTCGACATGTTAAATTTCTTCAATACCTTTTCTATATATCCCTTTTGAGACAATCCCAGTGCATACTTTCTTCTATCTCGGTGAATTTCTATGCCCAAAACATATGATGCTTCACCAAGGTCTTTCATATCAAAGTTTGAGGACAAGAACTCTTTTGTTCCCTGTAGAAGACTAACATCACTACTTGCCAGTAGAATGTCATCCACATACAGAATCAAAAAGATAAATTTTCCATTCTTGAACTTTGCATAAATGCAGTTGTCCTCAACATTTTCTTGGAAACCAAATTTCTTTATAGTTCCATCAAACTTCAAGTACCACTTGTCTCGAAGCTTGTTTTAATCCATAAATGGATCTCTTTAATCGACATCCCATATTCTCTTTTTCCTTTCATGACAAAACCTTTTGGTTGTGCCATATAGACTCTTTCTTCTAAATCTCCATTTAGAAATGCCGTTTTTACATCCATTTGATGTAATTCCAAGTCGTAATGTGCCACTAGTGCCATTATTATTCTAAAAGAATCTTTACAAGAGACTGGAAAAACGTCTCATTGTAATCAATTCCTTCTCTTTGTGTGAATCCTTTTGCCACAAGTCGCGCCTTAAACTTTTCTATATTCCCTTTGGAGTCACATTTGGTTTTGTAGACCCATTTACGACCCTCTTGTTTTGGCTCCTTTAGGAATTTCCTCCAAATCCACATCATTTAGTTTCATGGATTTCATTTCATCTTCCATGGCTTCTAGCCATTTGGATGAGCGGGCGCTTCTCATGGCCTCTTCATATGAGGTGGGATCATCCTCTATATGAGACTCTTACAGTGTTATACACCGATAATCATCGTATAGCTTTTCTTCTTACTCTTTCAGACCTTCTAGGGGCCTCAACATTTGGCACATTTTCGTTTGAGACTCTTGTGAAGTCTCCCGATTTGACACATCTTCTATTTGAGGCCATTGTTGCTCCTCCTCATGTGTGGTAGTGTTTTCGATGGATCTGAAAGACAGTTCCTCATTTCTATTCGTTTCCATCACGGAGAGCGAACAACGGTGTTGGAGCCGCAACGTCGGGCATTGCGGGCGTAACATCAACAGGTAGTGAGAAGAAAGGTTCCCGAATCGTCGAAGTGGGTATATATTCCCGCTTCTCCTCAAGATCAATCACTCGAGCTACCGTGCTCCTCCTCATCATTTCGTCTTCCAAGAAGACAACATGTCTCGTTTCTACAAACTTTGTGTAACTGTTCGGACAGTAGAAACGATAATCTTTCGATCTATCAGGATAGCCAATGAAATGACAACTGACTGTTTTGAAATCCAATTTCCCAATGTTTGGGTTAAATACTTTAGCCTCCGCAGGACTCCCCCACACACGGAGGTGAGCTAGCGAGGGTACTCTTCCGATCCACAGTTCATACGGTGTTTTGGGCACCGATTTGCTAGGTACTCTGTTGAGAATATGAACGGCGGTTTTTAACGCCTCCATCCATAAACCCAATGGTAGGGTGGAGTAGCTCATCATGCTGCACACCATATCCATTAAGGTACGGTTACGCCGTTCATCCACCCCATTCTGTTGAGGCTCACCCGGTGTAGAATATTGGGCGACTATGCCATTTTCCATTAGAAACTTTGCAAAAGGTCCTCGGACTTGTCCATAAGGAGTATGCCGACCATAGTACTCCCCCCACGATCGGATCTTACTATTTTAATCCTTTTATCATGTTGATTTTCAACTTCAGCTTTGAATATCTTGAATTTATCCAATACTTCCGATCTTTCTTTAATTGGATAAATATAACCATATCGGGAGTAATCATCTGTGAATGTTATGAAAGAGTCATAACCATCCACACTCTTTACAGGAAATGGACCACAAATATCTGTGTGAATGATCTCTAATGTTCCTGCGCTTCTATTTGCAGCTTTTTTAATGTGCTTTGTATATTTTCCTTTGATGCATTCTATGCATTGTTCTAAATCTGAGAACTCCAGTGGAGGAAGAATTTCATTCTTAACTAGTCTCTCTATTCTCCCCCTCGAAATATGGCCTAAACGACAATGCCACAATTTCGATGAGACATTAGGAGTTCTCTTTCTTTTCTTGTTTTCTTTTGTCAACAAGGACCCATCATTTACATCATTTGCATCATTGCATAGAACATTCACACTTTCATGCATAGGCAGCATACAAAGTTTGTCTCGTCGGAAGGCGAGACCCACACACTCATTATTATGAATTATGCGACATTGTACTTTATCAAAATAACAATAATAGTCATCTTACGCAAACAAGGCACACTAATCAAGTTTCTATGCAAAGATGGGACATAAAAAATATCTCGAAGTGGAAGGATAAAGCCGTTATCAAGTTTGAGATTGAGATTTCCGACGGCTTCAACTTTCACTTCAACTCCATTTGCGACTTTAACGTTGCTTTCGCTTCTTTGCGTAGTCCTCATCAAATGGAATCCCTGTAAGGAGTTGGAGGCATGAATGGTTGCTCCAGAATCGATCCACCATGTGAATTTCGAATAACTAGCATACAAGGATTCATTTACAAAAGTGATAAAATTCTCACCTTTCTTTGCCATTATCATCTTTAAGAAATCAGGACAATCTTTCTTGAAATGTCCTTCCTTCTTGCAATACAGGCACTGGTTTGTCCCCACTGTAAATTGCTTTTGCTGAGGTTGGTGCTGACCTTGGGACTTTTGAGGCTGTTTGTCCTTTGATTGAGACGGTCTATAGTTCCTTTTATTTGGGCTACCAACGTAGTTGATAACGCCACCATTTTTGGGCCTAATTCTCTTCTCCTCTTGTACACATTGTGCAAGAAGAGTATCAAAGGTCCAGTTCTCTGGGTGCACATTGTAGTTGAGAATGAAAGCATCAAACTCCTTTGGCAAGCGAGACATGATCAGGTGAACCAAAAAGTCCTCCTTTAAATCCAAGTCCCATTGCTTTAGTCTTGTATTTTGTGCACTCTTCTGAAGGATAAAATCCCTAATGCCACCTCTAGTGTACCTGTCCGTGACAAGGTCCTTTATGAGTTCTGTGGCATGAGTCTTTGAAGAACCAGTGAACTGTGTCTTTATCCTTTCTAGATACTCAGAGACATTGTCAGTCTCTGGAATTGAGCCTACAATAGCCTGTGCAATTGTATTCTTTACCACAGCCATACATTTCTTGTTGGCTGAGGCCCACTTTGCCTTTTCAACTATGTATAGTTGTCTAAGGTCATCATTTTCTTTTTCTCTTTTTTCAAAGTCAGCATTAGACTCTGTGTTGCCTCTGACTAGTGCAGCAGGCTCTATAGGACAGGGTGTTGTTAGCACCCAGTCCACCTCTCCTAAGATAAAGGCAAGGTCGAGCTTTCTGTTCCATTCACTGTAGTTATCCTCTTGTAAGGTTGGGATGTCTTTTATGCATCCCATCAAGGAGTAACCTCCTGAAAAAATGATCATGAAAAGTGAGAAACAAGATATCACATAACCTTCCTATGCATTAAGCCTACATCACCGTTGGGCAGAAATTAGGCATAATACATAGCATGATATTGCAATTAACAACGTTGGTCAGAAAATAGCAACATCATATACCATAAATGAAATTCCTAAAAATAAAATTCTCCCGTTGGTTCGAAATTCAATTTTAGAAACATCAATTTCAATAATATTTATCAATTTTGCAGCGAAAACTTTAAACAAAATATGTATAATTAAACTGTACAAAATTCAATATTAGGCCGGCCCAAAATGGCCCAAAACTGTACACAATTTCACTAAAAAAACTTTTTTTCTCCCTTTTTTTTCTTCTTTTCCTGGCCCAAAGGCTTTCGGCCTGCTCGGCCGTGACCTTCAGCTGGGCTCGAGGCCCAGCAGCCGATGGGTGGGCCGCAAAATCGGCCCAATCGGGCGCGCGTTGATCTCGGCCGTCGGATGAATCCGACGGCCGAGCGGCGTTTGAGGTGGATTAAAAGGAGCGACACCGGCCGAAACCCTAACCCTAACTAGGGTTTTCCGAAATCCCCGGTCCGGCCGCATCGCTTCCACAGCGCATCCTTCTCTCTTCCGCCGCCGGCCGCCACGGCCGGCGAGCCTTCTCTCGTTTCCCCCTCTTTTCTCCGGCGCATCTCAACCAGAGTGGCCACCATAGCTTTCGGCGGAGGAAACGGTGGCGCCGCGTGGGCCACCTCGCCGCGCGCGTGCACCCTGTGCGCGCGCGCGTCGCCGAGCTCCGGTCATGCGCGCCTTTGCCCCGGCGAAAACCGCAAGGTGAGTAACTATGCTTTTGATCTGGCTTTCAACTTTTCTTTTCCTGATCCGATTGGATCCCTTTTCTTTTTCCCGGATTTTCAATCCCTACTTAGATCGATGCACTAGTGGCTCTGATACCATTGTTAGGCCTCTTAGGATCACTAGGCATCGGTGCTAAGTGGGTTCATGCGTGTAGAATATTGGTAGCACACTAGAGAGAGAGGATTAGGGTTGCCGGTGGAGTGAGAGGATGAGGACTGCCCGTCGGCCATCGTGGTCGTGCGCCGGTGTGGTGCGTCGGTGTCGATGTCGCTGGGGCGTGGTGGTGGCGCTTCCCGTCGCTACTGCGCCCCCACGGTTTAGATCGGCTAGGGTTTTGGGTGAGGTTGGTGGCGGCGGCGAACTTCGTCTCGTGTGCCGCCCCGACCCTCACCCCTTTTATATGGCGCAGGCGACAGGGGCCCACCAGCCAGAGGAGGCTGGGCGCCCCGATCAGGCGTGGTCAAGGATCCCCGTTGGGCCGTTGGGCCTAACGGGAGGAGATCAATTCTAACACCCACATGTCATGTGGCTCCCAGCAATGAAGAGGTCCTGATTAATTATTCACATCGAGTCTAATCATGACCATTTTAACTAATTCCATCGATCGAATTATCTTAAAGAATGTGAGATACCGTCATGAGAGCTCGAATCAGTGGGCGTTCGAGCTGTGACTTGGCGTGGAGTTTCAGAAGCGAGTCGAGCATGTCGTCGGGTTTCTCGCCGATGTTCAGCCTCCGGTCAATGACACCGTCGAAGAAATCGTAGAACCTCTTGAGGTTCCTAGCGGCCGCGCGGCGGCTGAGGTCGAGCGCGCTGAGGAACGGGAAGAAGTCGGAGATGTGGGGTTTGGCCGTCTCGGCCACGGAGTCGGCGATGAGGTCCTGGAACTCCTGCCCGGTCTCTGACCCTAGCTCGACGACGTCCTCGGAGAAGAAGACGTTGGACATGAAGTTGAGCACGGAGCCGAACATGGCGAGCCCGACGCGGACGAGGCGCCCAGAGCGCTCGCCGAGGTGGTCGACGAGCTCCCGGGCCTTGGACTCCCGGATGCCGCGGTTGGCGCCGAGACGCCGGGAAGTGAAGAGCAAAGTGCTCGCCAAGGTGCGCATGTGCTTCCACAGCGGGCTTGAGCTCGGCAGCCACGCCATGGAGATGTCTTGGTGGCCGAGGACGTTGGCGTTGTCCGGCACCCACTGGGTCGAGATGGCACCGTCTTTCTTGTGGAGCGCCTCGTACAACGCCGCTAAGCCGGCGAGCGTGCGGTGCAGCTCACCGCCACGGAGCAGGTCGGGGATGTTGCCGATGACCGGGAACGGCGTCGGGCCCGGGGGAGGTGGTAGTGCAGCAGGCGTGCCGGAGGGGGTCTTCTTTGTCTTGCTCCATAGCAAGTACAGCAATGGGACAGAAGAGGAAGAAGAGGAGGGGTGAGAATGACATGTAGGGCCCGTGTGAGCCCTACCATTTTAAATTAATTTTTTGTGTAACTGACATGTGGACCCATATTTTTATTTTTTCCAAATCAAATTGCCACGTAAGCACCACATCACTGCCATGTAATATGAAGACCGAGTCAAAGCAGCCACGTAGGCACCACGTCAGACAAAACCGCCTTCCAAACCGCCGAGGGACTTATATTGCACCAATTTTGATAGTTCAGAGATCCATTATATCTGGTTTTGAACTGCAAGGACGAAAATCGAATTCGGTGTAAATTTAAGAGACCTCAAATGAACTTATTCCCTAACTTTATCATAATCTAATTTGCAAAAGGTACGTATGATCAATTACACTAAGTGCGACTAAACAAATTGTTATGTGACAAGTGTACGAAGATTTGGCTAAAAATACGCATATGACATGTGGGCCAGCGAGTGAGATTTACCATAGTTGTAGAAAACAACCAAACTTTTGCCTAACAAAATATGGCACGTCTAAGTGGCTAACATATAGCGTGGTAAACTGTGACAATACAAAAGGCCGTTAAATACGTTGAGCGCCTGAGACCAAATACACTGCTGCATCCTGATCGTCCATAAATCGATCACTTTGCATGGGGATGTAAACCTTTGTGACCAACCATGCATTTCAATCATGTCATGCTTCCCCGTTGGATTGCAACAAGAACAGTCATGAGAAAAAATTGAAAGGACAATAATATGTGAATGATTAGGAGGCCAAAGTACTGCATTCATTTTCTACTATAAACAGTGGACCTAACAACATACACTCGATATCACAATTGTTTAGCAATGCTATCAGATCAACAACAGACACTCGACATCCCAATCATTTAGCAATGCTATCAGATCAATATCTTAATTTGTTAGTAGTGGCCAACCTCTTGGCGGAAATGTTACACCTACCGATAAAAATGAATGTGATTTGATATGAGATATTGGAGCATGCCAACTGATCCTATAGCTATGGTAGGGTTTGATTTATCTCACTACGGAAGATCACCTGTTTGCCGAGTGCATGGGACACTCGGCGAAGGTTGTAAAACACTCGGTGAACACTTTGTCGAGTGTTACACTCGGCATAGCTCACACGGTGAACTTTGGATCGGCAAAGAGCTATTTGCCGAGAGTTTTTCATCGGGCACTCGGCGAAATCTTCGCCAAGTGTCCCTTCGACACTCGGCAAAAAAAGTACACGTTAGGTTGGGTTTACGGTGACGAAAAATTTTGCCGAGAGCCTAAAAAACACTCGGCGAACTTTTCGCTTTTGCCGAGTGCCGACAAAAAAACTCTCGGCGAAATTACCATCTTTGCCGAGTGCTTTGAGAAAAACACTCGGCAAAATTGTAAAGTTCGCCGAGTGTTTTCGCAAAAACTCTCGGCGAAGAGGGGAACTTCGCTGAGAACTTTTGCCAATGCACTCGGTGAAGTTTGGACACTTGGCAAAGAGGGTTCCCAGAACCCCCAGTTTGCCCTCTTTGTCGAGTGTTTTGGCCATTGCACTCGGCAAAGGCCCTCTTTGTCGAGTGTTACACTCGACAAAGTGACAATTTTAACCTTATTTTATTTGTTCAGTGGTATATTTCATAAATTTTCAAAATATACATCACATTCACACCCCCAATCATTCCACAACCCCATAAGCATCATTCCTCATCCTTAATCACAACCCCAATCAACACAACCACATCGACAACCACAATCACAATAACCTTAGCCATAATTCACAATCCACAAGACATAAATATAATCCACAATCGTAGTCACAGTCACAATCCACAAAACATAAACATAGTAGTTCACAGTAGGTAGTCCACAATTCGCAATCGAAATTTGAAGAAAACATAGTAGTTCACAGTAGGTAGTCCACAATTACAATTGTTCAAAGAAAATTACCGAGGTGAATGAAGAAAACAACCGTCTTCTTCATTGATCTCAAGAGCTTCTAACTAAGCACGAACCTCGGCACCTGTCATCATCTGTGGTGCAGCCTCGGTAATTATTATATCTTTTGTAAAGTTCTTGATGTCCTGCCTGAATGGATGGTCAAGAGGGAGGAATTGTCGATGTTTTTCAAAAGAAGAATATTTACCACCCTTCACCAACCAGATGAACTTCAGAGCTGCCTTGCATACCGGACATGGAAACTTCCCGTGAACACACCATCTGCAGAATATCCCATATGCCGACAAGTCATGCAGGGAGTTATGGTACCAAATATGCATTTTGAAGTTTGTCTTTGTAGCTCGGTCATATGTCCATACCCCTTCCTCCCAAGTACGGACCAAATCATCAATCAAAGGCTCCATGTAAACACTCATATTCTTTCCCAGATGTCCAGGAATTATCAACGACAAGAATGTATTCGATCGTTGGAAGATGACGCCGGGGGGGGGGGGGAAGATTGAGGGGAATAACGAACATGGGCCAACATGTGTATGGGGCATCCACCATTCCATAAGGGTTGAACCCATCCGTTGCTAACACAACCCGTACATTACGAGCCTCTAAAGCTTTCCCAGGATGAATCACATCAAACCTTCTCCAAGCTTCACCACCGGATGGTTGTACAAGCTTCTCAGGATTGTATCGACGTCCGAGCTTGTGTCATGTCATCTGTTTCGCGGATTTCTCGGTCATGTAAAGCCGTTGGATCCTCGGTATGAACGGAAGGTACCGTAAGATCTTCATAGGGATAGTGAGCTGTCTCTTATGCCCATCACCAGAGTCTACCTCTACGAACCTAGAGGATCCACACTTTGCACAGTATTTTGCTTTCGCATGCTCTTTCCTAAATAGGATACATCCGTTCGGACAAGCATGTATCTGCTCATATGGCATCTTAAGTGCACGAAGGAGTTTTTGTGCCTCATACATGCTCTTTGGTAAAAGGTGACCATTCGGAAGCAGGCTACCAACAACTATCAGCATAACATCAAAGGCCTCTCTACTCCAACTAAATTAGGACTTTACGGCCATTAGCCATGCAATGGCATCCAATTGAGAAACCTTTGTATGCCCATGAAGGGGTTGCTGTGCCGCAGACAACATATCGTAATACGCCTTTGTGGTAGGCTCCGGCTCCTCCTCCCTACATTCTTTCATCGAAGTGTGTTTCATCATAGTCATTTAACATGTCTCCTACCCCAGCATCAGAATCAAACTCCTCGATACGTTGTCGGACGACCTCGTCTCTCCCACGGTAGGCTTCACCATAGAACGTCCACCGGATATAATCAGCTGTAAAACCATTCTTGCAAAGGTGTTTGCCCATGATCTCTTTTTTTGTCGCTTCATGTGACCACATTTGCTACAGGGACACCATGTGGTACGCGCTCCTTTAACCTGGGCAAATGCAAGTTCCAAGAAAGCATCGGTCTTCTCGATCTATTCATCGGTTAACGAACCATGACTTGAGCGGCCCATATACATCCACTCATGGTCATCCATCCTCTATCATATCAAACAATCATATTAATATTATTTCTATCTACCGAGTGCCTATACTGTCTAATAGGTAAAGATATGTCCTAATCCCACCGAGGATGTGTAGATGAGTTTACTTCCCATGCTCTAGTACTCCGCTCAGAGACAAATTTCGGCACCTCCCATTGTTCTCCAAATACACGTCCCGATAGGGAGATTGTGTATTTGGAGAACAACTGGAAGATACTACCAAAATTCTGAGTCGGACCAGAATACTAGATCATGAAAACTAAACTCATATACACATCCTCGGGCTGTCCAAAAAAGTGGACAATTCGAAAAAGATACGGTTAAAGATATTCAAGAAGACGCATATTTTCATCCGTATCTCTTTTGAACGGGAGACGCCTAAGGTTACGTTATACACAGACAAACGACGGTAAAGACAACGGCACCTGCAAAATAGGGAAGCACGGCTCGATGGCCAACACACAAGCGATGGCATGGCTGCGCGATGCGACTCCATTCATAATCTTAAACAAAAACCTTCGAACATACGTGCATACAATAAACTTCAAAATATATACACGCATATAGCATATATTTTCTACGTAAATCAAAGGAGTATAGATATGTATCTAATAAATACCATTGTTTTTACCATACCATTGTTTATAATAAATACCTAAATATCACTCGTTTTAATAAATACCTAAATACATGATATTATTTCGATGTGTCAATAATAACCTAAATATTGCCATAGTTTAAACTAAATGTTTATACAATAACAAATCTAATTTCGTTTGAACTAAATGTTGCAATAACAAAATAATATCAAAGAAAAGACGTGTTTAGGAAAGATACGAAGGGGGTGGGGGCGTCGGCGGAGGAGGGGCGGCGTCGGCGGGGGGGCGTCGACCGACGAGGGGAAGGGGCGTCGGCCAAGGGAGGAGGGGCGGCGTCGGCTGGGTGGGGGGGAGGGAACGTCGTCGTGGGAGAGGGCATCGGCCGGGGAGGAGGTCGTCGGCCGGACGGGGAAGGCGGCCGGCGGGGTGCGGCGGCGGGGAGGTGGGCGGCGGAGTGGCGCGGGAGGAGGGAGGCGGGCCGGGAGAGAGCTGGGTGGGGAGGGATTCGGCCGGGCGGTGTCGCCGGTGGGGAGGCGGGCGGCTCATTGCGCCGAGCCGGTGACGCGCGGTGGTTTGGGGAAAAAACGTCTAAGTGCGAAAAGCATACGCGGGAAGGAGCGGCCGTATATAACAACATTCGCCGAGTGTCCCGATCTGGGCACTCGGCAAACACATGCTTTGTCGAGTGTCGCGTTCTCGGCACTCGGTAAACACATGCTTTGCCGAGGGCCAGATCAGGGGCACTCGGCAAAACCAAACTTTGCCGAGTGCCCTGCACTACACTCGACAAAGTATTGCACTGGGTTTTTTAAAAAAGTTTCCCATGTGTATTTTTTTTGCCGAGTGCTACTCTCGGCAAAAAAACATTACATTTTACGCTTCTAATTATTTAAAAATTATCAAACTGATTCAAAAAATTACCAAATTTTTTCATAAACTAATATAAGCTAATTATTGCCTATGGAATAATTTTTGAAATCAAACGATAATTCGCCCATCACTTTGTCTCCAAATCTAACTTATCCTTCTCAACACTTATAATCTTCTTCGGATAATCCTCGGTTTTGTGAACGTCGTACCTGATAAAATATTTGAAACCTTGTCAATTTTTTACCAAAGCCTCGACGTATAATATCATGACATTCGACAATTTTCATGATTTTTCGACTTCGTTTGCTATTTTTATATTTTTAAAATCATTCGGTGAATAGGTTCCTAGTCATGTTCAAAATTTTTGAATTTAATCTCATTTTGAGGATAATGACTCAAACGGGTCTAAATAACATCAAATATAATTTTTCCACTTATTTTATTCCATTTTTTATCACTTGCAGTTCAAATTTAATTTAAGACTTGACAAAAAATTTATGAAAATAAAATAAATCAAATATATATAGCAAAATAAATTAAAAAATACTAAATTTTATAATTATGATTGACATGTTGTATTTACATATTAAAGAAAGTTTGGAGGGTGGGGGAGAAAATTTTTAAAATTTTTGCCGAGTGCCGGTGTAAAGCGATCGGCAAAATTTGCCTTTTGCCGAGAGCTTTGGGTAGACACTTGGCAATGTGAAAATTTTGCCGAGTGTCCAGCCCTTGCACTTGGTAAAGACCTTGAGGAAACGCCGTTTCGGTCGTTGGGTGACGGCCGTTACATTTTTGTTGAGTGTTCCAAATTGGCACTCGGCAAAATTAACCTTTGCCGAGTGCTGAGGAGGGCTCTCGGCAAAATGTATATATGCCGAGTGTTTTTTCGCCAAGTGTAAACACCCGGCAAACATCTTATTTTACCGAGTGTTTATGTTTGCCGAGAGCACTCTCGGTAAACATATATTTCGTCGAGTGTCCGAAGAAAAACTCTCGGCAAACAGTAAAACACTCGGCAAACAAGGGCTTTCCCATAGTGTCTCGAGACCCGGAAATGTACAAATAGTTTGACACAGTTTAGATGGAATAAATCTCAAACCTAACATTGCAGTTCCAGATAACTCCATCTCATTATAGTAGATTAATCCAATTGATTGATGTATTATAAGTTTCGACAAGTTTATTTGTTTGACAAGAAGTGAGGTTAATGTTTACATAAGTACGCAAAATCTTGTCAATTTGTATAAATATTCTCGTTTAAGATTTTGAAACCTGACTTGATGAAACTATTTTAACCAGTATATCTGCCAAACATTTTTAGATGAACTCAGATACAAAATGTTAAATGTTTAGAGTTCAAACCTTAAATTGTGTTTGATACACAATTAGAAGAACACAAACTCATGCTTGATACAATATACATCAAAGATTATTAACGACGGGAAATGTGAACCTTAAAAGTTCGAATGTTATGCAACTGTGACACTAAGCTTCTCTGAACACGTCACTTTATCTCAGCTTAAAAATGCATTACCGCTGAGACTGCACTGATTTGCTCCAATCGATCTAAACGTAACAAAAAAAAACAAAGAACATAGGAGATGATTATCCTGATGGTTGGACTTAACCACTATGACTTCCAACACCGCTAAAAGTTCTTCGCAGCTTGAGTCATCCGGAAATATGGATTATTGGTGCACCGGCAGTACGGCGTTCTCCCTTCTTAAGCTCTTCCATATGCATAATTAGGACAAGGACTTCTCAAAAAAAGGAAAAATAAATTACGAGGAAACGCCACAGCAGATGATTTCAGAGTCAAGGAAGTTAATTTCTGATAATCTTTTCTGTACATATGCACAAGTGGAAATTAGGGATGAAAGCGGGGACGGAAAAATCCCGTACCGACCGTCACTACCGAATATCCCGACCGAATACCGTATCCGCGAGAAAAACGGGAACAGGAAAAAAACGGGAACGAGAAAACGGAAAACAGGAACAGGAACGGTTGAGGTGTTTTTCCGACCGTATTCACGGATCCCGTATTTATCCGGGAAAATTTCCGCGGGAAATTTCCGTTTTTGAGCTCATGTGCATAATAAAACATTCACTCTAGTCTATTAAACCTTCACTCATAGAATTTTTGGAACATTGTAAGTTCATGTGCATAATAAAACCTTCACTCATACCGTGAGATTACATATGGTTGCAATTGTTGCATCTAGTTAACTCTTTGAAGTGGTTATATGTGTGTCGACGTTTCCTTTTTTTACCGATTCCCGATCGTAATTGATAGGCTCCTGACCGTTCCCGATATCCCGTATTACCAAATTCGTTTTCCCGTCCGTCTTTTCCTTTTCCGTTTCCGTTTCCGCAAAAAAAATACGATAACGGGAATGGTTAAGGTCTTTTCCCGACCGTTCTCGACCGTTTTCATCCCTAGTGGAAATAATGATATGCCACAGAATCCCTTTTAGGTGAGGTCTCATAGGTGCCGGTTTAATTGCAACTAGCACCTATTTCATTTATCTTAACCTAAAACTGACATCTATAGTTATGAATATGTGTTTGTTATTTAGAAAAAACGACACCTATATGGAGAAAAGTATAGGTATTGGTTTCAGCCCCACAACCGACACCTATAATATATCATGAAAACCAAGCCGAGCCAACTCGACCTTATCTACTTCCCTCGTCCACACCATCGCGCCATCTCTCTTTATCTCGTACTCCTCTCCTCCTCTCCACCCCTTCCTCTGCACCCCTCCCCCTCCTCCTCTACATCCGCCTCCCCCCTTTCTCCTCATCCAGGTCCAGCGGCAACGGTGGTGGCGGAGAAGGAGGTTCGCCCCTCTCTCTCTCTTTCTCGGTGGTCGTTCACCTCCTCCTCCTCCTTCTCTCATTCCTCCTCCTCTTCGTTTTCCTCCTTCTCTACATCCGTCCCCCTCCTCCTCTCCATCCGACGACGATGGTGGCAGTGGAGAAGGCCGGCGTAGAGGGCAACATGGTGGTCGGCAGCCCGGAAGGAGGTGGAGGTGAAAGTCGTCACAGTCCTCTCCTCACCGATCTCCTCCCCGACCTCACCGAGCGCCTCGTCGCCGGCCACCGGATCCACCGGCTGCTGCCCAAATCCGACAACGGTGGCGGTGGTGGAGAAGGCCGACGCGAAGGGTGAGGTGGCGGCCAGTGGTCGGGAAGGAGGTAGAGGTCGTCGCACTCCTCCCCTCGTCGAGCGTCTCACCGGTGGCCACTAGATCTAGCAGTGTGGACCACGGTGGCCACCCACGACTGCATAAATCCGGCAATGACAGCTCCATTGGGCTCCATGTGGCTTTTTTTCTATTCATTGAATACTATAGGTACTGGCTATGGGGTAAGAATTGACACCTATAATCTCTATAGGTGCCGGTTTCAGAATCGGCACCTATGCCCGAGGACAAAGGTGCTGACAAGTAGGTGCTCGTTGAAAAACTGACATCTATGGCCAGTTCCCAACTGACATCTAAGGGGGTTCCTGTACTAGTGCATAACACTACTCTTAGCATTTTTTGCATTCAGCACCAGCGCAAAGTAGTAATGGCTAATGATATGCTGTTGAAGTTTTCACATGAAATAAATGTCATGGAACATATATAGCATCATACCAATGAAGTTTATGAAAGATGACATGACACTTTCATCAGTTTTTGCACTCTCTGATAGGACTGCAGTTGAACTTGTGAAAAAACTCTGACAAGGGCCATACTCCTTGCGTCCCTTGTCGTCCTCGCACGGGCGCCTTGGGGCAAAAACCTAACCACCCGCCGCCACACATCTTCCCCGTCTTACCCACCTAGCCGCCACCGGAGCATGTCGTCTGGAGAACCAGGTAGCGAGTCGAGATGGTGGCAGCAAGGCCAAACCCAACAACGCCATGTCTCTTGCACGGGAGAGGCGATGTGAAGCTTCGAAAGCTGGAAGGGCTTCGGCAGCGAACCTCGGCATGGGGATGAAGATCCGGCCCCTCTCTATTTAGATCCGGTATCCCCATAGCTAGATCTGGCGTCTCACGATGGATCTGGCCAGTGTCGGGCAGCTGGCACGGTGGGGGTCAACAGAAGGAAGGCGCTACGGGCGATGCCATCGAGAGGCAGCGCGAGTGGCGCTCTAGCTTACGCGGGCAACACCAGCGACAGTTGGGTGACGACAACGGGAGGATAGTCGCGCTGACGGTGTGTGGTACGGGCGACGGCCATGCGAGGTTGGCATGTGTGGCGCCGGCGGTTGTAGGAGGCCGACATGGGTGGCGTGTGGGAGGTCAGTGCGGATGACAGCAGGGAGGTCAGCCTGACCGACAGTGTGGAAGGTTGACGAGGCGATAGCAGGGAGGCCGGTGACAGCGAGTGCGGCATTTTTTCACGTGGAGGCATGCGGAGGCTAGCCAGTGAGGGGTGTTGATACAACAATGTCCATGCGCTGACGGAGGATGGCCGGTGGTGGAGCAATGAAACGATAGCTGTGGATCGACAGGGAGAGGCGGTAGGTGTAAACCTAGCCCGGCCTTGCGGGGCAAACAATAATGGCTCTTCAGGCATTGTTTCTCTCTTAGGGGCATTGTCGAGTTATCCCTCTTCCTCTAGTGGGGCTGCCAGGTGAAAACCGTGTCTTCGTTCTCCTTGAGACCTTGACGGACGACAACGTCGGTGCTCATCGTCACTCTTCTTCCTGGAGATGTCGTCTATGAGGCCCTCTTGCCAAAACTTCTTTTAGACAGTTTGTGCGAGCTCTCTCTATATGTTTTGTCCTCTTATGGTGGCATTTTAACTAATGCAAGTTGGTCATGTTGACGGGCCTTGTGGGGGAGAGTGAATCCATTTTTTCTCACCCTCTCCCATTCAATCCGAAAGACGTGGATATAGTTGAGTGTAGTGATTGGCTATTAGGGTTTGATTTTGGGCGGTTCGGCTGTAGTTTTTTGTTGGTCTAGCAGCGACCGATCACGTATAGCGGCAGCCAATATAATACTAGCCTTTTCCTTGGTTCTGGGTAGATATTGTCGGTGCATTATGGTGGAGTCTACTAGCACTGTAATTTTTTCCCACTTCATTCAACAAAACGGTGTATTTATTGTCTGGTACTGTTCGTTTTGAAAAAACTCTGACGGTAAACTTCAACTGCATGAAGAGGCCCCGATAGTCCTTAAACTTCAACTGGTCCACTACAGCTACCTACTCCGCAGATTTGGTTATGTTCTTGCGCACTTGCTACTGTGAAAGTAAGTTAAGTACTCTATTGTTTCATTCTGTAAGATGTTTTAGTTTTATCGTAAATTGAAGTTTTCAAGGTAATTTTGATCAAGTTTATTGGAAAGTATTAGTATCTATAATCAATACACTACCAAAACATATTTAATAGTGAATTCAAAGAAAACTATTTTAACTTTGTAGATGTTAGTATGCTTTTCTATAAATTGGTTGGAATTAGTAAAGTTTGACTTGGTAAAAAATAAAACTCCTTAGAACGAGCAGAGAAGATAGAGTGAACACTAATAAATAAACTTAAAAAGTGTCACGGCTCTAATTAAATCTGATAGCCAGATAGTATACATGGCAATATTTTAGCTTCCGCATTGAGTTCTGTTGCAAAGGTTTGACGAGGTAAAGGATTCCATGCAATTTGCATCTTGGAATTTAGAGCCATGGTTATATAGATTTTATGCTAACTATTGATGACGATTTAGCAGTAGGATTCCCTTTTGACTACTTTATCTCTCCTATATGTTGGAATTTTTATGGTTCCTTGTCATCTTTTGGATTTTTTTGTTAGCAGCCTTTTGAGCTGCAAACTAGTACATGTAATAGATGGCTATAGTTGATTTGTGTTGAAGGAAAGGCTAAAATCCCTATCATCTATAAAAACACCACCACTCCAATTTATTTTTATATAACGGTGGAAATATGATAAACTCTCCAGTGGCCAGTTGAAATAAGTGAACGAGCTGTTGCTGCGTCAAGATAGAACTGATCGAAAAGACACCGGAAAAATGTTGCAGGAAATAAGTAATGAACGCACGACTGTTACTGTGCTCAAGGTCCATTTGATATGGATGGCACCGCCCAAAATATTGCCAGAGAAATACTGGTTTGTTGCAGTTGCCATCGCTAGCCACCACTGCTGCATCCCCTTGTCGCCGTTGCCGCCGAGCACCGCTGCCTCCCCGCTGAAGCCCGCCCACGCCCGAGGTCGCCGACGCCTACATGACCGCCGAGAGCCACCCGTTGCCGCTGGATCTAGGAGTGGGCGGTGGTGGCTACACTGGCTAGTGGGAGGTGAGAGAGATGTACGATAAGAGAGTGGGGAGAGTTAGACTCGTTTCTTTCAGCTTCATTTCGTAAAAGCAAGCTTCCGGCTTCGGCTTTTGCGCTACTACCTCCACAAGTTGGAACTACAAAAGCTGAGTCTGTTTCACAACTTTCTTCAGATTAGCTTTTGGACCAAACGAAGTTCAAAATACCAAAAAATAAACCTATTTTTTAGAAATGTATCAATAATGTTTCAAATGATGATACTAATAATAATAATTTTAGAGGTAGAAAAATATAATATTTTTATGGCAAAATAAGTAACATTTTCTACATCATTCTCTCATTGACATCAAAGCATTAGCAATGCTATCACGAAATGCATTCATGTCGACTTCGCCTTCTTCCTCATTCGGTTGGCTTTCATGAGCCGGCTGACTTTCTTATCTTCTTGGCCTTGTTCTTCTCGAAGTTCATCTTTTGGATCATAGTTCTCATCATGGTCACATCTTTCAAAAAGACTATCGGACAAAGCACTTTCTCTAATAAAATATTGAAGTGTCATGCGAGCAATAATAATCTTCGATTATTTAGGCATTGGATAACTTGGCAACTTCAACAGAATCCTCCACTTCATCTTCAGAACCCCAAATAACCTCTCAATCACGTTGCGAAGTGATGAATGAAAAATGTTAAAGACTTCTTTTTTACTAGTAGGCCCAAGACCTGTTCGAAACTCAGGTAAATGGTATGTCTCTCCTTTATATGGGGACAAGAAATACTTCCGATTAGGATAGCCCGAGTCAACAAGATAGTACTTTCCTAAAAAAGATACATCTCATATCATTACCATACAATATCGGTGCTATGAACTTTATAATTTATTTCAATAAAAAAGTTGTGTACCTTCGGGTGGCAAAGGAAATTTGTCAGAATACTTTTGTAATGCATCGTTGAACACTCTAGTGTCAAGTGTCACGAACCAGGCCATTCGGCAACTACAAAGGTAAATCTCATGTCGAAGTCACATTAGGCCAATACATTTTGAGTGGTGTATCGATATCGCCCAATATGTGCCACACACTCAGAAGCAGGCACCACCATAGGAATGTGTGTACCATCGATGGCTCCTATGCAACCATCAAATATTGGTGAGAATCGGTTATCATGAAGTCTATTGTGTACTTGAGCAAACTGAGGATCTTTTGGTTTTATGATGTCCGCGGCTAGACGGTTAATATCTTTCCAATTTTTCTACTAACAGTCCCCGTTGACCGCTCAAACCTATTTTCAACTTGTCTCACGGACTGATCACCGCCAAGTGTCCATAACAACATTGCCAAAGATTCAATGGAGGTCACATTCATTGTTGATTGCAAACCATATTTGGTCACAAAAGTTTCATGCAAGCTTTCAAAGATGGGTCTAGTCAGCCTGAACATGTTGTAACACGCTCTAGGATTATCCAAAGTTGTGATGAGCCAATCGTAACCACTAACTTGTGGTTGTCTTCTAGGTGCTTTCTTCAAATAATTTTCAGAGTAGTGCATACCAAACATTGCAACAGCACAAATCCATTTTTGAACCATCGCTTTGCGTTTCAAAGCAATATCCAAAGTCTTTGCATTTGAGTCATCTTCGGACTTAGATCCAGAACCATCTTATGATTTGGAACTCATCTGCAACACATAAACATGATAAAATTAATCCCATCACATATAATTTCAGCACACAAGACAATATGTTTTTTCAGCACACAAGACAATATAATTTCAGCACATAAGATAATATGTTTTTCAGCACAAACATCCATAAAATCAATCACAAAGGTCCGTAAATTCCAAACCAGGAATACATAAAGTTGAATAAAAGAAGTACATCCATATGAGTACTTCTTCCTGTCCTCAAAGTTCCTCTTGAGCCAATTTAGCCTTCCTTCATTTGTCTCAAATGTGAGGAAAATGTCAAGGTTCTCAGATTTGACAAATAACTTTGTAGCCATGTAATGCTCATCACTTCCTTCAACTGCTCCGGCCTCCTTTGCAATCTTCATCACTGACTTGATGTCATTGCGAGTCAAATCACCTTGCAAAGCCTGATTTGTTATTTAATTTGAGCTCACAACATCATCCACCATGGTCCTCATTATCCTAACCATGGGATTCTTCAATCTATCTCCTGGGCTGTTATGAGTCTTTCCCTTCCTCTTTAGATTTTTTCTAGCATCATCCTTTGTACTTTCCTTTATATTGCTACCCTCAACAATATCTTCTTATACATCCACATTGATAGTGTCATTTTTGGCTTCCTCACCAGGGATGCATGCTGTCACTCCGGATACTTTTTTTTGTCAAACATTTTGTCTAATAGCTGCAGATGGTTTGGAGGACCAAACTGGATAGCCTTCTTCTCAATCCCCTATAATGCAAGCACATGACACAATTTTAGACCACAATGTGGGGCTAGTTGTATGAAACACGATCAAAAACTAGACATTCCAATAAATTACCTTGGCATTTTTATCCCACCATTCTTGGCTTGCCGTGACTGTTTTAAGTTTTTCATCCCACCCTAGGCCGGTGTCATGCAAGCAAGCAAGCCAAAAATCATAGAGGGACTTGAGATTATCCGAACGGTTCTTTAGCTGCTTCGGGGTGTATGGTCTCCCTATCCTTGCCTTAAACTTTTCAGCTACATTTATGTATCCCTTATTGGATAGAGTGCCATGAGGTGTGTTACCCGCTTCAGCTTCCTCAACACATATTTCACAAAATATCTTTGTTGCTTCGACATCTCAATTGGCAGTCACAACAGGCTTATTCTTCATGCTCATCTGAATTACCACATTTCAGCAAACAGTTTATCCACTAATTATCACAGTTTACCACATTTCATGCTCATCTAAAACTAGACATGAATCCTGAATTACCTTGGCTAGAAAAAAACAGCAGGTGTTCAACACAATTCAGAGAGACGTCGGAGCAAATTTTCTGCATAATAAAAACATTTGAACAGCACAAAGTTAGAAAGACGGGTAGGGAAAGGCCTGCTCATGTATGCGTTTTCTTTGTAGTACTTTGTTCATGATGATCTTAATTCCATAATCATAAAATTTGTAGTGCCATTTGGTCTATGAAAGGTCAAATGCAGTGCCAACAAGTTGGCCTAGTTACTATTATTTCCACTCCAGTGGATTCAGTTTTGGATGTGTTATTCAAATCCATCACAAACCAACCTTCCAATGGATATGTTTTGCTCAAAAATAAAATCCAAAACAACCAACAAACACAAGTATAGCTAATACAGGTAGCAAAACACACCATACAGAGGAACACAGGTAGCAGAACACAGGCAGCAGAACACAAGGAACACAGGCAGCAGAAAACAGGTTCCCAGCCTTTGCTGCTGTGCATCCAAGGCAATGGAGCAGCAGAGGCGGCACTCGAGAGGCAGAGGCAGCAGAGACCGGTTGGAAGTACGGTTGTCAAAGCTCAGCTCGAGCTCAAAACAAATCCATCAAGCGCATGACCAGATCCATCGAGGTATTCCACTACGGAAGCTAGTCCACACCGCATTAGAGGCGCTGACGGGGGGAAGAGAGGAGAGCGCCGGCGGGAGAGGAGAGGCGAGCGCCGACGGGGGAGAAGAGGCTGCGGCCGGCGGAGGAGAGAGGCGGCGCGCCGCGGGAGGAGAGGCTGCGCGTTGGGGGGAGAGAGGCGGTCTGCGGCGGCGGGGAGGAGAGGCTGCGTGCGCCAGGGAAGGGAGAGCGCGGCGCGGCGGGGAGAAGAGGCGCACGCCGGCGAGGAAGGAGAGGCGGCGCGCCGGTGGGGGAGGAGAGGCTGCGTGTCGGCGGGGGAGAGAGGCGGCGCGCGGGGAGAGGCTGCGTGCGGCCGGGAGGAGAGGCGTCGCGCCATGCTACCCGTAGCAGAGAGGGCGACGCCGCGAGGAAAGGAGAGGGCGACAGGGGCAGGGGGAGGAGAAGAAGCCGACGTACCTTGACGCCGGCGACAGCGGGGGGAGGAGAGGCGGCGCGCCGTCTCTGGTGGCGGCGCCACGGGAGTCGCCGTCCTACCTCACGCGTGAGTGAGATTGGATTATAGATGAACCAGTACGTCCATTACAGTGGCAGAGGTAGGTAATTTTTATCCTCAAAAGCCACAAAAGCTCACCTTGATGGGTTTTTAGCTTTTAGCTTATGTAGTTTAGAAAAGCCAAATAGCTTTTGAAAAGCTAAATATAAAAGCTAGCTGTTTCTTTCACTTTTTGTCTACTGTAGGCTGAAAAGCCAGAAGCTGGTGTAAAGAAACAGAGCCTTAGTAGGAGAGAGAGGAGGGTATAAAAAAGGAGTGAGGGTATCTTCGCATGCGGGTCTATGATTTTGAACCGTGAACGGGGGATCGATTTTCACATACGGGAGCAATTATGATTCGTTTGCAATCTAAAGAAGGTATCGTTCAAAAAAAATCGATTATGTAATAGTGGCAGGCTCACAAGGTGGAAGATACTAGACGATACCTTGGTGTTGCTGCGCAAACTTAATCAAATATTTTCTTCGGGTATATAATTTTTGACGTATTAGATAAGGTTATGGCCAAAGTTAAGTTTTATAACTTTGACCGAAAAACAACACACATAGTTTTGTCTTACAAAATAATATAATAAAAATAAAAATATATTTATTTATCATATATATTATAATAAAAAATATAGTCAAATTATATTTTGAAAACTGTGTTATGTGTCATTATATAATTACTAGTAAATATGCCCGTGTGTTATAACGGGCGTCATTTTATTTTATTATAATTATTTCAAAGTTGAAGTCTTCCAATTTATATTTTTTCTTTATATCTTCACTTGAGGACTATTTTAGCATTGGGACTGTGGGTCAATTTTATAAACACTGTGGGTTTTCTGCAAAATAGTCAGACAGACTGTTGGTTAATTTTATAAACACTCAATGGGGTTTTATGTAAAATAGCTAGACGAACCGTATGTTAATTTTATAAACACTCAAGGTTTTATGCAAAATAGCAGATGAACGAAAATTTTAGGTGAAAACACTATTTTATAGATAGTTATAGATTATAAATTAATGGAAACCTCAAAAAAACTGGTCATATATTAATGTAAGTTTCTTTTCGAGAAAATAGAAGTAACCGAACAAAACAACTGGGTCACGCGTTAATATAAGTTGCGCAACTAACTAAACCAGATTTAAATACATATGCATGGATAACATATATGGAGTATATACTTATCGGCGGCACGACACGGCTAAACAACCTGACCGGTCATGATGCTTTCCATCTAATCTAATTAAGCCCTGTAACCTGATACTGCGCTGCAATGTATGCGTGTTCATCTAATCCATGGCACAATTACAACAGTCCATCATCAAAGAAAAATAAAACAAGGACCAACTAAAATTTCTTGCAAAGAAAGAGAAATCCACTAATACCTTGATCAAGCGCAGACGAAACACTAAACTGATTTTTCTTTTTTAAAAAAAAAGACTCGCTTCTTCATGGTTTGATTTCGTTCGAAACTGCCAGTACGTAAGTGCAGTTAGAAATTTTTCTGCTTGATGCTTAAGCTGATCAAGGGGGATCTAGCTAGTAGAAATTAATATAATCAGATTAGTTTTTCCGATTGTGCTGCTAGGAGGAATATAATCATATTAATTAGTTCTTTCGATTCTCCTCCATGCATACATCCTACTCATATTAATTGCATTTTTTATCTCCAATCTAATGCCTTCTTGTTTATTTTGTTTGACATACATAGGAACAGTAGAACAGATTACGTTTATTTTTTTAAGAAAACATCAGGAGAAGATGAGAAGAAAATTATAAACTCAACGCTGAAGAATAGGAAGAGCAGGCAAGCCATGTCCGTCGCAGGGCAGGGCAAGGCTGAAGAATAGGAGTCAGACTCGCACACAGAGCCACGGACACACGCTCCTCACTGCGATCTCACCGTTGGATCCGACCGACGAAGGTTTATAGTGGTTGGATTGACGGACTAAACGACTGTGGGTTAATTTTGGAAAAACTCAAAGGGTTTTATGTAAAATAGTCAGGCAGAACAAAATTTGAATGGAAACACTACTTGCTTTATAAATAGGTATAGATATAGATATAGATATAGATGAAACGGAGAGTATTTTTTAATTAGAATAGACCACTAGCATGGATGGATGTGTACGCACAGAAACAATCGATATTGTACTTGTGGTAGACTCGATCAGTATGAAAAGATCTAACTTAGCTTGCTACCGGAAGTATAAAGCCCATTCCGGAACTTTTGTCTAATAGTATACGAACGAGGAATTCTGAATTATCTGCGGGCTCCACTCGTGCTGCTGGCAAAGTTACACCATATGTGTTCTCATTTCCTTCCTATCTAACTAAACAATTAAAAAAATTAAACTGACACGTACGTGAGAGGGAGAAAAAACACTATGTACCAATCCTGCTTAAGCGTACAGTAAGAGACACGCAACCAATTTTGATGCAATCGCTAATAGAGAAAACACATATGTATAATGGAAAAATCATAAAGATAATAATTGTTAAAATTCTTAGAATTTATTCACTGAACATACCTTTCTCACCAAAGTTTTCAAATCAACGCACTTTAAAAGTACCAAAAGCAAATAAAGTGAATATTGATACAAATAAGTCTGTAAGCACAGGAGACATGATTGAAGCAGTGTACATGGTTAAATACAATTATTTTTTAGGTTCGCCACCTGTGCACTGAGGATAGATATAGCAAAGATGAACAATTCAGTAAAGTCTAACATGAATTACAATGAGAGGCACCATATCAGAACAATTATGCATGGAAATATTCAAAGGTGGCCAAACTGAAAATGGTTCTCTCTGCAATTCTGCAGAGAAAGGGAAGAATAATAATGAATAGAATCTACGATATCGAACCAACCGGTAATATACAACTAAAAAATTATGGATTTGATACTGAAGTTTGGACTAATGTGGATCAGAGACAAACCTTCTACTCAGAGAGTGTGTTTAGGTGCTTCTGGTAGCGCAGCTTTCCACATAATCTTCAACTTCTTCAAACGGTCCAAATTGTCACCTAGATTTTAGGGATTTATAGTCGTAGAATTCAGAAACAAAAACTGAAAACTAAAAACTAGAAAACCGATTCTCAAAAGCTATCCATCAACCAACCAGCAGATTTTCAGAATTAAGCTTTCCCAAATAGTGAGCATGAAGATAATAATTGGTGGGGGTGAAAGAGACACTGCAACGAAAACCTACATCTGTGTCGGGCGGCAACCTTTATCTATTTCGGGTACAGCGCCCGTCACAGTGCAAGATCAGTGATGTGAGAAGTCATATGTGTCGAGCAAAAGCCCATCAGCGATGCACTTATCTTGTCGGGCCTAAACTAAACCCCGTCATGGATGACACTCAACTGTGACGTGCTTTAACTTAAGCACGTCACGGATGGCACTCATCTGTGACGGGCTTTAGTTTACGCCTGTCACCGATGAGTATTTCCCAATCAAATTTTTTTTGCTAGTCTCAGGTCTTTGCTAGCCATGCCCGCTGAAAAATATTCACATATATAATTATATTCTCATTCCCAGCATCCCCATTCATATATACAATTATTCACAGGAAACCCAATTCATGACATTTATATATTTCAAACATCCATTCATATATATAATTTATTTTTGAAATAGAACGAATATTTGAATTTATCTCAAAACATGTCCCATTATACAACCAAAATAAAAGTGACATCATCTCAGATCTATACACTGCATCTCCATCTCTCTATGTGCTCCTCTAAATATTGTTCCTCTTTTGCCCCTCTCTATTTTCCCTTTTGATCTGCTCTTGACCAAGACAGGAAAAATTCTACTTTTATTTTTATTTTTAAATATTTTTTCTTGACTTAGGAGCACACGAGAGGTAATCACAGAAAATTTGAGCCTAAACAAGTGAAAAACATGTCCAGTGAAAAATTCAAAACACACGGTCAGAAATAAAAAACTTTCAGGCTCGAAAAGACAATCTTCTGAGCCATTTTTGGGAAAATAAATCGTCTAACACGGCGAAGTGGCAGACGAATGCATCCCAAAGATTTTTCTGATCGATTTTCATATATGGAACATCTCAATCGGAGTCCGTATGCGAAAGTTATGATCGTTTTAAAAACCAACTCCGAATTAGAGGACGAAACGAGAACAATGTGCGCAAAAACTTGTTACACGTGCACAAACTAGCCGCGGTGGTTAGGGTTTGATGGAAATAAAGGGGGTAAACGATGGATACATGGTATGACATTCATCTTAGATATGTATATATGAGGAAGCACGACAACACATGAGAAAGATGGACTTACCTGGAGTATGGTGACGCTCAGTGGCCGGGCTTGGGGACGACGCTCGGGGATGGCGGTGCTCGATGGCGGTGAGGGAGAACGACAGCGCCGGGCTCGGGAGGACACGAGGGACAGCGGCGACCGGCTCCGAGAGACGACGACGGCGCTAGGGTTCGAATCTGAGGACTTAGAAAATTTTCGCGCCTATGTGTAGATCTGGATCGACGCTCGGGCTAGGTTAAATGATTTGGAAGCATATCATGTGTTGGAGCCCATCACCGATGACACTTATCGGTGACGGGCCTAATTGTTATCTCAATCGGTCCTCAGGTTGGTGCCCATCACCGATAAGTATCATCGATGACGGGGTTCTGTTGGGGCCCGACAAATATATTATAGGTTATCTTTGTCGGGCCGTGATTTGAACCCGTCACTGATAGGTATCATCCATGATAGGCTAGAGTGTTTTTTTGCATATCTAACATATATGTGCGAGTATTTCTTTGTCGATTTTTTTAAAACCCGTTTGAGATGACTTCGTTGTGACGGTCCGTAAAACCTAGGCATGTGAGAGCCTGTCATAGATGAGAGGATCTATACTAGTGAGACTAGTTCACATCCCGGGCCATAATAGCACTACCTGTATTATAGTACTGATGAGCAGGATAATAGAAAGATGAGACTCGCATATCAGTGATTATAATGATAATATCATTATGATATAGGATTTTCAACCGAAGAGCCATGAAAGTGAAGGGGCGAAATAAAATTGCCGGCTGATCACCTCCTCACAAGTTATATGCATGAAGGGTTAAAGGACAATAAAGTGAATGTGTTGTAGTTTAGCTACCGAAGGTAAAGGGACGACAATATGGGCTGAACTCATTCGATTAATGTTATTTATTTGCTTTACTCGTATTCAGCGGTTGGGAGCAAATCTGGCCGACCAATATTGACGGTATGGCCTCAATAACTCTAGTGGCGTGGCTGCACCAGGGTTGAGAATTAGTATTAATTGTTGTTAGTGGGAAAACAATTGTATAGGTATAGTACATTTGCCAATTTATTGGTTTATCTAGCTCTTTTAATATCATGTCATAATTTATATCACCCTCCGATCATAAATATTAATATTTAAGGAAAAGATCTAGCTAAACTTGTAAATTTTGACTTGGATTCACAAAATAATAATAAGTTAACGACATTATGATTTTGAGACAAATCTACACTTATCATTTTCTAAAACCGAGTATTTAAAAGCTATTGATGGCAAAGTTTTCAGAACTTTGCTTAAAATCTTGTCCTAAAAGCTAAACATTTATGACCAAAGAGTAAAAATTTAGTTCTATATACGGTACAAGTGTCAAATCCTAATTTATATATTGTCCTATTCGTATTGGATTATGCTATTAATGAGAAATACCATTTACCTCAATTTAGAACTAAGAATTAATTAGGTCCATGGCATCCTCAACACTGCACAGCAGCTCTCCTGCCAGATCCATGGCCGAATTTGATAGAGGCGTTAGATCTAAACACATCCTTCCCTCCAGCGGCATGGAAGCCACCGTCGTTGCCACACCTGGTCCCTCTGGACGTGGTCCCGGTCACCAGTGAAATAGAAGACCCGACCTTCACCTGCTGCCCTCATGGCCGCTCTTCTTCGATTGCGGCCACGCCAGCTCCAACCCACCACTGCGGTTGTTGCAGTCTCGAGCGTCGTCGGCCTTGAGCCCTAGATCTGCATCAGCCACCCTCATCGTCGCTTCTTTCCTCACCACCAATGACCAGAGCTCAACAGAGCGCACCAGCTCTGGCCCACAACTATCGCAATCGTCGTCGTCCCGAACTTAATCATGGGATCTAACCTCTAGGGCCTCTATGGAGAAAGGAGGAAGGCCCACCACTGCCGTTCTTGTAGCCACACTGTTTTCGAAGGTTGCTCGAGTGGTGACAAGGCGGGGTGGACAGCGAGGGTAGAGGAGTCGCCTCCCATGTCATCCCCTGCCCTGGGAGTGACATGACGGCCCATCTCGTTTGGCCTATGTTAACGTCAGAATTTGCTAAACCCCGGTGTCTTCATCGGCTCAGTGTTCATATCGGCTCAAAGCTAGTATCAGTTTAGAGTTCTGCAAGCAGCCGATGGGGATTTTCTCTTATCAACATCTCAAGCAGTCGGATTCTTGTTAGATTCTGTTTGAAAAATCTTATCCAGAAGAGATCGAGTCTAGGGAGGATGCAGCTTGTATCTTTTAATTAGGAAGAATTGGTTAAGTTTCTTTTTTATCTTTAGAAAAGCGTGTTAGTGTCCAATAAGGACTTGGTTTGTTTCTTTTATCTTTAGAAAAGTTTGAATTGTGATTTGTTAGGATCTTTGTCAACCTGGGGGTATAAATATGTGAGTCCGAGATCCATGTAAATCTTCTCTCGATCAATACAACTCGGCGCATCGACACCTTTTCTTATCTGTTCTACTTTATCATCCGGCGGAACTTGACACCTGACGTGGGGTTGCATCGGCTTCAATCTCCGGCGAAGGGGTAAGTCCATGGTCCTGTCAGTTCAAGCAATCGTATTAGCTACGTCGGCGTCGTCCAAGGTTGCATCAGTACATTCGACCTCTTGGATTGCTTCGATTCAGTTAACATCTTTGCCTGATTATTTATCATATGTCTCTATTGAATCTAGTCCTATTATCTCGATTTGGCTCTATCGGCTGTCTCTTGTTTTAGGGTTTCTGCCGATACTGGCTAAATCGTTATATTAGATTAGATTAGCTTAGGCATCCACCACACTGGAAATCGGTCAAGGGCTTGTCAAGGGCTTGATTGTCTAGATATTGCGTTTCTTTTCATACTCAGTGCTGCATCAGTTCAGTTTGACGTACTAAGTCGTGATTAAAGCGTAATCTCTAGCCTCGCTTGTTGGCTGCCAATAATGGTTTCATCGGGGTTTCACCCGATGAGTTATCTGAATGTCACATCGGTTATGCTATGAATACGTATAATCTTCGTCTTAAGGTACGTTTAGACATAAGTGATTTATACTGTCTCGGTATGCTACCGATCCATCCCAGTCACTTGATCTAAACATATTTTGAGACCTAGATTATATACTATTGATATCTACAGCCGATCGATTAAACCTAATTTTCATGGACGTTGCATCGGTTTGTAAGGATTGCTTACGAGTTGGTTTTTAGCCGATGACGACAGAGCATTCATTGACCACTGTTTATCTTTTAGATTTTATACCATCGGACCTCCAGCCGATGTGTGTTTTAGTGTTCAGACTAATTGCTGCTATTATTATCATGTTATCGTCAGCCGATCGCCTTTATATAGATGTTTGCTCAGCACATTGCCGATGGATTAAAACCCTAATTGCATCGGCTGACATCGGCATCGGCTGGAATCAATGGATCGGTTGTTTTGGTTATCGGCCTATCATCCGATATGCTCTATGTTCTACTGTTTTGTATATCTTGTCAGTGACAGGATCAAACTGACTGGCACGCCCGCACTACAGCGTGTGATTCGACGTCAACATATTTTTTGGCACTACATCGACAGTATGGATTTGACGTCAACAGCCTGCTATATCGATATATGATTATGTCTTTTTTGGCTATTCAAAAGCACTTATATGCAATTGTGATCACTTGACTCCAATATTGCTTGTACAGATAGAGTACAAGGGCGTGTTCGGCTGGTCTATAAGCCGGCTGATAAGACAAGCCGGCTGGTTTGTTGTGAGAGAAAAATACTGTTTGAACGGCTGATAAGCCCGGCTGATACGAACAAGCGAACAGGGCCCAAGTCTAGTAGTATCGGCTGACAACGTAATGCTTACTTTCCAAAAGTGTGGTATCAGATAGAGTACAGTACTAAACTATTACATGGTACATACTTTTTTTAAACTATTAATTTTCTTTTCATATCATCCTCTCTCTCTCCTAGCAGTGGATTACGACATCATCACTGGAAAAGTCAGCTCTACTTGCACTGTGCTAGCTAGACCTATATATCACTACTAGATAAACGATTTTTCTGAACGAGGCCTCCAATAGATTCCAGACGGATCATAAGTGACCGCGTCTAAAAAATCGATCCTCAGGAGGCCGGTTGTTGGACCGCACAAGAAAATGCATTATCTCGTGTGGTCCACTTAAACGACCTCACGGGATATTCTCCCATGCAGTCGCTTAAGTGGACCGCACGGGATAATGCCATTATCCCATGCGACGCACATTGCACATTATCCCGTGCGGCCCACTTAATATCCCGCACGGGATAATGCGTTTTCTCATGCGGGCCTTTACGTGGGCCGCACGCGATGATGCACCATAAAACAGCTGTCCACCCCGACAGTACTATATTTAACATGGTGTTTTTCTCTCCAAAAAGGCAATTATAGGGGGGAAGGTTTTTAACTCAAATTCTTCAATTGCAATCAATACAAAAGATAACATGCTTGATCTTCTCTTCCATTTGCTTCCATTTTTAAAATTTTTTTTGGTTGAATGCGAAGATATTTGAACTTTTTTCAACTCGATGTTTCTCTCTTCAAAATAGACAATTTATTTGGTGGAAGGTTTTAGACTTGAAATCTTCGATTGAAATCAATATAAAAGGTAACATGCTTGATCATCTCTTTCATTTGCTTCCGTTTTTGTAAAATTTCATTGGTTGAATACGAAGATATTTAAACTTGTTTGAATATATCATTTTGAGCTATTTTTGTAGTTTGTAGGTCAAATATATTGTATTATGATTGACCCATTTTTTGGTAATTAATAGTGTGTTAGTATTATTTTTTGCTGTGAATAAGGTAGTTATAAAGTACAATTTAAGTTTAATTTGTTTATGTAATATAATATTATTTTTTGCTATAATTTTTTTTAGATGGATCGGACATGAATGTATGAGACACGAAGTAGTCATCTAGTGTTCATGAGAGAAGCATCAATATTTATTAATAAGGCAAAGGCACACACTTTGAGAGAGAATAGGAAGGATATTTTTTGTCCTTGCGTGGATTGCAAGAATCAGAAGATGTGGAAAGATCAGAATATAATTCTGGGACACATAATTCAGCGTGGATTTGTGGAGAAATACACAGTTTGGACTTATCACGGGGAAGTCGCCGCTCCTGAAGAGATTCCTGATATTTGGTTTGATGAGGCAGAGAATTTTATAATTGAGGACATGTCCCGTGAAATGATGGGTGATTTTGGCGGCTCTGGTTTTGACGATGCAAAGGTTGATATTGATATTGATCTTGAGGATATGTTGCGGCACGCTGAACCAGAGGTCCTAACGGAGAGCGCAAGAGATTTAAACAATTGGGAGGAGTTGTAGAAATCAGCGAAAGATGTTTTGTATGATCAATCAAAGGGATGTGACATGGATTATACAGTGTTACGGTCGGTGCTAGAACTTCTTAGATTGAAGGCCAGACACGGATGATTTGATACTAGTTTCAACGACTTGATGAGTCTCCTGAGAGTTATGCTTCCTAAGCCTAACTTATTGCCAGCTAACACCTATCAAGCCAATAAAGTGATATGTCCATTATCTCTTGGTGTGGAAAAGATCCATGCATGTATTAATCACTGTTTATTTTATCGCAACGAATACGCTGACTTAGACAAGTGTCCAAGTTGTGGGGCCAGTAGGTACAAAAAGGATAACAATGCCGCCGATAGTGATGTTGCTGAACCAAATGCATTGATCGAGCCAGGAAAAAAGATTTCGACCATGGTAATGTGGTACTTGCCAGTGAAAGATCGCATGAAGCGATTGTTCCCGAACCCCACCAACACCGAGTTGATGAGATGGCATCAAGAGTGTCGAAAGATAGATGATATGATTCGACATCCCGCCGATGCTCGACAATGGAGAAACATTGATTCAAAGCACCCAGAATTTGTAAAGGATCCGAGAAATGTCAGGTTCGCGTTGAGCATGGATGGAATGAATCCGTTTGGTGACCTAAGCAGCTCGCACAACACTTGGCCTATTTTGCTCACCATGTACATCCTTCCTACATGGTTATGTTAGAAGCGAAAGTACATTTTGTTGATTATCCTTATACATGGGCCAAAACGGCCTGACATCAACCTAGATGTGTTTCTTAAACCTTTGATGGAGGATATGCAAGAAATGTGGGAAGAGGGTCTATGATTGTTTGATGTGTACTGCTAGAAGTATTTTACTCTGCGTGCTATCATATTCGTTACTATAAATGATCTACCAGCCAATTTTTCCCTCTCCGGACAAATTAAAGGAAAGGCTGGATGTCTGATATGTCTAGATGACACATCGTACATATACCTGACCTCGTCAAAAAAGTTAGTTTACATGCGTCATCATTGTTTATTACCACAGAATCATAGGTATTGTGCGATGGCTACCTTTTTGACAAAATTGTTGAGGAAGGTACTGCCCCCAAAGCAAAGGATGGTTCCACGGTGTTCAAGCTGACAAAGAACATAAAGGTCACGTTCGGCAAGAGAAAGACTGCTGCAGGCAAGAGGAAGAAAGAAGTGGTAAAAACACGTTGCCCTTCAAGAAACATTCAATTTTTTTCAAGTACCTGACGTACTAGAAAGACCTGAAGATTCGTCATGCCATCGATGTCATGCACCTCGAGAAAAACGTATTCGACAACACCATCGGGACTTTACTGTAAAATCAAAGTGTGTTTGATTCTTATTGGATGATGAACAATTGGTCGCTGTGGTTTTTGGTTTGTGTGTTTTGATCTTTGGAGATTATTGACAAATTAGTTTTGGGAGATAATTGAATTTTTGGATGATGAACGAGTGTTCAATCGGCGCCACGGCCCGTCGGCCAGGGCTTATCTTTGCCGTCGGCCGGTGGTGTTTGGCGGTCGAGCAAGGCGGTTACTGCGGTCGACCAGCCAGTCGATCGGCCCAGTTGCCGATTTCGTTCGGTTTTGGTTTCGGTTTGTTTCCTTGCATATACATGGAAGTTTCGTGTTCCTATGCACATGTCTGGTTGTTTATGCTAACAATGAGTTAAGTTTGAATAGCTTGTGCTCGGATATGGTATTCTTTGTTTAATTGTGTGCAGGTATTCTTTACGCCTCGGGAAAGTATTGCCGGTGATCGAGTCGGAGTTAACTTGGAGATAAGGTGACGTCCGAGATAGGGATCATGCGGGATCTTTGAAGGGTAGAGATTAGTGCACATAATTGGAAAGTTTCCATATGGCATACAATGGAGATATTGTTGCGTATGGAAAGCGGAATTTCGGTTTTAGGAAAACCGAGTTTGTTATGGTTGGTTTATGTATAGTTCATTTCTTGTATGGGAAGGTTTCCTAGTGGATTAGGGCTTCTTATATGAGTAGGATTCATGGCTCTTGGCTGTGGTTTTTGGGTATAAATAGTGAGGGGAGGCGTGGCCTCTCGGTATCGCTTTTGAGTTCAAGTTTTATAGTTTCTCAAGTTAGGGTTTCAAGTTTAGATTGAGATTTTGTGAGGAGTGCTTTACATGCACTTTGTAAACACAGAGAGATTCAATAAAAATCAATTTTCTAGAGAATTCTTTGTGTTGCTATTTTCTTCGGTGCGGTGGTCTGAATCAGCGGTTAGACCGGAGTTCTATCCCGGTCAAACCGGACAAGAGGCGGCGGTCGGGCGGCGTACGACATCGGACGATCGGCTACATCGAGCAATGCGAAATCGGCTATCGGCTATAAGAGCCTGTCGGCCGGTGTTACTCGGGCGGTCGGACCAGGCTCTACTAGGCGGTCAGACCGGCGATTCAATCTCGGTCAGACCTGCATCAGAACAGAGGTAAAGTTTTATTTCCGCTAAAACTTTGTTTTTAGGGTGCACCAACCATTCACCCCCTCGGTTGGCTTTTCTTTGGGCATTCGATCCTACAAGTGGTATCGAGCCACGTTTTTCTGCTTTGGATTTTCTTCGATCTAAAGTTTTTTCATCATGTCGGATAAATTTTCAACAAAACCGCATGTTTTTGATGGCACCGATTTTGCGTATTGGTGTAGTAAGATGCAATCTTACATCATGGCTCAAGACTATGATGTGTGGCAAAAGGTTGCTCTTCCCTACACCATACCCGATGCCATTAATACTGAAGCTTTGAGAACTGAGTTTAATAATAATTGCAAAGCTCGAAACATTTTGTTGAATGGAATTTCGCGTTCTGATTTTGACCGTGTTTCTCATCTTCAAACCGCTAATGAAATTTGGAACGCTTTGAAAAACTTTCATCAAGGAACTACAAACATAAAAGAACTTCGTCGAGATCTTTTAAAAAGGAATATATAAAATTTGAGATGAAACCTTTGAAGCTTTGGATGACTATCTTGGTAGGTTTAATAAAGTCTTGAGCAATCTTAGATCTGTTGATTCTTCTTATGACACTAATTATCCACAGTCTGAGATTTCTCACCACTTTTTAAATGGTCTTGACATGTCTGTTTGGGAGATGAAAGTAACTTCTATTCAAGAATCTGTTAACATGGCAAATTTGACTTTGGATTCGCTCTATACAAAACTCAAAACTCATGAGATGAATATTCTTTCTCGAAAAATGGATTCTAAGTCAAGTGCTTTGATTTCTCCTTCGACTTCTTCGATGTTGTTTCTTCATCATCTCCAAATGCTCTTGCTTTAATTAACGCCATGTCCGATGAACAACTCGAGCAATTCGAGGAGGAGGATTTGGCTCTTGCTACTAACAAACTTTCCGAGCTATGAACGAGTTAGGTTCGGAAGAAAACGGGACCAACGCGTTGCTTTGAGTGCGGCGCCTTGGATCACATCCGCTCCAACTGCCCCAAGCTCGGGAGGAGCAAGAAGGAGGACAAGAGCGCCAAAAAGATAAAGGATGACAAGCCCAAGGGTAGGCGCTCCAAGGAGATGATCAAGAAAGTGCTGAGTCAAGTCTATGCCGCTTTTGAGCCACTCAGCGACATAGATTCTGACAGTGAGGAGGAGAAGGGCAAGAACATCTTCGGCGTTTATCTCATGAGCGTGGAGATGAAGATTCTTCAGATGAAGAAAATGAGGTAAGCTCACTTGAGGATGCAATTCTTGTTTTAAGTGCTAAGAATAAAAAATGTGAGAAAATGTTTAAAAAACAAGAATTTGTGATTGAATCTTTAAATGTTGAAATTGCTAGATTGAAATCTCTTATTTCCAATGATGATAATTGCAAAAATTGTGAGGTTTTAATGCTAGAAATTTCAAAGATTATAGATGTCAATAATTCTCAAGTTTTGGCTGCTAAATCTTGTTTATCTTGTGATGCTAATGAATTAAAACTAAAAGATGCTTTAACTCGTGTTAAGCACATGGAAGAAATAGTTAAACAAGATGAGGTAGCTTCTTGCTCTAGATGTCGCAAAGGCAAAGATGTCATAATTGATTGTGAAAATTGTGTTAATCTTGGAAAAGAAGTTCCTTACTTGAAAAGTTGTTTGCAAAAATTTTCGATGGTAAGAAACAACTTAACATGATTTTGGACAAATCTAAGTGTGTAGCGACAACAAAGGAATAGGTTTTGATGCTCATGACTATTTCACCAAAATCCTCCAAATGTTTTAGGAATAATGAAAGTGGTGAAATCTTGACAAAACCTAATACCATGAAAACAGTTTTTAAGTCTGCTGGAAATTTGCCATCTCTTTCTGTTTATCTAAAAGAAACTAAACCTAATTTTTTAAAACCATCTTTACTAAAGAAAAGTTTTCTCTCTTTTTTGTGGTAAAGATGGTCATCTTGTTGGTTTTTGTTTCGAGACTAGCACGAAAACAGAAAAAGGAAAGAGAGAATAATTTTGCAAAATCAAAGTGGCAAAAATCTGGTTTCCCTTGGAAAGGCCGGTCGGATCGCACGGTCCACCGATCGACCGGCCACGGCATCCGGTCGGGCCGACGGCACGCCTCGGTCGGACCGCGATGCGCCCATCGACCAGCGTACCCAGTCGGATCGACCGGAAGGAATTTTTATGAAAATTCCAAAACTATTTTCTCTCGTGGTTTTGTGCCTATTGGATCTACGGTCGTGTGTCTCGATCGAATTCCTAAATTTCTTTTAACTAACCCGATGCGAGGCCTCGACATCTCTTGTTTTGTAGGCTTTCGTGGCGAGGAAGGAGAACGTGTGGATCATGGACTCCGGTTGTTCGCGGCACATGACCGGAGATAAGAAGTGGTTCTCCTCCCTCAAGACGACATCCAAGACGAAATCGATAATCTTTGGGGATGCTTCAACAAGTGCCGTTCTCGCTACTGGATCCGTCAAGATAAGTGACAAGTTCGAATTGAAAGAGGTAGCTTTGGTAGAGGATTTAAAATACAATTTACTTTTAGTTTCACAAATTGTTAATGAAAACTTTGAAGTTCATTTCAAGAAAACTGGAAGTAAAATATTTGATTCTTGTGGTGATTCTGTTTTGAACATTTCTCGTTATGGGAGAGTTTTCAAAGCTGATTTTGAAAACCCTGTTTCTCCTGTTGTTACTTGCTTAGTTGCAAAATTCAACAAAGATTTGATGTTCTGGCATCGTAGACTTGGTCATGTTGGATTTTATCATTTGACTCGTTTAAGTGGTTTGGATCTTGTTCGTGGTTTGCCAAAACTCAAAAAGTATCTTGATTTGGTTTGTACACCATGTTGTCATGGTAAAATGGTTGCTTCTTCACACACATCAATTCTTTCTGTGATAACGGATGCACCGGGACAGCTTTTACACATGGAAACTGTTGGTCCAGGTAGAGTGAAATCTGTTGGAGGAAAATGGTATGTGTTAGTTATTGTTGACGATTTTTCTCGATACTCTTGGGTTTTCTTCATGGCAACTAAGGACGAGGCTTTTGGACACTTTCGAAGTCTTTTTCTTCGCTTAAATTGTGAAATTTCCAACTCTTTGAAAACAATTAGAAGTGATAATGGTGGTGAATTTAAAAATGCTTCTTTTGAACTTTTTTGTGTTGAAAAAGGAATTGAACATCAATTTTCTTCTCCTCGTGTTCCTCAACAAAATGGTGTTGTCGAAAGAAAAAATCGTTCTTTGGTTGAAATGGCTAGGACAATGCTAGATGAATATCACACTCCTAGAAAATTTTGGGCCGAAGCTATTAACACTGCTTGCTATGTTTCTAATCGTATTTTCTTACGTTCAAAACTTGGCAAAACTCCTTATGAGCTTCGTTTTGGTCGCCAGCCCAAAGTTTCACATTTGCGTGTTTTTGGTTGCAAGTGCTTTGTGTTAAAATTTGGAAATTTGGACAAGTTTGAATCTCGTTTAGCGATGGTTTATTTCTTGGTTACCCGCACACACTCGTGGCTATCGTGTACTTGTTTTAGAAACTAACAAAATTGTCGAGACTTGCGAAGTCACTTTTGATGAGGCTAGTCCTGGTACTAGACCATATCTTTCAGGTACACTGGCACAGGGTCAGGGGGATTTTGGTCGAATCTTTGAAGACGAAAGCGACGATGACGACAACGAGGTCGACACCGCCGTCCAGGACCGACCGGGTGCCGTCGGTCGGACCGCGAGTCTGCCGGTTAGAGCAGACCGAGACCGTCGGACCGGCGGGCCGACCGCCGGACTCCATCGATTCCAATCAAGAAGATTCTTCGGGGACCACGACCAGTAATAAACCAGAACGTGAATCAACTTCTGAGATCACTGCACCTTTGCACATTCAGCGACGACATCCGCCGGTACAAATAATAGGTAATTTAAATGAGCGAACGACAAGATCAAAGGTAACTGCGCATGATTTAGTGAATTCTGCTTTTGTTGCTTCTTTTGAACCCAAAGATGTTACTCATGCATTAACTGACTAATCGTGGATTAACGCCATGCATGAAGAACTTGAAAATTTTGAAAGAAACAAAGTTTGGTCTTTAGTTGAACCTCCTTCTGGACATAATGTTATTGGAACCAAGTGGGTTTTCAAAAATAAACAAAATGAGGATGGTTTGATTGTTCGAAATAAGGCTAGACTAGTTGCTCAGGGTTTTACTCAAGTAGAGGGTTTGGATTTTGATGAAACTTTTGCTCCTGTTGCTAGGATTGAAGCAATTAGTCTTTTGTTAGCTTTTGCTGCTTCTAAAGGTTTTAAATTGTTTCAAATGGATGTTAAAAGTGCTTTTCTAAATTGTTTTATATAGGAAGAAGTTTATGTTAAACAACCACCGGGTTTTGAAAATCCTGATTTTCCCAACCATGTTTTTAAACTTTCAAAAGCTTTATATGGTTTGAAACAAGCACCTAGAGCATGGTATAACAGACTTAAGAACTTTTTGCTTGAAAAAGGTTTTCAAATGGGAAAAATTGATAAAACGCTTTTTGTTCTTAAGCATGGTGAAAATCAACTTTTCGTTCAGATATATGTTGATGATATCATCTTTGGTTGTGCAACTCACTCTTTGGCTGTAGAATTTGCCGAGACTATGCGTAGGGAATTTGAGATGAGTATGATGGGTGAGTTGTCATACTTTTGGGGATTGCAAATCAAGCAAACACCTCAAGGTACGTTTATCCATCAAACAAAGTACACCGAAGATCTGTTGCACAGGTTCAAGATGGAGAGCTGCAAGCCAATATCAACACCCATTGGATCTACTGCTGTTCTTGATCCCGATGAAGATGGTGAAGCTGTGGATCAAAAGGAGTATAGAAGCATGATAGGATCCTTGTTGTATTTAACTGCTTTTAGGCCAGACATACAATTTGTTGTATGTTTGTGTGCACGCTTTCAAGCTTCTCCACGTGCTTCTCATCGTCAAGCGGTCAAGCGCATCATGAGGTATTTGAGTCATACACTTGAGTTTGGCATTTGGTATTCTACTTCATCTTCTATCTGCTTAAGTGGTTATTCAGATGCTAATTTTGCGGGTTGTAGAATAGATAGAAAAAGTACTAGTGGAACATGTCATTTTCTTGGAACTTCGTTGATTGCATGGTCTTCTAGGAAACAATCTAGTGTAGCTCAATCCACTGCTGAATCTGAATATGTTGCTGCTGCAAGTTGTTGTTCACAGATTCTTTGGCTGATTTCTACTTTAAAAGATTATGGACTTGTTTTTGAAAATGTGTCTCTTTATTGTGATAATACAAATGCCATTAACATTGCTAAGAATCTGTTCAACATTCACGCACTAAACACATTGATATTCGCCTTCATTTCTTGCGTGATCATGTTGAGAAGAAAGATGTTGAATTGAAATTTTGGATACAAAATTGCAACTTGCGATATTTTTACAAAACCATTGGATTCTTCTCGCTTTGCTTTTCATCGAGGGAATTGGGAATCATTCATCCTTTTGGCATTTTTGAGGAGAGTTTTTGTGCTCTTTGTTTTATCAAGCTACATGATTAAAATAAATTGAAAAAGAGAGCTTTATCCATACATATTGTTGTTCATGTGCATGCTAGCAATATTATGAAGGTTTATTTGTCATTAGCATAGCTTATATGGATTCTAGTATTTTTATGTGATCTAGATTTTATAGTTAAGTGAAATAATGCATGACACTTTAATCATACTTGAATTAAAAAATATGCAATATTGATACTAGTGCTTGTGTTGGATTTTAAATGCTTATATATATTATGTTGCACTACTATTCCTCAAATTACTTTAAAATTGCTCATTGTGAAAAGAGAATAAAATGTTATCTATGAGAGAGAAAAAAATGAATACCGAATCCTTGGAAACAGTCTTGACGACAAGGACGTATTCGATGTGAGCAAAAATAATGAGTACCGAATCCTTGGAAGCAGTCTTGACGACAAGGACGTAGTCGAAATAATGAGAGAACAAATTATGAGCAACAAATATAGCTCAAATCAATATGAAAATTTTTTCTCTTGAATTATATGTGCAAAAAGGTAAATTTGAGAAAGAATAAAATTTGCAATAGGTATATATATTTGGGTTTATTTTTCAACCTATGTGCTTGTAAAGATGTTGCATTGTAAATCGTTTAAATCCATGAACTTTATTGTGTTATTGAACTTAATTATAAAATATTTGATTCATGATTATACTCTAGTGCATATTTGCTATATAATTGATATGTTTATCTTCTTTTTATTGCAACACATGACATGACTTGCTTTATGTATGGTGCTAAGCTCTTGAATATTTCCTTCCTATGCTTGATGAATTCATTGTCAAAAGGTAGAGAAATAATGTTGTTTGGGAGAACAAGAGGACAATCAAAGTGCAAGTTTTTTTGGGTCAAGGGATTTTCTTTCTTTTCAAAAGGGAGAGAAATTTTCTTTGATTTTGAGCACTCAAATGCTTTTTACCATTTTTATTTTTAATTTTCCAAACATCAAAACAACAATTTTTATTTGTTTGCCAATGTGTTCATCAAGGGGAAGATTGTAAAATCAAAGTGTGTTTGATTCTCATTGGATGATGAACAATTGGTCGCTGTGGTTTTTGGTTTGTTTGTTTTGATCTTTGGAGATTATTGACAAATTGGATTTCGGAGATAATTGAATTTTCGGATGATGAGTAGTGTTCGTCTCGTCCGCCACGGCCTTGGCCAGGAGCCTTATACTACCTAGGTCGACCGGGCTTATCTTGGTCTCGATCGGAAGTGTTTCGGCGGTCGAGCCAGGGCAATTACTGCTTGATCGACCGGCCGAACGTCCGAGGCCCAAGTTGCCGATTCTTGGGTTTCGGTTTTGGTTTCGGTTTGTTTCCTTGCATATACATGGAAGTTTCGTGTTCCTATGCATATGTCTGGTTGTTTATGCTAACAATGAGTCAAGTTTGGATAGCTTGTGCTTGGATATGGTATTCTTTATTTAATTGTGTGTAGGTATTCTTTACGCCTCGGGAAAGTATTGCCGGTGATCGAGTCGGAGTCAACTTGGAGATAAGGTGACGTCCGAGATAGGGATCATGCGGGATGCTGAAGGGTAGAGATTAGTGCACATAATTGGGAAGTTTTCATATGGCATACAATGGAGATATTGTTGCGTATGGAAAGCGGAATTTCGGTTTTAGAAAAACCGAGTTTGTTATGGTTGGTTTATGTATAGTTTGTTTCTTGTACGGGAAGGTTTTCTAGTGGATTAGGGCTTCTTGTATGAGTAGGATTCGTGGCTCTTGGCTGTGGTTTTTGGGTATAAATAGTGAGGGTAGGCGTGGCCTCTCAGTATCGCTTTTGAGTTCAAGCTTTAGAGTTTCTCAAGTTAGGGTTTCAAGTTTAGATTGAGATTTTGTGAGGAGTGCTTTGCATGCACTTTGTAAACATAGAGAGATTCAATAAAGATCACTTTTATAGAGAATTCTTTGTGTTGCTATTTTCTTCGGTGCGGCGGTCTGAATCAGCGGTTAGACCGGAGTTCTATCCCGGTCCAACCGGACAAGAGGCGGTGGTCAGACCGGCGTACGACATCAGGCGATCGGCTACATCGAGCAATCGACATCGGCAATCGGCTATAAGGCGGTCGAGGCCGGTGTTACTCGGGCGGTCGGGCCGCTCTACTAGGCGGTCGAGCCGGCGATTCAATCTCGGTCAGACCGGCATCAGAACAGTTATTTCCGCTAAAAACTTTGTTTTTAGGGTGCACCAACCATTCACCCCCCTCTGGTTGGCTTTTCTTTGGGCATTCGATCCTACATTTACTTGATATCCCTAGTAAAACAAAGGATGGGTTGAAGTCACGTAACGACGTGGTCAATTTGGACATAAGGAAAGATCTCCACCCGATAGAGCTAACGAATGGTAAGATTGAGATTCCACCAGCATGCTACTCAATGACACTACAAGAGAAAGCTTTACTCAATGACACTACAAGAGAAAAAAGCTTTCTGTAAATGTCTTCGTGGTTTGAAAGTGCCGACTGGATTCTCATCGAATATCCAGAAACTAGTATCAATGAAAGATTTGTCGATTTCTAGATACAACGCTCGTGACTGTCATAAGGTGCTTACAGTATTCCTCCCTATCACTATAAGGGCGGTGAAGCCAGTGCACACCAAGGTAATGATAACAAAGCTGTGTTATTTTTTAATCGAGTCTCAAAGAAAGTTTTTGATCCGGAAGAATTAGGATCCCTTCAGAAATCGTAGTCGAAATTCGAAACATTCTAGCACCGTCGGGCTGCCCAAATCTCCCACCGCCGCCACCGCCAGACCCACCGGATCCCCGCCTACTCGGCCAACCGCCGCGGATCCCCACCTACTCCACCGATCGCCGCCGGATCCCCGCGCGCGCCTTCGCTAGCCGCCGTCTGCGCGAGAAGCCGCACCGCCCGCCACGAGACCCGCTGCTGCCGCTAGCCGCCGTCGAGCCGCTGCGCCGCTCTCACCACCGTCCTCAACCCTCACCCTCACCGACGCCGGCCTCAACTGACGCTGCCGTCGGCCTCAAACCCTAACCTTCACCGCTCAACCGACCGCCCGCCAGCCCCGTCGTATCCACGACGCTGCCTCTACCGCCCGGACGTCCGTCGCATCCCCGACGCCGTCGACCTCCATCGCCTGGCCACGTCGACACCGTCGTCGTCGCCGCCGCCGCTTCCTCTAACACCGGCGCCTCCACCGCCACTGACACCGACGTCGACCTCCACCGCTGCCGCCGCCGCTTCACTAAGGTACAATCCCTGCCCTGCCAGCGAATATTGTGAATGAAAGTGATGGATGGATGAATGAAAGCTATGGATGGATGAATGAAAGTGATGGATGGATGTGAATGAAAGTGATGGATGGATGTGAATTTTTGTTAATTTTTGTGAATATTGTTGTGAATGAAAGTGATGGATATATTGTTTGATGAATTATTTCGGGAAACTTTTGTGTAGCAAATTGTTTGATGGATATTTAACGAGTTCATGTTTGGTTGCACACCAAGTGTTCGACGAAATGGCCACAAGGGTTAGAATTGGCTAGAGTTGTAAAATTTTTAAAAATTAAGTAGTAGTAGTAGTAGCAGCAGCAGCAGCAGCAGCACCAGCAAAGTAGTAGTTGTAGTAGTAAAAGTGATGGATATACTGTTTGATGATTTAGTTAATGTTTGATGAATTTTTGATATCACTGTAAAATGGACTGTTATTTGATGGTACTATAGTTAATGTAAAATGGAATGTTATTGTTTGATGAATGTTTGATGTTGATGAATATAGTCAATATAGAAAATGGACTATTATTTTTTTGATGAATTTTTTTGATGTGAAATAGTCGTTGTGAATTTTTTGATGTGAATTAGTTCATGTGAATATTTTGATGAATTTTAGATTTTAGGTTAGATTTTAGATTTTAGGATTTTAGGTATCCTTATTGTAATTTTATTTGACTCCTCGTTTTACGTTAGCGTATGAAATATATACCCATCCCTACCGAACGACCTACAGATCTAATCAACCTCTCTCCTCTCCCTCTCCTTGGTCTCTCATCTCTCATCTCTTCCCGTGCCCCTATCTTACCTCTGCTCACGGACAAATTTTGATAGAAAATATTAAAAGCATGAAAATAGATATATAGTCAAACATATGTATTTTCCTAAACCTAAACCTTGAGGATGTCGCCTATGCTGGGGAATGCGATGAGAGTAGCTAAGGGAGCTTGAAGTTGAAGGGGCACGAACAATTCCACTATTGGAGACCCCTATACCAAATCGTCAAATGTATACATATATATAACTTACATTTGACGGTTTGGTCTAGGGGTCTCCGATAGTGGAATTGCTACGTGCCCTTCAACTTCATGCTCCGATAGTGGATATAGTCTTGTTTTTCTGAGTGCAAAAAATATAGTATCTTAGAAGTTAAAATATAGTCAATATAGAAAAACTTAAAGAGAAGAAGAAGGAAAAAATATAATTTTTTCCTTCTTCTCTTTAGGTTTTTTCTCTAGGTTTTTTCTTTAGATTTTAGACTTACGCTAAATTATTGTAAATAAATTATTTTGCTCGATGATGAACTGGAGCCATTCAGACATGTTGCAAATTGCAACACCCAAACATGGTTCGAATTATTTAGGCGTGTTGAAGGCTAGGAGGCAAGCGAAGATCTCCGCATCAATCCTTGTGTCAAAGGTCACAACGGAGATCTTCTGCTTGCCACCCAACCTACCACAACGTCTTATGCTACTACATATATAGTCTTGTTGTTCTGAGAGCAAAAAAATATAGTATTTTAAAAGTTAAAATATAGTCAATATAGAAGAACCTAAAGAGAAGAAGAAAGAAATATACAATTTTTCCTTCTTTTTCTCTTTTCACTGTGATTTATGCATGTCCTTAACACTGAATAATCTAACAGAGGAAAATATAGAACCGACAAATACTCAATCCAATTATGTATATCCATAATGATAACATTCTTCAGAAGTCTCTTCCAGGATTGAGAGAATCAGTTGAGATTCTGAAAGAGACTTCTGAAGAATGTCACCATTATGGATGTGCACAATTGGATCGAGTATTTGTCGGATCTCTGTTATATTATGTAGTGTTAAGCACGTGTAGTAAATTGCAGCATCGAAACACGGTTCGAATTATTTAGGCGTGTTGAAGGCTAGGTTGAATTCTTTTAGGGTAGAAGGAGACTTTGTGCGCACATGTACACCTCATATATACACCATATTACAACTATCTACTCCCTTCGTTCACAAATTTCACAAATCGTGTGTTATGAACAACCGTAGATCAAATGTCAAACGAGAAAGCTTTGTCGGAGGCACCCAATGTCGAACCAACGCAAGAGGCTTAGAGTGAAGGCACATGGCAGACACCAAGCGATCCTTTTGAGATCTAAGTTACGCCAGCATCACCGGTTGAAGCAGACCCCGACTACATCCCTATCGAGCAAGCAGTAAGTCGACATGTATTGTTATGAAATAACCCGTCTACCTCATCGGATCGCGTTTAACATTTTCTAATGCTTGACAAATGAAAACAAGGTGCTGCTCAAAAAGAAAGGCCACCAAGTCTGCCGTCATAGCCGAAGTCGAGACGGACACAACAACGTTCGGTCCGGTAGAAACTGACACGTTCGCGAGCGCTGGAGGACGTCAAAAGAAAAGACGTGGTCAGAGAAGTAAGAACCAACTCCCTAAGGAGACATACTACATCACCTCTCTGAACCATGATGGGAAGCTAATGGAGCCCAATGTAGCAATGACAAAATTTAGAAGCACTTGCGGGGTACTGGCCAGAACCCACTGCCCTTTAAATGTAGATTCCTGGGAGCAAGTGGATGAAAACCTGAAGAACTTTATGTGAAATGAGTTGCAGAAGTGGCTTGTATATCCGCCTGGTTCAAAGGCTCTGGGGAAAGAGTTTGCCTTGAAAACGATGGCGCATTGGTGGAGGTAGTGGAAATCGAACATGAACACTCACTACGTGCAAAAGAACAAGTCTCCATTCAAAGAATACGGTGGTATTACGCCCGCCGAATGGGGCAGGTTCATGGTGAAGATGACAAGCCCTGAAGCGTTAGCACGGAGGAAAAAGATGTCCGAACTAGCGAAAAGGAACAAATACCCGCACCGATTGGGCTCTAGCGGCTATAATGGCCACGTAGAGAAGTGGCGAACAACCGAAGAGAAGTTCGCCGCCCAAGGCAAGCCCCTGCTTGTAGATGCACTCAAGGAAAGAAGCAAAAACTGGGTTTGGGCACGGAGCACGGGCCAAGTCACCGACGAGGGAGAGATCCTTTTCGAGGATCCGAATATCGAGCGTGTGACCAGCAGCCTGAAGGACATTGCGGAGTAAGAGAAGATAGGGGAATTTAGTGCCAAGAGGGAAAATGGTTAGTTGACAGCTGCATTGGGCAACCCCAAACATTCTGGACGAGTAAGGGGTGTATCATCAAGGACCAGTTAGAAGGAAGGGTTTCCTGAGGAAGCTACAAGTTATAAGAAACGGGACAGGTACAAACAGAAATTGGAAGAGAAGATAGCAAAACAAGTTGAAGATCATTTATACTCTCTTTTTTGCACAAAATTGGCAGATCGATGCTCGAGCACAAAGAAAAAAATGTCCTCATGATCCCTTATGCGCTGCGGTACGTAATAGTCTTCCGTACAACCGACATTTTACTACAATGTCACCTACAATTAACATATCTTCCTCGCAGCGATCACTACATACTTTTTCTGGTATATCCGTGTTAACGCCAAAATTTGGTAAGCTCCGAAGCCCTCATCGGCTCGAGGTTCAAATCGGCTCAGAGCCAGTATCGGCTTAGAGTTTTGGTCAGCCGATGGGGATTTTCCCTTATCAGTATCTCCAGCAGTTGGATTCTTATCAGATTCGGTTTGGGAAGATCTTATCCAGAAGACATCGAGTTCAAGAAGGATATGGCTTGTATCTATTGATTAGGAAGAATTTGTTAGCTTTCTATTTTATTTTTAGGAAAGTGTGTTAGTATCCGGTAAGGATTCAGTTTGTTTCCTTTTATCTTTAGGAAAGTTTGAATTGTAATCTGTTAGGATCTCTGTTAGCCTACGGGTATAAATATGGAAGCCCGGGGTCCATGTAAATCAATCCTCACGATCAATACAATTCGGCGCATCGCCACCTTTTACCTTTCCCACTTTGTTCATTATCCGGCGAGACTTGGTACCCGACGCGAGGCTGCATCGGCTTCGATCTCCGACGAAGGGGTAAGTCCAAAGTCCCGCCGGCCCAGATATATCGTATCTATCTTTAGTTTCATTACCGTTCATAGATACATCGGCTTAGTTAGGACTTTCTCGGTTAGGTCCGATATTCTGATCAAGTCGATGTTTCTATAAACGTAATGTTGCTTTAGGTAGATTTGTTATATCCATCACATTAGACAGATCTATTGGCTCATCGAGTATTAGATTATCATATACAATCTCATGTTGTATCGATTAGGTCTGACCTACTAAATTGTTATTGATAATCTAAGTCTTGTTAAGCCGATAGATTCATGCTAATGTTTCACCGGAGGGTTAGCTGGTCTTATCATATGTCTCTGTTAATATAGTCCTAGTGTCTCAATTTTAACTCTATCGGCTGTCTCTCGCCGATACTGGCTAAACAATTTACTAGATTAGATTAGTTTAGACATTTACCACCCTGAAAATCGGTCAAGGGCTTGATTTTATAGATATTGTGTTTTTTTCATACTTAGTGTTGCATCAATTCAGTTTCACCTACTAAGTCGTGATTAGAACCGTAGTCTCTAGCCTGTCTGATGGCTACCAATAAGGATTTCGTTGGGGTTTCACCCGACGAGTTATCTGGACATCGGCATCGGCTGGAATCACACAATCGGCTGTCAACAGATCGGTTGCTTTGATTATCGGCCTATCGGCCGATATGATTTATGCTCTGTTGTTTTGCATATCTTGTCAGTGGCAGGATCAAACTGACTGGCATGCCTGCCCTTCAATGATTTTTGGACCTGCACTGGAGCTAAGCAGATCTCCCAGGCCAGCGTGTGATTCGACGTCAACACATCTTTTGGGCACACCAGCGGCGGTACAGATTTGGCGTCAACACATTTTTGGCACACCCAGTGGGACAATCGGTTGTTCTTCGTGTTGCACACCGGTGGGACCGTGTTCTTGATAGCAGATTGTTTTACATGGCTTGTAGAACCCACAATTGCCACAAGATGTCTGATGAAGAAGTCAAGGCCGAGGAAGAACAATCTCTCAAGCCGATGAATGATGACAGGGAACAATTTGCAGATATGATGGATGACAAGACACTTCAAGAGATAGTTGATAAAACCGTTCATCGTGCTATGATTGATCAATTTGGACTTTTAACAAGTACATTACATGGTTTAATTGAGGAGATAGTTCCCAGGATAATTGATGAGCGGTTTCAATATCATCTGCAACAACAATATTGGCTCGGGGGGCAAATTGATCAGTATCATTATGGAGGGCCACAATAACAGTATCGGCCAGAAGAAACTCAAAGGTATCGGTCTAAAGAAGATTGGGCCGATATAATTGCAAAGGTAATGGAGGAGCAGTTTAGAATTAAACACAAAGATCAAATTTCTGTGTATCGACTGCCATATCCTGAGTGGTTTGATAGGGTTTCATTTCCAAGCCGGTACAAGGTTTCAGATTTCTCTATGTTTTCAGGGCAGGACGGTATCTCTATAATGGAACATATTTGCCGATTCTTAGCTCAATGTGGAGAGGCATCGGCAGAAGAAGCTCTGAAAGTAAGACTTTTTCCATTATCTTTAACTGGATCGGCCTTCACATGGTTTTCATCATTGCCACCAAATTCTATCAGAAGTTGGGACGATCTTGAGAAGCAATTTCACTTATACTTCTTTGTTGGGGTTAGCGACTTGACACTTGTAGATTTGATATCAGTTAAACAACAAGAAGGAGAATCTGCTAAGGAATACATTCAAAGGTCTCGTAATATTCGCAGTCGATATTATAGTTTGAGTCTAAGTGATGAGTAGCTAGCAGATCTTGCATTCCAAGAGTTGTCAGCAGTTATCAAAGATAGATTTTTCTTTCATGAGTACGGCAGCCTGGCTCATCTGCTACAGAATGTATTGGCTTATGAGAGCCGATGTCAAGAAGAAAAGAAGAATCAGTTTTGGGGCGATCAAGGCAAAGATAATTTTGAAGCATGACTTCTCATACTCCAAAACTGGGGGACATGTGGTAACGCTAAAATTTGGTAAGCTCCGAAGCACTCATCGGCTCGAGGTTCAAATCGGCTTAGAGCCAGTATCGGCTTAGAGTTTTGGTCAGCCGATGGGGATTTTCCCTCATCAGTATCTCCAGCAGTCGGATTCTTATCTGATTCGGTTTGGGGGCTTGTATCTATTAAATAGGAAGAATTTGTTAGATTTCTATTTTATCTTTAGGAAAGTGTGTTAGTATCCGGTATGGATTCAGTTTGTTTCCTTTTATCTTTAGGAAAGTTTGAATTGTAATCTGTTAGGATCTTTGTTAGCCTGTGGATATAAATATGTAAGTTCGGGGTCCATGTAAATCAATCCTCACGATCAATACAATTCGGCGCATCGCCACCTTTTACCTTTCCCACTTTGTTCATTATCCGGCGACATTTTATATTGTGTTTAATTTGAAATATTGACATACGTATACAATTTTATTCAATACAGTGTTATAAGCAACCACCAGGCACTAACCTATGCGGCTACTATGTGTGCGAGATGCTTAGAATCTACGGGGGATACACTACAAAGTTTGAAGAAGTAAGTCCAGAGAAAATATCTTTTTACACGTTAAGATCGATCTTGTATAAATTTCCTACCTATATCAATGTATATTCCTTATTAAACAGATCGATGCCGTTCCAGTTGTAGCAAACCGGTTCGATAATCGAATCATGCTCAACTTGATTGCAGATATTTGCTGCTTCATCCGCCGCGATGTCTGCAACCATTTGAGTGATTTCTATGATCCGAAGAGCGAGCTTGCGATGGACGATAAATTCAAACGACTTAGAGAGTGAAAAAAAGACCATATGTAATCATTTCTAATTAAGTCAATATTTTATGTGCTTTCGAACTATTGTAAATACGAGACGAAACATGATATGTATATAAGAACATGCATGATGTGTACATTTATATCTTTTTTATGAAAAAATAATTAAATATTTATTGTGCGAATATATATGTATACATGCATAATCTCGATCGATCGATAATATTATTGAGAGAGAGAGGAGAGGAGAGAGAGGAGAGACAGGGACAGACAGGAGAGAGCCCCAAACACATGCAGCACATAAAATAATACGCACGGGAAGATCAATCTTCCTGTGTGGTCAATTATACCGTGCGGTCGGGTAAAGTGACCCGCACGGGATAATGGATCTTTCCATGTGGGCCGCTTAAGTTGATCGCATGGGATAATTGATCTTCCCGTGCGGTTGGGCCGCCCGCACATGAAAATGGTATTTTCTCAGACCATCTCGGGCATACGGGCAGGCCTTCCACATGGGAAGATGATTTTCGGCCCGCATGAAAAAATGTTTCTCTAATAGTGTATGTCTGAAACCTAACTGACAATCCAATGAATCGGCTTCAAATATGCAAACTAGGAGAAGCTATCTTAACAAATTTCTCCTCCCAGAGCCATATGTCTTCCTCCTCCATGAAACCCTCTCCTTCACAAGCCCAGCAAGACACCGATGCCGATGCCGTTGATGCCGAAGCCTACAAGGAGCTTTACCAGCGCTGCATCGACATGGTGTTCTCATGGCCAAGCCGCCAAGGCCTGTCTTACCTCCAACTCTTCCGCCACGAGAAAGGATGGTATAACGGCATCACACCTTTCGTCAGGACGATGGTCGCCGACGAGCGCTTCACCGCATGGCCTTCGGACATCATCGTCGCCACCTTGCCCAAGTCCGGCACGACGTGGATCAAGGCGCTGCTCTATGCCACGGTGCACCGGAGAGAGCACCGCGCCGACGCTGCCGCCGACCACCCCTTCAACTCCCTCGGCCCCCACGAGTGCGTGAAATTCCTGGAGTACCAGCTCTACACGGCAAAAAAAGGCCCCCGACCTCGACGTGCTCCCGGACCCGCGGCTGTTCACAACGCACGCGCCGTTCGAGCTGCTGCCCCGAGCCGTCGGGCGGCGTCCGGCTGCAAAGTCGTCTACGTGTGCCGTGACCCCAAGGACACCATGATCTCCCTCCTGCAGTTCGTCAACAAGTACAACGCCCTGAACGGGAGGGAGCTCGTCGCGGTGGACGCCGCCGTAGGCTTCTTCTGCAATGGCGTGTCGCCGTTCGGGCCGTACTGGAAGCACGTCCTTGGCTACTGGCGCAGCCCGAGAGGGTGCTCTTCTTCAGGTACGAGGAGATGAAGCGGGATCCGGCGGGGCACGTACGGAGGTTGGCGGAGTTCGTCGGGGCGCCCTTCACCTCGCCGGAGGAAGACGGCGGCGCGGTGGATGCCATCGTCAGGCTGTGCTCGTTCGAGAACATGGTCGTCCTGGAAGCGACCAAGGGTCGCAACACACAGCTCACAACCACCACTGTGCCGAACAACGCTTTCTTTCGGCGTGGACAAGTTGGAGACTGGCCGCACCATCTGTCTCCGGAGATGGCGCAACGGATCGATACTACTGGAAACTTATTGTTTGCCTAGTGCCGAGGAGTTTGCCGAGTGCATAACCTCGAGCATAAGGCAAACAAGTGTTTACCGAGTGTCAGCTTGGCACTAGGCAAACTTTCTTGTTTGCCTAGTGTGACACTCGGTAAAAGTGGAGCACTAGGCAAACTTTTAGTTTTGCCTAGTGCTGTCCTAGGCAAACCTAGGCACTTGGCAACAATTAAAAGTTTGCCGAGTGCCTCCCCAAGGCACTCGGCAAAGGTTAGGGTTTGTCGAGTGCTTCACTGAGACACTCGGCAAAATTTTAAAATTTTGTCCCATAACACCCTCTAAACTTTTTTTCCCTTTCATATACAACATAAATTACTAAATGTTAAAATTTGGTGTATTTTTTAATTGTTCGCTATATTTAAATATTTTTTGTATTTATAGAAATTTCTTTACTAGTGCCACGTTTAAACTATAAGCCATTCGAATAATTGAATAAAATGTGTTAAAAATGATATTCATGTTATTGAGTCTATTTTGAGGTCATATCTAGAAAATAAAAAGTAATTTCAAAGATCTTATTCAGGAAGACCGTGAGTCAAATAAAGTCCGGTCGGTTTTAAATTATTAAAAAACAAATAAAGTCCGAAAATCATGAGATTTGTCGAGTATCATGAAATCAAACATTGAGGTTGTGGTAAAAGATTAAAAAGGTTTCGAACATCTTGTCACGTACGACGCTAATAAACCGAACTATCACCAAATACAAATATTAGAGTTTATACTCATATCACAAATTTAAAGCCATAATGATGGTTGAATTTATAATTTATACTCATATCACAAATTTGGCTCCAAAACTTTTTGTGGACGTAATATATAACATACATGACACCATTCTAAGTTTTCGAATTTTTTTGCATCAATTTAAAATTTTTTAATTATTTTTTGCATTTAGTAGGGAATTACTTTGCCTAGTGCTACACTCGGCAAAAAGTTTGTCGAGTGCCCGACACTTGGCAAACCGTTTTCAGACGACACTAGGCAAACCCTTTTCCGAACTAGGCAAACCCTTTGCTTGTGCCGGGCACTAGGCAAAAGGGTTTGCCTAGTCCGAGGCACTCGGCAAACGGTTTGCCAAGTGCCGGGCACTCGGCAAAGGGTTTCTTTTTTGTCAGGCACTCGGCAAACTTTTTCCGAGTGCTGCACTAGGCAAAGTAATTCCCTATTAAATTAAAAAACAATTAAAAATTTTAAATTGATGAAAAAAATCCCAAAACATGGCACGGTCCCAAAAAATTTCACCCGTCCAGCTAGCTAGCTCACACACTAACACACACTACACACGGCGCGCGCCTGCCGTTGCCGCCGGCGCCCCCTCGGCCCACCGCCCCTGGCCAGCTTCCCCGGGAATGGTGGGACGTGACAGAGTGGTATCAGAGCCGGCCCTCTCGGTTTCACGGGTGCGTGATGGGTCAGTTGCGCGGGCATGGTGCGCATGGCGCGTGGGCCCTGAGGAGACACGGCATGGCACATGCGCTAGCACTGGACAACGGATGTGGCCAAGAGGGGAGGTTCCTGGCCTGGGGTTGACCGACAAGGACGTCGATCTTCTAAGGGGGTGTGGATGTAACATCTTGGCCCAGGGCTTAATAGGATTAATAGAATATTCATATCAACAAGTTACAACTTTATTTCTGGAAGACCAGGAAGTTCTTCCTGGTTGCGCATGAGTGAGGACAAAGGGTGACCGACCGGGAAGTTTTTCTTGGTTGCACATGAGTGAGGACAAAGTGCGTAGAAAAGACTTGTGTTGTTGGCCTGTGAGGACAGTCTTAAGATCCTAGAGAGCTTTCAGATGTAGGCGGGCCCAGCCCTGAGAAGGGTTGGATGTGACAGAGTTTGCCATATTTTGCCGAGAGCTTCCAGATGTAGGCGGGCCCAGCCCAGAGAAGGGTGGGATGTGACAGAGTGTTGCCATATTTTGCCGAGTGCCCGTAGCCTAGCACTCGGCAAATAACCTTTTGCTGACCCCTTCTTTGCCGAGAGCTCTTTGCCGAGTGTTACACTCGGCAAACCCTTTGTCGACTATAATACTGGCTTTGCCTAGTGTCCTGGACACTAGGCAAACATCAGGATTCCGGTAGTGCGACGCCATCACCGAGGTTAAGTTTGCGAGGTTCTGGTAAAGCCTAATTGAGTTCTAGTAAAAGGGTCCATACTTATATTACCGTCACTTCTATTCAAAATCTCTTATATTTTAAAAAAAAATAAAAAATATAAATACGAGATAGTCATAACACGCATATATTTATCCTTATAAACACATACGTACCAAACTTACATACCTCCAAAAGACACCTATACATAAGTATATACATAAGTAAAGACTGAGCTGGTATATCTTACGACCTTTGATCATCTCAATGTTGATGGGTATGTCATCTATCATTAAAATATTAATTAACTACATATACGAACATCTATATCAAATCCATCTGGGTGAGTTATTTCTACCAGAAAGAACCTAACCAGTTAAGCTACTCTCACTTTGTAGAAGTGGTGTTTTTCTATTGTGTGAAGTGGTGGGTAATATTTTCGCTTCTATGAAAGTACCATATGATACAATGCTTATGTATTACGAAATAATTGTATCATTTTTATTTACTTCTTTTGTCTTAAAATATAGCTATATACACTACTAGAGAAACGATTTTTCCGTGTGGGCCAAAAGGCATCTTTCCATGCGGAAGGCCTGCCCGCACGCGCGAGAAGATCTGGGAAAAGACCATTTTCGCGTGCGGGCGGCCCAACTGCACAGGAAGATCAATTATCCCGTGCGATCGGCTTAAGCGGCCCGCACGGGAAGATCGATTATCCCATGCGGTCCACTTTACCTTACCACACAGGATAATCGATCTTCCCGTGCGGTTCGTTAAGTCGACCGCATGGGAAGATTGCTTCTCGTGCCCATTATTTTATGTGCAAAGCTCTCTCTAGTGTCCACTCTGATCATCCTCTCTCCTCTCTGTCCTCTCTCCTCTCCTCTCCTCTCTCTCTCCTCTCTTCTCTCTCTCAGTAATATTATCAGTCGATTGAGATGCATGTATATATATTTCGCACGAGAAAAAAAAGACATTTAATTATATATTTCCTCATAAAAGATATAAATGTACACATCATGCATGCATGTTTATATACATATCAAGTTTCGTCTCGCAAATTACAATAGTCTTGTAAATATCAAGTTTCGTCTCGCAAATTACAATAGTCTCGCAATTTACAGATGGTCTTTTTCCCATTCCCTAAGTCTTTTGAATTTATCGTCCGTCGCAAGCACACTCTTCGATCATAGAAATCGTCAAAATGGTTGCAGACATCGCGGCGGATGAAGCAGCAAATATCTGCAACCAAGTTAAGCATGGTTCGATTGTCGAACCGGTTTGCTACAACTGGAACGAACTCGATCTGTTTAAGAAAGAATAAACATAGATCGATCTTAACGTGTAGAAAGATATTTTCTCTAAACTTATTTGTTCAAACTTTGTAGTGTATCTCTCGTAGATTCTTAGCATTTCGCACACGTAGTAGCCACATATGCTAGTGCCTGGTGGTTGCTTATAACACTGTGTTGAATAAAATTGTATACTTACGTCAATAGTTAAAATTAAACACAGTATAAAATATCAGCATATAGCGGGCATATAATTACCGGTCATTGTGTCTTCACTAGAAGCTTCTTGTTTTGTGGATCCTTGACCGGTCCACCGTATCTTACATAATGTGCGTGTGCTCTATGTAGATAAAATAATTATTTCAGTCAATTGTTTCTTCGAGAGTAAGAACAGGCAAAACTTATTAAATGGTGCATGATATTACTTACAAATTTAGCTAGATGAGGGATCCTCCTTATAGTGTGCCGGATCAAGCACTACAGCCAAGTGGTCCCGCGGATATACCAGAAAAAGTATGTAGTGATCGCTACGATAGAAGAGATAAGTCAATTGCAGGTGATATCGTAGGAAACTATCGGTTGTACGGAATAATATTACGTATCGTAGCGCATAAGGGACCATTAGGACATTTTTGTCTTTGTGCTCAATCATAGCTTGGCCCAAGTAGAGTGCTACCGCGACCATCTTCGCCTTGTGCATTTTTTTAATGGTCTCGTCTCTTTGGGACTTCGTTTTGCCTTTGAGCTCATCGTAATATGCATGAACATGAACCTCGTGTTTCGTCCAGCATATCCTTATTGGGTTAATGTATCCAACTGGATAGTTGGTCTTTGACGCATCGTGGAATTGCATCTTAAGTAATGTAGTGGGTAATTATTCAGAAGTTAGTTTGCAAATGAATTCATTAATGACATTAAGTGCAATTGATACTTACAGGCAAAACATAGCAACGATATTTATATCCATTTTTTCTATCTTGAATAATGTGTGAAGGTCGTGGAAATCGATTACCAGCATCCCATTTGGTCCACTGATGAAAGCATTATCCGGGACCATCACAGTAATCATGCTGAGCCCCATTTTGGACGCCTTTAGGTACCAGTTGTGCATAAGCCTAATTTCCCAGGGCATGTCTTCCATGATGTGCCACGGCAGGAATGGCTTGCCATACTCGTACTTTGTTGGCACTTCGTCCGAAGTCCAGTTTTGCAGGTCCTCCGCTTGGTTTTTCACCGATTGTTGTGAATTCGACAACTTTGGAGGTTGATCCTGCTTCTTGTCAGTCGGCGATCTTCCCCCGAAAGCCTAGAACACTAAGTTCTGCTCGTATACGACCATTTCTTTCTTATCATAGGTTGATCTAACCATTTTTGGGATAAGCCGACGAGGTTCAAGATTTCTCGGACTTGGAACACTTGTTGTTTTCGAAGAGGCCTTTCGGTACCGCCAAAGCGCTGTCTTTGTCGGAGGAGATTGATGAATATCTTGGACATCGGTTGGAGGTTGTTACTGCGATGACTTCGGGGTGCGGCCTTTGGCGAATCAGGACCTTTATCTTTAGGGGGGAGGGAGGTGGGGAAGTAGGCCGATTAAGTGGTGAATCTAGCCCTGGTGGAGAAGGCGATGCAGGCGTAGCAGCAATCTAAGGAACCAGCTCGATTGGGGATGCTGACTACGGACCGACTAGAAGGATATCTCGTCGATGCCATAGAATGAACTGATTCACCGCATCCCCAAGCAATTCTATCCCTTCAGGTCTTGGAATATCTAGCTCTAAGCTGTTATGCTATGCATGCACCTTGGCCACTTGCATCCTTGCATATTCCTCAGGGATTGGCGTGTTGTGAAATTGTTGCCCTGGTATAGCAAGTCCTGAACTCACCTCCTTTCTCTTTCCGGCCCTTCCTATCGGCACGAGGAGGTGACGGCATCGGGCGGTTATGGTATCTTGGATAAGGTGTGTTGTCAAGCGACCCATTTGCAGGGCATCCATCTGTGGGTTCTTCGGATTCTTGAGACACGTTAGGGTAGGCTTGGCGATTATGTGCAACAAGGAGTAGAAATGTTGTTCAACTTGTTTTGCTATCTTCTCTTCAAGTTTGTGTTTGTACATGTCCCGTTTCTTGTAACTTGTAGCTTCCTCAGGAAACCCTTCTTTCCAACTTGTCCATGACGATACACCCCTTACTCATCCAGAATGTTTGAGGTTTCCCAGCGCAGTTGTCAACTGATCGTGTTCCCTCTTGGCAATAAACTTCCCAGTCTTCACTTTTTCCACAATATCCTTCAGACTAGTGGTCACACGCTCGATATCCGGATCCTCGAAAAGGATCTCTCCCTCATCGGTGACCTGGCCCGCGCTCTATGCCCAAACCCAGTTTTTGCTTCATTCCTTTAGTGCATCTACAAGCAGGGGCTTTCCTTGGACGGCAAACTTTTCTTCAATTGCTCGCCACTTCTCTACGTGGCCATCGTAGCCGCTAGAGCCCAATCGGTGCGGGTACTTGTTCTTTTTTGTGAGGTCGGACATCTTCTTCCTCCGTGCGAAGGCTTCAGGGCTTGTCATCTTTGCCACGAACCTATCCCATTCAGCAGGCGTAATACCACCGTAGTCTTCGAATGGAGACTTGTTCTTTTGCACGTACTGAGTGTTCATGTCCGATTTTCACTGCCTCCACCGATGTGCCATCGTTTTTAAGGCAAACTCTTTTCCCAGTGCCTCTGAACCAGGCAGATATACAAGCCACTTCTGCAACTCGTTTCACATGAAGTTCTTCAGGTTGTCATCCACCTGCTCCCAGGAATCTACATTTAAAGGGCCGTGGGTTACGGCTAGTACCCGCAAGTGTTGCGAGAATTTTGTCATTGCTACCTTGGGCTCTGCGGCTTCCCATCCGGTTCGGAGAGGTGATATAGTATGTCTCCTTGGGGGTTGGTTCTTACTTCTCTGATCACGTCTTCTCTTTTGATGTCCTCCAGCGCTCGCGGACGTGTAAGTTTCTATCGGACCGGACGTTGTTGTGTCCGTCTCGACTTCGGCTATGACGGCAGACTTGGCGGCCTTTCTTTTTGAGCGGCGCCGGGTTTCCATCTGTACGTACAATAGAAAACGTTAAACGAGATCCTACGAGGTACACCAGTCAGTTCATAACAATACGGCTCGACTTACTGCTTGCTCGATAGGGATATAGTCGGGGTCTTCTTCAACCGGTGGTGCTGGCGTAACTAAGATTAAAGGATCGCTTGGTGTATGCCATGTGCCTTCGCTCGAAGAATCTTGCATTGGTTCAACGTTGGGTGCCTCCGATGGAGCTTTCTCGTTCGACATTTGATCTGCAGTCGTTCATAACACACAATTTGTGAAATACTATTTTTCCCTTCTTCTTCTGTAACATCCTGAAAATCGAAGAAATTAAAAATCGGAACGTAAAAATCGGAACTTACAAAAACTTTTGTTTGTTGCCTTTTTCTCGTGTTTGTTGCTTCTTATTTGCTCAATTGCATAAATTTAGTTGTGAATAGTTCCTCTCGATGTTTGTGAAAACCAAATGGTTTGGATTTTTGTTGGGAAGAAAATCTCGAAATATAAGGTTAGGAATTTTTAAAATAAAATCGGAAAAGGGATGCGGACTTATGAAAATACGTATTTGAGAAATAAAATATTAATTAGTGATTATGGAAGATTAATTAGGGAATAAAATAGACAAAATATTTTAAGGGATTTACATGAAATCTAGGAAATTTTTGGAATTAAAAGTAGTGAATTATGAATTTAGGAAAAAGGGATTTAAATAAATATGAAATATATATTTTAAAATAAATAATGGTGATAAAAGTTAGAAAATATATTTTTTATTAATTTTGGGAATACCATATATTTATTTGGGATTTATAGAGTGAAGGAAAAATTTGAATTGGAAAATAAAATTGAAAATCGGGAAAAATCGAAGCTGCACTTTTCATTGCTCATCAAGTGTTCAACGCCGTACCGGCCCGTACCGCGCCGCGCGCCCGCCGCGCGTCGCCCGCACTCGCCGCACGGCCCCGCCCGCGCCCCGCGCCATCGCCGCCATCGCGCCGCCCGCCATACCCAGCCCGCCGCGCCCCGATCGCGCCGCGTGCCGCCGCCATGCCCCGCCCCGCCCTGAGCTCGTGCCACGTGCCGCCGCCCCAAACCCGGCCCCGTGTGCGCCCGCGCTCCGTGCGCCCGGCCCGGCCTCCGCGCCGCCGCGTGGCGGTCCGCCGTACCGACGCCGCGCGCCGGCCCTCCTCTCTCCCGGTTGCCTCGCTCGGATGCGCCTATAAAGGAGGGGCAAAACCCCACTTTCTCCCCACCTCGCCGCCTCTAGCCTCCCCCTCTCTCGCCGGTCTCCCTTCCCTCTCCCGAGCGCCACCGCCGCCGCAAACCGCCGCGATCCGCCGGCGTCCTAGCCACCGTGCGCCGCCATCGCCGGAGCCCCACCGCCCTCCCCGAGCATCGCCATCACCGGTAAGCCCGAGGCGCGCCCTTTCCTCGCGCTAGCGCCGGCACCGCCGCAACGAGAGAGCAAAGAGAGAGGGCGCCGGTCGAACACATTATGGGCCGATGAATAGTGGCGGAAGAAAAGAAAAAGAAAAAGAAAAAAGAAAAGAGAGAAAAGAGAAAAAAGGAAAAAAATAGAAAAAATAGGAAAAAATTATGGGAAAATTGGAAAAATATTTTGAAAGGATTTGAGTAAATTTTTGGACAAAAATAAATTATTTTCTTGTATATTTTCGTGGAGCAAAATTTGAACATCTAAACCGGACTTTTTTGAAATTTCGTTTCGCCTCGTTTTTGAATCCGGATTTCGTTTAATTCTTCCTCGCCATTTAAATATGTTTCTCTTTTGTGCTCGAATATTCAAAACCTCAAATACAAATCCCTCCCCTCATACTTCCAAATCTATTTTTGCGAAAACCCTAGGGCATCGACTCGAGTTCAAACTCGGATTTTTCCCTAGCAATACTCGCCCGAACTCGAGTAGAATTCTAGGCCAAACATTTAGAGTCGTTTTCGTTGTTTTTATGGTTCTTTTCGATCTATCGTATTTTATTGAATTCTAATTGAATTCAATTGATCTTTCGCATGTACGGATATCACCTGAAGAAGCAGACATCGACTCCGTTGAAGACCCCGCTCAACAAGCGTGCGAGCAAGGTAAGTCATCATACTCTTTGAACATATTGATCCCAATTGTGAAATGATGTTATTTTTAAACTTTAAACATGCATGCTATACATAGAGAATTACCTATACTTGTTATGCCATACCTTGATATTGATTACCTTTAGAATTATTCCTTGTAACCCTCGATGTGATAAGTACAACCGGAAAATATCTTCGGTAAAATGCTTAGCCATGCTATTCTTAGATTCATGCATACTCATGATTTTATGAAGAGCTTTATGCTTGGGCAACTACCTTAGGGAAGGTAGTTGAGATACGGCTTGTGGAGACATGAGCACCACATTGCCATGAGAATGATGAAATGAGTTTTGATGAAAATTGAAAGTACTAAACAAATGTTTTAGACTGGGGCGGCTGGATGATTTGGGTGGATTTCGGAAAAGGAAAGTGCCGACCCTGGTCAATTAAGGACCGAGCCATGAGATAGCCGAGAAACGAGCCAGTACAACCGTACTTCTCGAATGGGTATAGACCTAGGGGAGTAGATAGCCGAGCGGAGGCGGTACCCTTGCATAGTGGTTCTTATGTATGAGATGAGATTTGAAAGGGATGATGGGAAATTGGAATTTATTATAACTTGATAAATGAAGTCTCCCCTTACCCCGGGTGTGCCAGAACTCCTCTCACTGCTAGAAAATGACGGCTAGAGTGCATGAGGGCTTAAGTTCATGGAGCGGGTACTGCCGAAGTAAGGTTATCGAAAGGCTTTGTCGTGACCGTCTCATGTGTTGGGACGTAGGCTCATTTGTTGGGCAGTCGCGGAGTACGGGTAAAGTGTACATCCACTGTAGTGTGAATGAATCAATCTATTCGAATAGCCGTGCTTGCGGATATTGAGCATCGTGACAAGACTTTCGCTTGGCTAGACTCTAAACTTTAAAATGATGGGATGGGTTTGCATGATGATTCTTATTCACTGGTGGATCAACTTCTCGAGATGCGAGAAGGGGTGGACTCCCCAGAAAACCATGACGAACCGGAGGCGGGAAGCCATCCTTGGAATCACGATGGATGGTAGACAAAACTGTCGCCGATTTAATGAACTATGGAACTAAAACTTGATTTGGCTAGTTGTTAGGCTTGTGAAAGGATTTGTGAAAATTTGCTTTATGCAAAAGAATCCCAGCCATCCTTTGAATGACCCTATCATGTGCATCACTTCCGTGTTGGCTTGCTGAGTACGGTTGGTACTCACCCTTGCTATACGCACAAACCTTCAGATGGTGGAAACGAAGACTTGGAGGATCCATATGCCTACTACCAGGAGGGCGAAGAAGCTGATGGCGCTTGCTAGGTCTTAGTCTCTGGTCATTGCCTGTGGCAATTGACAAGCCGCTGCCTTTATTCCGCTGCCTTATCTAATTTCTACTTTTGGGTTGTATCTGGACCATGAGGTCCTATGTGTTGGACATTACCTTCGGGCCTATTATTGTAATAATTTCGGTGTAAGACTATTCGTGCATTTGCACCTGATTATTCAGTACTGTATTTCGTGGGTACCAAACTACTCGATACAGGGAAATGGTACTATAAACACGTAAGGTTCCCGTCCAAAAATGGGTGTCTACAGAGCTGGTATCAGAGCAATACGACTGTAGGATAAGACCAACTGGCGCCCTACCCCTGACTAGCTGGCTAAAGGGAAATATCCCTACGTAGGATCATTTCGCAAACTATTATTTTTGAAAAAAAACAAACATACTTTTTCATATACCTTTATCCCCTTCTCTTACTCAAATTGTTTTGATATTATCTCTCTCTCGCTGACCCTAAGTTGCTTTCAAAAGCAAATGTCGGACCATGTCGGAGTTTGGAAAATCACCGTTCCACGGGATGAAGGATTCGTGGCGCAACTCCAGTCATTGCTGTGGTGTCTAAGGTACCCAGAGGCACCCACCTACCAGATTAGGAGGCATGGCACCGAAGGATACCCAGTATGGGAGGTAGCAGTTTCAGTTGAGGCCCGCATGGGGAGTGAGACACCTTATTGCTTCCACACCGTTACCACCGAGATCTAGTAGAAGCGGCTCTTCAAGACGCGGCCCGTGAAGCGTTCCTCCGCCTCAACGCTATTCACGGTCTGAGCTCACCGTGACGAGTTTGTACACCACCCCTACCGTGAGGAAGGCAATCCGGTCGCAGTGGAAGCCACCCCTGCTGCTATAATCCTATGGTCACCCGTCTATCCCGCTGGGCAGAAATAGCGGATGACTGCTATGAAGAGGCTTTGCTCGAAATCGACGACCAGCAGCGACGCCTCAATGATCTGGTCGAGGAACACCAGAGCTGCGGGGATCAGATCAACTTGCTGCAGACCCGGCTACGGGCCAACGGTGCCCGGTACGAGCAGGCTCTCGACCGTTACATGGCCCGAGGAGAAGCCTTGGTGGAGCTAGAAGAACAGCTCGGGAAGAGCAAACAACGAGTCAACCGGTGGAAGAACAACTTCGCTCCCACCCTATCCTGCTTGGAGGTACTTCCACCGAAGTTGTACCAACACCTCCCGCCCGGTGCCGGACCACTACTACCTCATGACTCCGGCATGCCGAACACTTTTCAAGCCATGATGGAGCGAGCCTTTATGTTGAGCACGAGTCGGCCCCATACACGATAGACCCCACTCTGCTACCTCAATGGAACCTACCTCGAACTCCATGGTTGGACCATCGAGCCCGGTTCGGAGAGGAGAACCCCATCCGATCGCACCGACTCCGAGTCCGAGACGAGCCTATGGAGATCAAGTGGGAGTCCGGTGATGCGATCCAGCGGAGGAGGCGGCTCCTACTCGTCACGACTCACACGGGGTCCCCTCACCCGCAAGGCTGCCAAGAGTACCCGACCACCAAGCGGGAAGATCAAGCATGACTCCGAGGCCACTACCTCGAGCCATGGGAACTTTGATTTGCTTCAACTAAGGATCACCCCCTTCCTGCACCTGGATCCTGCGGTTGGTTGGATGACTAGGCGAGAGGACCACCCCAACTTTGACCTTGCTTTGGATGGTTTTTGGTAGCAAGGATCACACCCTTCCCCCTAGTAGCAAATGGAAGTAGTACGATGTTAGCTTTCGCATTGTGTCATGTGGGACTGTGTATGTGCAGTCCATTGTATCCCCATGAATGTAATCGCTATGGACCTATGTAATGTTTCATGGTATGTTATTTATGAGTTTATTCCACCATGCTTGCTCTGTTCAAAGATCATTTAAAGACAACTTGAAGTGAAATCACCTAGAAACCATGACCTTAGGTGGGTCCAATCTCTTAACTCATCTACCTCCTTCGGATGGCGCATCGTCGCGAGCTGCAACATCCAACGAGAACCCACCGGAGCCTAATCCCTCCACCCTAGCGGAGGTCATGGCTTTGCAAACCCAGTTGCTTCAAGCTATCGCCAATAACCAAGGGAATCGCGGAGGATCAAGCTTGGGAGAATTTATGCGAGCTAAGCTACCTACATTTTCCACGGCCGACGAACCAATGGATGCCGAAGGCGGTTGGGAGTAATAGAAAAGAAGTTGACCCTCGTCAGTGGCACGAGAAGCCGACGAGTCATTTTTGCCACCAATCAATTGGAAGGCCCCGCAAGTGATTGGTGGGACACCTACAAAGAGACACGGGCGAAGACAGAAGAACCAACCGGGAGGAGTTCACGGCCGCCTTTCGTGAAAATTTCGTACCATGCGATCATGAGAATGAAGAAGAACGAATTCGAAGGTTGCGCCAAGGAAACACCACGTGCAGGAATACCGACAAGTTCACGCAACTCGCTCGATATGCCACCGGTGACACAGCAAACGAAGAGGAGAAAATCGATAAATTTATCGAAGGATTGAGCGATGAGCTGAGGGGACCAATGATCGGCCAAGATCACGTCAGCTTCCAAAGCCTTATCAACAAGGTTGTACGATTGGAACATGACCAGAAGATGGTGGAAAACAACCGCAAGAGGAGGCTTGCTATGGCCCGCCCACTTCGGGGAGCGCCTCGGCGTCCCAAGGGAGCCACCCGTCCGGATGGAAGCCAACCGTCATGGCAACCGGTCATCCCCGCACACCCGACCACGTCGCGGGCCGAGCACCCAGGTTCGTACCCCGACACCAACTCTAGCCGCTCCGGAAGAAAAATGTGAATTGCTTCAATGTGGAGAGTTTGGGCACTACTCCAACAGCTGCCCCAAGCCATGCAACACTCCCGTGCGTACCGGCGCCAATGCAATGGCTGTACGAGGAACTACTGCTCCTGTTGCGGGACGCGGTCTGTTTAGGACGCCGCAACCCAATGAGACTGCTATCGGATTCCGGCGCGGACAAGTGAATCATGTGCGTGCCGAAGAAGCGCAGGAGGATCAGAACGTGCTGATGGGTATATTCTCTATCAACTCTACCCCAGTTAAAGTCTTATTTGATTCCGGAGCATTGCATTCATTCATATCTTCGCAAGTAAGCAAACAACACCACCTACACCAGGTAGAACTTAAGAGACCCATGTTGGTACACTCGCCTGGGGGAAACATAACCGTACCCCATGCTTGCATCAATGTGCCCATAGGGATTAGAGACGTGATATTCCTTTCAAACCTTATGGTACTATCACCACAAACTATTGATATCATACTTGGAATGGATTGGTTGACTAAGAACAATGGAGTCATAGACTGTAGCCGGAGGGAAGTCACAGTATCTACCCCATGGGGATCACCAATGAACATAACCATGGACCAAAACCCGATGCTATGCGAACAAGCTGCGAGAGTATTCACCATGCTACCTTTGAGCGGGATGCTAGTAGTGCAAGAATACCCAGACGTATTCCCCGAGGAATTGCCCGGAATGCCCCCTGATCGTGACATAGAATTTATCATCGACCTAATGCCTAGTACTGCCCCCATATCCAAGAGACCTTACCGAATGCCGGCAAACAAACTAGAAGAACTCAAGAAGCAAATCAGAGAACTACAGGAAAAAGGATTTGTACGCCCTAGTTCTTCTCCCTGAACCCAGTACTCTTCGTCAAAAAGAAGGATGGAAGTATGAGAATGTGTGTAGATTACCGATCGTTGAATGAAGTGACCATCAAAAACAAGTACCCACTCGAATTGATGACTTATTTGACCAACTCAAGGGTGCACAAGTGTTCTCAAAGATTGATCTTTGGTCAGGGTACCATCAGCTAAAGATTAGAGCCGGAGATATTCCCAATACAGCATTCTCTACGTGTTATGGCTTGTACGAGCTCACCGTAATGTCCTTTGGGTTGACCAATGCCCCGGCGTATTTCATGAATCTGATGAACAATGTATTCATGGAGTATCTGGATAAATTCATGGTGGTGTTCATCGACGATATACTTATCTACTCCAAAGACGATGAGAAACATGCAGAACACCTACGACTAGTACTGGAAAAGCTACGAGAGCATCAGTTGTATGCGAAGTTTAGTAAATGTGAGTTCTGGCTTAAGGAAGTCGCCTTTCTTGGCCATGTAGTCTCAGGGAGGAGTAGCGGTAGACCGCCAAGGTCGAAGCACATTACGAATGGAAGGCACCCAAGTCGGTGACGAGGTTCGGAGTTTCTTGGGATTGGCCGGATATTACGGAGGTTCATCGAAGGGTTTTCCACGATAGCCCGACCCATGACTCAACTTTTGAAGAAGGAGAAGAAATTCGTATGGAACGAGAAGTGTCAGGAGGCCTTTGACCAACTAAAAGAAAAGTTAACCACCGCCTCAATCTTAACCCTACCTGACAACCGGAAGGATTTCGTGATATACTATGATGCGTCTCGACAAGGACTGGGAGGCGTATTGATGCAAGATGGAAAGGTCGTAGCATATGCCTCGAGACAGCTTCACGACCCCACGAGGAAGACCACCCCACACATGACTTGGAATTAGCGGCGGTTGTTCATGCATTAAAAATGCGGAGGAACTATCTCGATCGGGAATCACTTGTGATGTATACACCGATCACAAGAGTCGAAATACTTCTTTACTCAGTCCGATCTCAATCTACGTCGAGACGGTGGTTGGAATTAATCAAGGACTACGATCTAGGAATCCATTACCACCCTGGCAAGGCGAATGTAGTGGCCGATGCGTTAAGCCGCAAAGCCCAATGCAACCATATGAGACTGGAAGGCATGGCCAGTGAGCTTCAAGAAGAGATGGCTCGACTTAACCTACACCTGATTGCTCACGAAAAGTGAACTCACTAGAAATCCAACCTCTTACGAGGACTCAAATAGAAGAAGCTCGAAGGGTAATGAAGAAACACAAGCGATCAAAGAGCGCATGGCCGCTGGGCACGCGAAGGAATTCTCGGTAGATGACAAGGGAACCCCGTGGTATAAGAAAAGAATATGCGTGCACTGAACAAGGTGGTTTGAGAGGATTGATCCTAAAAGAAGCACACGAATCAGCCTATTCGTTACATCCGGGAAGCACGAAGATGTACCAGGATTTGAAGGAGGAATACTGGTGGCCCAATATGAAGAGGGACGTAGCCGAATACATAGCCGTATGCGATGTGCGCCAAAGGGTAAAAGCCGAACATCAACGACCGACAGGATTGTTGCAGCCACTCAAGATTCCCGAGTGGAAATGGGATGATATAGGCATGGATTTCATCGTTGGACTACCCAAAACTGCAGCGGGATATGATTCCATTTGGGTAATAGTAGATCGGCTCACCAAGACCGCCAGATTCATCCCCGTAAAGACTAACTACAATAGTGCCAAGCTGATAGAGCTATACATGAGTAGGATTGTGTGTTTTCACGGTGTATCAAAAAGAATTATATCGGATCACGGTACTCAATTCACGTCCCATTTCTGGAGCAAAGTTCATGAGGCACTCGGAAGTCACCTTGCCTTCAGTACCGCTTACCACCCACAAACCGATGGGCAGACCGAAAGGACAAATCAAGTGCTTGAGGATATGTTGAGAGCCTGTGCGTTGGATATTACCAAGGATTGGGAAAAATGTTTACCGTACGCCGAATTCTCCTACAACAACAGCTATCAAGCAAGTCTGAAGATGTCACCAAATGAAGCCCTATTTGGTCGGCGATGCCGAACCCCATTGATGTGGTCAGAAACCGGTGAACGAGCCGTGTTTGGGCCTGACATAATCAAAGAGGCCGAGGAGAAGGTCCGCCTGATCCGGGACCGATTAAAAGCGGCCCAATCTTGATAGAAGAGCTACGCGGATACTCGTCAAAGGGACTTAGAGTTCAATATAGGCGACTATGTGTATCTAAAGGTCTCACCACTACGAGGGACTCAGAGGTTCAAGGTCAAAGGGAAACTTGCGCCAAGATACGTGGGCCCATTCCTGATAAGCGCTAGAAGAGGTGAACTGGCTTACCAGCTAGAGTTACCCGAGAACATCTCCGATGTCCACCCAGTGTTCCATGTGTCACAATTAAAGAAGTGCCTGCGGGTGCCGGAAGAGCAAGCTCCTTTGGAAACCATCCCTATCAACAGTGATCTCACATATCCGGAACATCCAATAAAGATATTGGACGAGGCAGAAAAGAGGACACGAACCAAGTCATGGCGCATGTACAAAGTGCAATGGAGCAATCACACTGAAGAAGAGGCCACCTGGGAAAGCGAGGATTTTCTGAAGACTGAATACCCACACCTACTCAACAACCAGTAAGAAATCTCGAGGTTGTTAGGGGGGTAGGTTTGTAACATCCTGAAAATCGAAGAAATTAAAAATCGGAACGTAAAAATCGAAACTTACAAAAACTTTTGCTTGTTGCCTTTTTCTCGTGTTTGTTGTTTCTTATTTGCAAGCTCGTTGCATAAATTTAGTTATGAACAATTCCTCTCGATGTTTGTGAAAACCAAATGGTTTGGATTTTTGTTGGGAAGAAAATCTCGAAATATAAGGTTAGGAATTTTTAAAATAAAATCGGAAAAGGGATGCGGACTTATGAAAATATGTATTTGAGAAATAAAATATTAATTGGTGATTATGGAAGATTAATTAGGGAATAAAATAGACAATAAAATATTTTAAGGGATTTACATGAAATCTAGGAAATTTTTGGAATTAACAATAGTGAATTATGAATTTAGGAAAAAGGGATTTAAATAAATATGGAAATATATATTTTAAAATAAATAATGGTGATAAAAGTTAGAAAATATATTTTTTATTAATTTTGGGAATACCATATATTTATTTGGGATTTATAGAGTGAAGGAAAAATTTGAATTGGAAAATGAAATTGAAAATCGGGAAAAATCGAAAGCTGCAGGTGTTCATTGCTCATCAAGTGTTCGACGCCGTACCAGCCCCGCCGCGCCCGCGCGTCGCTGGCCGTACCACGCACCGTCCGCGCCCGCGCCCCTCGCCGCCACGCGCTCGCCGCCGTACCCGCCCCGCCCGCACCCCGCTCGCCGCGCCGCCGCGTCGCCGCCTTGCCCCGACCCCCCAGAGCTCGCGCCACGTGCCGCCGCCCCAAACCCGGCCTCATGCACGCTGCGCTCCGCGCGCCCAGCCACGGCCTCCCACGACGCCACGTGGCGGTCCGCCATACCGATGCCGCGCCGGCCTCCTCCCTCTCCCCGTTGCCTCGCTCGGATGCACCTATAAAGGAGGGGCAAAACCCCCACTTTTTCCCCACCTCGCCGCCTCTAGCCTCCCCTCTCTCGTCGGTCTCCCTTCCTCTCTCCAGCGCCACCGCCGCTGCAAACCGCCGCGAGCCGCCGAGCGCCCTAGCCACCGTGCGCCGCAATCGCCGGAGCCCCACCGCCCTCCCCGAGCATCGCCATCACCAGTAAGCCCGAGCCGCGGCCCCTTTCCCTCGCGCTAACGCCGGCACCAGCCGCAACAGAGAGCAGAGAGAGAGGGTGCTTGGTCAAACACATTATGGGCCGATGAATAGTGGCAGAAGAAAAGAAAAAGAAAAAGAAAAAAGAAAAGAGAGAAAAGAGAAAAAAGGAAAAAATAGAAAAACCTCGAATACAAATCCCTCCGCTGATACTTCCAAATCTATTTTCTCAAACAATTACGACCGTCGTTTTTGCGAAAATCCTAGGGCATCGACTCGAGTTCAAACTCGGATTTTTCCCTAGCAATACTCGCCCGAACTCGAGTAGAATTCTAGGCCAAACATTTGGAGTCGTTTTCATGGTTTTTATGGTTCTTTTCGATCTATTGGTATTTTATTGAATTCTAATTGAATTCAATTGATCTTTCGCACATACAGATAGCACCTGAAGAAGCAGGCATCGACTCCGTTTAAGACCCCGCTCAACAAGCGTGCGAGCAAGGCAACTCATCACACTCTTTGAAAATATTGATCCCAATTGCGAAATGATGTTATTTTTAAACTTTAAACATGCATGCTATACATAGAGAATTACCTATACTTGTTATGCCATACCTTGATATTGATTACCTTTAGAATTATTCCTTGTAACCCTCGATGTGATAAGTACAACCGGAAAATATCTTCGAAATGCTTAGCCATGCTATTCTTAGATTCATGCATACTCATGATTTTATGAAGAGCTTTATGCTTGGGCAACTACCTTAGGGAAGGTAGTTGAGATACGGCATGTGGAGACATGAGCGCCACATTGCCATGAGAATGATGAAATGAGTTTTGATGAAAATTGAAAGTACTAAACAAATGTTTTAGACTGGGGCGGCTGGATGATTTGGGTGGATTCCGGAAAAGGCAAGTGTCGACCCTGGTCAGTGGGACCGAGCCATGAGATAGCCGGGAAACGAGCCAGTACAACCGTACTTCTCGAATGGGTATAGACCTAGCGGAGTAGATAGCCGAGCGAAGGCGGTACCCTTGCATAGTGGTTCTTATGTATGAGATGAGATTTGGAAGGGATGATGGGAAATTGGAATTTATTATAACTTGATGAATGAAGTCTCCCCTTACCCCGGGTGCGCCAGAACTCCTCTCACTGCTAGAAAATGATGGCTAGAGTGCATGAGGGCTTAAGTTCATGGAGCGGGTTGTTAGGCTTGTGAAAGGATTTGTGAAAATTTGCTTTATGCAAAAGAATCCCAGCCATTCTTTGAATGACCCTATTATGTGCATCACTTCTGTGTTGGCTTGTTGAGTACGGTTGATACTCACCCTTGCTATACGCACAAACCTTCAGATGGTGGAAATGAAGACTTGGAGGATCCATATGCCTACTACCAGGAGGGCGAAGAAGCTGATGGCGCTTGCTAGGTCTTAGTCTCCGGTCGTTGCCTGTGGCAATTGACAAGCCACTGCCTTTATTCCGCTGCCTTATCTAATTTCTACTTGTGGGTTGTATCTGGACCATGAGGTCCTATGTGTTGGACATTGCCTTCGGGCCTATTATTGTAATAATTTTGGTGTAAGACTATTCATGCATTTGCACCTGATCATTTAGTACTGTATTTCGTGGGTACCAAACTACTCGATCCAGGGAAATGGTACTATGAACACGAAAGGTTCCCGTCCAAAAACGGGGGTCTACATCTTCTCTTTAAGTTTTTCTATATTGACTATATTTTAACTTCGAAGATACTAATTTTTTTCTCTCAGAACAACAAGACTATATCTGTAATAGCATGAGGCGTTGTGGTAGGTAGGGTGGCTACCAGAAGATCTCCATTGTGACCTTTGACACAAGGTTTGATGCGGAGATCTTCGGTGGCCACTCAGCCTTCAACACACCTAAATAATTCGAACCGTGTTTGGATGTTGCAATTTGCAACATGTCTGAATGGCTCCAGTTCATCATCGAGCAAAATAATTTATTTACAATAATTTAGCGTAAGTATAAATTAACTATATTTTATATTGACTATATTTTAACTTCTAAGAAACTATATTTTAACTTCTAAGAGACTATATTTTTTTTGCTCTCAGAAAAACAAGACTATATCCACTATCGGAGCATGAAGTTGAAGGGGTACTGGTAATTCCACTATCGGAGACCCCTAGACCAAATCATCAAATGTAAGTTATACATATGCATAAATTTGATGCTTTCGTATAGGGGTCTCCGATAACGGACGCCAAAATTTGTCCGTGAGCAGAGGTGAGATAGGGCGGGGAAGAGATGAGAGATGAGAGACCGAGGAGAGGGAGAGGAGAGAGGGAGATTAGATTTGTAGGTCGTTCGGTAGGGAATCCTAAAATCTAAAATATAACCTAAAATCTAAAATTCATCAAAAATATTCACATGAAACTATTTTACATCAACTAATTCACATAAAAATTCACAACAACTATTTCACATCAAAATCAATTATAGTGCCATCAAAAAAAATAAAAGTCAATTTTACATTTTCATCAAAATTAATTATTGTTCCATCAAATAAATAACAAGTTATGTCAAAAAATATCAAAAATCCATCATACATTAACTAAATCATCAAACATCTTATCCATCACTTGTACTACAACTACTACTATGCTGCTACTAGTACTTAAATTTACAAATTTTTACAACCCTAGCCAATTCTAACCCTTGTGAGCATTTCATCGAACAATTGGCGTGCAACCAAACATAAACTCGTAAATTTGCCATCCAACAATTTGCTACACAAATAATTCATCAAAAAATATGGCCATCACTTCATCATTCACAAAAATTCATTCATTCATTCATCCATTCATTCCTTCATCATTCACAAAAAATAACAATATTCAACAAAATTCCATTCATACCTTAGGGGCGGTGAAGGGGCCGGGCGCGCGGTGAAGCGGCGGCGGTCGTGAGCAGTTGAGGGCGGCAGCGCCGGGCGTCGGTAAGGCCGGTGAGGACGCGCAGTGAGGCCGGTTGAGGGCGTCGGTAAGGCCGGTGAGGGCGTCGGCACCGGGTGGTGGTGAGGGCGACGTCGAGGGCGACGCGCGGTGAGGGCGGAGGTGAGGGCGCCGGCGCCGGTGGGGCGGCGGTTGAGGGCGGCGGCGTAGAAAGATCTGTGAATAACAAAATGGCATCGTATTGATTATAATCGGACGCGTCTTCAATGTTGTCAATATCAATGATGTGTTGCTTGCCCAATATAATAATGTCCATTTTTTCATCGGAAGGATCCTTCACATAAAAAACTTGTGCAACACGCTCGGCAAGGACCCATCGATCATCCTTGTGTCCAATTTTACTCCGTTCAACACACGTAAATCCAAATTTATCTACCATGTTGTTTTCACCCATTGGCATCTGAGAATAGGGATCTAAATGTTTAAACCGTAGTCAAGTTCCCATATTTCTTGTATGATCCCGTAGAAAGATTTCTTTTGCCCTATTGCGTCCAACGCTTCGACACGAACCTCACTGTTCTACGCTGAGCTTTTCCTGTCTTTGCTGTTTGTGTAAAAAGAATATCCGCCGATGTCATACCCTTGCCATGAGGTCACAAGGCTTGTTGGGCCAGCTGCAAGTCTTTCTATCATTTTTTCCTCGAGTGATTCACCAGACGGTAGCTTTTGATCCTTCATCCATTGGGGAAAAGTGCACTTCTGTTCTTTCGAAACCCAATCATCGGATTGCCCAGGATTGCATGTCTGATCTCGAAAGTGTGTTGCTCAATGTAGGGCGCAACGATGGCGAATTGTTGAAGAACACAGTTGTGTGCATCTGATACCGCTTTGTAATTGTTGTCGTAAAAGCATTTTCTTCCCACAGTACCCTTCCCAGATAACCTTCCATCATGTCAAGGCACCGGTATCCCAATGGGGTTGGCATCTTTCTTATAATCTAGGCAACACTCGACAACCTCCTCAATTGTGTAACCCTCTATCATCGAGCTCTCCGGATGAGCACGATTACGGACATACCCTTTCAGAACAGCCATGTATCGCTTGTACGCCCACATTTGATGTAGGTATAGAGGACCAAGTTCAATAATTTGAGGGACAATGTGAACAATGAGATGTTCCATCATGTCAAAGTACGATGGAGGAAAAAAATCTCTAGCTGGCAAGCAGTCTCGACTGTGAATTTCTGAAGGGGTCCTAATTCTTTTTGATCAAAAACTTTCAGTGAAACTCGATAAAAAATAGCACAGCTTTGTTATCACACCTTGGTGAACACTAGTTTCATTGTCCTTATAGCGATAGGGAGGAATACCGTAAGCATCTTATGACAGTCATGAGCATTGTATCCAGAAATCGACAAATTTTTCATTGATACTAGTTTTTGGATATTCAATGAGAATCCAGTTGGCACTTTCAATCCACGAAGACATTTATAGAAAGCTTTTTTTCTAGTGTCAATGAGTAGCATGCCGGTGGAGTCTCAATCTTACCATTCGTTAGCTCTATCGGGTGGAGATCATTCCTTATGCCCAAATTGACCAGGTCGTTACGTGACTTCAACCCATCCTTTGTTTTACTAGGGATGTCAAGTAAAGTCCCGATGGTGCTATCGAACACGTTTTTCTCGAGGTGCATGACATCGATGGCATGACGAATCTCCAGGTCTTTCCAGTACATCATTGTGGACCCCCGTTTTTGGAACGGGAATCTTTCGTGTTCTTGGTACCATTTCCCTGGATCGAGTAGTTGGTACCCACGAAATACAGTACTGAATAATCAGGTGCACATGCACGAATAGTCTTACAGCGACATTATTACAACCATAGGCCCGAAGGCAATGTTCAACACACACGACCTCATGGTCCGAATACAACACAAAAGCAGAAATTAGATACGGCAGCGGAATAGAGGCAGCGGCATGTCATTTGCCACAGGCAATGACCGGAGCTAAGACCTAGTAAGCGCCATCAGTTCCTTCACCCTCCTGGTAGTAAGCGTAAGGATCCTCCGGCTCTTCATTTCCATCAGCTAAAGGTTTGTGCGTATAGCAAGGGTGAGTACCAACCGTACTCAGCAAGCCACACAGAATTGATGCATATGATAGGGTTATTCAAGGAATGGCTGGAGCTCTTTTGCATAAAGCCAATTTTCACAAATCTTTTCACGAGCCTAACAACTAGCCAAGTCAAGTTTTAGTTCCATAGTTTATTAATTCGGCGACGGTTCTGTTTACCATCCATCGTGATTCCAAGGATGGCTTCCCGCCTTCGATTCGTCATGATTTTTGGGAATCCACCCTTCTCGCATCTCGAGAAGTTGATCCACCACGAATGAAATCATCATGCACACCCATCCCAGCGAGTTTTAAGTTTAAAGTCTAGCCAAGCGAAAGTCTTGTCACGATGCTCGGTATCCGCGAGCACGGCTATTCGAATAGATTGATTCACTCACCTTTGCGGTGGATGTACACTTTACCGTACTCCGCGACCCAACGAATGAGCCTACGTCTCAACACATGAGACGGTCACGGCAAAGCCTTTCGATAACCTCACTTTGGCGTACCGCTCCATGAACTTAAGCCCTCATGCACTCTAGCCGTCATTTTCTAGCGGTGAGAGGAGTTCAGGCGCACCGGGGTAAGGAAAACTTCCTCAATCTTTAAATTCAATTAATATCGATTTAATTCCACCATTCACGGGCCGCGGCCTTATTCTCATCACATAAACCACATCATAGAGAACCATCTATGCAAGAATACGCCTCCGCTCGGCTATCTAGTCGCTAGGTCTATACCCATTCGAGAAGTACGGTTGTGCTGGCTCGTTTCCGGCTATCTCATGGCTCGGTCCTTAATTGACCAGGGTCGGCACTTGCCTTTTCCGGAATCCACCCAAATCATCCGGCCGCCCCAGTCTAAATCATTTGTATATCATTTTCAATTTTCATCAAACTTAGTTCATCATTCTAATGGCCATGTGGCGTTCATGTCTCCACAGTAGTATTTCAACTACCTTCCCTAAGGTAGTTGCCCGAGCACAAAGCTTCTTTGTAAAATCATGAGTATGCGGGGATCTAGTATAAGCAAGGCTAAGCATTTTTACTGGAAGCTAGCCTCCGGTCATATCACATCGAAGGTTACAAAGAATAATTCTAATGGTGATCAACATCAATGCGGGGTATATCAAGCATAGGTAGTCATTTGTGTATAGCATGCAATTTGTAATTTGAAATCAACATCATTTCACAAAGTAGGATCAATATGTTCAAAGAGTGTGATGACTTGCCTTTCTCGCACGCTTGAGGGGTGGTGTCTTCAACGGGGTCGATGCCGGTCTCTTCAGGTGCTACCCGTACGTGCGAAAAATCAATTGATTCTGATTAGAATCCCAGCTAACACCAAAAGGTCGAAAAGATTCGAAAAAGTCTCGAAACGATTCCAAGCGCTAAGCCCAAATTCCTACTTAAATTTGTACTACGATTGCCCGGAAAACTCCAAGTTTCGCCATCGGGTCGACGACTTAGGGTTTTCGTAAAACGACGATCGCGATCTGTTCGAGAAAATGGATTTGGAAATATCCGCGGAGGGATTGGTGCTAGAGGTTTTGAAGGTCCGAGCTCAAAATGGAAACATATTAAAACGGCGAGAAAGGTCTAAGCGAAATTCGGATTCATAAACGACGCAAAACGGAATTTCGGAAAAGTCCGGATTTGATTTCCAAATTTTTCATCGAGAAATCATGCAAGAAAATATTTATTTTTGCCCAAAATTTTACCCAAATCTTCCCAAAATATTTTTCCAAATTTTCTAAAATTTTTCCCAATTTTTCCTTTTTTTCTTTTTTTCTTTTTTTTCTTTTCCCTGCGCACATTTCATCGCCCGCCATCTGTTCGACCGGGGTCCCGGCAAAACGGGCGGCGGCGCGCGAGCGCATGGGGAAAGGAGAGCAGCGGCGGGGCTTACCGACGACGGCGGGCTCGGGGAGGTGTGGTGAGGCACGGGAGGGCTTTGCGCACGGCGGCGGCGGCGTTGGCGCTCGGGAACGGGGAGAGAGAGCGGCGGCGGTGCGGCAAAAGGCGGGCGCCGGCCTTTTATAGGCGCGGCCGGGAGGGCGCGGCGCGGGCGCGGGGTGGAGATGGGAGGGCCCGGCGTGGCGCGGGCGGTGGCGACACGCGGCGGCGGGGACGGGCGGTGCGGCGGGCGAGCGTGCGGCGCGGGCGGGTCGCGGCGCGCGGCGCGCGCGTGGGGTCCGAGCGCGGCACCGGCGCGTGGCGGCGGGCGCGGGCGCGGGCGCGGCGCGCGGGGTCGCGCGAGCGCGGGGCGTGCGTGCCGCGTGGCGCGTGGCGCGCGGGGTAGGGCCGACGCGCTGCGTGCCGCGGTGCGGAGCGGGCGGCGGGCGCGCCGCGCGCGGCGCGTGGCGAGCGCGGGCGGGCGTGCACGGCGCGTATGGCGTCGAACACACGGCGCGATATGAAGAGTGCACTTTTCTATTTTTCCCGATTTTCAATTTTAATTTCCCATTTCTATTTCCTTTCTTCTAAAAATTCCAAAATAAATTCCTATAATTCAAAAATAATTTTTAATATAATATTTTCAACTTTTCTCCACTTTTATTTTCCCACATTATTTTTATATTTATTTATTTAAAATCCCTCTTTTTAATTTCAATATTCACCCCTTTATTTTCCAAAATTTTCCCGGATTTCGAGTACGACTTCCGAATATTTTATTATTTATTTTGTGTGCTTATTTATCTTCTCCCAACCATAATTACTATTTTATATCACCCAAATCGCGTTTTCATAAATCCGCTCTTCTCCGATTTCTTTTTTTAAAAATCCCTAATACGGACTTTCGCATTTTTCATTCCGATAACTCCAAATCATCCAAAAACACCGAAAAGGGAATTGATCACGACTAAATTTATGCAACCGAGCGGCAAATAAGAAGCAACAAACCCGAGAAAGAAGCAACAAGCGAAGGTTTTTGAAAGTTCCGATTTTTACGTTCCGATTTCGTTTCTTCGATTTTCGGGATGTTACAAACCTACCCCTAAACAATAAATCTCGTCCCGAGATTTCTTACCGGTCTTGGAGTAGGTGTGGGTATTCCGTCTTCGAACTCCTCGCTCTCCCGGGTAGCCTCTTCTTTCGTGTGATTACTCCATTGTACTTTGTACATGCGCCATGACTTGGTCCGTGTCTTCTTTTCTGCCTCGTCCAGTATCTTGATTGGATGCTCGGGTAGGTAAGATCACTATGGACATGGATGGTTTCCAAAGGAGCTTGCTCTTCTCGAACCCGCAGACATTTCTTCAACTGCGACACGTGGAATCTTGGGTGGACATCGGAGAGGTTCTCGGGCACTCCAGTGGTAGGCCACTTCACCTCTTCTAGCGTTTATCGGGAATGGGCCCACGTATCTTGGTGCGAGTTTCCCTTTGACCTTGAACCTCGAGTTCCCGTAGTGGTGAGACCTTTAAATACACGTAGTCACCTTCTTTAAATTCTAATTCTCTTCGTCGGGTATCCGCGTAGCTCTTTTGTCGTGATTGAGCAGCTTGTAATCGGTCCGGATCGGGCGAACCTTTTCCTCGGCCTCTTTGATTATGTCGGGCCCGAATACGGTTCGTTCACCGGTTTCGACCACATCAATGGGGTTCGGCATCGGCGACCAAATAGAGCTTCGTTTGGTGACATCTTCAGACTGGCTTGATAGCTATTGTTGTAGGAGAACTCGGCGTACGGTAAACATTTCTCCCAATCCTTGGTGAAATCCAACGCACGAGCTCTCGGCATATCTTCTAGTACTTGATTCGTCCTTTCGATCCGTCAGTCGATCGTGGGTGGTAAGCGGTGCGAAGGCGAGGTGACTTCCGAGTGCCTCGTGGACTTTGCTCCAGAAATGGGACGTGAATTGGGTACCACGATCCGATATAATCCTCTTTGGTACACCATGGAGACATACAACCCTACTCATGTATAGTTCCGCTAGCTTGGCACTGTTGTAGTTAGTCTTTACGGGAATAAATCTGGCGGTCTTGGTGAGCCGATCTACTATTACCCAAATGGAATCGTAACCAGTCGCAGTTTTGGGTAGTCCCACTATGAAATCCATGCCTATCTCGTCCCATTTCCATTCGGGAATCTTGAGTGGCTGCAGTAAGCCTGGCGTCGTTGATGCTCGGCTTTCACCCTTTGGCACACATCGCATATGGCTACGTATTCGGCTACATCTCTCTTCATATTGGGCCACCGGTATTCTCCTTCAAATCTGGTACATTTTCGTGCTTCTGGATGTAACGAATATGCCGATTCATGTGCTTCTTTTAAGATCAACCCTCTCAAACCACCTTGTTCGAGCACACGATTCTTTTCTTGTACCACAGATTCCCTTGTCGTCTATCAAAAATTCCTTAGCGCGTCCGGCGCCATGCGTTCTTTGATTTCTGGGTTTCCTCATTCCCCTTTTGGGCTTCTTCTATTTGAGTCCTCGAAGGGGTTGGATTTCCAGTGAGTTTACTTCCCGTGAGGAATCGGGTGCGATTAAGTCGAGCCATTTCTTCTTGGAGCTCACTGGCCATACCTTCCATTTCCATATGGTTGCACTTGGGCTTTGCGGCTTAGCGCATCGGCCACTACATTTGCCTTGCCGGGATGGTAATGGATCCCTAGATCGTAATCTTTGATCAATTCCAACCATCGTCTCGTCGTAGGTTGAGATCAGCGAGTAAAGAAGTATTTCAAGCTCTTGTGATCGGTATACACATCACAATGGTTCCCGATCAGATAGTGTCTCCAGATCTTCAATGCGTGAACAACCGCGGCTAATTCCAGGTCGTGTGTGGGATAATTCCTCCTCGTGGGGTCGTAATCGTCGCGAGGCATATGCCACGACCTTCCCATCCCGCATTAACACGCCTCCTAGTCCTTGCCGAGACGCATCACGGTACATCACGAAATCCTTCCGGTTGTCGAGTAAAGTTCGATTAGGGTGGTGGTTAACTTTTCTTTTAGTTGGTCGAAGGCTTCCGACACTTCTCGTTCCATTCAAACTTCTTTTCCTTCTTCGAAAGCTGAGTCATAGGTCGGGCTATGGTGGAAAACCCTTCGATGAACCTTCGGTAATACCCGGCCAAGCCCAAGAAACTCCGAACTTCCGTCACCGACTTGGGTGCCTTCCATTCCGTGACAGCTTCGACCTTGACGGGGTCTCTTGCTACTCCTCCGCTGAAACCACGTGGCCAATAAAAGCGACTTCCTTGAGCCGAACTCGCATTTGCTAAATTTTGCATACATTGGTGCTCTCGTAGCTTTTCCCAAGTACCGTAGATGCTCCGCATGTTCCTCATCGTTCTTGGAGTAGATAAGTATATCGTCGATAAATACCACTACGAATTTATCCGGGTATTCCATGAATACCTTGTTCATCGATTCATAAAATATGCCGGGGCATTGGTCAATCCAAAGGACATTACGTGAACTCGTATAAGCCGTAACGTGTAGAGAACGCCGTTTTAGGAATATCTCCACTCTAATCTTCAGCGATGATATCCCGACCGAAGATCAATCTTTGAGAACACTTGCGCGCCCTTAAGTTGATCGAATAGGTCATCGATTCGGGGTAGTGGGTACTTGTTTTTATAGTCACTTCATTCAACGATCGGTAGTCCACGCACATCCTCATACACCCATCCTTCTTCTTGACGAAGAGTACTGGGCTCCCGGGAGAAGAAGCGGGGCGTACAAATCCTTTCTCTTGTAGTTCTCGGATTTGCTTCTTGAGTTCTTCTAACTCGTTGGCGGCATTCGATAAGGTCTCTTGTTATATGGGGCGTACCGGGCATTAGGTCGATGATAAACTCTATGTCACGATCCGGGGCATTCGGGCAATTCCTCGGGAAACACGTCCGGTATTCTTGTACTACGGCATCCCGCCTAGAGGTAGCATGGTGAATACTCCGCAGCTTGCTCGCATAGCTTCGGGTTTTGGTCCATAGTTATGCTCATTGGCGATCCCCATGGGGTGGATACGTGACTTCCCTTCGATTGCAGTCCTATGATTCCATTATTCTTGGTCAACCAATCCATCCCAGTATGACATCAATGGTTTGGGGTGATAGCACCATAAGGTTTGAAAGGAACACCACGTCCCTAATCCGTATGGGCACATTGATGCAAGCATGGGGTACGGTTATGTTTCCCCAGTGTGAGTGTACCAACATAGGTCTCTTAAGTGCTACTTGGTGTAGGTGGTGTTGTTTGCTTACTTGAGAAGATATGAATGAATGCGAGGCTCGGAATCAAATAAGACTTTAAGCTGGGGTGGAGTTGATAGAGAACATACCCATCGACGCTCTGGTCCTCCCGAGCTTCTTCACCCGCACATGATTCACCTGGCCACGTCGAAACCCGGTGGCGGCCTCGTTGGGTAGCGGGGTCTGAGCAGCGCCGCGTCTGCAGCGGGGCGGGGTTCCTCGGACGGCCGTTGCATTGGCGCCGGTGCGCACGGGAGTGTTGCGTGGTTTGGGCAGCTGTTGGAGTAGTGCCCGAATTCTCCACAATTGAAGCGGCTCACATTCCTTCTTCTGGGACGGCTAGGGTTGGCGTCGGTGTACGAACCGAGGTGTAGCGGCTGCGACATGGTCGGGAGCGGGGGAACGACTGGCTGCCGGAACGTTTGGCTTCCATCTAGACGGGGTGGCTCCCTTGGGACGTTGTGGCGCTCCCTGAAATGGGCGGGCCATAGCGAGTCTCCTTTTGCGGTTATTTTCTACCATCTTTTGGTCGTGTTCAACCCGTACGACCTTGTTGATGAGGCTTTGGAAGCTGGTGTGGTCTTGTCCGATCATCGGTCCTCTCGGCTCATCGTTTAGTCCCTCGATAAATTTATCCATCTTCTCTTCTTCGTCGCCGGGTCGCTTGTGGCGTAGCGAGCAAGCTGGGTAAACTTGTTCAGGTACTCTTGTACTGAGGTGTTTCCTTGGCGCAGCCTGCGGAACTCATTTTTCTTCATCCTCATAACTGCAGCTGGTACAAAATTTTCACGGAACGTAGCCGTGAATTCTTCCCATGTCGGTTCTCCGGCATCTTCAGCTCATGTTTCCTTGTAGGTGTCCCACCAGTCACTTGCGGGACCCTCTAGCTGGCTAGTGGCGAAGATAACTCTATCTGCTTCTCGAACTCGGACGAGAGTTAGCTTTTTCTCGATCACCCTCAACCAATCCTCAGCATCCATGGGTTCTTCGGCCGCGGAGAAGGTTGGTGGCTTAGCTCGCATGAACTCTCCTAAACTTGATCCTCCTCGACTTCCCTGGTTGTTAGCAATTGCTTGGAGCAGCTGGGTTTGTAAGGCCATAACCTCTGCCAGAGTGGAGGGGTTAGGCTCCGGTGGGTTCTCGTTGGTGGCTGCGGCTCTGCGGCGATGCGCCATCTGAAGAAGATAGATGAATTAAGAGATCGGACCTGTTAAGGTCATGGTTCCTAGGGGATTTTTCTTCAAGTTGTTTTTAAATGATCTTCAACCAACAAGCATGGTAAAATAATAAGCTCATTAATTAGGATACCACAAAGCGATACTTAGGTCCATCATATTACATCAAAGGGGTACACGGACTGTACATGCACAGTCCCTCATGCCATGATAACAACAACTACATCGTCTTACTGCATCAACTATTTAGGGGGGGATAGAGTGTGGTCCTTGCTGCCGAACCGTCCAGAGCGAGATCAAGCTGGGGTGGTCCTCCCGCCTAATCGTCCAACCATCCGCAGGAGCCAGGTGCAGGAAGGGGTGATCCTCTGCTGAAGCAAATCGGAGTCCCCATGGCTCGGAGGTGGTGGCCTCGGAGTCATGCCGAATCTTCCTGCTCGGTGGCCGTGTACTCTTGCGAGCGGTCTGGCGGGTGAGGGGACCTCCAGTGTGAGTCAGGCGACGAGTGGGAGCTTCCTCCTCCATTGAATCGGTGTCGCTGGACTCCCATTTGACCTCCATAGGTTCCGCCTCAGACTCCGAGTCGGTGTGGATCTGGATGGGGTTCTCCTCTCCCGATCCGAGGCTCGGATGGCACTGCTACGGAGCTCGAGGTGGGTCCCATGGACGTGGCGCGGTGGGGTCTATCAGTGTACGGCGCGAGCTCGTGCTCAACATAAAAGCTTGCTCCATCATGGCTTGAAAGGTATCCAAGCATGCGGAGTCATAAGGTAGTAGTGGTCGGGCACGGGAGCGGAGGTGTTGGTACAACCCGGTGGAAGTACCTGCAGCGTGGATAGGGCGGGAGCGCAGCTGCTCCTCCAGCTGGTCGACTTGCTGCTTGCTCTTCCTGAGCTGCTCCTCCAGCTCTACCAGGGCTTCCCCACGGGCCATTTAGCGGTCCGAGAGTTGCTCATATTGGGCACGGTTGGCTTGCAGCTGAGTCTGCAGCATGTTGATCTGATCCCCACAGCCCTGGTGGCTCTCGACCAGATTATTGAGGCGTTGCTGCTTGTCGTTGATCTCAAGCAAGGCCTCTTCATAGCAGTCATCTGCCGTCTCCGCCCAGCGTGATAGACGTGTGACCATAGGGTTGTAGCAGCAGGGGGTGGCTTCCACGGTGCAAACTGGGTTGTCTTCCTCGCGATAGGGATGGTGCACGAACTCTGTCACTGTAAGTTCAGCACGATGTATCGCATTAAGGCGAAGAAATGCTTCGCGGGCCGCATCTTGGATGGTTGCTTCCGCTAAATCCCGGTGATAGCGGGTGTGAAAGCAGAAAGGTGTTTCACTTCCCATGCGGGCTTCCACGGAAACGGCCGCCTTCCATGCTGGATATCCTTCGGAGCCATGCCTCTTGATTTGGTAGGTGGGTGGTTCCGGATATCTTAAACACCACAGCAAGGACTGGAGCTGTGCCACAAATCCCTCGTCTTGTGGGATGGTGATCTCCCAGGCTCCGTCATGGTTCGACATCTGCTTTTGAAGGCAACTTAGGGTTAGAGGGAGAGAGCTATCATTATAATCATTTGGTAAAGAAAAGGAAATACAGATGTAGAAAAGGTATATTGGTATTTTCAGAAATAATAGTTTGGAAATGATCCTACGTAGGGATACTTCCCTTTAGCCAACTAGTCAGGGGTAGGGCGCCATTTGGTCTTATCCTACGGTCGCATGGCTCTGATACCAGCTCTGTGGACCCCCGTTTTTGGAACGGGAATCTTTCGTGTTCTTAGTACCATTTCCCTGGATCGAGTAGTTGGTACCCACGAAATACAGTACTGAATAATCAGGTGCACATGCACGAATAGTCTTACAGCGACATTATTACAACAATAGGCTCGAAGGCAATGTTCAACACACACGACCTCATGGTCCGAATACAACACAAAAGCAGAAATTAGATACGGCAGCGGAATAGAGGCAGCGGCATGTCATTTGCCACAGGCAACGACCGGAGCTAAGACCTAGTAAGCGCCATCAGTTCCTTCACCCTCCTAGTAGTAAGCGTAAGGATCCTCCGGCTCTTCATTTCCATCAGCTGAAGGTTTGTGCGTATAGCAAGGGTGAGTACCAACCGTACTCGGCAAGCCACACGAGAATTGATGCATATGATAGGGTTATTCAAGGAATGGTGGAGCTCTTTTGCATAAAGCCAATTTTCACAAATCTTTTCACAGGGCCTAACAACTAGCCAAGTCAAGTTTTAGTTCCATAGTTTATTAATTCGGCGACGGTTCTGTTTACCATCCATCGTGATTCCAAGGATGGCTTCCCGCCTCCGATTTGTCATGATTTTCTGGGGAATCCACCCCTTCTCGCATCTCGAGAAGTTGATCCACCAAAATGAAATCATCATGCACACCCATCCCAGCAGTTTTAAGTTTAAAGTCTAGCCAAGCGAAAGTCTTGTCATGATGCTCGGTATCCGCGAGCACGGCTATTCGAATAGATTGATTCACTCACACTTGCGGTGGATGTACACTTTACCGTACTCGCGACAGCCCAACGAATGAGCCTACGTCTCAACACATGAGACGGTCACGGCAAAGCCTTTCGATAACCTCACTTTGGCGTGCCCGCTTCATGAACTTAAGCCCTCATGCACTCTAGCCGTCATTTTCTAGCGGTGAGAGGAGTTACGCACACCGGGTAAGGGAAAACTTCCTCAATCTTTAAATTCAATTAATATCGATTTAATTCCACCATTCACAGCAAAGGCCGCAGCCTTATTCTCATCACATAAACCACATCATAGAGAACCATCTATGCAAGGATACTGCCTCCGCTCGGCTATCTAGTCAGCTAGGTCTATACCCATTCGAGAAGTACGGTTGTACTTGCTCGTTTCCCGGCTATCTCATGGCTCGGTCCTTAATTGACCAGGGTCGGCACTTGCCTTTTTCGGAATCCACCCAAATCATCCGGCCGCCCCAGTCTAAATCATTTGTATATCATTTTCAATTTTCATCAAACTTAGTTCATCATTCTCATGGCCATGTGGCGCTCATGTCTCCACAAGCCGTATTTCAACTACCTTCCCTAAGGTAGTTGCCCGAGCACAAAGCTTCTTTGTAAAATCATGAGTATGCAGGGATCTAGTATAAGCAAGGCTAAGCATTTTTACCGAAGCTAGCCTCCAGTCATATCACATCAAAGGTTACAAAGAATAATTCTAATGGTGATCAACATCAATGCAGGGTATATCAAGCATAGGTAGTCATTTGTGTATAGCATGCAATTTATAATTTGAAATCAACATCATTTCACAAAGTAGGATCAATATGTTCAAAGAGTGTGATGACTTGCCTTGCTCGCACGCTTGAGGGGTGGTGTCTTCAACGGGGTCGATGCCGGTCTCTTCAGGTGCTACCCGTACGTGCGAAAAATCAATTGATTCTGATTAGAATCCCAGCTAACACCAAAAGGTCGAAAAGATTTGAAAAAGTCTCACAAACGATTCCAAGCGCTAAGCCCAAATTCCTACTTAAATTTGTACTACGATTGCCCCGGAAAACTCCAAGTTTCGCCATCGGGTCGACGACTTAGGGTTTTCGTAAAACGACGATCGCGATCTGTTCGAGAAAACGGATTTGAAAATATCCGCGGAGGGATTGTGGCTAGAGGTTTTGAAGGTCCAAGCTCAAAATGGAAACATATTAAAACGGCGAGAAAGATCTAAGCGAAATTCGGATTCATAAACGACGCAAACGGAATTTCGGAAAAGTCGGATTTGATTTCCAAATTTTTCACCGAGAAATCATGCAAGAAAATAATTTATTTTTGCCCAAAATTTTACCCCAAATCTTCCCAAAATATTTTTCCAAATTTTCTAAAATTTTTCCCAATTTTTCCCTTTTTTCTTTTTTTTTCTTTTCCTCTGCTTCTTCATCGCCCGCCATCGTCGACCGGGGTCCCGCAAAACAGAGGCGGCGGCGGCGCGAGCGCATGGGGAAAGGAGAGCAGCGCGGGGCTTACCGGCGATGGCAGGCTCCGGGGAGGTGTGGTGAGGCACGGGGGCTTTGCGCACGGCGGCGACGGCGTTGGCGCTCGGGAACGGGGAGAGAGAGCGGCGGCGGCGCGGCAAAGGCGAGCGCGCCGGCCTTTTATAGGCGCGGCCGGGAGGCGCGCGCGGGCGCGGGTGGAGATGGGAGGGACCGGCGTGCGCAGCGGTGGCGACACGCGGCGCGCGGACGGGCGGGTACGACGGGCGCGACGCGGCGGGCGAGCGCGCGCGGCGGCGTGGTCGGCGCGGCGGCGCGCGCGCGTGGGGGTCCGGCGCGGCAGCAGGCGCGTGGCGGCGGGGCGCGGGCGGTGCGGCCGGCGTGCCGCGGCGCGGCCGCGGCGCCGGCGCGGGCGCGGCGGGGCGGGCGGCGCGCGGGTCGGCGCGGGCAGCGCGCGGCGCGCGCGTGCGGCGCGCGCGCGCGCGCGAGGTGGGGCCGACGCACGTGCGCGCGGTGCGAGGGCGGCGAGCGCGGGCGCGCGCGGCGCGGCGCGTGCGCGCGCGGGCGGGGCCGGTGCGCGCGCGTACGGCGTCGAACACCGGCGCGATATGAACGGCACTTTTCTATTTTTCCGATTTTCAATTTTAATTTCCCATTTCTATTTTCCTTTCTTCTAAAAATTCCAAAATAAATTCCTATAATTCAAAAATAATTTTTAATATAATATTTTCAACTTTTCTCCACTTTTATTTTCCCACATTATTTTTCATATTTATTTATTTAAAATCCCTCTTTTTAATTTCAATATTCACCCCTTTATTTTCCAAAAATTTCCGGATTTGAGTACGACTTCCGAATATTTTATTATTTATTTTGTGTGCTAATTTATCTTCTCCCAACCACAATTACTATTTTATTTCACCCAAATCGCGTTTTCATAAATCTGCGCTTCTCCGATTTCTTTTTAAAAAAATCCCTAATACGGACTTTCGCATTTTTCATTCCGACAACTCCAAATCATCCAAAAACACCGAAAGGGGAATTGATCATGACTAAATTTATGCAACTGAGCTGGCAAATAAGAAGCAACAAACCCAAGAAAGAAGCAACAAGCGAAGGTTTTTGAAAGTTCTGATTTTTACGTTCTGATTTCAGTTTCTTCGATTTTCAGGATGTTACAGTCATGTACTTGAAAAAGATTGAATGTTTCTTGAAGGGCAACGTGTTTTCTACCACTTCTTTCTTCCTCTTGTCTAAAGTTGTCTTTCCCTTGCCGAACACGACATTTATGTTCTTTGTCAGCTTGAACACCATGGAACCATCCTTTGCTTTGGGAGCAGTACCTTCCTCAATAGTTTTGTCCAAAAAGGTAGCCATCGCACGATACCTATGCTTCTGTGGTAAGAAACAACGATGACGCATGTAAACTAACTTTTTTGATGAGGTCAGGTATACGTACGATGTGTTGTCCAGACATATCAGACATTCGGTCTTTCCTTTAATCTGTCCGGAGAGGGGAAAATTGGCTAGTAGATCATTTATAGTAACAAATATGATAACACGCAGAGTAAAATACTCCTGGTGGTACGCATCAAGCAATCGTAGACCCTCTTCCTACATTTCTTGCATATCCTCCATCAAAGGTTCAAGAAACACATCTAGGTCGATGCCAGGTTATTTATGCCCTTGTATAAGGATAGTCAACAAAATGTACTTTCGCTTCTGACATAACCATGTCGGAAGGTTATACATGGTGAGCAGAACAGGCTGTGTTGTGCGAGCTGCTTAGGTCACCAAACAGATTCATTCCATCCGTGCTCAACGCAAACCTGACATTTCTCGGATCATTTGCAAATTCTGGGTGCTTCGAATCAAAGTTTCTCCATTGTCGAGCATCGGCGGGATGTCGAATCATACCATCCATCTTTCGACCCTCTTGATGCAATCTCATCAACTCGGCATTGGTGGGGTTCGAGAACAATCGCTTCATGCGGATCTTTCACTGGTAAGTACCACATCACCATGGCCGGAATCTTTTTTTCTAGCTCGACCAATACATTTGGTTCGGCAACATCACTATCGGTGGCACTGTTATCCTTTTGTACCTACTCCCCACAAGTTGGACACTTATCCAAGTCAGCGTATTCCTTACGATAAAGTACACAGTGATTAATACATGCATGGATCTTTTCCACACCAAGTGATAATTGACATATCAGTTTCTTGGCTAGATAGGTGTTACCTGACAACAAGTTAGGCTTAGGAAGCATAGCTCTCAGGAGACCCATCAAGTCGTTGAAACTAGTATCAGACCATCCATGCCTGGCCTTCAATCTAAGAAGTTCTAGCACCGGCCACAACACTGTATAATCCATGTCACATCCCTTTGATTGATCGTACAAAAGATCTTTCGTTGATTTCTGCAATGCCTCCCAATTGTTTGAATCTCTTGCTTTCTCTGTTAGGACCTCTGGTTCAGCGTGCCGCAACATATCCTCAATATCAAGATCAATATCAACCTCTACATCGTCAAAACCAAAGCCTCCAAAATCACACGTCGTTTCACGGGACATGTCCTCAATTATAAAATTCTCTGCCTCATTGAACCAAATATCAGGAATCTTTTCAGGAGGGGCGACTTCCCCGTGATAAGTCCAAACTGTGTATTTCTCCATAAATCCATGCTGAATTATGTGTCTGAGAATTACATTCGGATCTTTCCACATCTTCTGATTCTTGCAATCCACGCAAGGACAAAAATATCCTTCCTATTCTCCCTCTGTTAAGGGCTAAATTTGGTAACCAAATCCCTATGTCCCTGCCGAGATAGAAATGGAATCGGATCGGAAGAACATAGGTCAAGTCGGCTATGAGGCTAATCGGCTGAGGTTGAGTCGGACGAGGATAGTCGATAGCCGATGCTGAGTCAGAGAAGAAGATAAGACCGTTTTCGATGAAAGTGCTTAAAGATAAATAGAAGATTCGGTTCTCAAATTACGCGTTAAAAGGTATTGCCATCCATGGATAGGGTCCTGTAACGGCAATTATATCTGTAAATTAGGAATTTGTTTAGATTTTCTATTGTAATGCGGCATGGGACCATATCCCGGGATATTGTTGTATTTAAAATAGTAGATTAGATAGAGACCGTGGTTCGCACAGGTAATGTTATTCTTGGGTATAAATAAGACCCGAGATCCCTGTAAATAAAAACACACACAATCAATATAACTTTTGGCGCATCGCCTCCTATTTTCTTCAGACGAACACTTAATCCGGCTTTGGGTTGCATCGTTTCGATCCCCGATTAAGGTAAATGTTTGTCCTTAGTGGTGTATCTCGTCGAATTTAGTGTTTCCATCGCTATGATACTCTAAATTCAATGATTTATGATGCGCTAGTTATCATATATCACATATAATCTAGAACAATGTTTAGATCTGTCTTGACATCGGCCTGTTTCTATTAGAAATCAGTAGCCGATAGAGCTAGATCTAAGGGTTGGCCTAGATTATATGCGATATCCACCGTCTTGAGGGGTTTTGCATCAGCTATAGTAGATCTGATTGATCTTTTTATACTTAATGCAACATCAATCTGACCTATTAAGTCGTTTTTAGAGCTTTTATGATCTATTCGGCTAGATGTATATGTTTAGAGACAGTGCCGGGGTTTTAGCCGGCCTTATCTGTTTTAATATTCTTTTGGTATATTTACTATCAAGTTTATTAAAGCCACCTCTTATATTAAGATCTTGCTCTAGTTAAATGCCCTAAGCCAGAATCAGTTTGTCAGCCACAGCCGACAGCCGACTGATCTAGGTTTAGCGCATTTAGCTTAGATCAATATCTTTTCATAAGATGAGTCGGAGTACTAGCCGATTCACAGTTAGACTTACGGTATCGGTTAGGCTGTTAAGGCATATATTTATTATCCCATTGTATATTTGGATTAAGTGGTTAATATTGTCTCGACGCAGCCGATCTATTCTAGTCACTTAGTTTAAATGCACTTCGGGATAGCATATATATGTAAATTGACTCTCACAGCCGATCCAATAGGATCTAACTTAACCCTTAACGCATATGTCTTTATTTTTCTTGTTGGTTAACAGATCAAACCAACGGCACGCCCAATGCGCACGAGGCGTAGAAGGACTTGCACTAGAGCTAAGCGGATCTCCCGAGCAAGCGCGTAAGAGAAATTTCTCATCAACACCCTCAAAGCGTGTGCCTTAGCCTTATCAATAAATGTTGATGTTTCTCTCATGAACACCGGATGAGTTCTCCGTGTCTCATACATCCATGTCCGATCCATCTAAAAAAAATTCACAGCATAAATTAATATTATATTACCGGTGTTTTCTAAATAAACAAATTAAACTTAAATCCTACTTTATAACTAAAACCTCATTCACAACAAATAATAATACTAAGACAATATTAGTTACCAAAAAGTTGGTTCAATAAAAAACAAAATATTTGACCTACAAATTACAAAAATAGCCCAAAATAACAATTCAAACAAGTTTAAATATCTTCGCATTCAACCAATAAAATTTTAAAAAAAAAAAGTAGATGAAAGAGATGATCAAGGACGTTACCTTTTATATTGATTTCAATCAAAGATTTCAAGTCTAAAACCTCCCACCAAAAGAAATTGCCTATTTTTGGAGAGAGAAAACCGAGTTAAAAAGTTCAAATATCTTTGTATTCAACCAATAAAAATTTTTAAAAATGGAAGCAAATGGAAGAGAAGATCAAGTATGATACCTTTTGTATTGATTCCAATTGAAGAATTCAAATTGAAAACCTTCCCCCTATAATTGTCGTCGGGTTGGACAGCTGTTTTATGGTGCATCATCACGTGCGGTCCACTTAACGGCCCATACGGGAAAATGCATTATCCCGTGCGGGTCCTTAAGTGGGCCACATCGGATAATGCACCATTATCCCGTGTGGGCTATTAGGTGGGCCGCACGGGATAATCGCATTATCCCATGCGGTCCAACAACAGTCCCCCTCGGGACCAGTTTTTCCAGGCGTGGCCACTTATGGTCCGCCTGAAAACTATTGAGGGTCTCGTCTAGGAAAATTAAAACTGTAGTAGTGATATGTAGTAGTGATATTTATGAAGTTTTTAGGAGACCAAGAAGAGATATAAAAAGACTATAGATTGCCATTTATTAATGAAAAAAGTTCAAATTACTCCTTGAAGTATCGAGGTCGACCGAATTACTTTTAAACTCGAAAACGAGATACTTTACACCCCAACTATACATGCCAAACATAGGACCCCCTTCCCCTCCGAGCAGAGTTGCGAGTGGTTTTGCGTTTTGACTTGAAGATGCACACGTGCAGGGGCGGAGCCAGGATTTGAGAACAAGGGGCAATGAACACAGCAAAGTAGAATTGGTAGTCATACCATATGATTTTCGTCATATATAATAGTATCATGTTTCACAAGTCTTAACAAAAAATTTCTTTTCTATCAACTTAAATTTAGCTCTACGATTAACAACAAGATTATAGGCTTTAATAATTTTATCAGTACTAATTGATGCATCCAATTCCTTCTCAATATAAATTACCAAACAAACTCGAAAAAATCTATTTCCAATTGTACGTCTAAGACGTGTCTTCATAAATTTTCATAGCTAAAAAGCATCTTTCGATTATTGTATTTGATACTGAAAGAGTTAATACTAATTTTAACAATTAACAATCGATCTACCATACACTTGTTAATAAGCACTAATTAAATTAATTAATTAACAAAGCAGTAACTTATAGTTAATTAATAATCACTAATGTAATTGGATGATGAGGACGTTTGGGGGTGTCAGGCCCCTCCCAACCTCTCCGCCCCTGCACACGTGACCGTCCAAAATGGCAAAATTTGCTCATTCAGCACTGCCACACAGTGGCAATATGTTCACTGCCATAATTTTCCCCTTTCTCCCTCGCCAAATCACTATCACTCGACGGCAGCCATTGCGGGAAGAACGCGTGGCATGGTCCACGGTGAGGGAGGCGTGGTCCATGGAGGTGAGGACAGCGTGCTAGGGTCGGGTTTGTTTTGGACATGGACATTACTCATACAGGATGAACTAGGCTCGAAGCAACGACGATTTAGAGGTGTATGTGATCCGGCTCCTAATAAAGTAGTGTGTGAAATATGCCTACGCGCGGCAATGCTGACCGAGCAAATTTTGGCACGTGTGCATCTCCAAGTCAAAACCGCTCTCAACTCTACTGAGAGAGGTCATATTGGTTTTTAAGTTTAAGAGGTAACTCGAACTTTTTTGTTTATTAATTGTTTAGGTAAGTAAGACATGTATAAATAAATATTTATAAATTATTTTGGATAAATGAGTCTGTGTCGTCTCACTAAAAATAATAATTAGTCATACATATAAGCTATGTTTGTTAAGTTTAATATTTATTTTGGATAAACAGGTGTCACCATAAATAAACCTAATATATTGAGCCGCTGGTATTGGTTCTCATTTATGTAAATCAACTACTTACGGGCTCGAATCCTAACTTAGAGGTATTATTGTATTAAATCACTAGTATGGGTACGGTGAGTTTCTTGGTGAGAGAACATATGGATGCAGTACTATTTGAAGCGGTACCCTCCAATCCGATTTTGGCCGAGTCGACCGACACGAGTTTGTCCCAGAAGGCCGCAACGGTACTATTCCAATGGAACACAAGTTGGGTCTGGATAAGATTACGACTTACGAGGGACGTGCTTGCCAGCTATGTCTAATTGGCGACCGATTGCGCATCAATGGCAACACGCGATTGCGATCAGGGCCACGCAAATTCGGGCGTCTGCAGCAGCGATAGCTTCCCAGTCCATTTCTCTCCCCGTCAGGCCTTAAACCTAATAAATAATACGTTGGCCCAGCCAAAATAAAATCTATTCCCTCCATTTCATATTATAATAGTTTGATTTTTTTGTCAAACATTTTACTAAGTTTATAAAAAATTTAATAACAATTAAAATATTAAATTAATTTTATTAATTTTAGCATTGAATATATTTTAATAATATGTTTGTTTTGGATTGAAAATATTACATGGTTTGACAAAAAAAATCAAACGACTTATTATATGAAACGGAGAGAGTATATAACTACTTTATATATAACTAGCAACTGTGCTCGAGCATTGTAACGGGTGAAGTCGGGGCGCGGCGCGGATGGAGACGGGAGGGAGGGGCCCAGGTGTAGCATGGGAGCTCCGAGAAGCGACGGGAGGGAGGGGCGCAGGCGTGGCGCGAGGCGCGGCACAAATGAGGACGGGCGGAAGGGGCGTAGGAGGCCTTTTTTTTCATCCAAGCCCTCTCTTTCTTTTCAGCATTGGGACTGCGGGTTAATTTTATAAACACTCAAGGAGTTTTCTGTAAATAGTCAGACGGACAAAAATTTTGAGTAGAAACACTACTTGCTTTATAGATAGTCATAGATATAGATATAAATATATATATATACTTTGTATGCGTACGTACCTATACAAAGTATATACATATAGGTTGAATAGTAGGCCTGCTAAAAGCCTGATTTGGTGTGTGTGAACGAATTGGGCCAGCCTGCTAAATAATGAAGCCCATAAAAATTACAAAAGAAAAAGTCTGAAAACATGCAGCCATATTTGGTAACGGGCCAAATTGATTGCACAGGCTAGAACGAAAAAGAAAATTCCCAAAACAATCAATGAGCCGAAAACGGAAGTGGTCGCACGCATAGTGGGTCGTGCGCCTGGTCGTCCATTAGGGATTTTGGGCCTGGTTCGTGTTGGGCACGAAATGGCCTCGGAATTGGATCAAATCTAAGGTGCTTGGGCCACGGCCCTCCATTTCAAAAAAACTCAAGGGTTTTTTTGCAAAATAGTTAGGCAGAACAAAATTTTTGACAAAAACACTACTTGCTTTGATAGTTATAGAAATAAGTTAATATATAGATCTTTACACACGTAAAGTCCTACATAACGTATAAAATTTATACACATAAATTTAAAACGAATTAATAGCTTGTTAGCTAGGACTAGAAAAATATGTAGATTTTATTACAATACAAAAAAATAGTTTTTAAATAATCAATATAAAAATTTATACAACAATATAGATAGTAACTTTATACATATGTACCTATAAAACTTTGTGTTTATAAGCTTAAAATAAATTAGAAAAAACAATTTGTATTGGAAAAACAAAACATACATGTGGACTTTGAGCCAATGTGAGCGGTGCTCCACCAGCCTGATTCGGCCTTAGAGCATATGCAACAACTGTTCAATATCCTCTAAAATTTCTATTTTTAACTAATTTGAATGAAATTTATCTTCCAATAGATTGTCTATCTCATTTCAAAAAAATTTGGTTCCCTTTCCCATCATTTTCGTTCTTCACAAATAGCTAACGAGTCCGGCGCGCAATATCGGTTTCGTGCCATTGCGCTTCTTCCTATGTACGCGTTTTTGGTGTCATGCGCCCGGCCTGCTCGTCCGTCGCCGCATCCTCCCCCGCCTCCTCTACCACTGCCGCCCCTCCTCGACCCCTCCTCGTACACGGTCGCCGCATCCTCCACCGCCGCAACCTCTCCCCGTCGCCTCCTCGTACCGCCGCCGTCGTGCTTCTCCTCCTTCCTTCCCTTACCGCTGCCGCATCCTCCCCCGCCGTCGCATCCTCCACCGCCGCCGCATCCTACAATGCCGCCAAAATTAGGCCCAAAGCGATTTTGAATTTATAAGAAACTAGATTTTAAGAATTCTGTTGGATAAGAGATGTTGTATTGAGAATTATTTTTTTTTGAATGACTAAAAACATAATTATTAGAAATTTATTTAGCCATTGTTCTCTTATAACCCACTCTGAATAAAAAGGTACATCTAAAAACAAGGCCAACCCATCTAATCGAGAAAAAAAAAGGGACATGATCAACTCAACCCGATATAGAAACAACCAAAGATCGTTCAGCCCAAAAATAGGAAATAAAAAATGGAGTGATCGTGCTTCATGAGTGTTCACTACTACAGAAGAAATCTTTTTCTGAAAAAGGCCCCAGATAGGTTTCAAACGGGTCATAAGTGACCGCGCCCGGAAAAATCGGTCCCTACAGGCGGTTGCATTATCCTGTGTGGTCCACCTAAGCGACCTCACGGGAAAATAAATTATCCCGTGCGGTCGCTTAAGTGGACCGCACGAAATATTATCACGTGCGGTCGCTTAAGTGGACCGCATGGGATAATACACATTATCCCGTGAGGTCCACTTAAGCGATTGCACGGGAATTATCCCGTGTGGTCGCTTAAGTGGGCCACATGAGATGATGCCCATATTTTTTTAAACCAATTTAGAGATGTAAGGTTTAAATTATCTATAGACCTATTGTATTCTCCATCTACTTCTTGGATATGGGATAGAATTAAATAGAAAAAATATGTTTTTCACAACACAAGTGACAATATAACTTTATATGTTGCGATATTGAGTTAACGTTAAGGTTATGTATAAAATTGGGATGCATACAAGTTCATAACTTCTTATAAGGTATATAAACTTGAAACTTAGAGTTCATTTAGATGAAACTATAACGAGATATCCTGTCCGACTCGGTCTTAGCCGAATGTCTCTAAGCCGATTCGGACTCGCGACGCGCTCTCGTTCCGAGAATCAAGCGCTCCTTCAATTTCACTTCAATTGTAGCTTCAAACCCGGGATTAGCTTGCCAAATTTGGTTGTCAACAACTGCACATATAATGTAGTTTCGACGCGTGTAATAAGTTTTTCGTGCATTGTTCCCGCTTCATCCTCTAACTCGAAGTCGGTTTTTAAAGCGGCCATAACTTTCGCATACGGATATCGATTGAGACGTTCCATATATAAAAATCGATCAGAAAAAAATTTTGGATGCGTTCATCCATGATTCGCCATGTTTGGCGATTTTATTTTCCCCAAAAACATCTCAAAAGATTGCTTTTTCGAGCCCGGAAGCTTTTTTCGATGCTGAGCGTGTCTTCTGAATTTTCCACCGGCCACGTCTTTCACTTGTTTAGGCTCAAATTTTCTGTGGTTACCTCTCATGTGCTCCTAAGTCAAGAAAAATATTTAAAAAATTAAAAGGAAAATTAAACTTTTTCTGTCTTGGTCATGAGCAGATGAAAAGGAAAATAGAGAGGGAAAAAATACAGGAGCAAAAGAGGAACGATAATATAACTTCATATGTTGTGATATTGAGTTAATTTTAAGGTTATGTACAAAATTAAGATGTGTATAAGTTTATAACTTCTTATAAGGTATATAAACTTGAAACTTAGGTCTCATTTAGATGAAACTATAAGAGATGTGTAACCATTTATGAATAACATATAGTCTCACTTGATCAAAACTGATTAATTTTTTATGATAGTGTTATGGACCAAAATTAAGTTGTCATATCGATTTATAGAATTTTCTGACCAAATTTAGGTATTATTACAATTTTTGTAATCCAATTTAGAGATGTAAGGTTTTAATTATCTATAGCGACTCATTGAATTCTCCGTCTAACTCTTGCATATGGGATAGAATCAAATATAGAAGCATATATATATATATATTGTTTCTTTTAACCTTATTTGGGGTACTTGCAGTTCAATTCGGAGTTAATTTCGAAAAGCACGCATAAATTCATTTAATTGCTAAAAAATTAGTATATTACTTAAAATAATTTGAATTTCCTCTCGAACAACATATACGCATACGCAGTCTAATCCATGTAAATAATTTATAGGAGTATGTAATAAAATATTTCTATAGGTTTATTCATAAGGGTCCTTAATGCAATTAATTAGTTTTATGGATTTTTGTGTGCGGCCGTCTTAAGGGACCACACGAAAAAACTATCTTTTCGTGCGGGCTGCTTAAATCGCTCGCACGAAAAAATTATCTTTCCGTGTGGGCCACTAGACTATCTTTCCGTGCGGGCTGCTTAAATCGCCCGCACAAAAAGATTATATTTCCGTGTGGTCCCTTAAGACGCCCACACGGGATGATCACCACCGCCTATATAGGGTACGCGTGGGCTCCAAAAATTTCTAACTTCCAAAAATTTCTAACTTCCGATGATCCCACCGTGGCTTTCTCACCGACCCGCCGAGGGCCTCCACCACCGGCCTCCACCGCCGGCCTCCGCCGACACCTCAACCGCCGCCGCCTCCACCAACCGCGCCGCCTCGTCCACCGCTCCACCGCACGCTTGGCCTCCACCGCCGCCTCCACCGACCGCCACCGCCTCGTCCACCAATCCACCACCGCTCCACCGCCGCGCCGCCTCCACCAACCGTGGCCACCTCGCCCACCGCTCCACCCGCCGCTTCACCGACCGGTCGCCTCCTCCACCGCCACCTTCACCGACCGCGCCGCCTCCACCGCCGTCTCCTCCACTACGTCGCCTTTCCTCACCAACACCACCGCCTTCACCGTGGCCGCCTCCACTGCCGCTCTCTACCGCCGGCGCCGCCGTCGGCATTGTAAAATTTGTTGTAAAATTATACATATGAAATTTATGGTAAAATTATGGTAACATTGTGATGATGTGAAATTTTTTTGCAATTTGTGATGTAATATTAGTTGTTGATATAATTTAATAATTTAATAATTATATATGTAATTTAGAAGGGATATATCTTTCTATACGGGCCACTTAATATGTCCACACGGAAGGATCTATTATCCCATACGGTCGGTTTAAGTGGCCTGCACGGGATAATAGATTTTTCTGTGTGGGTCTTTTAAGCCGCCTACACGGGATAATCAGTCTTTTCGTACGGTTAAGCCGTCCGTACGTAAAAATATAATTTTTTCAGACCATATCGTGCATGTAGACCTGCACGAGAAAGTGTTTTTCGGCCTGCACCTAAAAACCGATTTTCCAGTAATGGTTGTCCATTGCATGTTTTCCGCCCTCACACGGATTTGGACCTCCTCACGAGTGATGTGGCAGGCCGAGAAAAGAACGTGGTCATGAGCAAAATATGAATGATACTACCTCCTTTTCTGTATGCTATATGTTGGTTAGTTTAATTTTAAACTAATCAACGTCAAAAAACATTAAATAAACCGTGTCTTTACAAACACATACTCAGGTTTTACGTTTTACAAAGTTACAAACTTCAGGTGGATTCTAGAGAATCCAGAATTTTTTTATACCAAGTACGTACTGTTCATATTGTAAACTGGATAAGGAGTTAGATAGCGAAGCAAAATATGTGCACCAGTGTGCTCCAGCTCGGAAGATCCTGGCATAGCGACAATTCTCGCCGCTCGATGCTGGTTGGATAACTCGTTGCCACGTCGTCGCTGGACAGGCTACACCATTTTGTGCAAAATATATAATTCCTGAAATGGAACGGAAGGTTGAAGCGTCTCCATCTTCCCAGCTATTGGAGCGAGTGACAATTTTGTACGTTGTGTCCGGCCCTAATACATAATGTGCCTGATGACAAAACGAACCATGTATATCAAATTTTTGCTATCACAACCTTTTCAATTCCTACCAACTTTTGATAATTCTAAAAACTTATACTCACAAAATTATAACAAATTTTAATAAGGTGTTAAACTAAACACTCTACCAGCACATATATCTTGCCAAAATTTTAACATTATATACCCTTGATCCCAAATTATAGGGTGTCTTCATTTTTAAAAAAATCAACTCGCTAACTTTTATCTAATAATCATATTAACAATATAAATATAATCATACTAACAATATAAATAAAAAGTATTATGCATGTTATATGTAAAAAATATAGGCCTTGTAATTTGAAATAAAGTGAGTGCTATATTTTGGCTTTACCATCAAATGACATTTTTTTCTTTTTTTATCAATATGCTGATACACGCACTTGTCACGAGAGCAATGTGCGCAGGCACATATACTGATACACACACTTGTCAGGCAACCATGTCTTTCTCCTCCATGGAAACCTTGCCCAATTCGTCGCAACCGGAGCAAAACGCCGGCGCCGAAACCGACGAGGAGCTCTACCAGCGGTTCACCGACGTGGTCTCGTCATGGCCAAGCTGCCAAGGCCTCTCGTACCTCCCCCTCATCCGCCACGAGAAAGGATGGTACAACGGCCTAGTACCCCACGTCGGGAAGATGGTCGCCGACGAGCGCTTCACCGTGCGCCCCTCGGACGTCATCCTCGCCACCCTGCCCAAGTCCGGCACGACGTGGATGAAGGCGCTGCTCTACGCCACGGTGCACCGCCGGGAGCACCCCGTCGAGGCCGCCGACCACCCTTTCCACTCCCTCGGCCCCCACGAGTGCGTCCAGTTCTTGGAGTACCAGATCTACACGGAGAACAAGGTGCCGGACCTCGACAAGCTCCCGGACCCGCGGCTGTTCGCGACGCACGCGCCATTCGAGCTGCTGCCTCGTGCCGTCGTCGCGCCGGCGCCGGCGCCACGCTGCAAGATCGTCTACGTGTGGCGTGACCCCAAGGACAACTTAATCTCTCTGCAGCAGTTCATGAATAAGTACATCGCCGGAACCGGCGGAGAGCTCTTCCCGGTGGACGCCGCCGTCGACTTCTTCTGCGACGGGAAGATACCCTCGGGGCCGTACTGGGAGCACATCCTCGGCTACTGGCGCGCGCACCAGGCGGCGCCCGAGCGGGTGCTCTTCTTCCGGTACGAGGAGATGATGCTGGACCCGGCGGCGCACCTGCGGAGGCTGGCGGAGTTCGCCGGGGTCCCCTTCAGCTCGGAGGAGGAAGACGGCGGCGTGGTGGACGCCATCGTCAGGCTGTGCTCGTTCGACAACATGACTGGCCTTGAAGCGACCAAGAGCGGCAAGACGCAGTTCTCGGTGGGCGACATGCCGAACAGCGCTTTCTTTCGGCGTGCACAGGTTGGGGACTGGACCAACCATCTGTCTCCAGAGATGGCGCAACGGATCAATGCCATCACAGAAGCTAAGTTTAGAGGTACCGGTTTGATCAACTTCTAACAGAAGAAAAAAAAAGCTTTTTTCAAAGGAACTGTTTAAAAAACTGTTGAAAGTTTTTTTAAAAAACCGTCGAAAGTTTTTTTAAAGAAAAACTTTCAAATGCAACTATATAATATGTTTTCACTTTTATGAAAACTGTCGTATGATAATGTTTCTGCTGGATAATACCACTATGTACAACTTGTATGTACTACTGAATAATAGTACTTCATACCACTTTTTTATCTGCTACTTGATTAAATTTCGACAATCTCTTACGTGATCCTTTTTATGAGCCAACAAGCCGGCTAGCTACACATGCAAATAGAATCTATCATGTCCATAATATCTCTATGATTTCTGCAATTCTTCAGGGGATCACTAGGCATCGGCACCTGATTTTGGAAAAAAGTCGGAAGGTCAAAATGTTACAGTTGACTATCTATGACACATTTATCTTTGTATAAGATGAAATAAAAAATGAGGTACTAAAACATCACGGGGCATACAGCTTAACATATAATAAATAATAATAAAACTATGTCAAGTTCTAGGTAAAATGTTTTTCATTTTTTTAACCTGTTACATAATATGTGTTTTTAAAAACAATATAAAAATTGTTTAACAATTATATTAATCTATTTTTTAAATTAGTTTTAGCTAATTAAATTAAATGGTCATGAGGTGGGCCTACAGCTGGGTGTCCGATCTCCTCTGTCTCTGATGTTATCGGGTGCCTGGACATTAGCATTATCGGGTGTGTTCGGTTGGTGTATAAGCCGACGATAAGCAATGGCCGATTTCTTGTGAGAGAAAATACTATTTGAACTACGATAAGCACGGCTGATATGAACAAGCGAACACGATCATCGTTTCTTAATGGCTTACATTCAGAAACTTAAAATATAATACGTGCGCATGCACAGATTAGGCATACAGCGTGACGTCAGTTAAAATCGTCTGATTAAAGGCATCACGTGCGCGTCTATACATAGGGTTGAAAACGGACGGAATTTTTCCCGCCCCGACCCGTCCGTTTTTCTACATTTAACCCAACCGTTTTCGTCCGTTTTCGCGGAATTCCGTATTTAATCCAAATATTTTCGAATTGTATCCAGATTTAACCCGAATTTTAGGCTCATGAATATTTGTGTCTCGAAGGCCCAGTCGTCTGGCCTATCTAAACAAAAGCTACCATATCATCCATCCATCGAGATCCTTTTGATTTGAAGTGAATAATTGTATGTCATCATAGATCGTTCATGTCAATTATCTTATAATTTTGACTGGTTGGTAGAATTATCTTAATATCTTATTAATTATCAAAAGAACGAAGAAGACGTGGTTAGAAGATATGTAAATTCCGACTTAAGTTCTAGGTTCCGACCGTTTCCGTGCACCCGTATATTTCGATTCCGCTTCCGAACCCTTTCCGAACCAGATCTCGTTTCCGCTAAAATAATTAGAAACGGAAGTAGAAATGGGGTTTTTCCATCCGTTTCCGTCCGTTTTCATCCCTATCTATACATGCATACTTTAAAGTCTGCTGCACTCCAACGGGACTTTTCATTTTAGACTCTTTACATCCTAACGGTTAGTTCTCTCCAATAATAATAAATTTGGAAATAAAAATTTAATTTTCAACTGCTACATATTATGGTTCATATTAAATCAATGGTATAGACCCATTTGTCTAAAAAAACAGAACTTACAAATGTTTAAAACTTCAATTTCCAACTGCTACGTACAGCACTGTCTTCACCTCATAGACTAGCCAATATGCCACATTAATCGTGCAGTTCAGGCAGAACTGCAAAGCAAGATATCAAGACAACAGAAATAACTCCAAGAAAGTTTTCAGTAATTTGTAGTAAAAGATCAGGAGTATCAAAAAGGCAGGCACGATATTTTTGTTCTAAGCAATCCCCAACACTATTTTCTACAAGTATCAGTCCAAAGGTTACGACTGTGAGAGATCAGATGATGTGGATTACTTGTCTATGAGCTTTTCAATCTCTGCATTCTTCCAGGCAACCAACTTGACATATAAAAAATTTCCCATATGTTTTACCCAAGAACCCTGGGGCCATGTCAAGATTCAGCAAGCAGAAATGTAACAGCAAACCAAAATTGTCAATATCTGTACGGCTTCGCAGATTGTATCGATCAACTGTCATAAATCAAATCCAGGAACATTAATAAATCTTGCATTGAGGAACTAGACCAATGGTTAAAACTGGAGGCGCTCGCCGCCGTCGCGACAGCTCTCCCCTCCATTGCTGGGGGCTGCAGATTGGGGAAGGCGAGGCGGGGCGGTGGTCGGTGAGCGACCCGACGCTCCACGCGGCGCAGCTGCCGTAGGGGCTCGGCCTCGGTGTCGGCGGTGTAGAACGCGGCGCCCTCGGAGACGTCGGAGCGGGCGGGGAAGGACCCCGGGTCGAGACGCGGGACGCGGCGGTGTGTTCGGGGACGCAGGGGATCGGGATCGGGAGCGGGAGGAGGTGAACGCCGCCGCGCGCTGTCCCCTCGCCCCGGCGCGGCCGCCGCCGCCCGCTGTCCCCTCGCCCCGGCGCGGCGGCCGCCGCCCGCTCTCCCCTCGTTGCCCGCGCGCTTCTTCTCTCTCCCGCTGCGTGAGTGAGAGAAAGAGAGAGAGAGGAGGGGAGAATGGCCAGAAAGGTATGTGGGGCTCATGGTTGGATAGTGACTTTAATTGACCAAGTTTATCTAATAGAGAGAGGGTTTTGGTTAGATGGCTTGGCCATCTGTTGCAGAGACTGTTGGAAGAATTTTTGTTAGAATGATTAAAATTTAAATTAGATAGTCAGGTGACAAGACTGTTGAAGATACTTACCAATCTATTTTTAAACTTCCAAACCATGTATTATTTTTAAGATCCATTTTAATCATTAAACTTTATTTAAAATATATGATAAAATAAGTATAATATTAAATATATTTAAATATTTAAAAGTAATTTACTTAAATGGTAGAAGTAACTAAGCTCAGTAATTTTTTATAGCATTAGAAGTAATTACATATATGTATTAAAAATATATGTATTAAAGAAAGATCTTCACAAGTAAAGTGTACATTTATAAGTAAATACATGATTTTTTTAATTCAAGATAAACCATATATATAATTTTTTTGATAAAAGAAATTTTTCATATAAGTATTAACTCTTTAGAAAATAAAAGCAACTATTCATAATATTAAAATATATTAAAAGTAACTCTTCATAGTATTTATAGGTTACTTTACTTATATATAGAGAAAAGTAATGCGCTACTGGAGAGAAATAACTTTAAGATTATTAGAAGTAACTCTTTACAGTATTTTAAGTAACTGCACTGATAAAAAAATTAACTGGTATTAAAAATTAAATACACTGCTAAACAAAAATAATTGTTCAAGGTATTCAAAGTGACCTCGGGAGGAGTTAAAAATAAGAAAATTTAAATAATTTGAGTATATTTAATATTAGACTTATTTTGTCATATATTTTAATTAGAGTAGGATGGTTCAATCATATCTTTAAAATAATATATGGTTTAGGGCCTGTGTAGTTTCATTTATCATGCCAAATTTTTACACCTCAAAACTTTTAGACGTAAAATTTACACAAAAAGATATGTTTAGTTTTCTGCGTAAAATTTTTGTATGTTGCAAAGAAGACAGATTTGCTCTCTAGTGGTACAGTGATTAACATCGCCAGGACCGGGACTGCATCCTAGCTCCTCTAATCGAACTAACGCAATATAGATTCAGCAATTTTTTGGTATCCAAACAAGCACAAGAGCATGAGCATCCATTGTATCTCACTTGGAACAGGAAGGCGTCGCTCCCCACGCGGCCTCCGGGACGAGCTCCTCTATCTTGTACAGCGGCCTTCCGGTCCTCCACCTCCCCCACCGCCGCCGACGACGGCGGCTGCCCCATCGTCGCCGCGGCCGCGTGCCACGAAGAGGTTGTAGAAGAAGGTGCTACGGGCGGCGACGATGCAGCGATGAACGGGACAAGCGGTCCACCGTTGGCCACGTCGACATCGGCCTCGCTGCAGTCGAGGTCGGAATCGAGAATGAGCCACTCGAGGTTGGCGCTGAGCCGATTCAGGCTCACCACCTGGTGTCGGCCGCCTTCGAGGAGACCGATGAGGGCGTCGTCGGCTGCCCGGAGGCTGTGGAGGACGGGGTGGTGGGGCGCGCGAACACCGCGAAGGGGGTGGTGGGCTGCGCGGAAGCGGAGGAGGAGGAGGAGGATGCGGCGGCTGGGCCGCCCCTGACCCACCTGCGGCCGAAGTGCGACGGGATCGGAACGAGGAGATGCTGGCCCGCCTCAGTCTCGACGACGACGACATTGCGACGGAGGTCGCGGTGGAGCCCGGGGTAGGTGCGGGCGGCTAGGGTTTGAGTGCGGAGCAGGCGAGCACAAGGTGCCGCGAGCTCATGGGCTTTGCTTTGGCTAGCTAGCCGTCGTCGTCTTCCTCGGAGGGCGCCTGGGTCGCCGTGGCGTCTTTTGTCGATGGGGATGGCCAGCGGCTGATGATGGTTGCGGTGGCCGCGCGGCGGATTGAAACGTCGGATGCGGTAGATTGGGCGAAAGATTGAGTGGAGGATGCGGAAGATTGGAGCGCTGGTGAGGCAGAGCCGTGCACATGGAAAGGATGGCAACACTGAGCCGTGCCCGAGGTAGGGTCGGTTAGCTAGTCTACCGAACAAAATTTTACCTTTTTAGGCCAAATCCCTTCCAAAACCAAAATCTTTACATCCCAACTTTACATATGCATGAAATAAAAAAAACAAAATCCCAAAAGTATACATATTTTGGGTGAATTAAACATAGCCTTAAAAGATATAGCCATTAAAGATTATAAAAATACTAATGCAGTGGTGCTAGACTCTACTATAGCATGTGAAATGCATGGTGCTACCAAGTGAATTGAACTACGTAGACACATCTTTTTTCCAAAAAGCTGCACGTGGAGAAAGACACGGTGTTTCTATTTCAGCGAATATGTTGTGTCGTTGCTCAGTACTAAAACTGACCGAGCCGACTAGAAATCGGTGTCTGGCTGACTCGAAAGTCGAAACACAAGACATATTTCTGCGTACGCCAGTTTGCTTCCTCTTTGTATAAACTACGTCAAAATTAAATTTCTTTCAAAAAAACGTGAAAACAATTGGTGGTCAGACAAAAATAGGATGAGTAATCCTCATGTTTAGGTCCATCATTATAAATGGTGAATCTAGAGGCAATTGTTTGAATTGTGTTCTGTATATGGGGTATGTGGTAAGTGATATTGCTGCGAGGTGTTTGTGGGAAACAAACAAATACATGTGTTGCTGTATTTTGTATTTTGAATTGTTGAAATCATACCAAGGTAATATGACCAAACTGGACAATTTTTATGTGAATCTGAGCCCACACGTCAATGGCCCACGTCCCTCTCACTTTACGTCAAAGGAGCATCTTGCATGCCTACATGCATGTCTAACACAATACCTTAATCCATGAGATTTTATTTAAGAAGGAACAATGTTTTCTTGTCTTTGATTTTGGTGCCATTTGCAAATATAATGATTAAATTGGAATGAAGGGAGCAATATTTAGTCATCGCATGAGTGATTTCTCTCTATCTATTATCTATCTGATCATTTAGTCAGAATTTATGTGCCTACTTATTTTCATCTGCTTCAAGTTGTACTTTTAGTTGGCTTTGTACCTTCATTTGTATCTCCATATCTGTAGAGCTTTCTTCTTCTACCTGTCTATCTTAATTTAAAAGGAAAGCTTCTGTCCTCTTGCTAAAACAGCAAAATACCCGTGTATTGCAATTATTTATTTAACATAGAATATAATTTTGAGTTCCCTTGGTAAAAACTATCTTGCCTCTGAAAAAGCTATGCTCTTCATCTTAAAAGGCAAAAATAAAAGAGTGAAGCTTGTTGTCTTGCTCAAATTTTAAATGGATGGTACAATGAAGAGAGCAAACAAATTGCTCATGTGAGGTCCACCAATCTCATGGTCGCGCATGCTAGTTGGTGGTAGTGAGGGCAGTCTCACCATCACCATTATGGTCTTCTATAAGAATATAGAAAATATAGAGCCTTGCCTATGTATACATGGCAGATTTGAAGGAGTCATGTATACATGGCAGATTTGAAGAAGTCAAGGGTTTCAGTTAATATTTAAGCCATGAGAAACGGATCGATGATTGTTTGATAAGTATTGGTGGATGAACACCAGTAGAAGGGATCCGATGGGACCCTTCATGTTTCGCCAGGAAACAAACATATAGAGTTGCCTTAGAACTGGAAAGAAAACAAACAAGGTGAATTTTGATAGGTTCAGGCCGTCCGATGACATAATACCATACTCCTATTTAATTTGTGTGTTATTCTTTGTCGTCCCAGTCACAATCAACCAACCACTCACATGGTCTCAGCCTTGCCCTTATATACTTTGATGGTACCATATAGTGACCTTACCAAAGGGGTGGGCCCAATACAAATGTTGCGGGCTACACCTAGGTTACCCGATGGATATTTTTCTTGGGCTTTGTGCTCCTTCAACTTGCATGTTAAGCTTGGCGTGGTGGTCCCCTCCCTCTTAAACGAAGCTGAAGGTTACGTGCCTACCACATGCCCCACACAATGCACTACTGATAGGAAGGTCTAGTGGAGGCGTTGTCATCCACAATGGTCGTCCCACGTCTCTACCTATCGGCGTTTGCACAGAGGGTAAAAAGCTACAGGGCCAGGCAGGTTCATGGAGTCAACCACGCCAATTGGGTCGTGGGTGCTCAAAGTTAACTCTCTTGGGACCATTTGTTCCAAACGATCCGAGACGCGGCCTTAATGGGTGCTTGGGGATAGGGCTGCCACTGGGTATCCATTACCCTTACCCACACCGCCACGATTTGGGAAGGTATAGATAAGGAGGAATTACCCATTTAAGATCTGGGTACGGGGAGGGTAATACTCGTTTTATTCACTTTATTCATGTACATTTCAAAGCCATTATATGTGCATAAAACTTGGATCCAAATTTTTAAACTCGCTTCACACTATAATTTTTTAAAATTCAGTTGAATTTTATAGGGATGATTTATCACAGAAAGAAGCAACTTTAGGTAACTTTTGAGAAAATTTTACATGTGGGGCCCACATGTATATTACACATACCATTGAATAATATCCATTTTATCTATACCCATCGGATATGGGTAAGCTAGTTTTAAAATAGATATAGATAAAATTGGATATGATATGAGTTACCCATACACTCTCTAGTGGCAGCCCCACTCGGGAGGAGGTGTTGCTTAAGACCCCAAGCACCCAGCTTTGAACCGCGATTCTTCCCGAGCCCCTGGGGAGGAGGGCGAGGCCCTCAAGATGAACTAGTGCCACCTCCCGAAGCTCGAGGAACAAGTGCGTGGTGCCAAGCTGCCTCGTGACCGTGGTATGAGGTACCCTGATTCCAATATCATCGACAATAAGACTATAATTAAATTACCAGCTTTGCTTTAATTTTCACGTTAATACAAAATGAGTAATGTCACATCCACATATCATGAGTTTATAAATAACTTAGCTTGGAAGCTAGGTTTTAACCAGGCAAAGTGGTTGTTCGCACCTAATCAATTTTAAGGCTGGGTTCAAGAGGAGAGGTGGGAAACCTCTCCCTCGTGCACAGAAAACATGATTGCTTATTCTCCCTCGTGCATAGAAAAGTGATTGTTTATTAACATAGAATTAATTAAGTATTAGCTAAAAACTTTATAAATTGATTAATATAATTTTTACAGCAACTTTTCATAAAAATGTTTTTACAAAAATACTCTTTTTAATAATTCGGAAATCGTACGCGTAGAAAATAACAAAATAGAGGTTATGAACCTTGACCTGCGAACACTGCCTTAGGCTATGTAACTGTGCATGTTCATGGGTATACGTGTACCCATGGCCCCATGGTAAGTAGGAGACATTTAATTTAACAAACATATTGCTCATACATTACAATATAATTTTAATTAAAAATTTATCATTAATCTATTATTATTATTATTATTATCATATTTTGCATGTCTCATCTCTTTATTAATTCATATGTTTGTTCCTAAGATGTGGACCCTCTTGTCCCACTATCTCTTTTTTCTTCACATAAATAAGGAGTTGGTAGTGGGGGTTTTGACATTTGGCTTTCTATCTCTCCGCTCACCATCATCACTATTCGCTTTTAAATTAGTATAGATAATCTACTATTATCATCATTTTCTACATATATCTCTCTTCTCTTGATTTATACATAAATGTGTTATTGACATTTGGACCATCTAACCCCACATTGTCCCTTTTTCCTTCACACAAAGTGGGGGTTGGTATTAGGGATGGTTGACATGTGGATGGACTTTTTGTCTCTACACTATTTCTTTTGCTTTCCAAAAATATAGGAAGTTGGTGGGAGGGTGCTGACAGATTCACTACTCCATCACTACTACTCGCTTTTAAAGTAGATATCTCAGAAGTCTCCAACAATTGGTCTTGTTTGTGAAGCTTTTAGTTGATGTGGCTTCTTCCAAAAGCTTTTTCTCAACTTTTAAGAATATATAGCTATAAAATCTAAAAAATAAACTAAAAACAATATATTCTCAGAAGTTAATTATCAAATAGCTGCTCTTAGAATGTTAAACTCTTCAAACAGGACCATATACGGCCATGGTCTTGGTCTGTACCCCTAAGCTGCACCTGCTCGGTTGATCTTAGCCATGCATTTTCACTTATTACCATGTTTTGCTGTCAAGAGTTGTAAACAAGACACCAATTGCAAAAGTTTTAGTTGATCGGGCCAAAACAAATTGGTCTGAAATTATCAGGCCAGGTTGGTGGGCTACCTGGGCTGGGCTCCTATACATCTCAGAGAGGTTTAGTTTCGTTTCAATTTTTTATGCACAAACCATGACATCGACTAGTTATCTCATGATCGCTTTACTGTTGTCCCCTCAGTCGAAAAAGAAATGTGTAACACTGTTGTTTCGTGCTGTCACTTTAATGTCAAATTTCCTCCACGACCGCAGCAATCAAACCTAGTGAAAAAGCAATGCACAAAGTCGCAAATATGATGCTTCCAAACGGTCATGAGCCAAAGCCAACACATGTAGCACATCAATCAAAACAAAAGCACTAAGTACTATAGTATAGCCAACGATCGATGAACCACTCTCACCCCCAAAAGAAAAGGAAGTTTGACAAGCCACTAATACGACCACACAAGCAATTAAGCAAAGCATGCATATGTACACATCACACGTTGCCGTATAGACAGAGATATGTCTGCACCCACCTGGCCCTGATTAATCAGCTACTAGCTTGTAATTAATCACCCACACTAAACACACATCCATAAAGCTAGCAGGCTAGTGCTCTCGCTTTATTCCCAAACATACCTAAAACGTTACCGGATTAATCTATCTGACCAGCCGGCCGACAGAGATCGGTCGGTCGTATCTCCGGCGCGGAAGATCGATCGGTCGCCGCCAAATCACAAAACCAAAGCTGGAATCAACTTCTCCACACCAAAGATAAGCAAAGCAAATGTGTATATATATTTATGTATTATCTATCTATCTATCTATCTATCTATCTATCTATTAAAACAACGTTTAAAGAAGTCACAACGTTCGTTACAGAGACTAGAAATTCGATTGTTAATCGAAGAAAAAAAGACCTTAGCTGTTTGATCATAGTAGGTCTAAATTATAACGGTATAGATTGATTGATATAGTTGTATATAAAATATAATTATAGATGTCTAGATTATAACGGTATAGATTGATTGATATAGTTGTATATAAAATATAATTATATCCATAGAATGGAAGTTAAAAGTTACATATGTGGTATAAGTCTATAGAAATAAAATTATAAGATGTGTGTATATATGACCGTGCCAATGCCAGCCCACGTGTCATGCCCCTGGCCCAACCACGGCCCATGGATGGTCGGGCTGTGCTCGTGCCGGCACGGCACACCTGAGGCCCATGGCCCAAGGGCGAGCCCAAGGGCCAACAGAGGCACGCCGACCGTTGCACAGTGTGATTTCAAAAAATAATAGCAGTTGACACTGTAATAAGTGAAAAAAATAAAAATAAAAAATAAAAGTTAAAAAGTAATGACTTACTAATGTTGTAAATATGAAAAAATAGTTTTTTTGTTGTCTTGAAAAATTTAAAGATGATAGATTGTGATTTATCATGTTGAAATAATTGAAAGATAAATCCACATTTGCGAAAATATTACAAAAGAATATGTTAAAAATAGTAATGACCTTTATTGATGTTTATATCATTATAGGATACAATGATACATGCCGCCTCGTTAAAAACATTGTCACGTAAAAACTCATAGAAAAAATAAAAAAACCATGACAAAGAAAAGAGTACAGCTTAAAGGTCACAACTACTTCTAACAAAGTTTTATTGGGGTTGGTGTGGATCTAAGTAGAGTTGCTCGAATTGGACGGCCAAATCTTGGTTGTCCGTAGTGTATTGGGCATGTTGTCTAGCAAGCTTTCAGTCTTTAACGCTTACTAGCATTTCGACGTGGTCGCTGCTCAGATTCGTCCTTCGGTATTCGATGATTCGACCACATAGATTGAAGACCGATTCGGAGGACACCATCGACACGGGCACCGTCAACACATCCCGTGCTAGTTTTGAAAGCACGGAATATGCTATCTTATGGTCATTCCCCACCACCCGAGAATGTTGAACTCTTGTACTTATGGTGGATAGCGTCGTTGTCTAAATAACCGGACAACTCTTCGGCCACACCATGCGAAGAGACATCTCCACTTGCAGTGGATGAACTTCCACCACCTTGGCTTGAAGACGATCCACCCCAAATTCTACCCCACTGTATCTTCTTCTTACCGAAGTGGGGATAGGAGGGGGTCTCTCGACAAACTCCCGAAACTTTAGTTCATACTTTTCAAAAACTTCATATAGTTTACCCCTAACCTCGTATAAAAAGAACTATAATCTACACTGCAGATCTCCAAGAGTGATAAAATAGCGGACAATCCCTTAATTTACACCTAGAATCTAAAACAAAAGCAAAAGCATACACTATAGGTATAGTTTTCCAATATTTCCAATATTTTTGTTTCATGTGAAAGACAGGTTCAGTTAGAACATCATCATTTTTATATTCTTTAAATAAAGAAGCAATTTCAAAAATGTTGTGTAAAATTATGTTGGATGTTGGATAATAAACTTGGGACAGAGTAAGAGTACAATCATAAAAAGTTTCAAGAAATTGGTAACATTTTTGGACAATTGCCCAAACATGCTCATTCAGTACTAGCGACCTGTCACTGTTTCTTGGGCCACCACGTGACTAAACAAAATTAGTAAGTAAATCACTATAAAGTAAAATAACTTTTAACATTAAATAAGTTACATTCCACCCATGCTCTGCATTGGTGGCAAACTTATGTGCTCTCTTACCGGTCGCATTGCAAAACCTCTTCCATGCAGCAATCCGCGGGTTAGAAGCAGTTAACCATGCAATTTCTTGACGAACAGCGTCGATATGGTCACCTACTCTCTTCATGACAGCCTTAATATCACGCCTAGAAATTCAAACCCGAATTTTCAGACTATTTTGTGTATTTAATCCCTGTCCAGGCATCAACCAGGGTACACAAAATGACAAATCAATACACGAGATCCATACGTATAAATAAAGTGTATAAATACTTACAGGAAAAGAGGCACTTAGTCCTCGCACTCGAAAGAAAGCGACGGCGGAAAAAGACGATCCTAGCGGGGCTTCACTTCCACTCCACGGCAAACTCAACGGGGTCCGAGCCTTGATCCTCTAACGTCATCTTTAACTCGAAGCACTACACTTCGAAGAGAGAAGAATTTGCAAGGGAGTACAACCAACGTACTCAACAAGCCACACCAAGGAATGCGAAATGTGAGGGAAGGCAAGAGGAGGCTTGAGGCTACTTTGCGGAAAGGCGGTTGCAAAATACTTTATTTTGGAACTGGGAAAACTGTTGAGTAGTGAGGTCAATATTAATCCTCCACTGAACAACGTTATCCCCACGTTGAACAGGCCCAACCAATTCCCACCTGGTCTAATCCAGATTATTAAGCCAATTTATTAAAATTGGACAAATCATGGTAAAGTTGGTCGATCGCCCATAACCATGGGCACGACTATTCGAATAGTTTTACTCTAATCAACGGTGCGCTACTTTACCCACAAGACACGATTCCACACATGTTGCCATGCCCCGAAGTATCGCCACGATACGCAAAGGGGAATCTTGACAACACCTATAGCATAACTCCTCCTAACCAAGCGAACCACACCAAGGTTTCGCCCCCACTCCCGGACCCTTGGACGTGGGCAGCCCCCCGAGTGCCTCGGTGAATCCGGCAGCCTAGCAACCCTTATACCAGGGCCGACTGAAATTCCATCACGCTCACCCTTGCCGAGGATCATTGGCTAGGGAAAAGCTATACTACGGATCCAGCAGTTGCCCATTCTTGCTTGTGGTAAGCACTGTAAGTCTTCCAGGGGTTTCCCATGAACCGGTCCTTAATTGCTATGGGTGCAACAAGCCAAAACCATGCACCCAGAGCCACCATTTAGTCATATTTTAGTTGGGATAATTATGACCAAAAAGATATGGCCAGGTGTTCCGAGCTAGCTCATCTGAACTAATTATAGATAAGTGTGATTATCCTATTTAGTGAGCTAGTGGTAATTAAGCATGGCTAAGCATATAATTCTAGCAGAAGTCACGTAAGTGACTAAAGCTAGTCAAATTATCACCCAATGTTTGACAAAGGACGGTTATCAAGAGGTATGGCACAAGCAAGCAGGTAGGTAATCCCATCATTTTATGTAATTCGCAAAATATACAATTTTATTTGCAAATAGCGAAACATTTGTAAAATTGGTTCAATATGCTTCAAGGAGAGTGTGACTTGCCTTGCTTCTTCCAACCAACTTCCGAAATCTTCACGAGCGCGAACTCCGAAATGACGGAAACTACACGGGCACGTAAAACGAGGGAAAAACCCTAATAAAAACCAAATAACAGTACATGAAAAGTAAACCAACATGTAGAGCTCAACTTTAAATAAATTTTGCAATTTGAATGGCCCAATTTGAAGTTCGTATGAATCAGATATGAATTTTAGAAGTTTTGGACTATTTAAATGAATTATGAAAATTAATTAAATTTATTGCGTAATTTTTAATTATTTTCCAAGGAAAAAGGCTAGGGCGACATCGCGCGCCCGACGTCGACCACAGAGCGGCGTGTCCACGGGCCGGTCCATCGTGGACCAAGTCCACGGCGGTCCACGCGGCAGCACGCGGCGGCCGGATGGACGGCCACGATCCGCCATGAGGCAATCGGGCGGCGAAGGAGCGCGGCGACGGCCGACGACGGCGCGGCGCCGACGCACGTGGCGATGGTCGCCGACGGCGGCCATCGCGCGGCGGCGAACGGCGGAAGGCGCGGAGGAGGCGAAAGAGGGAGGGCTCACCGGTTGGCGGGAAAGCGGCGGGCGGGAGAACGACACGGCGACGGTGGCGTGCGGCCGGAGGTGTCTATGGCGGCGGCTCGGGTCGCACGGCGGCAAGGAGCTCCGGCGGCAATCCAGGCGCGGGAAGCGGCGGCCGGAGTGCGACGGGACGTGGGGAACACGGTGGCGGGCTTGGACAATGGCGGCGACGGTGACGCTCGGCCGGAGAAGCGGCGGCGAGTGGCGGAGAGAGGGGCGACGCGGGGAGAGCGAGAGGGAGCTCGGCAGGCTCGGGGGTTTAGGGGAAAATGGGAGAGGGAGCTCGGCGGGGTCGTTTTATAGGCCGGGGATGGGCTCACAAGGTCGGTGCACGGCGGGATTCGCAGGAGAGGCGGTGGCGGCGGCGTTAATGGCGCGGGGTAAACGGCGATTAATGGCGGCGGTCTTTGGGGGAAATTGAGAGGAAATGCGGCGGCGTGATCTCCGCGGCGTTAGGGTGAGCGCGGGATGAGCGGGGGTGCGGGAATCGCGGCGGCGAGGCGCTACTTGTGGCGGCCATGGCGGTCGGGCGGAGGTGAGGGATGACAGGTGGGCCCCACTGGTCATCGGCTCGGAGAAAGGAGGGACACGGCTTAGACTTTGCAGCGCGGCGCGAGGAGATGGGCCGTGGCCACTGGGCCGGCCTAGGGAAGAAGAGAGAAAAGGGCGCACGTGCGAGCAGGGAGGTAAAGCGGACTTCAAGGGGAATGGGCCTAAAACCGGCCCGAGAACTAGGGGATTTTTAGTTTGTTTTTCCATTTAAATTAATCGCATAAATGGTTTTGAAATTTTTATAAATACTTTCATTGCTCAAATAGTTCCAAAAAAATTCTTGAAAATAGATGGACACTCAAAGTATTTAATAAAAATATAATCACACCATTTAGTGATTAATTTATTTATTAAATAATTACTGGAATGCTCTTTGTGGCATTAAAAATTATTTCTGAGCTTCAAAATTTCACGAAAAATTTCAGAGAATACTTTAGGGCATGGAGAATATTTTAAAAATATTTTTAGCCATGATTTTTAAAGGAAATTTTAATTTCCTTAATACTTTCACTTGATAACTTTCTTTTGCCTTTTTATTTAATTTCTGGAAAATAATTTATTTAATGATTTTTAATCCCGAACAAAAATCGGGTTGTGACACTTAACAATCAAATTAATTATATGGCATGCACAACGCTGATGGAGTAGAAAAGACTGAGCATAAACAGAAAATAAAGGTTGCAATATTTCTATAGCCCTAGAATTAGCAAATGCATTATCTAGAGTGACAGCAAATATTTTATCAGCAAGATTAAATTTATTAATTACTTTTCCTAATTCTTTCAGCTATGTTTTCTCCTGTATATGAGACATCTATTACCCTAAGCCCTAAAACTATCATTTGCAATTGCCAATCATCATCAACAAAATGAACAATTATGGTAAGACAATCCTCCCTAGCTCTACTACATATATCTGAAGTAACACTAATAGAGAAAGTACATATACTAAACAGTTCCTTAATTGCAATTGAATCCTTGTGATAAACATTTTCTAAATCTCTAGTTGTTGTTTGCCTACTCACAACTTAAACCTAGGGTTCTGAGATTACTGAATGTATTATTCAAAAGCAGGAGACTCCACAAAGTTTAGGGGTAAATCTTGCCTGACAATTAACCGGATAAGAGATTTCCGAGCAACCATGGGATCATACTCCCAACTACGTACTGTACCGTCCGGGTTTAGCATCAGTTGCTTCTGCCGGAGTTGTATTCCTTGCCCTTCTTGGAACACGACTCCGCATGGTGCTTCAGGTAACCTGTACCACTAGAAGAACGAGCGATAAAATTTGCCTACATATTATACAACGAGCTTTCGATACCTCCCTTCCGTCGGGGCATGTTTCCTTTATCTCGTCGAAGTGTTGCCACAAATGGAAGGTTCTCGATCTTTTCGAGCCGGTGTGTGTCGAAACACTTCCGCCGCGAATCCAAAAATCCTTCCGAAACCGTCGCCGCCGTCCGAACCGGTACCTCCTTCACAGTTGGTGGAGTTGGAGCCGATCCGGAGGCATCGTCAAACCCCGACATGTAGTTGGGGTAGAAATCACCCAAAGTGAACGACGGCGACGATATGGATAATTCGGATCCATTCGAAAATTTAAACCGACATAAACAAATTTTAAAATATTTATTGAATTCACAAACACAATACAAATAATACACAAATTTGAATATTACTTACATCTTTCCAACCGTGAGCTCTTCAAACCTCTGCAATCAAATTATTGAACTACGAAACTTAATTTGATTTTAACAAAATTTGAGCAAATTTTGTCAAAATTAAAAAATGCACACTTGAGAGCAAAGAGAGCACTTTAGAGCACTTGAGAGCACAAGATGAGAAGTGTGGGTGAGAAAAAATGGCTGGGGTTCATACCCTATTTTGTAGGGTGAAATTTGAGGTTTTTTGGATTTTTTTTGAAATTTTTATGAATTTTTTAACCCCCCAACAGCTATTTTCAAATTTGAGCCGTTAGGGGGTACGTGGCGCCTTCCCATTGGCCGGAGAGGGAGTCGTTACACAGTCCTCCTTGTGCCGTCAGTCCCGCCCGCCACGCGTCGCTCGTCCATTCGACCCCTTCCCTCCCTTCCCCCGTGCCGTGCCGCTACAATAGCCGTGTCGTGCACCGTGCCGGCCCACGGCCTTGGTCGGCAGCCCAAGCACGGCACAGCTACTCGTGTCGTGCCGGCCCGGCCCGTTAGTCCCTCGTGCCGTGTCGTGTCATGCTGCTACAGGAACCTCCTGTGCCCGTGCCGGCTTGTTTCGGCCCGGCCCATCTGATCACCTATAGATGTATATGAAAATCCAGACGCAAAACTATATGAGACAATTCTTTAATTTCATATATATATATATATGAATGAAAAATCTGCATGGAACAATCCTTTAATATATATATATATATATATATGAAAAATTTGGGCTTTAGAGCTCGTTAAGGTTATCTGAAACCTCCACATAAAAAGACGATGTGCGTAGCACCAGAACACAGCGACGCCTCTTCTTAGCAGTGAGTGGACTATGAGTCACTCGTCCACGGGCGAATTCGTGACGGGATAAGAAGGGGACCGGATCACCGGACGCTCCGTCTCCCAGCTTGCTGAAACGTAAAGCGGAAAAGGTGCCATCAATTGTACGCTTTTTTTTTTTTTTTGGGGGGGTTGTCATTGGACCATCATGAAAAACCTAGCTACTTCCATGACAAAAATGAAAGGTCCTTTTTTTACAGAGGACGAGAAGAAAAAGATCTAGAGGTAGCTAGCCTGATTACATGGGTACAGTAGTATTACTAGTACGATGATACGGATTTTCCAAAGCAACTAAAACACCTGGTGCAACTACTGTACCTTGTTCATGTCACCCTCTTGACATGACAAATCTTGCCGTCTCTGAGATCAGATCACTACTCGAACTGTTCAAAGATTAGACGCGGCCTGGAGCTCGATCGTTGCAATATTATCAGCCGAACTGTTCACTCTGTTCGTCAACTGTGACGGCATGTTTGTACGTAGCAGGTGCAGTATGCATCACCGTACTCATACCGTACATTCTGTGCTTGTTTGTCTCTCATGACACAGAAATGTCATGTATACTCATGTACGCGTGGACGCCCTCATCGCATGGCCATCAGCGAGATAATTAAGTTCAGAGAAGGTTTTTTTTCTTTACTGAAGTTGAAATTTGCTCTAGGAACAGAACTACAGAAGCTACTGATTAATTAATCGCCAGGTGAAGCATGTGTTGTATGTAACTAACGGATTAATTGTAGTTAGTTTACTTCTCTCGAAGATCATTATGTGTGAGTACTTCTTCATGAGCATCAGAGCATGTGCATATACTCTGAAGATGGAAGAATCGATGCCAAGAGGTGAGATGTTCGATCGATCGATCGATCACCATTCCATTCGATCGCCAATAATTGAGAGATGTCTATTCGAGTTCCGTAGACAAGTTGGAGCTTGGCATTGGATTAATTGGACCATCCAACTTGTGGCCACCAGATCATATTGCAGATAATAATCTTCCACTGTAGTATGTCCACTGTACCATACAGATGTAGTAAGCGGTTTTATGAGTTGAAGTACAGGTTGCTATCTTTTCCATGGGTGATATCAACTTCCGACTTGGGTGTTCTCAGTGCAATAAACTTGAAAAGCCATATTATGAAAATGTGGATATGAAAAAGGCTTTCATGTCCATTTTTAGGAAGAAAAGTGAGAACGCAGATCGTTTAGAAATAAGAAAAAATAGGTGAGATAAACCTGAGTTCAGGGAATTCGAACCAGGGAAATAAGAAAAAATAGGTGAGATAAACCTGAGTTCAGGGAATTCGAACCCAGACTGAAGCTTCGCCCTTGGCAGCATCTTGCCAGCTGAGTTAGGCGCTGTTCTAAAAAAAAGGCGACGGTTGGATACGTGCATCTATGATACAGATATCATGATCTATTATTTATTTTTAAAAATATATATATCTTGTCTATCTATCACTACAATTGTATTCATTGTCTTTGTTTTAAATGGGACGTTTTTATGGTATCAAATAAAATCCGTTAGATCAAAAGCAATGAATGAATCATATTCATCCTAGGGTACCTTAATAAGGCCCTTCAAATGGCATGCCACACAAGGTGTGCGGATTATGAACTAGGATGGACAAAAATTTCTGATACATTCGAGAACTTTTTCTTTTGTTAAAGAAAAGAAGAAGAAGTGGTGTCTCAATGGTTCAATTAGATGTACATAAAGATAACTTATAAAAAATTGCAAGCACTTGTATTGTAGTATCTGAGTACTTTCTGCACCTACCGCGACTGACAGGCACCAACATGCGAAAATGACCGCAACTATGCAAAGTGTTAGCACATACATCTCCAAAGATTTGCTCGCTTCACATCACACGACGATATATTCTATTATTGCCAACATATGACCTTAGTTACACTCCAAAACTTTTGACAGAGCCAAGTTGGAAAATAATGCAGAATACCTTCAAATGTCGTTTTTTTTAAATACCTTTTCAATGCTCTACAGAAGCGATGTATTTGTCTTAGTGGTCAGTTTTGGCAGTGCGGTCGTTTTCTCTATTTCCTGAAAATGGCAATGTCGATTCACTTTCAACGTGGCATGAAAACGTGGTTCCATTTGTGCGCCAAGAACAGACCGACGGTGACACGAGCATCTTCTTCTTCTTTTGGCCTGTTTTTGATGGAGATGTTGATGCAATTTTGCAGGGTGAGATAGCTGAGACCCTTTCCTTTCTGTTGTGCTAGACAGCTCCCGTTAATTCTGGTCGTTTCTCTTCCAGGCAATTCCTGCTGAAATGCCGATACCTTGTGGACATATGTAGGAACATGCGTGTCATGATTCAGCTTATGCTGTACACTGAAGCGTGATTTGGTTTAGATATTCTGGTTGCAACCTAACAAAATCTTCCGGGAGAGTTCAGGCTTCCAAATTCGTGGCCAAATGGTGAGCAAGTAAATAAATCAAGGGATAATCATGATATAATAAGATACAGGTGTATCTTGTAGGAAAATATGGATGGAATATAAAGATTCAGTCAGTACAGAAATCCCTCTCCAATAATTCCAGTTCTTAATTCCTTGGATCATCCTACTAAACAAATAGATCCAGGACAGCCATGCATATATGAAGATGTGATCATCCTCATATGCATTTCAGCTTGCAGCTTGCAGCTTGCAGGAGCAGAAGCAGCAATGGCCAGGCAGTAGTCGAGCTCATGTCAGGGAAAACGAGACATTTTCGGGGATACTACAGGTTGTCCATCTGCAATCTCGCTCGCTGTATGCCTCCTCGCACGTTTTTGTCTGTGATCCTCATTATTCTACTCTATGATTATTTCTAGTTCATCCTATATGTGTGCTGAACATAGAACATTAGGACAGTATATGGAGGTTGATATTTAATTCTTCTTTTTAGCAACAGTGATTACTGCCCTCTCCCGAAATTGTCGTTTTTTTGGATAATAATTAAACCGTCTGCTGTGTCAAAGAACACACTGAGATTGCCATACTTGCTGAAAAAGCTACGGTCAATTATTACAGAAGAAGTTGCATGGTACTTGATAACTAAGTTGAAAACCGTGGTAAATTTAGGAAAAGAATAACCTTGGGTTTATACATAGTAATTAATAGTCTAATTATTGGATGATTTTATAATAAACATAGTCTAAAGGAAAAGGAAATGGACATTCTATCTAATGTCCTGTGCACTGGGTGTGTACGTATACCCCTGCTTAAAACGAGTTTTTATGATATTTGAGGAGGGACTGCACATCCTAGTGTGCTATCTGCGGTTGGTACACTCAAGCACTCTCCTGATTTTTAAATATACGATATTATTAATTTTGGACAAATATCTAACCATTTTTTATTAAAAATATGTAAGTATTATTTATTTTTTTTATTTTTAAAGGTATTTTAAATGTGACTTATTTTTCATAAATTTGCACGGATTTTTAATAAGATGAATGATGCTAAAAGTTAATATCGTTATATATTTAAAAATAAAGGTAATAGTAATAAAATATTTTTTAAAAAAAAGAAAAGTAGTGAAAACGAACTCGTTGAAATAAGACATGACAAATACACTGCTCATGTCCATTAGTAATAGGATGCTACATAACCACGAAATTAAAAATTTGAGGGTTTTCTAACCACATGCTGACGCTAAGCCCAACTGTTTGTGGCTGTAAGACCGTATAATTTTTATCTGCTGAGATCAGATCATATCACCGCCCATGAATTTGTTATCTTCACAGTGACGCCAAGATACCTAATGCCTTCATTTATATACTTGTATAGTTCAGATCAGCTTTCGTTTTCTCCTTAACTTATTTTTAGGTTTACCAGTTCAGTTTGGCTAATACAAGGCACGGTACAGCTTTTCAGTGGCTTTTGGGGAATTGCAGTGGTTCACGTTTTGGCAAAAGGTTCGGTATCATTTGTCAGCAAATTTAGTAATTAATCCACCAGCCTGTATAAATAATGTGCTGATTGTTCATCTAGAAAGTCTACTTTAGGGAAGGAGTTGCTGAATTCTGATGGTTTCCTTCTCTAATTCAGTTTCTTCTCAGACTGAAAAAACGGACAGAGGCATCAAACTTGTACGCTGTTTGTCGTACCAAAGTTGGGGTTAGGTAGGTGTGATCGTCATTGGTTTCGTTTGTTAATCAGATTTGGTGGTGCATTTTAAGGGTATATGCAAAGCACACAAGCGTGCAACTTCTGCACCTGCACTGCCAACTGCTATGCTAAATAAATAAATATAGTACTACAGAATAAGTCTTGATGCAATGATACGTATACCTTTTGCGTATTCCTCAAAAGAAAAGATGGCGATCTTCATTTCTTCCATTTATTGCTCTTGTAGGATTTAAAATCTCTGTGGATATAGTGGAAATGTATTTACGCCCTTGAAGTTAAGGCATCCTTTGAAACAAAAAATTTATGCAGGAATTTATGCTATAGAAATTTTTTCTATTTATCGTTTTGATACAAAGGATTATAGCTTCTCAAATCGTATGATACTCCTTACAAGTGGCTCAATGGGCGCGCGTCCACGTGTGTGTATATATATATAAAGAAAGTTAACAAAAGGTAGAACCCCTTAGAAAAAAATTTAGTCTATCTCTCTCATTAAGTATTCCTATATTATTCATGATGTTAAATGGTCATTCCTTAGTTTCTTAGTTTTTTCCTATGTTTTATAATTTGTTCTTTTTTCATATACATTTCTATCAAAATAATGTACTTTTCCAATTCCTCTCTTTTACTCTTCCAGTGTTCTAAAGGGGCCTAATTAAATAGTGGAAATACCCACTTAAATGAGTTAGATGGCGCAGCCAATTAGGTAGATGGACACAGCTCCCATTAAGTAATTTTTTTGTCCATTTGTATTGCTCTGAATTATTTTTACAAATATTATCGCAATCAAACATCATAAAACATTGGAAACGGTGTTCACCTGGCCTTGATCCTCTGGAAGACTACTATCAGATCGCAGTTAGAAAAATGTTCAACCCACATTATTGAAGAAATCATTTTTTTCATACGGGCCGAAAGACATTTTCTCATGCGGAAGATCTGTCCGCATGCACGAAAAGGTCTGGGAAAAAACCATTTTCGCGTACGGGCGGTCCAACCGCACGGGAAGATCTATTATCCCATGCGGTCGGCTTAAGCGGCCCGTACGGGAAGATCGATTATCCCGTGCGGGCCACTTTACACGACCGCACGGGATAATGGATCTTCCCGTGCGGTCCGTTAAGTCGACTGCACGGGAAGATGGTTTCTCTCTCCTCTCCTCTCTCTCATCCTCTCCTCTCCTCTCTATCCTCTCTCTCCTCTCCTCTCTTTCTCTCCGTAATATTAAATGCATGGGTCGATCGATAAGATACATGTATATATATATTTGCATGAGAAAAAAAGATATTTAATTATATTATTTCCTCATAAAAGATATAAATGTACGTACACGTATCATGCAAGCATGTTTATATACATATCAAGTTTCGTCTCGCGCAAATTACGTAAGTCTAGCAACAATTTACAAATCATTCATTAATGGTCGTGCTCTTTTTTTACTCCCTAAGTTGTTTGAATTTATCGTCCGTCGTCAGCTTGCTCTCCGAATCGTAAAAATCGTCCAAATGGTTGCAGACATCGCGACGGATGAAGCGGTAAAGATCTACAACCAAGTTAAACATAGTTCGATTGTCGAACCGGTTCGCTACAACTGGAACTTCCGTGATCTGTTTAAGGAAGAATAGTACACATACATACGATTAGGAAAATTATACAAGATTGATAACGTGTAGAAATATATATTTCTCTGAACTTACTTGTTCTAACTTAGTAGAGTATCTCCCATAGATTCGAGCATCTCGCACACGTAGTAGCCGCAAAGGTTAGTGCCCGGTGGTTGCTTATAACACTGTGTTGAATAAAATTTATTATGTGCATTAGTAATTTGAAATTAAACATAATATAAAATGTCGGCATATAGCGAGCATATAATTACTGGAAAATTTGTCCTCACGAGAAGCTTCTTCTTTTGTGGATTATTCACCGGTCCACCGTTTCTTACATAATGATGGTATGCTCTATAGACAAAATAATTGCATGTTTTATTGATCAATTGATTATTCAATAGTAAAACAGACAAAACGTATTAAATGGTGCATGATAGTACTTACAAATTTAAAATGACAAGGAACTCTTTGAATGTTTCCGGCGTAGTGTGCCGGATCAAGCACTACGGCCACGTGGTCCCGCGGATATACTAGAAATAGTATGTAGTGATCGTTGCGAAAGAAGAGATATGTTAATTGTAGGTGATATCGTAGTAAAATATCGGTTTTACGGACGAATATTACGTACCGCAACGCATAAGGGACCATGAGGACAATTTTGTCTCTGTGCTCCAACATAACCTTGCCCAAGTAGAATGATACCGCGATCATCTTGTCCTTGTGCATTTGTTTGATGATCGCGGCTTTTTGTTTCTTTGTTTTGCCTTTGAGCTCATCGGAATCTTCACGAACATGAACCTCGTGTTCTGTCCAGCATATCCTTGTTGGGTTAATGTATGCAGCTGGATAATTGGTCTTTTTCGCGTCTGTGTATTGCATCCTAAGTAATGCAGCGAGTAACTAATTATTTACAAGTTAGTTTGCAAATAAATTTATTAACGACATTAAGTTAGGCTGATACTTACAGGCAAAATGTAACAATGAGATTTATATCCATTTTTTCCATCTTGAATAATGCGTGAAGGTCGTTGAAATCAATGACCAGTATCCCATTTGAGTCACTGGTGAAAGCATTATCCGGGACCTTCACGGTAAGCATGATGAGCCCCAATCTGGACGCCTTTAGGTACCAGTCGTGCATTAGCCGATTTCCCGGGCATGTCTTCCATGACGTGCCGGGCGAGAATGGCTTGTCGTACTCGTACTTTGTTGGCACTTCGTCCGAAGTCCAATTTTGCAGGTCCTCCGCTTGGTTCTTCATCGATTGTTCTGACTCCGACAACTTTGAAGATTGATCCTGCGGCTTGTCAGTCGGCCCCCTCCCCCTGAAAGCCAGGAACACTAAGTTTCTCTCGTCTTTGGCCATTAATTTCTTGTCATAGCTTGATCGAATCATCTTTGGGATAATCTGACGAGATTGAAGCTTGCTCGGACTTGGAAGGCTTGTTGTTTTCGTATGGGTCTTTGAGGTACCGCCAATGCCGACTGTGGTGTCGGAGGAGATTGGTGAATATGTTCTACAACGACTTGTAGTGCTGACAACATTGGCGAATCGGGACGTTTATCCTTAGGAGGAGCGAGGTGGGGAAGCAGCCGAGGTGGGGAGCGAGGTGGCGAAGCGAGCCCAGTGGAGAAGGCGGTGCGGGCGCAGCAGCAATCTGAGGAAACAACTGTACTGGGGATGCTGACGATGTACCGACCAGCAGGATATCTCACCGATGTCATGAATGAACCGATTCACCGCATCTCCAAGCAATTCTATCCCTTCGGTCTTGGAATGTCTAGCTCTAAGGTTATGCTCGCATGCACCTTGGCCACCCGCACCCTTGCATAATCCTCGGGGATTGGAGTGTTGTGAAATTATCGCCCGGTATAGCAAGTCATGTACCCACCTCCTTTCTCTTCTCGGCCCTTCCTATCAGCACGAGGAGGCACGACATCGGACCGCTTATGATATCTACTTGGATAGGGTGTGGTGTCAACCGACCCGACGCGTTGGACATTTGTACTTGTGGGTTCTTCGGATTCGAAAGAAGTTAGGGAAGGCTTGGCGATTCGTGCAACAAGAGAGTAGAAATGCTCTTCAACTTGTTTTGCTATCTTTTCATCAAGTTTATGTTTGTACTGTCCCTTTTCTTGTAACTTGTAGCTTCCCAGAAACCCTTCTTTCCAACTTGTCTTTGACGATACACCCCTTACTTGTCCGAATGTTCGGGGTTGTCCAAGTCTGGTGTCAACCGATCGTGTTCCCTTTTAGCAATAAATTCCCCAGTCTTCTCCTTTTCAGCAATGTCTTTTAGACTTGTGGTCACACGCTCTATATCCGGATCCTCGAAAAGGATCTCTCCCTCGTCGGTGACCTGTCTCGTGCTGCGTGCCCACACCCAGTTTTTGCTTCTTTCTTTTAGTGCATCCACAAGCAGGGGCTTTCCTTGGGCGACAAACTGTTCTTCGGTTGCTCGCCACTTCTCTACGTGGCCATCGTAGCCACTAGAGCCCAACCGGTGCGGATACTTGTTCCTTTTCGCGAGGTCGGACATCTTCTTCCTCCGTGCTAAGGTTTCAGGGCTTGTCATCTTTGCCACGAACCTATCCCATTCGGCGGGCGTAATACCACCGTAGTCTTCGAATGGGGACTTGTTCTTTTGCACGTAGTGAGTGTTCAAGTCCGATTTCCACTGCCTCCACCTACCCCCAATCATTTTTAATGCAAATTCTTTTCCAGAGCCTTTGAACCAGGCGGATATACAAGCCACTTCTGCAGCTCGTTCCATATGAAGTTCTTCAAGTTGTCATCCACCGCTCCCAGGAATCTACATTTAAAGGGCGTGGGTTCGCGCACTCCCGCAAGCGTTGCTGAACTTTGTCATTGCTACCTTGGGCTCTAATGGCTTCCCATCCCGGTTCGGACAGTGATATAATATGTCTCCTTGGGGGTTGGTTCTTACTTCTCGACCACGTCTTCTTTTTGACGTCCTCCGGCGCTCAGGGACGTGTCGGTTTCTACCGAACCCGACGTTCAGAGAGGTGATATAATTGAAGATTTAAAGTCTGAAGCCTCCCACAAAAATAAAATGCCTATTATTAAAGAGAGAAACCGAGTTAAAAAAGTTCAAATATCTTCGCATTTAACCAATAAAAATTTTTAAAAATGGAAGCAAATGGAAGAGGAGATCAAGTATGGTACCTTTTGTATTGATTTCAATTGAAAAATTCAAGTTAAAAACCTTCTCCCTTATAATTGTCTTTTTTTGAGAGAGAAACACCATGGTATAATGTGCAACTGTCGGGTTGAGCGAAAAATTTATGACGGCATCATCGCATGCGGTCCACTTAATGGCCCGCACGGAAAAATGCATTATCCCGTGTGGGTCCTTAAGTGGGCCGCACGGGATAATGCACCATTATCCTGTGCGGACGGTTATGTGGACCGCACGGGATAATCGCATTATCCCATGTGGTCCACTTAAGCGACCGCGTAGGATAATAGCCCATGCGGTCGCTTAAGTGGACCGCACGGGATAATGCAATATCCCATGCGGTCCAATAGCCGCCCTCGGGACCGGTTTTTCCAGGCGCGACCTCTTATGACCCGCCTGGAACCTATTGGAACCCTCATCCAGGAAAATCGTTTCTCCAGTAGTGCCAGCTGTGCAAGAACAGATCAACGCATTTCTCATCCACCTGAGACACTGCACTCAATTCCATTAGCTAGGGGACATGAAAAATTGCGAATCGAGAGGGTCATATACTCCAAAGGGATGATGCCTCGTAAGTCAGATGACGTATACCGGTTGTTTGTAGGTATCTTATGATTTGCCCTTGAGAAAGGAAGTTTTGGTGTTTTTTATTGATAGTATTATATTATTAGTATAAATGATATGAACAGTTCTTTATTCGTTATTAAAGGCAAATTAGTAATTTACTAATACAATGATTAAGGTTAATTTTGTCATTTATATTTTTTAATCGATGTATGGTCGTTTATTGCACTAGTATCGCTCATATTCCATCGAAAAAAGAAAAAAGATGCAGTCACTATTTAATAACGATTATATCTTTTCGTATTTTTTTGACAATAATGTTTTTCTATATTTCTATTACCTTTAACAGGGATGATAGTAAAAGTAGTGTAGGATCGAACAAGACCAAACAAACCTACCAGAGGGGGGTGAATGGTAGGGAAACCCAAAAAAAACCAAATCTTTTGGGGAATTAAAAGATTTACCTCTTACCGATGAAACCAATCTAAAAAGCGACAATAAACAGGAATTGTTGAAGCCGCCGCCGGTCACACCGTCTTACCTGCCCTGGTCAGACCGCCCCTCCTGGCCGGTCAGACCGCTGCCTAGCCTCCGGTTGGACCGCCGCCACAACCCGTCGGTCAGACCGCGCGCACACCTGCGGTCAGACCGCGAGATCCAGAAAACACCGAAAGATGAACTCTCGAAGAAGTAGATCAAACTATTTCAACTTTATTGCATCTAAAAGTGTTTACAAAGTGCAACAACAACACTCCTCACCAAAATCTCGACCTAACTCAAAAACCCTAGCAATTCTCTCAAGTTTCGCTCACAAATCCAATGTTTCATCACATAAACTATAAATCAAACTCACTTGATTCAACAATCTCCCCCTTGATGAAACCATTGGCAAACCCAACAAAAATCAATTAGTTTGTGATGTTTTGTAAAGCAACCCAAAAAGCATTTTCGAATGCAAGAAAATTCATTGAAAATTCATCTTTGAAAAATGAATGCACAGTTGCATAAATTTTGATGCACAATTTTGTTTCTTTGTTCTCCCCTTTTGACAATGAGTTCATCAATTATCGGAAGCATGGAAGAGCTTTGCATTATATCAAAAGTACCTCAAGTACATGTTTTGCAGTAACAAGGTAGAAAAGGTGACTAGCTAATTAACAAGCATGCACTAGAGTAAAAACATGAACCTAAAACATTACAATTAAGATCAAGTCAACATTAATGATTCATGATTTCAACGATTTAACATGCAACATATTCACAGGTGCAAAGACTGAAAAGAAAAACTCAAGTATATATACTTATGACATTGGTACTCTTTCTCAAATTAATGCCTTTTTCAAAAATAACCGAGAGAACTTTTAGCTCATTCTTTTGAACCTCTTTTTTTACTTTTCTCTCAATTATTGTGGGTACGTCCTTGTCGTCGGGATGTTTCAAGGATTCGGTACCCTTTTTTTATCTCACCGCGAATACGTCCTCGTCGTCAAGATCAGTTTCCAAGGATTCGGTATTCATTTTTCTCTCATATAAATAAGCATTTATGTACTCTTGCGGTGATTGGAACAAAAGGATTAATATGAGAAATAACAACTCATAAAGCATATATAAAAGCATTAATCATTCAACCTAAGCACTTGCTTCAACATTGCATATTTCATTAATTCAAGTAAAAGAATTATGTGTCATGTATCATATCTCTTAAAAGCAATATCAAAAGTTCAAGTAATTACTAAAATGCACACAAGCTAATATAGTAATCAATTTATCTAACAAGCATTGCTAGCAAGCACTAGAATATACTAAAGATATAAGACATAGCTCATCCACCTTTTATTTTCTTTTCCTTTTTCTCCTTTTTTTTATCACACCATACATGAATTAAAACATGAATGCAAAAAAGAAGGAAAATATGCATACAACAAAGAGCCAATAACTCTCCCCTCAATTGATGCCAAAAGGATGAATAACACCTAATTCTCCCTAAGAAAAGCAAAGCGAGAAGAATCCAAAGGTTTGGTGAAAATATCGCAAGTTGCAACTTTGTATCCACAAATTTCAATTCAATGTCCCCCTTTTCAACATGATCCCTCGAGAAAAACATAAACTTCCCCTCAAATTAACCTCCAATTTTCTCAAAAGAAAAATTAAGAAGAAATCAAGGATTTTTGAAGAAACCATCCAATTGCCAAAGATATCACCAAGATTCTCATAAATTGACATATATCCACTTGTACTAACAAAAACTACTACCTCTAACACTAGCATATAAAAAGCTAATAATCAAGAGAGTAGAACAAAATTATGTCAATCCAAATTTACCTTGATGTTACCTTCAAAAGCAATCGTTGTCTCTACATTGCATACACATGGGGAGTATGCCATCAAAATACCTACAAACGGGAAGATGTCAAGGCCTCCGTGTTGGGGTTATAAATAAGAAATTTTGAAATCCAACACTGAGTCACATGACCAGTAGAACCGTAGGTACATATGCACATACAAAATCGAAACGACTTACCGAAATCTTACCTTGTCGTTTCACAAAGTCGATTTGAATTATGCACAAAACTACCCCGTGGCCGGTCGACCGCCATTGTATCTGCGGTCTAACCGAGCACAGGCTGCAGTCGGACCGGCGGTCGACCGACCGGTCGTGTCTGTCCGACCGAGCTCCTTGAACCAAGACCCGATTTTGCCATCGTCGTTTCGCAAAAGCAATTTCACTTTCCTTTTCTCGTTTACGGGCAAGTCTAAAACAAAATCCAACCAAATGTCCATCTTTTCCACAAAACGAACAAGTGTATTTCTCACGATGATTAGAAGCACAAGTAGAAACAGATGGTTTAGCAAAGTAGCAACAAGAGGTTTTGCAATCACGGATTGGTTTTAGAAGATGATGCATTCAAAGAAGTCATGATACCAGAGATTTAAACACGGTATTCTTCGATTCGGGTTTAATTAAAATTTCTCCACTTCTAGCACCAACACCTAGAACAACGGGAGGATGTCTAGTATGATGAGCATAAGGATCAAAACCTAAACCACGATTATCGTGTTAATTCTTGATTTGTCTAAGATCATGTTGAGGTTCTCTTTTACCATCGGAAAAACGTTGCAAAGAACTTTTTAAGTAAGAAACCTCTTGAGTCAAAACAGCACAATTTTGCAATTATCCAAAAGACCTTTACGTTTTCTACAAGTTTGACAAGAAAGCACTTCATCTTGCTTAACGTTCTTCCATATACCTAACACGACCTAAGGCATCCTTTAATTTCAATTCATTAACAAGACATGATAAGCAAGGTTTTACACTAGATTGTTTTAACCTTTTAGCGCTAATTGCATTAAATATAGAGCTAGCAAACAAGACAACTTGACATTTCTTTAAAACTCCTTTTGTTAAAGACAATTCATCAGTCAATTTAGTGTTCATGGAAAAGCTAAGAGCAAGACAAGATTCAAATTTTCGAGTTTTCTTAGATTCAATATCAAGCTTCGTGGCGTAAATGACTTAATTTCAGCAAATAAAACCTCACAAGATTTACAGTCATCATCATCGAAGCAAGAGATCTTAATCTATTATTTTTAGCTTTAAGAGAATCAATAACTACTTCATGTTGATTAATCTTTTTTCAAATTTAGAAATCTTGTAACCAAGTCTAGCAATAACATCTTGAAGATATTCAACACTAGGAGCAGGAGTTACCTCATTATCATCTTCGAATCTTCATCAATGCTACTAGCCATGAAACAAACCCCAACAATGTTCTTCTCCTTGTCATCATCTTCATCACTTTCAAAATCAACATCACTTGATTCTCGAATCGCATCATATGCTTGCATCAATTGCCTTTTGGTAGAACTTCGCATCTTCATATTTTTCGTCCGCTTCTTGCTCGCTTAGCGTCTTTGGTGCCATCTTGAGCTTTTACCTCCTCCTATGTCCCTTTTACGGCCTTGGGACATTGAGAGCGGATATGTCCCGGTTGTCCACATCCAAAGCACCGGATTGGTCGTCCTCTTCTCCCGGTCCCGACATTACTCATAGCTCTAGAAATTCTGTTAGCAAGAGATACCAAGTCCTCCTCACGATTTCCTCTAGTTGATCATCGGACATGGCGAAAAGAAGCAAAATCGGGGAAGAATCGGAAGAGACAGAAGAAGACACCAAAGCGGTAGATTTTGAATCGGCTCTTTTAGAAAGAATGTTCATCTCATAGGTTTTTAATTTAGTGTAAAGAACATCCAAAGTCAAGGTATTCATATCGATGATTCTTGAATTGAGGTAACCTTAACTTCCCAAACTTTCATATCAAGACCATTCAAAAAATGACGAGCAACCTCGGATTTAGAATAATTAGCATTGTAAGAAGAATCAACGGATCTAAGATTGCTCAAAATTTTGTTAAAACGGCCCAAATAGTCATCCAAAGACTCCCATGTGTCATCTCAAATTTTATGTACTCCTTTTTGAAAACATCTTTTCGCAATTCTTTAATGTTTGAAGATCCAGTATGAAAAATCATTCAAAGCTTTCCAAATTTCATTAGCGGTTGAAAGATGCGAAACACGATCAAAATCGGAGTGAGAAATTGCATTAAGAATGATGTTCCTAGCTTTGCAATTATTTTCATAATCTAATTTGAGAGTAGGAGTATCAATGCGTTCGGGAATCTCATAAGATTGAGAAACTTTTAGCCAAATATCATAACCTTGAGATGTGATATAAGATTCCATTTTTTGTTCCAATAGTCAAAGTCGGTTCCATTGAAAACATGAGGTTTGTTTGAAAACTTTTCAGCCATGGCAAAAGATCAGAAAAGCAAATAAAGAACGAGGCTCTGATACCACTTGTAGGATCGAACAAGACCAAACAAACCTACTAGAGGTGGGTGAATGGTAGGGAAACCAAAAAAACCAAATCTTTTGCGGAATTAAAAGATTTACCTCTTACCGATGAAACCAATCTAAAAGCGACAATAAACGAGAACTGTTGAAGCCGCCGCCGGTCACACCGTCTTACCCCCGGTCGACCGCCCCTCTGGCCGGGTCGGACCGCCGCCTAGCCTCCGGTTGGACCGCCGCCACAACCCGTCGGTCAGACCGCGCGCACACCTGCGGTCAGACCTCGAGATCTAGAAAACACCGAAAGATGAACTCTCGAAGAAGTAGATCAAACTATTTCAACTTTATTGCATCTAAAAGTGTTTACAAAGTGCAACAATAGCACTCCTCACCAAAATCTCGACCTAACTCAAAAACCCTAGCTATTCTCTCAAGTTTCGCTCTTGAAAATCGATGTCTAGGAGGCACACCCTCCCTCTCTATTTATACGTGCAAAATCCTCCTACTCAAAGTAGGAGTAGAACTCCTATTCACAATAGGACTCAACCTCCCACTCATAATAGAAGTGGAACTCCTATTCCTAATAGGACTCAACCTCCCACTCATAGTAGAAGTAGAACTCCTATTCCCAATAGGACTCCTATTCCCAATAGGACTCATTCAACCTAACTTTTCGAATTTAGACTCCCTTCCAAATTCGACTCCGCATTCGATCCCTCTCGTATGCCATATAACTTTTCCATCTTCCATGTGCATTATCCTCTAGTCTTTTAGTATCCTGCGTGCTGGACGTCTACTTCTCCCAAGTCGACTCCGATCCGGCACCGGCAATACTATCCGAGGCCTCAAGCAATACCTGCACATATACGACAAAGAAACAATATACCGAGCACAAGTTTGTCCAAACTTGACTCACATTAGCTTGTCAACAGTAACAACATGCACAGAAATCATCTAGAAATCAAATCCACAAAGAAACAATTCAAAACCGAGAAAACAAACCGAAATCAGAGACGGTCGGTCAGACCGTGCCGGCCAATCACAAATCCAATGTTTCATCACATAAACTATATATCAAACTTACTTGATTCAACAAGTAGATCCAACGCTTTCGACCTCCTGAGAAAAACATGGACAGATCCAACTATTAACAAGCAGTGGTTTCAAAGAATATCTCTATCAAATCTCAGGGCTCCTTTGAAAAAAATATCATGAAATTAAAAACTATTCTCGTGTTCCAAATAAACTTACTGTATTTTTTAAGATAATAGATATTTCATTAAGTAATGAAATAACTTCTGCAGGTGCAACTTAGTATGCACACAGCCCAAAGAATAGAAGCCTCGTTATGGAGCATGGGCAATACAAAGTCGTGACATCTCTGAATAGAAATACCCTCTTTAATATTTGTAACCAAGTGCGCCAGTATCTTTATATTGTTTGAGAATTAAGGCATATCTCCCATGCATTTGAATTAACCAAGAATATATGCCATTGGATTTTGCATCGATTTCCACTGTTATGTTCAAAGGGAGAACCTTTTGGGCCATGCTTTGAGGCAAACACCTTTGTCCTCATCTTTTGATGATTCGTTGATGTTCTACACATGATGACATGATACTACTTAATTTAAGATTGCTTTACACTGTTCTACCCCAGATGTAGGTGAGGCCGGATACTACCTTCATCTGCTAATCATCATGAGCACTAGAAAGGGGCAGTACTAAATAAATCTGTTTGTATTCATTACGTACATGAAGATGTGGTGACCGATGACCAAAGCATGCAGCAACCTGACTAAAGAAAACGTGTGCACATTTAAGACATTGAAGCTTACTTGGCAGTTGGCACAGACAGTGGATGCAGACAAATTTTGCACCCAAAGTCAGTGGTTCTCAAGATTGGAGACCCTTGTAAAAAAATTGTGATACCTCTACAAACTGCAAGGTAAGACCATGAAACAAAATTTTCAATAGCTAGCATATTATCTATGCGTTATAATAAAAATTTAACTAAAAAATTATCATTAATATGTTATTATTATCTTTTGATTATTGTGTATATTTGTTACTCATATATGGATTTTTAGCTTCACATTATTTTTCTCACATAAAATAAAAGTTGATGAGAGTAGTTGATATGTGGACACTCTAATCTCATACGTTATTTTTTTTAAAAAAAGTTAAAAGTTGATAATGGGACTGATGATGGAACCACCACCAGTCTTTTTATAAAAAGTATAGATTATTGCCACGAATTTCTACTTAATTATAGAGATAAATTAAATATTATAAAAATTAAACTTATCAAATAGTTTAGAACCAGTGATTTAATCACTACATTAGAAAAAAAGTTTTTGGAAAATATAATTTCGAGATATGAAGCACATAATCCATGACAATAATCCTGAATTGTATAAGCACTTTCGATCAAGGCAATCTGGAATGTTGGAATGTGTAAATTTTAGATGAATCAGTAATATTCCTCGCAGAACCTAAAAACCGAGAAAATTCTTCGGTGTTGTAAAGTAGTCCTAAATTTGTTTTACGCCTAACATGATGCCATGTTCTCGTTTTACCCAAAACACCCTTTTTCGGCACAAACGAGCTGAACTATAAGTTTTTTTCTTTTAACAACATTCCACTATTAGAGTTAATGTTATTTTCAATTGGCAACTTGGTAGTATGTTACAAATTCAACTAACATTAACAAAAATAAAAGATGGCAAACACTAACAATGTGTATGTCATGGCCCTACATTAATCAGCACATTGAGATATACGTATAAAACTTGGACGTTCTAAAGCCTAAAAAAAATATTACTAATAAACATACAGGGGTGTGACCTATCTAACGCTATATGCACACGCAATGCTTGGTCACAACTGACCTTGTTGGGTCGTCCAACATTGGACCAAAGTAGGATGGTCACCCTATCAAGGGCACATGAAAACAAATATATTGGAGGTAGAACCAAATTAGGTCACATCAGAAGGAGATGGAACCTAACAAATATCCATTGTCAATGGCGGCAAGAGATGCTTTGGTATTTTGGTGACTCCTTGTTGGTAGAGTTGTGTAGAATATCATATCAAAATCTTTATATCTAGAAAGCTCCACTGACATCATAGTATAATTATGATTTTTCTGGTGTACATATGAAGATTTTTTCCCAATATCATATTGGTTGCAATAGAAAGGTGTAAAGATAATTGCTTGGAAAATGAAGATGTCCATGCAAGGGTGCCAAAACTCAGTGGCACTAAATAGGAAATGAATGCTACGTGAAGATGTTGATGCATTACCCAATCCTTTTTCTTCTTGGCGTTTCAAATAGCAGACAAATCGGCTATATAACGTCATTTTGTTACTTTTGTTCACACCGTATTATGTTTTAGAATTCATCATATAGTTGATCCTCTCTAACTTCGACAAAAAATGTACTCCCATGTTTTAGAATTTTCATAATTTTCTTGTTTTTTTAATATATGATATTGTTGAGTTTATTCGGTTGAGCTTAAAACTTTGTCTATTTTAATTTAAAACATAAAAAATCATGAGTAGATTTTTTATAAGTACTTTTATGACGTAAAATTTGTTAGATATTATCATTATATATATATATATATTAATAAAAAAACGTTGGTCAAAGTTATATGATGTAGTAAAACAGAGATCTACTAGTTAAGTGAAGTCGACACCTAACCTGTCACAAATTAATGAATTTTCGTATTGTTAATTTGTAATATCTGTAATAACTCTATAGGCACATATCGAAGACCGGTACCAATATATGATAGCCTTGATCGGATTTGGAGTTCTCTTTTCGGTCGATGCTATATCTCATTAGTTTCTCTGTCAGCGTTGATTGTATATGACAGGAGATCGAGCTTTTTCTTAAACCCGTTGAAGTAGTAGTAGTAGGCTAGTAGCAGCTTAGACGTTCCATCGTATATACACGTAAAACATCAACATGAAACCGGGATGCCGACCACCCACCGCCTCCGCCGTGCGAATAAACTCCGGCGAGCAAACGTCCAAACCCGATCACGCCGAAATCTGCCACCGCGTCGCCGTCGGGAGCCAGCCGGGAGAATAATACGTGAGTCTCGCCGGCGTCACGATAGGTAAAAACGTCTTTTGAAAAAACCAGCCGCGGACGGTTAAAGTGAAAATTTAAAAAGAATAACCGGCTTCAGCCCGTCGCGTCGGTGCGGACTATACATGAACCCGAAAAAAAGAGAAACGAGAAATTTAAGCCCCGTCGTTTTCAAATTTAATTTTAAAATTTTTATATTAAATTTTATTTTTTAATATTAACGTATTATTCATATTTGGATGGAGCCTTACCGAGGCTGCGGGGCGAAACAGTATTAAATATGACTATTTACTTAAACTAATTTATAATAAAAAATAATTCGTCAGACAAATTTAACAAGATAATTACGTCACGATTTAATAATATAATATTATAATAAATATTTATTAATTATAAATTAATTAAATTTAATAAATTCATCTTATAAATTATTTTATGATTTTATAATTATTTTTATAATTAATTCTTAAAATCACTTCAACGAAACAGCCCCTGACTGCGCTGCGAGTGAGAAGCGCACTTGCATATCACGCACGTCCATCGAGGCTGGCTGTTTTTTTCTTGTCCTTTTTCTTTGGGTACCACTGCTCCGCCTAGCCAGCTAGACTGATGACCTGGCCCACGTAGGATTGCCGGGGTGTGGGGCCGCCTTGGCTGAGGTAGGAGTAGGTGAGTTGCCCCGCGTGTGCGTGCGTCGTGCGTAAGGGAGATTGGGGGTGAAGTTGCGGGCGGTGTCCCCTCCCACAGGATTGAGAGATTGAGGGCGGATTTTATGCGCTGAGGCCTTTCGTATAGTGTGCTGTGGACTCAAGTGGCTCTGCACGCAAAAAAAAAAAAAAGAAGAAGGCTGTTAGTGTTTTAAAAATAACTTTTAACATATAATTAATTAAATTTTAATTATTATAAACTTAAAAATAAATTTATTTAATATTTTTAAACAATTTTTATATAAAAAATTTTTACACGAAACAACAGTATAAAAAATATGTTAACAAATATTAACGTAAAATCTAACGTTTAACTTTGGAATTTGTCGACTTGGTGATGATGTCAGAAGTATGTTCTATCGATCTTTGGTATAACAAAAACTGTGACGGTAACGTGGTGAGACTATTATTTCCATTACGCAGAAAACACACGCCAAAACATATACAGTACTCACACGTCCACTAGTGCATCCCTTAAAATACACTAAAAACACATAAACCGGCGATAAATTTATGACATCACTAAAATCTTATTAGGTCACTTGTCTTTCGCGTGTACATGACGTGGTGGGATTTTAGAGTGGTATGCTATAAGCTGTGGTGAGGCTTTCTTTATCAATCGCAACTAAACTTTAAATTTGATTTTGGATTTTCTTTATTATAGTATATTTTTCAACTAAAATTCGCTAATAATAATTTATAAAAATTTTACTTATAAATTATTTTTAAAATTTTTATATGTTTTTGGTTTGGTTTTGTTAATTTGTTCATTTCTTATTAGTCGCAGCTCAAATGATCATAGCTTATTTTTCTCAATAAGACAATATAAGAATATGAAAAATGGAATGTATGTTATATGTATTAGGTGAAAGGTTGAAGCATTGCATTGAATAAAAAAAATTCATGCAAAAAACTTTCACTTATGACTTTTTTATATGTTTTTTATGTTCTCGTGCGTTTTAAAAATAACCTGTGGGATATAAACATATAGTAAGGGTAAAATGCATGAGTAGATGCTCTCTTTGAAAGTGCATATATATATATATACTAGCAAAATTGCCCGTGCGTTGCAACGGGACGATGACAAAGGGAGAGAAGTATGCGGAGGGCGAAGGTCCAGGCGGCGACGCGGGAGCTCCGAGCGGCGACGGGAGGGAGGGGCGCAGGCGCAACGCGGGACGCCGTGCGGATGGGGACGGAAGAGAGGGACACAGGAGGTCTTTTTTCATTCAAGCTCTCTCTTTCTTTTCAGCATTAGGACTACGGGTTAATTTTATAAACACTCAAGGAGTTTTCTGCAAAATAACCCATTTTTCTTCTTTAACTGTTTTTTTAAAATAGTCCGACGGACTGCGGGTTAATTTCAGAAAAACTCAAGGGGTTTTCTGTAAAATAGTCAGGCAAAACAAAATTTGGGTGGAAACACTAATTGCTATATAAATAATTTATATTTATATTATATATAGTTATAGATGTGTGTATATATATATTCTCTAAACTAGTACTAGTACTTTGAATCTTACTTTCATGCATTAATAGCAAAATGATTGACAGTACTTGTACTAAAAATGTTTAATCTACAAAGGAAACATCTACCTCACATGACAAATCCATGCTTCCAACAATAAACAAAAAGCAACTAGGTTATCTCCCATACTGATCCAGTTTAGGAGCAGTAAATATATACCAACTGGGAACTCTTGTTGTCACTAAAATTAGCTTCAGGTCAATAAACAAGTGTAACTAACAAATCAATGCAATAGTACCTCTAACTCCAGAACCTCTATATTTATAGAGCATCTACGTGAAACTGTTGCCTACTATATATGACACCTAATAAATGTCTCCTAATAGCATAATACATTTATTTAAATTAATAAACAAAAATTACTATGTAAAATCCAAAGAGGCAATCATTTTTTTCAATTAATTAGAAAACCATTACACATCCCAAAACCCGTATTATACTACTAAAAACCGTATTATGGCTGCCAAACTAATGCATGAATCGTAGATCCTGATATCGTCTATTGTTAGAAGTATGAAACCCGTTTTCACAACATTAATTATTCGTCTCTTATAATTCTATCATCACTAAAAATTTAATATCAACATAACTTTATAACACTATAAATGTAGTCATGCAATTTTAGCAGAGATATAAACCAGAGGTCATCATAATAGTGGGTCCCGTTCGAGATAGAGTTAAATCAAAATTAAGTTAATGCACACAGAAAACCATTAACACATAATTAACTCAATTTTAATCGTTATAAAATTAAAAGGTTTTCATACAAACCACATCGTTTAATCTATACTATCTATAAAGATATAACCTACTCCATCATAAAACTCAACACGCAAAGATGTATCGATCATCTATTAGCAATTATTACATCTTAATCCACAAATAAATATGCTATTTTCATCTATATTTTATTATATTATAAAGCTTAAAAATAGAAGCATGTTAAATCATCATCCCACATAATTTACATAATATTTCAACTTGCATCTCTTCATCATTTTCTACAATATTCTATATACTTCATTCATTCCTACTTAATTAATGTTTTCTATCTTCTCTAATTAAACCACACCATCTCAATTGTTTTTAGCCTTTAGATGATTAATCTATAGTCTAAATTATTTTTTTTATCTCATGAAGCCAGCCACATCACCTTACTTCTATTGATTTTTTTATTACCAATCTATATACTATTTAAATTATTATAAACCACATAAACTTAAATGGTTTATAGCCTTTTTCCAATGACCAACCAATCCAAATTCTATAAGCTTATATTGTCTAGCTATATTACATTATATTTTTTACTATTATCATGTTAAACTCTAGTAACAGCACGCAGGATTTTTTAATAGTTTGAAAACATGCTTAAAAATCGATCTTGGATTCTCATTAATCAGAAAAGAAGAGTCTATACAAAACATCCTGCGCAGAGTAGCCGGCCACACAGGAAGCCAACTTCAGCTCCATCTCTATTGCAGGCAGTACTTTTTGCCGTAGAAAAAAACCGCTGCTTTTTCCGGTTATCCCCCAGTATTGTTGGCCTCCTCGCTCTCTTGCTGTCCCACTCCCAAATATTCCAATCCTCCCTGGCCCTCTTCTCTCTCTCTCTCTCCTCTGCTACTGCTTCTCATCATCTTCTTCTTCTTCCTTGTTCCGCTTCTCCCTCCCTGCCTCACAGTCGCAGCACACGCCAATGCTGCCTCCCTCCAAAGTGCCCCCTGTTCTGCCGCCGCTTTGACCCTCTTAAAAACCTCAATAACTCCAAATATCCCACCACCTAATCCCCTCTGTCCCCATTACCGTCTCCTCTGAATCGTTGGATTGGATACCCAAGGATTCAGAGAGACAGAGGCAAGAAACCTTGTAGGAGTAGGAGTAGTAGGAGTAGGAGTGGTTTGCTTCCTCTGTTCTTGCGTTGGAAGCGCAGTGGAGGAGGAGGTTGGGATTGAGGAATGAAGAGCCCGACTCCCGTGGATCCTGAGTCGCCGGCGCCGCCGGGGAGTTCTCCCGATTGCAAGGTATGGGTGGGTGGTGGTGGAGGTCGTGTCATGTTTGATGGTTAAAGGTCTAATCTTGTCGGGTTTGCTAAGGTTGTGGTGGTCGTGATTGATCATGGCGTTGTTGAATCTTGGGGGGAGTAACCGTCGTCGTCTTGCTGCGATCTTGGATTCTTTGCTAATGTGTGTGTGTGATTTGATTTGGGTGGATGGAGCAGGGAGGGAGACATGGGGGGAGCAGCAAGAGGAGGCTGCCGTGGCGGATGACGCTGAGCCTGGCGTACCAGAGCCTCGGGGTGGTGTACGGCGACCTGAGCACGTCGCCGCTGTACGTGTACAAGGCGGCGTTCGCGGAGGACATCCAGCACTCGGAGACCAACGAGGAGATCCTCGGCGTGCTCTCCTTCGTCTTCTGGACGCTCACGCTCGTGCCGCTCCTCAAGTACGTCTGCGTCGTCCTCCGCGCCGACGACAACGGCGAGGGCGGCACCTTCGCGCTCTACTCCCTCCTCTGCCGCCACGCCCGCGCCGCGCTCCTCCCGCCGGGCCGCGGCGGCGGCGAGCCGGGCGACGAGGACCAGTTCCTGGACGCGGGCGCCGCCAAGAAAGCCGCGGCGAACGGCAATGCGCTGACGCTGAGCGGGCGCAGCGGCGGAGGCGGCGCCGCTGCCAGCGTGAGGAGGCTGCTGGAGCGGCACAAGGTGCTGCAGCGCGTGCTCCTCGTGCTGGCGCTGGTGGGCACGTGCATGGTCATCGGCGACGGCGTGCTAACGCCGGCCATCTCCGGTGCGTCCGCTTGATTTGCTGGTTTGTTGTGTTCTGGGTTGTCGTGTGCTGATTTTCAGATGGCGTGTTCTGTTTTTGCAGTGTTCTCGGCGGTATCTGGGCTGGAGTTGTCCATGGAAAAGCATCAACACAAATGTAAGGATGTGAACAATCATGCCTTTGTCCCTTCCATTGTTTCTGTCTTGATAGGATTGTAGATTTGTCTTCCTCAACTTGTTAACTACTGTTTTCTGGATCATCAAGTTCTGAGCTTTTTAGATAATTCAGGGTCCACCTCAAACTCAAACTCAAAAGTGTGCAGTTTCTTGTTTTTTTTTGTTGAGAAAAGCGTGCGGTTTCGTCTTTTTTAGTTGAAAAATGTGGCAGTTTCAGTCATGCTAGTGCACCACAATTGGAGTAAATTTTACCTGTAAGATGCACTCAAGAGGTGGATTCTGTGCAATTCGGTGTTCGTAAAACCAGGAATTATGTGAACTGATGAAGTCTGAACAGTTTGCTTCAATGGGAGTGATACTTTGAAAGTTTGCCGGCGAGCTTATCGGCTCAGATGTCGGATGATCAATTGCGTGCCGAATTTATCTTGGAAGGTCGCTCACAAAGCATGACCATGAACAAGGCTGCGTGGTCGCGTGGACACCAACAAATAATCCGTACTGTTGTTAGTCAATGTGTGCCAAACAGTTGTTGCTATTAACCTAGGAGCAGGAGAAGATTAATATCCCTCATCAATCATCATTGATGGCTACAATAAATGGAACTACTCGAGCAGTTGTGAAGACTGAAGAACTGTACTGTAGGTGGGAGTAGAAAGAAAGGAGTTTTGAGTGATTCTCATATGAGACAGTCATCATCTAAATTACTGTTTGTTCAGTTCATATTCTTTTGGGCTTTGTCAGAGGATAGAGTTCAGTTTGGGCAGAAATATGGTCAATTAGTGGTAATAAGGTTTGGAAAGTCTGGAAAATAAAAGTTACACATGCTGAAAGAAATAAAATAAGTGCTGAATTCTGGAGTGCAGAGTAAAGGAATTAGGAACCCTATATTGACTTTTTATCATTTATGCATGTGCTTTTATTCTGATTCTTTTTTGTGCTGATATGTTCTGTTTTATTTTAAACCCATTTCTAACTATGCATAGTTTTTTTTCACTGATATGCACTGATATGAATCTGCAGATGTGGAGGTTCCTATTGCTTGTTTTGTACTGGTTTGCCTGTTCTGTCTGCAACACTATGGTACACACCGGGTGGGGTTCCTTTTTGCACCAATTGTGATTACATGGCTTCTATGTATAAGCATGATTGGTGTTTACAATATCGTGCATTGGGAGCCCCATGTCTATCGAGCGTTATCTCCATATTATATGTACAAGTTCTTGAAGAAGACGCAGCGAGGAGGGTGGATGTCGCTGGGAGGAATATTGTTATGTATCACTGGTACAATGCTCAACAACCATTTTCTACCATATGCCAAGATCTCTGAAGCATGCAATTTAACTTGAGTGTCTTTTTTTTTCAGGTTCTGAAGCAATGTTTGCAGATCTGGGGCATTTTAATCAGTTGTCGATACAGGTGACCAAAAAGACGGCAATCCCAATCCTTTTGTTTTACTTGGTTTCATCATGGTAGCATTATGGGGTGAATTGTTCTGTCTCTGATAAGCATTTCCTGATTGCAGATTGCTTTTACCTGCATGGTTTACCCATCCTTGATCCTTGCATACATGGGGCAAGCTGCTTATCTGTGTAAGCATCATATCATTGAAAGTGACTACAGGATTGGGTTCTATGTGTCTGTGCCTGGCAAGTCATGTTCTTCAGATCTTTCATCAACAGCAAAATTGATATTATATCATTCTCCTAGTACTGTTTGTTAATATTAAAAGTTTTCCATCCTCAGAGAAAATTAGGTGGCCTGTTCTGGCAATTGCCATTCTTGCAGCAGTTGTCGGGAGCCAAGCTGTTATCACCGGCACATTCTCAATGATCAAGCAGTGCACTGCCCTGGGCTGCTTTCCTCGGGTGAAGATAATTCACACATCTGACAAAGTACACGGGCAAATATACATCCCTGAGATCAATTGGATCCTGATGATACTGTGCTTAGCTATAACCATTGGTTTCAGAGACACAAAACACCTGGGCAATGCGTCAGGTATGTGTACTTGTATTAGTTTTTGACATATCAAACCACCTGATTATTCAATGTTCGATTTCCCTATGCATATGCCCGGCGAAAAATTTACCTACGCATACTGAAGCCAATGAATAAGGAATTTGTTTGATATGCAATAGTTGTTCTTTGAACAGGATTGGCAGTTATAACCGTTATGCTGGTTACGACATGTCTGATGTCCCTGGTGATAGTTTTGTGTTGGCACAAGAGCATCTTCCTCGCATTCGGCTTCATCATCTTCTTCGGCACCATTGAGGCACTCTACTTCTCAGCCTCACTCATCAAGTTCAGAGAAGGAGCCTGGGTCCCAATTGTGCTGTCCTTCATCTTCATGGCGATAATGTGCATCTGGCACTATGGCACCATCAAGAAGTATGAGTTTGATCTTCAGAACAAGGTCTCCATCAACTGGCTCCTTGGCCTCAGCCCCAACCTGGGCATTGTCCGAGTACGTGGCATCGGCCTCATCCACACCGAGCTCGACTCTGGGATCCCGGCAATTTTCTCGCATTTCGTCACCAATCTACCTGCATTTCATCAGGTAATTTTGCTCTTCGTTCCTCTCCTTCTGAAGTTGTCATTGTTCAGACATTCAGAATTATGTTTAATTTGCTCATCATTCCTCTCCTTCTGAAGTTATTATCATTGTTCAGACATTCAGAATTGTGTTTACAGTGATCATCTTCTTCTTGATGATCAGGTGCTCATCTTCCTCTGCATCAAGAACGTCCCGATTCCGCATGTCTCGCCGGAGGAGCGGTTCCTCGTCGGAAGAATTGGCCCCAAGGAGTACAGGATCTACCGGTGCATTGTCAGGTACGGCTACCACGACGTGCACAAGGATGATCAGGAGTTCGAGAAGGAGCTCGTCTGCAGCGTCGCGGAGTTCATCCGCTCAGGCGCGGCGGCGGCGGCAGCCTCTTCCAAGCGCAAGAACGTCGGCGGCGTCACGGAGGAGTCGGAGGAGGAGGAGGAGCGGATGTCCGTCATCCCCTCCGGCAGCATCCGGATGATGGAGGAGGACGGCGCGGCGGCGTCAGAGCACACCATCGCGACCGTCGGCGGCAGCAGCAGAGGCAGCTCCCGCGGCGGCGGTGGTGGCGCCAGGGAGATCATGTCGCCGTCGCCGTCGCCGTCGCCGCCGGTGGTGGTGCCGAGGAAGCGGGTGCGGTTCGTGCTGCCGGCGGCGAGCCCGCGGCCCGACGCCGGCGTGCGGGAGGAGCTGCAGGAGCTGATGGACGCCCGCGAGGCCGGCATGGCGTTCATCCTCGGCCACTCCTACGTCAAGGCCAAGAGCGGCTCGAGCTTCTTCCGGCGGCTGGTGATCAACTTCTGCTACGACTTCCTCCGCCGCAACAGCCGTGGCCCCAACTACGCCGTCACCATCCCGCACGCCTCCACCCTCGAGGTCGGCATGATTTACTATGTCTGATAAAGAAAAACAACCATAGAAAGAAGAGAAAGATGAGATGAAACGAAACAAAAAAGTTTCGGTTGTATATGCTAGATCTTGTAATTGACGCGAGTTTTTGTTGTAAATGTAGCCCGATTTATCATAGGTCTCAGCTTCTTCGTCTCAGATTTCATTTCCACTCGTAAATATTGAAATTTTCCTCACTGAAGAGATGCGACGCCATTAGAGCGAACTTGAATAGAAGAGAGTTGTGAGACCAGCTGGGGATCTGGAAGCTGTCGTGTCGCTGGATGATGAGCTCCGCCGGCTTGGCGCGAACGCTGAGGTCGCTGTGCATCGCCGGCGATCTCGCTAAGGCGGTGGGTCTCCTGTGCCGAAGTCAGGTGTGCCCCGGCGCGGGAACCTACGCGTTTCTGCTGCAGGAATGCGTGAACCGGCGGGACGCGAGGATGGGGAAGAGGATCCACGCGCGCATGGTGTCGAGCGGGTTTGGCTGCGGCGTCTACATCGTCACCAAGCTGCTGATCTTTTATGTCAAGATCGGTGAGCTTTGTGTTGCTCGGAAGCTGTTCGACGGAATGCCGCAGAGGAGCGTCGTGGCGTGGAACGCCATGATATCGGGGTGCGCGCGCGGCGGCGTGGAGGCGCAGGCGGTGGAGATGTTTGGATCGATGAGGGCGGAGGGGATAAGGCCGGACCAGTTCACGTTCGCGTCGGTGCTGTGCGCGTGCGCAAGGCTGGCCTCGCTGGGGCACGGCCGGCGCGTGCACGGCGTCATGGTCAAGTCGCGCGTCGGCTGCGGCAACATCTTCGTCGACAGCGCGCTCGTGGACATGTACCTCAAGTGCAGCAGCCCCAAGGACGCGCGCCGGGCGTTCGCGGCGGCGCCTGCACGGAACGTCACCATGTGGACCGCCGTCATCTCCGGGCACGGCCAGCACGGGCGCGTCGCCGAGGCGTTGGCGCTCTTCGACCAGATGACGCGGGTGGACGGGCTCCGGCCGAACGACGTCACGTTCCTCGCCGTGCTCTCGGCGTGCGCACACGCCGGGCTCGTCGACGAGGGGCTGCGGCACTTCTCGTCCATGTCGTCGGACTACGGCCTCACGCCGAGGGGCGAGCACTACGCGGCGGCGGTCGACATGCTGGCCAGGCTCGGCCGGCTCCGCGACGCCTACGAGCTCGTCAAGAACCTGCCGGACTGCCAAGAGCACTCGGTGGTCTGGGGCGCGCTGCTCGGCGCCGGCAGGAAGCACGGCGACGTGAGGTTGGTCGAGCTCGCCGCGCGGCGCTTCTTCCGGCTGCAGCCGGGGAACGCCGGCAAGTACGTCGTCCTGGCGAACACGTACGCCGCGCGCGAGATGTGGGGCAGCGTGGCCGGCGCGCACGAGGCGATGCGGTCGCTGGGAATCAAGAAGGACCCGGCCTGGAGCGCCGTCGAGGTCCAGGGCAAGAGGCACGCCTTCCTCGCCGGCGACTCGTACCACGACGAGGACTCGGTGATATACGAGGCCTGCAACGCGTTGGCCTCTGCCGTCGCCGAGCAGTCCGTGCCTCCGGTTATGGATGGAGATGGTGCCAGCCATTGCAGCTGAGCTGGTTGGAGATGTGATATTGTGATAATGTGAAGTGAACAAATCCTCAATGATTGGTACGCAGGAATTGCATTTTCAACATTTGAGAGGTTGCTTCTCTAGAGTCTGAAGCATCAAGCCTGCAAAATGACCATTTTGCAAATTTTGCATCCTCTGATGGATCAAACAGATCACGGAGCCTGTAGATCACTGCAATCTTGATCCGTTCTTAGCCGGGTTCAGGCTGCGACTAAAAGTATCTTTCTTGCAGCAACCTGACGATGCACTAATGTCCCTATGTAACACAATATCACATCACCTGTTCATGTCATTGAGATTCTTTCTTGCAGGACATGTTTATTGAGATTCAGAACACTTTGATTGACATCTGGTCCTAATCTGTGGTTTGGATCCTCGCAGACTTGCAGAGCCATGAAACATATCCACACTGTTCTCGAGTCACATGCAGATCCTCGTATGTCAGCAGTTTCGGTACTAGAATCAAATGTCAGTCTGCGGATTGCCAGGAGACAGGCAGATAGTACTTATTGTATCATGTGAAGGGGAATTTTCTGAATCAGCAGAATCAGACAGAATCAGCAGTGTGGTGACTGGTGAACTCAAGAGAGTCTGAGACAAGAGATGGAACAGTAGAGGTCAGCTTCTGTGTCAGTAGCTCTGTTTCTCCTCAAAATACTGTACCTAAAATGAATATTCCCAGATACATAAGTACATTGATTACACTGAAACATTAGGAGAAAGAAAAGTTAAAAGCAAAGATATGCAGCTTCTCTTCTGTACCAGGTCAGCATTTTGAGGAACCAATACATTTTATTTTTTCTTCCTGTTCCCAGAACAAAAGCTACATGCTAAAACCAAAAACTCCATTTTTTTTCTGTTTGCAAAAATTATAAAACTTTAACACTAACTATCTTTCCCACTACAGATTCTGCTAAGGTGACGCGGATACTCCTAACAGCCTGCTAGATCATCACAACTGTAATGCCCATAACAGGAAATTCCTAGCATATAAAAGCCTAAAATATACCTAAATATCATTGCTTGTTTTGCAGTGCTTTTACAGTTCATTGTTTTCAGGAAACGTTGCACTTGCACACAAGAGAAGACTGCTTGATCTATCACCTGGTTGTATGCAAACCATGAGACTGGAAATAACCAAAGCCAATTGTTAATCCAAGACGGATAGCCTCATGGAGGTTCTGATATCAGCGCGGGACAATTGTCCCCACATAGCCCACACCGATGATGAAAAAGGTGATGGATTGTAGAAAAAGGAAGAGGCTGTAATAGCCCTTCCCATACGCAATATCATAGCATCCGCAGAAGGACAGGTAGGCTGAGAAACCAAGCTCCAATGCATTCACCCTGGTTCAAGATCAAAGTTTAGCTGCAAGGACAGAGACTTGGAAAATGCAGGACTAAAATGTTTTTGACTGTGTACCTGTCTCCTATCCTCATGCGCGGCCTCCTGAATGCTTTACCTGGCAATTTTATTTTCAGAGCGTCGCCAAGCTTTTCGGTCACCACCCATTCATTCACCCTGCCTGTCTCCAACAGGCCGATCAGCGTGGCCTTTGTTCTATGCAGTGACATGACATTCTCAAAGAGGACCCAAAAGATAAGTAAGTGCAATGACCTGCATCGTTACATATTTTCATGTAAATTTTTAGGTTGCTCAGAACTTAGATGTCGGAAAATGTAGGTTGGGTTCATATTCTGAAAGTAAAACTGGAAAGCTCTGGAGAAGATTTGGCACCTTGGAGTCCCAATAGAATTGAGAATGGTGACAATGGATGGCAAATAGACGTAACCCCACCTCGGTATCTCAACTTCTGGAATTAAGACCGTTGCCGGGACAACAAGGCAGTAAAACACAAAGGTCACAATGTGTCCAATAATCTTGCGCACCAAAAAGAAGTTGTAGATCACATAGATCTTCTTCCACAATGTCACTTTCTGCATCAAGATCAATGGCTTGTTAGCAACAAGATGCAATGTGTGTTATAACTTATAAAAGATTTCCATAATATAGCTTGGTGCAAGGGACCTTGTTTGTGGCAATCTCCACCAACATTTTCCTGAACAGGTTTGCCGGTCCGCAGGACCATCTGTGTTGCTGATACCGGAATGCTTTGAATGTACTTGGAAGTTCACTTTTCACCTTCAAACAACATTACCAGGTTAGTTACATCCTTCCTTACATAGCTTAATAACAATTTAATATATAGCAGTGCAAATTGATGCGTTGGATATTGCATGAATTGTTAGGTTACTAGTGCATATTTACCATGAGATCACCAAGGTAGACAAACTTCCATCCCTTAAGGCCTGCTCTGACTGCCAAATCCATGTCTTCAACTGTTGTCCTGTCCTTCCAGCCTCCTGCCTCGTTCATCGCAGATATGCGCCACACACCAGCAGTCCCTATTCACATAACATTTGCAGGGTAAAAACAAAATAGGCTGCTAAATATGATTTTTACTAGAGAAAATAAGAATGATCCAATTGCATATGATTTTTAGATGTGGTTAACATGTCTTTTTCTTTCCAAAGATTACGAAACAGTTTTTCATCATGAAGTAAAATAAACATATGTACTCTACAGAAGGAGAGGCAGAATGATGGAAATGAGAAATGGATACACATAATGCCCCACAAGAGAGAAGAAAGAAGAGAAGATGATTTTGTTTTTTGAGAACAGAGAAGATGAATTCAGATCAAGTTTTACCATTGAAGCCAAAGAAGGCGTGTGTGGAGGAGCCCACTTCTTGCTCTACTTTGAAGTGGTAATCCAATGACATCTCCTGCATCCTTGTCATCAGGCATTCATTTGCATTCACTGCTCACACACCACCACCACCGTCAGCAGCAACAAACATGTCATCACCATGCCAAAGGAAAAAAGTCCAAAACAAGGCCAGTATACTACACTAGTATAGTTAAAAAAGGACATTATATCATCAATGCCAAAGATAAGTCAAACAATCCAGTCAACCATACTGACAATTTTTACTCGGCCTTATCCAATAGTGATGCTGAAGATTTAACTATACTACCCCAGCTTTTTCAGAACACATACGTCATGGTCCAAAGGACTACAGTTACAAGTCCCAGGCGCACATGATCCCCCAAATCACAAACCAGGTCCAGCTTCCAAGTGTACTGCTCCCATGTTTTGGCTTCAACAACTTAACCTTATCTCCAACTGCTATAACTGCTGTGAACACTAAACTAATGCAGTGCAATCATTTCCTAAAACATACTCCTATCTTCTGCACTCACTGTTGATTATAGTATGTGTGTGGTGTACTCCTAGGTGCATTTGCTTTATCCGGGCCCTTTTGAACTGCCATTTTTATGCTGTTCCTAAATCTGCTTACTTACCATTCAGAAACCTAACCAACCACTCAATTCTTCTGACAGAGACAAATCCATTAACACGAGAGTCAAGGCAACATTCAAAAACTAAAATCGTTTTACCAATAACCATTTGTGTTTTTTTAATGTGACTTGGACTCGTGAGGTCTTCTAACACGGGTCGAATGTAGAGGTCGGGTTTTAGTCCATTATCTAAAAGCGATGACTTCTAACCTGGGTTTTTCAAACCGCACGGTTATCATGATTACCACGTACAGCAATGGTTTTAGTCAGTTTTTACGATAACTGTTTTACCACGAAATGATGATAACCTTCAAAAATGCGGTTTTTACGATAACTGTTTTATCACGAAATGATGATAACCTCCAAAAATGATTTGGGAACATGCTTCTGACTCACCGAACTTCCAGCGGGCCTGGACGAGGGCGATGTCGGGGTTGTGGACGAGGAAGGGGACGGTGCAGGCGAGGAAGTCAGGGTCGGGCTGGAAGTCGGCGTCGAAGATGGCCACGTAGTCACAGTCACGGACGTAGCCGTGCTTCATGCCTTCCCTCAGCGCCCCGGCCTTGTAACCCACCCTGTTGTCCCTGATCTCGTACTTTATCCTCACCCCCTTGCTCTCCCACCTCTTGCACTCCACCTGCACCATCTCCTGCATTGCATTTTACCACTATCATCTCATCATTACCAAGCTCCCTAATAATGAAAGCCACTAGTAATATAATTTGATCCCGACTCTTCTTTTGCTCTCCGTTATTACTGCTGGTTAATTAATTAGTACTCCTAGTAAACCATTCTGCTATAGATTGGTCAGTGGTCAAAAATGCTCAATGTGGTATGATCATCCAGATTGTTCCGCCTCGGGAGTCGTGCGGGGGACAAGGACCTTTCGTGTAAAATGGAGTACCAGAAATATCAATTCGCTGCAAGATGCATCACGTCACTCTATCCCTAGCTAGGCCAAGAAAAGAAGGAACACTCCTACTAATATTTTCCTCAAAAAAAATCATTTTTTTCTCGGGTTAAAATAATACAGCAAGCCAAAATTTTCTCAGTAATAAGTAGACTTGCTTGTCCTTGTGACTGTGACAACAGAGACATGGCCTCTGTTTCTACCTACAAGATGTGATCTTTCCCTAGCAATAGTTTTTTTACTTTTTCCCCTTCTGAAAAATTCGAAAGCTGTTGCGATGAAAATTTTGAAGAATACGACGCGCTCATGCCGTCATGGCGGGGCCCTGGTGCATGGCCCCACCAGGCGGCGGCGACTGTCAGTGACAAACAGCCAAATTTACTCCTTGGCCCCACGCCGCTGGTGTCACTGACACGCGGGGACAGATAGCGCTGTAATTAAATGAAGTGAAACCGCTCGCTCACCTTGATGACGGGGTCCGTGGAGTCGTCGAGCACCTGCACGATCAGCCGATCCGACGGCCATGATAGCCCGCACGCCGCCCCGATCGATAGCTTGTACACCTGCCACACCCCCAAATAATAATAATAATAATAATAATCCTCTCTTTTATTTTCCTTTTCTTGATTTGAAAAGGATTAGTGCTAGAAACAGAGTGAGATGAGCACGGCTAGTGGTTTGCATTGCATGCATGGCTGATTGATTTGAACATTTGATTACCTCGCGCTCGTTGTACATGGGGATCTGGACAAGGACCATGGGAAAGGCGGCGTCCTCGCCGAGCTCGGGGTCGTCGTCGCCGGCGACGATGGGGTCGCACCGGTAGCGGCGGTCGGGGCGGCGGCCGAACAGGTGGACGCCGACGAGGACCACCGACATGTACACCTTCTCCACGAACAGCATGACGGACATGGCGAGGCACACCGCCACGGAGAGCCGCAGCAGCGGCACCACCACCGGCGCCTTCACCTGCTCCCACATCGCCGCAATCTGCTCCGGCAACACCGCCCCCGCCATTCGCGCACCGCACGTCTCCCGCTCCGACCTCGAAGAGCTTCGGGTTACCGAGACACGAGGATAGAGAGTTCGGGGTGAGGCGGCAACGGCGCCGGAATGCGGCGGCGGTGGCTAGCCGGCGAGGAGGAGGTGGCGGTGGCGGTGGCGAGGCGGGCCGTGGAGCTCGGAGGCGCCGGATAGGGGGGTTAAATAGGCGGAGTGGTTGATTTCCTCGGCTAGTATAGGCTTAACAGGAAGAGAGGTGATGGTGGGGCCCACATGTAAGTGGCTATATCTGGTTCGTGGGGCCCACGGGTCAGTGACGATGGGGTGGTTGTGGCTGGAGGTTTAATAGGGTGGGTTGGGTTTTTTATTATTATTTTGAAGCTGTGATGATGCAATGTGAGCAGATGATTTTCTCTGTGTGAATGCGCTCATTCATTTCGATTGCAATTTTGAGTAATTGAGAAACGAGAGTTTTAAATGTTTAAATGTGCTGAGTTTTGATATCATTTATGGAGGATTTGCTCGTGATATACTCTATTTAATGAATTTGTATCCACGAGATTTGATAAGGTTAATATGGCCATTAATGCCAGTCTGATTCTAGTGAGTAATTGAGATATAGGTTCATCTTATGCTGGTCTCATTGCATTTTGATGGCATTTATAGTATTAGTTGGATTTTATGATATGGGTGTGCTTGTGACGTAACTTGTGTTCAAGAACTAGAGGATGCGAGGAGGATGAAATACCTACGTGTGCTATATTTGAAATGGTGTTCGAAACAAGATTAGTACAATGTTACTACCACGCTTTTTATATATTGATCTAGCATATTTATGTCGTATCTTTTTTATAATATATAGGATTTATCAGATAGATCTTATATGAATTTTACCCCATCGTTCGAATCCTCCAAAATTTCATTAGTGTACTTCGATATGTTTTAGGTATGTAAACCATGTTGTGATTCAATTTGAAACTACAATAATAGTCTTTAAAAAAAACTATTGTATTTCAGATACCTTTTTCTAAAACAATTCACTTATGAGAGTACTTATCACGAGGATTCAAATCGATAGTGCAAGAAGAAATAACAAGATTATAGCACCGATATTATACCATATGTGCAGCTACAACACAAGCACCCAATGCTAATGACAACATGACATCCAGACACATTCAACTCTGACCATGCTTTTGGGTGAAGAGAGATGTTGAGAGAGAAAAATGGATCCGCTCTTTCACCAGCATGATTACTTTGTGGTGGCTAGGGTGTCACCCTAAGAGAACAATCCATTTGGAGAATAGTTTGATAGAAACGAACCTTCAAACAACGCCTCTAGAAAGGTTGTGATGCCGTCGTCACCCATCTTGGAAAATTAGGATGTGGTGTTCGTCCAAAGGATTCTACCACGAAGAGAAAGAGAGATGCAGATGATACCATCGTCGTCCATCTAGAAACCACGACGTGATTTTCACCCAAAGATTCCACCATAGAAAGAAGGAGAGATACCATGACAATGACCCCACCCTCTTAGGGGAGGGGGTTGCGGTGTTCGAAAACATCGGGATTGTTGGTCTCCAAAAAGGTTGGGTTGTCGTCTAGAAGTCTTCTGCCCTCTTTTGCCTTCTTTTATGATTACATCATTATCATTACTTAGCAGCCGCCACCATCCGAGCTGCTTCAGCGCGTAACCACTTCACTTACCTTTATTTGTCGATATTTCTAGCAAACACTTTCTTATAGAAAGAGTTTAGCAAATATCTATCCGATTTAATTAGGTATATCTGTCTGTTAATAATATGCTTAGAAGTTTGTTGATTCATGCATTTCAAATGTGTTAAAATTACACGCACCTTTATTAGCCAAGAAGATTCAACCTGGGCTGATCTTGTTACAGATGTTCGAGGAGGCATTTTCTTTTGCTCCACTAAAACCTTTAGGCTGCATTCGTTTAGAACGATCAGCATATTTTTCTTTACACATGTAAAACGGAACAAATATTAGCTAAAAATTAAAATAAATTAATATGATTTTTTTAAACAAACAGAGTTAGCTCGAAAAAAGGAAAAACGAACACACCCTTAATAACTTCGTCATCACTAAAACCGAAAACAAGCCATATTTTAACAGACATACTTCATACTATGAAATCAAATTTCAATGGGTTTTGTGCATGTTGTAACTTCTCCAAAGCGTTGTGTACAGTACATATAAGATACGGTACATGTCTTAGATACATGTATATGTCTATGTTAAGCAGGTACCCCCGAGATTTTTCACCTCATATTACCTCATATTTGAAAAGCTAGTGTTGTGTTCGTGGATTGAATCTGAGTGGACGGGATGAACGCCATCCTTTTGCTTGCTTGCTTCCCTCGCTTCAAAATTGAAATGCTTTTTTGTAGTTAGCCCTGTCCGTTTGCCCGTTCTGGCCGTGAGCCATGATCCAGCAGGCAAAATGCCAGAGCAGAGTGGTTTCTCTTCTTGAGGCAGACGTCCGGTTACCGTGATATGGGTGGTACCCGCTCTCAAGTCGTGAAAAGATCTTGTCCTGCGCTGCAGAGAGGTGAGAAATCCGCACGCAAGATGGTCTGGTCGGTCGGTCCTCGAGTGGTGCATTAGTCACTTGGATGCCTCGTCGTAGTGGTGCCGTGGTAATATCTTAGGGATGTTTGGTTTAAAGTATCTGTGTCACGGTTTAGACACATTAAATATAAATTAATTATAAAAATAATTATAAATTAATTATAAAAATAATTATAAATTAATTATAAAAATAATTATGTAATCGATACTAATTGTAAGATTGATTAAGCCTAATTAATCTATAATTTGCCTCGTGAATTAGCCATCGATTATAAATGAGTTTTATAAATAATCTATATTTAATGCTTCAAACTAACATCGGACTAAATTTAGTCCTTCCGTGAACCAAACATGCCCTTACTCGTTGTGTTGTCAAAAAAATATTCCATCCATTCCTAAATTTTGTTTAGGAGAGAAGACTCTTATATCCATTTTAAATATGAGGCAGATGGGAGTAGAAGGATGGTTGTGGGTAAAATTAAATAATAATTAAATGAGAGGTGGTTAGCGGAAAAGTAGTAGCGTAGTACAGTGCAAATGCTTTGGTATAAATTTTAAAGGCTGGAAATGCTTATATTTAGAAACAGATAGAGTAATGTTTTAGAAATAGGATGTGGTCAAATTTTGATTTTTTAGACAAATTTTAAATTTTGAATTTAGTACTAGTAAAATGAAAAAAATATTTAATATCTAAAAATGGTATTAGTAGATTTATCATGAAAAACACATTCACATGTTATATTTTTACAAACAAATAATTAAAAAAACAACGATCATAAATATATAAGAGACTACAGTATATCATATCTTTACTTCTTTAGCGTCATTGGAAGGGACATGACGTAGTGAACCAGTTTTTGCTGCCGTAGTACGACATAGTCTTGAAATGGCACGCAAAACTAACTGGTCTTGATGGTCCTGTGATCAGAAATACTGAATGTTTTCTGTGAGATGTACACGGGAAATCTGTGACGTGGCCTTCGAAGCGAGAAAGTTAAATGTTGAAAATGAGTTAAGCGTTAAAAATTTATAAAAAATATATTTAAAACTTTTGTGAATTTACGAAATCTAAATTTTAAGTTTAAACTTAACTTTATTTAAAAATTTAAAAAACAAATTTCGGAGAAATAAAAAACAAATTTCGAAGGAACAGTAACAGGACATTGTTCACCTTAAATTTTTTATTTTTTATTTTTTCTATCAAATTAAGTTATCAACTTGAGTTTGAACTTAAATTTGGTAAAAATATATTTCATATCTACATATATATTTACTATTTTTATAAGTTTAAACACCTTTTAGAAATATTTTTTACAAATTTCCAATATTTTATTCGTTTTCACCTCAACCAAAGCGGATCCGTGGTGGATAACGCTAACGACTACCAACGCTTCACTGTTTCTGATTTCCGAAGTGTGCCAAAATTAGCTCATCACGTTAACAATGGCTTCTTCGAAGGCAATTAGCGGCGAATAGTAAGTACATCTTTGGCGGTGCTGGTTGCTGATGGCAGAAATTATTGATGTTACTTTCAACAGTCGTGTCAATGGTTCGGAACTTCAGTTAAACGACATTGTTCACCAGACGAGGATTGGATTGCAAAGAGTGCATATGTAGACGAGAGGACATTATGCTATCCACCTCGAAACTTTTTTTTTCCTTTAAGACTACCTTGAAACTGAAGGTTGGTAATTTGCAACCGCCTTCTGCTTCTATCTACTATGGGAAAAAGCGGTAAGCACAGGACAAATACTTAGAGCATCATCAACAAATACCCAAATAAAACCCAATCAAATTTTTTGGGTTCTTTTTTTGCAAATTCAGATCGATGGCAATCTCGATTTTCATGTAGGGAGAGCTTTCGCTCCCAATCCACAACGTCAGGAGTAGGGGGGACAGAATAAGGCCGAGACCGAAAAGACAGAGACGGAGAAATTTAAAGTTCAGTCTCAACTAACGATAGACCAAAATTCATACAGTCGATGCCCTCGGTTTAACCAAATTGACTGATATAACCGAATTAAACCGAATTGACCAATATAACTGAATTATGATTTGTGATGTACTAATGTCATGTGAATTATGATTTGTGATGTACTGAATTGTGATTTGTGATGTACTATATGTCACGTGAAGTTGAGAACTAAGTGTATGATGCTTGTGATTTATTCTTGCTACTTGATCCTATCATGTGATATATTGTTTGATGTTTGATGTTGCCTAATATCTTGTATTTTTGTGATATATAACTCTCAAAAATTGTCTAAAAAAAGGTTAAGGGCTTCCAAAATTTATCATTGCAAATTTTATCTCCTGAAATTGACACGGTTCAGTCAGAACCAAGACCGAGTCTGAAAATATTGAGACTGAATTTTGTCTGTCCAATTTTGCGTTGTTATTCAGGTTTCACTTTTCAATGACCGAACTCTTCTCCTTGACCAAAAGACCAAAGACCGAGACCAAAAGACCGAGAAAAAAAATTCTTAGTCGGGAGGAAGGAGTCGCGCGTGGCGCCGGGAAGAGGAGTGGAGAACACTAAACTTAACTTCGTATATTGAAAAAAGTGAGACACCTAAGTTATTGTTCTCCTATCCGTCCACGCGATCGGGATCGGGAGAGAGCTCCCTCCTGCAGATGTAGAGAGCGAGAAGTACGGGGTTGAGGATTCCAATTTTTTGGAACCTCTACATAGGAACAGTTGGCGCCTAATTTCTCACATGGAAGTCTAAAATTTTGGGATTAGAAACCATATGGAGCTTCTAGTGGTGATCACACCCTGAAAGGAAACACACTACGGACTAAAACACAATGGCAGCAACAAAGGCACAAACTAAAACATTATGCTCTGTTGTACCTATGGGATTTAAACACTAGTTTGTTTCTGAATGTTTGGGCTATTGTAAAACAAAAATTAGCTGAAGAAAAGCACGGGCTTACATCAACGCGCAGATGAGCATCGCTGTCATTGTCTCCTAGAACAGCTTCCAGGTATCAATAACACATTAACACAGTTCTGATCATACAGTACCAGAAAAATGAATACGCCGGTTTGACCCGTTTCTTTCAACCCATGGATGAACAGCCCCCCCCAACACCCCATCGACCACCTACTCTAGGGTGGCTTCAGTTCTACTACTACGTGGTGTCCTAATGACAAAGGGCACACCTTTCGATCTGCCCCTTCTTCCTAGTCCTCTTCTTCCTCCTCTCTGCTTTCTTCTTCATATTCCGACGTGCCTCCTCTGCTCCCATCAGCCTCCCCTCCCCTTCCTCCTCTACAATGCCGGCGTTTGCGCTCCATTCATCCATCCTTAAATGTAGATGTCAACGCCGCCTAACTGTGCTCCCCTCCTAAAGCAGCCTCCCCTAGAACCACCCCATTCATGCGCCGCCACCACCACCATGAAGCTCCTCCTCCTCTGACAGCGTTGATGCTGACACAAGTGCCACAGCTGGGAGCTCCTGCTCGTCCGCAGGGATCAACGACACCAAGCTACACAGCTACCTCTGAACTCCAACCCTGCCGTTGTGTGCCTCTTTGTTGCCATGGGTTCTAGGGCACTGAACTCTAGGGACACCTCCGTGAGAGGAGAGAGGGGGAGTTGAGAGAGAATTAAGAGGGATAGGAGACTAACAAGTGGGATCAACTAAACCTTTTTTTAAATTTTTATAACCTTGTTAACTGAATCGTTACGTGTGTACCATATAGGACTAAAACTGCATGGACTGGGCTCGAAGGGTAATTCGTTAGGTTTAAGAAGTTCGGTGGTATAATGTCCTGTATTGAAGTTGAGGAGGGTAAATCAGACGGATACAATAACTAAAGAGATAAATCAATCTTTTTTCATTTCATCAATTGAAGTGGAGAAAAAAATGCAGGAGGCAAGTAGTCTACAGGGTGGCCTGAATCAGGGCATGCTAATGTAGACCTCTATCAACACAACTGACAAAGTAAACAACGAGTTCACCCAAAGCATTATAACAAAGTTGCCAAAGTGCACTACACTGCATTACTGAGAAATTTTCCAGGATGCCTAAACATGTGCTACACCTGGGAGCGTCTATTCTTTCGGCAGAGTTGATAAAATGGGCACATTGAGACATCCATACATAAATAAGGTCTGACTAGTGACTACTGTCAACAAATGCAAGAAGAGCCTTTGTTTCATGCCAAGGGGCATCTGACCCCTGGCTTGCTGAATCTCTACACCATATATTCGGGATTAAAAAAGAACAAACAACAGCATTGAACTTATCTGAACTGCAAAATATGTTTAGCTGAACTGAAAGATCCTGAAACACAGCCATTACTCAATTAACCGAGCAAAATCTTACTACTCCATAGTCTGATCTGGTGGCAGTATTTATCGGAGCACGTTTATTCAGCTCTAGAACGCTTCACAGCCTCAGCATTCCAACATAAAAGGAACTCTGTTACTACAGTCTACAGCTGTGCCGGCCATGGCACCATGTATAACCTAACAGGCTACCAAGGCACACCATGTTCGCTATAGAAGCTTCACACATCAAAACCACAAAAACTACTCTGCACACTGAACCACCCAGGTGAGAGCGGCAACACAGGCCACAGTTGCCGCAACGATTATTATTCAGGAAAAGAAAGGGAAGCGAATACTTTAGAGAAATGAGTAAGCGACGAACCGAGCCATGGCGATTTCAGGGCGAGGTGACGGATGGCTTGAGTTGTTCAGACTTCAGAGAGCCTTGAGCATCTCCTCGGCGCTGCTGGTGGTGAAGGCGCCGCCCTCCTCGAGGTTGAGGACCTTGACCACGCCGTCCTCCGCCAGGAGCGCGTAGCGGCGGGACCGCACGCCGAGGCCGGCCGGCTTGTCGGAGAGGTCGAGCTCGACGCCCATGGCGCGGGCCAGCTCCCCGTTGCCGTCGGAGAGGAGGAGCACCTCGTCGCCGACGCCGAGGCTCTCCTTCCAGGCCCGCATCACGAACGCGTCGTTGACGGAGACGCAGGCCACGGCGTCGACGCCCTTGGCGCGGAGCTCCCCGGCCTTGGCGACGAACCCCGGGACGTGCTTCTGTGTGCAGGTCGGGGTGAACGCGCCGGGCACCGCGAAGAGGACCACCTTCTTCCCGGCGGTGAGGTCGCGCACGGTCACCGTCTTCAGCTCCCCGTCGGGCGAGTCGAAGTAGGAGAGCGTCGCGTCGGGGAGCTTGTCTCCGACTGCGATGGTGGCCGAAGCCGAGGCCGACACCGCCCTCCTCGGTGCAGCGGAGGGGATGCCAGCGGGGAGGAGGGTGCTGACGGCGATGCGACCGCGGGAGGCGAAGGAGAGGGAGAGGGAGCGAGAGGGGGAGGAGAGGAGGAGGCGCTTTCCGGCGGCAGCGGCCGCGGTGGCGGAGAGGGAGGCGAGGGCAGAGGCGGCGGCGGCCATGGTGGTGGTGGAGGGCGAAGTGTTCGAGGAAATGCTTGCTCGGGCTGGGCTGTTTTGACTTTGGGAGGCGTGAGCCCTAGATGTTGGGGGGATCGATCTGGGGAGCGCGACGGGTAGTGGAAAGGAAGTGGTTGGTAGCGGCGGTTTTTGGCTGGCGTGTGGGACGTGGCGTCTGAGGAGGAGGTTGGTGGAGCAGCTGCAGGGGATGCGTGTTGGGCCTGGCGCGACACAAGGCCCAGTACTCCTGAGAGGTGGGAGGTGTTGCCTGTTGGGCCCGTAGCGTGGGATAATAATTGGAGTACTTTTTTATTTCTTTTCCTTTGAAAATTAAAAATGATCGCTCGGCCAGTTGCTCAGACCATGTTGGCCTCTTGGACATTGGGCTGGCCTTCCCACCCGGATATGTAGGACTTTTTATTTTTACATGTTTTTATTAAAATATTTACAAAATAATTTTTCGTTTCAAAATTTACAAATTTAGATATCTCACACCCTCCAAAAGGGATTTTTTAAAAATCGTATTTCCAAAAGGTGTTAAGGGACATAAATATATTTTTTACAGATTGTTAACTTTATGATTTTGTAATTTTAAAATATATCATATAAATACGGATGAAATCAAACTTTATATTAAAATTGTAGAGGTGGAAGAGATCTATAACTTTGTAGTTAATAATTTTTTTCATTTAATATTGTTTAGATGTCCAAATATTTGTTAGAAAATCTAAAACCTATTTTAACAAAATCTTATATCTATATTTCAAACGACATCGGATTGAGATAAACTTTATATAAAAGTTATAGATCTTTTATTATATTTTCATTTGAAATTATTTGAGGTTTCTAATAAGTATTACTAATTTTTAAGTAGATAAAACCAACGGAAAGGGTTTGAACACAAATAAAAATTTTACAACTATGAAAAAGTTGTAAAAAATGCCCTTTATGTTTTTGTAAATATTTTAATAAAAATTTAAAATCAAAAATTCCTCTGGTACGGCCAGAGGAGTTATCGTACAAGTATGAAAAAGCAACAAACATTTTATTTCATCAACGTGGAACAAAACAAGGAAAAAGTTAACAAATCACAAAATTAATTATGTTATATTGGTTATGATGACAATGTTAACTTGTAAACATATATTAAAAAATTATATAATTATCATTTATTTTATTATAATTTATATCTTATACATTTATATACAATTTTTAATAAAACGAATGGTCAAACGTGTCTTTAAAAAGTAAATGACATCATGGAGTATCATGGAGTAATTGTTTCTTATCGTTGGTGACCGTGATTTCCTATACTTCCAAGTTTTCTCGTATGTCATTTGAAATTCATCCCTCATTGGTTTCCTGGAATTGTGTTTTCATTCCTTTATACTTCCTTTATTTCAAATTTCAAAATACTAGCAAGTTACCCATACCGAAACCGTTTTTTCGTGTTTTTAGTAGAGAGTTATGTTTTTTCATATTATTTTGGTTTTTTAATTGGCTAGGTTTCTAAAGAAACCGTGTGTGCTTTTCCTTGAAGGGATGAGGCAAGAGTGGTTTTCTCGCATACATGTGGGTGGGGAAAAAGGGAAGGGCAGGGTGGATAGGAGGACGACTCTAGAGATATGCACTTCTGCAAAAATGAGTGTAATTCAATTAAACATGCTTATCTGGTTTCAAGTTTTAGAGCCCGTTTGGTAGGGCTCCGATTCTATGATTCTCGATTCTAGATTTTGATTCTCTTGAATCGGATTACTAGAGAATCGAATCGATATAATAAAGTAATAATTAGAACAATATTTTAGGTGATTTTCAGGTGATTCTTGGGAAAAACTGGTTTCAGGTGATTCTGGGAAGAAACTGCTTTTTAGGTGATTCTCATTTCCTATGTAAAATTGTTGAATCACTTGAAGTGATTCTTCTTAGAATCAGTTACAAAATAACATATTTGATAGGGATTCTACTAATTCTGTTGAGAAACAGGAAGAAGAATCCCTACCAAACGAGGCCTTAGACTTAACACAAATACTCATATTTACGACTAATTATTAATTTGGTAGTAGGTGATGTACCGTCGACAACGAGACGTCCATGATGACTTCGTCAATCTTAAGATGTGATGATCCAATCTTTCGAAAGTACTCATAAAGGTAGGGTATGTATGTGTGTATTTATAGGGATGAGTGTGGGTACGTTGTGAGCGCTTTGCATTTATACTGTATTTTTAAAAATAATATAAACACTTCTAGCATTTGAAATTTGCACCAAAAGATATAAACATTTTTAGCACTACTTAAAGTATTACTTATCATACCACTTAAAGTATTACTTATCATATCAATTATATTTCATTTAAATTTCTTCTCATTTTACCTCTAATCACCATAATATTTTAGGAAGGAGGGAGAAAGTGGTTGGCGAGACTCGCTGGAGCCTAAGAGGTGCGATTGAGAGGCGCGGGGAGCACCACCTAAAGGAAGGAGTTGTGGCAGCACACATCATGACAAATCGAGGAGGATGACAACTGTGGTTGTGGTTGGTTGAGGGGAGGATATAAAGGTTTCCTTATATGAATATTGAAGAGACCACTGTTGGAAACCGGTTGATTCTTTTCCACAAAACAATCCAATGACCAGAATACATTTCCAATATTTTATAGCTCCTTTTTTGCGAAGAATGATGGAGAAGCCCAAATTAGCAAATTTAAGTCTATATAGCACTGATATGAGTGGCAGTGGTGTGGTTTGGGAAAAAAAAACAACGATTTTAGGTGCAGATGTAGCGTGAGGAGAATATTGATGAGGAAGTTGAGCATAATATGCTGCCTAGGTGAGCAACACTAGTGAGATGTGTTTAACGATCACAAATGTGTCTCACTTAGAATTTGTTATAATTAATTAAGGAAAAGTCATCAAGAGGTTATTTAGATGCTATATTTAGTTTTGAGAGGAACATGAGAATAGGTGGCTGAGTTATAAAGGGAAATTCTTTCTGTAGCTATTTTGGGTTTAAGCCAAGCGCATGGTATGATTAGGGAACAGGTACTCCATGGCATTAACTTAAGCAAAATAATATCATATCCTTTAGGTTGTGCGAACTTAAATGTTGATGCTAGGTACAGAGAAGAAACACAGGAGACCGGTGCCAAAATTACTATTAGAGAGATAGTAAGGGGAGGGGTTAGGGCTGTTGGTTCTGCATAGAACTATGCACCTTTGTGGCTCCATTGTTCAAGCTAAAGCACTATCATGTCTAGAAGGACTTCAGTTGCTGAATGGATCCATATGTCAATATTGTTGGAGACCGACAATACAAAGGCTGCTCAAGCTTTAAACCAGCAAGGCTCGTTGAAATCTTAATGGAGGACGATGGTTGCATAAATCAAATGCCTTAGTGCACAAGATAAAAAGAAAAGCAAATGTTTTAGCTCAACTGGCAATGTTTACCAGGTCTTGTGTGCAGAGGTGCAGAGTGAAGGCTTTGTGCTCTCACAAGAATCCTAGACTTGTTAAACTAGAAATGTAACCCATTGCTCTTTTTAATATATATTATATCCTCTGATCAATGTTTCCATGATCCTCTCTCTCCTTCTCATGAAACCTATGAGCGGGTTGTTACAACCACTTGCCAGTTACTAACACTGTTGCTAAAAATAAAACTTAAAAATATTCATGTCATATACATTGATAAAAACATCTAAGGTGTTATTTGGTTAAAAAGACGTATAATAAATGAGAGAGAGCTTTACTTGAAGAGTCGAAGAATACTGATGTGAGACAATAAAAAAGAAAACATGCAACTTTTGGGACAAGAATAAATTTCATCAAAAGTGATTATATGCATGCAACAAACTAATTTCTTATGTTCCGTAAAGCTTAACAAACGTCTTGCTAAATTTGCTATAATAAAACATATTAGATGTCTCCAGCTGTTTAACAAATTTGACTCTATCTGTGTTGGCTTGTTGTATTGTAGAAATAGTAAAGACGAAGTAGTGATGCTTACGAAAATTATGGAAATAACAAAAGAAGAAAAAAGAAAGAAAAACCTCAATCATATGATGATGTGAAGCCGGTCACATCGAACGGAAATATCTTCCAGGTCCGGCTCAAACTGCTCAAACCCAAAACTGAGCACGAAACCAAAACCCCAGCCCAAGCCCAGGCCACAATATTTGTGTTTGCGTTGCGCCCTCGTCTCCACGAAGCCGCCGCCGTGGCTTCCCAACCTATTTCACCGTCACAAAAGCATAATTAAAAAGTGAAAAAAATATAAAGAGGGGAGCAGCGTTGGCTTTGCTCTCTCTCCTATCCCATCTTCCTTTCTTCCCCTCGGGCCAGGGCCATCCCACCCCACCATGGCCTCCTTCCCTTCCCCTCCGCTCGCCGCGGCGGCGCCGCAGCGCCGCCCCCGCCTCGCCCCGGGCCTCCCCTTGGCCGCCGCCGCCGTGCGCAGGTCCTCCCCCTCGCCTCCCGCACGCGCTGCTCCTCCATCGCCCTGCGCCCCTCCGCCCTCGCCGCCCCGGCCAACCCTCTCCGCTGCACCCACCGCCGCGCCGTATCGCCCAGGTGAGCCCGGAGTTTGATACTTAGTCCGCTCTCACTCGTTTAGGGTTCACCCGTCCAGCGAATTGGCCGCGAGACTGATTCGTGTGGATGTTGTCTGTGTGTGCGCGCGTGCCCTGTCTGCAGGTTGAGGAGGCGGACGGAAGCTGTCGGCGCCGCGTCGGCGATTGGGAGCCTCGGCCAGGAGAGGGAAGGGTGCCTCTCGTGCTTCCCCAGGAGCCAGAGGCGCGGGAGGCTGGGGCTCGCGAGGTTCGCGCCGTGCGCGCTCCCGCACACCTCTGGACTATCGCTCCACAGCGGGTTGACCGGTTCTAAGGTTTGTGTCATCCGCAATGCGTTTGAATTGATAGACTATGGAATTTGGATTTGGTAATCGGATTGGATGAGTGTGTTGGACAAAAGTAACAAGTTCGTTGCTTCCGTAATAGGATCGGTACAATAAATGTGGATTCGCTATCATTACAACATTATGTGCGCCTGTATGTGTTTACTGACTTATACATAAATCTTAACACGGGAGGAGTCGCATGTTCTGTTTAAAAGCAAATGGAAAGCTAATTATTGAATTAGCATCAATTTTGAAACTAGCGAGAAGTACTGTACTGCAAATCGCAAAACATTGTACTCTCTCCGTCCCAAAATATAAGCGATTTTGGTTGTCCCATCCAACCAAAATCCCTTATATTTTGGGACGGAGGGAGTATAAAGTACCATTCTGCAGGGCTGGTTCTCAACGGCATGCAAACAGTGAACACACTCAAGAATCAGGAAAACAACTTTTCATATGTTTGTTTTGATGCATCTACTTGTATTTATTCAAATAATCAAGCTACAATTCTGTTATAAAACAGGAAATAAATTAATAAAGGTTTATATGGCACTCCAGAGTATAACATGATCCCATAATTTCCCTTCTTGATTAAAGTGGTCCAGTGGAGTACCATTTCATGAATTCTGACCTCGATGTTTGATGATTTTCAGATCAGGCGTCGCCATATATTACATGCTGCTGGACCTGATGAACCACATGTTGCAAGTCCAACATGGTCTGAAACCGCTCTGGATAAACCTTATGTAGATCAGCCAATTGGGAAGGAGGAACTTGAAGGTTTTCTTAACACGCCGCTTCCTTCTCATCCAAAGCTAGTCCGAGGACAATTGAAGAATGGCCTCCGATATCTTATTCTGCCAAACAAAGTTCCAGCAAACAGGTGAAGAAACTTGTTCCATTTCCACCCATAAACCCTTTTTGCATCAGTACCTATGTAACCTTCTGCTACTATAACAAAAGTATTTACATGATTTGGGATGCCGTGAGTTGTATTTCCTAGCAGTTTGGGGACCTACAGCTTTCACTTTTGACAAGGTGTTACGTTAATTTCATTGCAACATAACTATCTGGATTTTGGACCCTTTAAACATTAAAGATACTAGTGTTGATTAATTGTTTCGGTATATTGATAAATATTTATACGGTGGCTCGGGGCCTAGTTCATGCCAGTAAATTATGCTACAAACTTGTGCTAAATGTGGAGCATACACAAAATATTCTAATATACTTGTCAACCGGTGATTAGGTGCAATGCTGATGCAATATTCTAACTAATCCTGTTTGCAGGTTTGAGGCTCACATGGAAGTTCATGTTGGATCAATTGACGAGGAAGAGGATGAGCAGGGAATTGCACATATGATCGAGCATGTTGCATTTCTTGGCAGTAAAAAGCGTGAAAAACTTTTGGGGACAGGTGCAAGGTCTAATGCATATACAGATTTCCACCATACCGTGTTCCATATCCATTCTCCAACTAAAACAAAGGTATGTACTTTTGCAGCTTTATCATTTGAAATTGGAAATCGTCATTGGCTGTTTCTTTAAGTCCATCTCTGCTTTCTATTGCTTTGAATATTTTCTTTGACAAGAATATATATGAAAACCAACTGGGAAACATGCTTGTTTACTCTCATATTATGTGCATAACATGTCATTAATGCTTAACACATGTAGATATTTCAATCTGGTGGTCCAAAATTTGATGTCTTCTCTTGTTTATTTAAGGGCTTAACATATTATCTTGTCTTTTATGTGGCAGGAATATGCTGAAGACTTGCTCCCTTCTGTGTTGGATGCATTGAATGAGGTAGGATGCTACATTATAGGCTATCCGCCCAATTTTTGCTATCATTTTTTTCTTTTTGGTCAAGGGCCTTTCAAATAACTAGAATCTTTCATTTGGCGATAAAGTTTTAGATGCATTTGGGTAGTCTGTTTGACAAATTATCTTTCTGCCAAATTTTTTGTTCTCCCAGATAGCTTTTCATCCAAAGTTTTCTTCATCTCGTGTTGAGAAAGAGAGAAGAGCAATTCTTTCAGAGCTCCAGATGATGAACACAATCGAGTACCGTGTTGATTGTCAGGCAAGTAATTATTTTACTTTGTACCACTTTTTAGGACATCTTCTGAGAAGGGATTGTTCCTCTTGGGATGCATGCTGAATCAATCAATATTTTACAAGTACTATCTTTCTATACTAATTGCAATTCATTTGGTGTAGTTATTGCAACATTTGCACTCAGAAAACAAACTGAGTGAAAGGTTCCCTATTGGACTTGAAGAGCAAATACATAAATGGGATCCTGATAAGATCCGCAGATTTCATGAGCGTTGGTATTACCCTGCTAATGCTACTTTATATCTGGTAGGAGAGATCGATGATATTCCCAGAGCAATACGAGAAATAGAGGTAACTAGAATTACAACCTTTTAACTGTTTTTTCTTATATTTCCACTGATCTGTTTATTGGATTAATCGTAAACCGACTCATATGCAATACAGGCTGTGTTTGAACATACACTTCCAGAAGGCGAAGCAGCCCCTATGTCAACTGCAAGTCCATTTGGTGCTATGGCAAGCCTTTTTGCACCAAAGCTACCTGGTGGCTTGGCTGCAAGCTTAACTGGTGAAAGATCACCTGCTGCGGAAAAAATAAAGCCTGTGAAAAGGGAAAGACAGGCAATTAGGCCACCTGTACAACATAAGTGGTCTCTTCCTGGAATTGCCCAAGATCTCAAGCCTCCAGCAATTTTTCAACATGAGTTGATCCAGAGTTTCTCAATCAACATGTTCTGCAAGGTATGATTAATGTTTGCTATTTGCTGGCTTTTACTCTTTAGTGTTGCTTTGTGCCGCTGTAGCTTAGGTTAACACCAGATGTTTCCTTAATAGCTGTTATAATATACAGTAGATGAGAACAGTGTTTTGTTGTAATCAGCGAAAGTTTGATACCCCTTTCTTCCCTCCCTCTCTTGCTCATGCTCACGGCTGCCCATGGTCCGTCTATGCCTAACTATATAGTTTCTTTTCTCAGATATGATTCTATTTTAGGATATTCAAATGGGAACTGTCTTTAGCCTTAAGCTTACTCTTCTTGTTGAAATTTCTTAAAAATGCATCATTTGTATAAGCCTAACTAATTCATTTTTTTGTGGACAGATACCTGTTAACCAAGTTCAAACATATAAAGACCTGCGAAGTGTCCTGATGAAACGGATATTTTTATCTGCTCTGCATTTTCGAATCAATACAAGATATAAGGTTCGTGATTCGATACTTTCTTTTTGGTTTATATCTGTATAGAGTGCAGATTAGTTCATATGATTAGCATTCTTTTATATCTATATATAGCACATGTTTTTCCTTTTTTGCAGATTGTTTGTACATGTTTAACAGATAGACATAAGACATGCATTTTACTGGACATTAGACTTGCATCATAAGTCCGTAGGAGGCCCAAGGTCCTTCCAGTGAAGTATTTACATTTGTTAGGAATCATCTCTCTTTTTGCCTGGAATCAGGTTTAAGTAGTTGGTAGTTCCATGTTTCTTGGTTCTAGTTTTTACTGATTAAAATGTTTTTCCTGTATATGAATGCTGTTTTTTTTATGCAGAGCTCCAATCCTCCTTTTACATCCGTCGAGCTGGATCATAGTGACTCTGGAAGGGAAGGTTGCACGGTCACTACTCTTACAGTAACAGCTGAACCCCAGAATTGGAGGAGTGCCATCAAAGTTGCTGTTCATGAGGTTTGTATACTCATGAATCGTTCATCTGTTTTACATGACTTGTTCTAGCTCACACTTAATTTAATCAATGGAAATATATATAAACAGTCATAGGTAATTTCAGGAGATGTAATTGTTGGTAGGAACAGATAGAAAAAGGAAATAAATTATTGAAGCAAAATCGTCTTAGCACAAGACCTGCATAAAGCAAAACTTGCCTATGTCCTGTGTAACGCTTCTAGCCAAAGCCTAATCTGACCTGATCCTCATCCAACCTGGGCCCAACCCAACCCAGGCATTCTTTAAAGGGAGGGAGGGAGGATAGTCAAGTGTTCCTTTACTTTTACTAACTTATCTTTACGTGCTGTTTCAGGTTAGGAGACTCAAAGAGTTTGGTGTCACAATGGGGGAAATGACCCGCTACATGGATGCACTGATAAAAGATAGCGAGCAACTGGCTATGATGATTGATAGTGTTCCCTCAGTTGACAACTTGGACTTCATTATGGAGAGTGATGCACTTGGCCATACTGTTATGGATCAATTGCAGGGACATGAAAGTTTGCTTGCTGTTGCTGAAACCGTCACCCTTGAGGAGGTACTGGGGATTTTTTTTTATACAAGTCACAGTGGGAAAAAGGAATATATGGCATGGCATCAGTTTATTTTGCCTTGTTTTTAATTCTATTATTTCATATTGTACATAATGAATTATGTTTTACCATATATAGGTCAACACTGTTGGTGCAGAAGTGCTGGAATTTATTTCAGATTATGGAAAGCCTGATGCACCGCTTCCTGCTGCTATTGTGGCTTGTGTACCCAAAAAGGTCCACATTGACGGAGTAGGTGAAACTGATTTTGAGATACATCCAGAAGAAATAACCGATTCCATCAAGGCAGGTCTTGAGGAACCTATTTACCCAGAGCCTGAGGTACGTTGGTTACTTATGGTATCTTGCTTGTTGTGAGCTATCTTCCTGGCATAGCACAGTACGTTTGGGATCTTGTTTGGTTCTGGTTTGAACATTGTAAAGCAACAAACTGTCTTGATGGGTTGCTAAATGATTATTGTTATTGTGGCTACAGCTCGAGGTGCCAAAAGAACTGATTACTCAGTCTGAGCTTGAGGACTTGAAATTGCAACGCAAACCATCATTTTCTTCTCTTAGTAAAGAGGAGAATGTGGTGAAAATATTTGACGATGAAACTGGTATAGCACAGCGGCGCCTTTCTAATGGAATTTCGATCAACTATAAGGTAATACTAATAAACTGGAAACCTCTGGCTATTGTTATCAGGATTGAAGAGTCCCTTGTTCCAGCTTCGTTGTAGTTCACTTTGTTATTCCATGCTAAAAATTGTATGGTAAATTGAGACAGATCACACAAAATGAGGCAAGGGTTGGTGTTATGCGACTGATAGTAGGTGGTGGGAGGGCAACAGAAGATTCTGAATCTAAGGGATCTGTTATTGTTGGTGTCCGTACCTTGAGTGAAGGTGGCTGTGTTGGGAACTTTTCAAGGGAGCAGGTATCTTCAACTTACGGATTTATCTACTAGCAAACTGTTACAGTTTATCTTTTGATTTTACTTCGATCTACCTCGTCCACTTCAATACATGTACTAGTCAGATTCTGCTAACTTTGATCCCTTATATGTTTATGAAAAATATTTGGACTAGCCACAAGAATATTACCCTATGTGTCATCACGTTCATAAATAAACATAGTTCTATATCATCCATTCAATATTTTAAATAATTCATTCCCATGCATATCCTCTAACAACAGTAGTTGCCTGGAGTCAAATGTATTTTTCTCACAGATTGTTTACCTTTGAACAACCTATACTGCTTATTATTTAAACTCCAAAGCACTTCCATAAGGTGTTTATATGATTTCAGGTTGAACTTTTCTGTGTGAATAATCTCATAAACTGCTCACTAGAATCCAATGAGGAGTTCATTTTTATGGAGTTTAGATTTGCTTTAAGAGACAATGGAATGCGCGCTGCTTTCCAACTCCTCCATATGGTCCTTGAGGTAGGTTTTCAATTTACTACATTGCATACTCATCTACTACGTCCGTCCCAAATATGTTGTTATAGGAGAACTCTGTTTTCTCTAATTGCAAATATCTCATGCTTAAAAAATTGTCGTCTCCATGTTACAGCATAATGTGTGGCTAGAAGATGCATTTGATAGAGCAACTCAGCTATACCTGTCTTACTATCGCTCCATTCCAAAAAGTTTGGAACGTTCTACAGCCCACAAGCTTATGTTAGCCATGTTGAACCATGATGAAAGGTTTGTAGAGCCATCACCACATTCATTGCAGAAATTGACTCTCCAATCAGTCAAAGATGCTGTTATGAACCAGTTTGTTGGTGACAACATGGAGGTTAGTGTAGTAATTCATCGTTTTCGAGTTTCTCTCTCTTTTTTTTTCCGTTCAAGTGTATTCTCATGGCGCTTGTATGATTGGTCTACTGTATCAATATATTTCTATATGTTTTGTCTGTTTTATTTAATATTATCTAAAATAATTTTCCAGGTCAGTATAGTTGGTGATTTCACTGAAGAAGAGGTAGAATCTTGTGTTCTTGACTATCTTGGGACTGTGAGTGCTCCAAAATCTTCAAAAACCGAGGAGCATATTGAGAAGATTTCCTTCCTGCCGTTTCCTTCGGACTTGCATTTTCAGCAAGTATGAAGTTTTCTTAACCCTCATAAGCAGATACTATTTTTTTCATTATGTTAATTGTTTTTCAATAATGCATCACGATAGCATATTATGAAACAAGTGTTGAAAAAGGCAGAAAGATGCATGTGGCATGTCTGTATTTGTTTGTTTGATCATCGGCTCTGCTTTACCAGGTATACATAAAGGATACTGATGAGAGAGCTTGCGCGTACATTGCTGGCCCTGCACCTAATCGCTGGGGGTTCGCAACTGAAGGGAATGATCTATTCATTGTCATCCAGAGTTCTAGTGGAGATGGTAATTCTAACAAAACATGCACAACACTGTGAATTGCTTCATTTAACACCATATATCCTACAGGTTAGACCTGACATGAGCATACAAGCTAATATTGCCATACTTTGCAGCTCAAGTTTCTGAGTCAGCGAACTCAGATCTTACGGGGAGGAAACGTATTGACGTTCGAAGCCATTCTCTTTTCTTTGGCATCACTTTGAGTTTGTTGGCTGAAATTATTAATTCTAGGTAAAATATTTCCACGCATTTATTTGTTTTATTAGAACATTATTAGGCTTCTCATGTATGCAGAATGCATGTCATGGTATGCAACCATTGAATAATCTAGTGGTTAGTGTTAGTAACTCATGTGGTGGTTCACCCCTTTATGTTTCCCTATACACGCATCAATGTTCTTAACCGTAAAAACTTGGTATCATGACTTCATTGTGTTGGAGATACTGCTATGTTGTATTTGCTAATAAGATTAACATGACGCCGTGGCTGTTTTCTCAGGCTATTCACAACAGTTCGAGATTCCATGGGATTAACATACGATGTTTCTTTTGAACTAAACCTTTTTGACAAATTGGACCTTGGTTGGTATGTGATTGCAGTAACGTCAACTCCGAGCAAGGTATTTTACCTTTGAGCTTGAGCTTGCTGTATTCGGTACCTTGTCTTCTTCGCTCTCCTTTTTTTCACATTTCGTTAATTTCGACTCCAGGTTCATAAAGCTGTTGATGCATGCAAAGGTGTTCTCAGAGGATTACATAGTAACAGAATCGTTGAAAGGGAGCTGGACCGGGTAAGTCAGAACTTTTCGGACTTGCTTAGTTTTAACAAGTGAAGCCACACATTTTGCTTATTTTTTTTCATATACAGACTAAGTACGAGAAGATTGAGCAGCAAACAGCACAGTTTTGTACATGCTAACTGGTTTTATTTCTTATTGCTGATGGCAATTTTCATGTGCTTCAGGCAAAGAGGACACTATTGATGAAACATGAGGCTGAGACAAAGACAAATGCCTATTGGCTTGGTTTACTAGCCCATCTGCAGTCTTCATCTGTGCCTAGAAAGGTGAAGCATAAATTGTTTGTGTGTGTTCTCTACCAAAAAAAAAAACAGAAATAAGCTTACTCTACATTGTAGCTCTGGCTGCATTGGTACTTTATTCTCCTTAACATACTAATGTACAATACTGTGGCGAACAAGGGGTTGCATATGTGTGGTCTTCACCTAAGTGCACTTGTAAGCATAAACATGTGGTTGGAGCTTCACCACCAACGCACTGAGTTAAGGATAACTAACATCAGAAGGTTTTATTGGGTGAAAATAACTACTCCCTCTAGTCATAAATACTTACGTTTAGGACAAAATTTGGTCAAACTTTTGAAACTCTGACCATCAATAGCCTCTCTAATGTATAGTTTAAAAACAACAAAAATGGGATGCATAGATCTGGCTTGAAAAGCACTATCATAACAGCATAAACTTATTAGATCTATAAATATATTTGAATATAAAATTGATAGTCAAAGTTTTATAAGTTTGATGAATCTTGTCCTAAATGTCGAATATTTACGACCATATGGAGTAATAAATATGGAAACGTGTAATCCTGTCATCTTTTATTGACCATGGTTTGTATAAAAAAAATCTTGAACAGCGTTGAGCATAGTATGTATCTTTTTATTGTATGATTTTATCTCTAAATTTTGTGGATTTTCCCCTTTATTTGGTTACTTCAGACTAGCATATCTTATTTCTTATTGGTTATATATATATAGTCTTACATTTCTTTATATATATAGTCTTACATTTCATCCTTATCAAATCAATGCAGGAAATATCCTGCATAAAGGAATTAACGATGTTGTATGAAAGTGCCACAATTGAGGACTTGTATCTTGCATATGAGCACCTAAAAGTTGATGAGTCTTCTTTGTTTGCTTGCATTGGGATTGCTGGTGCTGAATCTGGTGAAGAGATAACTGGTATGTGGTTTGCACTTTGCACTAAGTGTCCTTAGTTATATGGTTTGCCACTTTGCATCAGTTAGGCTGAATCTTTTTAACTTGGGCTAAGCTAGTACTAGAAGCTAGTTGCAGTCTAATGTGTAATTTATTGTGGTTTTATCCGTTATTTGCTGCTGTTTTTTGTATGTTAATGATGCAATTGAAATGCAGATGACGAGCTTGATATGGGGCTGCATGGCATGGGTCCTATTGGAGGCCGTGGTCTATCAACAATGACCAGACCAACCACATGATTTCTGCAACTTCCGATGACTGAACTTTTTGTAAAGGTGTGTTCATTTGAGATAGGGGGGATGGTTCTGCATTGCAATTCTTTTGTTCTAACATAGAAGTCGCCGTTGCATGCGTTTGCAGGGATCGAGCTAGCTCCGGAAGCTAGGAGTTGTATGATCCTTTTCGAGACTACATGCTGACAGTTGTGCGTTGGCACATACTGTTCTAGACCCGTTGATGCGTGGAGATCGGATCGAATTGCTATTTTCGTGTGCATTGCAAACGAAGGCTTGGCTGCCACAATCTTTTTTGTGATATTGCGTTGATTGATGGGGAGGTCCTGAAAGGTCAGGCAGCTTCACATGTATAGTATAGAAGGTTCTTCGTTGTTGTAACTAGGATACATCAGGTCATTGAAAAGGTAGGGTGCCAGTAGAATCTCAGATAAATTGTCGTGCAACGGCTATAGCGTAGGGTCTTAACGCAATAATGCAAGCCCACAGGTTGTACCATTTTAGTATTATTTTCTCGAAAATGTATATTTGAGCTATTATATTTATTAGGTTTCACAATTTTTTGATGATTCTACTATCCTGTTTAATTGGGCTCATGTTTTTGTATTGCGGCTTATCGTCTTTACATTATTACATACCCACAAATATAATTGGCTAATTTCAAGTCATGGTCGCGGCGGGGACGCTGAGCTCCATGGGGGCACAATCCAACGTTGTGCCGTGCAACGCCGAGAGCGAGAGGAACACCTCCGCCATCGACGGCCGCAAGCGGGGCTCCCGCGCGACACACCGCAGCGCTAGCGCGGCCATCGCAAGAGCCACCTCCAACGGGTAGTCGCCAAGCAACCGGGCGTCCATGAACGCCGCCACCTTGCCCCGCGCGTCGTCGCCGTCGACCACCAGCTGCCCCTCCGCTTCCTCCCACAGCAGCAAGGCCAAGGCTTCACCGCCCTCGCCGCTGTCTCGCGCAGGCGCCGCCTCCTCCCCGGACAAGAGCTCAAGCAGGACGACACCGAAGGCGAACACGTCGAGGTGAGGCCCGATCAGCCCGTGCTCCAGGTACTCCGGCGACAGGTACCCCTGCGTGCCCACGACGCGCGACGTCATCTGCGTACCGGCGCCGGCGCGCGCCAGGCCGAAGTTCGAGACCTTGGCGCGGAAGTCGGCGTCGAGGAGGACGTTGCTGCTCTTGAGGTTCTTGTGCACGTAGGGCGGGCTGGTGTAGTTGTGCAGGTAGTTGAGCCCGTCGGCCACGTCGAACGCCACCTGCATCCGCTGCCTCCACGCGAGGGCGCGGCCGCCACCGCCGTGGATCCAGTCGCTGAGCGCGCCGTTCTCGGCGAGCTCGAACACCAGGTACGTGTCGCCGCAGTGCACGCAGAGGCCGAACAGGCGGACGAGGCACAAGTGGCTGACCCGTCCTAGGATACTCACCTCGGCGCCCACGTCACCGGCCACGCGCTTCACCGCCGCCGGGTCGCCGTTGATCACCGCGCGGTAGACCGACGAGTTCCCGATGCGCTGCTCCTCCGCGAACCCGGCCGTCGCCCTCTCCAGCTCGCCGTACTCGTACACGGTCAACGACCCCACAGCGTCGCGCACGTCGAATTCCGCCACCGCCGGAGGCGTCGCCTTTGCTCCCTCCTTACCCGGCCCTGACGGCACGTCGAGAATTACGGTCCTAGGAAGCTCGCCGTCGCCATGCCACCGCCGCTGACGCCATAGCAGGAACAGAGCAAGCAGAGCACCAGACGCGAGGATGGCGCACCCAACACCAACTCCTATGCCGATACACCTGCCGCGAAAGGATCTCTTCCACCTGCCTCTTCCCGGTTCACTGGAAGGAACCTCGGGCGGTGGCGGAACTGGCACTGCCGGAGCCGGAGCCGGAGCCGGAGAAGGCGGCTCCGGCAATACCGTCACGTCGGCCTTGGGCCGATGCTTGAGCGGGACAAGCATCGTGGTGAAGGGATACACCGTGGAGTCGTCGGTGAGGTTGTTGGCGAAAAGAACGGCCTGGTAGTCGGCGCCGAAGCGGTCGGCGACGGTGGACGAGTCGTCCTCCCAGCCGAGGAGGTACGTCACCAGGTACTTCACCCCAGCGGCGGCCTGCGCCGGCGACGGGCACGCGCAGCGCAGCGGCACGTTGAGCTTGATGCCGGGGTAGAGGTTGAGGCTGTCGTGCGCCGGGTTCTGCGCCATGAGCGCCTGGCACGTCGTGAGCCCCTGGTACGTGTCGTTCGCCATGATGAAGTAGGTCTCGTCGTCGAACTGGATAACGTAGCCGGCGTCGTGCTGGTAGTACCCCGCCGCCGTGCAGGCGCAGGGGACGGGGACGAGGAGCAGGCCGTCGCGGGCGACCGGAGATGCAACGGGGATGGCGTTGGCGGCGGCGACGGCCGGGACGCTGGCGTTGAGGAGGTAGGAAACGGTGATCGGGGAGGCGTAGCTCGGCGGGGCGGAGCGGAAGGTGAGGTAGGCCGTGCATGGCGGCGGGGAGGCGCTGGCGGCGGCGTTGCCGCAGGTGTAGCCGAGGACGGAGCTGCCGTTGTCGGTGTAGCAGTCGCCCTGCGCGTTGGCCTCGTACTGCTGCTGCGCCGCCGACAGCGGCGCCGCGAGCAGCACGAGGAGGAGGAAGCGCGGCAACATCGACATCTGGACTGAAATTGGAGCTCGTCGAGACGATCAGCTCGCTAGATTGCTTAGCTGGAGAGACGTAAGAGTGGTGGCCGGAGACTTCAAGTCAACTCCTGCTGGGGTCAACGGGGTCAACTGAAGTGTCACCCAAATGTAACCAGGAGGAGCAGAGACATCGGTTCGTACTCAAGTCCTCAAGCTTGACAGGCGACGACGATGACTCTGAAATCTGGATTTGACGACAGTACAAAACGGCTTGAACTTGGATCAGTTTCCAGGCCTGAAATTTTGGTTAGAAATTTCCGAACCTTTACATTTGCCGCTCCACGCGTAGCAACCCGGTGCGGTACGCCCTCCGTTGTCACCCCGCGAGGTCTCGTCGGCTCGTGCCATGGACGTGCGGGAACGGATTAGTCATTGTCCCCGCTTCCGTGCCCGGCAACGGCGGACGTCTCAGACTCCGAGAAAAGGAAAAACTATGGCGCGGTATGCAGGAAACCCCGCGGATTATACCGGCTCGTGGCGGAGAAAACGAGTGATCGATCGGAACGGGAACGTGCCGAAAACAGTCATCATTGTGCTTCGTAGATTCGGGCTTCACCACTGCTGTCTTCGTCTTAAAATTGTTTTTAGTTTTAGCACAATGTTTCGTTCGAAAATAATGTTATTTTTTTATCTATCATCTTCTTTCAATCAATCATAATCATTCTCTATTTAATTTTTTCATCTCAACAATCACAACATTTTTCTAATCATTTTTACCTATTGTTTTAATACCTATGCTCATTTAAAAAACATTTTAAAATGAAAAAAATAGATAGATGGTACCATTAATGCACGACCAATCATGCACGGGTGCACGTACGCCAGTCCATCACTCCATACGTATACAATGTGTATATGTATACATATAACATTTATATTATATATTATATTCACATGTATAAATATAAGTTTCTAATATATGAATAATTATTATTATAAATTATATAAAACTTTATATATCTGATATATACATATATATAATTTTTATATGTTTGTGTATATATATATATATTTTATATGTGTAATAATTTGAAAAAAGAAAAAGAAAAAAAGACTTGGCCTGCAAACAAAACGGACTATATCTACTTTCTCACGATGGCTTGCTGAAGTCGGTCGAGCTGGAGAAGAAGGTCCCCAGTCTTGGCCGTATGCGCTCGAGGGAGACCATCGCCATCCTGACATAGAATCACTCAGCGTGTCATTCCTTATTGGTGGATGTTAGGTCGACGAGGATATAGTGTCGGGCCATCTTGTCTCGGAACTGGATCCTGACCCCGCCGACCACTCCGCCACCTGTTCGTCGGAGACAAAAGTAATGGCGGAAGAGGTTGAAGTACGGTCTATATCAAGATAGGCCTCTCATAGATAGACGAAGAGAGAAATTTGAAGAATAGAATTCGGTTGAGATTACAAAGAGTGACATCATAGTAATGGAGCAGGCCCCGAACAAAGGGGGGCACGGTACTCCAAATTCACGAAGGAGAAAGGCAGAAAAGACGACCAACTCACCGGAATCAGGGTCGGAAACTATTCCCTGGGCTGAGCACCATAGCGCGATCTCCCGTGGCAAAAGGACATCGGCCCGTTGCAGCTCCTCCATCATCTCGCTCCCGGCACGTGAGGGGACGAAGGCCGAGCTCCGCTCGGTATCGTCGTCGCCTACAGACGAGGCCTTCGCAGCCTTCTTCGTCGTCTTGTTGGGTACCATCGGCTTCAAGAGAACAAGCGTCGGCCTTTGCGATAACACACTATGTGTAATACCCGTAATCCATAATAATTGGAGAGAAAGTTGACTAATTACTCCCAAGAAGGGTAAAAGTTGACTTTTAAATCCGTTGCTCGGATGAACGAGCGGAGAGCGTGGTTGCATAGAACTCGTCGAGACGAGTCCGTTTGACTACTCACTCGCCCAATTCGGCTAAGTATTGCCCCTCCGGTGATCCGAGTAATTGTGGACCGTTGGATGTGTGTCTAGAGAACTCTAGTATAAAAGGACACCCAGCCCTAGCTTCTTCCAACCTCAGCCCACTTTTCCCCTGCTTGCTTGCTGCTGCTCTTGCCCCAAGTAGAGAAAAGAGAGAGGAAAGGAAGAAGAGGAAAGAAGGAGAAGAAGGAAGAAGAGGATGGGGGAGAAGAGGAGGTGGAGAACTTAGGGTTCTTGCTGCTCCTACTCAAGGCAAGGTGAGAAACCCTAATCCCCCTGATTGAATGGTTTTTTGTGGGTTAGATCCATGGTTAGGGGATGGGATTAGAGGAGATGCTCCCGAAATGCAGCTTCATCCTTGATCTGAAACTCGTTAATTTGTGTAGTCTTAGAAATTGGCTATTTTGGGTGTCTTAGAGGCTAAAAAAAATAATAAGTCTTTCTAAAAGTTGTAGGAGATTTAAATATATTTTCATGGCCGTAAAGAACACCTCAATCGGATTTGTGGTTGGTGAGTTATGGATATTTCTTTCTGCTGTTTTTCTTTCCTGCGAATTTAGGCAGTATCTGTTCAACTGCAGATTAATCCTATTTAGAGGCCGAATCAGACTTTGTGACAGTTGTAGAAATCATGAATAATTTCATAAGCTTTCCAGATCGGGAAAGCAAATGTTCATTGGAGTTTTGTATCAAAAGATATGAATGTTTTAGTGTGACTGCTCTGCAGTTTGGGGCAGACTATCACGCTGAGTTTAGACTGAAGTTTTGACAACCTTACTGACTTTTTTTGGAGATGATAATAACTAAAGAATTATATATTATGAAGTTATGTTACTCGCAGCAAAAGTTGAGAATTTATATCCATAAGAATCAGGAGATATAAAAAGTATAAGATCTGCTGCTCTAGCTGAATATTTTAGGATGTGTGCTTTTGTCTTTGTTTGTCTATTTGAGGTGTTGGACATATGTGCGAGTTGGCTAATGAGTGTATATGTTTATTCTATGTTGTTTGCTAAGATAGTGGGATGTTCAACAGGTGGTATTGCTCCAGGTCGTGTCTAGGGCGCTCATCTCTATCAAGTTACAGGCAAGTAAACGTAGCGATGATTTGCTACCATTTTGACTTGTTATTTTTATCATCTTAAATGTCTAAAACTTAGCACATATGACTATACTCAATAATTGAAAGATTGGATATGATTTATTTGCTCGGTGGAGTAATCTAACAAAATGGAGTTAAATTCAATATGATGAATAATCTAGGGTTTATGTTGGTATTTTGGGTGAATAGAGATAATTACACGCTTAAGTGATATTATTCATAAATGAGGTTCAGTCATGCACCTTGTGCTTTACCAAAATATAAAGATTAGGGAATCTGTCATTACTTTAGGAGTTTGTTTAAATTTAATTAATTGTTATTGAATCATCGTGATGTGATAGCACTGAGGTCGAACTAGAATTCAACTCCTGTTCAAAAATGGACTTCACTTCTTGGTTATGGCCATATATGGCTAATATTGTGGTTGGATGGTGTGTGAAAATTACAGGTGCACTGGTTGCCTTGGCCTTGGTATGAATTTTCGTAATTCAATCTATGTGCAAATATGTTTATATTTAAAATAGTATTATGCATTAATGTATTATGAATTGTTGGTTTATACGGTTCACATCTTAACAAGGGGCGTTATGTGGTGAAGACTTGGATTCTAGAGGTGAGTTTCATCCTGTGGTTTCGGGTTTGAAGTATGTTTTGGACATATTGAAGTGTTATTTGTGATATTTGCAATACAAGTATCTTACGCATATACGTGTGAATTTTTATATGCATTAAAGTATGTTCTAATATTTTTGCTATATGTGATGGTTGTGGTATGTATTGAATTCCCCACTTAAGGAAGGGGTGAATATTGGTTGGTGGTATTATCATATGGTGTGCGGCTAATCCACACTTGAGAAGGAAGTTAAAGATTTATTGGTGGTTTTATCAATGCACCATATTATATACATGTGCATTTGCATATGCATTGTATTGGAAGTTATGTCATGATCTTATGGTTACGATCGTACCGGTACAACATCCATGGATGCGGCTCCATACCTTATTGGGTATGCAGGCAGAAGTTCATATGCATTCATGTGCACTTGATGCATGGAAGTGATTGTCTTATGCATTGCATAAACATTGGAAGTAATAATGAGAAGTGATGCTTCTCAAGGAGTGTGTACGTAATGCGGATAACCCTTCATATTTTGGATATGGATAGAATTGTATGTGCGCTTTTGAATGGCATTTGTATGCACTGTGTTTGTATTGATGGAGTTGTGAAAGATTTTGTGTGGATTTGCATTGTATTGTTATGCACTTAATTTGTCTTATAATTATTATTGTGTTTGGAATTAGTATGAAAGGGATCATCGGATCTCTTATTCTAGTCCTTTGCTATTTTTGTCATGGACTCCTTCTGTGTTTCCCATGACTGATCTATAATACCCAAATGATGGTAATTTTGGGTTGGTCAAATATTGTTTACATGAAGAAAGAAATAGCAGTTTGGGTGTAGTAGGATGAATATTGTTTAAATATTTTTATCATGATATCTTTGATATTATTTGTTCAGATATTAAGTTGTTAGTATCCTAATGGTTCTCCAATATTACAAAAGTTGTTCTAGTAGAAATAGTTTGGTGTGATGACAAATAATGAAATATGGCTTGATGGTGGAAATGATATGACACTTGATATTCTAATAATGATTTGTCAATTATGGAAGTTTTAAGCTGAGGCCTAATCAAACCGTGGTTTAAATAGTTTGTAAAAATAAGTTTACTTGCTGAGATTTTTGAATCTCACCCTTGTATTCCCCCTCCAGGTACCTGAGGCATGCCATGTGGGGAAGGGATGTAGCTGCACGGATTCACACTTCATGATTCTCCAAATGTCTCTTTTGTTAATCTTGAAAAATAATGTTATCCCTTAAAGCTTGTTGGTTAATTTTGGTGGTAGAATGCTAGTGTTGATGATGTAATTTTAAATTTTCATCTTTGATGAACTGTTAGGATGATTCTTTATGGTTTCGGTTGCTTACAACTTATGTATTAATTATTCTGCTTTCGCGTTATTGAAATTACAAGGAAGTTGCTCCTAAAATTTTTTTGCTACTAGTTAGCAAAGCAGCTAGTCACGTAGTGGATTTTAGTGATATCCGGGATTTTGTGGCCTGAGGTGTCACACTATGCAGTGGCAATGTGGATGGCGGCCTAGCAAGATGGGGCAGCGAGGAGCCAGGAGGCAGATGCGAAAACGAAGAGCACGAAGGACTTGAGAATTTTTGCGAAAGGCGTGAGGAAGGAGAAGGCAAAGCAGCGGGAACGTAAAAGGGGAAATAATGGGTTTGTCAGCGCTATTTTCGGAAAGCGTGTAGGGGCCGTTAACAGCGTGCGCGATGTGCTCAAGGCGATCCGGCTGTTCTGCCTCCCCAGTCGCCACGTCACCGCCACGGTGGATCTGGGCCGTTGATTCCGTAGAGCGGTTGACGGCATGAGGGACGTGCATGACACACCCCGGTAAAACCGTCGCCGGGCTCGCCACGTCGCCCAAGCGAGGAATCCTGACCGTTGGATCTGTGAGCCGTTGGTGACGGATGGGATGATTGACGTTTGATGAGTCATTACGCAACCCCGAAATTGGCGGGTTTGATGGAACGGGACAGACGCTATGTTCAAATTGTCAGCAGCCCACGTGCGCAGCACATGCGCCCGAGGCCGAATGTCAGCCCGACACCCAACCGCTCGAAATTCCTCTCCGATCTCGCCGACCGCCATCAGCTTCCGTGCTATAGTCAACGGCCATCAGTCTTCGGGCTACGGCCTACTGCCATCAGCCTTCGGGCTATGGTCACTCGTCGACGGCCATCAGCCTTCGAACTATGGCCAATGGTCGACCGCCATCAGCCTCCGGGGTATGGTCGACTCGCCATCAGCCTCCGGGTTATGGTCTGCCGCCATCAGCCTCCGGGCTATGGCCTGCCGCCATCAGCCTCTGGGCTGTGGTTGATCGTCATTATCCTCGGGGCTATGGTCTCTCGCCGGCCACCATCAGCCCCCGGGTTATGGCATGCCGCCATCAGCCTCCGGGCTATGGCCACACGCCGACCGTCATCAGCCTCTGGGCTATGGCCACTCGCCGACCGTCATCAGCCTCTAGACTTTGGCCTATCGCTATCAGCCTCCGGGCTGTGGCTAATCGCCATTAGCCTTTGGGCTATGGCCCCTCGCCGACCGCCATCAGCCTTCGGCCTATGGCATCTCGTCGACCGCCATCAGCCTTCAGGCTATGGCCTATCGCCAACCACCATCAGCTTCCGGGCTATGACCTTTCCGATCTCGTCGACCGCCATTTGTCCCCGGGCAATCGCTCCTACGACTCCATCGATCACTACTAACCTCCGGCCCATGGATTCGCTGACTTCCATCGATTTTAGCCAGCCTCTAGGTTGTGGTTGTCCTATGCTATTCAATCGACTCTATATGGGCCAAGGTAATCTAAAGATGGTCGAAGGATGATGCATCAGGCTTGACCCTAGGCCTGGATGTACCATCCAACCCCAGGCTCAGGGGCTGCACCTACCAAAGCATAGTCAAAAAGCTTCAAGGACCGACTAGAAACCACAACTTGAAAGAATTTAGACCCTAAGAACAAATGTTTCATTCGCTCCTAGGCGCAGGGGCTACTGTGGGGGGTACCACCCCGGGATAGCCTACGTAAGGGAAATAAGACCAGCTGGGTTGGACTAAGGGGCCTCGGGCTAGGGTTGGTGGCCCGACCACATTCAGGGGTCGGCCGTCCTGACCTCTGCCCCCTAGTCCAACCTCAACCCCTTAACCCAACCTCTACGAACGGCTCCGACCTGGAAAGGGCAAGTTTTCCTCTTCAGGAAGGAGGCATCCTCAACAAGGCTCGCTATGGGTACAAGGAGGGAATAGCCCGACAGAAAATGACGTCACCCAATAGACTGCGTGCGAGGTACCAACGGAGGATGGATCCCGAGGCAAGACTATGCATAAGATGCCCACGACGACTAAGGGGTTTCTATGTACTTTTCAGATTATGTTTGTACTTGCTTTTTACTTTATGACCAACCTTTCTTGCATCCTAAGCCCCTTTGTAAATGCCTCCTTGAACTATAAAAGGGATGGAAGGTCGCGCGGATGAGGAGGATGGCGAGATCTAATCCCGAACTCTCACTTGTACGCAAATCTGGTTCACACACTACCCCAACAAAAAACAGAGGACTATCGACGTGTGGGTCGGCAGTCCTCCAAGGGGGCTACCCGAGGAGGTAAAAGAGTGGTCGGGCCTCTCACTAAGGATCTGTTGGTCGACTCAAGAACAATGTGAGCCAAGAATTTTAAACAGGTTTGGCTCTCCCAAAAAATAACAAGCATACGTTCTGTGTTCTTTTGTTGGGGTGTTGTATGAACAAAGTTTGAGTATAATAGACAAGGCCAGAGCCCGAGAAAGTCTAAAAACTTCCTTTGCGCGCACCCTGCCCTCCCCTTTTATAGCCCAAGAAGGGGACACTTACAATGGACTTTGGCGCACAGGAAAGCTTTGTCCTAAAGTACAAAGCAAGTGCAGGCTAAAGCTAAAAAGCAAAACAGAAATCACCTTGGGATTTGTCCGTCATGGGCGTCTTGTGTGCAGTCCTGCCTCAGGATTCGCCACGACAGGTATCTTGTATGCAGTCTGGTCGGGTGACGTTGTCTTCTGTCGGTCTTTCCCCTGTTTTGTCTTGTTTGCGAGGCTTGCGATGGAAGCATGCTTCCTGAGGATGGGCGGCTGACCTCCATCCTGGTTGGGGCCATGCATGAAGGTTGGGCTAAGGAGCCGAGGCCGGGCCCGGGGGCCATGGTTAGACTTGCCGACCACGCCGAGGGTCGGACTCCCGACCCCCGTTCGAAGATGTCCCGTCCAGTCCGCTCGGCTTCCTTTCTTTGGTTTGGGCTACACCAGGGTGGTACCCCTCACAAGGACATAGGCTTGTTATCCTCCGGGAGGGCCGAACCTATCTAAAATCTTCGCTCATGTTGTTCTTGAGTTGACCATCGGACCCATCGGTAGGACGCCCTGACCACTTTTTCACCTCCTTGGGCAGCCTCCGTGGAGGACTAATCGACCACCCGTCGATAATAACCGTCCAATCACCTCGAGATTTATACAAAATAGAGAAAAATTATTTTTGCAAGGCAAATGCATGAGCAGGACCCTTCAAACTGATCGAGGGCAATCAATAACCAACTGGCCTGACGCTTGTCCCAGTTTTTATTAGAAACATACTTGGTTACTCTTTGTTAGTTTGATATATTTTGGGACGAGGACTATGTTAGGATATATGGGTTTGGGTCCATCTTTTTAAACAATAGAAGAATTAAAAGCCCATTAGTAATTGCTAGGTAATTAAGTGTTAGTCCACATGAGAATTTGAGGATGATCTCAATCAACTTAAAAGGTGGACTCTGTACACACCGGTTGTGAAAGTTGATAGAGGAGATTGACGTGCCACACGCAAGCGCGTGCTCGTCTCGCCGAGCCACGACCACGCTAACACGAATGCGAACGTGGACATGAAGTGATGCGGTGCGGTGCGACATCTTTTGCAGTCATCAACAGTCATCATTGGGAAATAATCCTGGGCAATAACTAACAGTAATCAATGATCAATGGGGTTTAATTCCTGGAATAACACCAGCCATTGATCTGTTATTGATGAGGTTTAAACCATGGAATATTCCTAGCTATTGATTTGTCATTGATGAGCTTAAAAGGTGTCCACGTTCATCCTTTCTGCTCACACAATTCAACTATAAAAGGAGCCTCATCCTCCTCCTCAAACCACACCAGAACAAGCACCTGCAACCTCATCGCTAGCATTGCACGCACACTGCTGGCGAGAGCAGAGCCTCCGAAACCTCGTCAGTCGCTGGAGATCCTGCTCAGGACAAGCAGACGATAAGGTTTTTGGGGAGCATTGAACGTGACTGTTCGCTCTTGAACGTCTATGTCGTCTACGTCCTGATGGCCGTTTGCTGTTGTACGTCTATGTCCTGGTGGCTATTCGCTGCTATATGTCTACATTACGGAGGTCGTTCGAGTGATTGCACGACGACAATCTATCACTGCAATGAATTTGAACAACCATATCGACGGAACATCCAACATGTCTAATTTAAGTGGTAACAACGTTCCCACTGCCAGCACCTAACGTCTCCGCAGTGTAAGTGTACCCTTCGACACTGGTTTTACTATTGGGTACACGCTAAAACTATATTGTTATATATTGTTACATATTATTGAGGTTTAAATTTGTGTTAAAAATTAACATATGTACATATTATTTTGTTTCGCCCATAATAATAATAAAAAATATTACTTATTAATCTTATTAATTTTAAAATTAAAATATATCGAAATAATACTACGTGCTTATCAGACTCCATCCACTACCCTTTCTCCATCATCCACTACCCTTTCACGTGGCCGATCTATTCATCCATTGACACTGATCGTTGCTAAACAGGACCCAAACGCGGGCCGAAGTGATCACTTTTACCTTTAAAACTTACTACCGGCCACAATGTCGCAGCGACAGAGACTGAAAAGCACACTACTTCACATGCACCATGGCCAATGCCTCCGGGCCCCCGCAATAAATGGACCATAGCCACCACGCGCGACAAGACGCAACGACATGACCCGCTCTTTCGCTCGCTGTTACAGTTTTACTGAAGCGCAGGCGGCTTCACTCGCTTGCTCACCCGCGAGGCAGACGCCATTGCTCCTGCTGCTGCTATAAGCTGCTTGGCTGCTTCTGTAATCTGCACTACATTGCTGGCTAGTAGTAGCTGCCGATGAAGAAGCTTCAGGTCACCACGGTGTCACTCCCGGCGCTCGCCGCCGTCGCTGCCGTCGTGCTGCTACTCACGGGGCGCTGCCCATCTTTCCTCCGAAGGTACGAGCCCAGCATCGCTGCATTGCCGTCCGGCGAGAACGTGCCGCCCACCGCCGTCCGGGTGGTGCCGAGGGACTGCGACATCTTCCGCGGCGAGTGGGTGCCCGCCGCCCCCGCCGACGACGGCGCGGCGCCGTACTACACGAACCGGAGCTGCGCGGAGATCCAGGAGCACCAGAACTGCATCAAGTTCGGCCGCCCCGACCTCGGGTTCCTGCGGTGGCGGTGGCGGCCGGAGCGGTGCGAGCTGCCGCGGTTCGACGCGCCGGCGTTCCTGCACCTCGTCAGGGGCCGGTCGATGGCGTTCGTCGGCGACTCGCTCGCCAGGAACCATATGCAGTCGCTCATGTGCCTCCTGTCCAAGGTAACAACAAAATTAAACTAATTTGGTACATTTTTTATTGAGTTCTTGCACAAATTACAGGATTAATCCGGGTAAAAATGTGAAAATTTTGAAGGTGGACTACCCCAGAGACGTGTCGAAGACGACGGATCCAGAGTTCAGGACGGTGCGCTACGAGTCCCACAACTTCACCGTCGCCGCCTTCCGGTCGCCGTATCTCGTCACGGCGAACCAGTCGGACCCCGCCGGCGGGCTATGGGACCTCTACCTCGACGAGCCGGACGCCGCCTGGGTGACCGGCGTGTCGGGCTTCGACTACGTCGTCGTCTCCACGGCGAACTGGTTCAAGAAGCCGTCCATGTTCTACGAGGCCGGCCGCCTCGTCGGCTGCCACTACTGCCACGTCCCCGGCGTCCCCGACCTCACGCTGCGGTACTCCCTGCGCGCGGCGTTCCGCACCGCGCTGCGTGCGCTCACCGCCGGCGGAGGCGGCTTCGACGGCACGGTGGTGGTGCGGACCCTGTCGCCGACGTCGCACTTCGAGGGCGGGGAGTGGAACAAGGGCGGCGACTGCCGGCGGACGCGGCCGTACGCGGCGACCGAGGCGCCGGTGGCCGGGGTGGACCTCGACCTCCACGCGGCGCAGGTGGAGGAGTTCGGGAGGGCGGAGGCGGCGGCGCGGGCGAGCGGGAGCGCGGCGAGGCTGGTGTTGATGGACACGACGGCGGCGATGGTGCTCCGGCCGGACGGACACCCGAGCCGGTACGGGCACTGGGCGCACGAGAACGTCACGCTGTACAACGACTGCGTGCACTGGTGCCTCCCCGGCCCGATCGACGTGTGGAACGAGATGCTGCTCCAATTGCTGCTGCCTGCTGCCTAATTCGTAGCCTTCAATCAGGAGAAATTTCTGTTCGATCTGGTAACATTTCTTGGTTACTTGCTGCCAGATAACAAAAGGTTCACCGCTGTCGTTGGCACGGAGGGAGACTACAGGTCGTCAACTATGGTGTTCCCAATGTTTACACATCAGCTGTGCGTGCAACCTATAATCTTATGACTTTTAGGGCATAAAAGACATAGGCGCACAGTTACTAGAGTATTAATTTGCAGTTGGTACAATGTAAATATTGTAGCAAATCAACGTTTATCGGGGGCATTGTAGTAGTAACTAGTAAGTTAACGAGGGTATTTGCTCCTTCATTTGATCCTGTTTAGAAGACTAACTACCAACTTACTTTTTCTTCTGTTTGGAAGGTTAACTACCATCTTACTTTTTCTTAGTTTATTTATTTGATCTTATTTTTCAAAATTGAAGATAAAAGCTCGCCCTATTAAGTTAAAACGAGTTAACAGTGTTCACTAAAGAGCAAATAGACTCTTTTGCCAGCGCTCGTCCCTCTGTGCAGCAGTCGCCGCTGCTGACGCCGCCTCCTTCCTCCTTTCGCGCGCCCGGGTTGCTGCCTCACCCTCCTCTGCGCAACCCGGCACCGACGCCACCTCCCTCCCTCCGCAAGTCGGCGTCTCCGCCTCTTTCCTCCCTTCGCGCACTACCGCCACCGCCTCCCTCGTTTGGCGTGCCTGCGCCGCCACCCCCTCCTCCCTCGCGCGCTGGCGCCGCTTTCCTCCCTCCACGTGTTGGCGTCGCCGCCGCCCCTCCCTTCGTGCGCTAGCCCTGCCGTCGCCGCCGCTTGCATAGAGAGATGCGAGAGAGAGGGTCGGGCTAGGGAGGTAGGGAAATGGATACGGCTAAAATGAGGGTATTTTGATCAGTTTAAATAAAAAATGATTTTTTAAATAAAATTATAACGGTGTAGAATAAATATGGTTAAATAATATGTTCGATTTTAAAAAATAGGATCAAACTAAAAAAAAAGATTGATAGTAGTCAAATAAGCAATTATCCCTAAGTTTAATTTTGTCCATTCATCGAGAATTTTTTTAAAAAGGCAAAGCTTTGTCTCATATTAAATTATATTGTCTCTATTTTTTTAATATACACCACTGTTAACACTGTTAACTTTTTTAAAGATATGTTTGATCATTTATTTTGTTCAAAATTTTTATACAAACATAAAAAATATAAGTCATTTGTAAAAAATCTTTAATGATAAACAAGATGGTTAAATGTATCTCAAGAATTCAATGATATCAGACATTACAAAATAAAGATAATAGTATAAAAATTCACAAAGCATTACCTCAAAAGAAGAGCATCCGCAAAACCACAGAGGTTATGGGATCTATCTTTAGATGTCTTTCCTTTAACTTTGTCGCACCTGTGTTTAGAGATGTTTAGAGCATCTTCAAGTGAATGGTCAAATGACTCTCCAAGTTAAATTTTAGCAAAATTTTTAAAAAATCAGCTCCAACAGACTTGCCAACCGGATGGCTCCCACCCCTCCCTTCGCTCTCTCTCTCCCTTTCTCGATTCAGCGCATTGAGCTTAGCAAGCAGCTTCACCATCTCCATCCCTCCCACTCATGGCCACCGCCGCAACATCGCCGCCGCCACCGCCCCGCATGCACCCACCTTTCACCTCAGCGACAACTTGCTCCCTTATTGCCGTGGGCAACCATGCAGCCACCCTTCGTGCACTCTCCTTCATCACCATGGCGTTGCCAGAGCTCGACCACTTGGCGCTCTGTTGATGAGAATTTTTCCCACGCGCCTGGCTGACAGATTTACTTAACTCCAAGCAGGTGTCCAAGATTGGTCGCCTTCGATGATTGAGCGGGCGTGCGTGGTTTGATCCATAACCAACAAGAAACAAAAGATAGACATTTGATAAAGATTAGGTCCTACTCGATCGGCTATAAATATCAATAAATACATAATTGTTATCCCAAAGCATGCTTAGATTAAGTGATTGGGATATATCGGTAGCATACCGAGGCAGTATAAATCACTTATATCCAAAAGCACATTAGGATAATAATTATATATATTTATAACCTAGCCAATGTCACAGATCTCATGTAAATCGGCTACTACTTCAATATATTTTATAAAAAGATATTAATCTGAATTAAATACGTTAAAACCATGATCAATCGGCTGTTAATGTGATTTAACAGATTGATACCGGGCTTAACACATTTAAGTAGATTAAGATCTTAATATAAAAGACAGTTCTAATACATCTAACAGTAGTAATAAATAAAAGATGATTAAAACAGGTAAGACCGGTTGAAACCCTGACACTATCTCTAATAATAAACATCGAGCCGAATAGATCTATATAATTCTAAAGACGAGTTAATAGGTCGATTAGATGCAGCATTAAGTACCAAAAAAACATGAAAGCTATTTAGACTAATGAGAATTTCTCGAGATGGTAGATACATCATATAATCTGAATCAACCCCTAGATCTAGCTTCGTCGGCTGTTATCTTGAAAGATATGCTAGTCGATCGTGAAATAGATCTAGACATTGATCTAGATTATATGTTGCATATGATAAATTAAGTAGTTTGCAATCATCAAAATCAAAGTATCATGATGATGGAAGCACTGGCCTCGATACCACAAGCTGCTTGTAACAAGAAATTACCTTTTCTGGAGATCAAAACTGATGCAGCCCAAGAACAAAGCTAGAACTCGTCGAGAAAAAGTAAAAACAGAAAGGTTGGCAATGCGCCGAAGTTGTATTGATGTGTGATCTATGTTTTACAACAAACCCTCAGGTCTTATTTATACCCGGTTACAACAGCATCTGTGTAGATCACGGTTTCTATCTTATCTACTATTTACAGTACGACAATATCCCGGGACGGAGTCCCATGCCGCATTACAAAAGAAATATCTACAAAATATCCTAATGTACAAATACAATTTCCGTTGTAGGACCTTATCCATAGATGACAATATCTTTAACGCATTCTGGAGACCGAATCCAATAATCATCTTTAAGCTTTCCTTCCGGGATTGGCCTCACCTTCGGTCTTCAATCGGGATCAGCTATCGGCTATCATGGTCCGACTCGGACTCAGCCGACTAGCTCCGTAGCCGATTCGGACTTAGCTGGTGCGACCTCTGTTTCCGCAAATCATGCATTTCCTGCAATCCCACTTCAATCCTTGTTTCAAACCTGGGGATTTGCTTACCAAATTTGGTCGTTAACACATGCCCCCAAGTCCGCGGCATTGATAATGTTGTGGATTTTGTGCAATCGCATCTCCAGCGTAACCCTAGGTCGAGTCTGTTTCGGCCGTTACAAAAACTCTTTAAATAACGCCCTGTAGCGCCAAACAACTCATGCCGTCAACACAATCCATAAGCCAGCAAATGTCCTCGAGCTCTCCGGCGATTTCCTCGGCTCCCTCGACTCCGCCGCAGCGAACCCCTTTCTCCGGTGACCTCAATCGCGGCAATGACGGCCCCCGCTGCTCCATTAGACTCCGCTCCCACCGAGTTCCCCGAGGTACGCCCAATCGGCCAAACCCTTTCTTTTTCCTGCTTTTAACCGCAAATCTAAATTGTAAGTTTTCTAGATTTTAAATCTTCCCCTCTTTCCAATTGTAGCATCTCACACACCAAATAATAATTCCAAGCTTGATCAATGACCAAATATACTTTTTAGGGCCTATCGGCAACAAGGATCCCAACAAGTTTATAATAGTCGAAACCAATAGAGTGCCCTATAGGATGAAGAACCCAAACCTAAGCCATTGGAACGACACCTTCAAATCCTGGCCCTCAACTGGCAAGTTTTGGCCGTCATGGTACAAACGGATGCAAGCTAGTAAACAGTCTCACTGGGAAGAGGTAGGCATAGCTCAATGTCTGGCTTTGTCTGTAGCCGATATGTCCAAGGATGAACCACTGGTATTGGCTGCCACCTATTTCTGGAACAACACCCTCAATACTTTCCTCTTTCCGCAAGGTCCAATGACCCCCACACTAGCCGATGTCTTCATGATTACCGGACTAGACATAATGTCGTTGGCTAACCCTAACCAATTGGATACCAAGGGCCAATTTTCCTTCAAGACCAAAGCCATCGGAGGCTGAAATGGATATGTTTCTATGAATATGGGCACCGGGCCGATTAATGCTAGAGAGCATACTGCCTTCTTAATGATGTGGCTGGAGAAGTTCGTATTTTGCGGATCAAGCTGCGGTCCCACAGCCAACTGGCAAATGATAGCTGAGGCCTTGGTTGATAAGAAAAATCTTCCTCTAGGAAAATTTCTCCTTGGCTATCTTTACCAGACCCTGAGCCAAGCAGTGGCCAAAATAGCAGCTAACACAACAATCGGCACAGGAGGCCCTTGGTGGCTACTTCAGCTCTGGCTGGTGCTATTAACCCAGAAAGTCTCTGGCCGGCCGAGACAAGCCGACGCCCGCTTCCCCCTCCTGGAGCCGACTGAAGATGATGATGAGGGAAATGAAGTGACTACCAGGAGATGTCTGTCCTTTGGGGAGGCCGCAACCACTCACACTGGATCAAAGCAATCAAGTGAGCTGCTGGCCGAATAGTTCATATCCCTCTATGACGGCCGGCCAAAAGCAACCGGACTTGGTTCTTCTATGAAGATCGAATGGAATTCGAGCGCGATTGATCTAAACCTGAATGAGATCAACTCAGACAAATATCACAAATGTAGAGAAATCTTCACCACATCGCTCACTCCGTTCATCTTGCCGATTGGGGTACACCAAGGCCGCAATGGGACAAAGACTTATGAATTTTACTACCCCATGTCGGCTGGAAGACAGTTCGGACTTGGGCAGCTGCCGATCGGCTGCTATTATGCTGACAAGATTGAGACCCGAGGGATGATCGACTCAAAGCTGGTGATGAATAGACTAATGGAGATAGAAAGCCCACCCCTCTGCAGCATCGGGACCTTGGAGCTAGCCCACAAAAGGAGTGCGGCCTGTGATAAGTGGTTGGTGGAGATCAAGCAACACATCTTCCATCGACGCGCCTCCATGTACCTCGCCATCCTTCGCCGATGAAATCCCCTCTCGTAAGTATTCCTGTTCTTAAGCATCTTTTCCTTTGATCAGTCGGCTGTCGTCCCTTGCTAACACTTTAAACATTTTTTCCTTTGCAGACAATAGATTCGGATCCCCCACAGTGAGTAACTCTGGGATTACCATTGAGTACCGTTTGGGCGTCCTCCCGAACGGATGCGGATATGCTCCATCGACCATCGGCTGGGACGCGCCAAAGTTGAAGTCCTTGATGCACGGCCAGACTCGTCAAGCTATGGCAAGGAAGAAGAGGGCAGCTCCATCAGCAGGGCCATCGACTGCTCCTGTGAAGAAGCAAAAGAAACCAAAACCGACTGCACCAGCCGACAGCTTGCCTTCCCTCGATCCCAGTATCGACAAAGCTCTCAACAAGGAAATCATAGACGAAGAAATCTCTCAAGCTGTCAAAGAAGCGACCGAATTGAACAGCTCAAGCCATAATTCCATCAGCCCTCCAGCCAATGATCCAGCACCACCAGTCTCTTCTCCTCCGAAGCGATTGGTACATACTCCTGCCTGCTGCATCTAATCCTTAATATGTAATCACTCATCTTCTGACCAAATTCTCCTTGCAGTATAAAAGATTAGCCAGTTGGCCTCCTCACCCAACTTCACTAGTAGTTCCCAATCTCATCCTCTTTCTTTTTACTTATGCTTGCCTCGGTCGATTCCTACTAACACTTACCCATTTTTGTAGCCTCCACGGTCTTCGTCGGCTGCCCCCCATGTATCAAGCGAGAGAACTGTGTCGGCTCCGGGCAGCCATCACACCGAAGAAGTGCCTGCACCAGCTCCTGTGGCACGAGTAAGTTTGCCTCCTTCCTTCCTTAAAAGTTTGGGATTGGCTGTCATGCTCAGATTCAATTGTGAAACTCTTTCTGCAGAGTCTAGCCGATCTGCTTTCATTCGACATTAAAGAGTTCGTCAGTGAAGAAGAAGAGGTCACTAGCTAGGACCAGGCCACCATAGCCGACGACATCAAAGAAAAGCTTCAAGACCTCTATCGTCGGCTCAACATTGATATAGATCAACTGGTCATGGAGTGCGGGCCAGTCCGAGCGTGCTTCAATGATATTCAGAGTTAGCTCCCCGACGACTTGGCCGAAAAGATTTCCCGAGCCATCTTCATCGACCAACACCGGTTCAAACTGGAGCGGGCCATACAAAGAATGGTCGACCGGCAAGCTCAAGCCGACCTGGCGGCCTCGATCGACGCCACCGTGCAAAACATAGTGGCTGAGAAGGCCAAATTGGATGAGCTGGTAGCTGGGCTGTCGGCTACACGGACCAAGATCGGCCAACTTGAAGCAGAAGAGGCAGACTTGCTGGCGAAGCTAGAGCGATGCAGGGCCAAGCTCGTGGCAGAAAAGCAGGTGCTAGCCGATCTTCCCAAGGCTACCCAAGATCAGAGGGCTAAGGTGACCTCCACCATCAAGCACTTGGGAGAAATCCATAAATCGGCCAAAGCGATCCCGGGCACCGAGGAACAAGACATGGCCACGGTTGAAGAAATCAAGGCCATCAAAGAAGAAGCGACATCGGCCATTGAAAAATTATTAGGGATGTAATAGGATCTTAATCCTCCAAAATTGTTGATGTCTTGGCTTGTACATATAACTCGTGTAATCGGCCTGTCATGTCTTAAATATTATTCATACCCCTTTTGCCGATTCATTTGACTTCTATGTCTTGACTGCTTGAAAAAATTTTCAAAGTCCCGAAAATTTGAAGTTCTCTGATCTTGATCACTGACTTTGTATAGTATATGCCCCCCTAATTTTCTCAATGTTGTCTTTGGCATTGATAAAATTATAAGACGAAACTTTTCATCACCTGTCGGCTAGATTTAGCCGATTTACAAACTAGGAGGGAAAAACTTAGAGTAAAAAACGTCCTGAAGGCGATGTGTGTAACACATCGGCTAGCATGGATCGGCAAGAACTTAGCCGAATTATGAATTGATCCACACACTTGAGTAATATTTCTTCAAGTACTTGTCGTTGAGGGCCCTTCCAAACACCTCTCTGTCCAATCCTTTCAACATGTAGGCTCCCTTAGAGACGCATTTGTAGATCTTGAAAGGTCCTTCACAATTAAGTGACCATTTACCGAACTTGCTATCCCTTGAGCCGATCAGCAATATTAGCTTCCAAACGAGCTCGCCTTCTTCAAACGACTTAGGCACAAATTTCTTGTTATTATGACGAGCTACGCGTCCTTTATCTCTAGTCACTTTTTTCAAGGCAAGCATCCTTGATAAAACTAGGTCTTCGGACTCATCGACCATCAGATTATAGTGATCGTCGGCTATCAACTTATCCTGCAACTGAATCCTCCTTGAGCCAACGATATTTTCCCATGGCAAAACTGCTTCATGTCCGTAGACCAACTTGTATGGATGGACCTAAATTGATCCGTGGCAAGCCATCCGATAAGCCATAGTGATTCGACCAATCGGCTATGCCATTGTTTTGGGTACTCAGAGATCTTCCTCTTTATCAACTTGATCAAGCTTTTATTGGAAGCTTCAGCATGTCCATTAGCCTGAGCATAATATGGTGAAGAATTTAATAGCTTGATTCCCATGCTATCGGCAAACTGAACAAACTCATCTGATACGAAAATAGACCCCTAATCCATAGTGATAGTCTGAGGGACGTCAAATCTGTATATGATATGCTCTTTCACAAAATCGATTGCATCCCCGGAGTCAACCTTCTTCAAGGGAATTGCTTCCACCCACTTGGTAAAATAATCGGTTGCCACCAATATAAACTTGTGTCCCTTGCTCGATGATGGATTGATCTGGCCGATCATGTCGATTTCCCAACCTCTGAACGACCAAGGCTTTATGATAGGGTTCATAGCCGATGCTGGTGCCCTCTGGATAGCTCCGAACTTCTGGCAATCCTGACAGCCCTTGTAATACTTGAAGCAATCCTCCAGCATAGTCGGCCAGAAATATCCAGCTCTCCGAAGTAACCACTTCATCTTGTGAGCCGATTGATGAGTGCCACAGATTCCTTTGTGCACCTCTCCTATGGCGACTTTAGCTTGATCAGTACTCAAGCACTTGAGTAGCACGCCATCAATCGTCCGATAGTACAAGTCATCATCGAGCAAAATATATCGTAAAGCCTTGTAGCGCAATTTCCTTGAAGCCGACTGAGAAGGGTTCTCTAGATAATTGTAGACATCAAACCTCCAGTCGTCGGCTGAGATGGTTGCAATCTTCACTTCAACATCTTTTGTCATTGGCTTATAGCCCGATGCCCCTTGAGCCAAATCATTTGCCTCAGAATTTTGCTCTCTAGGGATGTGTTTTAAGGTTACCAGCCGAAAGTTGTCCATTAAATCTCGGCATTTTTGATAGATCATCAGCGCGTCATTTTTGCATTCATATTCCCCTGACAACTGGCTGATGACCAACAGTGAATCACCCATTATTTCGATGGCATTGGCTTAACCTGTTTTCAGAAGCTGCAAACCTTTGAGAACGGCCTCATATTCGGCTTGATTGTTTATGGCATGAGGCGCAATGGAGAAAGCAAACTCGAAGCTTGCCCCCTGGGAGAGATTATCACCAAGCCGATGCCGCATCCGTTCGTGCATACTAAGCCATCAAAAATTAAAGTCCAAGGCATGATATTGACTGAGCCGATTGAGCTATCTCTGTGTTGCACGATGAAATCGATTATGGCTTGTCATTTTACTGTCTTGGGCGCCTGATACCTCAAATCAAACTCTGTTAAACAAAATATCCACTTCCCAACTCGCCCCTTCAAAACTGGTGCCGATAGCATATATTTTACTACATCGGCTTTACAAACTATGGTGCACTCATTGGATAATAATGCCTTAACTTTGTGCATAAAAAATATAAGCACAAACACAACTTCTCCATGGGAGAGTACTTTGTCTCTGTATTCAAAAGTCTTCTGCTAAGATAGAAAATTGTCTTCTCCTTTCCCTCGATCTCCTGAATCAGAACTGAGCCGATAGACTTTTTATCGGCTGTCAGATACAACTTGAACGACACTCCTTTTTGTGGATGAATCAATACCGGAGGGAAACTCAGATAATCCTTAATGTTGTCCAAAGCCTTCTACTGTTCTGCCCCACAAGTAAAGGCTTGATCGGCTTTTAGCCATAGTAACGACGCGAATGACTCCATCTTTTCTGACAAATTGGCTATGAACACCTGATGAAGTTAATCTTGCCGATCAAGACTGCAATTGTTTCTTGTCCTGTGAAGGTTGAATAGTTTTGATAGCATTTATGCTTCTTTGCGTTACCTCAATCCCCCTTTCGTGAACAAGAAATCCCAAGAACTGGCCACCTGACACGCCGAATGTGCACTTCGTGGGATTCATCTTTAGGCCATACTTTCTCGTTCTCTCCAATGCCTTCCTTAAATCGGCTATATGGTCTTCCACTTCCTTGGATTTAACGACGACATCATCGATATAGATTTCCATCAGGAAGCCGATTAGGTCATGAAGAATGTAATTCATGGCCCTCTGGTACATAGCTCCAGCGTTCTTCAAGCCGAAAGTCATGACGACCCATTCGTATAAGCTGATCGCTCCTGGACATCTGAAGGCTGTTTTGTGAATATCCTCCTCGGCCATAAAGATCTGACTATAACTGTCGATGTCGTAGATCGACACGCAAGGATCCGGAGGACCCCCTTTTTTGGTTCGGCACGGGGAGCGGTGTATCCTGGTTTAAACTCGCAATGATAATGGGATGAGCAGATGAGGCGGGGAAGAAATCAGAATTGCGGAGACACGAGGGGTTGTACAGGTTCGGGCCACCAGCGTGGTGTAATACCCTACTCCTGTTTGTGTGTAGTATATGGGGCGAATTGCCAGGAGCAAAGGGAAGGTTCTCCTCCTCTACTCCACGTGAGGGTGTGGTTTCTATCTTGTCTTGTCGAAGAAGCCATTCCATTCCTACTCCTTCCTGTTTGCTGCATCATGGAAAGCGGAAAAGAGGGCGGTCGTCGTGGGAGCCATGCTGCTGACACGATGATGGCCTGCCTACCTACTCCGACGGGACCCACTAGTCAGCGGCCCATTTCACGGGTAGGCACTGGCACCGCGCCTCCCACGCGTGCACTCTCTCTCCCATGCGGCCGCCCAACACATTAAATGCGACTGGACAGGGCGTGTGGGAGGCGTGCGCGGGGTTGATGCGCGGCCACGCCGCGGTCTTAGTCAAAGACTTTTAGCCTCCTTTGCCTCGTGATAGGCAAAAAAGGGGTGATGATGAGAGTAACTGACAGCCGCGCCTCACATCACATTGAATGCGGCGAGGCAGGCGCTCAGCTCCCCTCCTTTTGAGCATTAAATTGGTTGGTTGGTAGTTGGACTCGCCCCTCTCTCAGAGAGGTGCGGGATGAAGGATGGGGGGTCCGGGTGATCTCGGACCCTACCAACCGGGGGTCCGGGTGATCCCGGACCCTGTCGTCTTGGGAGGACGGCGGCCTCCAGGCAGCCTCCAGGCCAGCCCCTTCTAGGGCGGCCATGTGGCCGCCCGTGGCCGAGACTCGCCTTGAGCTTTTCAGGATATAACTTTGACGCCCTTTGACGGGCAAGGGCGCCTTCCTTTTTCTCAGATGTCATGCCTTTGACATACCCCCGGGCCCATATCACCGACAATAACCAACATTGCCATCCATAAAACTTATGATTTTGTGGCCGGAGGTGGCATCCACCAGCAAATCGGCTATAGGCATGGGGTACTTGTCCTTAGGGGTAGCCTTATTCAAATCTCTGAAGTCGATACACACCCTGAGTTTGCCATTTTTCTTCACCACCGAAACTATATTCGAAACCCATTCTGCGTATCGGCATGGCCGAATGAAACCAACATCGTATAGCCGAGTAATTTCAGCCTTAATCGCATCATACATATCGGCTTTAAACCTCCTGGGAGGCTGTTTGTACTGCCAATATCCAGGCTTACTAGGGAGCCGATGTTCAACAATGGATCGGCTAAGACCAGACATCTCAAAATATTCCCAAGCAAAGCAATCTTTATATTCCTTCAATAAATCAATAAGCTTGGTCCTAAAATGAGAAGATAAATTCTTGCTAATGTATGTCAGCCTAGGCCTATCCCCTGGACCTATATCAACTTCTTCTAACTCATCGACCGACATAAAACCTTGCCCCACTTTGCCGTCGATGTCATCTACGGTGTCCTTGGTGTAGACGCTCGAGCCCTCCATGACGCCCTCAAAGTAATAATTGAGGCTCTTCGTCTTCAATTAGCTGCATGTCAGAATCGGACACCTTCAGAAAATCGACCTGCCAAACTTTGCCAGCCAGGCAATCAATGTCGTCGACTTTCCATAAAGTTAAGTCGGTGTTAGCGACGTTGATTGACCTGTCGGCTGGCACGATCTCTATCTTACCGTCTTACCGTTGGATTAAACTTTGATGCATTGTAGAAGGGATGCAGCAGTTGGCGTGGATCCAATCCCTTCCGAGCAGTAGGCTGTATGATCCCTTCCCATCGATGACAAAAAACATTGTGGGCATGATTTTGCTGCCGATGGTCAGCTCAACGTTTAAAACTCCCTCGGCCTCCGATGGGTTGCCGCCGAAGTCCTTGAGCACCATGTTGGTCTTTATCAAGTCATCGGCTCCCTTGCCTAGCTTCCTGAAGGTTGCGTAGGGCATGAGGTTAACAACAGCTCCTCTATCGACTAGCATCTTTGACATCGGCTTCCCATTCACGAATCCTTAACATATAGGGGCTTCAAGTGCCGATTTTTAGTCCCCTCGGGTTTTTCAAAGATGGCATGTTCTGGGGACAATACTAGCTTGGCCAAGGTGTCCTCAACGGCGTCTGCATCGGCCTCGACAGCCTCGAATTCGGCCGGCAATATGAACACCATATTGACCGATGCAGAAGCCACTTCTTTTTCTTTCGCTGCCCTACTGGCCTTGTCAGCCGGGCTTTCATCGGCTGGGGCTGTATGCCTCTTGACGCGCCACTGTTTCCTGGCTCGTTGTCGTTGTTGATGTTGGACCATCACTGGACCTCTTCCTCCTGTCCTTCACTTTTCAGCCTCTGAATTCTCCTTTTTTGAGTTTTGGTGAACAAGTCTGAAGGGCACCATTGGGGATTGGCTGATTGCTCTTCTTTAGCCTCCTTCTTGTCCTCTTCTTGGAAGAAGTCTTGGTGGATTGGGCCCAACCGTTGATGGATGGATAGTCTCTTCTGATTAAGCTGGACGGCCCTGGGGACAAATCGGCTAGAGCTATCCTTTGGCTGGTCTCTGTATTCATCCTCCCTGTACTCGCTACAGGCCGGGCAATTCTCGAGGGTAGGCAGCCTCATTCCCGATTCCTAGCAAAATCGAAAAAACTCGCAGCGTCAATGTGGATCACAGCCATCATGGCGGCGAAAATATGCCACACCTAGCCGATCCGTCGTCCTCTGGTATGGCTTGCCACGCCGTGCTTCTTCTTCTTCTTGAACCCTCAGCTAGAACCAAAGTCGGTTGTCAGCCTGTCTGGGCTGACGATCAGTCGATCGGCAACTGGTGTAGACCATGTTGATTGGTGCAGCATTGGTTGCAGTCGGCTTGCTGGATGGACCCTGGTGATCTGAGCCGGCCGCAGTTGCTTGTTGGGCTTTGGCTGAGCTGTGCACCATGCTGTACTGCCGATCAGCTCGCCTCTGGCTGGCTTGGACCATGTTGACAGGGAATGGGTTGCCGTTGACCTTCATCGGCTTAGCCGATTCCTCAAACTTTATCTTCCCCACCTCGATAGCCGACTGAATTTGCTGGCGAAAGACTTTGCAGTCGTTGGTGTTGTGGGAGGTGGTTGTTGTGCCACTTGCACTATTTTTTCTTCTTGAGCTCCTCGGCCGATGGAATGACGTGGTTGGCCAGAAGCTGTATCTGTTTCTCCCTCAGCAGTAAATCGAAGATCCTATCGGCTTTAGTTATATCAAAGTCATACTTTTCCTCTTTAGCGGATTTCTTCAGCCATTGGCAAGTTATAACCTTCTTATTCCTGGTCCACTCGGTTGCTGTCACTTCTGCATCACTGTCGCTTGAGTCAGAGTCTGATGCATAAGCGACGTGGCTAACTCTCTTGAAGGCCTTCTTTGATTCTTGAAAGCGTTGTTCATGGGCTGTCACCTTTTGAGCCAAATGGGCCAAGCTCTCAAAGTCTTGAGCCAAAAACCTCTCCCAGATGGGGGCCAAAAGGCCATGAAAGGCCAAGTCAGCTAGCTGCGAATCTGACAGCACCAAGATGTAGCAATGGTTCCTCATGTCCCTGAATCGCTGGATATAATCTTGAACCAATTCTTCGTGCTTCTGCCTGATGTTGGTCAAGTCCGACAACTTCATTTCATATGTGCCAGAGTAGAAATAATTGTGGAACTGCTTCTCGAGATCGGCCCAGCTCTGAACTGAATTGTAAGGCAGGGATAAAACCATGTGAAGGCCGATCCCGAGAGAGAGTGGGAACAATCGTACTCTGAGCGCGTCGGTAGCCGATGCTTCTCCATACTGAGCCAGAAATCGGCTGACATGTTCATAGGTCGAGACGTTGTCTTGCCCAGAGAATATTGAAAAAATCCGATACCTTGTACCGGTGTGGCAGGGGCACCCTCTCAAAATATTCGGGATATGGGTACCGATACATATTTTTGGAGTCCTTTAGCTTGAGGCCGAACTGATCACGCATGACGTTTGCGATTAGATTGGCCAAAGGCCTATTTTCTTGAGCTAGCAGCTGCGGCATCGGCTCGTACTGCTCATACTGCATGGGAGGTTGCCGATGCCGTGTCTGTGGTGAATGAGGTTGATAGTACTACTCGTAGTTGCCTCCTAGGTACTGATGTTGGACTTGATTCATGGTAGAAGGCGGCCGTGGTATGAACGGAGGGCACTGCTGAGGGGGAGGTCGAACCTCGTTGGAGTTGTGAGGTTGGTTTGGCGTGTAACTGTTGATCGGCATTTTGTGCAAGAGAGGTTGCCGATCGACACCGAACATGATTTCCACCTGTTCTTGAGGAAGTATCGGAGCACCGTGACCCTAATACGAGGGCTGCTGCCTAATTAGGAGCTTGGGCGGCGGTTTCACAACCGATGGTTGTTCATTCGGCTAAATAGGGACTCTCCCTGGAGGAGTCGGTTGTCCCAATGAAGGGATTGGCAGTCCTTGTGTTGACAGAGTCCTGTAAGGTGGGAATCGGCCATCAGGGAAATAGGTTGCCCCCCTTGGCAGCTGCTCGGCTATCTTTGAATCAACCAGGGTATTAGTGATATGCCCTAGGCAACATGGAGATGTTGGATATCATAGTCAATATTTATGTATAAATGAATAAAATGTTATTTAGTTCCATGAAATAGACATCTTGTATTGATCAATAAGCACGTGACTTGTTTATGAGACTCTTTATGTATGAATCTATTTCTAAACGATCCCTGATCACATGTCATATTGTTGGAACAAATATGATTCTAAGATCAGTATGTTTATTGATTTATAACCATGTCTCATAGATCATGGGTATGGAGATACCAAATCAATATACATGGACATGTGTTAGAGAACACATTGTTGGATAGATCTATCATGAGACACTACAAGAATTAATGTGCCATTAGTTGGTCTCGAGTAGTGTTGGTGCAAAGTCCTTAGACCTGAGATCATCATGGATTCCAACATGTGTAGTAGCCTACTTTGGGACTACCAAACGCTATTCCGTAACTAGGTAGTTATAAAAGTAATTTTCGAGTTTGTTACGAAACATGTAGTGGGATGTGAATGGTCAAGATGGAATTTACCCCTCCTTTGGGAGAGATATCTCTGGGCCCTCGAGGTAATGGATTATGGAAGTGCATGGTCATGCCGAGTTGATTGAGGAGTCAATCAACAGACAGATAATCCAATATAGTTCGAGTGAATGATTAAGCTATTGAAAGGATGTCACACATCTTGCCTATAGCTTAATTGGTATCGTGAGGCAAAGGGATTTGTGTACACATTACAGGTTCAGAGCTGATGTTATATTCTTGTATACTATGGTGTCAATATGTGCTGCTAGGCGCCGCTATTGACGGTCGGCCGAGTTGGACTCGGGTCGAGACCATGTATACCTGAACCTACAGGGTCGCACGCTTAAGGGGATAAGAATAGGCATTCGAGTTGGACTCAGATACGGCTCGATCGGATAGGGATCCGATCGGATAGAGTCCCGATGGGCCTATAGGCTCAGTCGAAAACTGCATATAAAGGGGCGAGGGGTGGAGAGCTGCGGCATTGCATTGCATAACATTGAACCGAATCAATCTGATTTGGCGCAACAGATTAAAACACGCGTGGCTTCAAGATCTCCATGAAAACCCTCCCCACCTCCGAGCCAAACCCTAGCCTTGCATCTTGTGCTAGCACATGGGTGTTAGGCGTTCTACCCCTGGACGTGTGGATACCGGTAGAGGCATTGCTACATTGCGGTGCTATTCGGCGGCTGCTAATCGGCTGAGGTTGGGCGCATCAAAGCGAGGCAGGCACAGTTGGGCTAATTGGCTATGGTCGCATTGGCTGCGGCATCGACAAATCGGCTGTAGTCAGATTGGCTGCGATCAGGCGAGTCGGGAATCGGCTGTGGTCAGCAAATCGGATGTGATCAGCCAATATTGTTCCGGATCGAATAGCTCCTGATTGGCTATATCTGGTGCACTCCACTCCAATCGGTAACGATTTATCGACCCTTACTTGCAAGGTTCCTGGTTTGCGCGGTAGAATTTTTTGTTATTAGCTATCGTAGCCTCCGCGTAACCCTTCACACGGTGTTATCATGTTGTTCAATGTGTTCACCAGTATCCCTGACTGGTTGACAAGCGCATGGTGGACAGCCGAGTCGATCCGATCTTGAAGTGTGAGCAGCCCTGAGTCATCTGGCTCCTGCATGATCTCTTCAATCTCCTTTTTCCCTTTCTAGTTCTCGCTAGAAGTGGCAGCGGAGTCAAAGTCCTCAGGGATCACGAACTTGTACTTCTGAAGGATTGATCTAGACCTGGTCTGGGTCTAGGATCGCAAATAATGAGCTTGCAATCGTTCCACCATCTGTTAGTAGTCGGCCTGCTGTTCAGCCGACAGTTTGTCCATAGTCATAGGGATGATGTTGTCCTGGTCCAGCTCTATGGCCGTGACATTCACCATTGTATCGGATCTGAAAGTTGGGGTCCCACCGGGCGTACCAAAAGCGTGTTGATGAGAATTTCTCCCACGCGCTGGCCTGGGAGATCTGCTTAACTCCAGTGCAGGTCCAAAATTGGCCACCTTTGGTGATTGAGCGGGCGTGCCAGTTGGTTTGATCCTGCAACCAATAAGAAAAAAAAAGATAGGCATTTGGTTAAGATTAGATCCTACTCGATCGGCTATAGATATCAGTAAATATACAATTGCTATCCCAAAGCACGTTTAGATTAAGTGATTGGCATAGATCGGTAGCATACAGAGCTATTATAAATTACTTATATCCAAAAGCACATTAGGATAATAATTATATATATTGATAACCTAGGCGATGTCGTAGATCTAATGTAAATCAGCTAGTACTCCGATATATTTTATAAAAAGATTAATCTGAATTAAATGTGTTAAACCAGGATCAATCTAATGTGATTTAACAAAACCGGGCTTAACACATTTAAGTAGATTAAGATCTTAATATAAAAGACAGTTCTAATATATCTAACAGTAGTAATACATAAAAGATGATTAAAACAGGTAAGACCGGCTGAAACCCCGGCACTATCTCTAATAATAAACATTGAGCCGAATAGATCTATGTAATTCTAAAGACGATTTAATAGGTCGATTAGATGCAACATTAAGTACCAAAAGAAGCATGAAATCTATTTAGACATGAGAATTCCTCGAGACGGTAGATATGCCATATAATCTGAATCATCCCCTAGATCTAGCTCTGTGTGCTGTTATCTTGAAAGATATGCTAGCCGATCGTGAAATAGATCTAGACATTGATCTAGATTATATGTCGCATATGATAAATTAAGCAGTTTGCAATCATCAAAATCAGAGTATCATCACGATGGAAGCACTGACCTCGATACCACAAGCCGCTTGTAACAAAAAATGTCCTTTGCTGGAGAACGAAACTTATGCAGCCAAAAAACAAAGCAAGAACTCATCAAGAAAAAGTAAAAACAGAAAGGTTGACGATGCGCCGAAGTTGTATTGATGTGTGATCTATGTTTACAATAAACCCTCGGGTCTTATTTATACCCAGTTACAATAGCATCCTTGTAGATCACGGTTTCTATCTTATCTACTATTTATAGTACGACAATATCTCGAGACGGAGTCCCATGCCGCATTACAAAAGGAATATATCTACAAAATATCCTAATTTACAAATACAATTGCCGTTATAGGACCTTATCTATAGATGGCAATATCTTTAACGCCTTCTAGAGATCGAATCAAATAATCATCTTTAAGCTTTCCTTCGGGATTGGCCCCACCTTCGCCTTCAATCGTAATCGGCTATCGCTATCCTGTCCGACTCGGACTCACCGACCGGCTCCTTAGCCGATTCGGACTTAGCCGGTACGGCCTCTGTTTCCGCAGATCATGCATTTCCTCCAATCCCACTTCAATCCTTGTTTCAAACCTGGATATTTATTTACCAAATTTGGTCGTTAACACGCTCCTGCCCGCATCAAGTCCACCACTGTAACACCCTGAGGTGTTTTCCCCTTTTAAAAATCGAAAGAAAAATCGCAAAAGAAAATCGTTGGAATTAACTAGAGATTAACAAATAATTTTAAAAGCCAAATTCTAAATGGAAATGGCATGGTAAGATTTTTCTTAAATTCTACATGTCAAAATACGCTAATAGGATTTTTAGTAGAATTTTCAGAGCACTAAAAATAATTTCTAAGCAATTAAAATCAAAATTAGAATAAATAAATGCTGGGAAAATCGGTTTCTCTCTCCTCCATCCTTTTCCCGCCCAATCGGTTGTGGGCCGCCAGCCGACAGCCCCGTTCCCTTCCCGCCGCGCACTAGCCGATGGGCCGGCCGACGGCCCGTTCATCCCGCCCGCGCGCCCGTTTCTCTCTCCTCTCGCGGCCGGCCAAGGCCACGGCCCGTTAGCCTTGCCCGCCCGCAAATAAGTCTATTTGGCCTCCCTTTTTTCCCCTGACCCCGACGTAGGGCCCACCTGTCAGCCCGTCTTCAACCTCCGCCGCCCGGTGCCATTCCCGGCTGCCGCATCCGCGCGGATCTCGCGCCGCCGGCCTCCCCGCGTCCCCAAAAACTCGCCGCCTTAACTCCCCGCCTCTCCAGCTGGCCTTAAAAACCCCCGGCCGTCGCTCCTGCACGCCCTAATGGCCGGAGTTAATCGCCGACCATTATTTCCCCCAAATCTCTCTCTCCTTTACTCCGACGAGCGATTACATCCTTATCCGGCCACAACCGACCTCCCCGCGGCCTTTAAAAGCACCCCCGTGGCCTTGCCGAGCTCTACACGCTCTCATTCGCTCTCGCACCGTGCGCACTTGCTTCGGAGCTTGCCGCCGGCCTTCTGCCGCGTGTTCCCGCCGTCCCAAGCCACCCCAAGCTTCGCCACCGCCATCACCTTCTTCCCCGGTGTTCGAGCCACCTCGGCCGCCCTTCCCCGCGCTCGTTCGCCGCCAATTTCGTCGTCGCCGTCGCCGTCTTCCGCAACTCCGGCGGGTTTCCCCGGTGAGCCGCACCCCGGTCGCCCGGCCGTCGTGCGCCGCCATGCCCCGCGCCGCTCAAACCGCCGCGCCACTCCCGACCGTCCAATCGGCTTCGCCGATCGGCACCGCCCAAACCCCGCGCGCCCGTGGTCCGCCACGCGGCGCACCGTCCCTCCGGCCCGTGGACCCGGTCCACCGTGGACCGGCGCCCCGCGGCCGCTGATGTCAGCCCTCGGCCACTGACGTTAGCCCTAGCCGCTGACGTCAGCCCTAGCCGCTGACGCCTCCCCGGGCTTTATTGCGCAATAAATTAATTAAAGATTTTTCTATTTTTGTAAAAAAACCCACAAAACTTCTAAAAATCATATCTTTCCAATCCGACCTTCATTTTATCCCATTCAAATTTCATTAAATTCATAAAAATGCCAAGAATCTATTAAAATGGTTTTGTTCCCTGTTTCAGTAGCTTTTTAGCCTGTTTTGGTGATTTGTTTTGTTTGTCGTGTAGATCCTGGTAGTTCCGCCGACCAGGTTTACTTTGAAGTTGTTGCAGAAGTTCCCCAGGTCGAAGAGCAAGGCAAGTCATGCTTTATTACTAATCATATTGCTCCCATTTTTTGCTAAAACACATGTTTTTCTCTATTAAATTGCATGTATTTTATAATGTCATTTCATGGGAAATAGTACACCATATATTTAGTTTATGCCTTAGGTTTGACACTCCAAACCCTTTGATTAATCTTGGGAAAATAATATGATTAGATTCAGGATTAGGTTATGCTTAGCCTGGCTTAGATTCACTAGCTCACTAAATGGGCCATTCTCACTTAATATGCATCTCCTAGACATTCTGTTCGGAAGAATAATAATTGGAGAACTTGGTGAACCGGATTAATAACTAAAATATGACAAATGGTGGGCTGTGGGCGCTATGGTTTTGGATAGTGGTATCCATGGCAATTAAGGACCAACCCTCGGAAGAATGACCGTGCAAACCACAAGCCGAAATGGGTAAGGTGGGTCCCGTAGTGTAGTCTCTCCTAGCTGACGAACCCATCGGCAAGGGTGAGCAGGATGGAGTTTCAGCCGGCCCCGGTATAAGCGTTGCTGGGCTGCCGGATTCACCGAGGCACTCGGGGGGTTGCCCACGCCCACGGTCCGGGAGTGGGGGCGAAACCTTGGTGGGGTTCGCTTGGTTAGCGGGGGGTTATACGAAAGGTCCTATCACAGTTTCCTTTCCAGGGTACCATGGTGGTATTCTGGCGTACGGGAGACCGTGTCGTGGGCTGTGTCTTGTGGGTACAGTTGCACCCCTCTGATCAGAGTAAAACTATTCAAATAGCCGTGTCTGCGGTAATTGGGCAATCAACCGAACTCACCGTGATTAGTCTCACACTATTAAACCCTGATTAATGGAACATGACTAGTATAGTTGGATGGGTTGGGCCTGTTGCAACGTGGGGATAGCGTTGGACAGTGTGGGTCTCAAAATGTCTTAATTACTTAAATTACTACTGTTTTGCTCGTGCTTAAAATTCCCTTTTGTTTGGAAAACCTTTGTTGTTTGCGCAAAAGCAAACCTTAGCCAAATCCTTGTCTCCCCTGCATTCATCCTCTCCCCCTTCCGATGTGACCTGCTGAGTACATGGAAGTACTCATCCTTGCCTCTTCACCAGAACCTGAGCAAGAAGCCGAAGAAGAAGACGAAGTTGAGTAGGCCTTGTCCTGCACTCTGGAAGATGCCTGTGGAATGGTTGAAGCCACATGGTCATCGTCAAGCTTAGGCTTAGGCCCCTTTTTCCTTTTTTCGCTACTCTTTTGTAATCTTTTGTAATGTTTCTAAGATGTGAAACTATAATATCAACAATTATCATATGTGTACCCTGGCTGGTCCTGGACAAGGATTTTAATACACATATAGTTTCGGAAATTCTGGTCTGAATTTCTGGACGTGACAACCACGGCGCTCCGCCCGCGCCATCCACGTCGTCGCGCTTCGCCGGAGGCTGCTCCACCGTCACTCCCCGGTCGTCGCCAATGTGCTGCTCATCGCCTACGGACACTGCGGCGACCTCGCCTCCGTGCTCCCGGTGTTCAACTCCATCTTTGTGTGACGCAGTCTCCTTCAACTCCCTCATCTCCGTGCACTACCTCTTCTGCTGCTGGGACCACATGCTCACCGTGCTCCACGCCATGCTCATCGGTGTCCACCCGCTCACATCCTTCACGCTCGTTAACATGGAAAACTATTTTTCCATGTTTTTATTTTTCGTGTTTTTATTCTTGGAAAGATGAGAAAAAAAAGATGTGGTAAAGGTTGATATATGAGTCCTACTGTTATAGACTCAAAATGAAGAGGATAGATGAAGAGGCTGTTAGAGTAAACAATGAGTTTGACTTGTCAAATTAGATGAAGAGTCGCCAAATAAATATTTGAAGAGTTAGATTTGGAGGAAGTATTAAAAATGCTCTTACTCACTGTCGCCTCTCCTTTTCTCTTGGCGAGTACGGATGTAGGTGTTGTGGCAATATGTCAAAATATCCGAGCATTTTGTTCACACCACAACTCACAAAACTAGTAGGATGATTAGAGACTTTAGAGGCTTCGTTGGGTTTAGGGGAGCATGGATTAGTCGGTGCCACGACTCCTCCACCGTCGTGTACTGATCCCACTGTTTGCATATGTAAGTTGAGGAGAGCCCAACGCTGGATTTCTGTCCAGATTCTCATTGATACTCTACAGTGTGCAAAGAGGTTTATTGAGTGTTGCAACACAGTCACACAGGGGACACCAGTTGTTTTGGAGTACCAGCCACATGAGGAACTTGCATTTGGGTGGAGCCAACATTTTCATATTGTATGGCTGAAGATTGTTCCTGCTGTCCCACGAACTGTAGCCGGTATACAGACTTAGCCGTCAGCTTCCAAACAATGGTGTCTCGTTGCGGTCCCAGAGGAATTGGATATCTGATAATCTCCCAAAGCCACAGGGTCCTAGATAGGTAACCTGCAATGCAGTGAAGAACTGAATCACTGACACATCGTTTCGTACTACTTGAGTATCGTATTTCCAACCATTTACAGGGGCAGAGTTTCAACACGAGAAAGCCTCTAATTTCATACTAAAAAAAGCCCCATGTTAGCTTGACGAGGGGACTCTGAAATCCGTATATGACTACGGTGCAAAATGCCTTTGGACATCGCTCGGTTCCTACGCAAAATGAGTGCCCCTTTTTTTGTGGGAGATCTCATGTGATCAGCAGATACCATACCGGGCGCTCCATCCGTAGCCAGCCATGCCCTGTCGAACATGGCTACGCAGGCGAACGCACCTACATGCTCTGCTCGTCATTGCCATCCAATCCCCCACCCCACTATCGATCCAATTGAGATCTCCTGCAACATTCAATACTACTCATTGATACGTGACATGTAGATCTATGAGGTTCACATGAAGTACTGCAGACGACCTGCATCCCTGCCGATTGATCTCCACTCCACAGCATCGTCAGCTCGCACACGCACTAGTCACCAACCGTGCGCGTGCGGGAAGAACACACCATTGATGGACGGATCGACCCCCGCGACGCGCTCTCGTGCCCTGCGCCAGCGAACGTCTCAGCCGGGGTATTGGTTTACGCAAAAACCATGGCAATTGGCATTTGGCAGGCAATGCATACTGGAGTACGTCCCCGCTTGGTGTTTGACAGCGTCTCGTAGCTGCGCGGATTATAGCGGCTCGCTCGTCGCGGACAAAACAAAGGGATCGATCGGAACGGCAACGTAACGTGTCGAAAAAACAGTGTGCGACATCGCTCTGCTCCGTACTCAACTCGTACCGCTGATCCGGTCTTCCACCACTAGCTAGCTCGTTGATCGAGTCCATGTCTCGCCGTGCAAGCATGCGATCGGCGAACTTCAAAGAAAGGTGTCGGTAAATTGCCAGCAGCAGCGTATCCAGGCCTTCCGTTCTGACTTCTGACTGCCGCTTCCTAGTCAAACGATAATACCCAACTCCACGAGAAAGAGAAAATAATCCATACTACTTTAAATAATATTAGCGATGATATTCAAGTTATATAAATATTTTTATGTAGATATGATATTGTATGTTTAATCAACTACCTATGCTATAAATTTATAATTTATAATTTTTATTTTTCATAATATTTGTCGCAACGCATGGAACCTTTAGCTATGATATAGATGTACAGAAAGCATGTGACCCGAAAGCACGGCACGAAGCCCGCATTTTAGGCCCGACCCAAGCATGGCCCGGCCCGGTTCCTACCGGGCCCGAGCTAGCCCGGCCCGCTCTTAAGTGTCGTGCCTGGGCCGACCAGCAAGCACGCGGGCGGCACAGCCCGAGACGGCTGGGGAGAGTCGGCCCGCTTGTGGCCCGTTAGCCGCTGCATCGCTTCGTCGCCCCCATCGCCGCTCCCGTATAAAATCCCCGCATCGGCGCCCAAAACCCTTAAACCTAATCCCCGTACCGCACCACATCTGTCGCCGTCCTCTCGCATTCGCGTCTCTCGGTCTCCGCCACCCACCTCGGTCGCGCCGCCTCCGCACCGCAGCTTGTCGCTGGACCACAGCCGCCATCGCCTCCTCCATCTACGCCTCCGACGACGCTGATCTCTCCTCTCCCTCCTCCTGCCCTCTACGTCTCATGATCTCATCGCCTCCACCGAAACCCTAATCAATCGGTCAATCCCCTTCTTGTTCTTCACATCTTCTCTGTTCCTCTTCCTCTTCCCGCCGCTCTGGATCTGAGGCTGAGGCAGTTGATTCCTCGGCTGATTGGCTCGGTCTGCCCGTCGTGGTCCGATGGTCGTGGTCATTCTCTCCTTCTCTGAGTTCTCTCTGAGTGACCCGTCATGCTCGGCTCTGCTCCGGGCTTCGGTTGCGCAGCGGCGCAGATAACTCACTGTCACTGTCTCTCATTCCTTCTCATGTTTTTTCATTTCAATGTTGATTTGAATCTTGATCTGATTCTTGTGTTGTAGGCTCCTCTTTCTTTCTTCTGTTGCTTGTGCCCTGTGTGCCGTTGAGGTACGGAGCATCGAGCCGATGAGGTCATGATGGAGGACGATGATGACGGTGGCGCTTGCGTCCATCCGCATACCATCAACAAAGAGCTCATCGAGCTCGGCATGACCCCGGACGACCAAGACGACGCAAGCGTTGATGTTGCTTTGTTGTTTGGTTCCAGTGTGGATCCAATCAATTTAGATGGCGGTGGGGGAGGGGATGGAGGAGGTGCTGGTGGCGGTGTTGGTGGCACTGGCACGGGGGGATGGCGGTGAGCTCCAACAAGACCGACGGCACGGATGCCGGTTCTTCTAGCCGCAAGCGAAACAGTCAGTGTCCGGGCTGATTTTGAGGAAATTTTAGAGACTCTTCCAAATGGTAAGAAGATTTGAATTTCTGCAAGATGCAATTTATGTAAGCATGAACTCTCTGCTCGTTCTAATGCTGGTACTGGTCACTTGCTTAGGCATCAAAATCTTGTAGACGAAAGCCGATCATGCCGCTAGAGTTCAGCTAGGATTGCATTTAATTCCGATGGTAGTTTTCGTAATTGGGATTATAAGCCGATGTTGCTCGATCAAAGCTTTGTCGTTTAATTGCTAGACTAGATTTGCCCTTATATTTTGCTGAGACAGCTGCATTTGAGGAGTATATCCAGCGTGCTTATAATCCTCGTTTTTCTAAAGTCTCTAGGAAAACCACAACTAGAGACTTGTCCAAATTGTTCTCTGATCAACGTGGTAAGCTTAGGAACTCTTTCTCTGATGTTTCTTCTGTTGCATTAACATCTGATATTTGGTCTGGCAATGCAAAGGAAGATTATATAAGTGTGGTTGCTCATTTTATTACTAATGATTGGCAAATCCATAAGAGAGTGATAGGGCTTAGGCTTATTCAGGTCTCACACTCTGGAGTTAATATTGTTGAGCATGTTGCTGCTGTAGTAGAAGAATATGGTTTGATTGACAAGGTTTTCTCTGTGACACTTCATAATGCTTCTTCTAATGCTTCTGCCATGAATAATTTGAGACCAATGTTTGCTGGTTACTTAGGTCCTGATCTTGATCTTGTTCATGCTAATAGACCTCATAGGTCTAGTTTACTGCATCAGAGATGCGCATGCCATATTATTAACCTTATTGTGAAATCTGGTTTGAAGAGGCTAAAGCCTTGCATAGAGGCTTTTAGAACTGCTATTTCTCTCTTGAATTCCTCTAATCAAAGAATTGTTGCATATAAAACCTTTTGTGAAGCTAAAGGAGTTCGTCCTAGAAAGTTTGGCTTGGATATGGATGTTAGATGGAACTTCACATAACTTATGCTTAAGCATCTCATACCATATAAGAGTACCTTTTCTGTTTTCATTACAACTCACTATGGTTTGCAAGAAGGGCAACCATTACTTACTAATACTCACTGGTATGTTGCTGAAAAGTATCTAGATTTTTTAGAATTGTTTTATGACTCAACTGCCGCTTTATCTGGTGTGTATCACCCAACTGCTCCTTTGATGTTGCATCATATTCTTGAGATTGTTAGCCATTTGCATTCATTTGACAATGATGCTAACATGAGGGATGTTGTTATTCCTATGAAACAAAAATTCCTCAAGTACTGGCATGATATACCTTTCTTATATTCATATGCATTCATTCTTGATCCTAGAGCTAAGATGAGAGGTTTTAATAATGTTTTGCAATTGATTTCTGAAGCTATTGGTACTAATTACAATGCTTATCTTGTGGAGGTTAGGACAGAACTTTATAACTTGTTTACTAAATATGAAAATAAGTTTGGTTCAGCTAGGTTGCAGAGGGTATCGCCATCGATAGGAACTGCAAGTAAGAAAAAGCAAGCATAGGGCAGAATATTTGGTGGTTCTGGATCAAGTGTAGTTGGTCCTTCACCTGTCTCAACCTCTTCTTCCTCTATATCTTCAACTGCAACTTCATCTCCATGTCTCTCTGAACTAACTACATACCTAGATAGTGACACTGTCACATGCTATGAGGATGATTTCAACATCCTAAGTTGATGGCATGAGCACAAGTTAACATATCCAATTCTATCTATGTTGGCTAAAGATATCATGGTTGTTTCTGTTTCAACTATATCCTCAGAATCTTGCTTTAGTCTTACTGGCAGAGTGATAGAGGAGCGACGAAGGCGTTTGACACCAGAGACGGTGAAAATGTTGACATTGCTCAAGGATTGGGAGTTAGCAGAAGCAAGAGCACAACACAATGTGGAGAACCAAGAAGTTGAAGATTCTTTCAAGAATCTTTGGCTTGATAATGGTGATGAAGTTCCTGCTCCTGATGCTGCTGCCTCCTGATAGTGATCATGTGATCTGTCATCTGTTGTTACCTTATTTTGTTGGACTGTTGAACTATTAAATTGAACTTTATATTGAGTTGGTTGCGCTCTTTTTTCCTTTTTAGGGTTTTCTCATAAGGGTGAGTTTTTACCTAAAAAGGTTTTTAATGAGGCAGCCATTGCACAACTCAATAATAATAATAATAATATTACTATCTATTGTCCCCTCTCCTGTCTCCTGAGTGCAACTGTGCAAGTGTGTATTGGACTGTATAATTGAACTGTGATTTGAAGTTGATCTGAGTCTATTGGTGACCTTGTATAGTTAGAATTTAGAAACTTAAACTTGAGTTGAGTTGATCTGAGTAGTGAATACTTTGATCTGAGTATATTGTATAATTTGTAATGTATTATGTATATTTGACTTGAATACTTGATCTATAACTATAACTAATAGTATATCTTAGTTGATCTGATTTGAGACTAAGTTGACAGACTTGATGTTGATCTGACTTTGAGTTTGTACTTTGAGTTTGAGTTGATCTGAAGATTCTGAGTTTGAGTTTGTACTTTGGATCATACTGTATCTGTTATAGATTCATATATATTTATATATATATATGTCTTTTTGTTTACATACAAGACTTTGGAGTTCAAAAATAAAGATGATTGTTTCTGTTTACATACATAAATTTGGACTTGGAGTTCAAAAATGAAAAAAAAAGTATCAACTTCAGCACCCTTGGGCTCGGCGGCACGGCCCGATAAAAACAACATGCTTTTTGGGCTGACCGACGAAATCAGCCCGACAGTCATGCCTGGGCCGAGGGCGAAGTCCGCAGCCTTTTTGGCACGGACCGGTGGCCCACGGGCCGTGCCGACCCGATACAATCGGGTCGGGCTTCTTACTGCCCGGCGGGCCGGCGGCTCGAATGGCCATCTATAAGCTATGGTAAGGGAGACGAAAGGCAAGTCAAGTGCTAAGATGGGCCGGTTCACTGGTTGGCGTCGCTTGTATCCTTTGCTTTTCTCCCTTGTAAGTAGGGTTGAAAACGGACGGAAAAAATCCCGTCCCGTACCGCCCGTTTTTCTACATTTGACCCGGCCATTTTCGTATTTGCGGAAAAATCTGGAAACGGGATGGAATGCGGGATGAGGCTATTCGACAACGGGAGAGCAATTTTTCGTCTGTATTTTCGAAAACCCATATTTATTCGGGATTTTTTCAGTTTACTCCAAAACAGCCCAAGGCCCAATATCAAAGCCCATTCAAAAACAAAACCCTAGATTACTCTTTTCCTAGTTCCATCCTCTCACACGCGGGCACCGTGCCACGGCAGCCACCAGCCAGGCGGCGTGGCACTCCGGCGCGGCTCGCCGGCTCCGCATCCCGCCCCCTCCTAGCCGGGCGCTGACTCCGTCTGCCTCCCACCGTCTCCTTCCGCCTCCCTACGGGTCTAGGCGCCGCCAGCCGCCGCCGCGCCGGCGCCCGCCTCCCGCCGTCTTCCTCCGCCTCCCTTCGTCTCTAGGCGCCGGCAGCTGCCGCCTGGCCTCGGCGCCCGCCTCCCTCCGTCTCGAGGTCGCGCGGCGCCTGTGCCCGTGGCCGCCGGGCCGCCGCTGGCCAGAAGTGGAGACCGCCCCAGCACCCCTGCCCTGAGTCCCCGTCGACGCTTGCTAGCCACACCGACGCCGCCTCCCTTTGGCTCTCCCTCACCTCCCGCAGTTCGGTGGCAGCCAAGTGCCAACGCCCAACATGTCGCATCCTGACCCCAAAATGAGTCATCCCTCGTACAAAAGGCTACCTTCACGTAAACTCTCTATAATTTTAATTTATCCTAGTTTATTTTTCATTTGACGACTGACGAGCGTCTGTGTTGTTCTCCACCTCATGAAGGAGGAAGCCATGCCACTTCCAGCTCGGATAATTAAATTTCTATGCTATTTAATTAAATTGTCCATATATAGGTTTTGTACTGTATTGATATATCATTTATATATTTTTGTCTTTATAGATCCTAAATGCATTCCATCCATTGTGGCTGATTTGACACCGCAAGACAACATGTTCGCATCTCCAAGTTCGCCCCTGAATGATGTGGTATTTGCTATACACTTTTGTTCCGCCTTTTGTTTGATATACAAACTTAATCACCCTTGAATCTGTGTACTGTTGGTGGGAATCAATTATATAGATATATTATATTCATAGTAATTAATTAGCTAGTGTACTGTGTAGTAGTATTCATATTGTGTAGTATCCATACTTAATCTTCATTTGTTGTTTTTTGCCAGATCATACTACCAAATTCATTCTATTTGTGCTACGCACTTCTATTTGTGCTATACTAAGTGCTAATTCATTCTAACTAAATATGTACACAAATGTAGGAAGATGAGATTGAAAGTGATCCTGACAGGATGGATGATGCGGCAGAGTTGTAATTCGAACTATATTGTGAAGGAAATCTTAGAGTTGTGAACTTGTGATTTGGACTGTATTTTTCCTAATTAATATCCTCTATTCAAGACTCAAGAGTGTGAACTTCTGGTTGTATTATCTGTCATGTATGTCAGCAAAGACAAATATACTTTTGTGTATTTTTAATGCTTTGACCTGTGAAATTCTGGATGTGCCATGTAGTCTAGACAAATGTACTACTGTGTGTTTTTAATGATTTGAACTTTGAACTATTCGTGAGCTGTGGTGTCATTTTGAATGCTTTCTATTTATAGCATTTACTCCTTTTGTAACTTAAAATGTTACGTGATTATGATTTATGAGTATAAACATGTGTGGTATTCTGGAATAGGTTACCGGTTTCCGACCGTTTTCGTAAAATTTTCAACCGTTTTGGTTCGTTTCCGTATACCCGCATATTCTGATTTCGTTTTCGAACCCGTTTTTTTTAACCCGATCTCGTTTCTGCTAAAAATATAGAAACGAAAATAAAAATGAGGTTTTTCGGTCAGTTTTCAACCCTAGTTGTACGTCCGTGTGGGTGCGTTGGGCTGGCTGGCATTTGGAGTCGCTGGAAGAAAAGTCTGTGAGTGAACAGCGTAAGACGCAAGTCCAGTCAGATTAGCACTAACAAATAGTCGGTTCAGCAATAGACGGTACACAGCAAACCAGCCAAAAAGAACAAAGAAGAATATTCAGTTGGGCCAAAAGATAAAGGACCTTGCCGCATACGAAGAAAAACAGCAACCAAACCAGCCAAAAAAGAAACGGAGAACGTTCACTTAGGCGAAGACGACCAAAAGAAAGATGAGAACGTTCACCTGGGCAAAAGTAAGACAGTTGCAAAACTTTTATCTTGTCAAGAATGGGATTCGAACCCATGCCCTTTCGGACCAGTACCTGAAACTGGCGCCTTAGACCAACTCGGCCATCTTGACATGTTAATTGCAAAGTAACTACAATTAACTCCATTTCTACTAGTACTCTGCACTAGTTGATCCTAATGACACAGTCAAAACTGCACGGCGCCGCAGTGACTTGCGAGTTACTAACGCAATTACGCAAACGGACGACATGTTTCCTGTTGCTTAACCTTGATCGTAACGTCACGAACAGATGATCTCGACGTAACTTTGCCTTACACTCCAAACAAAGATTTAGCCGAGAGGTGCCCAATACGTTTCGCCCTCTCCCCCTTCCTGAATTTTACCATGCACGAACGAGTCTTCGGCATCACAATTTTGCCAAAAGAAGAGGAAAGATATGTGCCCGTAAAACATTGCAGGTGTTTACTAAAATTTGGGGAAAGTTCTACCTAAAGCGGCATGTCGATGATGTGACAACACTTTAGGTATTTAGGTTTGATTGTGTTGTATATCTGCATTGGGTGATGATGCTCTAACCATAAACCAAACATAAATTAGCAATTATGTGCAAGCATGAATAAATGAATCACATTATTTTCCCTTTGTATCAAATTGACAAAGGTATATCACCAAATAAACAAGACATTTCCTTGCTATCATTGGTTCTTTAACTAACTAATTAAGTTTCTACCCCCCAAAAATTTGTTAATCCACCTAACAAAGTAAACCAAAAAAATATCGACAATCTTAATTCTTTTCAACTTATCGATCATCCGCATGTTTATGCTTCAATTCCATTTCATGATCACTCAGCGTCCTCTTCGATGGTGCTGAGCAGCCTCTTCACCGGCGCCGTCGCCGCAGACGCCGCTAACTTGTTGGCAGCGCTCGCCGGACAGCATGGCCGAGCCATCACCGACTTGCCGAGAGTCCTCTCGTTGAGCTTATCGTTGATTTCGCCGTCGCATCCGCTCTCCGCGAGCATCGGCATGACGCGCACCTTCTTGACGCCGCCGCCGCGTTGGCGAGGCCGTGCCCTCGCCACCAGCGCGTCGCTCGCCCGCACGGCTAGCGCCGCCATGTCGACGCCGGAGAGGGGCCGCCCGAGCATGGACACGGGGAGCAAGAAGTATATCTGCCCCGGCCGGAGCAGCTCGCCGCCATCGAGTGCCGGGACGTCCACGTCGAAGTAGAGCGCGTCGGAGCTGCACAGGAAAAGCCGGTCAGCATTGCCGCCGAGCACGTCGGAGACGCTGACAGGGCAGGAGGCGGCGGGAACCTCCGTCAGAGACCCGTCGGCGGCGATGACCTGGGCCGCCGGCGGCGGCGCCGGCAAAAGCGCCGGCTGATGACGAAGCAACGCGCTGCTCCGGTGATTGCACGAGAGACCTGATCCCATCAACTGTTTGCGTACACAAAATGAATGGTTTTTTGGAGTTTGGAGTATGGAGAAGAGGAGACCAAAGAAAATGTGGTTATATAGAGGAGGCGCCGAAAGTGGGGGAGAGTAGTGGCCGGCTGAAACGAATGGAAATTTCTTTCATTTCACCCCCTTTGTTTTTGCTCTATTGTGAACTAATCTTCTGCCTCTTGCCTTGGTGACAAATGGCGCTTTTTTCCCTTTCCCTCATAGAACAACTTGAATAGTTGTACGGCAACATATTGTAGTTTGTACTGGGTGAGTTTATCTGTAATGTGAGGAAAATGTTTGTCACTTGATCGTTGCAAAATTTTTGACAAATATATAAGAGCCAATGGAACATTAGCATTTTTTTAGAAGAATAAATGTTACTGTTCAGCAATATATATATATATATATGTGAGAAAAATAAATGTTTCCACCACCATTAGGAGGCGATACTACGTAAAATAAAGTAAATAAACACATCACATTGACATTGGAGAATCTTTGTTGTAAAATCTCTAAAAATATAGTATAAAGAAAGTAACAAACTTGGCATCTTCCAAACGTGGTAAAAAATAACTACCAATAGATACCATTCAATAAACGTACACACAAACACAAATAATAACTAACTAATCTAGGATCATCAGTTCGGCCATTGCCACAAGTTTGTAAAAGAAAAAAAATCTAATATGTTAAAGTCAACTTAGCTAAACTTTTTGATAGAGACAAAAAAAAAGTCAACCTAGTAATACTTGTCTACATGTTCTCCTTTGCATCCAGCAGAATACTGCAACTGCTTCTCATTTGGTCGGTCGGTCAAATAAACAACGATTAGTACAGGGAGTTGACATGGCAAATTGGCAACCACCCCAATTGGCTAAAATCGGCTTAACCTCTGCCCCAAGAAACGAACGACCGGGACCCGTCTGCGAAACCAACGCTTCGTCGGGGTCTCCTCCGCAAAATCCGACCAAGCACACGCCCAAGCTGGACAAGCCAAAAACCACGGGCCGGATCGCCCGATCGTGCCGTCGCGTGGGCGCTGACGCTGCTGCTGCCGCTGCCGCTGCCGCGCGCGCGCTCAAACGCTGCATTCGGATACGTGCCCCACCGTTCGCTTCCGGCGCCGCGTGCGGTGCTCTCAGCTGCCGCGTCGCCACAACTCACGCGCGCCGGCAGGCGACTCGCCAATACCGCGTCATGCTGTATTTGGATATACTCCCTCCGCTCCGCTTCATATTATATGATTTTTCTATTCAAACCATTTTAAATTTAATCGAATTTATAAAAAAATACAGTAAAAATTTTAATACAAAACAAATATAATATCAAAATATATTTAATTTTGGATCCAATAAAATTAATTTTGTGTGATAGATAGTATAGTTTTTTTATAAAATTAATTCAAATCTAAAGATGTTTGATTGAAAAAATAAAATAATTTATAATATAAAACGAATAGAGTATAATCGTTTGTTTCAATCATATGATGTCAAAGTGAAAAAAAATTAGACTGATATTAAATTTTGTCTCACTGATTTTTGAACTTTTCTCTAAGTGCAAATAAAACACACATTTAACGTCAGAATTTGGTAAGCCTCGGAGCCCGAATCGGCTAGTATCCATCGACTAATACCGAATCAGACAAGGCAAGTCGATATAGCCGATTCCGGTATGATAATATTGGAGACACCGTCGGATCAAGATGATGTGCTTCATGATGATTGCCATATAAGGATAGAGTCCTAAAAGGCAATTGTATCTATTAATTAGGAAGAGTTTGTTAGTTTCCTATTTTTATCTTTAGGAAAGTGTGTTAGTATCTGGTAAGGATTCGGTTTGTTTCCTTTTATCTTTAGAAAAGTTTGGATTTGTAATCTGTTAGGATCTATGTTTCTCTGTTAGCCCGTGGGTATAAATATGTAAGCCCGGGGTTCATGTAACATATCTCTCGATCAATACAAACTCGGCGCATCGCCACCCTTTACCTTTTCTACTTTGTTCATCATCCGACGAGACTTGGCACCTGACGTGGAGCTGCATCGGTTTCGATCTCTGGCGAAGGGGTAAGTCCAAGGTCCTGCCGGCTCTGGTATATCCTATCTATCTTTAGTCTCATTACCGTACATAAATACATCGGCTTAGTTAGGATTTTCTCAGTTAGGTTCGATATTCTGATCAAGTCGATGTTTTTGTAAACGTAATGTCGCTTTAGGTAGATTTGTTATATCCATCACATTAGATAGATCTATCGGCTCTTGAGTATTAGATTATCATATACAATCTCGTACTGCATCGGTTAGGTCCGACCTACTAGATTATCATCGATAATCTAAATCTTGTTAAGCCGATAGGTTCATGCTAATGTTTCACCGGAGGGTTAGCCGGTCTTATCATATGTCTCTGTTAATCTAGTCCTAGTATCTCGATTTAGCTCTATCGGTTGTCTCTCGTTCTAGGGTTTCTACCAATATCGGCTAAATCGTTATATTAGATTAGATTAGCTTAGGCATCTACCACCGTGAAAATTAGTCAAAGGCTTGATTGTCTAGATATTGTGTTTCTTTTCATACTTAGTGCTACATCAATTCAGTTTAACCTACTAAGTCGTGATTAGAATCGTAGTCTCTAGCCTGCCTTATGGCTGCCAATAAGGATTTCGTCAGGGTTTTAGCTGACGAGTTATGTAGACATCGACATCTGCTGGAATCACAAAACCAGCTGTCAACAGATCGACTGTTTTGATTATCGACCTATCGACCGATATAATTTATGCTCTGCTGTTTTGCATATCTTGTCAGTGGCAGGATCAAACTGACTGATACACCCACACTTCATCAATTCTAGGACCTGCACTGGAGCTAAGCCGATCTCCCAGGCCGGCGTGTTGATTTTTCTCGTCAACACCTACTTCAACCCATAGGTTAACCCTTTACTTCAAAATTTTTGTTTGAAAAAATTGTGAACCATATATGTATGTATGTCAATTTGCTTAACCACACAATAAGATAATTTAGGCAACCATGCGTGCATAATTGGAAGTACCGTGTCTTTCACCCCTGAGATGTGTGTTACAAGGAGTGAGTGTGTGGTTTCAACCCTAATGTTCTATGTTTAATTTTTTATACGCTTATAATTTTTTCTTAAAAATGTTTGAAGGGATCATTACTAGAGAAACCATAATTGGTTGAAGTGACAAAACCACAGTAGTCCCGGTTTGAGTTGCACCCGGAACTACAGATGATCTCTAGTCCCGGTTTAAAAAGTCTATGGATTTCTAGGAACATTAGTCCTGGTTCGTGTCACGAACCGGGACTAAAGATTATCTCTAGTCCCAGTTCAAATGTTGTCAAAGTCTGTCAGAGCGTCGGACACCTTTAGTCCCGGTTGGTAACACCAACCGGGACTAGAGATGCTATATTTAGTCCCGGTTGATGCTACCAACCGAGACTAACGATGTCTGGCGCTCTGACAGGTCCTGACAGCCTCTGACACCATCTTTAGTCCGTTGGTAACACCAACCGGGACTAGAGATGTTATTTTTGTCCTGGTTGGTAACACCAACCGGGACAAAAGTGAATGTCTTTATTTTTTAACTGAACCTAATAAAAATATATAAATTTTGCTACATGATTTAAATGGTCAAAAATTAATTTAAAGGGATCTGTAATTTCAAAGAGTATGGTGTTGTGTGGAGGTGGGTGATTGAAGATAGAAGGAAGCTTTAATTTTGTTATTGCATATCATTATATTGTTATTAACTGATGATTCTCAATATACAAAATCTTTTGTAAAATTATTTTGGTGATAATATACGGACTCCGATCGAGACGTTCCATATATAAAAACCGATGAGAAAAATTTTTTGGATGCGTTCGTTCGTAGCTTCGCCGCGTTTGGCGATTTTATTTTGTCCAAAAAAGCCTCGAAGATTGTTTTTCGAGCCGGAAGCTTTTTTTCGATTTTGAGCGTGTCTTCCGAATTTTCCACAGCCACGTTTTTTGCTTGTTTACGCTCAAATTTTATGTGGTTACCTCTCCTGTGCTCCTAAGTCCATAAAAATATAAAAAAATAAAAAGAAAAAGTGAAAATTTTCCTGTCTTGCTCAACACGAGATGAAAATGAAGAAATCCGAGGGGCAAAAGAGGAACAATATATAGAGAAGCACATTAATATCTAGGATTATCTATATTTGATTTAATTTTAATATTATTGTTTTAAACCTATATTTAATGAATTTAATTTGGCTCTATTTAATAGATTATTTAATTGTTAACCCTAGCTGGGACCAAATAAATTTGGAAAATTACGGGAAATTATCTTTAGTCCCGGTTGTGGCACCAACTGAAACTAAAGATGAATTAGAAATAGCGAAAAATTATCTTTAGTCTCGGTTGGTGCCACCAACCGGGATTAAAGATGAATTGAAAATAGCAAAAAATTATCTTTAGTCCTGGTTGGTGACACCAACCGGGACTAAAGATGAATCGGCAAGCAAGGGGAGGGGAGGAAATGGCGGCGGCGGGGGAGGAGGTGGCGGCAGCGGGGCGTCATCTTCTCACCGCCGACGAGCGGGAGCGGGAGCCGACGGCGAGCGGGAGCGGCGGCGGCGGCGAGCGGAGCCGCGATGAGCGGGAGCCGGCGGTAGCGGCCGAGCGGAAAATTGATGTTGCTATATTTTATTGTATATAGTGAATTTTGTTGTATATATGTGTGAACAAACTTGTGGACAATTTGTTGTATGCATGTTTAAATTTGTTGTTGCTATTGTATTTGATTTCGATGTTGTTTGCATATATATATGTTATGTGTGTTATATATGTGTGTGTTATGTATTTAGACATATATATGCAAATCTATATATGTATAATATATGTGTGTGTGGAAACAGACAGTAAGCTAACAACAGGAGGAGGAATTAAAAAATAAAAAAATTTTAGTCTCGGTTAAAACCATCAACCGGGACTAAAGATGACGGAGCCCGCCACATAGCGTCGTCATATTTAGTCCCGGTTGGTGGCTTCAACCGAAACTAAAGATGTATTTCTAGTCCCGGTTATTTAACCGGGACTAGAGATCGTCCATCTTTAATCTCGAATTCGTAGTCCCGGTTTAACAACCGGGACTACTGAAGGTTACGAACCGAGACTGACTTTCTCCAGTAGTGGATATCTCTCCCTTCAAATATTTTTTTATAATTGAAAGCTAATTTGGGCCGCAGCTGGTTTCGACGAGATGCGGGGGCGGCGGCGCCGTCGCGGGATTATTATTCCGAGATCTTTGCCGGCGATTTGCCACTCACCCGCACCGTCGCACGATACGCAGTTAGCTATTACTCCGTATAGTGACTAGTGATCGAGCTAGGTCTCGCTGGAGATCACTTCGCAAAACCGTGTGCCCCCGCCGCTAGAAATCGACCGAAGAAGTGGAAGTTAAAAGCGCAAGGAAAAAAAAATAAAGGGTTCCATCTCAAGTCCCAAGCGGTTGCACTGCTCACACTACTCTACGAGCAGTAACGCAAACAGTAACGTGCTAGTGGTTGCAAACGAGGAGATCGAGATCGATCACCTGCGTGTAGGGGAGAAAGAGAATCGTGTGAACCGTAGTCCCAGGAAGGACTTCATCATCTCATCTGCCTGTGCACGCGTGCAGGCATGGGGCCTTGATTTTGCCGCGTGAGATAATCAATCGAGAGTTCGAAACCAGCCGTTCTGATGCGGCCAGGTTGATTCACATGTGTGGCTCCCCGTCCATCAATCGGTTGGTTGGTTGGTTGACTGGCTGTAAGTATGGTTACACATGCCCGCGACGAAATCGTTGTCTTATACAGAATCATTCGCGACCAAAATTTAAATTTTAAAATATAATTTTAAAGTCAGGTTTTTTTATCAAAGTTTATATTTTATTTTATGTTGATTTTTAAAATTTTAAGAACATATATAAAAATTTTACTCATAAATCATTATTAGTTTTCTAATATGTATACATCGTATTACCAGCATCTATACTTTTTATAAAAATAAGTGGTGATAGTCATCTTACTGTCAACTTTCATCTTTTTTAGAAAAAAGAAGACATGCGAGATTAAAGAGCTCACATGTACTTTTATTTTAGTAGAAAAAACAATATAAATTTAACAAGTTTCATATATAAATAACAAATATATACAGGGCCAGCCCTGCAAGGGTGCGGGGGGTGCGCGTGCTTAGGGCCCATGGCCAAGGGGCCCCACCCCCTATACATATGTATGTATACATAGGATGTATGTATACGAATACGGTTGAAAAAGTTCAGGAGTATCTAATCTATCACGACCCTGAAAGTTGGAACAACGTCGCCGCCGCGTCGCTTGGCCATTTGCCCTCCCCGTGCCTGCCCCAGTGACCAAATGATCGCCTGCGCATGCGGCCGGCCAGACCCTACGCAGCCATGCCACGTTCATGGCTTCATGTTTGCCGATGTTGCTGCTTGTGCAGTGGCAGTGCTGCTGCAGACTGCAGTGCTGCATGGCCAGAATTGGATTTGGAAGTGGTGCCGGCCGTGGATGATCATTGGATTTAGATGTACAAGGTAATTTCTCTTTTTTTAGTTTATTAAATTGTACTTTTATTTTTTCCACTACATTAAAGGTGCTAGAAATTTTATAATGTTGTCTAAGAAATATTTGTTTGGGGCTGAGAAAAGGAAAAAAAGAAATTAAAAAACCAGTTTGTTCAATCGCAAAGAGGTGCTATTTCTTTTTTATCTTAAACTAGTGTTGTTCCCAATAATAATCCTCATGAAGTAGATGCATCTAGTATTAAAGAACAAGAGCACCAACAACCTAATGGTAATTCAAATGAAGAAGTTGATGTCAATGATAATGTCACATAGCATGAAAATTTAAAGCGTTCGTCTGAAATAGAAAATCCAATTGATAATGTGCAAGAAGCTTTAATTTATGATGTTTTTGATCCTAGAACTTGGGAAAATCTTGATAACAAGGGTAAAAATATTTTAATTGAAAAAGGGTCATTGAGATAATCGGATCTGCATTTTTTGGATAGTAATGGTAGGCATTATTTTTTCATATTGCAAGTGAATTAGACAAGTAAATACATATATCTGTAACTATTTATAAATTTCTACCCAAAATTTTATTCTGTCTGGCTATTTTGCAGGAAACCCCTTGAGTTTTTTTAAAATTAACCCACAGTTAGGTGTGGATACCGGCTCGGCTCGGCTCGGCTCGGCTCAGCTCAACTTGGCTTGGCTCGGCTCGCTCGCTCGGCTCGGCTCGTGAGCCGGCTCGAGCGAGCTCGTTAGCTCGCGAGCCACTTTAATACATGCAATTTATGTACAAATTACATTTTATTTTTGAGTCTATTAAACATGCAAATATAGAATTGAAAAAAGTAAAAATTAATATATTAAGTCCATAATTAACGTAATAACACTTGTCCATCGATAATTATCCATGCAAATGTAATGATTCAACTAGATTAGATATTATTACTATTATAATATAAAGCATTAGATTCATATTGACCATCACAAAATCATAAAATTTATTTATTTATTGACACATCAACAACAAAACAAGCAAAAGAATAGCAAAACAAACAAAACATTAGGCTCAGCTTTGTACATTGCATCTGGCTCGTTGAGCTCACGAGCAGCTCGCGAGCTGACTCGAGCTGGCTATAGTTAACGAGCTAAACCCTTGGCGCAGCTCGTTAGCATTTCTCAACGAGCCGAGCCGAGCCATGTTGAGCCAACCACGAGCCGAACGACCTAGCGAGCCACGAGTATTTCGTCAGCCCTACGCTTAGTCCTAATGCTGAAAAGAAAGGGAGGGCTTGGATGAAAAAAAAACCTCGTTCGCCCTCCCTCCTTGCGCTCCTCCCTCCCGTCCCCATCTGCGCCGCGCCCTGCGCCGCGCCTGCGCTCCTTCCTCCCATCGCTGCTCGGAGCTCCCGCGTCCCTCCATGCCGTCCCCATCCGCGTCGCGCCTCGACTTCACCCGTTACAATATACGGGCACAATTTTATGATACGCAATCATTATATATACACACATATGACCCATCACGATGGATTCATCCGGCCCTGAATATATATATATAACAATTAAAATATGATAATATCATGTTTACAATAATTTTTTAAACTAACACACCGACGAACTAGCATGGTCAAGGAAAGGATAGGATAGGAGCAGAAGATTTTCGCGTGCTCCTCGTGCGTTTCCACGTTTATCTGCTCCATCACCCGGTGACGAACTACCCACCAGTGCTCCAGAAGACGAGAAGATTGAACCGTACAAGCAGCAGTCCAGTCAGATGAAGATCAAGGACCATACTGACAGGGGGCACGAGCTGTACGGCGTGTACCTGGACTGAGACCCTGGCCGTCCTTTCCGTTTCACACCTGGGCGTCTGGTACACCCGTACAGGTACAGCCGAGGCGTGTTTAATTTGTCACTTGTGTTTAGTCACAAACAATCAGCTGCAAAGAGACCATGTTAATTCGCTCATGGTCAGCTTAATTGACCGCTCAGTTTAGCGGTTTCGATTAGAATGTTCGAAAGCATTGGTAACTAACCTGACGAGCGACATGTCAACGAAAAAAAAAGGGTTTGGACTCCGTCGCTGTCCGGCAACGGCGGCGACGAGAGACAACAGATCGACGACCACATTTTTGATGATTTTTTTGCTTGCCTGATCAAAACAAAGTTTGTCTCCGCCGCCCGAACTTGATCGGTTCCCGTGCAGGTTGCCGGCCTCAATCGATCGTCCGCGTCGTCTCCACGCCATTAATTCTTGCCAGACGCGATTAGATTATATTCAACTCAATCTCTCCAACCCCAAACCACAAGTCAGAATCTGGTTCTAAAATAATAATACTATGCGTTGATAGTGATCATTATCAGTTACAACCTGACATAAGCTTTTTTGTTTGTTCAGGCTTCAGACCAAACTATTATCTGCAGCCGCGGTTTGCACGGGACGGCGACCTAGTCGAATGGTGGCGGCGGCGCGGCTGATCCCGTCGGAATCCGCAGCATTTCAGGCAGGATTTGCCTCCCTGGATTGGTCCGTTTCTTCCTGTGGCCTTCAAGGCTTTCACAGTGCATTGCCGTGGCGTTCAGCCCCAAGGCGCCAGCAGGGATTTGGATTGCCACGTTCGTCACTGCCGCGCTGCTACAAGGAACTCACTACCAAATGATGCTGCGGGAACTTCATCAGGTTTTGTCAGATGAGGCCGCGTGATGGACGAAGCGACGGGTAAAACCTATGTTGGGGAGGTCGTGCCCCTGCCTCCTCGTGTCACCGCAATGCTGTGCAGCCCCCATGCCCACAACCAACCCCGATGTCTTTCCCGGCTCCGGCGGGCAGAGTCAAGATGGAGGAAGAAGGGCCTACCTTTTCATAACTTTGGATCTGACCCCTAGGAGTCCACGTCGTCTTCTTGTCGACGAGCCGCCGAATCTGACATCACCACCCACCGTCATCAACCTCGTTCTTGATATACCACCTGTCACCCCTGCCGCCACCCGTCGAAGAAAGAAGAGAGGATGGATGACGGAGGAGAGGCATGTAGCGTCGCCAGATCCATCGGATTTGAGATCGGGGGCGAAGCTGTCATGTCTAGAAATTTAACCGAATTTTCAGACTATTTTTTATATAAATCCTTGTTCAGGAATCAAGCCAGCGTACACAAAATGATAAATTAATATACAAATCCATACGTAAATAAAACATAAATACTTATATGAGAGACACTTAGTCCTCACACCCAAAGAAAGTAGCAGGAGTGGAAAAGACGACGATCCTAGCGGGGCTTCAGCTTCACTTCACAGCCAAAACTAAGATATAAGTTTTGGTCCTCTAACTTGTCTTCAACTCAAAAACACTACATTTCTAAAAAGAGAGAATAATAGCAAAGCAAGTACAACCACCGTACTGCAAACCACACAAAATAACGTGTAAGGGAAGGCAAAGGAAGGTTTGTGGCTATTTGCAAAAGACTGTTGCAAACGTTTATAGTTAAAAATAATAAATCAGTTGATTAATTAAGGCAAGATTAAATCTCCACTGAACAACGCTAAACCACGTTGAACAGGCCCAACCAAACCACAAGAATTAAACCAGTCTCATTAAGACAAGTTAATTAATAGAATGGGACTAATCATGGTGAAGTTGGTCAATCGCTCATAACCGCGGACACGACTATTTGAATAGTTTTACTCTGGTCAGAGGTGTACAACCATACTCACAAGACATGATTTTACAAATGTTGCTCTGCCATTGAAGTACCACCATGGTCCTACAAAGAGGAAAATCATGATAAGACCCTTCGCATAACTCTCCCTGACCAATCACACCACATGGCAGGTTTCGCCCCCACCCTTAAAACCAAGGTGGGCAACCCCCTTTGCCAATGTGAATCCGAAAGCTGTATAGACCATCGTAGGGTCCATCCAAACTCCATCACGTTCACCCTTTGCTTGGGTATGTCAAAAAGAGAAATACGATACTATAAGTCCAACAATTACCCATTATTGCTTGTGGTAAGCACGGTAAGTCTTTTAGGGATTTTTCGTGAACCGGTCTTTAATTGTCATGGGTGCGACAAACAAAACCATACACCCACAACCCACCATGAGGTCACATTTTAGTTGAATAATTACAACCCATAAAACATGGTCAGATGTCTCGAGCTCGCAGCTCATCAAGATGCTAGACGTGAATAATGTGATTATCTCATTAAGTGAACTAGTGGTAATTAAGCATGGCTAAGCATATCATAATTCTAGAAATGTCAACATAAGTAACCAAAGCTAGTCAAATTTTCACCCAAGTTTGGCAAAGAATGGATATCAAGTAAACATGACACAAGCAACCAGATATGTAGTCCTATTCTCATGTAATTAGCAAAACATGTAATTTATTTGTAAACAATAAAACATTTTATAAATTAGGCTCAACATGATTCAAGGGGAATGTGTGACTTGACTTACTTCTTCATAACTCTTCCGAAGCCTTTTTCTTGTGACCGCGATCTTCCGAAACAACAAAATCTACACACTAACATGCAAACCGAGAAAAAATCTAATAAAACCAAGTAAACAATATATGATATGTAAACAAACATGTAGAGCTCAATTTTAAATGAATTTTACAAGTTGAATGGCTCAATTTGGAGTTTGTATGAATTAATTATGAATTTTAGAAGTTTGATCCATTTAAATAAGTTTTTGGAATTAAATTCGATTTATTGTGTAATTATTATTTACATTCACAAGGAAAAGAGGACTTATTGCGTCAGCAATGGGAGCCGGCGCCGACAGACAGGCCACACGTGTGAGCGTCTCAAGGGGTCGACTTACCATGGACTGAGTCCACGGTAGTGGTCGACGACACCATGGACTGGGACCACAGTTGTCCACGGGCAGTTGATGGCTCAGATCGGCCCGAGGCTGATCCAAAGCCCAAGAACGAATGAGGAGGACGGACTGGCTCGGCTGCCTTCCTGATTGGGCGGTGACACATAACGCGCGGTTGCCAACCGACCGTTGTGGGGCGGTGCGGTAAAATGCGACAGAAGGAAGGGGTAAACGAGACGGGTTCCTCAGCGAACGCTTGCGTGGACGGACAACAAAGGGAGTGCGACTGCGGCAAGGAGTTGTAGGCGGTGCTCCTCAGGGTCGGTAGCGACGGCGGCCTCCGATGAGCTTCGGCGAACATGAAGAGGAGGCTGAGACTCTCCGAGACCCCGCGAATTCGATGAAAGTGGTGGCGCAATGAGAGGTGGCCTCAACCGGTGGCAAGGAGCGGCCAGAGGTGGCAAAAGGTGGCGACGGCTTGGGTTGATGGCGGGAGCGATGCTCCAGTGGTGGTTTGGAGGAGTGGAGTGATGGATAGGACGTGGCACGGAGCGGTGAAGCCGGTGATAGTGGTGGTTTGGCGTGAAGGTGGCCGGGCGGCGACAATGCTCGGCGGAGCACATCGGCAAGCGACGACGAGAGGAACGACTCGGGAAGAGCGAGAGAGGCGCGGGAGCTTGGGCGAGTGGGGAAAAAGCAAGAGGGGAGCACATTGGTGCTTTTTAAGGGCTTGGGAGGTGGGCTCGGAGCAGGGGAGAGACGAAAAGAGGCGGGCGGAGTAGACTTCACAAGAGAGGAAGGAGGAAAGTAGGCCAATGACTCGAGAAGAAGGGAGGAGAGGAGAGAATGGCCAAGGAGGAAAAACGGACTTTGCGAGGGAGAGGGAACGAGCTGGGCCGACGGAGAGAGAACGGGAGCAGACCAAGCCGGCTCGGGGAGACAAAACAGACTTGGGTCAGGAACAGCCCAAGGGCAGGGAAGAGATTTTTAAATTGTTTTTCAATTTATTTTATTGATTAAATGAACTTTGTTTAATTAAAATTACTTCTTGAGCTTGAAAATCCATGGAAAATTTCAGAGAGTATTTTAGGGCATGAAGAATATTACAAAATATTTTCTAGCCATGATTTTTAAAGAAAATTTTATTTCTCACATTAATTTCACTTTATAAAATGCTTTTATTTTAATATAAATTATAGAAATGTATTATTAAATAATTTTTAATCCCTAAAGAAAAATCGAGGCGTGATAGAATCTCGGCGGCGACATAAGCTCGAGCCACCACGGGGAACTCGCCAGCCCATGCATTGCCTCGATCTGGTCGACGGCCACCTCGATCTATTTGTTGCCACGTGCCTTTGCTCTGTCGTTGAGGTCACCACTACCACGGGCCACCGCTCTGCCACCCAAGCCACAAGGAGGACGTCTCGACCTTGCGAGCAATGCTTGATTTGGCCCCGCCAAGAAAGGGAGGGGAGAGATATCGGTGACGGGGAGGAAGGGAGAGGCGTCGATGACGGGGAGAGGAGGTAGAGGAGCCGATAACAGGGAGGGGAGGGGGAAGCATGAGTGGTACCTCCTGCCTCCACGAAAATGATGGTGCGAGGGGAAAGTACTTTGGAGAAATGTATACATATTTTCTATATTCTCTGACTTTTAAGGTGTAAAGTATACAATTTGGACTTTTTCTTAATATAAAAATAGCAAGGATCGAAATAGAAAATATGAGGGGCTGAAAAAACGAAGCTACACATACAGACCTACGAACTGTGGTAGACAAATTTTTTTGAGGTGATTTTAACCCACATTGAGGCTCCTCAAATAGATGGGACACCCTGTGAACGCCCTCACGGTTTATTGGACATGGAGCAGTGAAGTGCCATCAAATCTTGTCATCTGAAAAAGGAAAAGTGAAGCCAGTGACATGCAGTTATAAATGCGTTAGTGACTTGGAGGTGTTTTCGGGAGGTTGGTACAGTTGGCCGTTAGGTTACTGTTCCTTTTCCTTTGAACATAGATGATGATTACAGTTACTTTTAGCTTTCTTCGTATCTACGTGCTCAAAATGATGTTCTAATAAATTGTAAGAAAGTAACGACAAAACATGTGTATTATAGACAATGTCGATATTTAAAACATTAAGTAAAAAAGAACAGAGCATCTTCCCCACTGCATATTTGCTTATGCACTTGATTAACCTCTGCCACCCCTCTAGCAAACCACTATTCATTATCATTTTCCATTAGATCCCTCTAAGTAACATTTTCTTCATTTCTTGCATATCTGCCTCTTAAAACCTATCTATCATGTCACCCCTATGACCAATCCTAATGACTTGGAGGCGTTTTTGGAAGGTTGGGACCGTTGGCCGTTCGGCTCGTTGGCGGTTACTGTTTCCTTTTCCTTTGAAACTAGATGGTGATTAAAGGTACTTCTTTCTTTGTTCATACCTACATACTCAAAACGACAACATCCTTATGTATTTTAAAAATTAATGACAGAGCCTCTTCCCCCCGTCCTCCGGCATGTTTGTCTATTTTACTTGATCAGCCTCAACCACTCTTCTAGCAAACCACTGTAATATTTACTATCATATTTTTTTCATTGGATCCATCTATAGTGTCATTATCTGCATCTACCTCTTAAAACCAATCTATCTTGTCACTCCTATCACCAATCCTAACCATCACACATGCTTTTCTCACTTACTAGTTACAACCCGTACGTTGTAACGGATCATACCCATATAATTAGTAGCCAAAAGCTCATATATTAACAGACCATGCTCATATAATTAAGGAGAGATGGTGGTTATTTTTCGTGTATGGATCCCCTATGCGAAGGAGATGAAAGAAGGAGAACTTCGCTTCTAAGATAGTAGAGAGAACATTGGTACACTCTTCATCACCACTTCACCATGACCCGCCTTACTACCACCCTTACCAGTCCTGTTGCTTCTTGCCATTCATCTATCTCTAGGAACTGTTCTCTCCCACCCTACCATAAAAGCTAATTAGTGTGGTACACTGTCGCTATCTTACCACACTGCTATATAAAAAACATATCACCGTCATGCTAAACCACTATAGCATGATTCTCAAGTTGAATCCAACGATGATAAAAATCAAACAAGCCAGAAAACTCTTGGATAGGATAGCTTGAAAAGATGATATCATATTTATTTTTAGATATTTGCACATTAACCAGAGAATAAAAAATGTCAGATCATAGTGAATCCAAATTACAACGGTATAATTTGATAGGTATATTTGTAAACAATATATATATAATGAAAAACGACTTCTTTTCATTAAACAGAGTGAAGAAAATTACAGCCCTAGGACAAAAGAAAAAGAAGAATATACAGGAAATAAATGGACTATACAGACTATACAAATTGCGGAAGAAACACACTCAGATGTTTAGCCCCAGCCAAGCTTCAAAGCCTTGCCTCTTCATTGATTCTTAACAGGAGATTAGTCGTTGATTCCCCTTTGTGGTCGAAAATCATCCGGTTCCTTTCTTTGGCACATCTATTGTGTTTGCTAAATTTTCTACAAAGGTTGTCTAGGCTCCATTTGTGATATATATTTTTTTTAAACAAAGGCAAAAGCTTTGCCTTATTTCTTTGACAGAGAAGATAAAACAACAATCCAAGGAATGTCTCCTAAAATAAAAAACCCAAGGGTAAACACCCTAGTGTACAAAATGCAACTATATCTATATCTATAGAAGCAGAAAACAAGAGTTGTTATGAAATCCAATTCTACTTTTTATATCTATTGCATAGAAGATATAACTGTATATCTGAAAAGATAATTTAAGAGTTACATATCAAATCCAATTCTATTTCAATTATGTAGCTCTCACAATACACAGGACAAATCCCCTACTCCATAATTAGATCAAGAATTTCATGCTCGCTTCGAATGGAGAAAAAACGCACTCTTAATATCAGAAGAAAAATCTTGACATGTTTACACCTATTTCCACCTGAAGAAAGTGATGGCCGGCCCTACAATCAAAACAGAAAGCGACTCATTTCGCCAAAAAGGAAAAAAAAAAGAAAAGAAAGAAAGCGTGACTCACAACTAACAAGGCCATATTTCACACAAAGGGCTCAAATTGCACTCCCTGACAGTGTTGGGCCGGCCTGTTCGAGCAGTAGCCATGCCTGTCACCTGTCATTACCATCGCCATCGATCTGACCCTAACCACAAGGATTAATTACTGAAAGTTATTTTGACTACTCCATCAGATCAGATAACAACACGCACAGAGAGGCAGCTAGCGCAGGAATTCTGGAGCAAGGAACAAGCTCCCAGAATCTCTGAATCTCTGATAGCTAGCACCATGATCTCGACACATTTGGTTCATCTAACGCATATGCTAGTGCTGCCTGCTCCGGTCGCGAAGTCGGCAACGGCAATCCCATCTCTCTACCTGCCTCCTCCTCCTCCGGGAGCCTTTCTTGTTGGATCAAAACACTCTTGTTCCTCGTTGACAGTGAATTGTTTTGGTTCTTTTGTTTGGCTTATACTATATCTCATGTTAAGCGCCGTTTTCTTGGCACCCGGAACTGGTAAACTTAGCTTCCGCTGACAGTGACAGAGACCCCATTTGTGAGATAAGCATTACAAGGGTTTTGTAATTATTTTTTGAAAGGAGAATTATACAATACTCTCTCCATTCGTTAAATAACTTTCCAAATTATTTTTTATATAACGAAAAAGTTTTATACCCCGGTCTCTGCCATGAGGCACATATAGCAAATAAGTTTAATAACTTTCTAACTTTAACGGTTAATAATTTTTTAATGTTTAGACCACTATGAATAAAACATTAATGAAACTTTTATATGGGATACAATATTTTTTTTGTAATATAGTATATATCTGTTCAAGTATTTGTTAAATTTTGTAAAAGAAAAAAAACAAGAGGTCAAAGTTGAAATGTGAATAGTGGCTGGTGACAAGTATTCGGAAACAGAGAGAGTATATCTGTATAAGCAGTAGTAGCAAGTTAATAATAGACTGGGACACACTTTATATTAGGAGTCATGCACTAATGTGCACATTGTCATGCTGTTGCAGAAATGGCCGTGACAAGAACACATACCGGCACCACTGTTCAGTGTCGCCTCGTTGATGCTCGATCTAGCTACCACACTGTTTTCTTCGCTTCGGTTCAGGATATTAATTGATTCAGTGATTCCTAAGATTTGATACAATTACTGGTGATAGTTACTGACACTGATTCCTCGTTGATTCATTGATTTCTTCGCTGGGAAGAAGCAAAAGTTTATTAATTGGAATGCAGGAATTTTTCCATGTGAAATTCCCACCACTGGAGAAATCATCATTGGTTGAAATGTCAAAAAACAAGTTCCGGTTTGAGTTGCATTCGGAACTAGAGATGATCTCTAGTCCCGGTTTAAAAATTCAACGGCCCTCTAGGAACAGTAGTCCCGGTTCGTGTCACGAACCGGGACTAAAGATCACTTCTAGTCCCGATTCAAATGTTGTCAGCGCGTGTCAGAGCGTCGGGGACCTTTAGTCCCTGTTGGTAACACCAACCGGGACTAGAGGTAGCATCTCTAGTCCCCGTTCGTGTCACCAACCGGGACTAAAGGTTCCCGACGCTCCGACACGCACCGACAACATTTGAACCGTCACTCTAGTCCCGGTTCTTGAAACGAACCGGGACTAAAGGTCCTAGAGAGCCGTTGAAATTTTTATACCGCCCTCGAGACTAGAGATGGCATCTCTAGTCCCGGTTGGTGTTACCAACCGGGACTAGAGATTTTCTTTATATACTCCTTCCTCCTTCATCCCGAGCCAGCCACACTTGTACATCTTCAAAATTTTTCTCAGCTAGAGGTCCGGTGCTGCCAAGGTTAGCAACTTCTTTGGTGATAATACATAAATATTTGCTAGCTATAAGGTTAGCAACTTCTTTCTCTTATAGATTTACGGTTGTTTTCTATACATTTTGCTATTTACATGTCATGTGCTATCTACAATCTTAGCACTTCGCATTTTACGGTTGTTTTATATACATTTTTATCTCTAGATTTGTATGCAAACATGAGGAGATGTTTTTTCCGCCCACTGAAATTCATCTCTAGTCTCGGTTGGTTTTAAAACCGAGACTAATTATTGATGCCCAATTATATTGTGTTATATTCATATATAATTATAATTAACATATGTTCATATATTCATATATAATTAACATATGTTCATATAATTAACATAAAATATTATAAATTAAAATAATAACATATAATTAATATTTGTCATATTCCAAACTATTTAAAATTTAAATAATAATATATATTTAACATATGGCCTATTTGAAAAAAATTTTAAATTGAAATAATAACATATAATTAACATTTGTCGTATTTAAAACTATTTTAAACCCTAAACCCTAAACCGTAAACCCTAAACCTTAAACCTAAACCCTTTTACCATTAACCCTTAACGTAAACCCTAAATCCTATTTTAAACCCTAAACCCTAAACCCTAAACCTCGTGCGCTGCATGATTGGCATGTAGAATCTTGCGACACGAGCGAACGTCAATGCCTTCTCCTCTCGATCTAACATCGTCTCTCATGCTCTTGGAGCTGCTCCGTTCTCATCACTGTAATAGAGCGGTGGCAATCTCTTCTCACTTTGTTCTACCTTGTTCTTCGATTGTTCCATCTCATCCCAATACTTTAGCACATCATCTTCAAAGATGACACCAAGCTCGTCTGCATGGCAAGAAACAAGTGTCTAAACAACACAAATTCAGAAAGCACCATTCCTTCTCGATTAGAAAAAAGAGAGCATCATTCTTGCGTTGATCTGAGTAGAAAGAACAGAATCATACCTTGTAAAACGTTGCTTTACATGATAGTAGAGCAGAATGGCTGGGGATGGAAGCTCGGGAAGAAGATACTTTAGAAGAGAGCTTCATCCTCAAGCAGGTAACTATCAGGCCAAAGGCTAGTGCAATAAGGCCACCAGCTAGTTCATGAAAAAAGGTTAGATCAATAATAGATAAACAGATAAACAAAGACAGTCTTGCGCCAAAAGAAGCTACGCTATAAAATTTTCTCAACGATGAGCATGGTTAACCATATGCATGATGCAAGGCAAAACTACATTTACCTATGTTTTTGGTGGGGCTCCATTATTTCGAGAGACATGAAGCAAATCTCACACTCCAATGAGTCGGGATCAATGACATAGCTTATCTTAGTCGTCTCGTCCACATCCGTATCCAGTTGCTCCTGATGATCCGTGGATAGACCCCGACGTTTTTTTCCTTCCTTCTTCACCGATCTTGGTCTCTTCAACATGTCATGATCCATCGTGGTAGCCTTCTTCACCGATCTTGGTCTCTTCAATATTTAATGATCCGGATCACGGTCTTTTTTCTTGCTTTTCTTCCTTTGCTTCATAATCTTTCTGTCTTGCTCTTTCTTGAGTACGGCGTAGAAGTACTCGTGTATCTCCATCAAACTTTGAATAGCGAGAGATATGGCAATGATTGGATAGTGTGGCTATATATGGCAATGATGGCTTGCCTCCCCATTCCCGTCTCAATGTCTCGGCGGCGCCATGGAAGCCGCCGGTGATGCGCAAGACGGCGGACTACCTCTATCCGCCCGTCGTGATCGATGGGTACTATCCGCCGTCGCCGCCCGAGTCTTGGCTCCGGCCGCCACCAGCTACGCCGTCTCCACGATTTAGAGGTGTGCTTTCTCGTATTTCGCGGCAATGTTCAAGTTCTCGTTGCTAATGTCTTACTGCCTTATTCTCGTGAATTGCCACATAAGCATTAGCCGTTAGAGTATTATTGTCTGACCACAAGTTAGGATCTTACGTGAGTATGGAGCATGTCGGCCGCCCTCCTCCTCCGCTTGTAATTCTCCCGAGGACTTTTCGTCGACCTTGGTCTCACCCTTTTACCATTTTTATTCATAGTTCCACTGCAATTGTAATATGATCTAGGAAAATTGACTATGAATTCAGTGGGTGGTGTTGGTGCCTCCTCCAACGTGGTTCCACTTGTTCACTATCCGAGGGACTGTTCAGTGCCTTATGACGTTAGAAAACAACCGTTGGAGGAGGAAGAAGTTCATCAGGCACTGAACAGTCCCTCGGACAGTGAACAAGGGGAACCACGTTGGAGGAGGCACCAACACCATCCATTGAATTCATAGTCAATTCCCTAGATCATATTACAATTGCAGGAGCTATGAATAAAAACGGTAAAAGGGTGAGACCGAGGTCGACAAAAGTCCTCGGGGAGAATTACAAGCGGAGGAGGGCGGCGGCGTCGACATGCTCCATACTCACGTAAGATCCTAACTTGTGGTCGAGGACAATAATGTCTAACGGCTAATGCTTATGTGGCAATTCACGAGAATAAGACAAGACATTAGCAACGAGAACTTGAACATTGCCGCTGAAACACGAGAAAGCACACTCTAAATCGGGAAGACCGCGGCAGCGGTGGGCGGCGGAGCAAAGATCGGGCGGCGGCGGCGGTAGTAGCGCTCGATCACGCCGGGCGGATAGAGGTAGTCCGTCATCGTGCACGTCACCGGCGGCTTCCATGGCACCGCCGAGGCATTGAGATGGGAACGGGGGAGGCAAGCCATCATTGCCATATATAGCCGCACTATCCAATCATTGCCATATCTCTCGCTATTCAAAGTTTGATGGAGATACACGAGTACTTCTACGCCGTACTCGAAGAAAGAGCAAGACAGAAAGATTATGAAGCAAAGGGAGAAAAGCAAGAAAAAAGATCGTGATCCGGATCATGAAATATTGAAGAGACCAAGATCGGTGAAAAAAACTACTACGATCGATCATGACATGTTGAAGAGACCAAGATCGGTGAAGAAGGCGGAAAAAACGTCTGGGCCTCTCCACGGATCATCGGAGCAACCTGGATGCGGATGTGGACGAGACGACTAAGATAAGCTATTTCATTGATCCCGACTCATTGGAGTATGAGATTTGCTTCATGTCTCTCAAAATAATGGAGCCCCACCAAAAACATAGGTAAATGTAGTTTTGTCCTGCATCATGCATATGGTTAACCATGCTCATCGCTGAGAAAATTTTATAGCGGTAGCTTCTTTTGGCGCAAGACTGTCTTTGTTTATCTATTTATCTCGTTATTGATCTAACCTTTTTCATGAACTAGCTGGTGGCCTTATTGCACTAGCCTTTGGCCCGATAGTTACCGCTTGAGGAGGAAGCTCTCTTCTCCAAGATCTCCTTCCCGAGCTTCCATCCTCACCATTCTCGCTCTACGTCATGCAAAGCAACGTTTTACAAGGTATGATTCTTTTCTTTCTACTCGGATCAACGCAAGAATGATGCTCTCTTTTTCTAATAAAAAGGAATGGTGCTTTCTCGGATTTGTGTTGCTTAGACACTTGTTTCTTGCCATGCGACGAGCTTGGTGTCATCTTTGAAGATGATGTGCAAGTATTGGGATGAGATGGAGTAATCGGAGAACAAGGTAAAATAAAGTGAGAAGAGATTGCCACCGCTCTATTACAGTGATGAGAACGGAGCAGCTCCAAGAGCATGAGAGACGATGTTAGATCGAGGAGAAGGCATTGACGTTCGGCTCGTGTCACGCATTCTACATGCCAATCACGCAGCCGTACGAGGGTTTAGGGTTTAGGGTTTAAAATAGGGTTTAGGGTTTAGGTTAAGGGTTAATGGTAAAAGGGTTTAGGTTTAAGGTTTAGGGTTTAGGGTTTAGGGTTTAAAATGGTTTTAAATACGACAAATGTTAATTATATGTTATTATTTCAATTTAAAATTTTTTTTTAAATAGGCCATATGTTAAATATATATTATTATTTAAATTTTAAATAGTTTGGAATATGACAAATGTTAATTATATGCTATTATTTTAATTTATAATATTTTTTGTTAATTATATGAACATATGTTAATTATATATGAATATATGAACATATGTTAATTATAATTATATATGAATATAACACGATAATTGGATCTGTAATAATTAGTCCCATTTTTTGAAACCATCCGGGACTAGAGATCAATTTCAGTGGGCGGAAAAACATCTTTAGTCTCGGTTGGTGGCTTCAACCGGGACTAGAGATGCCCACCTACCACGGGACACGTGGCTTCCGTCATCTCTAGTCCCGGTGAAGCCACCAACCGGGATAAAAGGTATGATCTTTTGTCCGGTTGAAGCCACAAACCAGACTATATCATCGCTAGTCCGTTGGTGGCTTCAACCGGACAATAGATGTCGTATGACTCGTACCTATATATAGCAAGGGCTTCACTTGGATCCAAACACTTAGCCGTTTTCGCACAACTGCATCGTCTTCTTCGTCGCCGTCGCCGAGCACAAGGACGCCGCCGCAGCACGCTGTCTTCATCGCCGTCGTCGTCGCCGGAGGACCGTCGCGCCAAGGTCTTCGTCGCCGTCACCGCCGCTGCCACAGGTTAGCCGCTGCCGCCCCCTTTTTTCTCCGTGATGCGCGCTAGGGTTAGCCGCCGCCGTCGATGCCATCGCCATCGCCACCATTGTCGTCTTCGCCGCCACCGCCGCCGTCACCGTCGCCGCCGCCCCCCCTTTCCGCCCTCCCGATCCCCACGCCGGGCCGCCCCTAAACCCTTAAACCTTGCCTCCTCCACGCGGCGGCGGCCGCCGCCGCATCATCGCCGCCGCCGTCGCCTCCTCCATGCCGCCGCCGCGCAGCCGCTGCCGCTGCCGTGCTATATGTTTAATGAATATGAATGTGAATGAATTTTGTAAATTTTGTGAATTTTGTGAATGTGAATGAATGAGAAGGATTTGAATATGATTTTGATGTGTATGTGTAAATTTGTGAATATGATTTCGATGTGTATGTGTAAATTTGTATGGACTTTATATGTAAATGGACTTTATTTAAATTTTAATGCATGAATATTGTGAATTTAGAATTTTAAATGTGTATTTAAATTTAAATGCATGAATAGATTTAAATTTGAATGTGTATGTGACTTGTGAAGCTTGTATTTTTCAACGAACGAGAACGATAAAATCAACAAACGGATGTGAATGGACGGACGGACGAACGGACGGACGGACGTACGGACGGACGGACGTGAACGAACGGACGGACGCACGAACGAACACTCGTTCGTTCGTTCGTTCGGTCGGTCCGTTCGTTCATTCGTTCGTTTGTTCGTTCGTTCGGTCGGTCATTCATTCGGTCGTTACAACGTACATAGGCATGCAACGTCCTCTCTCTCCTCTCTTCTCCACTTGCTCTCCTCTCCACCTTATCTCCCACACATACATGATCATCTCTTTCTCTCCTCTTCTCCAGATGATCGTACTCACAGACATCAACGAACGTTAGAACGAACGAACGATAGTTTAGGATTTGGGTTTGGGTTAGGGTTAAGGGTCCGAACGAATGGACGTGAACGAACGATAGGTTAGGGTTAGGGTTGGGTTTAGGGAACTACATTTAGTGTTTAGGGTTTAGGGTTTAGGGTTTAGGGTGAACGAACGAACGACAGAACGGAAACGTGAACGATAGATTGAACGAATGGTCGGTCGTTCGGTCGTTCATTCGGTCGTTCGGTGTGGATGTAATCCAGGAAGTGACTTCTAGAAAAATCACCATTGTGGATATGCACAATTGGATCTGGTGTCTATCGGATTTCATCTATTTTTTCCATCTTCTTCTTTTCTGACTATGTTTTTTACGTAGACATACATGATATTCCTAAATAATTGATACATATATTAACCGAATAATTTTTTTTTAAAATTCTTTGATTAAGTCCTCAACCCACATCAATCAAATAGCGGATCGTGACGAGGAACAGTTTCTCCTTGATGAGATCGCACGAGGAATAGAGTTTTACAACGAGGAGGGACACGAAGATCCAGATCAGTACCTCAACAAGGAGGGGAACGACGGGGGGACGAGCAGAGGAACGAGGAGAGGAATGAGGGCTCCGCCTCCGCCTCTGCCTCCGCTAGACAGAAGAGGCCATGCGGCCTCAGCAAGAAAATAGATGTCGACATGTCATAACGAAGGTGGCACCTGACGGTCGACTAATTGCCCCAGAGGACGCTGCAAGGAAGTTTGTGGCGCATAGCGGATAGGTGGTGAGGGATCACGTGCCCGTAAGCGTTGCCAACTGGAGACGGTCTACCAAAGGAGGAGAGGAGCAGAGCTATCTCCCAGACTCAGAGAAAGAGATGCTCTGGACCACAATGCTACAGACGTTCACCATCCCAGACTCAGATTAGGCAAGGGTCAAGGAATGGACGTTGAAGAAAAAGGCAGAGCTCTTCAGGAACTACAAGAAAGAGTTACACAAGAAATATATCCTGAAGGGCCATACACCAGACTTTGACAAGTTCCCAAAGCTTAGAGATCATTGGGATGCTTTTATTGAACACAAGACCAGTGAAGAAGCACAATCTATCATAGAAAAGAACAAGGCCAACGCAGCCAAAAAGAAATACCATCACAGGCTTGGGTTAGGCGGCTATAAAAAAGCAATGGAGAAATGGAAAAAAATGGAAGCCGACCTAGAATTACAGGATATCATTCCAGACACAGCAAACTGGCTGGAACGATCAAAGAACTGGTTCTATGCTCACGGCGGCTCACTAAATCCTGTCGATGGCACAGTGATCTTTGGTGATGAAATTCAAGAAGCCGGACGGAGGTTAGAGGAGACGGTGCAGGCCAGATCCTCGGGCTCGTTCAGGCCCGATAGAGAGAAGTACGAGCTAACGCTCGGCCTCCAAAACCCAGAGCACCCGGGGCGTACGCGAGGAAAAGGCGTCGTCCCCTGAAAATACGAGTTCCAAGCTGACATCGACACATACAGGAGCCGAATGAGGTCAAAGCGAGAGAATGATGCTAGATTTGCTGAGATTGAAATGAGGCTCTCGCAGATCGATCAGATTATCGATGAAAGGGTGGCCGTAAGGTTGGCGAGGAGCGGAGCCGGTGGGTTAGCCAACATGGATCCAAGAACAACCGCACAACTCCAACAACAACGCAAGATGCCGCGTCATCTGGAAATGAAGGCGAGCCGGCCCCACAAGCTCAACCGGTCCGCCATGCCCCGTGGATGACATCACACGGACCCCGTGTGATCTGCACATCCCGCTGAAAAACATGACAATAAAGGTATGTTCGTACTTTATGTTGTACGTATATTTTCTTGAATAACTTGTCAATCAACGTTCATTATTAACTAATAAGCAATCTTCTCGAACAGGTCGCGTCGGGCATGGCTATTTCAGTAGCCCAAGATGGCACCTACCACTCCCGGCCCGTTCCACCTTCGTACTCGAAGGTTGAAATTGAACAGGTGGAACGCGGCTATGAAGATCTGGAGCTAGATATCCTCGGAGGAGACGGGGAGACGACGCTAGGAGAAACGGCTCATGGAATATTTCTCTGGAGGAAGATCTTCATAAAATTCCCCGGACGAACAGCGTCTCCTATCATTCCACCGCCCTCGCCTCCACGTGGGCCGTCTCCTCCGCCTCCTTCGTCGCCTCCGCCTCCTGCGTCGCCTCTACGAGCACCGACTCCTAAACGACCGTCTCCAACTCCACCGCCTTCCAACCCTCCTCCGACGCCACAATGAGCACCGACTCCTAAAGGGTCATTATCCAAGAGCGCGCCGTCAATATCAAGCGGTCGTCCAAGAAAGACTCAGAGAATTGAGAAGACACCGCCACCCGCACCAAAGCGGTCGGCCTCAGGCAGGGCGAAGAAAGCAGGCAAAGATCTACCCCAGCTTGGCATGCAGCCAGAGAAGCCTATGAAGTTCAGCACGATTCCAAATATTAGACCTGATTTAAGACAATTCATGCAAGAAGCTGAAATTAATATGGATCAATTACACGGGCGTGCACCCCTGGCGAAGGCTCCGCTTAAATACAAGTTCAACCTTGAAAAGCCTCTCGTCAAGCCGGATCTCGTGAAAAGGCTTCCAACTCAGATGTACCGCTTCCATCAATGGTACATGCAACAATCCAGCAAGGGTGAAGACATGATAACATGCAAATATTCAATTGACTACTTCTTCGATGGAGATGACTACCTCTATATCCGATTCGAAGATATATTCGACCTGTATCAACTTGATACCCTCGACGTCTCACTTCTAACCGCGCGGGTTTTGTAAGTATCGCTCGGTTATTTCGTTTCTTACCTCCTTGAATTTAACTGACTAAAATTCTTTTTAACCGTTGTAGAATGGCGATCCAATACTGCAACAAGCACGAATGCACCAAGCGTGGATTCATGGATTCACGCAAAATCAACGGCCCATTGGTTGATCAGTTTCCTAATGACACCGTGGACAACATATACAACGCGCTTGTGAAGCAACCCTTCCGGTCCTTCATCCTTCTGCCCTATAATACTGCGTAAGTTTTTTCTTTCTTTCCGAACCAATTTCAATCCCGTGCATACATAAAGTTTCATATGTGTCATCTAAACCAATTTACAGATTCCACTGGATTCTGTTAGTACTTGATATGGATCAGTCGAAGATCCATGTCTTTGACTCAATGGATAAACCAGAGTCCACGTACTCTCACATATTTGAACTACTTTCTATTGCAAATATACGGTTCTCGGATAATTACGTGCTAACTTTCAACTGCACGTAGGACATGGGAACGATTTCGAGGCAATGTTCGCGAAAATGGAAAGATAAGCTCTCTGTGCGGATGAAGTTTCCAGTGAGTAACATGCCTGCTCCTAATTTGAGTTGAATCATTATTATGTTCTAAAATTTGAAATGCATATTAAATCTGTCGTTATTTCTCTTTTAGTGTGCAAAACAGTCGCAGGGCACCAACCTATGTGGATATTACGTCTGCGACTATATTCACCGCTTTGTGACCGAAGTCAAAACTGTCGATGATCTAGATGTACGTATAACACCAATTCATACATTACATCTCGATTTCTTATTCACTTCATATATTTATTTCTCGTTTATTCTAATTAATGACAGCTTATGCGAGTAAGAGACGACCTCCCCCACGAGACTTTCATACAAGCCGCTCAGGAAGATTTGATGGGATTTATTAACGAGCAGGTCGTTGATCCCGCGGGGGAGTTCTTCATTAGTTTTAGTAGCTAAACCATAGCAAAGTAGATTAGAGATAATTTTTTATAAGCTAGCTAGGAAACATGTATGAATATTGTATATATTTTGGTAATATATGTATATTTCCTTTCTTAAGTTCGTTTAAATGTGTGTAAACTACATATTTATGTGTAATATATATATAGCAGTACCGCTGCAGAAATGACAAATTAAAAAATGCATCTTTAGTCCCGGTTTAAGCCATCAACCGGGACTAAAGATTGTGGAGCCGGCCACGTGGCTCCGCCACCTTTAGTCCTGGTTGGTGGCTTTAACCGGGACTAGAGATAGTCCATCTCTAATCCCGGATTCGTAGTCTCGGTTTGACAACCACGACTACTGAGGGTTACGAATCAGGACTAGTGTGGCTTTCTCCGTAGTGTCCTTTATTCTAAACGAGACCTCGAATGCAAAACATGCTTGATCACAGGAAGCGGGGCTGAGAAAACAACATCAGCTGTACACATATACAATGTTGTGAAGCAAATAATTGAAGTTAAACATATTACAGGAGTTGTGGGTGCATGACCACTTCCACTTTAACACAAGTTACAAGAGAGTAATTAAAAACAAGCTTTAAGTCATCCATCATTCTATTTTTTCCTTATTTTTTCAAGTAAAACATCATACACTGTCTATACAAATTAAGTCCCAGAAGATGAAAGGAGAAGCTCTGAAACTTAAAAGTGGAAAACTACACACCACAACGCTAATAAACGCATTGGGTGGTGGGGCAAACAGCCAAGTATATACTATACTACACAAACCGAGATAAATACATGATGCTTATTCCTTTTTCACATATCAATCTCGACCTACCCAAGCTAATTAAAAACCTATGTTTCTATTCTCCCTGTGTCTCCCTTTTCTTTAACTTAACCTTGTGTCTACATGAAAGCAGGCCATCACCACCATGGCCTTTATAACTTAATCGACAACATTTGCCAATATATTTCATATGTACACATATATACTTACTTCATGACCTAGATTAATTATTGTGTATACTTGTATATTTTATACAACTATATGTATCAGGCTAGCTGCTAATCAACATCTAGCTAGTGACCTAACAGTAGCTGATTGGATATCACTTCACTATTCAGACATGACACTTGATCATGCATATATATGTGGCTAGCTAGTACTAGTAGTGAACTAGTGATGGCTAGGATTGGTCACTTTGGCTGAAGAGCTAGTGATATATGTATGCTGACCAGTGATCATTTTGGTTGGTGTGATCTAACCGTAGAAGGGTGCACGGTGGGGGATGCCCTTCCTCCTCGACGGACGGCACCGGCTGATCGGCGGCGTGGTCGGCGTGATCGGCGCAGTGTTGGACTTGCTGCCCTCGTCGTCGGACCACCGGATCATGCCCCGGTCAAACCGGCTGAGCTCGTAGCCGGCCGCCGTCCTCCTCAGCTTCTTGGGGCTGAAGGAGTCGTAGTCGGAGCCGGAGCCGTCGCCGCCGCCGGAGTCCTGCCCGCGCTTTGGCCGGATGGCGAATGTCAGGCTTGGGTCCCACCGCATTCCTCCCAGCTGAAAAATATCAAGCATACATGCATCAGTGGAAGACTTAGCAGTAAAAACATGTTGCTAATTGAACTGTTAAAATGACTGAAATGCATGACACAAGATTGAACAAGTGAATGTCTGAATGATCAGGTTTTCATGGACACAGTGATTTTCAGAGGAAATAACCGATCAATAAGTGAAATGAGTAGACGAAGACTTAATTAGCAGTAAAAACATGGTGCTAATTAAACTGCTAAAATGGCTGAAATGACACAAGATTGAACAGGTGAAGGGTACTGAATTTTTCATGGCCACAAGAGTGGCTTTCAGAGGAAGTAATAACTCAAATAAGTGAAGTGTGAGTTGATGAAGACGTGTGATAAGTCTCATCAGGTAGAGTATTATTGATCCGTCCGTTGTCCTTGCACTAACTGCTCCCAGTCCCATAGCACATCATCTCGTCTGTCTCATTGACACCGATTAGTTTTCCTAATTTTTCTAGAGCTTGCATAAGTACCTAGATATCAGGTGTCTCCAGACGCCCTAAAGTTTTGATAAAACAACAATTTACTAATAATAAATAGTTGTTTCTTATTAATAAATAGTACTACATGTAAAGCAGAACATGTATATGCATAGTTGGGAGTGGATTTTAAACTCTTGAGTGGACATCACGTTGTTATTTGCATGTTATCCAAATAGTTATAAAACATAATAAGATAGCTTAATATGTGTTATATCACTTCTCATGCAAGTTAGAAAATTAAGTTGTAAAAGTTAAAAAAACAAATTAAAAAACATTAACATATATTGATAGTCAAATTTACTTTTAAAAATATATATAAGTTAAATTTGACCATGTATGTATATTTGTGGAGTGATCTATCACATGTTAATATTAATTTACCTTATTGATTTCTTTTAAATATTTTCATTATGCATATAACGATGGGATGCCCTCTCCAGAGTTTAAAATTGTTTCTCATGCATTGTTCTCCATGGTTGGATTGCTAGTTCTTATTTGAGAGAGAACTGATTTCACAACAACTTGTCAGAAATGCTAAAGACTAAGAAGTTGAGGTTCCTGATAAAAATGTAGGATCCCCAAGTTAGGGAGAAGATCAAGGAAACCAAAGAAAGTTAGGAAGAAGTCACTCTCCCTTGCCATATTCTCCGTATTTTCAGGTAATGGAAGCAACAGTTCCCATTTGGCAAAATCTCTCAAAGATCAGTTGAATTTGCAACAGTCATCACCATATCCAAAGCTAAAAACACCACAGAAACCAGACAATCACACGACGTGGTGATTCGGTAGAACATCACCTCCAAGGCAAGGTCAACTTTATCTGGATAACGCGCACGCTTTCTCTCTTACTTTCTTTCTTTTTCATAGGAAAAAAGAGGTAAACTGGATATATAATGCATTCTACGAAAGAAGAAGATAAAAAAAATGTATTATCGCTGGAAGATCCGGCTATGATGTCTCAAGTCTACCTACTACCTGAAAGCAGCCTTGTCCTAAACAAAAACATACTTTAGCTTCAACTTGTAGCTAGGGGGCCACTTTTTTTATATATAATCCCCATTGCAGCAAGCAATCAAACGGATAAGCAAAACACATAGCTTTCAAATATATAATTTTTAAAATTTTAATGACCGGGTGATTGACGAATCACCATTGCAGCAATTGCAATCTAACGGATAAGCAAAACACATAGCTTTCAAATATATAATTTTTAAAATTTTAATGACTGGGTGATTGACGAATCACCCCTTGCTAAACATAGGACTACGGTTAAAAGGCTAATTAATTAAGTATAAACTATGATTTGGAGATGAATTAATATATAATCCTCTTTTCTGACAATTAAGTTACTATATACTAAATGCATAATCTTCCATATATGGCTGGCTTGATCTATTTGCAGCAGCAGCAGAAGCAGTCTTGATCGAAATGGACGTACAAAGGGCTAAGAATAGGAGATAGATACCGGGCCCCAGTTTAGCTGCATTCAACGGCTGCACACGTACCAACACGCCCCAAATTCAGAGGGCAATAATTGGGACCTACCGATTCCATGGAGAATGTCCCATTAGATTGTTGCACCCTTCAAGTGCAAAAGGAGATAAAAAGAGAATTAATTAATTATTTCCTAATAAACTTATATTACAGGGCAAGCAAAGCCTGGTTTTGCACTTTTTGCTGTATCATAACCTGATTGATAACCTTAGTTTTGTCAGCTCAAAACAAATGTGGTCTACCAGTTAACAGCCTCCAACTAATTTATCAAAAAAGTAGATATATATAACCCCCCTGGGCTGTCATGTTTGCTAATGACACTTCCAGAGACCTAAATAAACCCAGAGTCAAACCCTACGCTGATATGCTTTGCTGACACATTCCAATGTACTATACCGCTCCAAGAGTCCCAAAGAAGTCACCACCTTAAGCTAGCTCAAGTGCATACGCAACATACATATATGGTGCAACTGCAATGCAACAGTGCCAGTGTGCATGTCATGTGTGTGCCTGCATCAGCATGGTCTGTGCCCCTCTTCAGTTCAGTGGCGGCCAATGCAGCTAGCCGGTCGCCGGCCGCCGGTGGCCGGTCGCTCGGTGGTGGTGGCGATAGTTAGTTTAGTTAGTTGTGCGCGCAAAAGGGCAGTTGGTTACTCCTCTTTCCCACATCACAAATCCTCCTTTGTAATTAACGATTAATTCTGTGGTAGTGTGCAACCCCTTTCTACCTTTTCTCTAGGTGGACAGTGCACATACATTGCACCCCCAGGTGGCCATGGCCCCCACGCACAGATGCCATTCTCTGCTCAGTACAACTCGCCATGGACATAGAGGTGTAGGGTAGCTAGAGATCGAGAGAAAGAAGAGTAAGAGGAGATGGAGATGGAGTGTGTTAGAGAGAGAAAATTGACCTTGCAGCCGAGGGAGCAGAAGCGGAAGGAGTCGGGGAGGCTGCGGCAGCAGATCTCGCAGGTGTTGGTGACTCCCTTCCCCGGCCTCGCCTGTGGCCGGCCGTTGAGGAACACGATCTTGGCGCTGTTGATCACGTACGTCTGCACGTGCGATATGTCGATCAGCTTCCCCACCTCCGACACCCTGATCACGTTGTGGTACGACGACCTCCGTATCTAACCAATCGCCACGCATGGATATTCTCCAATCAGGATTTGATTCAATTCGCCGGAGAGGAGGAAGAAGAAGACCATGTCTAACCTGGACGACGTGGTGGTCGCGGTGGGCGGGGAGGCAGTAGGCGCAGAGGGCGTCGCCGGTGCAGCCGAGGCAGAAGAGGTTGCACTCGTTCTTGCTCAGCTCCGGGTGCGACCCGCACGACACGAAGAAGCTCGTCGACAGCAGCGGCCGCAGCCACGGCGGCCCCATGTCCTCCTCCGTCTGCTGCACCATCGGTTCTCCGCCGCCGTCCGGGCTCGTCTCCATCATGCCCACCATCACCTGCACCACGTCTCCATGAACCCCAAACACACACAAACAAAATTATTTCACATCACACCCAAATTAACCTCTAATGAAACCCAAATGCAACCCCCCTACACCTAGCTGCTCACAGACCGCACACAGATCAACAAGAGAATTATAATTAATCTTACCATCATATACGCCGCCGCCGCCGCCGCCGGCCGTTCTTAGTTTTCACAGAGCTTCAAAGAGTTGAAACAAACACCAAGCAGCTAGCTAGGATGAAGAAAAGAAATCAACTGAAAGGGTCGTCGTCTACGATGGTGCAAGATGAATGCAGCAACAGGGAGGAGGAAGAAGCAGTATCCATGATGTGATGGCCGGATTGAGAGTTGCCGGGCCCCGGCCGCCCGGGTTAATTAACACCACTATTAACGGAATTAAATTGTTACCTGCTCCGAGGGTAGTAGCAGAGCTGAAGAACACGAAGAAGAAGTTGATTGATGAGAGGAGGAAAGAAAAATGGATGGATGGGTGCGTAGATATGATGGAAATCGATTCGGGCCTTCTGGAATTCGTCTCTCCAAGAATCGCAGATATATTTCAGAGCTAGCTTTGGAAAAAAAGAGGAGAAGAAAAAAATTTTATATACGTAGAGAGATATATAGATTTATATCGATCGATCGATGAGGGACTCCTTTTTCCTTGTCTTTTTATTTGTTTATTTTTCTCTTGACAATGAGAGATGGATTGGGAAAAAAGAAAGAAAAAGAGAGAAAAAAACGAAATGAAACGGTGGAGCTGAGACGCCGATGTAAGGCGGTTTGGTTTGTACATCGGAGAGACGTGTCGACGGTTCTTTCCTGCGATAGCTAAAGGTCCAAAAAAGAAAAGAAATCCTTCTCCTTTTTTCGGTTGCACGCCCATACTTTGACGTAATTGACGAATTGTTCGATCGATTTCGTCTTTAATTTCTGCCATAAATGGATGAAATATATTCCCATATAGAGACATTGATGTGGAGAATATGATCGCTGTACCGCATATTGTTATTGTACCTTGTGTACTTATGCTAGTAGCGGTAGAGCTGAGCATTTGGTTAAAATTGTTTGTTCTGTTCAATTTAGATCTTTTTCTACGCAAAGTTCGGTTTGGTATGAATGAACAACTGATTGGTTCTTATAAATACTGAAAACCATAAAATTCGGGTTCGGTTTTTTCAGTTCGGTTTTTAATTTGTACCAAAAAATAGATGGCAACACAATTCAGAATCACTCTTGCAGAACAACAATTTTCCAGCGCACAATTCAGAATCACTCTTCCAGAAGTGATGGAGGCGGACGGCGCGGCGGCTAGGAGGGACCGAGGGAGGCAGCGAGGAGGAGGGAGGCGGACGGCGCGGCGGCTAGGAAGGACCGAGGGAGGCGGCGAGGAGGATGGAGGCGGACGGCGCAGCAAGGATGGCGGCAACGAGGAGGGAGGCGGAGACGGTGCGACGCGTCGAGGAGGAGGCGGACGATGCGGCGGCTAGGGTTTCTTCTCTGCCGCCAAAGCCAGACCGCCGCTCGCTTCGCTCGATTGGATCGGGAAAAAAATCGCGCGCTAGGGTTACCGGGTTAGGAGGGATATGGCCGGCCGGGCGTCCACATCGGTTTTTTCGGGGGTCTGGTCATCATACATCAAAAACCAAACTCGCACCAAATTATTCGGTTTCGCAACACCACGAACCAAAAAAACCATATACTTTGGTTCGGGTCGATGCGGTTTGGTTTTTTCGATTTTCGGTGCAAATCTGTCCAACCCTAAGTAGCGGAGGGTACATATTGTCATATATGTGTGGCGAATTGGAGTGCCGCGTGGAGGAAAGGACCGTTTGGTAATATGAGATTTTGTGTGGGTGTGAGTTTGAAACGAGTGAGAAATGTGGCATGGTGATGACATAGGAAAAAGGAGAGGGAAAGGGATTCCCACGCTGAGCAATATGGGCCGTCCGATGGGGACTGTGGCTTGTGGAAGATGGCCACCGAGGGGGTGATGACGACCTTAGTGCTTGATGACGATGGGTTCATTTAATTTCGCCTTTTTTCCTTGGGAAATTAGTAATACATTTTTCAGCAAGATTTGTCCCTCTTCTCTTCTTGCTTTGCATATATTTTTATTATTGTTTTATTATTATCTTTTCTTATGTTTTCTTTCATCTGGATAACATCTCCCAGTTTTTTTTACCACAATAATAACATTCGGGCATCTTGTGGCCCAAGTCATGGTCCAAGTGGCTGGATGGTGACCATGGCTATTTCTTGCAGGAACACAGCAATTGTACTTGCAGAATGGTTGGATACTAGCTCCTCCGCTTGTTCAGGAAGGAGATAGGGTTAACTTCTCAGCATGTTCTAGTATTCGTTATGTGCTTCGCAAACACTGCAAGTCGTAACCTCGTTGACTTAATTATTCATGATATCCTTATAGAGCAAGCAACTGCAAAACCATGTTTTTTAAAATGACGTATTTCTCTATCGATATCACATAGTACGTGACAACAAAAGATTAATAATAAATATATATCTACTTGTTTTTATTCTTTCTCTTGCACGCGTGTATTACGCGTGTATTGTTCATAGAAATATTGTTTTACATATGCATCTTATTTTTTAAAACAACCATATGCATCTTATTAGGCCTGTACAACGGCAATTGTTATGCTTAGAAAGTGCCACATTTGGATTTAATCTTCTGATATTTGTGGGGAGTGATCGAACACAATGGTCCAAACAGCACGGGATATGAGTAAAACTACAGTGGATAAAATAAGTTATGAATTATTGTCTTGTCTAATGTATAATGTCATCTGTATATATTTTGTCTCGTTACCTATTTTAGTTGACACGTGGAAACCTAGCTATGACACTGGTAGTTGTCCCAACTACTGTATATCATATATGGCTTTCCCAAAATAAGTGTGTATGGCCTCAATAATTTGCTATCTCATTGTACTCTAGAGTATGTATTATTTCAAGACTCTTAGTTTTTAATTCTTTCGTAAATGCAAGCTGTTTTTTAACATGTATGTTAGAGTTTGAGTTTATATCAAATATATGTATATGACCTAAAGTTGTAATATGTGTAGAATAGAATTAGAGTCAGATCAATCTTAAACCGTCTTTTAAGAGAAGCACATGTCAGTAGCATAGGCAAAGAAATAACTGACCTTTCCTTAAATAAAAAGAACGACTGGCTAGTGGCCTAGCCAAGGGTAATTGATACCTGATACGTTGTAATTATGTTAGATTAGAAATGAGTGTCCATAATCAGTGCTTTTCAAGGATATAGACTTCGGTTGAATATCTCGTTAATAAATATTGTATGTCTCAAGGTGTTCGTGATATTTGGACCTTTTATGGTGTTCTTTTATGTTTCTATTTAGGGGCGCCAGTTTTTTGAAACATCATATATACTCCTTCATTTTTTTTCTAAAGTATATTATAAAGTCAAAAATAAAAGTTTGTAAACTTTGAACACCAGTATATTACAAACACATGAAAAATCCAAAACCCACCATCGTTTTTTAAGAATCCAAAACACCAGTATAGTCTACAAGCATGATTGTCATAATGAAAAGAAAAAAAAGAAATAAGACCTCAATTCTAGTGTATATTTGGAATTATGACGAGTAATAGTTTTGCAGCCTCGCTGTGCATAGTGCTACTAGAAAGGTTTTCCACTCATAGAACCGGAGCCTTACACTATATTAATCTTTTTTTAGAACCTCTATTAGTCTTTCTTCTTCACTCTTTTTTGTGAGCAGAACAGGAAGAGATATTAGGGAGAAGAATTTTCACCGTATCAGGAAGATGAATCCAAAACTAGAAAAGGTTTTCTGTAACCTGTCACTCCCTTAACCATCTATCCTAGAGTGATGTTCTATTTATCTCTTTTCTCCCTCTTTATCTGCATATTTTATTTTGCCCATCTCGCTCTGACCTATGTTATTGCTATCTTGGACGTCACTCGGATAGATATAATCGACGGTTTGTTTGGTTCCTTCCTTCCTTTGTTTCTAGCTAGATCAATCTGGATTTCTCTGCGACATAGAATAATCAAGTAGCATTAGTTTTTTCCGGTGAAAAATTGCAGTATGTACAACAAGTTTTGTAGTACGCGCATATGTGTTTATTCAGATTTTCTAAGCCCGTGATAACTCTTTGCAGTACTAAACCCTACCCATAGTTAGATAGGTCGCACGGCATGGCCCAGCCTAAGCACGTCCACGGCATGGTTCGTTAGGCATGACTCCTGTAGTGGGTCGTGTCATGCCGGCCCCCTGACCCAAGCCACGGCCCGCGGGGTGTTCGGGTCGTGCCATGTCGGCACGGACACGCATACGGCCCACATGCCATTCCAGCCCACGGGCCAAGGCCGGCCTAGCCGTGACCTCCGTCCGAAAATCAAAAAAATCCAAAAATCAATGGCGGCGGCGGCGAAAACCCTAGACCTCATGCCGGCCTTCACCTAACCAGTCCACGCGGGTCCGACGACACCGCGGGCGGGGCTCATGGCGTCGGGGCGGATGCGAGGATGCGGTCGCCGGTCGGGGTATGGTCGAGTGGAGCGCGAGTCGTCGTCACATCTCCTAGGTGGCGATGAGAGGAGCGACGAAGACGACGACGAGGAGGGCGGCGACGGCGGTAGCAGAGAGGGAGGCGAACACGGAGACGGCGACTACGAGGAGGGAGGCGCGACGAGGAGGCGATAGCGACTGGAGGCTGGACGTCCAGGAGCCATCGGGCGTCGACGGGGATGGGGGTTGGGGAGGCAGTGTCGCCAGGAATTAGGAAGGCCGAAGGGGCGAAGGGCGTGGGCGTGCCGCGTGTGTGCCACGTCCGCGTGCGGGGTACGATGGAGTGGAGGCGGCCCGTCGGCGCGCGTGCCGTGCCGACTTGTGGACCGTATCGTGCCCGTGTCAACACGCACAGGAGTCGTGTTGTGCCATGCCGACCCACGGGCTCGGGCGTCGGCCTAAGCACGACACACCCGACCGGGCCATGCTAGCACGGCCCACTCCTTCCTGTGTCGTGCCGGGCCGGGCCACGCTACAGTGCGTGCGTGTCCGGGCCAGCACGAGAAGACCCGGGCCATCTGACCATCTCTACCATAAACCAAACTTATTAGTTCGTCGTTCCCACTATTGAATATTCCATTCGTCTTTAAAAAAATATAGTTTTGAGTAGTTAACAATATATTTAAAAAGTTAAAAACCTATTATTCTCTTCATTAATATTTAGACGACGAGGAGAAAGTAGTATTGGTTAAATGACTAAAAACATAAGAAAACGATAACGTAGTATTAAAGGGGTTGAGTGAACCGCTCTAAAACTACACTATAAATTCTTATGCTTAAATTACAGTTTTTAAAAGAACGGAGGGAGTATTTCGTTGCGATTGTCGTGTAATGCACAATTAATTTATGTATGGAGAAGTGGGGAAGTGTGCGCGTGCTATTTTCATGTATAATCGAGAAATAAGGTAAGTGAGATAGAGATATTTTGAGAAAAGCAAGGGGGAAAAAAAGAGAGTTTCTCTAAAGCGTTTGACCGATATAAAGCTATCCCGGGGCACAACTTTGTCAACAATTCAGGAATTTCAGAGATTCCGGTCCAAAATTTCAAACAATATTTCATCCTTGGAAATTGGAAGGAGGGGATGTGAAATTACACCGAAGATGAAAAGACATGCACCATATGGCAAAGACGAGAGACGCCGGATTCAGACAAGAGATAAGCAACGGCCTCTCCGGTCACCATATGCCATTGACGTCCCCATCCAAGAGCTTCCATTGCCATCACACTTCCATGCCCGTTGCGGCGCCGCATATTGCCGGCGCCAAACACCGGCCACCGCCGCCCCGGCCGGTCGGCTGCTGCCGCCGGTCTTCGCGCGGCGCTCGCAGTGATAAAGTCGCAAGCTTTTGCTTAATTAGAACACCAACGACAAGGCGAACACTGTTCGTCGACAGAGGCATCGCATCATCAGCTGGGTCGCGTGGAGGATTCGCCTTTAAGTTTACACATACATTGCACTGGATCGGACCGCTCGTTTAAAACTTTAACTCCGTGAAAGTTACGCTTATCTACCGGCTATCTCTCGGATTAATCGTGACCGCCAAGTTAAGGCGCCGCAACGCGGGGGGCAGTAAAGCGCCGGTATGTAGTCATCTATATTTCCCAAACATTTGCTTTTTTCTCACTACTATACAAGTGCTGCATTTGTGTAACCACCAAATCGATTATTACTTATCTTATTAGTTCATCTCTAATTATAGGAGCATATTACTAATCATATATAAAATTAAGTGAATCTTCTTTTTGAAATTTTTGTGTTTATTCGTGTCATTTTGCATGGTAAGAAACATCTATTGGCAGTAAAGATAAATATAAAATGATGTGAAAACAATATTTTCCTTTGTTAATTTTCAAGAAATTATGGAAAGTGAGCGTAGCTCAATTAAAACTGTTCATCCATGTTTAAATCCTAAATTTGACACAAGTATTCGTATTTATGGTTAAATTCTCATTATATATCATGTTATTTTTATGATAATGTTGTTAATTTTAAAATATGTCGGTTTGTCTATGTTCTATGATGACTTCATCGGTCAGGGCAGTCTTCAAAAGTAAGCGCATACGTATGTACTATGGTGTGTGTGATGGAAATACCAGTTTTCCGGCAAAGAGCTATATGGGCCTCATTTGGCCCAAAATACCATGAAGAAACTTAAGAAAATGGAGAAGGCCTAAAGGCCCAAGGTTTTGAGGTTGCAAGGTCAGGCTTAACTGTAAGTCTGTAACCAAGTGTGAAAAAGATAGAATAAACGTATTTCCTCTTCTGAAAAGAAAAGAAAAGGAAATATGAATCTAGCATCAGAACAACAAACTTTTGAGGAGGATAAGTCATGCATAATGCTGACCATTAACTATGGCTTATGATAAAAAAAACTATCGCTTGCCACCTCACCATTCTACCTTTTTTCCCCTTGAAGTGACCCTCTTGTCAACCTTATTTTTTGTTTGGATCAGTAGAGACAGGCTGATCCAACAAAGGTCAAGCAGAACAAGTTGAGTTTCACATTAACAGAAACAGCTTGGTTTGATTTGTCATCCCAAAGCACTCTGATTAACACCAACAAGGAACCAATTATCCTAATGCACGAGACACCCTTTCGCTGTCATCTTGATCAAAGTTTCCAAGCCAAAGCCGGCCGTAATTACTGAAGGAAGCCATAAACCGGCACCTCGTCTGACAGCGATGTCTATGCGATTATGCTTATGTGTACATAAGCCTGACAATACCTTAAAGTAGCTTCAAATTTCTCAGCCATATGAAGATATGTGAGTACGTGTTGCAGAAATTATTTTTGAGTTTTGTGGAGATTATCACCAGCGATGCATATATAGTTGCATCCGGTGACCGGATATATCTCTGAAGCAGTTGACCTTGTACATTTACTTTTGGTGTAGATGCGGGGCTTTAATTTATTTTCTAAAATAACCATATCTGATCGATGCAGGGGATGAATTGAATTAATTCCATCATAAAAAAGAAATGGTGTTGCATCACAATTGAATTATTAGCTATCCATTTGTCCGGACTTCAGATAGCGATCAGCTGATATCATGTCTAACATGTCGTGCTCTCTCCGTAGTCATGAAGCAATCAGGCTAGAAATGAATGCTTATGCGTACGAACAAATGTGCATCAATTCTCCCTTAAAGATGTACATGAGTTTAGGACCGGGTAGATTAGCCTACCTACCAGAGACCCACAAAATGTGCATGCATGAATTTACCAGCGAAGTATTACTATGTTCTTATGTGTTACAGCTCATTGCAATCATATTTTACCAGTGAGAAAGTAATCTGTTCTTCTGTGTAACAGCTCACTATGGTCCAAATTTACCAGTTGAGTAATCTGTTCTTATGTGTGTTATCAGCTCATTGCAGTTATCTTGAGCATTGCTGTCAATCATGGGCTGTCTTTGCTGAAGCTGAAAGGATGGCTTTCTACCAAGATAGGCAATGCTCCAAGACTAAAAGGAGAGAAAGAGATGAGCTAAAAAGAAAGGTTTATGGCTAACAGTAGTACATCATCGATATATATGGTCATACCTTAGCGTTGCTGTACTTCGTGCGAAAAGAAAGGGAAACATGTGCAATGGCATCATCACAAATGGTGGATGCTCCTGGATTATCCTTGCAATCATCCATGCATCTTCATCAATGGAACTCATACCGATGTTAAAATATGTTATCATAAAATTGGGATGCACGACCCGCTGGACCATGATCAACAGAGCTCCTGGTCTCCAGATATATGATCTCCAAGGCTGTGTTCGCCTTTGGATGTTAGCAACTAATCCATTCGATACGTAAAACGAAATAACTCATTAGTGCATGATTAATTAAATATTAATTTATTTTTTAAAAAAATATATTAATATGATTTTTTTAAAAAAACTTTTATATTGAAATTTTTCTAAAAGTACATTGTAATGAAGGTGAGTTGAGAAAGTTTGGGAAAGAACATGGCCTAAATATAAGAAGGTAACCAACGCACATGCGTTGTATTTGAAATTTTATTACGAATGTTTATGATTACTGTATTGTAAACTGTTTTTTCAATAATTTGTTTGGGGTTTCTTTGAATGCTAGCAATATTTTTTTAATTACCTTTGTGGCATATAAATTATAAACTAAAATTACTTAAAACCGTGTAATTTTGAATTTATAAAAGAATATTGTGTCGCAATGGAGTTGCTACCTATGAAACTATATATCAGTTGTACACAATATATTTCTTTTTTTAATATTTAGCCTATCTTATTTTTGCATTTTCTAAACTTCGAGTAACAACTTTTCTTATATACTATATATGTATTTATGGATTTTAGGATATATTAATTGAAGATATTTTTTATTAAAAATATGGCTAATACGACTACATAATCTAATTAAATGAGGTGGATATGTTGAACTAATAATTTAATGGTAAGTACATAGTAAGTAGGAAACTACGGTTTAGCGGTAAATGTTTTTCTCAATCAGAGAATATCTTAGAAAAGGAGACTTTTACCGCTCTCAAGTTGTAGTTTAGAGCTGTATAATTTGAACTGAAAGTATGTTAGATTTTATTTCCAAAATAATGCCCAAAAAGTCAAATTTCTTGTTAGATCTTATTTGGAAATTTTGTTATTTTCATTATGTCAATACTCATAAATGTTTGAACTTTGCTATTTAGAATGGGTTTCAAATTCAAAAAATTGTTAAATTTAGAAAAAAATAAATGTTCAGTTTTCAATTATTTTTTCATGTTATTTTTATTTTTTCTAGATTTTCATTCCATCAAGCATCCCTTAAATGTTTTGATCTCTGCAATTTGGAAAGAAAATATAAGTGGGTTAAGACCATACAATTTGGCATGGGGTAATGGCATCCTTTCTAAATTTCTCTCTCCAATTAAGTGTGAAATATTAAAATAATATTCACAATGTTTTTTAAGTAAATTACCATTAAACTGGAGTGTTTCTAGATTTACAATGCACTATAGCAAGTTTTACCAAATAAATAAATAAATGTACATGATCTTTAATTTCCATTTGGAATTGTTTTGATATATATGGCCATTTCACTGCTATAATTCCTTGGTATAATCCACGTGCTTCCTAGGATCTTGTATGATGTTCAACACACCATATTGCTTATTTTCAATCTGTTATCTATGCCAAATAGACCTTAAACGAGCCGTATTTTTATTTTTTGGCCCTTTTTAAAAGATTATCATAAATAAGCCCCTAACAGTTTTAATTCGAAAAATGGACCCCAAGCTCGGCGTTGTCGTTATTGGCACCGAGCTTACACATCCCGACGTCATCACAATTGGCGTCGTAAATTTTGGCGCCAGGTGCTCGCCTACCTTGGCTCCACGGGTTGAGTATTGATACAACGTTAGAGTATAGTATGATACAACTCCTACTTAGGTCAGTTGGTTAGGGTGTTGAGGTCCTCCTTGCGCCAATTTTTGCAAACTTTTTCCAAATTTCTCTTTTTACATCCTAATGTTTTGCAAATTAAATTTAAAAAAGGAATTCGAATTTATTGCAAAACATTAGAATGTAAAAGAAATACATTTGAAAAAAATGCAAAAATTAGGATGTACTAAAACATTTGCAAAACATTATGATGTAAAAAAAGAAATTCAAAAAAAGTTTGCAAAAAAAAGACCAAAGAATTACTCGAACCTACAACCTATAGGTTGCTACATCAACACCCTAACCAACTAAGCTAAATATAAGTTGTGTTATACTATACTCTAGCATTGTATCAATACTCAACCTGGTGGAGCCAAGGTAGGTGAGCGGCAGCTCAGCGCCATGGTGCAGCGCCAAGCTCGACGCCAAGATCCATGGCGTCGAGCTCGGCGCCAATAACGACGGCGCTGAGCTTGGGGTTCATTTTTTAATTAAAGCTGTTAGGGATCTATTTGTGATAATTTTTCTGAAAAATGACTAAAAGGTAAAAATTCGACCTAAACGGGGTAAATGTTACGGTGTACAAAAATGATATAATCAAAAGCTTTTTCTCTAATCTATTAGTGACATCATATATCACATGTATAGTTTAGATGCTATGATCATCTTAGGAACAATTATTTTCTCCTAAAAAGATCATGTATTAATAAAAGTGCATCTAAGATCAAGTATAAGTAAATAGCCCCTATATGCATGTTAAGAGAAATTAAATACTTCCTTTGTTTTGGAAAAAAATCAATATTTACAACACCAAATTAGTTTTAATAAATTCAAAATTGAATATATTTTTATAACTTATTTGTTTTATGTTAAAAATATTACTATGTTTGTTATAAGACATTGACGAAATTTAAAATTTGATCAAACTTAAAATGATTTATAATCTAAAACAGAAGAAGTTGGTAGAAAGACGTGAGATGTCTAGCAGGGTATAAATAATGGGTCGATCGGTTTATTAAAAAATAAGGTGGGATATTTTAATTTTTAATGAGAAATTTTAGTATTTTATTTTATTTAGTGGAGGCCTGATGTGGTTCACAATGTAAGTCAATAGTCATATTAAATTATTGATTTAATTAAAAATTACAATAGTTTAGACATGTCATAAATTGAATATATGATTTAAAAATATGATTATTTTAAAGTCTAATTTATGATGTTTCTATAAGTGCTAGTTAGATGAGAAAGAGGAGAAAACCACGTGACAGAGGAAATGCCGGCTAGACGTGTTAGGCAGAGGTCCATTTGTGGGCTTTTTTCCGTAAAGATAATTTTGATTTTAGTTGCTCTGGAGATAGAAAAAAAACAAGGAATGAAGGGTAGGGAGGGAGGAACGGGAGGATGGGTCGTATGGGGAGGAAGGGAGGTTGGTTTCCGATTTTTTTGAGATAAATCTAACCATATAAGATAGTGTGGGCTCATCGATTTAACTGAAAACCGATGGTGAGATGTTTTATTTTATTAAACATATTAAATTTTATTTAATTATTAGAGTATCACGTGGTGACTTAAAGAGCTTTTATAGGTGTACCATTAGGCCCAGACATTTGTAGTTAGAACGGCCGTATAATCTAATTTTTAGATAAAATATGGGTAATATAGATTTTGAATTATGTATTTAATTATAAATAACACAACAATTGAATAAAAATTGAGAAAAATATATAACTTGAGAGTTATGATCCGAATTATTTTTTATATAAATAGGAGAAGTTAGCTAGAAAATAGGAGAGGAAGGGAGAGGAGGGGAGATTTGTGGGAGGGGGAGGGAGCACTTAGGTATGTATTATGACGGTGAGGGTGGGGATGGGGATGGGGATACTAATTTTTTCTTTAGATGGAGATAATGGTTATAATCAATGAATTTAAAGTAAAATTTGGTTAGATGTTTATTTGAATTTTTATGATTTTTACTAATCTATTAGACGAAGGTTGTATGACGGTTTAGGAGCATGTAGTTAGTCACCGGGAACGCGGAACGACGCAGGGTTCCGCGTTCCGCGGAACGTCGTCCCGAAACGCGGATCGGGGACGACGAGGGACGGCTGCTGGAACGCCGGCGGAACTCGACACCGCCGCCCGCGGGGACTCGACCGCGCCGCCGCGGGAACGGAAGGCCAAGCGCCGCATCGGGAAGAAGTCCGCAGCGCATCTGCATCGGGGCAAGGCGAGGGAGGCGAAGCGCAAGCGTTCAGCCCCCATTAATCAGCATCGGGAAGGCGGAAGGCCAAGCGGTGAGTCCTGCACTTCTCCGTCTCCCTCGTCCCTCTTCTCTGTTGTCTGCTACTCTGCTCGACTGCTCCAGTCAGTGTCCAGTCCGGTTCCAGACTTCTCCCTCTCATCTGTAATGGCGTTCGGATCGGGGTCTAGGAAGCGCAGGCAGTCCGAGGATGATGAAGACATACACGCCGAGGCCGATGGTAAAGACATAGACGCCGGTGAGGAAGGGGTCATCGAACTCGACGATGAAGAGGAAGAACAACCCTGTCAAGCTCAAGCAGCTGGTAAGATAAATCCTCTCATCGCTGAAATTACTATGCTTGGAGGAGAAAAAGGAAAGAACGACGGTGGAACAAAGCATTGGAGATGCAACCATTGCAAGAAGGCATTCAAAAGTAGCTTAACCAGGGTTCGTGTTCATCTTCTTGGTGCTCAACCGAGCAAGAAACCACAGATTCAGCGTTGTCCTGTTCTCCTAAATGATGTGGCCAAGACTCGGGAATTACGGGATAAGGTAGATAGTCTTTTTCTGTACATAATAGATAGTACCTGTTGTTAGATTCAGAGTTTCGGACTTCAGAGATGCATTTTTTTTGTTGGTGTTAACAGGTTAAAGAAGCTAACAATATTCAAAATCAGTGCAGCAGAAAGGGAGGCTGTTGAACAATTCATTAGCACAAGCCTTTGGTGCAGCAGAAAGGGATGCTGTTGATTTGAAAATAATGCAGTTCATTGCAGCTAACGGTATCTCTTTCAACGTCTTAAGAAGCCCTCATTATTCTGAGATGGTTACAGCTATAAATAATGCTCCAAAGGGATATAAAGGTCCTGGTAGTGAGAAGGCCAGAACCACTCTCTTAGATGCACTCAAGAGGAATGTAGAAAATGATTTATCAACAGTGAGAGATACTTGGTAAGTTTTAAGTTTTTAATTCTTTTACAAGCTACTGATATATTTTCTAACTATCAATCTCTTATCTTTTTTTTAAAAAATAGGTTAACACAAGGAGTCTCTGTTGTGTCGATGGATGGACTAATATTAAAGGCCAGCCACCGTTAAATGTGCTTGCCTCAAATAGCGTCGGTTCATGCTTCTTATATGCGTAAGATTTCTCTGGAATTGAAAAACTGGTGAAGCAATTGCTGAGTTTTTACGAAAGCCATTGAAGAAATTGGACCCAAAAATGTCATTCAAGTGGTGACCGACAATGCATCAAACTGTAAAGCCGCAGTGTGGAAATTCGAGAGAGTAAGATCATTTGATTTGTTGTTTGTTTCTTACTTTCCCATATAAGCACATCTTTGTCGAAAAGTAAGAGTTTTGAAACATCTTTTTCAGGTTCATGAGCACATCTTTTGGAGTCCATGTGTAGTGCACACCTTGAATCTCATATTCAAGGATTTTGCGAGCAAATTCCCATGGATGGAAGATACCTACAAGGCGGGTAAAGCTATTGTCAACTTTTTCCGAGCCATTGTCATTGTTGTTCAGAAATAATTCTCATTTGGACCTACTGAAGGTGGCAAAAACTTGATTTGCCAGCCATTACATTTTATTGGAAAGGCTCCGTACGGTGAGAGATGGGCTTACCACCACTGTAGTAACCAGACAATGGAAAGATTGGGTGAAAACCTGCAGTAGTGATCAGCAGCAACAAGCAAAGGCCATTGTTGATACAATCAATGATGAAAACTTTTGGAATGAGGTTGACAACATCCTTGCCATCACAGAGCCTATATACTCAGTATTGAGGTTCAGCGATGGAGAAGGTCCAAAAATGGGAGAAATATATGAGAGAATGGACAACATGGTTGGAGAGATCAAAGACATCATGACCCAGGATGACAACCCTCACAAGCTGGACTATCTAGAGGTCGAAGAAATAATTATGGACCGCTGGGAGAAGATGAATATTCCTCTTCACAGTCTGGCATTTGCTCTCAATCCAAAATATTATGATCAGAGGTATATTGAAAAGCCAGCTCCTGGGGGTTTTGTAAGAAAGGCACCAAACAAAGATCCAGATGTCATGAAAGGAGTGTTAGAAGCTATTAAAAAAATAGGAGATGATGCAAGTGAGCAGAAGATCCTCCGTGAGCAATTCACTCATTTCATTTCCAAGAAGGGAATGTATGCACTGTCCTCCGTGAAACAAGATGCGTACAACATGGATGCAATTGATTGGTGGGAAACTTATGGCTCTGAAACTGCAGATCTAGCAGCAATCGCAATAAAGATTTTGTCTCAACCCATCAGTAGCTCATCAGCAGAAAGGATTTGGAGCACTTATGAATATGTCCACAGTGCAAAGAGGAACAAACTGAATGCTAAGAATGCAGATAAGCTTGTCTATATTCACTCCAATTTGCGCCTTCTGTCAAGAGCCACTAAGAGTTACAAAAAAGGGCCACATTCTAAGTGGGACATAGATCCCAACGATTCAACCATCTAAAAACTGAAAGGTAGAATATAACTCAATTTGTGTGTAGCTGAATGCATATTCACTCTCTTGTCTTTAATTGTATCATTATGTCAGTGAGATTTAAGTTCAGTTTCAAACAGTATCGATCCATACAACATGGGTTCGCGTCCCACGTTCCTTCTCGTCGTTCCGGGAACGTCGTCCCAAATTAGCTTGGATCACGTTCCATGTTAATTTGGGACGTGTTGAATCTGTATACTCGTCGTTCCAAACAGTATTGAAAATTGGCGTACCACGTTCCTCGTCCCCGTTCCTCGACCCGGTCGACCCGGGAACGCGGTGACTTAGAGCGTGTATATAATAGATATATAGTAACTTGGTAGAGGGAATTTTGCACCTTATGGGCAATGCCTTTTGCACATTTTCTCAGTACCTCAAAATAATGCCCTTTACTTTACTCACTTTAGATGGAACCAACACACTTCATTTTCAGAATCTATCTTCGAGCCTACTAAGGCTGGGTCGTTCCATGAAATTTGGGGCCCTAAAATCCTAACCTAGCCCCTAAACTAAAGTAACAATAGTTTATACGAGTCTATGATATATTACAAAGTAATACAAAACAGAACAAAATATAGCGATGCACTCTTGCATTGACCAATATTCAATAAACACCAAAGTATTAAGCAAAGTTAGAAAATAAGGTTACAATAAAATTAAAAAGGTTTGGTCGGACCCAATGCCAAATGTTCAATGGTGCTTGCCGCTAATGGCCTGGTGCACGATATGCCATGGTCTGTGCAAGCATGCGACACGACATGATAACGATACTAGATAGAAATGAGCGGACATGGATTACGATACTACAGCACGTTGACAACTACAACAGAGTGTAAGAGCCGTTATGGATGGTCGAGCAACAATTTGATCTATCATTGATCGAGAAAACAAACCTAAGCTCCTATTCTTAGGAGATTGATCTGATTGACGAAGCCCACCTAGCTGCTTAGGCTTGTTGGTTTGGGCTTGCATATATCACTTGTACGGAATTCAAATTGGGGGAACCATATATGATCGCACATTGTGCATCTTTTAGGGACAACAATATATTACATGATTTACAAAACCGACGAAAACTGCTTGGCATTTTACGAAAACTTGAGGTTTCAGGCCAGCTAAAACAACACACTCGGTGAAACGATCAAGTTTTAAAAAAATCAACTAAATTACATTTTCGACAAGTCGTCAATTGTTTTCATGAAAGCCGGAAACTGCCCAGGGCCCAATCTGTATGGCATTTTGGTTTTGTGAAACCTGGTCTTTGTATTGTGATACAAAGGTAGTAGTCAATTTTGACCTATTCAAATCGATTACTCAGAAAATCCTAGCTGGACCTCGAGCGGAGCCCGGTGACCCGTTCCTTTTTCACGAGCGTAAAACGGTTGCGTTCTGGAAGTTTCCGACGGTTACAAATCCTTGCAAAGCGGGGACATGGGGCCCACAACTCACAAGCGGCCTGTGCGCATGCCACTGTCCCATTCTTTCTCCCCTTTTGCTTGAGATCTTCACCTTTGTTTTTTGTTTTTCTTTTCCTTACTTTTCATTTCATTTCTTTTTGCTACTAGAACAAGCAAAAAGACCCCTAAGACAAACCCAGTGTACCGGCTGGGATCATATGCTTTGATGCTTCCTAAACAGGACTACTCCGAATCTCCGATTGTAGCCTGAGAAAAATATACAGTAGCGGTTTATACAGATGCAGATACAGGAATGATTGGTCAGGGCCAACTAGTAATAGTATTACTTTGCGCTGAATAACGCAATGATTTACGATAATTATTCGAGGAAACAAATGAATTAATTAAATGCTATTAAGTTAAAAATGTATTTATAATAATTTTTAATAAAAAACATACATACAAAAAGTTTTTACGAACATCGTCATTTAGGAACTTGAAAAACGTGCACATTTATCCATCATTTCTATATTCTTAAAAGAACACAAGGATAACACTAAGAGAATCGAGAATCTCTCCAGTTCAGGACTCAGGCCTGGTGTCGTAGTATGCAGAAGACAGTACGCAAGGGGTATTTGGATGCTTGTAGCTTGGGGAATAGTTCTAGAATTTTAACTTTTTTTCTCTTAGAAAACTTATTTTACAAACATACCTAAAAAAATTATTTCGAGAATGGATCTTTTTCATGACACAAACGTTATTGACGTCAATAAACGTCAATAACATTGACACCATCCTTCCAAATCACTTATATAAAACGGAACGACACCAATGTCATTAACACAAATGACCTATTTGTAAAAAGCAGGTATTGGTGCAAGCCATTGCCCTGCCAGTCTGCTACTGCTACAGGTGTATTTTCTACCCAGAAACCAAAGGCGACAGCATTTTTTCTCTACAATTGAAGTGAGTTGAACTCATCTTGGTGGTCAGTACTCAGATTTGTCAGTTTTGTTACCTGATACTGCTATGATATACTCACTACGTAAAAAAAAGACAACTTCTGGCTACGAATTTAGAAGCATATGTCTAGATTCGTAGCTAGATTTTGGTCTTTTTAGGACGGAGGTTCTAAGCTTCAGTCTTCAGAATTCAGAGATGAAAAGGATGCTACTAGTATAAGATGTTCTAGTATATTGATGTCACACTGAATGTAGAACCAACTGCACTGGAATTCCAGGTTTGTTCTGATTTTTCATGGGAAGATTATTTTCACTCAGCAAGAAACTGAAAAGGAAAAAGGAAGGAGGGGCCCAACATGAACATTGCAGTATGTTGCATCTATGGCTGACAAGTCGGAAGTGTTCTATGTAATTTCATATGGAGAATGGAGATGTGCAGTCCATGCAACTGGAGCCTGAAACAGTAATTCTTCACTGTTGAAGTGCATTCCTGCTTCATCTACCTGGCACTACTCTACTAAAATTTCAAACGGAAAAATTTATTGCAGGTAGCGAGGGGTGCCAATTGGCCCTACTGGTTGGATGTATTAGGCTGTTGTGCTGATAAATGACATGCCAATAAATGTAGAGATTGCCACACAGAGTATTCACTATCAGAGACTCAAGAGCATAGACATTGCTCAGTTCATCACTAGTTGTTATAAAGTATAAACTGCCTCATCAGGTGATAGAGAATCATTTTCCCCTTAAACCGGATGAATGACATGAGGACTGAAAAAGATGCAGACACAAGAAGATGCCGGAAAATACACGAGCGAGGATGAACCCTAACTAATAACTAGACAATTAAGCCTTGATGCGACATTATACCAAAATGACATAAAGCTTCAATCGAAGACTCCTAATCACTGTTAACATCCCAAAATCTGGCATGAGAATTTGTCTCACTAAACAGTGGAGAAAATAGCAATGCCATGACAAAGAAGGCAGCAGCTGGAGACAACACCACAAAGTCCACAGCACCATGCTATAGGCCAAGCCACCTTCCCCAATCATACAACCCACGCCCATCCCCGGTCCCCTATTCGTTTTCTGCCTTCTAGCTACAAGACTACAACATCACTCATAACTTTAGGGCCACAGAGACTTCAAAATCATGTAGATTTGATTACTTCATGCCTACAAATTGTTTCAGTTTGAGAAACTGTTGCTTTTATGCTTATGCATTAACATTTGGGTCTACCAAAATGAGCTAAAAAAGTGCCATTTGAAAATGCTGCAATGGTCACTTAACATTCTGGAAATGCATAATGAACCATGTCCATCGTCATATAATTTCTTATGTCATAGTATCTTTGAGTGAATGGAATACACTTTATATATTATAAATAAAACAATGAGATTTACAGTGATGAGATGTCTGTTTACAAAATCCTCACCTTTGCAGAAACTGAATTGTTAATGGCGCACAATCTTCCATTCATTTGGGGTTGCAGCTTCACTTTTAATTCACATCCCTGTCAGCTCAGAGAGCTCCAAATCATAGGTTATCTGTTCAGCTGATCACATCATGCCGTTGCCAATCCTCATGAGTGGCCATCAGCAATACTATACATCGGTTCATTCTCTGGTGGTTGATCATGGCTCACTCATACTCGTACATCACCAATGGTCTTCCTCTCGAATTCCCGCACTGTGTCGGCTAGACGCTTCATGCTGTCATCGTAGTACCAGGGCGTCTTCTCGGACCAGATTAATCCACCCTTGGGTGGAATGGGCACAAACTCGTGGCATACCTCGCCAAGCACATTGATCGTATTGTGGTAGTGGTAGTATCGGATGAGGTGCTCCGTTTTGTGTGTGGTGTTCCCAATAACATTCTCCGACATATGGACACCAGTGGCATATGCATTCTTGGCCTGAATCGCATACTTCCGGTCACGCCTTACCCCAGTGATTGAATTCCGGAAAACCAACTTCTCAAATCCCCATTGGCTGAACAAGTTTTCAGCAAGAACGATTAGTCTTTCAAGAATGACCACAGCCAATGTAACAAGAGTAACGCAACCAAGACTCTGAAACTCATAGCAGGATGCGGCAGCTACATTGCAAGAAGTGTCCAACATTAATTAACCTAAGACACCAAAATATCTCCAATATATCACTTATGATTCATTGGCACCTCAAAACAAAAACCACAAATAAGAAGCTGCATTGCAAGATTCAGGGTCTAATTCGCTTGCATTAGAGTGGCACTCCAAGGACACACAGATATCAGGAGTAATCCCATAAGCAACTTGGCCCTTTTTCAGTAAACCACGGAAAAAAGAAGCATCATTGCAATCCAACTTCCTAATTTGAAAATTCCAGCTCAAAGTATACCAATTTTGAAATGCAATGTTTATGAAAGTAAAAGAGGTAATCTTTTCAGCAAAAGAACATTGGGCAAGAAATTGTCACCTACTTTGAGTAGTTGGTCTCCGGTTCGTCGGGGTTCCGTGCGCATAACCTGCTCGACATGGGATTCTGCTCGATGGTGAACTGCGTGTAGGGCTCGAGCTCGGCGAGGACGGCCTCGAGCGAGCGCCCATCGGGCAAGAAAATGTACTCGTCGACGTCGAAGAAGAAGGTCCACCTGGCGGCGTGCCGGTACCGGTGCAGGCAGTCGTTGACGACGAGGAACTGGTTGTAGTACCAGCCGTCGTACTCGGCCTGGGCGCGCACGTCCTGGAGCGTGGCGCGGCCGGCGCGCAACCAGGGCTCCAGCGCGGCGCGCACTGCGGGGCTCACGCCGCCGGCGTCGTGGAAGACGAAGTGCGAGCGCGCGCCGAAGAAGCGCGCGTGGTACGCCATCCACTCCCGCACCCGCGCCGCGCTGAGGTTGCCGTACAGCGACGAGCCGCAGTAGAGGTAGTCGTATCTGTGCGGCGGCCGGAACGCCGCCTCGTCGTACGCCCCCGGCGCCTCCTCCAGCGCCACGATCCGCTCGTACCGCGCCGGCGACGGCCCGTAATAGGCGTTCAGCACGAGCTTTCCCCCGCGTTGTCCGCGTTGGGCACCCGCGCGAACGTGCAGTTCACCACCACGACGGTATACACACGGCCGTAGCCCCAGTCCGGGAGCATGTGGTACGTGTTGGCGGCGCGCATCGGCCGCGCCGCCGCCGAGCCATTAGCGTTCGGCACCCACTCGCAGCGGAACCAGGGCTTGCCGTACACATGCGTCGGCTTCGACGCGAGGCCGATGACGGCGAAGGTGTACGGCCCGCCGCGGTACGCGCCCATCTGGACGAACAGCGCCGCCGCGCTGCCCACCGCGCGGAACTCCCGCCTGTTGGGGTCGGGCAGCGCCGCCGGCTTCTTCCCTCCTCCGGCAGCGAGGGCGACCCACTCGGCTGCTGCCCCTCTTTCTTCAGCGCGGAGGAGGAGACACTCGCATTGGCGCTCGACGTCCTGGCATTCACGGCGAGCGGGCGGGGCGGCGAGAGCGCGGCCGGGTCGGGGCAGACGGAGAATGGGGAGGGAGGACGGAGCTGTAGGAGCGGAGCTGCCACGCGGCGGTGATGAGCGTGAGCACGGTGAGCGCGGCGAGGAACGGCTTGAGGTCGAAGCAGAGGAACGCGGGTGCCGGCCCGGCCGCAATGCCGCCGCCGGCCGCGTCCTTCCGCATCCTCGCCGCCGCCCAAGCTACTGAGCAGCCGCCGAGTGAGTGAGAGTGAGGGGGAGTGTGAGTGAGAGGAGTAGTGAGGATTACGCGAGCCGCAGCAGCTGCGACCTTTCCATTGGGTCTGGGGGTTAATTCGCTGCTTTTTTTGGACGAAAAGTGAAAGCTTCCGGGCAGAATTGATGGCTGCTATCCTCTCTCTCTCTCTCTCTCTCTCTCTCTCTCGGCTTGGAATGTTTCTCTGGCTAGCCTCCTTAATTAACGGAAGCTACTCCACTAGACACATCAGTTGCATTATTACTGTAAACACCAACCGAGCTCTGCAGTAATCTTGTACTTGTGGCGTGTTAATGATGTTGCAACCAGCCTTAATACGGATCGCATTAGGTAGAACCTCCACGATTAATTGCCGAACTAAGCTTGAAACCAAACCAGCTTTCGGTGCAACGACACCCTCAATTTAAGTGCGGCACTGTGCGCAGGTCGCCCCCTGTAGCTGTAGTCCTCGTCCGCACGACGCCCCTCGCCACCACGAGCGACGTGACGGGTCGGGTCGGGTCAGGCTCCCAGCGCGTCGCGGCGCGGGCGCGACACAGCAACAGCCAACAGGTGCCCGTGAGGAGGCGAGCTGGGACGGGGCCACGCGTCGTGCGGCCTGCGGCGTGGTGGTGGTGCTGACTAAAGCGGTGCCTCCTAAACCGGACGTTGAATCGTCGCGCGCGCGCTCGCCAGCGCCGGCGTCCGGTGACTTGGGGAGCTCGCTGACTGCTTCCGTGCGGCGCGCGGGGTGGGTGGTGAGTGGTGACGGCGTGTGAGGGGGCGTAAACGACCGGCCACATGCCGGGCCTGGCTACTAGGAAATCTAGGAAGACTGGATGATGGAGCTCGGCCGTTTGATAACTATTCTAAACACATTATCTGGTTTGTACGTCATTTAGATGTTATAATTTTTTAAAAAATATCAACAAAATAGATTAATATGTGACTCACAAATATGCAAAATTAAATTTAACTTTTACAAATTAAAAAACAAACTTAATTACAAATATATGTTAACTAGTCATAGTTTAATGTTTTTTAACTTATAAAAATTAAATTTTAACTTATGATGTGATTTATCACTTATGAATCTATTTTCTTGATTTTTTATTTTTTATAATTATTTGAATGATATGTAAACAATAAAAGGATGTTCTCTCAAAAGTTTGGAATCTAGTATCCAGCCGTTGGGTGAAAAGAGGCGGCCTTGTTTCGGTGCAACGGCCGGGCATGGCCAAGGGCATGCATGGTGGATCGTCATTGAATTGGACCGGCTCTAGTTAGTTAGAGCGTTTCTTCATCAGTGAAAGAAGAGGTTGATGGCTTTGTTTGGATCATTGGTAGGTTCCCAAGCATGTTGGGCTTGCTATTAATTTGTCAGTTAACTGAAAACAGGAAGAAAATTAGTTGATTTTTCAACATACAGGGTCGCTTTAGAATTCACGCAATGCCTTCAATCCTAGCTCCCTCTTATTTTCTTTACCTCGACACCACACCGACACAATCCCTTTCCTGCGTCACCACCGGTGTCGTTCCCTTTTCCCCTACATGTATGTGGCCTCGCCGATACCGACAAGGACTTCCATATCAGCCTCCTCTTTTCCCTCCTTCCCTCGTCCCACATCCCTTCTCCCCTTTCAAAGTTGAGTGATGCCACGGTGTCACCGTCCTGTCGTTTTTCAGTCTTTAGCGGCCCGTGTCGTTGAGACACCATAACCACCCCTCACCCTCAGTCTACTAGCTACATATGTGAGTCTTCCACCTCCAACATCGTTTTACCGCGCTCCTCAATCCTGATGATTCCAATGCTGCCACTAATGCCAGCCTCGCTACATGCATGTGTCCATTGTCTATCTCTAGTCTTTCACCAACCCAACAATCCTCTAAAGCCGTTCTCACCATTCCCCTATCCTCTCCCACCATCTTCAACCCCGAAAACCTAATTTGTAGGTTCTTTGCTGAAATTTGGGGTCACCGGTGCCAAGGCCTGCGTCGGTGCTCTATCCGCCATCTCCTCCCTTTCCTCACTTCTTGCCTCCCTCGTGGAAGCCATTGGGCAAGATGTTGGATCAAAATCCATCGGCATTCGTCGTCACAAACTTAGAGAAATTTCATTTGATTGATGAATAGCAAAGGTGACATGTTTGCCAACGAAACCTCCTCGAATTTTTCCAATTATCGTGATAACGCTCGATTACCATCCTTACGATAAAACTGGTGAAATTGGAGCAAATTTTGCTCAAATTCGATATTTTTAAAGTTTAGTTAGTTTACCAAGCAATTTATTGATATGAATCAGCTAAATAGCTTTGATAGCGTTTGCTTACAGTCACATGTTCAAACCTGGACCTAACAGAGATGAAGCACCAGGTTTGGATACATGCCCATCTTTTGTACATGTAGACATACGTTGGCTGCAGAGCTTATAAATTAAAAAGGGGAATTGGTTCCACGTATTGGAAGTTCCTGATTGGCTAGAGAGCATAGAAATTAAAAGGGAAAATTGGTTCCACGCTATCGAAAGTTCCTGAGTTTTGCTTTATACGATCAAAAGTTTATGGTGCACTTTAATACCATCTAAAGTTTGCTCCGTTACCTTTCTACATCACAACTATTTATTTCCGTTAGTTTTTTCTTTTCAATACTTCGCGTGATTATATTGCCCTTCCTTTACCGATCTAAATCGGCCCAATTTCTCTCGTTCTTTCTTCTCATGCCGACATCGACACATCGCTTCATCGGTGGGGACTAGGGAGCAACACGAGCAGAGCAACACGGGCCGGAGGAGCATGCTGACTGGAGGACTGCACAAGCACAGCGAGTGGGCTATGAGCGCATGCAGGAACAGCACGGTCGGCAGGACGGGTTGTCACCTTGTCTTCTCTTCCGCTGCCATATGATGGTCTATCTTCTCCCAGCCATCCACCAATCTAGCATGTCTCTGCCATTGATCTCTTCCCTACCTGCAAGCTCATCCCACCATTTCAGCTCTCAAGCACCATTCATCCAATCCATCGGCGTAATCTTGCCATCGGCAACCTCTCTAGGAATCATAGCGTTGATCGACGTCTTGCTCTCCCGCGCCAACCCATTCCTCGTGCGTGGGCGACTATGGCCGGCTCCGACAGTGTGGTGGAAGGAGGATGCGACGAGCCGGCGGCGATGTGTGGCGAAGAGGATGTTGCTTTCGATTCGAGATGCATCGAGGACCCGACAGAAGGGCAAGCAATGTCATATTTAACGGTAGATCAACTAAAGTTGACGGTAATGGTAAAAATAAGTAACGGAGTAAACTTTGGATGGTATTAAAGTGAACCACAAACTCGAGAACTTTGGAAAAATTGATTCGACGCTATGAAAAGTTCTTGAGTTTTGCTTTATACCATCAAAAGTTTATGGTGCACTTTAATACGATCTAAAGTTTGCTCCATTACCTTTCTATACCATAACTAGTTATTTCCGTTATTCTTTTCAACATTTGGCTGAAAAACAAACATGATATGATTGTATTGCCTTTCCTTTACTGATCTAATTCTGAGCCAATTTCTCTCGTTCTTTCTTCTCAGGCCGACATAGGCACATCGCTCTATTGATGGCGACTAGGGAGCAACACGAGCAGGCTGCACAGGCCGGATGGTCATGTTGATTGAAGGAATGCATGAGCACGGCGAGTGGTCTACGAGGGCACGCGAGAACAACATGGCTGGTAGGGACGGGCTGTTGCCTTGTCTTCTCTTCCTCCGCCATATGACGGTCTATCTTCTCCTTGCCATCCACCAATCTAGCATGTCCTTGCAATTGATCTCTTTCCTACCAACAAGCTCGTTCCCACCATCTCAACTCTCAAGCACCAATTATCCCATCCATCGGCGTAATCTCATCGTCGGCATCCCTCTAACAATCGCAAAGCATCGATCGATGTCTTGCTCTCCCATGCCAACCCCTTCCTCGCACGGTGGACGGTTGTGGCCGGCTCCGACAGGTGTAGTGGAAGAAGGATGCGACGGAGCTGGCAGCAATGCGTGGCAAGGGGATGCTGCTTTCGATCTGGATGTGTCGAGGACCCGAGATAAGGGCAAGCAATGTCGTGTTTAACGGTAGATCCATTAAAGTTGACGGTAATGGTAAAATAAGTAACGAGTAAACTTTGGATGGTATTAAAGTGATCACAAACTTTCGATAGTATTAAGCAAAACTAAGGAACTTTCGATGGTGTCATTGCTACAGGATTGATTTTTTTGACGAGAACCCTTTAGGTTGCGGGTGAGCCATAATCGCTCCCGCCTGCAAAAATTGTTTTCCCGAGGTCGGTTCATGGGCCACATACAAAAATGCATTTTTGCATGCGGACACTTAAGAGGCCCGCCTACAAGTCTGACCTTCCTCTTCTCTTCCCTCTCAGCATCTTCAAAATTTTTAAGTCTCATCCTTATCTCATCTTCTCTCTCACCTTCATTTTTCCACATCCTTATCTCCTCTCTCTCCCACTCACTTTTCTCTCCCACCTCTTCCCTCATCTCTAATTTCTTCCCTCCTTTCCTACTTCATGGCGGGCTCGGGCTGGTGGGGGCAAGCACGGGAGCAGGAGCGGTGGGCGGGAGGCACAGCGGCGCGGTGGGGAGGCACAAGCGGCATGGGAGTAGAAGTAGTGGGCGGAAGGCGTTGCGGCGACGGTGGAGGCGCGGTGGCGGGCTGATCCGACGATGGGGAGCATGGCGGCGACGAGATCCAATGGTGGGAAGGCGCGCGGTGGCGGATCCAGCGATGAGGAGGCACTTGGCGGTAGTGGGAAGGCGCGGCCGAGGATCCGGCTCCTCCCACGCGGCGACGATGGCCTCGGTGACTACGATGATGACGAGGAGACGGCCCGGGCGACGGCGACGACAAGTGGCGGCAGATGGGATTGTTGGTATTTTATTTTTTTTCGTGATTTTTATTTTTGTGTGCGAACGACATAAGCACCCACTCGTGAAAATCCAATTTTCACGTTGGGGTGCGCCACCCGTATAAAAAATAGCGATTTTCGCAGATATGTTCGGGTAGACATGTGGCCCAACCAAATGAAAAATGAGTTTTGACCACATGCAAAAATGTTTTTTAAGTAGTGCGTGGAACCAATTTTCTCAAATTAAAATTACTAAATTGGAAGGAAAAGAAATGTATGTATTGTACGCCAGCTGGATTTGATGGCCCAACGACTGGCTATCTCGATCATTTCCATGCGAGAAAAATGCCAATTTATGTATACATCCCACATTGTCGATCAGCTAGCCGTACAGTACGAGCTCGCTCCGAACGATGGATAGCTTGGCGTGTGTTGCCAAGTCATATTCTTAGGCGAAGACATTATTCTTTATTCGGAGCTTCAGACCGTTTAACTGTCAAGAACGCTTGTACGGTACTAGTCCCGTTTGAACCCGCTAAAAATAAAGATTAATTAAGTTTTAATTATTATAAATTTTGAAAATTTATTTTATATGATATTTTAAAGTACTTTTATATAGATTTTTTACAAAATATACCTTTAACCTTTAAAAAACATGATAACAAAGATAAAATATGTATTAATCATAAAAGAACTGTACCTAAAGATTTTCAGCCGGCCATTTTGTATTTTTTTAGCTCATGTCATGTCTCATTTAGCTGCAACTGCAATGACCTGTCCATCACACCAAGTCGATCTAATCTACCAAGAATAAATAGTGACTGGATACTGTTGTTTCCATTTGCAAAAGATAGTTAGGTCAGGATGCACCAAACTATTCTCTTTTGCGAGCTTACCAATGGACATTATTAATCAGTATGCACGCTCCAGTTCAGCAAACCTACAACGACGGCAAACTGTATTGTCAGTAACAACTTTTGATAAAGAAAACAATACGTTAACTGCTATATTCGTTCTAAAATAAATTTATTTTTATTCATCTCACACGTACTAATACAAAATCAAATAAAATAAAATACTTTTATTTTATCAAATCCTACTATAATTATTTATTATTTTATCTATTTCTAATTATTATCTATTTTTATAAATTTCGATACAATGATTAGTCTAAAAAACGTAAACAAAACTTTGTTAGGATCTACTAAGTAAATAAAGAGGGAAGCAGGGAGGACTAATAGAGTAGTAGGAGCAGTAGTTTGGACTTTGGGGTTACGGACAAGCTGCAGGTGCCCCTGAATTCACCAAACCCGGGTCACATTTACACACACTTAACCGCACAGAAGGACTATCTGTCCCCGATTATACCAGCTACGTAGTCACAATGTAGTCGATGCAATCAGTGATCAGTGCTACTGTTACACTGCTGAATTGTGGTTGGTGATGGATCCATGTCGATAGCTAGTACAGGCAGGATCTTGGAATGGGAGGACTTTGGATGGATTTCATGGAAGATTGGCCGCCTGCTGGTTGCAGCCTAAGAAGCAGATTCTTTTTCTCCCATAGACATGGCTATGTCTACATGCGTATGTAAGATGCACATGCTAACATAGTGAAATTTGCTATGAAACACTTAAAATATGTGAGATTTGCTAGTGGACACTATAAATTTAAATTCATTGAAAGTCACTTCTAACAAACATTGTGGTAACTGAAATGACTTTGCTATCCTTCCAACAGATTGGCCCAGTGATGGGCCCAGGGACCGGCGATCCTGGGCCCTTGCTTGGGCTCGACTGCAAATGTAACAGGTACGAGTCATAATTTTGGAACACAGCTATCAGAATAAACACAACAAATTGAAGAGCAAATTGTTGCAAGCTGTCCAAATCACCACATAATTACAACCAAAAAGTTTTAACACAGCATGCCAGCATGCCGGCACTGCTGGGGAAACCCATATTAGTCTTGGTTTGTAACCCATTTAGTCTCGAGTTTCAAACCGAGACAACGAAAGCGGGATTAAAAATATTGATCTTTAGTCTCGGTAGGTAACATCAACCAGGACTACAGATAGCGACACCACGTGGTGGCTCCGTTATTATAATATATAAAGAAGCAACATGAGAAAAGAACTTTTTTAAAAAATAAAATTTTAAGTTTCAATTGGTAATACTGAATTGGCCCCACGTGTGATTCCTCTCATCTCCCTCCTCTCTTGGTGAACGCGAGATGGCGGCTATGGTAAGCACAACGGCTAAACCGGTGAATTGCGACACTCTAAATCTACTAGGCTTTGAGCCCTTCTGGCGCCAGATTTGCCATGCCTTAGCCGGTGGGTACCCAATATATTTATCCTAGGTGTGCCCATGTCACGAGCCAAATCAAAGCCTTCACACATAAATAAGGTTTTAGTTTATCAAAAAGTATAGTACAAATAGTTGTTGTTTTGGCCTTGAACCAATGGTACATTCTTAAATGGAACTAAAACAAAAATAGAACGACACAAATTATAACTTAATCCTATTTTCTTCCGATACTAGTCTTCCCTGTTCTGAATTTCCTCCTCATCATCATAAAAGTGAAACCCTGGATATGGCCTTGGTGATGTAGAACGAGTAGAATAAAGAAACAGTTGATGTCCATGTTCCTCTTCATAGTTGATTGATTCAATTTGACCTAAACCTACAAATCACAGAACATGCCTTCACTGATTTGGCATTTCAGTTTTCAATCAAATATAGATATCTAGAGAAGCGGAATGATATATTTTGCAACTTCAGATATTCCTTTTTCAGTTTTCAGTTTTTCAATTAATCTCTGCCACTGCCAAAGACAAGATTAGAGTGGCAGAAAAAAAGGAGAAAGAATATACATGCACGGCTGGACCCTGATAGCCCGTGGGCCACCAGCAGGAACGCATGCACACGCCGCCGTACGGTCTTCTGGTGAGCTATGGGAGAACGATGGAATTGGGCTTTGATCGGTAGACTTCTCGATGAAACGAGTTACCCATCCATTGTTTAGGCCGAACGAAGCATACTACGGTCCTAATTTTTTTCGTAATTTTTGAATATGCCCGTGTCCACCCGACACCCTCCTGTGTCCGCCGCTGCCTTGACCTTGAGCCCCACACACTCAAATCCGAGCTCCCATGCTTGGGACTTTTTCTTTTTAGAATCAGAGAACTTTATTTGTCTCGTTCCTGATTACAATCTTTGGAGGCCAAAAGTGTCAACCAGGCTGGGATCTCGTCTAACCAGAACACACACCGATCATTCTTCAAGACCTTCAAGGCGCACTCATGGGCGACCGAATTCGTTCTCGCCTGACCCAATTGAATCGAACATTTTAGAAAGCTTTGCTTAGATGAAGTATATCGTAACAAACACCCCCTATTACTGATTTACTGGCTTCCTCTTCTGAACTTATCCTTCTCGTGGCTCAGCGAAGAGTAGGGAGATGGATGAACCAGCTCTGTTGCTACTCCATCTTTCATAGCTCCAAGGAGATGGAGCATCACCGGTCACCACAAATACTCTTACCTAGCCACCGCTTGGTATTCGCTCTGCTATTGTCGAGGCCTGCCTCCAAGACTGCTCTGTCATGGCTGTTCAGTGTTGAAACCGGCCAAGATCAAAGACAAACACTACACGTACACGAGAGTGAGTAGCAGAGCTTGAATGCTTGATTATGGCAACGGACGCCCTGACAACAAATGTCGGATTTTTGATTGCTCTCTGGTGATGAACAAGTGGTTTTTTATAGACCTAGGGCGACGCACAACGGAGCACGAACTCCATCCCCAACCTTTATTCGCACTACCCACACGACCCGCTCACACCGTGCATGAGCATACGGATGGGAATGGTGTTAGGTTCGATTCATTTATCCATTAAATTATTCATAAATTTGTTTTAATGGATCATTAGAATTGTTTTGAAAATATAAATAGATCAAACGGATCAAACCATTAAAAACTAGGTTTAAAAGGTTCAATCTAAAATGACTTCACATGTATAAATATCTTCAAAATTTGTACAAAGTTTTCTCTATATAATAAATTATTTCTCTATATAATAAATTATTTCTATAAAATGTAACTAAATTTATCAAGTTTTATAGTATGAACGCGAGTTTAAAAATTTAGATCTAAGTTTTATATACATTTAACTATAATTTTTGGGGTCTTAAGTAATGCATCGTGGGCCTCGCATGTATAAATGACTCAAAATTTATACAAAGTTGCTTCTCGTACAATAAATCATTCATACAAAATTCAACTAAATCTGATAAGTTTTTATAATATGAACGCAAGTTTAAAAATTTTGGGTCCAAGTTTTACACATATATAATAGGAGTTTTTGGTTAATAGTAATGTAACTGGTCCATTTGAATATCTATGGATAACCTATTAATATAATAGACTCATAATAGATTTATCCTATTAAACTATGGATCAACAAACTCACTAAAAATGGTTTAGGTTCGACCCTATCCTAACCATTCCCGTCCTGATATGAGCACATACTCGACGCGCACGACGCGGCTATCGCTCCGCGCAGACGCCACACACTCCAACCGATCCCGACATTAAGGCTCAAACTATAACATCGGGCAGACGTAACAAAACCTTTGAATATATTCTTTAACCGATTCCCCTTCTTGCTGTTTGATTGATATCGAGTCTACAAGCTTCAACTCACCAACCTCAGACAAAGAAGTACATATAAAATTGTTCCTCAAGATCGGCCCAACCTTTGATATAATTTGGTGATAATGACGAAAACCATGTGAAGACCAATCCAGTTAAGGACAATGAAAAAATATAACTTTTAGAGCTTCTTCACCGATGCCTCCCCACATTGAGCTAAAAATCGGTTGACATGTTCCATTGTAGATACACCATCTTGCCCGAAAACTTGGAAAAATCTGAATCTTGTATCGGCTTGGAAGTGGTACTCTATCAAACCACTCGGATATGGTGGTCGATACACAAAAGTTTGATGTTTGGGTTTAATTTCAAACTGCTTCTCCATTACCTTTGCAATAATATCATCCCAATTTTCTTTAGACTGATATTGTTGCGTTTCTTCCGCCGATAATGTTGTTGTGGCTCTTCATGTTGATATGCTTGCCCCCGAGCCAATATTGTTATTGCTGATGATGATGATATTGCCCACGCCGACTTCTTAATGCAATGACCACGGGAACCATCTTCTTAATCAAACCATGTAACCAAAACTCCGGATGGATCGAACACGGCGTGATGAACAATTTTATCAATCATCTCTTGAAGTGTCTCGTCATCCATCGGCTCAATAGACGTCCCTTGTCTTCATTCATCGGCTTGAGAGATTGCTCTTCCTCGGCCTTAACTTCTTTATCAAACATTGTGAGTTCCACAAGCCGTGTAAACAATCGTGATGTCCCACCGGACTTGCCAAAAATGTGTTGACGCCAAATTTGTACCGCTGCAAGATGTGTTGACGTCGAGTCACACGCCGGCGGAAGATCCGCTTAGCTCCGGTCAGTCCTAAAATTGATGAAGTGCGGGCGTGCCGATCGGTTTGATCTCGCCACATACAAGATATGCAAAACAACGAGCATAAATCATATCGGTCGATAGGCCGATAATCAAAACATTGATCTGTGACGTAGGTTGTGTAATTACGCCGATGCCGATGTCCGGATAACTCATCACCAAACCCCGACGAATCCCTTATTGGTAGTCATCGGACAGGCTAAAGACTACGGTTCTAATCATGACTTAGTAGGTTAAACTGAATTGATGTAGCACTAAGTATGAAAAGAAATACAATATCTAGACAATCAAACCTTTGACTAATTTTTAGGGTGGTAGATGCCTAAGCTAATCTAATCTAATATAACGATTTAGCCGATATCGACGTAAACCCTAAAGCGAGAGACAACCGATAGAGCTAAATTGAGATACTAGGATTAGATTAACGAGACATATGATAAGACCGACTAACCCTCCTGAAACATTAGCATGAACCTATCGGCTTAACAAGACTTAGATTATCGATAACAATCTAGTAGGTCAAACCTAACCGATGCAGCACGAGATTGTATATGATAATATAATACTCGAGGAGCCGATAGATCTGTCTAACGTGATGGATATAACGAATCTACCTAAAGCAACATTACGTTTACAGAACATCGACCCGATCATAATATCAGATCTAACCGAGAAAGTCCTAACTAAGCCAATGTATCTATGAACGATAATGAAACTAAAGATAGATACGATATACCTGGGCCGGCGGGACCTTGGACTTACCCCTTCGGCGGAGATCGAAGCCGATGCAACCCCACGTCGGGTGCCAAGGCTCGCCAGATGATGAACAAAGTAGAAAATGTAAAAGGTAGCGATGCACCGAGTTGTATTGATCATGAGGATTGATTTACATGGACCCCGGGCTTACATATTTATACCCACAGGCTAACAAAGATCCTAACAGATTACAATTCAAACTTTCTTAAAGATAAAAGGAAACAAACCGAATCCTTACGGATACTAACATACTTTTCTAAAGATAAAATAGAAAGTTAACAAACTTATCCTAATTAATAGATACAAGCCGTATCCTTCTTGAATTCGTTGTCTTACGGATAAGATCTTTCAAACCGAATCTAACTGAATCCGATTGCTGAAGATATTGATCCTCCATCTGGCCGACGCAGAACTCTCACCGATTCTACTTTGAGCTGATTTGAACCTTAAGCCGCCGATGAGGACTTTGGGGCTTACCAAATTTTGCCATTAACACTCTCAAATCAAGTTCAATCCGCGGTCTTTTTTGCTCAACCCGACTCTCTTTAGTTTCCGTAGTATTACTATTTGATACATCATTCTTTGCAAAATATCTCTCCATTCTAGATGAATCAGTCAAAAAAATATAGCATAATTTACTAAAATGAGTGAAAATATAAAATTAAAGAAAAACTGAAAATGGAGAGAGAGTTGAAGTTCTTTACTATTTGTGCTCGGGAATAAAGAGTTGGTGACACGGGGCCGGCGAGCGGGCGGGCGCCGCAACGTGCGCGACGGCGAGAGGGCGTCGCACGGGGACACGACTCTCGGCGGCACGGGGCTCGCGCCGCGTGGCGCGGGGCACGGGGCTCGATGCGGTGTGGGGGCGCGGCGCGCGACGCTCGGTGGCGCGGAGGAGCGGGGTCGGCACGCGAAGGCTTGCGGCGGCGTGGGGAATGTAGATGGCGCACACGGTTAGCCCAGGGGTGAGGTAGGGTTTCATGTTGGGCTAATAGGTTTGTGTTGGGATGTATTTTTAAGACTGTCTCCAACGGCCTATGCATAATGCCCCTAAACCTAAATATGAGTAGTGCATGTATCATTTGGGTGTGAAAACTGGTTCCAACAGAGTAGGCAAAGGCACGACCCATTTTGGGTGAGACCCCGGGCGGAACCCAAAATAGGGTCTTCCTTCGGTCCTTCGCAACTGGAGCAAAAGCTAGCGAAAAACGCCGGGCCCATGCCATGCAGATTTGCATATCTTGTTGGAGATCCATTCTTTTAGGTGTGTGACCCATTATCTTTCTAGCTACCCATACCGAAAATGCCTACCCGATTTGCATGTCATTGTTGGAGATAGTCTAAGGAGGACTATTGGGCCATGTATTAATTTTCAGGGGACTATTGTGCTATATATATGTTTTTATCATTTTTATAAATGAATTGGGCCTTGCCCTCGGCTACAACCCATATAGCTCGGGGCCCGGATCCACCCTGCCGATAGAGAAACAATATTTAATATCAGCTGAAAATCTTGTTTAATAGTAAATCGAGACTCTGGATGTATTTTTTGTCTATAAATTTTCTATGAATTTATAAAAATTTTTAGATATAATTTTACGGGTTTTCATTTATTTAATAATTTTACAGGATATTTTCCTAAGTATTTGTAACAAATTGTAATAATTTCATTTCATTATCTAAAAAGTTATTTTCCTTTTTTTCCTACAACTATAACAATTATTTACGGCGGCAGCGGCGGAAGGGGCCGGTCGCCGCGAGAAGGAAGGCGCTCCATAGCGTCAAGCAACCCAACGGACCCAGATGGTGTTCCTGGATGGGAGGAAGGGCGGCGCCCTCCAGATTTCGGTGCGTCCCATTCGACACCAACTTCTTCTTTTACGGAGAACCTTCGATCCAAATACTAGGGTTGGGATAAAGTTCGTTTTTATGTAGTCCTTGATCTAATTAAGTTAGCCGCAGATCTTATCTGATTCCCTCCTATCTGCTTTCCGATTGGCACCCTAAGTACTTCTTTTTACCCTTCATAACCATTACAGTTCTGAGTCTAGTTTAAGTTTACTTGTTGTAAGGGGAATTTAGGATCGTCGGGGCCAATTAGACAGGTACATTGTTATTTTCACAGGGTATTCGTCTGCAAATAAGCTCTATATATTGCTTAAGTTGAAAAAAATGAAAGGTTTAAACTCAGAAAGCAATCTGCCCTCCGTTCCTGAGATGCTTGTCACCGTCTACTATTCATTTTTAATTTTGGCCACCCTTTTTAAAAACTAAAAATACATAAAAAGATGTTGTATTATTAAAATGTGTTGCATCCTAAATAAGGAGTAAGCCTTAAGCTCTCATCATCGTAGTATAACCATTTAAAAATCATGAGTGGTCAGAGTTGAAACAGTGCCTCAAGAGTGACTAGTATTTGGGAGTCCTTGTATACACTTTTTTTTATGTTCCTATTATATCCATTTGTTCATGTAGAAGTGCATATGAACTCAAAAAGGAAAAGATACTTCATACGGTACCCACACTCTACATCAGCTTCTGCATCCATCCTCAACATTTACATTGCTCAAACCGATACTAATCAGAAAATAATCTAGTTCAAGAAGCGGTTTCATTAAATTTCAGCCTGCCATGGTGAAACTAAATGATGCGGTTAACTCTTCTTTCGAGCACTAGTTGTAAATCTCTCACCTAATCTGTAGCCTATCCTACATCAAGTATCTGTGCAGGTGCTAGGTAATCAGATCAAGCCTTTGCTGCGGTTTGGACTTTTACTACCAATGGCATTATCAGTCGAGCATCTGTTCCATCCCACAACAACGAACCGAATACATAATCCCGGTGAGGCACATCCACATGGAAGTTAACCTTGAAAGTCTTCTTCACACCGTAGTTCTCGAAGACTAGAACTTTTGGGGTCACTGTGACATTGATGCCCGCGGAGCTGACACCAAAGCACGGTAAGAATTTCCTCGACACCCTACATTCGTCATAGTTCGTGTGACTGAGTAGCTCTTCTTCAGGTTGGTTATGGTAATTGATGGGTAATTTAGAGTAGTAGCTGATGATGGAGCTCTGTCAGTGCAGCTGCTGTTATCTCGTGTTATTAGATGTAAGGAGTGGTCATCATAGCCTATAGCACATAGGAATGATTTGTAATCTTCAGGATGTGCGTCAAAGATGATCCCTGGATTAAGAGCTTTGATGGGATCCGCAAAACCTGATCCGAAATCGAAAGGGGTTGCAGTTCTTCCATTAGGGTCCGTGGCTATGGCGTTGCGTTTTTTGCCCAATACAGTTGCTGCAAATAGGAATTGTAACTTGTAAGAATGCTATAGCAGTTTTGCTTTATCTGATGAATCTGATATCATCAACTGGTACCTGTTGTCATGATCGCTGATTTGATTGCAGAAGGAGACCATGATGGATATGCACCTTTGACAAGAGCAGCTATTCCTGTAACATGGGGGCATGCCATGGAAGTTCCAGAAAGGATGTTGAAGTGCTTGTCCTCCTTAGCAGGAGACCATGCCGCCAATATGTTCAGCCCGGGAGCAGCAATATCTGGCTACAGAATGCATAAGTGTCTAATAAACACATCAATGAACTTTTGACTGGGAGCTTCGTTTTTCAATTCTGGTTACCTTCAGAATCTCCGGTGTCAATGAATTTGGGCCTCTTGAAGAGAAGGCCGCCACCCGGGAGCATCTCTAGAACCTAAAATCGTCTTCGCTGGTAAGATCATCGTACTTCCACACACCTGTAGAATGTTCTTTAGAGAGAGACTTGACATGCTAGCAAAATACCCTTCTTGAAAGTAACTGCAATATCTGGCAGACAACCTTGTAGTACTTATATAGGAAAGAATTTTTCACCGGTTGCTTTCCCAACAACAGTAGCAGGAAGAGCAAAGTGATTAGCGACATGATCCTCCATCTCGTCAATGAGAATCATCCCAAGTGCACCAGCTTCCTTCACTACCATACTCTTTGATACGCGAGAGTCCGATGAGCCTTTAGTACGGTGGCAAATGAGAATCTTTCCCCTTGCTTTTGTCCTATTTAAAGAGCTGTCCAGACACAAGCTGGCAACAAGAGCCACAAGAAAATTCAGTTTATTGACAGCTTTTATAGAACTGTTTTTGACAACTCAAATAAGATATTCATTCGAGATACTTCCGTTTTATTTTACCTGGATTGATATGGAGTGAAATGGCCTGCATTGGCTTCTGAAGCTGAAATAGTCCTAACTGAAGTGTGCATGTGGTATGTGCTCAAGCTCTCACCCTTTGCATCAAGGGAAAGGCACAATATTCAGAAAAGAACTCTTGTGACTGCATTAGAAATTAAGATTGAAACTTGCAGTTAAGAACAGAAATTACCATTATCAAGGTACCATTTGCCAGCCTGATATCGGAGGCAAAGGATTTATCAGTTGTTCCTGCGGCAACTGTCAGTATCCATGGTGCAAGGTTAGTTGCTGAGCCCTTTCTCCCAGCATTCCCTGCAGAAGAAACAACCAGTATTCCATTGCTGGTTGCATGGAATGAGCCGATGGATATGGCATCGGTGAAGTAGCCACCCTGAGGATAGTCTGGGCCTAAAGACACTGAGATAATGTCGACGCCATCAGCGATGGCGTCGTCAAATGCTGCAAGAATGTCAGCATCATAGCAGCCTGAGTCCCAGCAGGTCTTGTAGGCTGCAATCCTTGCCATGGGTGCTCCTCCCCGGCCTCCTCCGGTGCCTAAACCCCTGTAGTTCATGTTTCTGACAAACCTTCCAGCCGCTATTGAGGCCGTGTGGCTGCCGTGCCCTGAGCTGTCTCTTGGAGATATGAACTTGATGGCACTTCTACTCTGGCTGCTCTCTTCTGTTTGGTATCCTCTGAGATAATACCTACCTCCTATTATTGACATATGCATTAATGTGTGAAATGATCTACGTTAGATAATGCGATTGAATCCTGAATCATGTCGCTTACCTGTTACAGGTGAAATTCGATGGTGAGTTTGCCTCTCCACGCTGGCATTGCCCTCTCCATCTTGTAGGCACCGGTGGCATTCCATGATCTCTGAAACTAGGAGATTCTGGCCATATTCCTGAGGGAAAAGAGGCACAAGGTACACAGACTTTGTCAATAACCAGTCAATTAAAATCTCTTGATTTTCGGTCAACCGAATGGCATTGCTATCGCCTCTGGAAGTACATTCTTGCTGAGCATGATGAAACATGTCATATTGAAAATTCCAAATCGAGATCAGGATGGAAACAGATATTAGTATTCAGACCATCTGTAGTATATGCACGTGCTACCCTGACAACAGCCAAAAACCTATATCAATCTAATCTTTGCAACTTTGTCATAATTGGTAGTTTCTGGGCTAAACAGAACTAAAATTATGGATGGAAGAGACCCCATCATAAAAGGATTCTGGTGTCACATGATTCATAGAATGGAAAGGACACAGCTAAACTTCCACACTAACTGAAAGATGGTATGAGACTGAATAATAAACTTATTGTAGTTCATATCACCTGTGTCAATAAATCCAATAATGACATTTTTCTGCTTCTTGCTTGACAATTCAGGTAGCTCAGCCGCTGCATCGACGGACAAGCCCATGAAATCCCATGAATGGGTGGTGTGGAGAGCTCCTCTTTGTGTTCGGGAACACCGAGATGACACCAGGCATATCTGCAGAAGTGCGCACCAGAGTTGGTTTTCAGTCATCACCACACCAGGATCACGTGTCAGGATGCTAAAGACATCAGAAGCCATGCATGCATAAGGAAATTACCGGATAATCTCATGGCTTGCTGTTTGTTCAGCTTCGCTGCAAATCCTTGGAAACCGTTGCTGTAAGTGTAGACTTGCGATGCCTCTGCCTTCTCCAGGCTGAGACCGAGCATCGAATTAGTCAAGCTAGAGGACAAGTATGGAAGCTAGATTGATAGATATCAACAGCTGATGATGAACTCATTCCAAACCTTCCGTCATGAACAGCTGTCAGCATCTGGTGATGAAGCCTCAGCATGTCATGCCGCTCCTCACTGCTGCCTTGCAATCCTTTGCCCATGTAAACCACATAAACCTGAAATAATCATCCATCAAGTGTTAGACCATTGGGAAGAGATCAAGAGGATAAAGCCATGATTGCAGAAGAGTGAGTACGGAGTGAATGCAAGAAAGCTTGTGCATGGTAGGAGGTGGATTACTGAAACCAACCTGAGCACAAGAGCAAGAGGAGCAGAACTCTCCTAGTAACAGTGAAACAGAGAACACAAGGAAGATCGTAGTGTCTCTGCCCGGCGTATAGGCCATCACAAACACCCAAACATACAGAGATTGGCAGATAGAAGGGAGTGGGGTTTTGGGTTCTGAAATGTAAGCCTACAAACATGCAGATGACCAGTTTCGTATGGAAGATTCTACTTGGTGCAACTGGCAAGGTACAGCACTGCCATTCTGGAGCTACCTATAATTGAGCAGTGAGCAGCACGGCAAGTTTATAGTACAGGAATCTCGGAGGAGGGATACAATGGCGAGCCGTTAATTGCACTTTTCCTGCAACGAAACCAAGATGGCAACAATCATAAATGAAGGCAAGGATGTCCAAAGCATCATGATTCTGTATTGAAACCAGGCAACCTCAGCTAATAGCATGAGGCATATAGAAGGTGTCTGCTTTAGAATCACATCCAGAATACCTGCTTTTGGATCTTATAACAAATAATATTACAGTGCTCAGAAGATTGGTTTAACAACGAGCCACAGGGGAGAGTATCTTGTTGTCAGACACACTTTCATCTCTTTTATACTTTTTTTCTTTCTGTAAAAGGAGATGCATCATGAACACTTTGTTTCATACCGTTGAGTTCATGAGTTGTATAAAATCTCGTCAGAGCAGCAGCTGATGTGCACGCTGGTTTGATTATGTGAAAGTGAAACACTAAAAGTAAGTTCAGAAGATGAAGATTGGGGAGCATGTTTCTCAATATCCTCAACTGAAACCGGCCAAAAAATATATATGCAGCCTCCAATCCTTTCAGTCTCCTGGAGTCCTGGTCCATCAAAGGTAGCAAATGCTTTTTGCCGCCTCCGTGTCGCGGTGCTCGTGTCGCCTCTAGTGCTGTATCACCATCCGTCCAGGACACCGTCGTGATCCGTATAAAACTACTGCATTAGCCATCCAGGGCGTATTGATGATCGTATAAAAATAGCGTATTTGATATTGTTTCGCATCTAACGCACTTGGTCGTGGCTGCACACTTGTGTCACCCACACCCATCGCTGCAAAAGGCGATACTTTTTAGCTTTGGTTAATTTGTTTCAATGACATACTTTCACTCTAGATTACGTACAATTAACCTTACTTCGTGCGTCTTTACTTGATGGAATCTTACTGCTTTTACGTGAAGCACTTCATGTGTGGCACACTTTACCTGGCATGGCATGACGTACGCTTTTTAAAACACTTGCATAGTGCTTCAAGGCACAGAATCACAGAGATTGCCACAGTTCCCTGCAAAATGCTCGCGGAGGCCAACGCCAATCCATATCGGCGTCACGTATTTTTATCATCGTTTTCGCTCGCGCGCGCAGCGCAACGGCCGGCCGGCCGGCGGCCGTCCGGTTTCCGTCCTGCGTGCACGTGATGGAGACCTCACCCGTACTCCTCCCGCGCGGCGCGCGCCGTGCGTCCGTGCCGCGCTGCCTTTGGTCGGGTGATCCACACAGTGCGCTGCCTTCTGGTCGGGTGATCGCGGAGTGCCCAGCGCCCCAGCCCCGCGGGTCGTGCGCGCGCGCGCGCGGTGTGCCAACCAATTCAAGCTCTCGCCCTCGTCCTCGTCCCGCGGGTTTGCTCAGGTGACCGCGCGCTCCATCGGCAGCCGCGATGCGGCGATGGCGCCAACGCGAGCGGCGGCCTGGCGGCGTGGTGGTGGAGGAGGGGTCACATTTTTTTGTTTGTTTCTGTTTCTTGGGCCTACCTCTCGCGCGTTTGATATCTCGCGTCCTCCGCGGATTTTGGTGGATTTGGCCCTTCGAACGTGCCCAGGCCGCGGGGTCCAGCCCAACAAGGCCTTCCTCGCCTTCGCCCCACTGGCCACTGTGCCCCGCGCGGTTTCGGGTTTCGTTTCCTCGATGGACCTAGATTTATCTCGACCCGTACGTGAAGCACCGGCCTCGTTTAGGAGTAGGACAAAGGTAATTTTCTTCCATTCCATATGGAAGATGAATTAAGGGTTTTTTACCAAAGCAATTTATTGGTAATCACTATTTAGATAAATTTTGATACTACCAATATTATCTTTTAATAGGATAAAGTTAGCTAGTGCGTATATTTTGGTTTGCTACCAATATAAAGCTAATATTTAGTAGTATAGTGGAGAAATTTATAGAATGCGACCAAAACACTCCCCAATTATTTGGCTCAAATCCAAATTAGCACATTTACTATTTACTATTTACTAGTTGAATAGGTGTTTTGCTACGGTTACGATAATAGTGTGTGTTACACACCTTTTTCTATTGGTAATGTTACCTTTATTCGATTTTATATGTGGCTATCCCATTTAAATCTGATTGATTCTTAAGTTTAAGGGGTAATTTGTAAAATTTGCAATAGAAGTAGATAGGATGGAAGATTCACGGTCACCAACACTACGTTCCTTTAAAAGAATATAGAGAGTTACCAAAATTTTGGTAGAACATGTTTTGGCTTTTGTCACATCACTTGCTATACCCGACGACTTTGTATTTACGAGCATGAGGATCGTTGGTATGAGGATATACGTGAGATTGAGTAAAAGAGACGAGACAAAGATTTTTATACGAGTTCGAGCCTCTTAAATGACAAATAATAGCCCTACTCTTGTTGGTCGAAACCGATATTGCTTTTATATATCAATCTCATAAATATAATATTTGAGATGATCTAGTCTAATCTCTATTGTTTTAGCCACATAGAGTTTTCACATGTGGTTGACGGCTAGCATAGTCGGCTTTCTCGAATATGAACTCGTGAGATTGGAGTTGTCGTGTATTGGCTTGTCTTCGTCTTTAAGGGGTCTTGTATTTACACCCTCGGGTGTCTTCTTGTTTAAGTAGAACTAGGAAACCAGACATGGATATAATCCGAGTAGTCCTTGTTGTGCTTAAGTAAGACTATTTTTTTCTAATTTGGAACATCTTTCGTATAAAAACATGATTCCGTATAAGACTTTGCATATGATGAACCTTATTGAGCCTAACATAAAAACATTAGATATGTGTTATCTATAACACTGATTGCTTCAATCCAAAACGGCCCTAATTCCCAATAAATTCTGCAAAAATCTTAATATGGAACTCTTCTATTTGTCTGATTGTGGCCAGTAGTTATCCTCTTAGTCTTTGGCTTGTGTTCCTTTTCCTTCCTTGGTATAGCCTCTCAGTGTTATGATTATGTAATTTTTCTGTTATATCAATAATTTTTTGTCCTCTTCTTTTTGTCCTCTTGACAAAAGAAATTCACAAGTTTTCAATAAGAAATACGGCGCTTTCTGTATAAAGTTCGAAATGGTGAATTGAGGTAGAGTAGATCGATGATCCAGAAGTCCTTAGGCCGGCTATGGAAAGAAAAAGCTTGCGTCTGCTCTCCTTAAAGTTTTTATCAGAGCAAAACAAAAGATAGCTTTTTCTTTTATTTGATTTCCTTCTTTAAGTCAAATATTAAAATCAACTTATTTATAAGAGGACTTTCAGAACATACATAAATTTATTTAAGTTATTGATTCTACTTAAAAAATTGATGGAAATAAAACCATAGATGATTCACGGCTTACCTTAGAGATTATATTAAACCCGGGCTGCCTAACAGCCTGCTCCTCGAGATAGGCTTGAGTTTTCCCCCTCTTAGAAATTCCTGAAGAGTGCTTCAAAGCCAGAGAGTACGGCTGTGTTCGGTAGTTGAAGGTGGAAACTAATCCCTTACACACGTAAAATAAAACGACTCATTAATACATAATTAATTAAATATTAATTATTTTTAAATAAATTAATATGATTTTTTAAAAACAACTTTAGCATAGAAAATTTTTATAAAGAACCCAACCGTTTGAAAATCATACGTGCGAATAATTTTGAAAAGATAGAAGAAAAACACGGCCTAAGTTGGGATTCTTACTTATTCGATCAGTAAATTGAATACAGGCCTAAAGGATAGATATGAAGATACAAAAGAACATAATTGGAAAGTTAATACGTGAACAACCCCTTTGCGGTACTGGAAACAGAACCCTTTGGAAAAGGAATTATGTGCTATACTAAGATCAAAAGGAAAACTATATCAATATTGGTGCAGTTCGTTTAAAAAAAGTTGAAGACGTGATTTGCTTGTTCATCCTTATTAATTGATGAACGAAAGATTCGTGAGTGGCTAAACAAGTCTGTCGCTATGTACGTTTTTCTATTATTAAAATACACATAGTATTTCATCCGTTCCATACGATAAATAAACATTATCTGTTATTGTGTAAAAAACGTCACACCTATTATTTTTTATAGGAGTGGGAAATAGACGTTTAGAATGTTTCTCATGTCTAAGCCCTAGATTAGGGGCCGGCCGGTTACCTAACCTAATTCGGCATTACAAAGTCCGCGCTAATGCTAATTAGTACTAAGCCCTTCATTGTTATTAGCTATTATTGCCTTCTTCACGAGACCAGAATGTATACTCACTAGTCATGCATGCTATGTCTACGATGAGATAATTTAATCCTACCTAGTACCTACACACTAACACACAACCACAATTCAGGCCCTGTTTACACACTAACACACAACCACAATTCAGGCCCTGTTTAGTTTAACTTCAACAACTTTACACCATGTCATCACATCGAAAGTTTGGACACATAAATGAAGTATTAAATATAAACTAAAAAATAATACACAGATTGCATATAATTTACAAGACGAATCTTTTAAGTCTAATTAGATTATAATTTGACAATAAAGTGCTACAGTAAACTTGTGCTAATGACGGATTAATTAGGCTTAATAAATTCGTCTCGTCGTTTCTGAGCAGATTCTGTAATTTGTTTTTATTAGTATCCAAATACCCCATATAACACCCCTATATATCATCCGATGTGACATCCAAAAACTTTACACCCTCCAACTAAACAAGCCCTCATTTTGCCATATGTCATGAGAGCGTCAGAGAATCTAATTTCCAGTCCTCGCATAGCTACAGGTTGACAAAATCGCAAATTACGCACGCCATTTCTTTTTTTAAGGAAACGACTCGCACAACACGGTGCGAAATTCATATTAATAGAGCGAAAAAAATTACGGGATTACAGCCACGACGGGTCGTAACCGGGAAAAACGAAAAGAAAACAACCACCCACACATCGACGGCTCCAACACATAGACTCGAGTAGGCTAGCACCGGATCGGCCGTCGGCGGCGTGACCGACCGTCGCTAGGCCAACAAAGGACTCCGGACAAGATCGCCCAAGACCCACCTTACAGACCGACACGAAGCCCGCTCTATCCACATCTTTGGGGTTGAGGGAGAGAGGGTGAGAAAGAAGAAAAGAATCGTTCTCCCCTAGGCCCTCCGATGTGGACAACTTGCCGAAACTAGGGCGTCGACACAAGAGGATGAAAATCTAGAAGCGAGCTGAATCGAGTTTGGGAGGTTTTGGCAAGGGGCTGCCTAGACGGCGTCTCCAAGGAGAGAAACGACGGAGCATCGCCGTCGCCCGTCCATCGAGGTCTCAAAGAGAGCCAAGGCGGGCTTTCACCCGGCCGCCCGCTAGAGGGGAAAAACAACACAACAACGCCTTCGGGAGGGGGAGTGATGCTCGAGCAACACCATTGCGGCCGGCCCAAGGCCGGGCTGGGTTTTCACTGTCGTCCGCCGCCTACCTATCCCCTTGCCGCCCAATGCTCCACCACCATCTCGGCCTCTGCGACGCGTAGGCACCACGGTGCCGGCCCACACGCGTGCCGCCACCGACCACGCCTCGCCATGTCGCACCAAACACCGCCTTGCCGGCCGCACTTCATCACGTCGCGCGGCTTCCACTACCAACTGCCAAGCCACTACGCGCCTTCACGGAGGGGCCGTCCCAGTGCCACCGGCCTCTATGGTCGGGCGCCGGTTTGGAATGGAGAGCCCGGCACGGGAGAAGAAGCGTGCACGGTGAGGAGCACCGGGAAGACGGACTCCTCGGCTTCAAGCCGAGCTAGCTCGGCCACCCGTCTCAAGGCCCTCCGGAGGCCTTCTAGCCACTATAGCTGCGCATGGGAGGCCGACGGGTGCCCCGTGCAAGTGCGAACGCCGACGAGATCCCTAGCCGTCGCCGGAGTGCGCCTCTCCTCATCTCGAAACCGGGCTCTCCGGGATGCCTTCGGCGCCTCCTCCGTCGCCGTGGTGACGGAAAGAGGCGGGACGAGGACAACGGCGATGATGGCGCCAACGGCGTGACGATGATGGCGCACGACAGGCGTCGGCGAGGGGCTCGCTAGAGGTTGAGCGCCCCGCCTCCGGCCCGCGCCTCCTCGCGCAACGTCATCCTCGCGTCGCAACCGTGCCCCCGCCGGACGAGTCCCATCGCCGACCGCCGTCCCTAGCCGCTCCCTCCGCCAACGCGACGAGCGCCGGGCCGTCACTGCCCGGCCGTCCCACGCCCTCCTTGCCTTCCACCGTCGCCACCATCGCCCGATGCCCGATCTGCCGCGGAGGGCCAGGATCCTCCCAGGGGCCGGATCCGCCGCCGGCAAGGCGGGATACGCCGCGCCAATCTTATTCCGACCGCCGGCTAGCTTGAGCGTGCCCGCCGCCACGTCCGCCCGCCCGAGGACGAAGCATCTCCAGGGCTCTTATAACATGCCATTTCAAAATATAACACACAAGCGACCTTAATCTGGATTAAAAAACAATTATTATCATCTTCTTTTTATCATCCTAATAAATACATCGCAGTGCATGTATCCAATATAATTACAAATGTTGAGGATGAAAGATTAAAATAATAATAATATAATAAAGATGACGTGCTAGTTAATTGTATGCACACGCCTTATATTATAAAACATATGAAAAAGTAGTTATGCCATATATTTTGGAATGACGAAAGTGATTAGCATACCGCGTCTCTCTTCATACACCTTTTTAATTATTTTTAACATGTTTAATTTTTATTTTTAAAACACTCTCTCAAAAATTACTTTTAAATCTGAATCTTTTGGCTACATTAGTCGGACTGACGTGACAAAGCAATGTTTTCATGTTGGTTTTGTTAGGGTGACGATAATTTGGTCACATAAGTATGACTAGCGCACGTTCGTTATTGGTGACGTAACAATTTTATTTTACTACGTCAGTCGGGATAGTGTGGCTAAAATGTTTAAATTTTATAGATAAGTTTTGGATAGGTTTATTTTAAAATTTAAAAGTTTAAAGAAAGAAAGAAACAAACAAAAATTCGTTCCTACCTCCCCGACCATATTCGTTCGTTTGATGTTCACATGACCATTTCGGTGGGCACAGAAGGGCGTGAGCTCCGTACCTCGCTGAACTCTGTAGCCGGCCTTCAGAAATCAGAATGGTGACTAGGTTTCACACTCGGTCACTACCAGATAACAACAGCGAAAACAACATCCATCTTTGCATGAGAAAAATAAATAAATCTGGGAACCATGCAGTGCATTTGATTTGGCGAAGCGACTACAAGTCTAGAATACTCCGCGACTTCAATATTGTTGATAACTTGCTAAGCCATCTTCAAGCTGGTTGGATGGTTTTTCAGACTTGAGGGCAACATGTGTCATGGCTAGCTAAGTACTCCGCTGGCAAAAATCACCGCGAAAATAGATGGAACTCGAAAGCTGATAGGCAATATTATGTTGCCTGCGCTCCACGATGTTCCTGGCCCCTGCCACTAATTTGTGACATAATTGTTTGGAAGAAAATCAAGTTAGGTTCTGTGTGAATGGGTTAGCACAGGTCAGCAGGAGCTAGCCAGAGAGCTGCATTACGGTCAGTCAACTCGGTTTGTTAAGGTGATCATATAGATATTGACGAAAATGCTCGTTTGACATCTTAAATCATTGACGAGACTTGTAAACTTATGTTGACAAACCAGCTCCTAGCTAGATCTGTCGTTCTAACATCTAATTCAACATTTTTTAAATAAAGCTTGTGAAATGTACGGTTACAACTTTAGGTGTTTATAAAATTAGCCTGAAAATCGTGTAAATTTATGCTTCCTAAATAGGACTACCCTAACTCGTAGAATAATCCTGGGAATTCAGATTTCATTTTTTTAAATCTGTATTTGCTTTCTGCCAACAAAAAAATTGCTGAATTTTGCGATGTCAATGCATCGGGACTTTTTTTTCTTTCTTTCTGAGACAGAGCAGAGACGTCTACTTACTCCGAACAGGGGAAAGCTGAGGATGGGCGACAATTTTTTGTCAAGCCAAGCTGGCATTCGATCAATTACGCGATTGGTACGACGATCTGAAACTCTGAACCGTTCGGCGACAGGGAGACCACCGCGCGGGCCGGGTGGGGGGGGCGGCACGACGGCGACGGCACCTGGACAGAGCAGCGCCGGTCTTCAGCTCCGGTTCCATGTACCCTGACGTTGGGTAAGAGACACCGGACAAGCCCAGGTGCCCTGTCGCGTACCATTGTTTCTGACAAAACAAACAGGAGAAGAAAAGAGAAACATGCATGCCAAGATTGCACGGCCGCGTCGGCGTCGGCGTCAGCATCAGCGTCGGCTTTGAGCTGGGTTGTTATGCGTTTGGTTTGTTGGCCACGACACAGGCTGAACATTTTAAATACAATTTTGAGAATGAACTTACATATATCTCTGGTAATAAAACACTTGGTGTGTAGAGCCTCATTTTCAGGCACTACACACTTAGTGTCGAGCGTGAAGTGAGTGGTTATCGTATTTAATTATGTGATTGGTGGCATAATATTTTTAAGCATGGCTTTATCTAATATAGATATTTTGATGCTTTTATCTTGATCTCATCAAAATGGGTTGGACAAGGCATCACCCTGCTAAGCATTCACTATCTATGTCATCCCACTTGGTTGATCGACCAAGCAATGTTTTCATGGCTAATCTACCTACTTTGACGCGATTGTGGGTTATCAAAGTTGTGACACCAAATTTTTTGGCAAGTCACATTTTGCTAGTCTAGCGATTGATTAATTAATATGATCGTGATATGCCACACTTGATTAATTTCTCTGTCACATTTGTGGCTAACAAATTGCCAGCCACATGCACACATTTGGCAAAGTGAAGTGTGGCGAGTTTACTCATCCACCGAACAACGCGAGATCTTCAATCAAATGTAGTAGTGTGTTCCTATCAATATTCCTTTAGTTTCAGAAAATAAACGGAATTCATAATAGCTAGGCCCAATTCTAGAGCACCACAATCCACAAGCACTACCATGTATTGCGCAGTAAAACCTCGTGAAAGTAAAATATCATTGCATATTGTATGCATAACTAGATTACGAACAAGGCTGCGACAAAATGAGCTCCAACTCGTACTATGCATCAAGAACGTATCGGTGAAAATCAGCTGTTAATATAATCTTAAAATTTTTCATCAGAATCACATGATCGTTATTCAATAAATTAATTTTTTATATTTTAATTCTCTGCGTTAAAAAAACCAATCTCTTCTGTTCGTATAAAAATCGTGTGATTCGATGAAATGTTTTTAAAATTATACTAATAGTCTGGTCTTTATGGTTTTCATTTGATACGTTCCCCCTCCCTCCACATACACAAAAGAATGTGTATTGTAGTGTGGTGAATAGCTGAATGCAGTGTCGCTGATCGAGTTGCAGTGCAGCAGAGTTGGGCTGTTTCTGCACGCTCTCAATTGCCAACTTCGTCAGCTCCAGCCTCCGCCGGAGAAAAGCCGCTCGGCGGGGGCGCCAAGGACGAGCCTTTCCCCGTCATGTCGCCGCGCTGCCTCCCAAATGCATCCGCACAAGGCACCATCAGGGCCCCAGTGCTAACTCTCCATCTGTCCCTGCTAGCTCCTGGTTCTCTGAATAATGATTGGAATTCTGGGATGCAAGTGTGTGCAACACTCTGCAGAAATTCACATGAACAGTGAACAGAGGATGCAGTTTGTTTATTGCGTTTGTGCATTTTGGTGTTTATGGTTGGGGGGTCCTAGATTCCATACAGAGGATAGGCTCGTTTAATTTGTTGGTGTATAATTGTTTTTTTAAAAAAGGAATGTGTTTGGGTATGGAAGATTTGGTGGCAGGTCATGTCAAATGTTGTTTGGAGAAAAATTGTGAACAAGTTAATTATTGTGTGTTCTAAGCAATCTTGGTCTTGGTCGAGGTAACAGTGGGTAAACCGAGCGGAGCACACGAGGAGCATGGTCTTGTTTGGTTGACAGAAGCGGTAGAGTAGCACTTATGTTAGTTCTCAATGTAAAATTTTATCAATTTCTAAGACTATGAAATATGCAATAAATTTTTTCAGTGCATATTTTTATCATACAGTTTTATATATTATTTTATATTTTTTTCTCATCGGTCCAATAGCTTTATGAGACGATGAATAAAAAACAGTCCATAAAAATAAGAAATATTCTTAGTGCGGGTTTTATCCGGTTTTATAGTTTCATCCCTATGAAACCTTTTCACTCTCTCTTTATCGTTTCATGAAAAAACTATAAATTTGCTGGCATATAAATATGTATGAAACACCCTAAAAAATTTTATTGAAATTGGTATTAGGCGTTAGGTTTCGTTGAGCACGAGATCCGAGAAAAACCGATGAGAATATAAAAAGGTTTTCTCAGCTTTTGATTTTAATTTATTTTAACTACAAATTCTGAGAGATTATTAGATTCTGAGTTAGAATCTAGATTGTTTATAATTACGAGAGAATTTGCAGCTGCTGAGAGCTATCTAAACAAGGCCTTAGAAGTGGTTTGATATGACTAGGATGAAGGCTTAATAAGAAAAGTTTCAAACATCTCGCCACCTTAAATTTTTAATTTACTTCTCACTCTTTAGACCCATGTTTAAAACATTTGCATGTCCAGATAATATATATGAAATATATTGAATTTGACGTAAAATATATTGGATTATATATAAACAGTGTAAATTATTAGTTGTCTCTTTTCTTTAGGATGTTACTAGCAAAATGACCATCGTTTGTTATGGGTAAAATAAAATAATATGCTAAGTATTATTTTCTTCTTATTTGAATATATTGTATTTACTTTGATTCAAATTATATATTAGACTATTGCATAATATTAGAAAACATCAGGGAATAATTTAGAAAAGATGCAAAATTATGTGGTGGTGACAAAACCACCACCACTAGTTCTATATACTATTGGACCTAAAACATAGAAGGGAATAATAATCTAAGGAAAATCTTGCAAACAAAAATGAGTAATTTGAACTGCTTGTACATTAATTTTCAAATACATTATCAGGATAAAAATGTTTGATTTAGGACAAAGTTAGAATGAAAATTAATTTAAAAGATAAGGAGTAAATAGAATATACTTATCAAGTTATTAAAACAGATTAATAGTTCAATTTATAACTTCTAGATTAAATATTACATCTATTCTCTAGAAGCACTATCAGTTTTTATTTTATCCATTTACGGTTGCACACGCATACTTACTACTTTGATGACATATTTACGGTAGGGATACATTTCGGATGCGTATTCTCATCAGCTTACCGATTATAGATTATCTAGTCCCGCTTCTCATGCTTGCAGGACCACGGTTTTTTCCTTCATCCGAGAGACTCCGGGGTTATTTGGTTCGCTGCCAAACATGTCACATGTTAGATAAATCACGTTTAGTTAGATAGGTACTTGGTTGGTTGTTACAACTGTGGCAAAAGCCACACTTTATTAACTCACTGGCCCACATTGGCTCATTTCACTACTGAAAATATAATATTCATTCTATCTGTCAAAATCCACAATAGTTTTAATTATAATAGAAACAATGACTAGAAAATATGTTTATAGTTCCGGTTAAAAAATACTTTTTAGGATCTTTAGTACCGGTTAGATTCTTATCAAAACCTATCGATCGGCGAACATCTTTAGTTCCAATTTGTAACACCAAACGAAACTAAAGATCTTATTTTTGTCTTGGTTAGTGTTACAAATCGAAACTAAAGATCTAAATGATCTTTAGTCCGTTGATAACACTAACCAAACTAAAAGTAAAGGTGTTTTTAAGCTGCGCCAACGAAAAGAAAAGGCATCCAACTTCACCTACATATGGTGGTTTAATACTCGTGGAGATAATCTTTTTATTCAAAATTAATACTGATGGCAATTTAGCATATATATTATTATTTTTTCATGTTCGTAATTGAAGATAGAAGGAAGTTTTAATCATTACATTGTAATTACAAATTACCATATTGTTATTAACTAGTGATTCTCAATATACAAAATTTTTTATGAAATTGTTTTAATGATAATATACAAATCGAAGGGATCTACAATGGTAAGAACATCACTTTTTGAATACACATAATATTTCTTCACTTGGACATACAATGTCCAATCACTCTTGCTTGTGTTCTTCGTTGCGCAGGCGAAATTAGCCTTCTTAACAAGGTCAATTGGGTCCGTGTCTCGGTTAATAACCGGAGAAGTTGTGGTGCTAAGATTGTAGGGTTGAATCTTTCGATCTAAAGCCGTATCGATGTGTAACTCTCCACCACATTTGTTTTTTCCAGGGAACCTTTCGTGCCATATCCTTTGCATATTTCGGTTTGAGTCCGCCGTGTCGAGTTTGTGTCTGGTCGAGATCTTTTTCTTGGTTAGATCGTGTTAGAGTCCGTTCGTGTGTTTCTCCCTTTTATTTCCATCAAACCCTAGTTGTCGCGTCTATTTTGTACACGTGTAACAAGCTTTTTCGCGCAATGTTCGTGTTTTGTCCTCTAATTCGGAGTTGGTTTTTAAAATGCCATAACTTTCGCATACGGACTCCATTGAGACGTTTCATATATAAAAATCGATCGAGAAAAATTTCGGATGCGTTTATCCCTCGCTTTGTCGGGTTTGACGATTTTATTTCCCCCAAAAACTGGTCGAAAAGATTGTCTTTCGAGCCCAAGCTTTTTCAATTCGAGCGCGTCTTCCGAATTTTCACTCGCCACGTCTTTCACTTGTTTAGACTCAATTTTTCTCGATTAACCTCTCGTGTGCTCCTAGGTAAAAATATAAAAAAATAAAAAGAAAAGGTCAAACTTTTCAAAAAAACAACAACCACCAAAGAGGGAAAAGAAGAGGGGCAAAAGAGAACAATATCTAAAGCGGCAAAGAAAAGAAGTGCAATGTCTAGGATTCCCATGTAAACTCGAGCTTCAAAAGGAATATGTTAATTATATATGACTATTACAATTTAAAACAATTTTAAATCGAGCATGTATTAATTATATATGATTATTATAGTTTTAAACTATTTTAAATGTTTTCTCATTAATTTTGTGATTTGATTTGATTAAATTTTAATGCATTACTTATTATTGTTTTAAACCTATATTTAATAAATTAATTTGGCCCAATTTAATGAATTATTTAATTTTTAATCTCGGTTGTTAACCTTAGCTGAGATAACAAAAATTCGAAAATAGCGAAAACTTATCTTTAGTCCGAGTTGGTGGTTACAACCGGGACTAAAGAAGAATTAGAAATAGCGAGAAATTATCTTCGGTCTCGGTTGGTGTTTACAACGAGACTAAAGATGAATTAAAAATAGCGAAAAATTATCTTTAGTCCGGTTGGTGCTACCAATCGACACTAAAAATTATATCTTTACTCCCTGTTGGTGCCATTAACAGGACTAATATATCTTTAGTCTCGGTTGTTAGCACCAACTCAAACTACAGATCCAGGGGTATATATATCTGGGCGTGCATCGTCTTCTCCACCGATCCAACACTTAGCGGTCTCTCCCTCTCTCGGCTCTCTCTCTCTCGCTCCGACGACGATGGTGGGAGGGAAGGAGATGGCGGCAGCTCGGAGGTGGCGGCGCGCCTCTCCTCCACAAGATCCGGTGGGAGGGAGGTGGTAGCGGCTCGGAGATGGCGGTGGCCCGGCGGCTCGGAGGTGGAGCGGCGCCTCCTCCCTTTCCTCCTCCTCTTCCCGTCATCCGCCGAGATCCGGCCTCCCTCCCACATCCCCAAATGTTTTTTAGAATTTTGTGATGTTTTATACTCGAATTTGATATGTGATATATATGTATATGTGATATATATATATATGTGATATATGTGTATCTATGATATATATGATGTTCATTACTCGATTTGTGATGTAAATTTATGATGTGAAGAATATTTGAGGATGCTAATTTGATATGTGAATTTGATTTTGGCAACAAAAAACAACGAAAGAAAACAAAAAACATTTGGAGATGTCGAGCATAATATATAAACAAGCAAGCAAGCTAGCATCAAGAGCAAAATTAAAAAAGAAAAACTTTTAGTCTCAATTGGTAACACCAACCGAAACAGATGGCGAAGCCACCACATAGTATCGTCATCTTTAGTCCGGTTATTTTTAATGCGGACTAAAGAAAGATATCTTTAGCCCGCTTTTGAAGTCTCGATTTGCTACCGGATACTAAAGGGGTTGCAAATCGAAACTAAAGTAAGTTTTCTCAGCGGTGTTTGTTAGCCACATCTTGCCACACTGATGACCAACAATTTGTTGGCCACACTTTTTATGGCTTGCCACATCTTTAATAAGTCGAATTGTGGTAAAGTTAGTCTCCAAACAAACAAGCCTTCCATTTCTTGGTTTGACACGTATGCAACATGAATCTCAAAGCACTTCATCTTCTACCTTTAGCTAATCAACTTTTCCCATTCTCTCTACACCTTCATTCCCCACCTTTGACCTCACTCTTTCCTTCTCGGCCAAAACCTGAATCTTCGGCAAAAAAATGTGCTCCCTTGCCACCTCCTTTCTCTTCCTCTTCATTTGTCGCATTGCGGGATGCCACAATATGCATGAGTGGCATACCCATCTAGCACTTGGTACATGTGCTCGGCGCTCCTGGTTAGAGAGGCTAGCAAGGTTATCCGCCCCATGCCCCCATGGCTTGGATGAGTTTACAGGCGTTGTTGTTACACAACATGCTCCAAAAGTGAACCTCTAGCTGGAAGGAAAGAAAACGGGAGGGGTGTGTGTGGGTGGGCGGGAGGAGAGGGGTGGAGGGATGGGGGATGTTGGCCAAGTTTGCCGGTGCCAAGGTGAAAGGAGGTGATGAGTGGAGAGAAGAGAGAAGGAAAAGTTAGGCACTTTAACTGCCATATGAGTGCTCTAAGATTCATATGTACATGTCAGTTAGTCAGGAGGCGAATCCTTTCTAGATCGACGAAGATGATTCTACGGTGATTTTTGTTTCTAAATAGTAGGTTTTTCTTAAAAGAAACTTCTCTTTATCAAACATTTCAACTTTTTAATATTATATTTATTCATTTGTATCTCAAATAATTCTTATATAATTCTTATGGGCTCAATGTTATTCATCATCCATCATTTGTCGAGTAAATGCGTTTATGATCGTAGGTCAAAAGCTCTGGGCTAGAAAACCATCAAATAATCCAAGATACCAATTTGTATAGCTCAATCATGTTGCTTTTCCAGATGACGCCGAGGGACACACCTCAACCGCGCGTTCATGTTTTACATTGATGTTTGGTGCAAAAACTTTCTACATAAAAATTATTATAAAAAATCAAAGAAATCTATTTTTAAGTTTTTAATAATTGTGCGCACCTAACAGTGAACAGTTAATCCTCGCCTATATATACGCAAAGCACGCACACCTCGTCATCTCGTCTCGCCATGCTCCAGTGCGCAACCCACGCACCGGCAGCGATCACCTCGAAGCCTGAGGCGGCGACAGCGGCGGTCGCCGTGGCAAGAAGCTCGCAGTTAATGCCGACGACCCGTCCGGCGAGCTACGGCAAGCCGGCCGGCGGCCGGCGACGGCGCCGGCAGCAGCGTGCGCGCGGCGTCCGGCTGGGCCTGCTGCTCCGTCTCCGCGTGCGGCTGTCCGGCCTCCTCGGCCTGCTCGTCAGGAGCGTGGAGGAGCTCAGGTGCTGCCCCAGCGTCGTCGGCCGGATCAGTATCAGCTGCTCGACGGCGACGATGACGCCGGCGAGAGCGAGCACAAGGGCGTCGGTGGCGGTGGCGGCAACGCTGGGTGGCGGTCATCACGGTGGCGGGCCGCGGGGTCGCCGCACCGCGCCGGCTGGGAGGGACCAGAACTCGTTCTACGCGGAGGCCATCGCCGACTGCCTCGAGTTCATCAAGAGTAGATCGTCCTACATGCCTGCCAAGAATGCTACATAAATGATGATTTGTCAAATTAGCCTCCTTTAAACCTGCTGTTTTATATAAAATTTCTCTTTTTTAAAAAAACACCTCACTTTGCTCTTCGAATAATTCATTTATAGCATTCTTAACAAGTGTAATATACATAGTGTCCTACTAGTAGTACATAGAAAGCTTGAACCTTTTTTTAGGGTGTGTTGTTCATTTTGTGTTCTTCAGAAGATCAAACCTTTGCACATGGGCGCTAAATTTGTTTGAATTTAGACAAAGAATTAGGTGAACTTTTGCTTGCAATGAGCCAATGACCAATAGTGACTGTTCGAGAATCCAACCGGTGCTTTTGTCTTACCACGCAACCAGCTGAGTCTAGTTTCTAGGTTGAGTACAAATTTTTTGAAATAGGATAGGCGGTTAGAACAGATAATTGATACCTTAATTATAAACAATGGCCTTGTTTGGATCCTCTAGCTCGGCTAGAGGTTAGAGCTAGTTTGAACTAATCCTGAACTAACTCTAACCAAGAAGTGTTTGGATGTAAGGATTAGTTTTATAATTAATGTATTTTTCTAATCATTTGGCTCATTTAAACCATCTTTTCAGCCGGATTTGGTGGCGGGCTCTTGTGTGACCTCCTCCCGCACAAAAATGACACAAATAAATTATTTTTAAAAATCAAGCATCCAAAACATAATAAATTTAAATTTATCCATACAAATGAGATGTCTCACACGAACTTACAAGTCCTCAATCAAGCTAAACAAAAAAATACACTCCATGAAACAAAGCATGAGCTCACTCATCACAGAAAGCATTCATGTTAACATCTTCAACAAGAGGTTCATCTTATGGCCATGATGATGCCGAAGAACTAGGCATTGAGTTATAATTTTCACTTGCATCACACGTATCAAAATCTCTATCCGCAATTCTGCTCTCCTGAATAAAATTATGAAGAGCCATACAAGCAACAGTAATTCTAGTTTGCTTCTCGTCTGGAAATCTTGGCATGTTCAACAAAAGCCTAAACTTCATCTTCAACACCTCAAAATTTCGCTGTATGACATTCCTTACTTTGGCATGTGCATGATTGAAGGTTTCTTTCATACCTTGTGGCGGCGGGCCATTTTGCCATTGCTCCACATGGTACCTTGTACATCTGTATGGTGAAAGGTAGCCCGGCCGGTTTGGGTACCCCACATCAACCACATAATACTTCCCTGCATATTTTCAAAGGCACACAATGAGACTTAGATGGACAAGTGTAATGGCATCAGCATGGCTAGAAGGTTCAAGTAAGAAAGTTCAAGTAGCAAACCTGGTGGTGGATGTGGAAATTTGTGATGATGAGTAGTTATGGCATCTTTGAAAACTCTCATGTCATGTCTTGAACCAGAGCCATCCCGACAACACAAAGGTAAATCTCATGTCGAAATCACTAATAGCAAGCATATTACGGTCTCATTGTGCATGTTCAAGTATGGAATCCTCTTACTCTTATCCACCACAACCTTCACATGTGTCCATCTATAGCTCCTATGCAATCGTTGAAGTGTGGCCGAATGCTTGGATTTTCTAAGTTTGGGTGCACCTTTGCAAATGTTGGTGTTGATGAGAAATTCGATTCCCACGCACCGGCACGAGAGATTTGCTTTACTCTAGTGCGAGTCCAAATTGATCGCCTTTGGTGAATTGAGGGCGTGCCGATTGGTTTGATCCGTAACCAATAAGAAACTAGAAATATGCATTAAGTTGAAATTAGACCCTAACGGATCGGTGAAGACGTCGTATATAATTGTTATTCCAAGGCGCATTTATACTAAGTTTGGGTGCACCTCTGCAAATGTTGGTGTTGATGAGAAATTCGATTCCCACGCACGGCTGAGAGATTTGTTTTACTCTAGTGCGGGTCCAAATTGATCGCCTTTGGTGAATCGGGCGTGCCGATTGGTTTGATCACGTAACCAATAAGAAACAAGAAATAGGCATTAAGTTGAAATTAGACCCTACGGATTAGGCGAAGACGTCAATAAACAAATAATTGTTATTCCAAGACGCATTTATACTAAGTGATTGGGATAGATCGGTAGTATACTTAGACGGTATAAATCACTTAGGTTAAAGGCACATCGGGATAATAATTATCGCACTAATAACCTAGCCGATCTTGTAGGTCTAATGTGAATCGACTAATACTCCGATACATTTTATAAAAAGATATCAATCTAATCTAAATGCGCTAAACCTAGATCAATCGGTTGTCAGCGTAACTTGACGATTGATGTTGGTTTAGGCATTTAAACAGATTGAGATTTTAATATAAAAGGCGGTTTTAGTATATCTAATAGCAATTAAAACTAAGAGAATTAAAACGAGATAAGGTGGCTTGAAACTCCAAGTGGTCTCTAATGATAAACATTAAACTAAACGAGATCTGATAGTTCTAAGAGCGACTTAACGGAGTCGATTAGATGTAGCATTTGTAGGGTTACGTGGAGGCTACGGTAGTCGAAAACAAAACTTTTCTACCGCGCAAACCAAAGTAACACTTGCAAGTAAGGGCCGATAGATCGTTACCGATTGGAGTATGCGGCGGAAATAGCCAATCGGGCTATCCGATCTGCAGGCTGTGGCTGCCGATGGCCCGATTCCCAAGGCGACACCGATTCACGGGGACGGCCGATCCACCAATCACCGGAATTCGCCGATGTCGCAGCCGATCCGAGTCGTCCGACCGCGCTCTCGTGGTCGTGCCGCAGATCGCCTCACTCCGATGCGGCCGATCCGAAGCCGATCAACGGCGCGCAACGTAGCGGCGCCTCTACGGTATCCACACGTCCGGGGACGAACGCCGAACACCCGTGTGCTACCACGCGATGCAAGGCTAGGGTTTTGGCTCGAAGGTGGGAGGGTTTCCGTGGAGTTTGATCTCGCCGACTTCTAAAGCCGCGTGTGACCGATTTATTTCGGCGCAATGCGACTCAATTGACGTGCATCGGCTCTCCACCCCTCCCTCCTTTATATAGAGTTGGCCGACGGGACTAGTGGCCGTCGGGACTCTATTTTGAATCGGATCCTATCCGAATCTCACGAGTTGGCCGCCCATACATTGTAAGCCCATTGGACTCTATCCGATCGGATCCCTATCCGATCGAGCCGTGTCGAGTCCAACTCGAATGCTGTTCTTATCCCTTAAGAGTGCGACCACGTAGGTTCAGGTATACTCGGTTTCGGCCATAGTCTCACTTAGTCGATCGTCGGCTTGAGTCCAACTCAGCGACATCCTTGCGGTGCCTAATTCTGCACATATTGACACCATAGTATACAAGAATATAATATCGCTCTCGAATCGCAATGTGTACACAAATCTCTTTGCCTCATGATACCAATTAAGCTATAGGCAAGATGTGTGTCATCCCTTCAATAGCTTAACCATTCACTCAAACCGTATTGGATTATCGTCTGTTGATTGACTCCTCAATCAACTTAGCATGGCCATGCATTTCCATAATCCATTACCTCGAGGGGCCCAGAGATATCTCTCCCAAAGAAGAGGCAAATTCCATCTTGATCACTCACATCCCACTCCATGTTTCATAGCAAACCCGAAAATTACCTTTATAACTACCCGAGTTACGGAATAGCGTTTGGTAGTCCCAAAATAGGCTACTACACATGTTGGAATCCATGATGATCTCAGGTCTAAGGACTTTGTACCAACACTACCGAGACCAACTAATGGCACATTAATTCTGTAGTGTCTCATGGTAGGTCTATCCAACAATGTGTTCTCTAACACATGTGTCCATGTTTATTGATTTAGTATCTCCATACCCATGATCTATGAGACATGATCATCAATCAATAAATATATCGATCTTAGAATTATTTTAGTTCCAATAATATGACATATGATCGGGGATCATTTAGAAATAGATTTATACATATAGAGTCTCATAAATAAGTCACGTACTTATTGATCAATACAAGATGTCTATTTCATGGGCCCGAATAACACTTTATTCATAAATACATAAACATTGACCATGATATCCAACATCTCCATGTTGCCTCTAGGGCATATCACTAACAATCTCCCACTTGCACTAGAGTCAATCATGTAAGTATCTAATACCCATTGCTCTTGTGTGCGCCTCATGTTTTGGTGAGGGAGAGGTTTTGTCATGGGGATCGGCTATATTGAGATCCGTGTGCACTTTGCATATCTTGACATCACCTCTGTCCCACTATCTCGCGAATGAGATGATATCACCAAAGTATGTGTTTGGACTTCGATGTGACCTCGGCTCGTTGGCTTGCGCAATGGCTCCACTATTATCATAATAGAGAGACATTGGACCAGTCGCCACTAGTCATCACACCAAGCTCGAAACGAATTTCTTGATCCAAACAGCCTCCTTTGCGGCTTCCGAAACGACAATGTACTCGGCCTCCGTTGTAGAATCAGCACAACGATATCCCGCTTGGAACTCTTCCAGTGGCGACCGCGCCTCCGTTCAGGGCGAGAACACGAACCCAGTTGCGATCTATAATCATCCTTGTCCGTTTGGAAGCTAGCATCGGTGTAACCACTTACAACGAGATCTTCTTCACCTCCATAGACTAGGAATATATCCTTAGTTCTTCTCAAGTACTTAAGGATATTCTTTTACGGCGATCCGATGACCTTCACTGAATCGGCGGTATGCTCTCGTAGCACTCAAAGTGTACGAGACATCCGGCGTGTACAAAGCATGGCATACATGATGGATCCAATTGCCGAAGCATATGGAACCATACCCATCTTATTCCGCTCATCATGTGTCGAGGACACGATTCTTGCTAAGATTAATGCCATGTGACATGGGCAAGAAACCTTTCTTGGAATCATGCATGTTGAACATTTTCAACACCTTGTCAATGTATGTGCTTTGGCTTAATCCAATTAGCCTCTTGGATCTATCTTTATAGATCCGAATGCCCAATATGTATCTTGCCTCCCTAAGTCTGTCATAAAAACTATTTTTCAATGAAGACTTGATGGATTCTAGCATAGGGATATCATTTCCAATCAACAATATGTCATCCACATATAAGATTAGAAATACAATTGCGCTCCCACGACCTTTTTGTAAACACGAGGCCTCCTCTTTGTTTTTGATGAAACCGAGACCCTTTGATTACCTCATCAAAACGAATGTTCCAACTCCGAGATGGTTGCTTCAATCCATAAATGGATTTACGTAGCTTGCATATCTTTCCGAGCGATTCTGGATCGACAAAACCCGAGGTTGTGTCATGTATACATCCTCGCTTAGGTTTCCATTTAGGAAAGCCGTTTTGACATCCATCGCCATATCTCATAGTCGAAATATGCAGGCAATCGCTAGGATAATCCGAATAGATTTAAGCATTGTGACGGGCGAGAAGGTTTCATCATAATCAACTCCTTGAATATGTTTAAAACCTTTCGCCACCAATCGCGCCTTATAGATGTGAACATTTCCATCCATATCGGCCTTTTCTTAAAAACCCATTTACGATCAATGGTTTTGACACCATCAGTGGATCAACCAAGTTCCAAACTTGATTGTTGTACATGGATTCTATTTCGGATTTCATGGCTCCAAGCCACTTGTTGGAATCGGGTCCCACCATCGCTTCCTCATAGGTCTTAGGTTCATCGTTGTCCAACAACAATATATCACGTTGTTTCGCACTTGTGTACATCGGGCGCACGACGTGATCTTTTAGACCTCCATGGGGCTGGTGTATCTACAACGGTGGCGCAACACTTTGCTCCTCCTGTTGTGGTTGTGTGGTCATTGAAACATTTTACGGTGTTTCTTGAACTTCCTCAAGATGCACCTGCTCCCACTAACCCTTCTTGAAAGAAACTCTTTCTTCAAGAAGACACCGTGTCGGGCGACAAACACTTTGCCTTGTTCCCGATTATAAAAGTAATATCCCTTAGTTTCCTTAGGATATCCCACAAAGAAGCACTTGTCGATTTGGGTGTGAGCTTGTCGGATGTAAACGTTTTACATAAGCTTCACATCCCCAAATTTTGAGAAAAGACAAACTAGGGGTTGCCTGTCCATATCTCATATGGTGTCTTTTCAACGACTTAGATGGAACTCTATTTAGTGTGGCGCAGTGTTTCAAGAGCATATCCCGGAAGGATAACGGAAGATCACTTTGGCTCATCATCGATCGCACCATGTCCAACAAGGTGCGATTTCTTCGTTCGGACACTCCGTTCCATTGTGGAGTTCTGGCGGAGTCAACCGTGGAACAATTCCACAATCTTTTAGATGATTACCAAACTCTTGGCTCAAGTATTCCCCTCCACGATCGATCGTAGAAACTTGATTGTTTTCCCCAAATGATTATGTACTTCATTCGGAATTCTTTGAACTTTTCAAAGGATTCGGACTTATGCCTCATTAAGTAGATATAACAATATCTACTAAAGTCATCGGTAAAGGTAATGAAGTGCGATAACCACCTCGGCGTTGAGCTCATTGGTCCACATATATCGTATGTACGAGTGCCAACAAGTCACTTGCTCTCTCACTTGTGTCCCATGAAAGGTGCCTTTGTCATCTTACCAAGTAAACAAGACTCACATGTCTCAAATGATTCAAAATCAAAAGAGTGAAGCAATCCATCCTTATGGAGCTTCTCCATGCGTTTCTTATTTATATGACCTAAGCGACAATGCCGGATAAACGTGGGGTTTATATCATTAGGGAATTGCCTTTACGTATTAATGTTATAGATGGGAGACACTTCAAGATTCAAAACGTATAATCCATTCACCAATGGAGCATGAAAATAGAACATATCTACGAGATATATTGAACAACCATTGTCCATTGATCTAAAATCATATCCTTCCGCTTGCAAACATGAAGCGGAAATAACGTTTGACATAGTGTTGGAATACAATAACAATTATTCAATTCCAAATCTAATCCGAAGGTAGATGAAGTGGTGCTGTGCCGACGGCAAGCGTAGCAACGCTTGCTCCATTGCCGACGTGCGAGGTTCACCTCGCCCCTTCTTAAGCCTCTACTTCTTCTCATTCCCGCAATGATTTGCAAATATGAGCTACTTGATCCGGTATCAAATACCCAAGAGTCGGTAGGTGAAGTAGCAAGATTAATGTCTATAACATTAATACACGAGCGAAGTCGTACTTTGCTTCTTTTTGAGATCCTCCATGTACTTCTTGCGGTTCCTCTTCCAGGGCTTTGTCTCCTTGCAATAGAAGCAAACGGCATCGATGCCGCCGACCCCTTTTGCCCTTCTTTGCATTAAAGGCACTCGCGATCTCATCGAGTTAACTTCCTCTTGGTGCAAAGTTTCTTGACGGTGGTTTGCGCTTAGCCTTCGCATCATCATCACATGATGACCATTCTTCTGGATACTCTCCTCATTTGTCTTTAGCATCCCATGCAATTCACCAAGGTCTTATCCATACTTGTTCATGTGATAGTTCAATATGAATGGCTCGAAGCTCGGAGGGAGCGGCGGAGAATCACATCGGTAGCCAACTCTTGGCTAAGGGAAAACCTAGTTTTCCGGACTCTCGATATAGCCAATCATCTTTACCACATGCGGATGACGGGATTCCCTCAACAAGCTCACGCAAACAAGGACTTTGAGGTGTTGAACCTCTCGGCGAGCTTGGTTCTCAAACATGCCACGCAGTCCCTGAATAATAGTGTGAGCATCGCTGCTCTCATATTGCTTCTGAAGCTCAGGGGACATTGTAGCAAGCATGAGACAGCTTATATCTAGGGCATCATTAGTGTGCTTCTCGTAAGCTCTCCGTGCAGATTGCGGTGGCATTATTAGGTAAATCCTCGGGATAGGGTACTTCAAGAACGTACTCCTTACGCTCTTGCTTGAGAACAATTCTCAAGTTGCGATACCAATCCATAAAGTTTGTTCCATTTAATTTTTCCTTTTCGAGAATAGATCGCAAATTAAAGGTACTTGGTGTAGTATTAGCCGCCATTTATTCTACAACAGAAAAAGCAAAGTTTAGCACAATGTTTATGCTATGTCTATTGTTAAACAATTTAACATTAGACTCCCATTACGTATTTTACACCTTCCCTCTAGGTTACGTATTGGGTCAAGATCCACATGTTAATTAATTTCTAGTGAGCTTTGGCATCACTGCTAGAAAATTAGTAACATCGGTAAGCAACACCTTGCTAATCACATCTCTATGTGACTCTTGTTGTTGGTGTGGCATCTCCATGCCCGGCGCCAACCTATGCCCCAAGGCCCAAAACTGTTTTGATAGCCTTGTTAAGTAAACCAAATGCTTCGCATGTATATGTCGACATATACCCCTCGTGTTATGATAGAGAATGGCACTCCGCTTTGGCGGACCCACCATTGACGAGCATAACGGTGACGGGTGCAACATTTGGACTTAATTTTGCGAGGGATGCTATCCTATCAAACAAACATATCACATATGAAAGCAAGTAGAATAGCACATAATGAAATAGTATGGCCCCCTTCACATGGTGATCTCCATCTCTATGTCGGCGCGAGGATCTCCATCTTCGGCACCATCTTCCAATGTGCATGATGCTTGATTTCTTAAAACTAAGCTACTACTATAGAAGCTCTAATTGAAGATTACATCGACTCGCAGGTCGTGAAATAATATTATGAGCATTGTACGTATGAAAGAATATTACAGGATTGCACATATGAAAGAATATTACACGCATCACATGCATCTCATACATACAATAGGGCCATACCATCTCAAAGCATTCTCTCGCAAAAACAAGTTAGGCGTAGAACATTTTCTAGCTATCGCGGAGAAACAACATCGAGACAACCATATCGGCATAATCATATTATGTCGTCCCGATACACTATCAAGGGAGATGGTTTGCGTAGGCGCGAGGCGACAAACAAGGTCGGACTACGAGATAGCTTCGGTATAATCACATTATACCGTTAGATACACTATCAAGGAACGCTATCTCAAACCCAACTCAAACCGAGTACTATGGATATTGCTTCGACGTAATCACATTACGTCGTTCCGATCACTATCAAGGAACGCAATTACCATCTACTCTCCTCAACGAGATCCCGTAAAACGCGATTGATCTAATCAACCCGTGTGCAAAACTTGTTCAGATCCAATCTAAAACCCGAACTAAGCAAGATTAGCTCTGATACCACTGAAGGGTTACGCGGAGGCTACGCTAGCCGAAAACAAAAACTTTTCTACCGCGCAAACCAGGAACACTTGCAAGTAAGGGCCGATAGATCGTTACCGATTGGAGTATGCGGTGGAAATAGCCAATCGGGGCTATCCGATCCAGGTGTGCGCCGATGACGGCCGATTCCACGAGGCGACAACCGATTCACGGGGCGGCCGATCCACCAATCGAGTCGATTCGCGATGTCGCAGCCGATCCGAGTCGTCCGACCGCGCTCTCGTCGCCGATGCACGCGGTTGCCTCACTCCGATTGCGGCCGATCCGGCCGAGCCAACAGCGCGCAACGTAGCAGCGCCTCTGGTATCCACACGTCCGGGGACAAAACGCCGAACACCCGTGTGCTACCACGCGATGCAAGGCTAGGGTTTTGGCTCGAAGGTGGGAGGGTTTCCGCGGAGTTTGATCTCGCCGACTTCTAAAGCCGCGTGTGATCGGATTGATTTCGGCGCAATGCGACTCAATTGACGTGCATCGGCTCTCCACCCCTCCCTCCTTTATATAGAGTTGGTCGACTAGGACTAGTGGCCGATCGGGACTCTATTTTGAATCGGATCCTATCCGAATCTCACGAGTTGGCCGCCCATACGTTGTAAGCCCATAGGACTCTATCCGATCGGATCCCTATCCGATCGAGCCGTGTCGAGTCCAACTCGAATGTCCGTTCTTATCCCTTAAGTGTGCGACCTGTAGGTTCGGGTATACTCGGTTTTGGCCATAGTCTCACTTAGCCGATCGTCGGCTTGAGTCCAACTCAGCCGACCTCACACAGCGGCGCCTAGCGGCACATATTGACACCATAGTATACAAGAATATAATATCGGCTACGAACTGTAATATGTACACAAATCCATTTGCCTCACGATACCAATTAAGCTATAGGCAAGATGTGTGCCATCCCTTCAATAGCTTAACCATTCACTCGAACCGTATTGGATTATCCGTCCGTTGATTGACTCCTCAATCAACTTAGCATGGCCATGCATTTCCATAATCCATTACCTCGAGGGCCCAGAGATATCTCTCCCAAAAGAGGGGCAAATTCCATCTTGATCACTCACATCCCACTCCATGTTTCATAGCAAACCCGAAAACTACCTTTATAACTACCTAGTTACGGAATAGCGTTTGGTAGTCCCAAAGTAGGCTACTACACATGTTGGAATCCATGATGATCTCGGGTCTAAGGACTTTGTACCAACACTACCCGAGACCAACTAATGACACATTAATTCTGTAGTGTCTCATGGTGGGTCTATCCAACAATATGTTCTCTAACACATGTGTCCAGTTTTATTGATTTGGTATCTCCATACCCATGATCTATGAGACATGATCATCAATTAATAAACATACTGATCCTAGAATCATATTAGTTCCAATAATATGACATATGATCAGGGATCATTTAGAAATAGATTCATACATATAGAGTCTCATAAATAAGTCACGTACTTATTGATCAATACAAGATGTCTATTTCATGGAACCGAATAACACTTTATTCATAAATACATAAACATTGACCATGATATCCAACATCTCCATGTTGCCTCTAGGGCATATCACTAACAAATTAAGTAAAAAAGAAATAATAGATTTGTATAAGTTAATGTGAACCCTCGAGACGATAGACACGACATATAATCTAATTCAACCCCGGATCTAGCCCTATCAGCCTTTGTCTTTAGAGAGAAACCAACCGATTGCAGGATAGATCTAGGCATTGCTCTAGATTATAGGCCGCGTATGATAAATTACGTAGTTCATAACATCGAAACTAGAGTATCATGACGATGGAAGCACTAGTGCCTACGATACAAACCACTAATGACAAGGGATTACCTTGTTCGGAGATCGAAGGCGATGCGGCCGAGAAAGAGCAAGAACTCGTCGAAAATAAAAGGGTGGCGATGCACCGAAGTTGATTGATTGTGTCTTGGTTTTTTACGAGAGCCTTCGGATCTTATTTATACGCGAGCATAACGACATCCGTGTAGGACACGTTTCTACCTTATCTACTATTTACAAGATTTACAATATCTCGGGACACGGTCCATGCCACATTACAAAAGGAATATCTATACAACTTCCTAATTTACGATACAATTGTTGTTACGGGACCTTATCCATAGATGACAATATCTATAACGAACATTTGGGAACCGAATCCAATATCTATCTTCGAGCTTCCTTCTCTTGGGACTGGCTCCACTTCTATCTCAACTCGGAATCGGCTATCGGCTATCTGGTCCGATTCGGACTTAGCCGGGCTCCACGGCCGGTCGGACTCAGCCAACACGACCTCTGTTTCTCCACGATCACGCATCTCCTCGATTTTGCTTCAATTTCTATTTCAAACCCGGGATTTGGTTACCAAATTTGGTCGTTAACAGTTGGGTCCTTGGGTTTAATGTTGTCATGTGCTAACCGAGGACGCATCTCAAAACTTTGTTAAATGTCCCGCTATTGTCTCCAAAGACCTCCTAAAATGGTTATCGGCGTGTCTAACGGGTGGTGCACCAACAAACCATAAAAACATAGCAAGAGCCTCTACGGATGTTATTTTGTTAGTGGACTTCAACCCATACCTGGACCAAAGTATTGTGTAGCATGTAAAATAAAGGTTTCTCAACCCTAAACATGTTGTAACATTGGGTATCCGGGCTAGTGTCACATGCACCCAATCCAAACCAGAATCTCCGGTGACCCTCTTAAGTAGTTTTAGGAAGTAGTTATCGAGTACATACCCAAGATAGGGACCAAGCTGCAGAATCAAATTTTGTTGCTTTGCACCAAATTGTTGCGACACATGGATATAATTTCATCCTCATTTGAGCTGCCTCCATTATCTTCTTCTTCCTCAATCATGGAGCCATGATCTTCTTCCCGCTTCATTACATGACAAAAAAATTCAGCACAAAGCATAAAACTTCAGCACATAGCATAATACTTGAGCACATAGCATAAAAATTCTGCACATAGCATAAAACTTCAACACCTCACACACGGCCTCCATACGTAAAATGCAGCCTTGTCATTTGAATGTTTCGCATTTGCTTAGTGTTGGCTGCGACGAATCTTTGAAGGTACGGCTATGTCCTTCACAATCTTCACCGTTGGGCTCTTGCTCTTCTTCACTGGATGGTCAAAGTGCTTGTAGTGTTGCTTACTGTCCTCTTGCCTTTCTGGCTCCTCTGGCTACTAGTAGGTATTGCTTGAAACCCTTCCTCTTCATCTTCTGTCCCTGCAACTAGGCCCTCATTGTCACCATAATCATCTCCGGGAACAAAGGTTGTGGCTCCATCCACAGTGTAGCCTCTGAACATTTCATCAAGCAAGTCCTCGTTTGCTCGAGGCCCCATCAACAACTTATCTATGTATGGTTTTTTCGTTAGGATATGAGATGTCACGCCCGAAATTCCTACCGGAATTTCCGAAGCTGAATGTGCATTAAACACCCTGTCCAGGACCAGCCAGGATACACAAACGACAAATTGTACATACGAGATCCATGTCTTAAAACGTATAAAAGGTCTTACAATACGGTGAAAAGGAAAAATAAACCTAAAGAACTAAGCTTACGCTTGCGGCGTGGCGACTCCACTCCACAGCATCCCTTAACGGCGGCGACAAGCCTACTCATCGTCGAACTCAACTGCGGCTTCATCCTCCGGCTCCGAGGTGGGGAAAAGGAAGCAAGGCGAGTACAACCACCGTACTCGACAAGTCATACCGAAAGGAGGTATGATGCGGGGTAATTCCAAAGGAAGGCTAGGGGTTAACTTTTGCACAAAGCGGCATTTCTCAAAGCTAATTTGAATACGGTAAAAATAGTAATTAAATGTAATTAAACAATATTAATCATCTCTGCTCAACGCTACACCACGTTGAGTCGGGCCCAATCCATCCAACTATTCTAACCGGTTCCAGAATCGATTATTATCATTAGTGGGACTAATCATGGTTAATCGGTCGAGACCCATAACCGCGGCGCGGCTATTCGAATAGTTTCTAACTCGATCGGATGTGTACGTCGCCACCCACAAGACACGGCCCCACAACACGTTCCCGTGCGCCGACATGCCACCACGACATATCGAAAAGGGGTGCGTGACGGGACCATTCGCATAACCCTCACTGACCAAGCGACACCACACCTTAGGTTTCGCCCCTACCTTTATATCCAAGGTATGCATCCCCCTCTCGTGCCTAGGTGAATCCGACGACCGCATAGACCTTGCCCGGTCCATCCGCACTCCATCACGCTCACCCTTGCCTGGATGCGTCGGCCAGGGAAAGCTACACTACAAGCCTAGCCGTTGCCCACGCCGGCTTATGGTACGCACTAATAATTCTTTCGGGGTTTCCCGCGAACCGGTCCTTAAGCGCCATGGGTGCGTCTTGCAAACCGTGCACCCACATCCCACCATTTAGTCAAGTTTTAATTAACTGTTATCCTTTGCCAACGGCATACGGCGGAGACCATCATTTCATGTGAATAAAGTCTAGTAAAATAATTCTCCCATTAATGATCTAGTGGTACTAAGCAATCTAAGCATATCCTAAACCTGAAACTAGTCAAATTAGTTCCGGGCAATCAATAAAGTGGGGTAAACGACCTAGCCTGAGTACTATAGGTTCCATCCCGATTACATTATAAAACAATGTAATTTAATAGATAAATTGAGAATAATTTATAATATGGGTACAACATGATCAATAGAAGATGACTTGCCTTGGTCTTGCTCCGGCTGAACTTCGCGACTACCTCAAAGTAAACGGGACCGTCCTCGGAATCGAAATCTACCGACAAATAAAGCACATCAAAAACATGCTATTAGACTACTAAAACAGACAATTAAACTATTTTTAATGTATTCTAGACATTTTTATGAATCCGCTGCAACTTGAACGGACTCAAACGGAGTTTGGATGAATTTTCTAGGATTTTTACATGTTTCAGCCTTTTACTAATTAAAAAAACAGAAACCGATTTACGGCGCAAGCGCCCTAGGGCTGACGTCACGGCCGGGCGGCGGCACCGGCAGGAGGGCCCCACGGTCAATGGCGCAAGGGGTCGGGGGCATGGTGGACCGAGTCCACCGGTTCCCGGGAGAGAAAGAGCGCACCACGTGGCGCTTGCGTGGCGCCTACGCGGCGGCCACATGCGCGGCCACGTGGGCGGGGGTCCGAGGTTGCGCGTTCGGGATGGACGGCCCGATGCGCCCACGGCTCGGATCCGACGGCCGAGAGAGGGCGCATGCGAGAGTGGCCGCGGCGAGGCATGGCGCGGTGGATCGGCGAAGGAGCGGCGGCGCACGGGACCGGATGGTTACCGGCGAGCGACGGAGGGAGTCGGATGACGGCGCACGCGACGCCACTACTAAATATCACACGGGTTCGAGACGGGAGCGGCTCTAGGTGCGACCGGCGACGAGGAACGACGTCGGCCGATGGCGAAACGGCTGCGCACGGGCCCAAGAGGCTCTGCGACGACAAAGACGTCACGCACGCACACACACACGCGAAGGTGAGGTGCGGTGGCCACGGAACCAAACGGTACGTAAATGAAGCGGAAAAGCAAAAGAGGGAGAGACGAAGCTCACCGGGGTCGGAGACGGAGGAGACAACGGCGAGAACGCAATGCGTTGGCGGACTTTTCGGGAAAGCACGGGAAACATGTTCCGAGAGCGCGCGAAGGTGGTGGCGGCATTGGTTTTGTGCGGAGTGCGGTGGTTCGGCGGGAACGGCGATCGCGAAGCTCGGCGGCGGCGGAGTGAGGTTGCTCGGTGCGGGAACACGGGGAGGGCTCGAATGCGTGTGATTGCGAGATGGGGAAAGATGCAACAGGATGTGGAGATTCTTTATAGGGGTCGAGGCGGTGCGGCATGGCCGGTCGAGTGGGAATGGCGACGCGACGTGGCACGGGTAAGGCGGCGCCCGAAATTTGAAACACGGCCGATTCGGTGCACACGAGCGATGGAAAAGTGGGGGAGAGTGGGGAAGTGGGAAAGGTGGCCGGGAACGCGGGGTGACGTGGGCGGGAGAGCGGGAAGTGGCCGAGAAGAGGCTCGGCGTGGACGTGCACACGCACGGGCGCGAGGTGCACGGGTCGGTTGGAGGTCGAGGATGATAGGTGGGCCCCACTGTCATTGCCCCAACCCAAGGGAGGGAGAGTGGACTTCGGCGCGGCGGCTTAGGGGATTTGGGCCGGCTATAGGGGGAGAGAGAGAAGGGGGAGGGAAGTGGGTCGTGGGCCAAAAGGGGAGGAAGGAGGGGAAAGGAGAGGAGGAAAGGAGTGGGCCGAAGGCCCACGGGGAGGAAAAAGAAGGAAAAGGAAAAAAAAAGGAAAAAGCTCTTTTCCTAAAGGAATTTAATTCGATTAGCCTAATTTAATTTTTAAAATTGTTTTCGTGCTCAAAATTCGATAAAAATCGTGTTAGTGTATTTTGACACGGGAATTTAAGAAAAATTCCACCAAGCCATTTTCAATTATTAAATGAATTTTAAAATTCCAGGTTTGTCTTGCTTTAACTTTTCCAATTTCTTTTGCATGTTTTTTCGGTGATTTCTTGCTAGGGGAAAAAGCGAAGCGTGACAAACCTACCCTCCTTAAACGAAATCTCGACCCCGAGATTCGGAGGTGGCTCGCAAAGTGGTGCGGATGGACGGCCTTCACTCATCTTCTCTTTCCTAGGTTGCCTCTTCTTTTGAGTGGTGACTCCTTTGCACACGACGAACTTGGTAACCCGGTTCGGTTCTCCTTTCACCGGTGTCGAGGATGCAAACCGGCTTTTCAACATAAGTAAAGTCCTCTTGAATTTCAATGTGATCGGGATTTGCTTGATCCTCGACACTCTCAAGCATTTCTTCAACGAGATACATGAAACACGTCATGGATGCTTGCCATGGAGGAGGAAGTTCCAACCGGTAGGCAACTTCTCCGCGGCGTTCCTGATCGGTAAGGTCCCACGAAGCGTGGTGCCAACTTCCCTTTTGTCTGGAAACGGTGCACTCCCCGAAGCGGAGTGACACGAAGGTACACATGGTCTCCAACCACAAAGCTTAACTCTCTTCGACAGTTGTCGACATAACTTTTCTGACGAGACTGGGCGGTTTTCAGTCTTTCCCGAATCAGTCTGACCTTTTCCTCAGCCTCATTCAAGACATCAGTCCCAAACAACTAGCGTTCTCCTGTTTGATCCCGGAAGAACGGCGTGTGACACTTTCTGCCATACAATGCTTCAAACGGAGCCATTTGAAGACTCGCCTGATAACTGTTGTTGTACGAGAACTCGACATAAGGTAGACTCTTATCCCAAGCTCCACCAAAGTCAAGTGCGCAAGCTCTCAACATGTCTTCCAAGATCTGATTGACCCTTTCGGTCGACCATCGGTTTGAGGATGGTAAGGAGGCTGAAGTTTAAACGGTTTCCCAATTCTTCTTGCAACTTTTGCCGAACTTCGAGGTAAATTGACTCCTGGTCCGACACAATCTTCTTTGGCACTCCATGCAAACACATGATCCTTGCCAAATACGGCTCGCTAGTCTCTTTTCAAAGTGTAGGTGGTATGTACAGGAATGAAGTGAGCGACCTTGGTGAGTCGGTCCACGATTACCCAAACAGAATCATGACCCGTGGAAGTTTTGGGCAGACCGGTGATGAAGTCCATCCCAATTTCTTCCCATTTCCACTGAAATCTTAAGGGGTTGCAACAATCTTGTAGGTCTCGATGTTCCGCCTTGACCGGGCACACATCACACAAGGCAACGAATTCCTCGTGATCTCTCTTCTCATGCCGACCCACCGAATTTTTCCTTAAGATCTTGATACATTTTAGTGCTTTCGGGGTGAATTGAGTACCGAGTTTGGTGAGCTTCTCTAAATATTAGGTCTTTCAACTCCTTGTTCTCGAGCACGCACAATCTTTCTCCCATCCAGATTGTTCCGTGTTCATCCTCGTAGAAATCCCCGGCTTTACCGCTTCATGTTTTTCTTTAGCTCGGCTATGTCGGGTCATTAGCTTGAGCTAGACGAACTTGCTCCATGAGTGTCGGGAGCTTCGAGAGCAGCCACGTATCCATGTTTGACGATTCCCAAGTTCAACCTTTCCAATTCCCTTTGCAATTCACTGCACATCTCTTCTAAACGAGTGGTGTTGCGGTAATTCTTCCGACTCAAGGCGTCGCCACAACATTAGCCTTGCAGGGGTGATAGTGTATTCCCATATCATAGTATTTAATCAACTCCAACCACCTTCGCTAACGGAGGTTTAGATCTGGTTGGGTGAAGATGTACTTCGACTTTTGTGGTCGGTGTAGACCTTCGCATGGTTCCGATAAGGTAGTGTCGCCAAATCTTTAAGGCGTGAACCACCGCTGCTAGTTCCAAGTTGTGGGTCGATAGTTACTTTCATGAGGTCGCAATCGGCGTGAAGCGTATGCAACCACTCTTCCGTCTTGCATCCGCACACATCCTAACCCATGACGAGACACGTCACAATAAACTTGGAAATCTTTCGTCCGATCGGCAAGGTTAGAACCGGCCGTGACCAATTTCTTTTTAAGTTCTTCGAAACTTTTGTTGCACTTGGCGGACCACTTGAACTTTTCATCTTTCTTTAACAACTCTGTCATTGGCCTTGCAATTCGGGAGAAATTCTCGATGAACCGGCGGTAATAACCCACGAGTCCAAGGAAACTTGGATTTGAGAAATAGTCCTCGGTGGGGTCCACTTAGTAACCGACTCCACATTTGATGGATCAACTGCTACTCCTTGAGCGGTTATGACATGACCAAGAAACTGAACTTTCTCGAGCCAAAAGTCGCATTTACCGAACTTGGCGTACAACCGGTGTTCCTTTAACCTTTCAAGCACTAGGCGAAGGTGTCGCTCATGTTCTTCCTCGACTTTGAGTAGATGAGAATGTCGTCTATTAAGACCACAACAAACTTATCCAGAAATCCGTGAACACCTTGTTCATTAGGTTCATGAAAAGGCCGATGCATTCGTGAGTCCAAAGGACATGATGGTGCACTCGTACAACCCATAGCAAGTGATGAAGGCCGTTTTGGGATATCTTCTCCTTTGATCCACAACCGGTGATAACCCGATCGCGGGTCTATCTTAGAGAACACTTTAGCTCCTTTCACTGGTCGAACAAGTCATCAATCCGAGGTAATGGGTACTTGTTCTTAATAGTGACCTCGTTGAGTGCACGATAATCCACACACATCCTCTTGGTTTTATCTTTTTTCTCCATGAATATCACCGGAGCACCCCAAGGCGACGTGCTCGGGCGAATGTATCCCTTCGTAGTTGTTCATCGACATGTTTCTTGACCTCGGCCATCTCGTTGGCAGCCATTCCGTAAGGTCTCTTATGGATCGGAGCGGTTCTGGTACCAAGTCGATTCGGAACTCAATCTTCCTCTTTGGTGGCATGGTTGTGAGATCCTCCAAAGACCTCCGGATACTCCGGACTACGGGTATGTCCTCCGATTCTTGGGTTCTTGCTTTTACGCCATTGGCTCATCTTGACCGGTAATGTTCAGCTTACTCCTTGCTCTAGAGGCATCGGAGACCGGAAGGTAACCACTTCTCCTTCCGGGTTGATTAGGGTGATGGTGCGCGTCCCGCGCTTTATCACTCCCTTGTATCTTGTCAAGCAATCCATCCCAAGGATGACATCTAGGTCTTTGGATTCGAGAAGGATGAGATTGACTAGAAATCGTGATCTTTGGATTTCTATTGTCACCGAGGGACTATAGCCGACGACATCGACTATTTCCCGGTGTGAACCCGCATCGGTGTGACAAGTTTCTCTTTTCTTAACCCATGTTCACCAACAAATCTCTTTGATATGAAGGAATGAGTTGCACCGAATCGAACAAACGAGCAGCTGAGTTCACGAGAAACATACCCGATATGACGTTTGGTGCTACCCGAGCTTCCTCACCGTGGCGTGGTTGACCCTTGCCGAACGAACCCAGGTGCGTTGCTCTTGGGCTTCGGACACTTGTCGACGAAGTGCCCGGCTCGTGCAGTTGAAGCAAACCAACGGCTTGCCTCCAAAGTCCTTCTTGGGTTGAACGGCGGGGATGGTGCCATTGGTGGGCGTAGAGCGGGGTTCCGGTGGGGCTGGACACCACTTGTTGCTATTGCGCCACGGCTGAAGTTGGGGTTGTGATGGAAGTTTCCCGTGAAATGGGCGGTGTTGACGGACAACCATGGTGGAGGGTCAACCTTGCGCCCGGCATGAAGCGGGGTCGCCGGTTGTTCCCTTGGTTCGACCGGAATGGGCCGCCTTTCTTTTGCTTGTCCATTTTGTTCCGCTGGTCTTCTGGCGGATGGCCTTGTCGACCGGTTTCTCGAAGTTGACATAGTCACCCGAGATCGTTGGTCGGGTCGAGCGGGAATGGCGGCGCGACGTGGCACGGGTAAGGCGGCGCTCGAAATTTGGAACGCGGGCGATTCGGGGCACACGAGCGATGGAAAAGAGGGGGAGAGTGGGGAAGTGGGAGAGGTGGCCGGGAACGCGAGGTGACACGGGCGGAGAGCGGAAGTGGCCGAGAGGAGGCTGGGCGTGGACGTGCACACGCATGGGCGCGAGGTGCGCCGAGTCGGTTGGAGGTCGGGGATGACAGTGGACCCCACTGTCATTGCCCCAACCCAAGGGAGGGAGAGTGGACTTCGGCGCCTGGTGGCTTAGGGGATTTGGGCCGGCCTATGGGGAGAGAGAGAAGGGAGGGAAGTGGGCACCGGTTGGGCCAAAAGGGGAGGGAAGGAGGGGAAAGGAGAGGAAAGGAGTGGCCGAAGGCCCACGGGGGAAAAAAAAAGAAGGAAAAGAGAAAAGGGAAAAGAAAAGGAAAAGCCCTTTTCCTAAAGGAATTTAATTCCGATTAGTCTAATTTAATTTTTAAAATTGCTTCGGTGCTCGAAAATTCCGATAAAAATCTTGTTAGCGTATTTTGACACGGGAAATTTAAAAAAATTCCACCAAGCCATTTCCAATTATTAAATGAATTTTAAAATTCCAGGTTTGTCTTGCTTTAACTTTTCGCGATTTCTTTTGCACGATTTTCCGGTGATTTACCGCTTGGGAAAAGCGGAGCGTGACATGAGAGCAGAAAACGTGATGAGAAACTAGCTAAGATATGAGAGCACAATACATAATGTGCAAGGGAACACTATACCTTCGTGCGTGTTTGCCGAAATCGAATCGCATCAATGGATCTATCCGGTCTCCTCCCTAACCCCTGTGCGTTTGCAAGTAGCGCCGAAAGCATGAGTGTTTTTAGTACGCCAATTTGGTTCTTCACTCCGTAAACGGGTGTACACCAATCTCCTTCGCAAGTAAGCCGTTGACAACGGCTTGGTACCCTTCAATACTCATTTTTGAACTATTGTACGTTCCGTTCGCGTTGCTCTATGCACAATTATAACAAGGAAGCATTATTTGCATCAATCCATTGGGCTCTATTGGAATGGCTCACCATGGAACCGTCTGAGCTCACTAACTCCTTGTTAACGCCAAAATTTGGTAAGCCCTGAGCCGAATCGACTAAGGTGTCCATCACCGATACCGAATCGGACAAGGCAAGCCGATGTAGCCGATTCCGGTATGACAACATTGGAGACACCGTCGGATCAAGATGATGTGCTTCATGAGGATTGCCATATAAGGATGGAGTCCTAAAAAGGTAATTGTATCTATTAATTAGGAAGAGTTTGTTAGTTTCCTATTTTATCTTTTAGGAAAGTGTGTTAGTATCTCGTAAGGATTCGGTTTGTTTCCTTTTATCTTTAGGAAAATTTGGATTTGTAATCTGTTAGGATCTCTATTAGCCCATGGATATAAATATGTAAGCCTGGGGTTCATGTAACAGATATCTCGATCAATACAACTCGGCGCATCGCCACCTTTTACTTTTCCACTTTTGTTCATCATCGACGAGACTTGGCACCCGACGTGGCATCGGCTTCGATCTCCGACGAAGGGGTAAGTCCAAGGTCCCGCCGCCTGTATATCGTATCTATCTTTAGTTTCATTATCGTTCATAGATACATCGGCTTAGTTAGGACTTTCTCGGTTAGGTTCGATATTCGATCAAGTCGATGTTTCTATAAACGTAATGTTGCTTTAGGTAGATTTATTATATCCATCACATTAGACGATCTATCGGCTCATCGAGTATTTGATTATCGTATACAATATCATGCTACATCGGTTAGGTCCGACCTACTAGATTGTTATCGATAATGTAAGTCTTGTTAGTCGATAGGTTCATGCTAATGTTTCACCGGAGGGTTAACCCGTCTTATCGTATGTCTCGTTAATCTAGTCCTAATATCTCAATTTAGCTTTATCGGTTGTTTCTTGCTTTAGGGTTTCGCCGATACCGGCTAAATCATTATATTAGATTCGATCAACTTAGGCATCTACCACCCCGAAAATCACCAAGGGCTTGATTGTCTAGATGTTACGTTTCTTTTCATACTCGGCCGCATCGCCGGTTTGATCTACTAAGTCGTGATTAGAACCGTAGTCTCTAGCCCGCCTGTTGGCTGCCACTAAGGGTTTCGTCGGGGTTTCACCGACGAGTTATCCGGACATCGGCATCGGCCGGGACCACACAATCGGCACAACGATCGACTTTTTGATTATCGGCCTATCGGACGATATGATTTATGCTCTGTTTTTTGCATATCTTGTCGGTGGTAGGATCAACCGACCGGCACGCCCGCGCTTCATCGATTCTAGGACCCGCACCGGAGCTAAGCAGATCTCCCAGCCGGCGTGTTGATTTTTCTCGTCAACACTCCTCCACATCATCCTCCATAGTTGCATCGTTGTTGCCGAAGGGAGCGCCGGAACCGGATGGTTGCCCACGGACGCCACGGGTGCTCGGTGCCCTCGACACCGAGGGACGCAGTGCTCTTCCTTGGCTGCTCGCCGCCACGGACGCCGTCTTGGCGCGCGGGGACGTTGGCCGGGTGCTTTGGCGGCCAAGTACGCGCGCCAAACGGCGCCGCCTAACCCCAACGACGACCCACGGGAAAGACGCCACCGTTTCCTCCTCTCGCCAAATTGCAGCTTGTAGGGTCAAGGGTGCCGCCGAGTTGCCCTCGGGTCTCCCGCTCGACACGCGGTGGGTGATATGGAGGAAGCCCGTGCCCCGACGCGGCCGTGGGGAGCTCGTCATTGTCACCCCGGAGAAAGTCACCGTATAGCTCAAGCCCCGGAACTCCTCCATTGCCGGCGCTTGCGAGTTGAGGTCTAGACCATCAAGGGCAGACGGTTGCGACCCCCACGCATAGTCCTCCAAGCCATCTCCGTCCATGGTGAAGACCTCCCGCACGAACAAGGGAATATCAAGCAGCCACGAGGATGGAGGACGGCGCTGGCAAGCAAGGAGGGCAACGCGTCTCGCCCCCTGCGGGCGGCGCCCAGCCATGACGAGGGAGGACGGCGTCTCCGGCCCCCAGTGGGCGGCACGTAGCGGCGAGGAGGAGGGATCTCGGGAGGAGGGGGAGCGAGACGTACCGCGACGACGGAGGGCGACGCAGCGAGACGGGCGAAGGGGAGGAAACGGACGAGACGGCGAAGGAGTCGGCGACGAGATCCCATGCGGGTGCTCGGTGGGGGAAAAGAGGAATGGTCATGGGCCTAATCGAACTAGCCCAAATAATCACCTCTTTGGGGGATATTTTTTGGGTGGACTAGTTGCAAAAACTAACTCTAGCCCTCTTGTTTGGCTACTTTTGGGCTAGTTTGGCTTAAACTAGCTCAAACTAACTCTAGCCCATGGATCTAAACAGCCTTAATTAATGGTAGGTTGAAAACCGGTCGATATGTGTCAGTGTTAAATAAAGTATATCTAATATTTTATGTCAGGCTCAACAAGACCCATCATATTCTAATTCTTATACAAAATCAAGCCTCGTATACGGAACTCATATACAGAATATGTTCCATATAAGAAATAAAAAGTAGAGTCCTACTTAGACACGACAAGGACTACTCAAATCGTATCCATACTTGTCTCTCTAGTCCTACTTGAACAAGGGGACACCCGAGGTATAAATACAAGACTCTTAAGAGGAGAGGGAACAGACGAACACAAAAGACAAGCCGATACAGATTTAGACAAACCCAATTATGAGCCATAGAGGCCGCCATGAGGGACTTAGAGATAACTCCAATCTCGTCGAGTTTATATTCGAGAAAGAAGACCGCACTAGCCGTCGACCACATGTAAAAGCTCCATGCCGCTAAGCCGACAATGACTAGATTAGATCATCTCGATATTATACTTGTGAGATATTGATATATAAAAGTAACATCGGCTTTGGTCAACAGGAGTATGACTATTACTAGGGGTGAAAACGGATCGATACGGTCGAAAACTAGCTATACCGTATTTATTTTCATATTTTTTTAATCGGATTCGAAATCGGAAACCTCGGATACGAAAACGGAAACAAATACGAAACGGATACGAATCGAAACAAATATGGTAACGGATATTGATCGGATATTTCACGGCCTCAAATATCATTATAATCAAGCATTGTAATTTTAGACATCTATAATAAAGAAAATAATTTATTCACATTAGTGATGAATATATAACTAGGTGCAGCCATCTGAGAGATGAGAAGAGAAGTGCAACCTACTTTGTGTAAGATTCTGAATCAAAATTGCAAACGACAACATAAGTTCTCGACGTAGTGTTTTTGTGCTTCCTAATCAACCAAGCACTGGAAGAATTATTCAGCTTCTAATAGCATCCTATCAAACAGAGAACAGAGATAATCCAGTACCAATTTCACAAGTCATCAAATCTCAGAGGCATACGCGGCGGCGGAAGGCGAAGCCAACGGGCGTCGGGCGGGCGGCGCTGCGGCGGTGGAAGGCGAAGCCGACGGGGCGTCGGGAATCACCAATCGCGCGGGACGCGCACGACGACAGGAGACGAACCGTCGTCGGAATCGCTTAGGAGACAAATTATAACAAGGTGAAAGGTCCGGGTGGGCTTTTTTCGGTGGGCCTCTTTTTCGCGGCCCATCCGAACTACCCATAGGTCCGCCCATGCATCTCACTGTAGTGGACGTAACTTGATGTGCGTGATTAATTCTATCTTAGTTCATCCTGCTCAAAGCTGGATTTGCTCGCGTATTTATATGTAAACAACAACAAATTCGTTAATTGATCCAATGAAATCAATTTCGTTCAAAAATGATATCAACGAGCTATTGTTCTTGTAACTATCTTGAAGTCGAACAATTTTGATGGTAGTATCGTGTCAATCGAAATCGGTTGTCGAAATCTAGAGCAACACATGGACGATGGATCCATGAGGAGTTGAGGAGAACCATGAGCAGTTTCTGGCTTTCTGCTCGGATCAAAGCTTGGACTGTTGTTAGTTCAGACTTCATAGTTCAAAGTTCAGAGCTCGGGGTTAAGAGAATTCGATCTCTTACTGCTAAAACCATAAGCAGATATACAGTGCTAGCTGCCTTAGCTGAATAAATATCATCAAGTAATCCGACAAGGTGGCGTGTTATTTGTCTGGTGGTGTTTGAATTGACGTACGTAAAATAAAAAATTATTAAAAACTTGACAAATAAAAATATTTGATATTTTTAAAAACTTATATATATATATATAAAGTTTTTTGCTAAGTTAAAATAAAAAATTATTAAAAACTTGACAAATAAAAATATTTGATATTTTCAAAAGACTTATATATATATATAAAGTTTTTTGCTAAGTTAAAATCTGAATCTTAATCGAAAAGAATGGCCCCTAATCCGTACATTGAATGAATTACTATTACTGGGCCGTGTTTGATTCAGCTCATGGTGAAGATTAAGTATAGACACACAAAAATGAGTTTTTCGTTAGCATATAATTGATTTTGTTTCAATTATTATAATTGTACGAAATATATCTTTTTAATTGTTTGAAAAATATACTAACAAAAATTAAGATAAAATATGTATCTAACCGATAAAGAACGATAGGCCCATCATTGGAAAAAAAGAACGTAAACTGCTAATCTTGCTGTCTTGCATAGTAGTATAGGCTGAACAGCAGGATGATTTGTGATAACTATTCAACGGTAGAAACGAATGAATTAAATGTTATTAAGTTAAAAGTAAATTCAAAACAATATATATTTTTTAAAAGATCATATAAAGTCTTTGTAAAACTTACACCGTTTAAAAGCTCAGAAAGCTTACGAATTTATCCATCATTCAATTCCTTGAAAAAGAACATGGGCCTTAAATTCAAAAGATATATGTGCTTTGGGTTATAAATATTTAATTTTTGCCATAAGAGTTCATCAAACTTTCGAAATTCTAGGCATCAATAACTTCTCAAATGTAGTAGTTACTCTAGTCTATACCAATAGATTGGGCACTACTTATTATCAATCTACTATTTTGTATAATAAACATATCAATTTTTATAAACTTATTTTAATATAAAATTGATGGTTAAAATTTTAAAAGTTTAATAGTACTGCATTAAAAAGTAAAATAGGTCAAAGTTTCAAATAACTGTATCAGTTAATTAGGATTACTGGTAAAAAATGTTATTAGGTGTTTGGATAACCGAACTAAAGTCATATCGCTTAAACTATTTATAAAACTCATTTATAATCCGTGGACTATTTTACAAGACGAATCTAATGAACCTAATTATAACATGATTTAACGATGTGATGCTATAATAAATATTTATTAATTATATATTAATTATGTTTAATAGATTCGTCTCGTAAATAATCATTTGATTTTGTAATTATTTTTATAATTAATTGATGCTTAGTCTTTAAAATTAATGTTCAACCGCTCGAGTCCAGATACCAAACGACCCCATATCATTAAATAATATGTGACTATCAATATGTAGATGCACATACTTTATTCATCTCAAAATATAACAATTTAAAATAAAATATAATAATTTAAAATAAAATTTAGATTTGTAGGATATAACAGACTGTCTTATAGGGCGAAAGAAGTATAAAATATTTTAGGTACTTCCATTTTATTAATATAAAATAATTTTTTAATTATTTATATTTTTTTAAAAAATAAACGGTCAAAGTTTGAAAATAATAAGTACGGAGAGTATTTTTTACTGTATCTGTATCTAGTGCTACTACTTCCAGTCAAGAACTCCATCATCAAATCTAAAGACCTGCACCCAACCAAATGGGCAGAAGGTGTCACCTCACCTCATGCTCAGTCCACTCCTCGAGCAGTTTGAGTCACCCGTGCATAGCACATGCAGTCAACACTCACTCAAAACACACACACACACACACGCACACAGAGCAGTCTCGCGAAGGCCAAGTACACAAGCAATGCGTGGAGCCCCGGACACTGCACTGCATCAGCGCGTCGCATCGCAAGAACCAAAGCAGGGGTCTCGGTGTCGGTTCTCACACGCGCACGCGCACACACACATGTTGCGATGGTCAAAGCGTCCAAAAGAACCTGATCATTTCTGGGTTTGTCATCACGTTGCATCGACACTGACAGACATCAGACCGTCAAGAAGGAGAAGCCCTGCACAGGAACACACTCCTCTTTTTCCTGCTTGGCCTACCGATCGGCTATCGATCACACATCTCATCAGTACTCCTACAAAGCCATGGAAGCCAGAGATTGTAGAGGAGTACTTGGAAATGATGAAGCAGTCAGTCAAGCAGACCAAGGTTAGGAAGCATTTGCAAGCAAAGTGAAGAAGAGGGAAATGCACACATGGACAGCCATGGAAGCCAGGCTACAGAGAGATAAAGGTGCAGAATCTTGCAGTCGATCTTATGCCACTTCACCTTCCCTTCTCATGTTCATGTTGCTCTCTTCCTTCCATGGCTGGCTGCCTGGCTAGCCTAGCTACCTCAGCCTCGATCCCATTCCCAGCTCAAATCAGCTCAGCTCAGAGTGAGAGATGTATCTGTAAAGGCCAAAGGGCAAAAGAGAGAGAGAACAAAAACGGGCACCATAACTGACGCTGCTGCTGCTGCTTCCTTCCTTTGTCTAAGAGTACACTTGGTTCTTTGTGGTTTGACCCACCAGTTGCTTTGTTTGGACAGTTTCTCGGTGGGCCAATTGCTTTGTCGTTTTAAACCCCCTTCAAACACTGTTCGCTCAAGCTTAGGCTTTTTGATGGTTATATCATGCCATTTTTTTGAGCTAACTCTGCTGTTACTTTAGACTGTAATGTAAAGCTGCATCTCTCTTTACGAGTAAGCCTCTTCAATTTCACAGTGGAACAGGTAAAGAGTTCTCTGTCGAGGGTATATTTGTTTGAGCTTTAGCAAACTTTAAAATAGATTAGTCTCTGTCCTAACTTCATCCATTTTAAAATAAGTTTATTTTCCCTCATTTCATACATATCAATAAAAAATATAGAATATCCCACTTTATTAAATCTTAATGTAATTATTTCTTACTTTATCTGTTTTCAATGTATTTATTTTACTACCACAAACTCTGATATAATAATTATTGAAAAATAAACTTATTTTAAAACAAACAGAAAGAAAAAATAAACTTATTCTAGGATGAAGGGTTATTCTAGGATAGGATAGAGAGAGTAGTAATAACTTCTGAAGTCAGGCACAAGTATTAATATTAAAAAAGTAGTTGTAAAACTAAATAGAATAATATTGTGATTAGTTGAGAAGAGCAACGTGCGAAGAAACTAAATAAGAGATGGTTGTGATCGGTTGAGATGATTAGCAGGTGGAGAAGTTGTTATTTTTTAGAATAAATTTTAAATATTAGATGTTGTCGTATTTTAAAACAAAGATAATAAGAAAAAATAGTTCTTCATTTTAGGGTAAGTTGGAAGACATGAATCTGTAATAGAAAAAACAAATGTTAAAATACCATGACTTGTTGAATTCTACAGGAAATAAAACTATAAGAGTTACTAGTGTATGATGGCTAATAGGAAACACGTATGACAATTAAGACTATATGGTGATTCGTTAGATAGAGAATGGAGAGAGACACACACAAGTTGCATGGGAACTCCTAGAAGAATTTGAAAACATAAGTTTAGACCTCACGTTAGAATTCCTCTAAAATGTGAAGATTATTTTCCTATCTATGCCATTCCTTTCAATCAATTCTAAGCACCAAATGACCTACATACAAACTACTCCTTTGGATTGAAATTCTCTAACACCCACACCCCCCCCCCCCACCCCCACCAACAAAAAATATCCTTCGATCCGTAGAAGCCCTACAGGTTTTTTCGTGTTTTTCTATCCAGCTTTAGACTTTTAGGGTGTGTTTGAGCCAAGAGTTGAGCAGAGAATTTTAGTGACATACGAAACAAGATAAGCCATTACACATGATTATTCGAGTATGAAGTATTAGAACTTGAAAATAAATTTATTAAAAATTTTAAAGTAACTTACATATAAAAAGCTTTTATTAAAAACGTATCGTTTAACCGTTTGGAAAGTATGCATAAAATTCTTATCCTAAAATTATTTTTAGTTACATGGTTGCTGCCTTCTGCTTTAAACCTTGACCCAATAAACACCTTCTATAGAAGTAGGAAGGTTGCTAGCAGTCTATGATGTGTCATACTGTCATGTGTGTGATCCTTTCTCTCTGATAGTCTGACCAGTGCTAGTGAAAAGAAAAGGGAAAGAAGAGAAGGATGCTGAGTTGAGTGGGTTCCATGCACATGCAAAAGCCTAGCCTTTGGAAGTTAAAATGGCAGGCTGCTGCTTCTTTAGAAAACATCCAGGCTATGGTGCTTTGCTGCAAGCAAGATGCTGCTGAATCGAACTTTGCTGTTTTCTAGTAATAATAGCCATATAAAACCAGGCAAAAGAAGGAAATAAAAACACAAGATTTGGTCAATTGAAATTCAAGTAGAACTGACCAATGACCTAGGCAAATTGAGGTTGATCTACAACATATTGTACAAAGGATAAATCAAGCAGATCATCATCTAGTTCCATCTGAAGGAGCTAAGCAAGATTTTCGGAGGAATTATTTCAGTTCTTCAGATAGAAAAAAACAGTGTTTCAAACGTAACCTTGACTTTAATTTCCATACGATCGGATGGAGGGACGGGAGTTCGATCAAGAGGTGAGTAGTCGCGGGATGACGTGGGGAAAGAGAAAGGAAAAATGTGGTAGCATTAAACCACGTGGTTATCATCATTATCAGTGTGGTAACCGTTTTACTTCTCCAAATTATAAAATACCACGAAATACATCACAGTAACCACGTGTTTTTTTATCGTAATCGTCCTAGACCAAATATTTTGAATTTTGATCACTTTTTGGCTTTTTAACTAAACAGGGATTGAAAAATAGGGATAAAATAATTTCAGATTTAAAACTAATTTAACAAAAAAGATGAAATTTTCTCTTGAAAGATGTACCTAAAAAACCTGAATGAAAAATTTTCACCAAAATTTACAACTAAACAGGGTTTTTAGTCTAAAAAGGGTCTTAGTCTTATCATAGGATGACGGGACACGCTTTTGATGTTCGAGATGATATGTTTGTGTTTTTTTCCTCGGACGTGCTATCTTTTGGATGGCATTCGCGATAGCGTGACTGCTGAAGATGCAAGCAAATAGATATCATTGCTACTAAAAAAAGGAAATAGATATCAATTTTTTTTAAAAAAAGAGTGACGGCTTTAATACTTCAACATTCTCGAATAATTGGCATTGGCACTATTCATGTTTGAACTTTCATCACTTGCTTTTTTAAAAAAAAGAACATTACTTAAAAAAATATGTTACATTATTGAATTGTTTAGCGTCATAAATATAATCAAACAACTTCCATTCATTATAATTATAATGGTAATTTGTGGTCGAAGTGAGATAAGTATAGTCCACGGTAACAATTATTTGAGAATAGTCTACAGTAACAATTAACGAAGTGAGTACCTGTCATCGATTAGCACACAAGATTTAAGATAGCATCTTAGTTGGACAAAAACAAACTCAAGTGTGAATACTGTCCACATCTGGCTCTGTTATTTCTCTACATATGCTAGATGGAATTTATCCTTAAATAAAAATCCACATTGTCACTTTTATTAGGATAGTTTGACTAATTAAATGGCATATACAAACACGAGAGCATGTGTAAACAAACTGTCTCAAAGTCCGACAAGTACAAACAAAAGCAAATTCGAATTGCATAATGACTACTAAGGCAAGTTAGGCTTAACAATACAGTCCCAAATTTATCAAACATGCATATGTAAGCAGAGCCACCAAATGGAATAAGAGAAGAAAATTGATTTTTTCCCTAATTTAGCTTAAGATAAAAACAAAACACAACCTACAAGCATTAATCAAGATTGTAAAACTAGAAAAGTTGAATATTACCCTCAATTTATCACACAAAATACTTGGGCTAATTGATGTACCTCACCACCCTTTGAATTCTACTGATCTTAACTCAAGCTTAATTTGCTTCCTTCAGGTCACACACCATTTCCCATTTTTTTCTCCACAATAAAATCACAATGAAAAGGTGAAAGAAACTTACATGACTAGCCCAAGATGAGCATTTCAGTTAATCAATAGCACGCACTTGCGAAAACCTAGCTTCCTAGAGATTGTTAGGTTGAAGAACACCATGGATGATTCACAGGTTGCTCGGATCATCATACGCCACCAGCCCAGGCGTATGGCGGCGAGCGGTGGTCGGGGTAGCTGGTGGGCATGGCTCGAGGGTGAGAGGTTGGCAATGGCAGCTGCTGTTGTTGCACTTCTTGCGGCGCCGAGGTGGGTGTGGCGGCGGAGAGCTCGGGCTTAACGTCGGCGACGTCGGCGGCGTCCGCGAGCGGGAGGCGCTCGTAGACGGCGTTGGCGAAGGTGGCGGCAAAGAGGGTGACAGGCCCGGCGGCGACGAGAGGCCCCACGACGCAGCCGCCGACGACCTGGCCCTGGCCGGCGGAGAGCAGAACGGAGAGGCCGGACGCGCCGGGCGGCGCCGGGGGCGGGAGCACGGTGCCCGTCACGGAGAGGAGCTCGAACCGGCCCGGGAGCGGCGCGGCCGCGCCGCGCACCGCGACGTCCGCGACGGCGCCCGACGCGCCCAGCAGGCACACGCCGCGCCCGCGGCGCCGCGCGTACTCCGCGACGCACGCCGCCACGTCAGCCCCCGGCGCCACCTCGATGATGTGCGAGTGAAGCGCGTCGGGGCTGTCCCGGGTGATGATCACCGGCGGCTTCGGCTTGTTCTTGGACCCCAGCGGCCTCCCCTCGGCCGCCGCAGCGGCACGATGGCCCCGCCGTCGCGCCCACCGCCGCCGGCTGCTTGCTCTCCGGAGACGCGACCCCCGCCGTCGGAGCCGTCACCGGAACGTTCACCGGCGGCGGCGGCGGCGTCTGCTGCTGCTGATGCTGCACCGACGGCGGCGGGAAGTCGAGAGCCGCTTGCCACCACTTGTTGTTGCTGGCGGCCATGCACGTAACCTCCAACTTGTCCTTGCCTCCTCCTCCTCCTCCTCCACAGTAGAGCTCCACAGCTTCTCTTTCTCCTCCCCTCTCGCTGCTCTACCTCGGTCAGATCTTGAAGGCGATGGCTAGCAGCTCAGAGATGGAGATAGAGTAGTCTAGAGAGAGAAGAAAGAGAGAGAGAGGGATGGGAGCTTGGCTGGCTTTGCTGCTGCTTTGGTGCGGCTGTTTCGGGTTGCCCTTTTGCTTAGTTGTAATTGTATCCATGAGAGAGAGAGAGAGAGAGAAAAGCATGGAGAGGGTTGCGACGCGCGGACAGGTGGAGCGCGACGAGGAGGCGCGGCATGTGGTGCAGTTCGCTGCGACACCGATACGTGTCGCCGGAGCAGACACCTCCGTCGGCGCCAACCTGTAACGACGTCGTCGTCTTTACCCCGTCGTCTCGTCTCCATACGCCTACGTTCCCGGCGACGTTTTCACCACCCGACGCAGAAACCGGCGAGAATTGCTCATTTTACAGATCAACGAATCAACTTTGTTTTCCTTAAAGTAATAAAGAGTAAATGGTAGTTAGGATCATTTTTTATTGTTTAAATTTTACTTGAGAAAATCTTAAATTAATCTTTTTATTTTGGACCAGTAACTTTTTTTATTTTGGATCGGTAACTTTGTATTTTTCGGTTTGGACCACCCGCGTTTTTATTATTCTAATATACCCTTCATTCTGATAAAGATATGGTATATATAGTAGAAAAGTTTATCGTCATATTAAGGCCGATTTGATTGAGTTTATTAATGGGTGCTGAAGAAGATATTTAGGATGGTTCAAATAAAAATGACAAATTATCTGGTTAAAGGCGAAAAGATTGGTGATGGTTCAAATTAAAACTTTGACAATAAAAAATGATACACACTATAATTTACTCAAATAATAAATCTACCTTTGTACATTAACAGTTATAGGTAGATCTCAAATTTTATTTCCAAAACACTGTACAGCAGACGCTTGTACAGACGCATACGTTCATTACAAATCCCCAATAAACATGTATCCTATCCTACAAATATTCTGGGAGACTATGCTGACATCTTACATGCCCTACTTTATGAGCAAATAGAAGTTAGCATATCTTATATTAATATGCCGCCATATGTTTCTCCCTGTCAACATAACGAGTATATCACTTACCATCAAAATAATACATTGTCAAAAAAGGGGCAAACTTCTGGTTGCTGGCTAGGCAGAGAAGGTTAAGCGTGGCGATGAAGCAACGAGGTCGGTCGACTCTGCGATGACTCGCTTGTTCGATGGAGATCGAGGGAAGCATGCCAACCACTCTCTTGCTATGACGGTGACAATAAAAACAGACTCGTGATAAGGAGTGAAGTAGTGGATATGGCGTGACCTCGTGAAAAGGAGTGCGAGCGAGCGTGGCATGGCCCCGTGAAGAGGAGTGCGGGAGCGGGCATGGCGTGGCCCCACGAGCGATGAGGTGGTGTCCAACGGCGGATGAGGCGAGGCCTCGCGTGTTGAATCCTATAAGAAATCCGGATCTGGTGGGTATCACACCGTTGCGTAGGGTCTAGCGTGCAACGGCACGACCACGAGTGCCGCTTGACAGGAACCTTTTCGGTCAAGTACGCCTATTTTTCCCTATTGTCCAGTTGAATCGAAACTCTACAAGAAAGTTCTCATGGTCGTTTGTGTTATGTGTGGCGGGTACTGTCCTTAAGGCGTCGATCTCTTTGGTCGTGTGGTGTAAGTGGGTCTTGTGAGGGTTCGATGGAGGCTCGATTTGAGCGTTCGTCCGAGTTGATGTCTTAATCCAACCGCAAGTTTTTTTTAATTCTTTCCTGACCAGACCATAGTCTTATATTTTTTTTTTCTGCTACATCAATAGAACACGCACTATCTCATGCATTTTTGTTAAAGAAATAATTATTTGTAAAATCGAACACACATGTTAAGTTAGGATTTGAAACCGGGAAGGTTGTACCACGAGAAATCTAGCCATCCGAGTTACGTGGGTTTTTCGTGTGAATTAGTTTGATTTCAGCATAAACACATATGTTTTTCCTTAAAAAATAACTTTGTTGTACATTAATGTTATTTTTACAGGAATTTTATGAAAAAAACAGTTCGATTTAAGTGATTTAAGCATAGTGCAGAGAGTTTCTTGGTTTAGAGGGTGCTTTAGGACAGATAAATATGATTGATGGGTATGGTTAGTGTTCTGTTTGAGATGGACGGAGCTAAAATATGTACAAACCGACCGCAAATGATGCTAATCGTCTGTACCTGACCTTGCATTCTGCATCTCTTGGCCTATAATAATACGAGGTCCTAAAATATGATTATCCTGCTCGCTGATCTATTATTGAGTGCAAGTGGCTCTTAGTCAACTGATTGATCCAGGTTTCAAACTATTCAGGTCGCGACAACCAATCTCTATCTATCTATTGCAATTTTATTATATATACAATTGAGTTCACGGAATTATTACTCGATAATAAATCAATCATTTGCAGTTTACATAGACAAGATTTTACTTGCACCAATCAGATGATAGTCTCTGATACTCCTAGTATGATTCTATTGGAGTTGTCAGAATGTAATCGACTGCAACAACCAAAATAAACAGCTGCTTGGGCTGTTCCCTGCAACCTTCCGTTTATGGCTACAAATAATGGGAGTAGATATATTTATATGACGTCATATTTTTAAGATAATAATCAAATTGTTTTAATTTACAATGTAAATTATCTACCCTTACATTACAATTACGATATAACTTCAAAACATATACTATAATTACACTGTATGTTTAAATATTTACATCATAATTTTTCTAATAGACAATATATAAGAAAATTGAAACTAAAAGTAATTTATTACTGTCTATTTAAAAGAGGAGATAGGAGATAGACGTATACCTACATATAGTAGAGAGAGTGACAAATTGATTAAAATTAAGTGAAGCATATGATGTCATAATTTTAGCAATCCCAAAAACAATAACTATTGCTCCTTGAATTGGACAACAATAAGAGCGACTTTTGTCAGCTGGCTGTGTTAATGGCTTAATGATTCCATGGAAAATAATTAAAGATATTCAGGCCACTGATCTATCCTTGTCCGTTCAATGCATGCTGTTTATTGAAGAACTGGTCTGGAATATCGGCGTCTGATCATATGACTTTTCGATATTATCTTCAGGTCTGGTCTATCTATCCCTGCTCATAGATAATGACCCTAGGTTGTTTCCATATCAGGAAGGCCGTACGTTACATGAGAACATCCACAAGATATTAACATTTATGGTGCACAAACACTTAAAAAATTGAACATAGCATCTAGATTATGACTGGTTTAGATCACTTCGAAAAATATGTTTCCTTAAAAAATGTCGCATTGCGTATACCACTTGTTTTAAACTAGTATTTATTAATTTTATTTCTTAAAACATTTATTTTGTCTATATAATCGACTAGACAATTCTTATCAATAATACACTCAAAATTCTAAATCAAATGGAGCCTTAAACCCTATTTAGAACACACATTATTTTTGTGTACATGCTGAAACGAGAACCAAATCCTAAAAATATTATAAAAACATTATATTATTAGATTTAATTAGCAAGTGCTTAATTTCAGAGAACTTCGAGGCCTTCTTTGAAACGAAGAAATACTGCAAAAGCTAAACTAGCAATCTAGTTCGTGTAAAATTCATATGTTCAAAAAAATCCTTGAGGGTCCCTTTGATTTGAAAAAACATATGAATTTTGAAAGATTTTAATTCTATAAAAAATTACTATGTATGTCTAAGGATCGAATCTTATCATTTTTTGAAATTCCTATGTAATGAACAATCTTATAGAGATTTTTGAAGAAACTTTAGCAAGAGATTGAAAATTTTTCTTCAAGTCTATCTCTTTCATCCTATTTCTACGTTTTCTCTGTAGTCCAATCAAATAGTTATTTTTACAATTCTCTGTTTTATATTTATATTATTACCAAAAATCTTATGTTTTTTATTTCTCCGTTTTTTTATTCATTTTTTCTATTTCTCTTTTTCATTCCGTGATTCAAAAGAGTCCTAAAATTAAACCATCCTGCATTCTGGAATCTGGACCATGCCAAGCATGCCCTTTTCAGCTTTCACCCACACCATGTCACCATGCACCCAGCTAGCAGCTGAACCACTTCACACTAACCTTTCTTCTCCCACAGCTGTACACACACAAAAACCAATCGTATAATCAGCCTCGTAACATGCCAATCATCCTAGCCCTTCGAACTCGGCGACAAACAGGAGGGAGGGATTAACCCTTTAATTAATCCCAATGGCTAACGCCTAAACCCTCTGACGTGTCACGTAATCGCGTATTATAGTGGGCGGCAGCGGCGCCGTGCCGTGCCGCGAGGGGAACGCCCATGTGCGCGCCCCGATGCGATCGAGGAGGAGGAGGAGAGGGGAGAGGGGATCATTAGCGACAAAATCATCATGGCCATGGCCGCCTCGGAAAGCGTTTTCCCAGGGCCTAATCCATCCTGTGCTGTCAACCGGGGGTTGTTCTTGATTAGTTTAATTGATCTGAAAGCTAATTAAGCTGTGGATGCTGATGGATGAAGTGCTGCCCCATCAGGGCTTTGTGCCGACCACACACAATGTGATCTGGTCGATCTTAGGTGGATCTGGCCCCTTTGGCAACCTCTGTCAGAGTTGGCCATTTGGCATTAGCTGGAAGCACAAGACAAGGTATCTTTGGTCTTTGGTGATGTATTAACTTGATGTACTTGTGTGATGAGCTTTATTTGGAGAACTAGGCTGCGTTCTGGAACGTGTGAAATGGCTAATTAGTCTCACGTAAATGAAGGAACATAATTAACGTATAATTAATTAAATGTTAATATATAAAAAATTGATAAATAATTTATTAGATTTTTATAGCAATATTTATATAAGAAGTTTTCATAAGAAATGCATTTGAAAACGTAAATAGCTAAGCCTAAATAGCTAAAAAAACATAACCACTACTGGAGAAACGGTTTTTCCATGCGGGCCGAAAGACATCTTTCCGTGCGGAAGGTCTACCCGCATGCGCGAAATGGTTCGGAAAAGATCATTTTCGCGTGCGGACGGTCCAACCGCACGGGAAGATCGACTATCCCGTGCGGTCGGCTTAAGTTGCCCGCACGGAAGATCGATTATCCCGTGCGATCGGATTAAGCGGCCCGCACGGGATAATAGAATATTCCGTGCGGGCCGCTTAGCCAACCGCACGAGAAGATGGTCGTGCCCATTATTTTATGTATACGTTCTATTAGCCCCCTATTGTCCCTCTCGAATGTTAAATGGATCTATATATATATATTTCGCGAACGAGAAAAAAAGACATTTAATATTGTTTCATCATAAAAGATATGTATATAACACGATCGATCATGCGTATGTTTATATATATATATATCAAGCTAGCTAGTTTCGTCTCGCAAATTATAACATAAGTATAGCCGTAGCAACAAATAATTTAGAAATTTAATGGCGGTGCTCTTTTCCCACTCCCTAAGTCGTTTGAATTTATCGTCCATCGCCGCTCGCTCTCCGGATCATAGAAATCGCCCAAATGGTTGCGACATCGTGACGGATGAAGCGACAAAGATCTGCAACCAAGTTAAGTATGGTTCTATCGTCGAACCGGTTCGCTACAACCGAAACTTCCGTGATCTGTTTAAGAAAAATATTACACATAACATACGATTAGAAAAATTATACAAGATCGATAACATGTAGAGATATATTTCTCTCGATGAACTTACTTCTTTGAACTTAGTAGTGTATCTCCCGTAGATTCCGAGCATCTCACACACGTAGCAACCGTAAAGGTTAGTGCCTCGTGGTTGCTTATAACACTGTGTTGAATAAAATTTATTATGTGCATGCGTCGTAATTTGAAGTTAAACACAGTATAAAATGTCGCATATATCGAGCATATAATTACCGCCAATTTGTTTTCACAAGAAGCTTCCTCTTTTGTGGATCCTTGACCGGTCCACCTTGCCTTACATAATTATGGTGTGCTCGTAGACAAAATAATTGCATGTTTACCGATCAATTGTTTAATTATTCGATAGTACAAAACAGAAAAACTTATTAAATGGTGCATGATAGTACTTACAAATTTAAAATGACGAGGAACTCTTTAAATTTTTCCCGCGTAGTGTGCCTGATCAAGCACTACGGTCAAGTGGTCCCACGGATATACCGAAATAGTATGTAGTGATCGCTGCGAAAGATCGAAGAGATATGTTAATTGTAGGGGATATTAGTAAAATATCGTTTACGGATGAATATTACTTACCGCAACGCATAAGGAACCATTTGGACATCTTTGTCTCGTGCTCGAATATAGCACGGCCCAAGTAGAATGCTACCGCGATCATCTTGTCCCCGTGCAATTGTTTGATGATCGCGTCCTTTTGTTTCTTCGTTTTGCCTTTGAACTCAGCGGGGTCTTCACGAATATGTAACTCGTGTTTCGTCCAAAGATATCCTTGTTGGGTTAACGAACGCAGCTAGATAGTTGGTCTTTTCGCGTCTCGCGTATTGCATCCTAAGTAATGCAACGAGTAATTAATTATTCATAAGTTACTTTGTAAATCAATTCTTTAATGACATTAAGTTAAGCGTATACTTATAGGCAAAACGTTGTAACGAGATTTATATCCATTTTTTCATCCCGAATAATGCGTGAAGGTCGTTGAAATCGATGACCAAGATCCCATTTGGGCCACTGTGAACGCATCATCCAGACCTTCACGGTAAGCATGCCGAGCCCCAATTTGGATGCCTTTAGGTACCGCCGTGCATTAGCCTGATTTCCCGGGCATGTCTTCCATGACGTGCCACGGCAGAACGGCTTGCCGTACTCGTACTTTGTTGGCACTTCGTCCGAAGTCCAATTTTGCGGGTCCTCCGCTATGTTCTTCACTCGATTGTTGTGAGTCCGACAACTTGGTCGGTTGATCCTGCGGCTTGTCGCGGCCCTCCCCTAAAAGCCAAGAACCCTAAGTCTCTCTCGTCTTTGGCCATTAATTCCTTGTCATAGCTTGATCGAATCATCTTTGGGATAATCGATGAGAGAGCTTGCTCGGCATTGGAGGGCTTGTTGTTTGTAGAAGGGGCCTCAGGGTACCGCCAATGCCGATCGGTGTCGGAGGAGATTGGTGAATATATTGTGCAATGACTTCGGGGGCGACGCATTGGCGAATCGAGACCTTTATCCTTAGGAGGGAGCGAGGTGGGGAAGCATGCCGAGGTGGGGAGCGAGGTGGGGAAGAAGGCCCTGGTGGAGAAGGCGGTGCAGGCGCAGCAGCAATCTGAGGAACCGACTGTACTGGGGATGCTGACGATGTACCGACCAGTAAGATATCTCGTCGATGCCATAGAATGAATTGATTCACCGCATCCCCAAGCAATTCTATCCCTTCAGGTGCTGGAATGTCTAGCTCTAAGCTTTTATGCTCTGCATGCACCTTGGCCACCTGCACCCTTGCATATTCCTTAGGGATTGGAGTGTTGTGAAATTGTCGCCCTGGTATAGCAAGTCCTGTACCCACCTCCTTTCTCTTCCCGGCCCTTCCTATCGGCACGAGGAGGCTGCACGGCGTCGGGCCAGTTATGGTATCCACGGGATAGGGTGCGGTGTCAACTGACCCGACGCTACTGGGCATGTGTACTGTGGGTTCTTCGGATTGCTGAAAGAAGTTAGGGAAGACTTGGCGATTCTGTGCAACAAGAGAGTAGAAATGTTCTTCAACTTGTTTTGCTATCTTTTCTTCAAGTTTATGTTTGTACCTGTCCCTTTTCTTGTAACTTGCAGCTTCCCCAGGAAACCCTTCTTTCCAACTTGTCTTTGACGATACACCTCTTACTCGTCCGTAATGTTCGGGGTTGCCCAATGCAGTTCAACCGATCGTGTTCCCTTTTAGCTATGTCTTCTCCTTTTCGGCTATGTCTTTTAGACTTGTGGTCACACGCTCTATATCCGGATCCTCGAACAGGATCTCTCCCTCGTCGGTGACTCCGTCCCGCACGCATGCCCACACCCGCTTTTGCTTCTTTCTTTTAGTGAATCCACAAGCGGGGCTTTCCTTGGGCGGCAAACGCTGTTCTTCGGTTGCTCGCCGCTCTACGTGGCCATCGTAGCCGCTAGAGCCCAACCGGTACGGGTACTTGTTCCTTTTCGTGAGGTCGGACATCTTCTTCCTCCGTGCTAAGGCTTCGGGGCTTGTCATCTTTGCCACGAACCTATCCCATTCGGCGGGCGTAATCCCGCCGTAGTCTTCGAATGGGGACTTGTTCTTTTGCACGTAGTTAGTGTTCAAGTCCGATTTCCACTGCCTCCACCTCCTCCCAATCGTTTTTAATGCAAACTCTTTTCCCGAGCCTCCGAACCAGCGGATATACAAGCCACTTCGCAGCTCGTTCCATATGAAGTTCTTCAAGTTGTCATCCACCCGCTCCCGGAATCTACATTTAAAGGGCCGTGGGTTCCGCGCACCCGCAAGCGCCGCCGAACTTTGTCATTGCGACCTTGGGCTCTAATGGCTTCCCATCATGGTTCGTAGAGGTGATATAATATGTATCCTTGGGGGTTGGTTCTTACTTCTCGACCACGTCTTCTTTTTTGACATCCTCCGCGCCCGCAGACGTGTCGGTTTCTACGGAGCGGACGTTGCCGTGTCCGTCTCGACTTCAGCAGCCGGATGACAGACTTGGTGGCCTTTCTTTTTGAGCGGCGCCTTGCTTCCATCTATACGTACAACAAATAACGTTAAACGAGATCCTACGATAGGGATCATAACAATATGGCTGAACTTACTGCTCGCTCGATAGGGATATAGTCCGGGTCTTCTTCAACCGGTGGTGCCGGTGCTTGCATAACTTCGATGAATGGATCGCTTGGTTCATGTCATGTGCCTTCGCTCAAAGACTTCTCCATTGATTCGAAGTTGCGTGCCTCGGAGGGAGCTTTCTCGTTCGACATTTGATCTACGGTTGTTAATAAATACAACTTGTGAAATTTGTGAACACACAACTTGTAATATTATCTAATATTAAGGACATGCATAAAAAATATAGAGACAAACGAATGAAAAAAATGTATTTATTTCCTTCTTCTCTTTATTAGAGACGAGAGATGAAAATATATATGTTTGCCTATTTTGTCCGTGAGAAGAGGTGAGATTGGGGGAGGGAAAGAGATAAGAGATGAGAGACCGAGGAGAGGGAGAGGAGGAGAGGGAGATTAGACGGTGGGTATATGTGTTTGAAAATTTAAATTCTAACCAAAAATCTAAAATTCATCCTAAAACAAACGACCGAACGAGACGACGATCGACCCCAACGAACGGACGGACGCACGAATCGTTCGTCCGTTCGCTCGCTTGTTCGGTCGGTCGTTCGTTCGGTCGTTCGGTCATTCGTTCGGTCGTTCGTTCATCAGTCCGTTCGTCCACGTCTCTGTTCGTCGTCCACGGACGAACGGATGGACGAACACTCATTCGTTCGCTCGTCCGTGAGTCCGTTCGTTCACATCAACTAATTCACATAAAAAATTTCACAAAGAACTATTTCACATGAAAAAATTCATCAAAAAATAGCAGTCCATTTTACATTTCCATCAAAAATTGAATTCCTACACATCATTTCACACAAAAATTCATCGACAAATCCATCAAAAAATAAACAGTCCATTTTACATTTCCATCAATATTAACTAGAGTTCCATCAAATAAATAAAAGTTCATTTTACGCTTATATCAAAAACTCATCAAAAAATTATCTAACATTCATCCAAAATTTATCTAATCCATTCATCACAAGTACAATCACATCCATAATCCATCCATCACAAGACAATCACATCCATAATCCATTCATCCACATCCATATAATCAACTTAGCATAATCATCTTCTCGCAAGAAAAAGCAAACATCCACATTCTCGGGGTGGAGTACTAACCGGTGGCCGGTGGAGGTCGCGTGGGGATGGACATGCGGCGATCTTGAAGACGGCGGCGACGATGAGCCGGTGAAAGGTGAAGATGGCGGTGGAGTGGTGGAGGGCGGCGATCTCGGTGAAGCTGGCCGTGCGGGCGGGCCGCGGTGGGCGGTCTTGAGGCCGATGCGCGACGACGGAGAGAGAGAGAGAGGGGGGGGCGGTGAAGGGGCGGACGACGGCCGGTGAGGTCGGTGAAGGGGCACGGACGGCGGCGCGGCAGTTTTGTTGTCGGCCGACGGAGAGAGAGAGGATGGGGCGGTGAGGCGAGGGTTAGGGTTGAGCGGCGGCGGCGGCGAGGGTTAGGGATGAGCGCCGCAGCGGCGGCGCCGGATCTGGCGGCGTAGGATGGCGAACAGGCGGGGATCCGGCGGCGCGTAGATTTTGGCAATGACAACAGCGGTGGTTGTTTGGATTTTTGCCTAGGGACTTAGAAAAATTTGGGAACCCGCGCGAGTATATATAGGCCACCATCTTTCCGTGCGGTCGGCGCTACCGACCACACGGAAAAATGATCTTCTCATGCGGGTGGTTTAAGAGGACCGCATGGAAAAACGAACTTCCCGTGCGGGCGATATAAGTGGCCCGCATGAAAAACGATCTTCCCGTGCGGGCGCTTTAAGCGGCCCGCACGTGATAATCGACCCTCTCTCTTTTTTTTTGCATCAAATTGGATATTAATGAAAAAATTATCAAACCGATTCAAAAAATTACCAAATTTTTCCATACATCAATATATGCTAATTATTGCCTATGAAAAAATTTTGAAATCAAAAGACAATTCGGCCATCACTTTCTCTCCAAATCTAAACAATCATTCTCAACACTTCTAATCTTCTCTCGAGAATCTTCGGTTTTATGAGCGTCGTATGTGATAAAATAGTCGAAACCTTCTCAATTTTTACCACAGCCTCTACGTATAATATCATGACATCCAGACAATTTTCATGATTTCCGACTTTGTTTGCGATTTATACAATTTTAAAATCATTTGGTCAATAGGTTCCTAATCTTGTTTTATGAAGAAAAAAATCAAAATTTATTCTTATTTACAGGATAATGACTCAAGCATGTCTAAACAACATGAATATAATTTTTCACTAATTTTATTCAATTCTTTTAATCACTTGGAGTTCAAATGTGAGACTTGGCAAAAAAATTCATGAAAATAAAATAAATCAAAGAAATATAGCAAAACCAATCAAAAAATTACCAAATTTTATAATTAGATGTTACATGTTGTATTTACATAGTAGAGAAAGTTTGGAGGGTGGAGAAGAAATTTTTTCAAAATTTTTCCTAGTGCGAGGTCCTTAAGCCGACCGCACACGATAATGTATCTCATAAAATATTGGAAGCCGATCAATTTTTTACCACAGCCTCTACGTATAATATCATGACATTCGACAATTTTCATGATTTTTCGACTTCGTTTGCTATTTATACAATTTTAAAATCATTTGGTCAATAGGTTCCTAATCATATTTCATAAAGAAAAATTCAAAATTTATTCTCATTTACAGGATAATGACTCAAGCATGTCTAAACAACATGAATATAATTTTCCACTAATTTTATTCTATTTTTTAATCACTTGGAGTTCAAATGTGAGACTTGGCAAAAAAATTTATGAAAATAAAATAAATCAAAGAAATATAGCAACAGTGGCATCATCGCAGCGGTCCACTTAAGTGTCCGCACGGGAAAAGAGATTATCCCGTGCGAGCCTTAAGTGGACCGCACGGATAATGCGCTATTATCATGTGCGGTCGTTTAAGTGGGTCGCACGGGATAATCGCATTATCCCGTGCGGTCCACTTAAGTGACCGCATGGGATAATATCCCGTGCGGTCTCTTAGTGGACCGCACGGATAATGCGATTATCCCGTGCGGGCCAATTGCCGCCCCGTGACCGGTTTTTCAGCGCTACCTCTTATGGCCCGCCCGGAACCTATTTGGGCCTCGTCCGAAAAATCGTTTCTCCAGTAGTGAACCCTAGTCTAAGAGTCTTGACGAGTACTCATTCTAGACCTGGGTCACCATCGATTCTCCTGACATTGATTATAAGCCATACGACTTACGACTTACCAGTAGAAAAATTATGAATAAAATATTTATAAATGTCTTCTATTTGATTTAAAAACTCACTAATGTTGTACAATAAAGTATGGTGAAAAATCTCAAAATAAACTTCAAAAATAAGTTATAAAATTTAATTTTTAGTAACAATTTATAAGCTGTGGGGCAAATAATGGGAGCCTTGAAGTCACAACTTCGGTCTGCTTTTTGCAAGTTCAAGAAATGATGCACGTGTAAATAAACTAAACTGCTTACAAACTATATAGGTACATTGTAAAGGAATTGAAGGCACACAAATAATACATGAATCTAACACATATCCTAAATCTAACTGCACGCCTTAAATCTAGGTACTCTTGACTAACTCCAACATACGGCAATTCAACATTTCCCATATATAGCTTTGCCATCCTTCCTCTCCTCACTTCGGTCGGTCTCAGGCTCTTCGATCCTCTCGTCTGTTGCCCTAGCTTTCCAGCAGCACTAACCCTCATTAGATACCAAGTAACTATCCATACCAAAGGGAAACGATGGAGTGCTACCCAATAACCACTGTTTCCATCAGGTCTCACATTATCAGGATAGCCTGGTAAGTCCGCAAATGGTTCAGACGTTCCAGCCTTTGGGCCTCGGATCCAATGCCTCATCAACTTACATGGCCCGGCCAATGCAACAATCAGATGTGTTCGATCAACGGTAATGGCGACACCGTTCGGATACGTTATGTTGGGTTGAAGAACGGTGACTTGGTTAGTTCGTGGGTCGTACTTCATAAGCCGTCCTGTCGAGTCCTTGGTCGCCGTGACTTGCTCGTGCTGAGATCGTTGGTAGTACGTTCATGCTGCTGTCAGTGAAATACACGTCTCCGGTAACCTGGTCAATGTCCCACCCCATTGGTGAAGTGAAGTGGCACGCCATTAGCCTTATACGTGGCCGGATGAGCTGGTCTTTCCCGTGCTGGCCCACACACGCACGCACTATAGCACGGCCTGGCATGACATCACACGACGGCACGTGGGTCGTGCCGGCACGGTCCGTTCGATCGTGTAGTGTTTGGCCGATGCGGTAACCTGTGGGTCGGCACGGCACGACACGGACATTGTAGCGTGTCGGCCCGACATGGCACGGCAGGAAGGGGGTCCAATCAGGGCGGCGACGCATGGCAAGGGGCACGGGAACAGGCAGCAACGGCTACTGACGGCACGGCACGCGGACGAATGGAGTGGCGACACGTGGCGCTTTAACGGCTAGTAACAACTAGTTTTTGAAATTAGCCGTTGCAGCTAAAAAGTATTCAAAACCATTTTGAAAAATCTCAAAAAAATAAAATTTTATTCTATAAATAGGGCACCCACCCTAGCATCCTCACCCAAACATCTTATCTTGTGCTCTCTAATAGCTCGATTTTTTGATTTAGACAAAATTTGAGCAAATTTAGTCTAAAATCAAAAATAGTTTTTGAGTTGAAAATAGTGCAGAAAGAGCGAGGTGTGAAGACAAGGCGGTAAGAAAGTATGTACATGACATATTCATACGTATGTATTGTTTATATTTTTATGTTACGTGAATAAATATTCTAAAATTTTTCATAATGGATTTGAAATTTGCATTTATTCTTGATCCTAGACGAAAATTACGAACTTCTTAATATTATATCACTCATTGGAGATACTATAGGGGTTGATTATACGCTGATATTAAAACTAAATTATATGAGGTATTTGGAAAGTATGAAATAAAGTTTCACTGAGGTCACTTGTAAAGACCCCCACCGCCCTGCAGCAGTAAGAAAAAAATTATAGTGGGGCGAATTTGGGGTGACTCATCTTCTAGCCATGGTGTGGTGTAGTTCGTCGCTGGCAAGTGGAGACGCTGGATCGCATGGTTCCACCGAAGAGTTGTCCAACTATTTGGATAACGACGCCATCAAGCATGAATCATCGATTTCAACGTCCTCGGATGATGGAATGAGCATAAGATGTCATATTGTGTGCTTTCAAAACTAGCACGGATGTGTTGATGGTGTCCGTATCTACGATGTCATCCGAATTGGCCTTCGGTCTATGCGGGAGAATTATCGAAGACGACGAATAAGTCTCGAGCAACGAGCACATCGAAATGCTACTAAGCGTCAAAGACTAGGAGCTAGCCGTAGAACATACCTAATACACTGCCGACAACCAAGAATTGACTTGACCGTCCAGCTTTGAGAACCCTTATTTAGATAAAGATCAAACCGAATAGCTTTGGTCTATTTTTTAGGTAGTAGTGACATGTAGGTTGTACTCTTCTTTTTCATGGTTTTCTTAAATTCGATATGAGTTTTGGTTTTCTTAGATTCGATATGAGTTTTTACATGACAGCTTTTAACGAGGCAACATGTATCACATAAACATCAATAAAGGTCATTACTATTTTTTCCCATATTGTTTTGAAATATTTTAGTAAGTCCGATTGTTTTCTTTTTTATTCGGACAATTCATATTTTTCGGACGAGGAATAATTTATTTTTTGAATTTTTGGACGAGGAATAATTCTTTTTTAGTTTTTGGATGGGTAATAGTTTTTTTAATTTTCGGATGGGAATAGTTTTTTAAAATTTTCGAACGGAAATAGTGTAGCGGGCCGAAATTGGCACGTGGGCCGAACCGGCCCGCGGGCCTTAGCCGGGCCTATGCCTCGACACGACATAACCACCCCTTAGATGGAGAGGTGACACGTCGGCCGACACGACATGACTCGCTATAGGAACCATGCCTAACGGATCTTGTTGCGGACGTGTTCGGACCGTGCCGTCACGGATGACCCGTTTGGCCCGCAATAATTAGCCTTCGTGGGTAAGAGTGTTGCCTTCCCGCCTCCCGGCCCAACTCGAATCGATCCCATGTAGGCATCGGCGATGTACAGTTGTTGGTCCAACGGACGACTCTCGGTTTGAACCGTGGGGAGAGTCGATGTCGCGCACTTGTTCTTTACGTAGCCGGACCGTACGTGTACTTGTGTAGGTGCTCCAGCTCGCCGCCTCGCCGTTCTACCTCATGATGCGGCCGTATGGCCTACGACCTTTGCCGCCGAACGCGATGTTGTCTTGTCCGATGAGTGATCCGCCGAGGTCGAGATGCCGGCTCCGCCGGCATCAATGGTCTTGAACATTCTCGGTGTAGCGTGGCGGGCGTGGTAGGGGACCGCGAGAAACTAGGAAGATGATGAGCGGGAACACCGTCGCCATTGGCCTCGCCGTGCTCCTCATGGCTGCACGAACGCAGCTTGGCTTGTGCGCGTGCTCGTTCGTTGTCGGCTTTGGTTTGGTTGCGTTGGTGGAGGAGAGCAACGTGGTGCTTTATATACGAATAGAAATGAAATCGGAGCAAATACGAACGGATAATACTAATATCATATATGTTTTCTTATTTTGTGTGGATAAACACTACTTGGAGAAACCATCATTGGTTGAAGTGGCAAAAACCACGTAGTCCCGGTTTGAGTTGCACCCGGACTAGAGATCATCTCTAGTCCCGGTTTAAAAAATCTACGGATTTCTAGGAACATTAGTCCCGGTTCAGTGTCACGAACCGGGACTAAAGATCACCTCTAGTCCCGGTTCAAATGTTGTCAAAGCCTGTCGAGCGTCGGACACCTTTAGTCCCGGTTGGTAACACCAACCGGACTAGAGATGCTATCTTTAGTCCCGTTGGTGCTACAAACCGGGACTAAAGATGTCCGACACTCGACAGTGTTCGACAGCCTCGACACCATCTTTAGTCCGGTTGGTAACACCAACCGGACTAGAGATGCTATTTTTGTCCGGTTGGTGTTACCAACCGGGACAAAAGTGAATGTGCTTATTTTTTAACCGAACCTAATAAAAATATATAAATTTTGCTACATGATTCAAATGGCCAAAAATTAATTTAAGAGTATCTCGTAATTTCAAAGAGTGTGGTGTTGTGTGGAGGTGGGTGATTGAAGATAGAAGGAAGCTATTTTGTTATTTTGTTATTGCATGTCATCATATTGTTATTAACTAATGATTCTCAATATACAAAATCTTTTGTAAAATTATTTTGGTGATAATATACGAATCGGAGGGATGTACAATACTGATAAAGACATTTAAACCCTGGTCGTCACGTTAGTTTATGCGCGTTTAACAAGTTTTACGCGCATTGTTCCCGTTTCGTCCTCTAACTCGAGTCGGTTTTAAAACGGCCATAACTTTCGCATACGGACTCCGATCGAGACGTTCCATATATGGAAATCGATCGAAAAAATTTCGGATGTGTTCATTCAGCGATTTTATTTTCCCCAAAAAGCCTCGAAGATTGCCTTTTCGAGCTCGGAAGATTTTTTCGATTTTGAGCATGTCTTTCGAATTTTCCACAGCCACGTCTTTTGCTTGTTTACGCTCAAATTTTATGTGGTTACCTCTCGTGTGCTTCTAAGTCCATAAAAAATATAAAAAAATAAAACAAAAAATTCAAATTTTTCCTCTCTTGCTCAACGAGATGAAAATAAAGAAAATCGAGGGGCACATTAATGTCTAGGATTATCTATGTTTGATTAAATTTTAATATTATTGTTTTAAACCTATATTATATTTAATGAATTTAATTTGACCCTATTTAATGAATTATTTAATTGTTAACCCTAGCGGGACCAAATAAATTAGAGAAATAGCGGAAAATTATCTTTTGTTCGGTTGGTGGCGGCACCAACCGACTAAATGTGAATTAGAAATAGCGGGAAATTATATTTAGTCCCGTTGATGCCACCAACCGAGACTAAAGATGAATTGGAAATAGCGGGAAATTATCTTTAGTCCGGTTGGTGCCACCAACCGGACTAAAGATGAATTGGCTATATATATCCCGCTCGCATCGTCTTCTCCACGATCCAACACTTAGCACATTTTCGATCTCTTTCCCTCTCTCTAGCTCTCTTCCTCTCCCTCTCCTCTCTCTCTCTCTCTCTCTCGTAACATCCCGAAAATCGAAGGAGTAGAATTTGGAACGTGAAAATCGGAACTCACAAAAACTTTTTGGAATCATTGCTTCTTATCGCGTTTTTCAATTTTATTTGCCAATTCAGTTGCGTAAGAATTTCTTCTGAATTGCTTTGAAGTGAAGTTGAATTAAACCCCTAAGCTTGAGACCCCGCTGGGAAAATAATTTAAATATATATATATATATGAATTTGAAGAGGGTAAACATATTAATTTTGGAGATTTGCAAAAGATTCTTGAAAAGAATATATTTTGGTTTAAACCCTAACTGGTGGAAAAAAATAATAATAAACATTTGGATTTGGGATAAAAATATTTTTGACAAGGAAATATGAATTTAAAAATTAATTAAAAATCCCAAATTATTGATTTTAAAAGAAAGAAATAAAAATAGGAAAAATATATTTTGAAAAATAAAAAGTGGGGGAAAAAGTTTGGAAATATAATTTCAAAATTATTTTGGAAATATTGAAATTTATTTTGAATTTTTAGAGTAAAAGGAAATGGGAATGGAAAATAGAAAATCAAATTCGGAAATTGAGAAAGTACACTATTCATGCGTATGCAGTGTTCGACGACGTCCCGCGCCGCGCAGCACGCACACCACGCGTCGCCGCGTCGTACCAAGGCCGCGCACGCGCGTTCTCGCCATACCGCCGACAACCGCCCCGGTGCACGTCGAGTCGCCGCCGTACCGCGCCATGCCGTCGCTCGCGTCAGCCATGTCGCCTCGCCGTCGCCTCGCCGTACCACGGCGCGCGCCCGCGTCAATGCCGTCGCCGGTGGCCGCGTCAGTCCACGCCGCGCTGTACCACCGTGCCATTCCGTCCGTGCCGTAGCCATGCCCACCGTGCGTCGGCCTCACCCCTCCCATACTCGCGCGTGCGTCACCCTAGCGCTCGCCGCCATGGCCGCCGAGTTTGAGCTCGCGTGGTCGGCTATATATAGCCCTCCTCGGCGAAACTCATAACACAAAATTTGTGCCATACTTGTCTCATCTAGCTCCTCACCAATTTTCCCCAAAATCCGTTCACCATAGCGCTAGAATTTCGCAAGAGAACGGAGCCCGGGTCGGAAGAACCCTAACTCCGCCGCCCGGTGTAAACCTCAAAATTCGTCGCCCTCAATTGATTTCTTCTTGAATTAAAGGTACGTCCACGATCTACGTGCTCCAAGCTATATTTCCCTAAGTCACCCGAGCCAAATAGCCGCCGGAAATCACCGACGACGAGCGCCGCCGAACCCTCTGTTTTGGTCGCCGCCGTGCGCACGTCGCCATACCACCACCGCCCCTTTCCGCCAAGCCGACCCCCTAGCTAGCACCCCTGTGTTCCGTAGATTCTCTAGGACCCCTTGGTTCGGCCGCATTGTCACCGGAGTGCCGCCGCACCGTGCGCCTTCGCCGCCGAACCCTCTGTTTTGGCCGCCGCCTCGTCGTCGCCGCACCGCTCCGCCGCCTCCCTAGCCCAGCGTGTGCCTTGAATCGGACTCCCGCGTCATGTAGATGGTGTAGGGCTAGCTAGATGCCGAGCTCCGATTCCCTCGCCGTCGTTCGGCCGTGCTTTGCACCGTCGGCCTCGCCGGGAGAAGAGGGGAGGATGAAAAGAAAAGAAAGGAGTGAAGGGAGCGAGAACGGCTCGCTGGCTCAGTGGTTTGAGCCGAGCCGAGTGAGGGGGAGGTTGCTGGTTCGATTCCCGGCTTAGGCAAATTTTTGAAATTTTTTTTATTTAATTTTTCTAAGGAGATTAAAAATAAGAATAAGCTTAGTAAAAATCCTAGGAAAATATTTATACTCTTTTAAACTATTCTAAAACTTTATTTACAAAGATTTTGCACCTTTTGAAGGGGTTTATTTATTTACTTTTAAATTTCCTTGCAAATAATTATGAATTTTATATTTACCTAGACTTTGAACTTTTAATCTAATAAATTTCCAAAATATTTATATATCTTTGTGAGGTCCATTCATTCATTTAATTTATATTCACAAATCAAGAATCTTTTCAAAGAATTATAAACTATCTCATATAAATTCCGATCAACCCTTTTGCGACATATACATTCGATATTTAAATTGCTTCATAAAATCCTTCGTAATTCGATAAGGGTCGTAGGGAAAATGGTTTGGAGAGTTCTTTATGATTTTTCATGCTTTTTCGTTCGTTCTTATCGGATTTTAACTGGAATCCATTTTTCTTTTCCTTTTCGCTCGTATGATTAGCGACCGAGGAAGCGACCACCGACCCCGGGAGACCCCACTCAAGAAGCGTACGAACAAGGCAAGTCTTCACACCCCTTGAACATATTGATCCCAATTGCGAAATGATGTTATTTTCAACTCTAAACATGCATGCTTTACCGTGTTACCTATACTTGTTGTGCCATACCTTGCTATTGTTTACCTTTAGAATTACTCCTTGTAACTCGCGATGTGATACAAATAACCGAAGCATAACTTCGGTAAAACTGCTTAGCCATGCTATACTTAGATTTATGCATACTCATGACTTTATGAAAAAGCTTTGTGCTTGGGCAACTACCTTAAGGGAGGTAGTTGGGATTCGGCATGTGGAGACATGAGCGCCACATGACCATGATGAATTACATTTGATGAAAATTTAAAGTACTAAACAAATGTTTTAGACTGGGGCGGCCGGATGATTTGGGTGGATTCCGGAAAAGGCAAGCGCCGACCCTGGTCAATTAAGGACCGAGCCATGAAATAGCGGAAACGAGCCGCACAACCGTACTTCTCGAATGGGTATAGACCTAGCCGACTAGATAGCCGAGCGGAGGCGGTATCCTTGCATAGATGGTTCTCTATGATGTAGTTATGGGATGAGGATGAGGCTGCGGCCTTTGTTATGAATGGTGGGATTGAACCGATGTTAATTAAACTTAAAGATCTGGAAAGACTTCCCTTACCCCGGGTGCGCCTCTCCTCTCACCGCTAGAAAAGGACGGCTAGAGTGCATGAGGGCTTAAGTTCATGGAGCGGATGTACGCCAAAGTAAGGTTATCGAAAAGCTTTGCCGTGGCCGTCTCATGTGTTGAGGCGTAGGCTCATTTGTTGGGCTGTCACGGAGTACGGGTAAAGTGTACATCCACTGCAGTGTGAATGAATCAATCTATTCGAATAGCCGTGCTCGCGGATATTGAGCATCGTGACAAGACTTTCGCTTGGCTAGACTTTGAACTTAAAAATGCTTGGGATGGGTTTGCATTGATGATTTTATTCATTGGTGGATCAACTTCTCGAGAATGCGAGAAGGGGTGGACTCCCAGAAAATCATGACGAACCGGAGGCGGGAAGCCATCCTTGGAATCACGATGGATGGTAGACGAACCGTCGCGGGTTAATGAACTATGAAATTAAAACTTGCTTTGGCTAGACTATAGGCTTGTGAAAAGAATTGTGAAAACGGCTTTACGCAAAGATAACCCTAGCCATGTTCTTTGAATAACCCCGTCATATGCATCAATTCGTGTTGACTTGCCGAGTACGGTTGGTACTCACCCTTGCTATACGCACAAACCTCCAATGGAGGTGAAGAGCCAAGATCCATATGCTTACTACCGGGAGGACGAGGGAACCGACGGCGCATATTAGACTTTAGCTCCGGTCGTTGCTCGTGGCAATGGACAAGCCGCCGCCTCTTTCCGCCGCCTTATCTTAACTCGTTTTTATATTGTATTCGGACCATAAGGTCCGTGGGATGAACAATGCCTTCGGGCCTATTTATGTAATAATGGTATTGTAAGACTATTCGTGCATGCGCACTTGATTATCCAAGATCGCATTCGTGGGTACCAACTACTTGATCCAGGAAATGGTACTATGAACACGAAAGATTCCCGACTCAAAATCGGGGTCCACACTCTCCCTCTCCCTCGGCAAGTAAGGGGAGGGAGGAAATGGCGCAGCGGGGAGGAGGTGGCGGCGGCGGGCGTCATCTTCTCACCGCGGCGGCGAGCGGGAGCGGGAGCGGCGGCGAGCGGTAGCGGGAGCCGGCGACAGCGGAGCGAGAGCCGCGGCGAGCGGAGCGGGATCCGGCAACGAGCGGGAGCGAGAGCGCGGCGAGCGGAGCGGGAGCCGGCGGCGAGCGGAGCGAGAGCCGCGGCGAAGCGGAGCAGCGCGAGCCGAGCAAAAATTGATGTTGTTGTATTTTATTGTATATAGTGGATTTTGTTGTATATATGTGTGAACAAATTTGTGATAGTACTTACTCGTGATTTTTTTGATTTTGAAGATGTATTTGATATGTGGAGAAAAATAAAAAAACATTTGGGATATGTATTGTTCATTGCTATTTGTGAATCGTGATATTTGATTTCGATCTGATGATTTTAGGATTTTGACAAGAAAAAAAACAAAAGAATCGAGGGCGGTGGGAAGTGGAGAAAGGGAAAATTAAAAAAATTTTAAAAAATCTTTAGTCCCGTTGAAGCCACCAACCGGGACTAAAGATGACGGAGCCGGCCACGTGGCTCCGCCATCTTTAGTCCCGTTGGTGGCTTCAACCGACTAAAGATGCATTTTTAGTCCCGGTTATTTAAGCGGGACTAGAGACCACTCATCTCTAGTCCGGATTCGTAGTCCCGGTTTGACAACCGGGACTACCGAGGGTTACGAACCGGGACAATTGTGGCTTTCTCCGGTAGTGAAACAAACAAATACAAATAGCTCGAATACGAAACAAATATGAATGATCTCAAATACGAATAAAGATTAAATATGATCGAACACGAATACGAAAATGAATATTTCTCGAAACATGAAAACCATCCTAACTTCTAATAAAAACAAATACCATCATATATAATTAGCTCGTTTTATATAATAAATTTGATCATAAACTAAACAATACTAATTAGGTTTCACATGTACGACAATATTGATATAAATACATGCCTAACTGATATTATCATTTATAAAATATAATATACTTTATAAAAATATTTAAATGCTTAAATAATATTAATAGTAGTGTTGACCGTTGTGAGATATGCTATTATTAAAATCTAAAAAGATAGATTGAAAGTCTAAAGTTAGAAAGAAATGGGTATGTCGATGTCTTCGTGGATATACGAATCACTACTCGGAGAAACGATTTTTCCATGCGGGCCGAAAGGCATATTCCTATGTGGAAGGCCCGCGCATGCGCGAGAGGGTCCGAAAAATCAAATTTTCCCATGCGGGTGGCCTAACCGCATGGAAAAATCGATTATCCCATGCGGGCCACTTAAGCCGTCCGCATGGGAAAATCGATTTTCCCATGCGGTCCACATAAGCCATCCGCACGGGAAAATCAATTTTCCCATGCGGGCCACTTAAGCCGTCCGCATGGGAAAATCGATTATCCCATGCGGGCCACTTAAGCCGTCCGTATGGAAAATCGATTATCCGGGAAGAAACATTCGTCCTATATTACATATTGAATTTATTGAATTAAATCAACAACTAATATCACATCACAAATTGCACAAAAATAATTTCACATCATCATCATAATTTTACCATATTCATATGTATAATTTTACAACAAATTTTACAACAAATTTTACAACCGTGCGGGAGGAGGAGGCGGTCGCGGTCGTGGTCACGGTAGGAGGAGGAGGAGGAGGAGGTGGTGCGCGGTCGCGGCCGGAGGAGGAGGCGGTGGTCGTGGTCGGTGGAGGAGGCGGCCGTGGTCGGTGGAGGTGGCGGCCTCGGTCGAGGAGTAGACGGCGGCCGACGACGGAGGAGGATGAGGCGGCGGCGACCGACGACGAAGGAGGAGGAGGAGGAGGCGACGGCGGGTGACGGAGGAGGAGGAGGTGGTGGTGGTGGTGGCGCTAGAAAATTTCGTGGGGAGTTAGAAAATTTCGGAGCCCGCGCACACCTATATAGGTGATGGTGATCATCGTGTGTGGGCGGCTTAAGTGCCGCATGGGATAATGGATTATCCCGTGCGGTCGCTTAAGTGGGTCGCATGGGATAATGCCGCATTATCCCGTGCGGTCCACTTAAGCGACCGCATGGGATAATCCATTTTCCCGTGCGGCCCACTTAATCGGCCGCACGAGAAAATGAATTATCCCATGCGTTCGCTTAAGTGGGCCGCATAGGATAATGTCGTATTATCCGTGCGTATATCCCGTGCGGTCCACTTAAGCGACGCACGAGATAATCCATTTTCCGTGTGGCCGATTAAGTGGGCCGCACGGGATAATGTATCCTCGGTTGTCCCGGATGCGACCACTTATGGTCCGTCCGGAACCTATCGGAGGCCTCGTCCGTAAAAACCGTTTCTCCAAGAGTGAATAGCATTGTTCATCGTATAACCGTATTATTATTCATATCCGTCGAAAACTCTGATACTATATTTGTATTCATATTTGGAGAAAAATATCTGTATTCATATCCATATCCGAATGATCCGAGAATTATCCGCTCCGACCGATATTCGTATTCTTTTTCTCTGGAGCGGACGAAACTATCCGCTCAATTTTCAGCCACCCCGTGTGATCAGCCCCATGTGTGCCCGTTCAAGTCCGACTCGGACCTTCCTATTTTACAGCCCACTGCAACCCGCTTTCATTTCTCATGTCTTTATTAGCCCATGTGTATTTCCTCAACATGCAATATTTTATGTCGTTTATACATTTTTTCCATACCCTTTCTTAGCCCACGCTTTATCATCCCAACTATAAGCTTTTTTGCAAAAAAGTGTTTGTAAATACAAACTTTATACATAGCAACTTTTGTCGACGAGCTATACGCCGACCACGGTATTTGTAGAGTATAGAGATCGTTCAAACCAAGGTTTACGTGAGATTGAGGTAAAGGAGACGAGAGATAAGGATTATTATACATGTTCGAGCTCCTTGACTCATATTGACTCATAAGTAATAGCCCTACTCCCGTTGGTCGAAGTCGATATTGCTTTTATATATGAATATCACATGAGTATAATATTTGGGATGATTTAATTTAGTCGACGTTGGCTTGGCGACATTGAGATCGAACACGTAGTCGATGGCTAGCATAGTCCTCTTTCTCGAATATGAACTCGGCAAGATTGGAGGTAGCTTTAGATCCCTCTTGTCGGCTTTATGGCTCTGTATTGGGTTTGTCTAGATCTATCTTGGTGTTGACCTTTGTTGGCTTGTCCCATCTCCTCCCGGGGGTCTTGTATTTATACCCTTGGATGTCCCATTGTCCAAGTAGAACTCTAGAGACAAGAATGGATACAATCCGAATAGTCCTTATAGTGTCCGAGTAGGACTCCGCTTCTTCTTCCTTATCCGGAACACTTCCTATTCCGAAAGATGATTTTCTTCGTATCCGTAGTATTTCCTTAATTGAAGGCTATCTTCTCATATACTATTAGGTATATGGTATTACCGTATACCACAAACCCATGTATAGAAGGTATGTCTTATCCTTAACACCGACAGTAGCCCTCGACTTCAATGCAAATTAACTAGACAATGTTCTCGACCGAAGACCTTAGAACTATAGTTGTCGTACCGACTACTATTCTCGAATGACCGAGAAGGTATCGAGTATGCGACTAAATTCTCTACTAGCCTAGACCGAGAACACAACCATAAGGTTAATTTGTATGGAAGTCAAAACTTAAAATGCTATAAACAAATCCAAAAAATTCCGTCGCGATTTCTCTTTCTTCTTATGTAGGTTCTTAGATTTATATAAGATATGCGACCATGTTATAGTATTGTTGTTCGAGTTTCTTGTAGTCGGCACAAAATGCGACCACAAGACAATTTTTCGACTCGCTCTATCATGGGACCTCTTCTTTTATGTAGTGAAAGTTGAAGTCACTAATCTAGCATCCATCTAGTCGGAATAAATTCCTGACTACCGTGCCTTAAGACCAGTATATATTTTTGCTCCGTTATCTAACCTTCCTAAAATCAATTTTCAAAACAAATTATTAGATAGAAAGCCCCCAAGCGAATGCGAGGAGTAATATGCTATAATTGAAAATAAATTATACATGCGTGATAATAAATGAGTACTCTCGTAAGTGTTGTATTCAGCAGAACAGAGTTAGATACCCTTTCTAGCCCCAACTGTTTTTATGGAAGAGACTTCCACAAAAGCAACTTAAATATTATAATAGGAGTATGCTCCAGCTGCGAATTCCTAGCCCCCAACCGTGAGATATGGAACACCAATTCCCGATTACATGGCCGGTTAATATGTTACGTGGGTGCTCGATATGACCATCCCGACGTGGTTGTTGACCCTTAGAACCTAACTAATCCAATAGTACCGGGCGTCCCGGCCAAGGTCTAAAAGACCCGCAATTAGTCGCTTAACGTAAGAGGACGATAAAAACGACTTTGAGACGTAGTGAAATAAGGAGAGGGGATCAACAGACAAATATTACACATTTGATACGTATAAATACTTTATAGAGATCAATGCATGGGATGGTGAGATCGCTACCACACCTGGTCAAGGACTAGGTGTGTAGTCGTACCTCGACCACTCATAGAGGTGGTGAGAGGATCACTACAATTGCCGGTCGAGGACTAGGTGTAGTCATACCTCGACCGCTCATAGAAAACTCGAGAGGTGATGGGATCGCTACCTCGCCGGTCGAGGACCAGTGTAGTCGTACCTCGACCATTCATAGAGGATTCGTAGAGGTGGTGAGATCGCTATCATGCTGGTTGAGAACCATATGTGTAGTCATACTCGACTACTCGCAAAAGATTTTGTAGAGGTGGTGGGAAGATAGCTACGATCGCTGGTCGAGGACTACGCGTAGTCGCACCTTGACCATTCGTAGAAGATTCGTAAAGATGGTGAGATCGCTACCACGTTGGTTGCGAACCGGTGTGTAGTCGTACTCGACCACTCACAAAATATTTATAGAGGTGGTGAGATTGCTACCACGCTGGTTGAGAACCAGGTGTGTAGGCGTACCCGATCACTCGCAAAAGATTTATAGAGGTGGTGAGAGGATCGCTACAACTACCGGTCGAGAACCGGGTGTAGTCGCACCTCAACCACTCGTAGAAGGTTTGTAGAGGTGGTGAGATCGCTACCACACCGGTTGAGAACCAGTGGTGGTAGTCGTACTCGACCTCTCATAGAAAAGTCGTAGAGGTGGTGAGTGGATCGCTACGACTACCGGTCGAGGACCACCGTGTAGTAATACTTCGATCACTCATAGAAGATTCATAGAGGTGGTGAGATCGCTACCACGCCGGTTGAGAACCAGTGTGTAGTCGTACTCAACCTCTCGTAGAAAATTCATAGAGGTGGTGAAAGGATCGCTACAACCGTTGGTCGAGGACCAGTGTAGTCATACCTCGACCACTCGTAGAAGATTCGTAGAGGTGGTGAGATCGCTACCATGCTTGGTTGAGAACTAGGTGTGTACTCGTACTTGATCACTCACAAAAGATTTATAGAGGTGATGAGGTCACTACCACGCCGGTCAAAGACCGGACGTATAGTCATATCTCGACCACCCGTAGAAGGTTCGTAGAGGTGGTAAGGTCGCTACAATGTTAGTCAAGGACCAATCGTGTAGTCATACTCGACCACTCGCAGAAGGTTCGTAGAGATGGTAAGATCGCTACAACGTTAGTCGAGGACCAATCTTGTAGCCGTACTTGACCACTCGCAGAAGATTTATAGAGGTGGTGAGAGCGCTACTATGCTTGTTAAGGACCGGGCGAGTAGTCGTACTCAACAACTCGTAGAAAATTCATAGAGGTGGTGAGAGGATCACTACAACCGCTCATCGAGAACCAGTGTAGTCATACCTCGACCACTCGTAGAAGTGATGGGAGAATCGCTATAACCCCGGTTGAGGACCCGGTCTTCAACCACTCTCGAAAACTCGACGGGATGATGAGATTGCTACCACGTTGATCGAGGATCAGGTGTGTAGTCGTACTCGACCACTCGCAAGGGCGCTTGAGTTGGTTATTGCATGTGCATCTCATGTGGCTAGTATGACTCACATACCCTACTTATAAACATATCGGACGTCCGTTCGCAACCATGTCGGGTGATCAAGTCGACAATGTTCACGAGGAGATGGTACGTAGCAACTTTTCACAAATAGATCGGGTCATGGCTGGTACTAGATGTGAGATAGGTCATCGATCTTTGTTGGTAGGTTTGATCCGACAACTCCTCGTTTGTTCGAGAATGTTCTCGAAAAGGAGTGTAATCCACCTCTCGCCTACTAGAGTACTTAGTGTCCGAGCAGACACTGGATTACTTTCTGAAAATATTTTTCTAGAAGACAAGATATATAGTAGACAATATCAAGTACGTACTCGGAAAAATGTATAAACCTTCTAGTATTGTCGATATAATGAGTAGATTTGGATTAAATATTGAATACTATATTTACCATAAACAAGCATGGTTTATACATAAAAAACAGAGCGAACCCCAATATTAGATCATAATTGGACTAATATAGGAGACGTTGACACAATAGATATTATATAAAAGATATGCTCTAGGTAAACATTAAATTAGTGATCGACAATATTGTATGGATTTGAAAATAGGTATGACTGTATGTATAAAATATTACATGCCTATGTAGATATATGCTGGATGTATCTACGAGGTTAGTAGATTAATTTGAAATCAGTATACTAAATACCTTGATTTGAGGCTTGTTGTTTAACTCGGTGATGGAAGGAAAGCTTTTCAAGATCATTGTCGATCGGGTGTCGTCTTGTGAAGGAGGTCATTGGGGAGCATTTTTATCTTGTTATGCAACAAGAACCTCCGATTGTGCCTTTCTCTTTCCTCCTTTCTTGCGATTGGATTTATGACTTTGTTCTGAATTATCTTTTTTGGCTGGTTGCTTCTCTTCCACGGAGCAAGAGATGGCGCCGTAAGGTTTGTCGTGTCGCTTGGCCCGGCAAGGTCGAGCACCCCCGCATGCACCAAGCTCTCCGCAACGCTGTTGACAGAGGCAATCGTGTCCGGCGAGAGCATGTCGCAGGTTGTGGCGTGGCTGTGACCCAATCCCACATTGTCGAAGGCCAATGGAGGAGTCGGGCAGCGCACACACCTCCTCCTCCACGCGCAGCATGAAAGGCTTGCACGACCTCAATGACACATGTGAATCGCACTTACTTTTTATTTTTATTTTTGTCAATAGTGTGATGCCACGTAGCTTTATTATGTCAGCATAAACTGCTGTCAAACTTATTGAGACAATCATTTTGCATGGTTTTATCAGTTTAAAAAATCGTTATATTTAGTTTTAAGATGTAATGATACGAATCGATCGACTTACAATTGATGGAATCAAACAAACATGACTTGTTGCTTTTGCCCGTGCTGGTGGGCCTGCCGCGCGGGGTTCTCTCCATTACGGGTCCAACCCGTTAAGAACTGAAGCCGCGTGTCGTCACGAGAAGCTTCCAACAAAAATCAATCGATGTACTAGTACATTTTTTGATAGAAAAAAATGCTATTTGGCGTTCGACCCGCGTCGGGAGCGCGAGATCACATTTTGGGCCTACATATACGTACAAAGTATGGCCGTCAAGTTTGTAAGTAGACGTACAAACTTTTGTACGCATATGTATAAATTATTTTTCTTACGCCTGAAATGTATACATACACGTATAAAATTTATACACATAAAAATTTTTATAGATATATACACCAAGTTTATACATACATATAAACTTTTTATATAAAAAATTTATATATAGATGAATGTATCTGAAAGGAGGACGTAAGGGTGAGGAGGCGACCGCGTGGGCGCGTGGCTGCACCAGCACGCAGTCAGCCACTCATTAGCCATCCCCTGTTTGATATGATACAGTGCAATGCAACAAATGTTTTTACAAGGATTCAGAGTTTCAGACATTCAGGACGAAAAAAAGATCAACTAATGCGACAATATGGCTGGTACTGAAGACCACGGCATGACGTCATCGCCGACTGACAAGAGGATCTCGTCGTTCCAAATTCTGCTCCCTTGGGTTATGCACACATTGTCCATCTCAAGCTGATGCAGTCCTTCATCAATATCTGTAGTTTTCAATTGTGTCGGTATGTATACAAGACAGTGGTTGTTCAATCTAGGACACCTGCAGCCCTGTAAGATTCAACACTGTCCCTCAGGGTTTCCTCAAATGGCTTGATTTTCCATCCCAGCTTCTCTAGCTTCCCCGAATCGAATGAAGGTTCATCACTCACTTCCACAAACCTGTCATTGGTATGGGAAAAAAAACTCATCGGCGTAAGAGCATGTCATAACCCACCTTATGTATCGGAGTAGAAGCTCGAATCAAATGGCGAATTTTATAGGGTTCATACGAAAATTGGAAATTATACTATTTCAAAGTGCAGCAAAAGCATTTTGCTATTGTATCACAAGGCACAGGGAACACTGCAAATATATAGGGAGGAAAATCATTTTGCTATTATACACTGTAAGACAAGATAAAGCTTACTTGTCGGCAAATTTGTAATCGGGATACCAACTTTTCAGTAAGTCAATGATATGAGACATCCTTCTCGCATGTGAACTGCAGATGTACCGTCCGGAGACCCCTGGAGTTTCATACAGTAAAAGAAGAGCATCGGCAACATCCTGGACATCCACAAAGTTCCTCAGTTTGATTTTTACCACAGAGTCACCTGTGGAGACAACGAAAAGGATCTGAATCTGAAGCAGCCAGGAAAACAAAGATGATGAACCATTCTGTACCAATTGAGATAATGAATCACTGGAGCACAGCAAAGTAAGGCAAAATGCTCAACCTTTCAGACAACCAAGTATGACCGTACTGCTTGCATTCACAGTTGATTGCAGCAAGGGTCCAATCACCAAGGATGGGCAGAGTGTCACAAGATCTAACCCACTTCTCTTCGCGTAATCAAATGCTTCAATCTCTGCTATCGTTTTCGCAAGGGTATACCAATTCTGCCAAACCGATGGATTAAGCGAAATTAGAGCATATGAGAACCATATGTCTACATGACCAAGGTATGTAAACACAAAATTCCAGAATGTTGCTGAAATAATATCAGACTAAAGTTGCAAGGCGACCTCAGCAACAGCGCAAAACCAGTGAACTAACAGAAGTATTCCAACTAGAGTTGACTACTTGTTTTATAGTTTCTAACAATAAGTTTTTCTGGATCTTTTTTGAATGGAAAATGGCACGATAGTGCCTTTTCATTGCATATAGAAGGAGAAAATACACCCCAAGGGGAAAGGCAAAACAAAAGGCAAGGAAAAAAACTATAATCCTTTAAGAGCTATACAGGCAAAGGCAAAAACTCCTTTAAAAGCTTAGCACCCGCTAGACTCCGAGCTTCGCTTCTTCTTTGATTAGAGCCAAAATTGTTCCCGTTGGTGCTTCCTTGTGATCGAAAATCCTCCGATTTCGTTCCTTCCAAAGTTCCCATTCGACCAACATGATAAGGAGCGCAGCCTCTTTTTGGAACACCTGGCGTACATGCTAAGTTCTCCCACTATTGTTGGACTATGTGGGCCTCCCGCCAATGGGTCGGTTGGATTTTTTGGAATCCTACCCAATTCGCAACCATGCTCCAAACTCTGACCAAGAATCTGCACGTGGCTACTAGATGTAAGGCTGTCTCATGGAAGGTACAAGCAGCGAGGCATAAGCCGTTGTTTGTCCACCCCGGCCGCCGGTCGGTCGAAGTCCGACTCTATTCGGATGATAAGCCATGCATGATATTTACATTTTCCAGTGCCCGGGCTTTCCAGATTAGATGCTTGTATTTGGTAATGGTTGCCCCCCAACATTGGGCCTCGTAGGCCGGTGCAGCTGTGTAGCAACCGTGATTGGTGAACTTCCACACAATCCGGTCCTCCTTAGTGTCAATCAACTGGATCGATCTCACTACTCCCCACAAGGCTACCGGTTGCTCGATAAGGTTCACGTCCAAGAAATGTTGCCCAAGTTTAGGTCCTAGAGCCAAGCATCATTTTCCTTGCCTTGCCGCAGACTTCCTCCTTTTTGAGATTTCGTAGACAAGTGGCATAAGATCTCTAGGCCTTTGCCCATCTAACCGTGAATCCCGAAGCAAGCTTGTCATACCATTACCGATTGTTATTTTTGTTGTTGCCGCGAAGAAGGTGTGATCTCCCCTATCACAAGGCGTCTCGGCCTTGCCCAAGGTTTTTCGGGATCTTTCCATTCCTACCACAACCAACGCAAGCGCGGGGCTCTCGTGAACTTTTCTAGGTTTAAGATTCCTAGTCCCCCTTGGGCTAGAGGTAGGCACGTCCTTTGCCAGTTGACTTTACATTTGCCGCCCGTGATATCTCCTGTGCCTGCCCAAAGGAATTTTCGCCTTTGATTATCTACTTGCTCCAGAGAGCCCTTCGTTACTCGCAAGGCCGTCATGAGATAAATTGATCGCGCCGAGATTACTGACTTTACCATGGTGGATCTGCCAGCTAACCCCATATTTTCCCTCTCCAACCTGAGACCCTTCCTGTGATTTTATCAACAACCGATTACAAGTCTCTCGGTCGCAATCTCCCTAGGACCAGAGGCAGCCCTAGATATTTTAGGGGGATTTTTTGGATATTGATCTAATAGTAAGTTAAACATCATGTTGCAATCAAGCTGTTACTTGTTCACGAGTGCAGTCATTTATTTCATTATCTGTACTACAGGAGCAACAAGTCATGTTTTGGTTTGGGTGATCTCACCTCAGTTTTTCTGCAGTACTCCACATCAGACCAGCAATCTTCATCCATGGCCTTGCCCTCAGGCCAGTTAGGATTCACCATCACAGCAGAGACAGATGACACCAACACAACCCTCCCAATCTTAGCTTCTGAGCAAGCCTTCAGCACATTCATTGTGCCCGTTACAGCAGGAGCGAGTATATCAACCTACAACAACATCAAGTTTTATTAGCTAAAGTAACATGAGGATTTACAACTCTGAAGACTACGGTTATTGCTGGTTGAGAAATCAACAGTTCCAACTAATCTTTTTAGTCGAATCTGTTGATTTTGTCAACTTTCAATAACTGCAATATACGGTTTCAACAAGTCAAATGGAGAAGAAAAGGAATTTTTGGACTGTTAATTTGCTGGAAAAAGAGAGGGTGCCTCCGGGTTGGGGGCGTTGAGGAGCACGGGCAGGCCACATGGAAGACGTCGTCGCAGCCGGCGATGGCCGCCGCTACGCTGCCGTAGTCGAGCAGGTCGGCCTTGAACAGCCGCAGCCTCTCCCCGGCGCCGTCCAGAGCCATCAAGTGGGCGTTCTTGGCGTCACCTTCGCACAAATCATCACGACGCGCACACCAATCAATCAATCCCCAGGAACAACAAATCCAGCAATTAAGCAAGAACCAGAGCAGAGAACGATAGAAAAAATCAAATCTTTGAGCAGCATCGAAAGGAAATTTCTGAATGGGGTCCATCCAAGAACTCAAGAACAGGGAGGCGATTCCGTTGAGATCCTAGGAACTGAACTAATACCTGGATCACGGGCGGTGCCATGGACGGTGTAGCAGCCGCGGGAGAGGAGGAGCTTGACAAGCCACGACGCCACGAAGCCTCCGGCGCCGGTCACGCACACCGTCTTCGTACTCCCGGCGCCGCCCTCCATTGCTATGGTACAGCTGCTGCTGCTACAGCACGACGGGTGGACTTCATTTGGCTCGTGTCTATGGCTTTGTAGTACTACTGGTAGTGCACCACGAGTAGTACTGTACCTTTTGATCAATTAACTCGTCAGAGTCAAACTGGTTATTGAGCTTGTGCGAAACGTGGAAGTTGACAAATGTTGTAGCAACTGATTGGAACTGGATAGAGATTTTCTTTAAACTGATGAATTGGATAGAGACGAGTAGAATTATGTGGAATGGAGGATACCGCTGCAAGTTGATACTATCTACGTGTCTTATATTTGTTGAAACCCGCGCTCAGTTCGGTAGCACGCTTTCCTACCTTTACTCTCGTACGTAGTGTGTTTTAAAAGAATTTTATACGAAAGTGGGGTCGACGGGTTATATTTACATATGATATTTGAAAAATATAAGAGATGTTAATACTAAAATATACGAGATTAGATTAAAAAAAATAAAAGACAAAAGATTTAGACTGGTTTAAGTCTTAAAAAGAGCAATATCCCTAATCCAGTTTATATGTATTTGAAAGAATATCACACATATTTATAATAGAAGAACGTTCCTCAAACTCGTCCACTAAAACTTATCGAGTACCATCTAACAAGAACTTATCGGTGATTATGTCTTCGACTTTCTTCGAATTGTGTTTTTATGGCTCGATTATGGTTTGTAACTCTATCTTTATTTTTTGTTACGGAAGGTCTTGTATTTATATCGGCAATGGTTTTCTTCCGCAAGTATAATTCAAAGATCCTGGATAGAAAATGACCAAGAAAACCTTGTCTTTTCCGAGTTTGGACTCTAACACCTTTTACCTAGCGAAGACAATAATTTAATTACCTTATCTAAGATTAATTCCCATATAACATTAGGTATATGATATTTTTATACAACCCAAATCCATATATAAAAGGTATCTTTTATTTATAACTCTGATAAGTTGCTTTAAAGATTTTCATGCTAAAAATAATTTTAAGTTTTTAGCTAATATTTAATTAATTATATGTTAATGAGTCGTTTCGTTTTACGTGTATATGGATTAGTTCCTGATCTCAGTAAAACAAGAGGATTTGTTTAGATACCAGCCGCAATTCTTATTAAATTTTTGGTAAACAAAACTTGAGACAAACTTAGGGTGAGTTCGAATGTGACGTCCGGATGGGATTTTCCACAGCATTCGAAAGACAATTCATTACTTATATAATTATTTAAGTATTGATTACTTAAATTTTGATTTTTATAAATATTTTAAGTAAAAATTTTGTATAAAAATATTTAAAAATATTGTTTAATAGTTTGGAAAACGTGTTTTTAGAGAACGAGTAAGTCGCCACTTTGGTATGTAGAAGTCAGTTTAGTGATGAAAATTTGTATAGATAAAAAGTGTGGCTTGTCTCAATTATACTAGTCAATCAAATGCATACGTCACGACATCTTTGAGCTGCGTTCAAACCAGGGTGTTCGGAACTTTTTCCCTCGGCACGATCATCGACTTTTCAAGCATCTCTTCTAGCGGTACACTGCCCTCAACAGAATCAAGATGGAAAAGGACGGCTGAACATGGATATTAGCACATAATTAATAAATATTAGCTAAAAACCTAAAAAATAAATCAATATAATTTTTATATAGAAAATTTTTGAAAAAATATACCGTTTAATAATTTGAGAGTCTTTCATGTGAAAAAGTTGAGAAAATGAAGAAAAGAACATAGGATAGCTGTACCATTCTCCACATCAAATTTAGCCAACATTAAAAATTTTGGGGTCCAACAGGCTAGCCATCTGGCTAGCTATAAGTCCTAGCCAACGAATCTCTATCACTTATAATGCACCTAAGAACGGTTCGGATATGCATCTTTCTCTTACTCACTTATAATCTTACTTACTTATAATCCAAGGGACGAAAATCGAGTTCACTTCTTTGTTTCATATTATTTCCTATTTTTATTGTATGCATAGATAGATTTAATTGCGAGAGGTTATCCAAGATTTACTCTTTTTTCTAGCTTGCATGCATGCAAGTTATTCGAGATTTGCTCTTTTTTCCTTACTTTATGCATACTTGAATTTAAAAATGAGTAATCGATTATATTACTGTAGCGTTAGCATGGGTACGTTACTAGTCAAGTTTAGTAAGATGAGAAAGCTGGCCATCCCATGTCCTTTCTCAATCTCTCGCATCGTAGGTTGATGCCACCTCCTTTGTCCTCGTCACATTCTCCTCACCTCAAATCCCACGTCTCTCCCGGAGTTGAGTGTCACCAATCGTCGCCTAGCCCCAAAGCGTCACCGGCTAATCCTTGTCCTTGGATCCACATCGCTTGTTGTCATAGAGCTTCGTTAGCTGCGCGACGCCTCCTCTTTCCGCCTCACCCTTCTCGTCATCAAGCTTCCTTGTTCATCTCCTCCCTAAGCCAAGGACCTCCTAGCGGATCTAGAAAACAAAATGACCGCCGCCGGTTTTTCACCCAGTGCCGGCACAACCATATCCAACCCTCTACCTTCCCTTGTTGTCATCGAGCTCCCTTTGCTCTCGCCGTTGTCGAACTCCCTCGCACCGCGTCGACTCCATCCGTCTCCTTGTCGTCATCGGGCGTCTTCGCCACCAACACCTCCTCCGCCATCGTCGAGCTTTCTCGAGGGCCTAGTGCGGAGCTCCCTCAACCGCCTCCCTTATCGTCCGTGTTATCGTCAAGCTTATCAAGCAAGCCAAGAAAAAAGATGGAGGAGAAAGACGAAGGAGGAGGGAGAAAAAGGATGGCCGACGTGCGAGTCCTACTAATATAGACAACGAGATTTGACTAGCCTGTTGGGGTGCACTTATGATATATAGTGAATCGAACAGCCGGATAGCCATACTAATTAAACAATCATTTTTACAGACATCCTCTTTAATTTTACAAATAGACTAAAAAGACTTGTATGTAAAAAGCTTTGGGGGTGTCCGTAAAGGCTTGCTTGTAAAAATCGATTTTCACTATGAAAATCGTTTAATTTTTGTAGGCAGGTTTGTTGTTTTTACGGTGGTGGTTTAAGACTACACACGAGTGCATCGAATGGATGCATGAATCCGTACCCCTGGTCTCCCATTTTCCTCTTACTCCTCTCTCGGTCTTACCCTATCACCTCTTCTCTCCCCACTCTTTCTCCACCAGTCCCCAACTCGATCAAATCGGTGGCGACAATTGCGACAACGACGGGAGCTAGGAAGCTTTGTCGGGGCTTTTGATGGGTGGATCTAGCGCCGGAGACCTCGCGGCGGCGGATTTGTCGGCAGAGGCCACGACGAGGTCATCGGTGATATGGGCCGGGTATGTCGAGGATGCGATATCGAAGAAGAAAGACGCCTTTGCTCACGGGGCATGCCAAAGATATGTCTGGATGGCTCAAGGGTCCGGGCTGTAACATCCTGAAAATCGAAGAACCGAAATCGAAACGTAAAATCGGAACTTTCAAAAACCTTCGCTTGTTGCTTCTTCTCGGGTTTGTTGCTTCTTATTTGCCGGCTCGTTGCATAAATTATTGACGTGATTAATTTCCCTTTCGGTGTTTTTGGATAATTTGGTGTTGTCAAAATGGAGGTGCGAAGCCGTATCGGGGTTTTAAAAGAGGAAATCGGGAAAAGCGCGGATTTATGAAAACACGTTTTGGGAAATATAAAACAAAATTTTGATTGGGAGAAGATAAATTAAGACACAAAATAAATAATAAAATTCTCGGGAGTCGTACTCGAAATCAGGGAAAGTTTTGGAAAATATAGGAGAGGATATTGAAATTTGAAAGAAAAAAAAAGAGATTTTTAAAATAAATAAATACGAAAAATATTGTGGGAAAATAAAAGTGGAGAAATGTTGAAAATATTGGGTGAAAAATTATTTTAAATGAGGGGAATTTATTTTGGAATTTTTAGAATAAAGAAAAATGGAAATGGAAAAAATTAAGATGGGAAAATCGGGAAAATCGGAAATGGCACTTGTTCATTGCGCTAGAGTGCTCGGCACGCCGTCGCCCCGGCCGCGCGCCGCCCGCGCGTCGCCGCCGATCAGCCACGCGCGCCGCGCGCCAGCGCCACGCGCCGCGCCAGCGCCTTCGCGCGGCCCGGCCCCTACCCACGCGCGCCACGCGCGCGCGCGTGCGCCCGCCGCCGCCGGACCCCGCGCGCCGCGCCGTCCGCGCACGCCCGCCCGTGCACCAGCTCCGCGCCCACGCATCGCGCGCTCGCCGCCACGCGGCCGAGCCACGTCCGGACCCCCACGCCGCGCGCACGCCGCGCTGGACCCCGCCCGCGCGCGCGCTTCGGCCGCGCGTTGCGCCCGCCGTACCTGCCTCCCCGTGCGCCGCCGCGTGTCTCCGCCCGCGCGCCGAGCCGGCCCCCTCCTTCCACCCCGCGCCCGCACCGAGCCCCTTGGCCGCGCCTATAAAAGGCGGCGCCGCCCGACTTTGCCGCACCACCGCCGCTCTTCTCGCCGTTCCCGCCGCCGCCGCCGAGGCCGCCGCCGCAATCCACGCGCCGCAGGCGCAAAGCATCCCCGTGCCCCCTTGCTCCTCCCCGAGCCCGCCATCGCCGGTAAGCCCCTTGCGCCGCCCTTTTGTCGCGCTGCCGCCGCCTCCTGTTCGGCCGGTCACCGTCGAACGGTTGGCGGCAAATGAACAATGCGCCAGTGAAAAGAAAAAAAGAAAAAAAAGAAAAAGAAAAATAGGAAAAATTTGGGAAAAATTTTGGAAAATTTGGAAAATATTTTGGGTTGACTTGAGTAAAATTTTGGGTAAAAATAAATTATTTTCTCGCATGTTTTCTCGGTGCAAAGTTTGAAAAATCGAATCGGACGTTTTGGGAATTTCGTTTCGCGTCGTTTTTAAATCCGGACTCCGTTTAATTCTTTCTCGCCATTTAAAAAGGCTTCTCTTTTGTGATCAAACCCTCAAACCTCGAGCACGAATTTCCTCCGCTAATATTTTCAAACCTGAATTCCCAAAATTATTACGATCGCGCGTCTTTGCGAAAACCCTAGGAAATCGACTCGATTTCAAAACTCGGATTTTTCCTAAAGCGACATTTGTCCTGACTCAAGTAGAATTTTAGGCAAAACATTTGGAGTCGTTTTCATGGCCTTTATGGATCTTTTCGATCTCTCGATATTTTATTGAATTCTAATTGAATTCCACGGCTTTTCGCACGTACGGATAGCACTGAAGAAACCGACATCGACCCTTGAAGACACCACCCCTCAAGCGTGCGAGCAAGGCAAGTCATCACACTCATTGAACATATTGATCCTACTTTGTGAAATGATGTTGATTTCAGATTATAAATTGCACGCTTTATACAAACAGTACCTATGCTTGATATACCCCGCTTTGATATTGATCACCATTAGAATTTATTCTTTGTAACCTTCGATGTGATATGGCCGGAGGATAACTTCGTACAAATGCTTAGCCACAGCACACTAGATCCCTGCATACTCATGATTTTGCAAGAAAGCTTTGTGCTCGGGTAACTACCTTTGGGGAGGTAGTTGAAATACGGCTGTGGAGACATGAGCGCCACATGGCCATGAGAATGTTGAACTAGGCTCGATGAAAATTGAAAATGCTATACAAATGTTTTAGACTGGGGCGGCTGGATGAATTGGGTGGATTCCGGAAAAGGCAAGTGCCGACCCTGGTCAATTAAGGACCGAGCCATGAGATAGCCGGGAAACGAGCTAGTACAACCGTACTTCTCGAATGGGTATAGACCTAGCTGACTAGACAGCCGAGCGGAGGCGGTATCCTTACATAGATGGTTCTTTATGATGTGGTTATGGGATGAGAATGAGGCTGCGACCTTTGTTGTGAATGGTGGAATTAAACCGATATTAATTAAACTTAAAGATTGAGAAAGTTTTCCTTACCGGGTGCGCGAACTCCTCTCACTGCTAGAAAAGGACGGCTAGAGTGCATGAGGGCTTAAGTTCATGGAGCGGGTACTGCCAAAGCAAGGTTATCGAAAGGCTTTGCCGTGACCGTCTCATGTGTTGAGGCGTAGGCTCATTTGTTGAGGCTGCGCCGCGGAGTACGGGTAAAGTGTACATCCACCGCGGTGTGAGTGAATCAATCTATTCGAATAGCCGTGCTCGCATGGATATTGAGCATCGTGACAAGACTTTCGCTTGGCTAGACTTTAAACTTAAAACTGTGGATGGGTTTGCATGATGATTTCATTCGTTGGTGGATCAACTTCTCGAGATGCGAGAAGGGGTAGATTCCCAGAAAATCATGACGAATCGGAGGCGGGAAGCCATCCTTGGAATCACGATGGATGGTAGACGAACCGTCACCGGGATTAATGAACTGTGAAATTAAAACTTGATTTGGCTAGTTGATAGGCTTGTGAAAAGAATTATGAAAATTGGCTTTATGCAAAAGAACCCATGACCATTCTTTGAATAACCCTATCATATGCATCAATTCCGTGTTGGCTTGCCGAGTACGGTTGGTACTCACCCTTGCTATACGCACAAACCTTCAGGTGATGGAAATGAAGAGCGGGAGGACCCCTACGCGTATTACCGGGAGGGTGAAGGAACCGACGGCGCATACTAGATCTTAGCTCCGGTCGTTGCACTGTGGTGAATGACAAGCCGCCGCCTATTCCGCTGCCGTATCTAAATTCTGTTTTTGTGTTGTATTCGGACCATAAGGTCCTGTGGGTTGAACATTGCCTTCGGGCCTATTGATGTAATAATGTTGATGTAAGACTATTCATGCATGTGCACCTGATTATCGATCTCGTATTCATGGGTACCAACTACTCGATCCAGGAAATGGTACTATGAACACGAAAGATTCCCGTCTCAAAAACGGGGTCCACGAGGTGAGTATCGAGCCATGCGACCGTAGGATAAGACCAAATGGCGCCTTACCCCGACTAGTTGGCTAAAGGGAAATATCCCTACATAGGATCATTTTTAAACTAATATTTCCGAAAATACAAATATACCTTTTCTACATCTGTATTTCCTTTTATTTACCAAATGATTATAATAGCTCTCTCCCTCTAACCTTAAGTTGCCTACAAAAGCGAGATGTCAAACCATGACGGAGCACGGGAGGTCACTATCCCACGAGGCACGGGTTTGTGGCGCAGCTTCGATCCTGTTGTGGTGTTTGAGATACCGGAACCACCCACCTATCACACCAAAAGGCATGGCTCAGAAGGATATCCAGCATGGGAGGCGGCCGTTTTCATAGAAAGCCCGCATGGGGAGTGAAACATCTTTACGCTTCCACACCCGTTATCACCGGATTTAGCGAAGCGCCATCAAGATGCGGCCCGCGAGGCATTTCTTCGCCATAATACGATACATCGTGCCGAACTCACGGTGACGAGTTCGTGCATCATCCTTATCGCGAAGAAGGCAACCCGGTTGCACCGTGAAGGCCACCCCGCTGCTACAACCCGATGGTCACACGTCTATCACGTTGGGCGAAGACAGATGATTGTTACGAGGAGGCCTTGCTTGAGATCAACGACCGGCAGCCACGCCTCAATGATGCGGTCGAGAGCCACCGTGGTCGTGGGGATCGATAAACATCTTTGCGCAGACTCGGTTGCAAGCCAATGGTGCCCAATACGAGCAACTCTCGGACCGCTACATGGCCCGTGGGGAAGCCCCTGGTAGAGTGGAGGAGCGGCTCGGGAAGAGCAAGCAAGTCGACCACTGGAGGAGCATGCGCACTCGCCCGTCTACGCTGCAGTACTTCCACCGAGATTGTACCAACGCCTCCGCTCCTCGTGCCCGACCACTATTACCTTATGACTCCAGCATGCTTGGATACCTTTCAAGCCATGATGGAGCGAGCTTTATGTTGAGCACGAGCTGCGTCGTGCACCGATGACCCGCTGCCGCCACGTCCATGGGACCCACCTCGAGCTCCGTAGCGTGCCATCCGAGCCTGGATCGGGAGAGGAGAACCCCATCCGGATCCACGCCGACGGGAATCGAGGCGGAACCTATGGAGGTCAAATGGGAGTCCAGCGACACCGGCCCAATGGAGGAGGAAGCTCCCACTCGTCGCCTAACTCACACTTGGAGGCCCCTCACCCGCCGACCGCTCGCAAGAGTACGCGCCACCGAGCCGGAAGATTCGGCATGACTCCGAGGCCACCACCTCAGAGCCATGGTGACTCCGGTTTGCTTCAGCGACGGACCACCCACTTCCCGCACTTTGGCTCTTGCGGATGGTTGGACGACTAGGCGGGAGAACCACCCCGGCTTGATCTCGTTACGGAACGGCTCGGCGGCACGGACCACACTCTATTCCCCTTAATTAGTTAATGCGGTTAGACGATGTAGTTGTTGTTGTTAGCATGGCATGAAGGATTTGTGCATGTACAAACCGTGTATCCCTTTATGTAATATGATGGACTGAGCATCGCTTTGCGATCTTAATTCGTGAGCTTATTATTAGTTTACCACGCTGTTGATGGAAGATCATTTAAAAGAACTTGAAGAAAAATCCCTTAGGAACCATGACCTAAACTGGTCCAATCTCTTAATTCATCTATCTTCTTCGAGATGGCACATCGCCGCAGAGCAACGGCAACCAACGAGAACCCGCGGAACCCAACCCCTCCACTCTTGCGGAGGTTATGGCTTTGCTGACGGCTACTTCAAGCAATTGCTAACAACCGGGGAGGTCGAGGAGGATCAAGTCTAGGAGAGTTCATGCGAGCTAAGCCACCAACCTTCTCCACGGGTGAAGAACCCATGGATGCTTGAGGATGGCCGAGAGTGATCGAGAAAAAGCTAACTCTCGTCCGAATCCGAGAAGCCGATAGAGTTGTCTTCGCCACTAACCAGCTAGAAGGTCCCGCAAGTGGCCGGTGGGACACCTACAAGGAAACGCGAGCTGAAGATGCCGGAGAACCGACATGGGAAGAATTCACGGCTGCATTCCGTGAGAATTTCGTGCCATGCAGCTATGAGGATGAAGAAAAATGAGTTCCGCAGCTGCGTCAAGGAAACACCTCGAGTACAAGAGTACTGAACAAGTTTACCCGCTTGCACGTTATGCCGCAAGTGACCGACGATGAGGAAGAGAAGATGGATAAATTCATCGAGGGACTAAATGACAAGCCGAGAGGGCCGATGATCGGACAGGACCACACCGGTTCCAAAGCCTCATCAAGAAGGTCGTTCGCTTGAACACGACCAAAAGATGATAGAAAATAACCGCAAAAGAAGGCTCGCTATGGCTCGCCCATTCCAGGGAGCGCCACAACGCCCCAAGGGAGCCACCCCGTCCGGATGGAAGCCAAACGTTCCGACAGCGGTCGTTCCCCGCTCCCGACCATGTCGGCAAGCCGGCTACACCTCGGCCGTACACCCACACCAACCTAGCCGCTCCAGGAAGAAGGAATGTGAGTCGCTTCAATTGTGGGGAATTCGGGCACTACTCCAATAGCTGCCCAAAACCACGCAACACCCCTGTGCGCACCGGCGCCAATGCAACGCCCGTCCGAGGAACCCCACCCTGCGGCGGGACGAGGTCTGCTCAAGACCCCGCTATCCAACGAGGCCGCCACCGGGTTTCGACGTGGCCGGGTGAATCATGTGCGGGTAAGAAGCTCGGGAGGACCGGAGCGTATTGATGGGTATGTTCTCTATCAACTCTACACCGCTTAAAGTTTTATTCGATTCGGAGCCTCGCATTCATTCATATCTTCCCAAGTAAGCAAACAACACCACCTACACCAAGTAGCACTTAAGAGGCCTATGTTGGTACACTCACTGGGGAGACATAACCGTACCCCATGCTTGCATCAATGCGCCCATACGGATTAGGGACGTGGTGTTTCTTTCAAACCTTATGGTGCTATCACCCCAAACCATTGATGTCATACTCGGGATGGATTGGTTGACCAAGAATAATGGAATTATAGACTGCTCGAAGGGAAGTCATGGTATCCACCCCATGGGGATCACCGATGAGCATAACTATGGATCAAAACCCGAAGCTTTGCAAACAAGGCTGGGGAGTGTTCACCATGCTACCTTTAGGGGGATGCCGGTAGTACAAGAATACCCTGGACGTATTTCCCGAGGAATTGCCCAATGCCCCTGATCGCGACATAGAGTTTATCATCGACCTAATGCACGGCTACGCCCCCATATCCAAGAGACCTTATCGAATGCCTACCAACGAGTTAGAGGAACTCAAGAAGCAAATCCGAGAACTACAAGAGAAGGGATTTGTACGCCCGCTCTTCTCCACAGGGAGCCCCAAACTCTTCGTCAAGAAGAAGGATGGGACTATGAGGATGTGTGTGGACTACCGATCGTTGAATGAAGTGACTATCAAAAACAAGTACCCACTACCTCGAATTGATGACCTATTCGATCAGGCTTAAGGGTGCGCAGTGTTCTCAAAATTTGATCTTCGGTCGATATCATCGGTTGAAGATTAGAGCGGAGATATTCCTAAGACGGCGTTCTCTACATGTTACGGCTTATACGAGTTCACGGTAATGTCCTTTGGATTGACCAATGCCCGGCATATTTTATGAACCCGATGAACAAGGTATTCATGGAGTACCGGACAAATTCGTAGTGGTATTCATCAACGATATACTTATCTACTCCAAGAACGATGAGGAACACGCGGAGCATCTACTATCTTGGAAAAACTACGAGAGCACCAGCTGTATGCAAAGTTCAGCAAATGCGAGTTCGCTCAAGGAAGTCGCTTTTCTTGGCCACGTGGTTTCAGCGGAGGAGTAGCGGTAGACCCCGCCAAGGTCAAGGCTCACGGAATGGAAGGCACCCAAGTCGGTGACGGAAGTTCGGAGTTTCTTGGGCTTGGCCGGTATTATCGACGGTTTATCGAAGGGTTTTCCACCGTAGCCCGACCTATGACTCAACTTCGATGAAAAAAATAAGTTTGAATGGAACGAGAAGTGTCAAAAGGCTTTCGACCAACTAAAGGAAAAGTTAACCACCGCCCCAATCTTAACCTTACCGACAACGGAGGATTTCGTGATGTACTTGTGATGCATCCGGCAAGTACTAGGAGCGTGTTAATGCGGGATGGGAAGGTCGTAGCGTATGCCTCGCGACGATTCGACCCCACGAGGAGAATTATCCCACACACGACTGGAATTAGCCGCGGTTGTTCACGCATTGAAGATCCGGAGACACTATCGATCGGGAACCACCGTGATGTGTATACCGATCACAAGAGCTTAAAATATTTCTTTACTCGGCCGATCTCAACCTACGACGGGCGATGGTTGGAGTTGATCAAGGATTACGATCTAGGAATCCATTACCATCCCGGCAAGGCAAATGTAGTGGCCGATGCGCGAGCCGCAAAGCCCAATGCAACCACATGGGATTGGGAGGTATGGCCAATGAGCTCCAAGAAGAAATGGCTCGACTTAATCGCACCGATTCCTCACGGAGAAGTGAACTCACTTGGAAATCCAACCCCTTCTAAGGACTCAAATAGAAGAAGCCCAAAAAGGGAATGAGGAAACCCGGAAATCAAGGAACGCATGGCCGGGCGCGCTAAGGAGTTTTCAGTAGACGACAAGGGAATCCTGTGGTACAAGAAAAGAATCTGCGTGCCTGAACGAGGTGGTTTGAGAGGATTGATCTTAAAAGAAGCCCACGAATCGGCATATTCGTTACATCCCGAAAGCACGAAAATGTACCAGGATTTGAAGGGAGAATAGCATCAACGACCAGCAGGCTTGCTGCAGCCACTCAAGATTCCCGAATGGAAATGGGACGAGATAGGCATGGATTTCATAGTGGGACTACCCAAAACTGCGACTGGTTACGATTCCATTTGGGTAATAGTAGATCGGCTCACCAAGACCGCCAGATTTATTCCCGTAAAAACTAACTACAACAGTGCCAAGCTAGCGGAACTATACATGAGTAGGATTGTATGTCTCCACGGTGTACCAAAGAGGATTATATCGGATCGTGGTACCCAATTCACGTCTCATTTTTGGAGCAAAGTCCACGAGGCACTCGCGGTCACCTCGCCTTCGCATGCCGCTTACCACCCACGGGGACGGACAAGGCGAGAGGACGAATCGGGTACTAGAAGATATGCCGAGAGCTCGTGCGTTGGATTTCACCAAGGATTGGGAGAAATGTTTGCCGTACGCCGAGTTCTCCTACAACAATAGCTATCAAGCCGTCGAAGATGTCGCCAAACGAGGCTCTATTTGGTCGCCGATGCCGAACTCCATTAATGTGGTCGAAACCGGTGAACGAACCGTATTCGGACCGGACATAATCAAAGAGGCCGAGGAAAAAGTTCGCCTAATCCGGGACCGATTACAAGCTGCTCAATCCGGCAAAAAGAGCTACGCGGACACCCGCCAAGAGAATTGGAGTTTAAAGAAGGTGACTACGTGTATTTGAAGGTCTCACCACTACGGAGAACTCAAAGGTTCAAGGTCAAAGGGAAACTCACACCCAGATACGTGGGCCCATTCTTGATAAACGCTAGGAGAGGAGAAGTGGCCTATCGGTTGAACCGCCCAGAACCTCTCCGATGTCCACCCGGTGTTCCACATGTCGCAATTGAAGAAATGTTTGCGGGTACCGAAGAGCAAGCCCCGTTAGAAACCATCCATGTCCACAGTGATCTTACCTACCGGAACATCCAATCAAGATACTAGACGAGGCGAAAAAAGACACGGACCAAGTCATGGCGCATGTACAAAGTACAATGGAGCAATCACACGAAGAAGAGGCTACTTGGGAGAGCGAAGAGTTCTGAGGACAGAATACCCACACCTACTCAAGCCGGTAAGAAATCTCGGGGACGAGATTTATTGTTAGGGGTAGGTTTGTAACATCCTGAAAATCGAAGAACCGAAATCGGAACGTAAAATCGGAACTTTCAAAAACCTTCGCTTGTTGCTTCTTCTCGGGTTTGTTGCTTCTTATTTGCCACCTCGCTGCATAAATTATTGACGTGATTAATTTCCCTTTCCGTGTTTTTGGATAATTTGGTGTTGTCAAAATGGAGGTGCGGAAGCCGCATCGGGTTTTTAAAAGGAAATCGGGAAAACGCGGATTTATGAAAACGCGTTTTGGGAAATATAAAACAAAATTTTGATTGGGAGAAGATAAATTAAGACACAAAATAAATAATAAAATTCTCGAGTCGTACTCAAAATCCGGGAAAGTTTTGGAAAATATAGGAGAGGATATTGAAATTTGAAAGAAAAAAAGAGATTTTTAAAATAAATAAATACGAAAAATATTGTGGGAAAATAAAAGTGGAGAAATGTTGAAAATATTGGGTGAAAAATTATTTTAAATGAGGGGAATTTATTTTGAAATTTTTAGAAGAAAGAAAAATGGAAATGGAAAAAAATTAAAATCGGAAAATCGGGAAAATCGGAAATGGCACTCGTTCATTGCGCTAGAGGTGCTCGACGCCGTGCGCCCGGCCGCGCGCGCCCGCCGCATCGCCGCCGACAAGCGCGCGCGCGCGCCGCGCCGCGCGCCCGCGCCGCCGCACGCCCGCGCCCACAGCCCCTGCTACCGCGCGCTGTGCGCCCGCGTCACGCCCGACCGCGCGGACCCGCGCGCCCGCGCACGCCCGCGCCCACGCCGCCGTACCGGCCCCGCCCACGCATCGCGCGCTGCCGCCACGTGGCCGAGCCACGTCCGGACCCCACGCCGCGCGCGCACGCCGCGCCGGACCCCCGCCCGCGCCGCGCTTCGCCGCCGCGTTGCGCCCGCCGCACCCGGCCCTCCGTGCGCCGCCGCGTGTCTCCGCCCCGCGCCGCGCCGAGCCGGCCCCCCTCCTTCCACCCCGCTTGGCCGCGCCTATAAAAGGGGCGGTGCCCCGCCGACTTTGCCGCACCACCGCGCTCTTCTCGTCGTTCCGCGCCGCCGAGGCCGCCGCCGCAATCCACGCGCCGCAAGGCGCAAAGCATCCCCGTGCCCCCTTGCTCCTCCCGAGCTGCCGTCGCCGGTAAGCCCCTTGCGCCGCCCTTTTGTCGCCTGCCGCGCGCCTGTTTCGGCCGGTCACCGGCCGAACGGTTGGCGGCAAATGAACAAGATGCGCCGGTGAAAAGAAAAAAAAAAAAAAAAAGAAAAAGAAAAATAGGAAAAATTTGGGAAAAATTTTGGAAAATTTGGAAAATATTTTGGGTTGACTTGAGTAAAATTTTGGGTAAAAATAAATTATTTTCTCGCATGTTTTCTCAAGGTGCAAAGTTTGAAAAATCGGAATCGGACGTTTTGCGGAATTTCGTTTCGCGTCGTTTTTAAATCCGGACTCCGTTTAATTCTTTCTCGCCATTTAAAAAGGCTTCTCTTTTGTGATCAAACCCTCAAACCTCGAGCACGAATTTCCTCCGCTAATATTTTCAAACCTGAATTCCCAAAATTATTACGATCGCCGTCTTTGCGAAAACCCTAGGAAATCGACTCGATTTCAAAACTCGGATTTTTCCTAAAGCGACATTTGTCTGACTCAAGTAGAATTTTAGGCAAAACATTTGGAGTCGTTTTCATGGCCTTTATGGATCTTTTCGATCTCTCGATATTTTATTGAATTCTAATTGAATTCCAGGCTTTTCGCACGTACGGATAGCACCGAAGAAACCGACATCGACCCCGCCGAAGACACCACCCCTCAAGCGTGCGAGCAAGGCAAGTCATCACACTCATTGAACATATTGATCCTACTTTGTGAAATGATGTTGATTTCAGATTATAAATTGCACGCTTTATACAAACAGTACCTATGCTTGATATACCCTGCTTTGATATTGATCACCATTAGAATTTATTCTTTGTAACCTTCGATGTGATATGACCGGAGGATAACTTCGGTACAAATGCTTAGCCCTGCTTACACTAGATCCCTGCATACTCATGATTTTGCAAGAAAGCTTTGTGCTCGGGCAACTACCTTAGGGGAGGTAGTTGAAATACGGCCTGTGGAGACATGAGCGCCACATGGCCATGAGAATGTTGAACTAGGCTCGATGAAAATTGAAAATGCTATACAAATGTTTTAGACTGGGGCGGCTGGATGAATTGGGTGGATTCCGGAAAAGGCAAGTGCCGACCCTGGTCAATTAAGGACCGAGCCATGAGATAGCCGGGAAACGAGCCAGTACAACCGTACTTCTCGAATGGGTATAGACCTAGCTGACTAGATAGCCGAGCGGAGGCAGTATCCTTGCATAGATGGTTCTCTATGATGTGGTTATGGGATGAGAATGAGGCTGCGGCCTTTGTTGTGAATGGTGGAATTAAACCGATATTAATTAAACTTAAAGATTGAGAAAGTTTTCCTTACCCGGTGCGCCTGAACTCCTCTCACTTTGCTAGAAAAGGACGGCTAGAGTGCATGAGGGCTTAAGTTCATGGAGCGGGTGCACGCCAAAGCAAGGTTATCGAAAGGCTTTGCCGTGACCGTCTCATGTGTTGAGGCGTAGGCTCATTTGTTGGGCTGTCGCGAGTACGGGTAAAGTGTACATCCACCGCAGTGTGAGTGAATCAATCTATTCGAATAGCCGTGCTCATGCGGATATTGAGCATCGTGACAAGACTTTCGCTTGGCTAGACTTTAAACTTAAAGCGTGGGATGGGTTTGCATGATGATTTCATTCGCTTTGGTGGATCAACTTCTCGAGATGCGAGAAGGGGTAGATTCCCGTAAAATCATGACGAATCGGAGGCGGGAAGCCATCCTTGGAATCACGATGGATGGTAGACGAACCGATCACCGGATTAATGAACTGTGAAATTAAAACTTGATTTGGCTAGGTTATAGGCTTGTGAAAAGAATTGTGAAAATTGGCTTTATGCAAAAGAACCCCACCATTCTTTGAATAACCCTATCATATGCATCAATTCCGTGTTGGCTTGCCGAGTACGGTTGGTACTCACCCTTGCTATACGCACAAACCTTCACCATGGAAATGAAGAGCCGGAGGACCCCTACGCGTATTACCGGAGGGTGAAGGAACCGATGGTGCATACTAGATCTTAGCTCCGGTCGTTGCTGTGGTGAATGACAAGCCTCCGCCTCTATTCCCGCCGTATCTAAATTCTGTTTTTGTGTTGTATTCGGACCGAAGGTCCTGTGGGTTGAACATTGCCTTCGGGCCTATTGATGTAATAATGTTGATGTAAGACTATTCGTGCATGTGCACCTGATTATCGATCTTGTATTCGTGGGTACCAACTACTCGATCTAGGGAAATGGTACTATGAACACGAAAGATTCCCGTCTCAAAACGGGGTCCACAGGGCCACGGGCGGCCCGTGGCCATCCCAAGGGGCTTGGCTCGGGGGCTGCCCGGAGGCCGTCGCTCTCCGACGGCGAGGTCCAGGATCACCGGACCCTCCGTCCTTCACCCCGCACCTCTCCAGAGAGGGCGAGTTCAACGCCAACGCCAACCACCACATTTAATGCCTAGAGAGAGGCCGACGCCCGCCCGCTTTATTTTGCGATGTGAGGCATGTCATCGGCCCGCTCATCATCATTCTTTTTCGCCCGTCACGAGGCAAAGAGAGTATAAAGTCTTTGACGGAGACCGCGGTATGAGCGCACGGTCACTCCACGCACGCCTTCCTCCACGCCCCGTCCGTCGCATTAAATGCGTTGGGCGGCCGCGTGGGAGAGAATATGAGCGCTTGGGGTGTCGCGTCGACGCCTCTCCGGGAGAAGGGCCACCGACCGGTAGGCCCTTCCTCGGAGCGTAGGTTGGCCATCCTCACGTCGGCGGCATGGCGGCCACGACGCCCGTTTTCTCCACCGACTCCGTGACGTGGCAACGGGAACAAGAATAGGCGTAGCTTCCCGACAAGACGGGCAAGGACCGCTCCACGTGATGGAGCGGAGTAGAGAAAACAGGACTACCGTGGTGTCCCCTTTCACTATAAAAGGAGACCCAAGTCCATCATAAAAGGGGTTCTCAACTGTCTCGAAACGGGGGATAGGCTCGCGCTTTAGAGTCGATCTCTAATTTGGTCGCGGCTCGGCCTCTTCAACCTTGGGCTTTGAGCACCCTCCACCACAATCTTCGCTCCAGCCTTCCCAGGGAAGAGCAACCACCCAAAGCACTTGTAATTCATCCTCCACATAGGGCAAGAACAAGAGTATGGTATTACGTCTCTCGACGGCCCGAACTGTATAATTCTTCCGTGTCCCCGTGATTGCGTTTTCTTCCATCTTGCTACCTTCCTCTCTATCTCCCCGCGAGTTTGAGCCCCGATTCACCGCTCCCCTTGCCGAACCAAAAAGGGGTCCCTCGGATTCCCGCGTTGATCACCGACATCGACACCGTGGCGCGCCGCAGGTAGGAGCGCCTTGCATTTGGGTTTAAAACACCCATCGTCCTTCCATCTCCCGCCGAAACCCCTCTCCCCGCCCTCGCCATGGTCCACGGCCACGCCCTACGGACCGCATCGGGCTCACTCGCTACCCACGAGTGTGACTTGGCCAAAAAGGTGGTCGAGGAGGTTGATACGGCGGGCACGCCCCAACTTCCGCCATCTCCGCTCGGAGGAGGGAGGACCTTTGCCCTCTCCCCGTCCGGTGGCTGGCGGCGGCGGGCGGGGCCGTGCCACCTCCTGCCCCCGCCGAGGCGCGCGGGCCGTGGGCGGAGGAGGCCATGTGCCCCTCGGGGTCGCCAACGTACCGCTGGATCCGGGCTATGCCCGAGCGGACGTGCTTGGCGAGCCGCGCGTCGGAGCGACGTCCATCGTCGCTGGAGTTTGGCACGCCCGAGGGCGCCTTCGTGCGGCGAGGCACTCTTGCGCCACCCCCCGGTCACACCGGCGAGGGATCCAACACTAAGCATTGGTTTGACGACGTGGCGAAGCTAGTCGGCACAACCCGGCCGTCGCCTGGCTGCCGACCTCGCTTTCTCCACCCAACCGCGCGGTTCACACACCACGGTCAGCTCGTCCTCTCGACGACGAGCCCGAAGGCATCAGCCGCGAGGGCGAAGAGAGCCTCCCTGCCGCAGCCCAACCGGAGGCGCCGGGATCTCGCTATACGCGAACGGGACGTCCGTCTTCGTATTGAGCAAGGCCGTGACGAGCGTCGTGCGGGGCGGGCTCAGATCGCGCTTCCTCGTCGGGAGCGCAAGCACCCGGCGAGCGGCCGCAGCGCCCCCGCCGCAGGGAGAGCCCCTGGGGGACGCGCAAGCGGCTATGGTGGCCCAGCCGCGAGCGGGGATATTCTGCGGCACCCGAGGAGGCCCCTGAGCCCTCATCACCCCCCGCCGGCAACGGCCCGCGGCCTCGTCCCGCCCCTCCGTGATGTGCGCGGCCTAACAAGTTTAGGCTGGCCCTCACGAGAAGTATGACGGCTCGTGAATCCCACCGAGTTCCTCCAAATTTACACCACAGCCATCGAGGCTGCTGGAGGTGACGAGCTCATCATGGCCAACTTCTTCCCCATGGCGCTCAAGGGCCGGGCCCGTTCTCGGCGAATGAACCCGCCGCCCGCCGGTCACCTCGTGGGATGACTTGTGCCTGCAGCTCACCTCTAACTTCCGGGGCACGTACCGCGCCCGGGAGTAGAGGGCCGACCTCCACATGGTTCGCGAGGAGAGGACGAGTCCCGCGCAAGTACATCCGGCGCTTTTGCTAGGTACGTAATACTATACCGTCCATCCCGACCATGCAAGGATCTTCGCCTTCCGGAGTGGTGTATGCCACGACGTTATGTTGGAGAAGATCGAGTCCAAGGCCCCTGGACCACCACCGAGCTCTTCGAGCTTGTCGACCGGGTGGCTCGCAAGGAAGAGGCTCGGGTTTGGAATCCTAGGAACCCTACCCCGGCCTCTACCAACGTTGCCCCCTCCGCGTCCCGAGAGGAATGGCGTGAGCGGCGGCGGAAGCGCAAGCCATTGCGCGGTGGCGAGGAAGGCCACATCCTCGCCGGCCGACGGTGCTTGAGAAGCCCCCACGGAAGGACAAGCCCATGGGCAACCGCAGCGCTCCCCGGGCCCTCGCCCCGGGGCCAAGACGGGGACAAGTGGTGCATGGTGCACCAAACCTCCCACCACGACCTCTTGAGTGCCGCTCGGTCAAAAACTTGGCCGAGCGGGTACAAAAGTACGAGCAGGAGAGGAGGGAGAAGGAGAAGAAAGCCCGCCGTAAGGGTAAGGCCCGGCGAACGCTCGAATAACCGACGAGAGGAGGCCAAGAGTGATGCCCCGTCGGAGACGAGGATGATGATCCGGGTTACCGGGACCCCAAGCACCTCGTCGCCACCATTGACGAAGGGCGGGCGCCCAGTGTCCGTCGGAGCCTCAAGACTATGAGGCGTGAGCTCCTCGCGGCGTACCATCCCATGAGGCGGCCGGAAGTCGCAGCGGGCGGAGGTGCCAATCACCTTCAACCGAGCAGATCACCTTGAGAGCATCGCACGTAGTGGCCACTTGGCCCTCGTGACCTCCCCACCATTTGCAATGTCAAGGTCGCCCGAGTCTTGATTGACGGGGGTGCGACCCTCAACATACTATCCCGAAGGCCTTTGATGCAATCAAGGCCCGAGAGATGGAGCTCGGGCCATCCTACCCCATCATTGGGGTGACGCCGGAAGGTGTGGCCCCTCGGGCAGATCGCGCTGCTGGTCACGTTTGGGAGCCCCGCAAATTTCCGCACCGTGCGGATTGACTTCGATGTGGTGGACCTCAGCACGCCCCTACAACGACGTGCTCGGGAGGACGGCGTTGGTGAAGTTCATGGCGGCCACCCATTACGCCTACCGCCGGCTCAAGATGCCGGGCCCCGAGGCCCCATCACCATCCACGCCGACGTCAAAACCATGCTAGATTGCGCGGAGGCACATGTGGACGATATTGCGGCGGCCGACCGCGTTGAACCCGAAGGCCCTCAAGGGAGGCCTCGAGTTCCCGGGCCCCTAAACAGCACATCACCTCGGCCGATGAGGTGGTAATCAAGTCCATCCAGTTGGACGACGACCGTCCAAGACCGCCAAAATTGGCGGCAACTTGACCTCAAATAGGAGACGCGCTCGTCTCCTTCCCGCGAGCGAATGCGCGTGTTTGCTTGAAGCCGTCGGATATGCCCGAGTCCCCAGGAGGTGATCGAGCACCGACTTGCGCAGGCCGGATGCACGACCGGTCCAGAGCGAGAAGGTGAGGCGACAGCCCCGAGCGACGGGCGTTCATCCGCGAAGAGGTGGAATGGCTCCAGGGAGGCCGGCTTCATCCGGAAGTGCTGCATCCGGAGTGGTTAGCTAACCCCGGTCGTCCCAGAAGGCCAACCACAAGTTGCGCATGTGCATCGACTACACCGACCTCAACAAAGGCATGTCCTAAAGACCCTTATCCTCTCGCCTCGAACTGAGACCGGATAGTCGACTCCACTCGGGGTGCGACCTTTTATGTTTCCTAGATGCATACTGCGGTTATTATCGGTTCCGCATGGCTATAGAGGATGAGGAGAAAACTGCATTTATTACCCCGTGGGTACCTTTTGCTACATGTCTATGTCTTTTGGTTTAAAAAATGCTATGTCTACTTTCCAACGTGGTGCCCGCATCACGTTGAAAGACCAAATACGGCGTATGTCGATGATCTCGTGGTCAAGTCCCTGGGACCAAAGAACCTTGCTCCGGACTGGCCAAGACGTTTGATAGCCTCCGGTCCTCCCGCATGAAGCTGAACCCGAAAAAATGCGTATTTGGGGTACCCCAGGCAGGCAAGCTCTTAGGGTTTCGGTCTTTGCCCGAGGCATCGAGGCCAACCCCGCAAAAATAAGGACGATAGAGGAGATGCGCCCCAGGAAGCTCGAGAGATGTACTAGAAGTTACTGGTTGTGTAGCTGCCCTGAGCCGTTTCATATCAAGGCTCGGAGAGCGGGCGCTCCTCTATTCAAGTTGCTAAAGCGAATCGGCCCCTTCACTTGGACCGACGAGGCAGAAAGCCTTGAGCGAGCTCAAGCGTTCTCTCCTCGCCGCCCATACTGGTAGCGCCTCAAGAAGGAGAACCCCTCCTTTTATATTTGGCGGCAACTCCCCAAGTGATCAGTGCGGCGTTGGTTGTGGAGCGTGATGATGAGCCGTCTCGGATGCCTCTAGCCCCACCACACCCGGAGGCGGGAGACCTTGGGACGGTGTTGGGCGAGGAAGCACCGGCCGGAGCGGCCTTTGTCCCCCGAGCTTCAAGGAGCCACCCGGCCCCCTAGTCCGGCTCCTGAGGCCCCTTCCACCCGGAGCGGCCACGGGGCCCGGGAAGCGATGGCCCGGTAGCCCGGACACTAAGGTAACCCGCCCGGTGCACCGAACCTATTGCCCCGGTAAAGTAGCTAAGGCCCGCACCAAGGTGCGGCGGCTGGTCTACTTTGTCGATGAAGCGCTACGGACACAAAGACACGTTACCCGCAGCCCAAAAATGCTCTACGCCGTGCTTGTGGCTTCCGGGAAGTTGCGCCACTACTTCCCGGGCACATCGGGTAACAGTAATCACGTCCTACCCTCTCGGGCAAATCTTGCATAACCGAGAAGGCACGGGATGGGTAGTCAAGTGGGCTATCGAATTGTCGAGTTCGACCTGCGTTTGAAGCCCGCCACGTGATCAAAAGCCAAGCCTTGGCAGATTTCATGGCAAAATGGACGCGCGGTGATAACGATCAACCCCTGTGAGCCCGAGTGTGGAGGATCGCGACCAATGGACCATGCATTGGGTGATGAACTTTGATGGTTCACTCACCTTACAAGGGGCGGCACAGGAGTTGCGTTAACCTCCCGACAGCGACGTACTCCGGTACATCGTTCAGCTCGACTTCCGAGCAACCAATAACATGGCCGAGTACGAAGGACTCCTAGCGGGGTTGCGGGCGGCGGCGAGCATGGGCATCCGCCGTCTGCTAGTCCTCGGCGACTCACAACGGTCATGAACCAAGTTTCAAGGAGTACCGGTGCACCGACCCCCAAATGGAGACCTACAACGTCCTTAACAAGCATGGGGACTCGTGGATTGACGAGCCGCGCGGTCCTTTGGGCCAACCGGACCACACCAAGCCGTGCCATCGGGAAACACCATTCTTCTTGGTGTATGGAGCCGAGGCGGTCTTGCCTTCCGAGCTCACCCCGGGATCGTCCCAAGCCACACCGTACGCCGGCGGATCAAGAACAGCTCCGGCGCGACGACTGGACTACCTAGAAGAAAGACGGCGCCGCGCAGCTCTTCGCACGGCCCGTTATCGCGAGCCTCCGCCGCTACCATCAACACAAAGTCAGCCCCCGAGCGCGCAAAACAATGACCTCGTCTGCGCGGCGTGTGCAAACACGTGCGGGCCGAGCAAGTTATCTCCGATGTGGAGGGGCCATACAAAGTTATCGGCACCCCGTCCAGGAGCAGTCCGCCTAGCCACGGAGGACGGCACCCGCCGCCGAACCCGTGGAACATTTCTCACTGCGCGAGTTCTACCCATAAGCCGCATGGTGTGCTTGAAACATATATGGAAGTTCATCCACTTGCCTCCAGTGGCATGAACAATGAGTTTGCCCATTTATACTTTTTTTGCTTTTTCCTTACAAATATACGCTTGCATGTTTTCCCCATGTGCTTGGAACATGTACTGCGGATCTTGGTTTCCGGTGGTCTTCCGCCCGCCCGCCTTAGCCCGAGAGCCCTAAGGGCGTCGAGGTAGAGCGACGCTGCATATTTTCACGCCAGGGGCTCGGGTGCGTATTGTCACGCCTGGGGGCTCGGGTGCGTGTCACGCCTTGTCCCGAACCCCCGATTCTTTGCTGCCCCCGGCCGTTTATACCTCGCTTCTACCCGAACCCAGACGAAGGCACCGAGCCATCGGCCGATGCACGTTGCCTAAACTCGGACCAGCTCCCAACTGCATGGGATGAATCATGGCGAGAAAACCATACGCCCATATTCCTACAATGGCTAAACTAACTAAAGAACGGACTACTATTGCGGGAAAACAAACAGGGCGGGGGCTTGGGCCAACAAACCGCCATTGCGTGTGCGCCAAGTTGGCGGGGGCTCCCAACATACATACATACATATACGAGTCATTATGGATCATCGTCGCATAACCAAAGGCAAGTGCACCAATATTATAGACACAATGATTTTTACAAATACGGATGGAAGCAAAGGCGGGAGTCCTAGGCACTGGCGGGTCAGCTGGGGCGTCCTCCGTGTCGCCCTCGTCAGGGGGTCCTCACGGTAGGCGAGCCGGAACGCGCGGAGTGCCGTCAAAGCCGATCATAATAGAGTCGACGGCATCCTTGACGCGGCACGGGGCGAACGACCCCCACCTCACGGGCCGCCTCCCGAAGGCGCGCGACGGATGAGGCCACGGTCCGAAGCCCCAAACCCGGGCGCCTCCAACTCCACGATCCGGCGGCGTGCCTCCTCCAAGTCGGCGCCGCTTGCCATGGAGCGAGGGCCTGGCGGGCTCCCGCTCGCGCCTCCACGCTGCCAACCGCTGCTCCCGGGCGGCGAGGTCTGCTCCCACCGCTCCAGCTGCGTCTGCGGCGTACGAGGCGGCGCGAGTTGTTGCTCGCGCTCCCGAGATGGCCTTCGAGCACTTGGAGACCTCCTCCGGGCTGTAGCACGACCACCTCGCGCCCCTCCACCACGGCCTCGCGCTCGGCGATGGCCTTCTCTCGGCCACCGCGTTCTCCTCCCACGTGGCGGAGTCCTCCTCGGCCTTGGCCACGGCGGCCTCCCGGTCCCCGACCGCCGCCACGCCGCCTCCGAGCCTTCTCGCGCTGCCGGGCCATCTTCACGGGCACCGGAGCTCGATGTCGGTGCTGGCGGCGGTGGCCTCGGCGTCGCGCAGGACTCGCTCGTGCCGGTTGAGCTCTGGGCGCGCTCGTCGAGGTCACGGATGAACCCCGATGGTGGTGCGGACCCTCTCCTCTGCGGCGACGGCGACACGCTCGTGGAAGTCGGCGGTGTGCCGCCTCAACGACGGTGTCCTCGAACACCTAGTTGAGCTCGCCCGCGCCGCTCGATATCCGCCGGCTCCGCTTCCTGACGAGGCCCTCCACCTCGCCGTGGCTACCGCTCGCGGCGGCCTTCGTCGACCTCGGCCTCCCGCCGCGCCACCGCGACCTCCTTGGCGGCCAAGGCCTGAACTTGGGCCCGAAGCCCTCCAGGGAGACCGCGTTGGCCACCTCAGCGCCGGGGACACGATCATCCTCGCCCGCTCCCGCGATCGGACGAGGGGCTCGGTGTCCAAGGCAACCACGAACCCTGACCGAGCGTCCCCGGATTCGGAGTCGGAGCTCGAGCCGAGGTCGACCACTGCGTGGGACGGGAAGGCGAAGGCACCCCACGGCGGAGCCACCGCGCGTTGCTTCATCTGTCGGCGTCTCCTTGCCCTCCGGTGAGGCTACTCGCGGCGTAGGAGGATCACGGTGGGACGGCGCCGGCGATCTTGGTGTTGGCCGGTGTGGCGAAGACATTGAATGGTGTGGCGCGGGCGGCGGGCGGCGTGGTGGCGGCGATTGTTGCCGCAGTGGGGACCCCAGGGTTGCTCTCCACTGCCCGCCACCGCCTCCACCTCTACATCGGGGCCGCCCGCCCCGCCCCGACCCGACGCCGACGGAGGGCCCCGACTGCTCCTCGCGGGCGATCTGCGCCCCGGCATGCGGGTGGGCCCTCCTTAGGCCCCATCGGACCAGAGCACAACCCGCGGGTGACCGGACCGATGGGCTCCGCCACCCCAGGGCCTCTCTGCGCTTCCCGCCCAGAGCGGAGCGGAATCGCCTTGGGTATAACCACAGGGCAAAAATGCGATGCTCGCGTGGGAACAAAAATAAACACAACAAAAGATCGAAACATCGGTAACCGAAGTAAAGCACGGGGCTCACGGGATATGCATGTGTCACGCAAGGCGTTACTGCGGGCGGCATTGAAGCTCTAGGAAACCGGGAGATGGCCCGCTTCTTCTTAGCGGGGCCGCTGGGAGGCTCAGCTGGGGTGTCGACCGCGGACTCCGCCGCCGGCCCCGGAGCGCGGCCGGCCCCGCCGACGCGCGCTCGTCGTGGGTGCGCTCCGGCCTCCGCCGTCGTAGCGGTCGTCGTTGTGGCCGTTACGGCCCTCGATGGAGTGGCCCAGGCCGGGCCCGCCGCTGCGGGCCTCCGGACCTATGGGAAGGAGCGGTGCGCTCCGCGCCGCGGCCGCGTGGTGGTGATGGGAGAGGTGAGGGGTCGTGCTCGGCCTCTTCCTCTTCCCTCGATCCGGGGCCCCGATCCGCTCTGCCAGGCCCGCGCCCAGCCCGCCCATACGCACCGGTCATTGGTGTCGTCGTAGTCGTCGTCCCCACCCCCGGGCGGCGCTTGGCGCCGCGACGCGAACCCACGCCATCACCCACCACCCGCAGGGCATGCAGGATCTCGGCGCGCCGAATCTTGGCACATGCACTGGCACCGAGGGAGCTGCGTCGATCCATTGTCGTAACACCGAGGGTGCGGCGGACCGGGATCGCAAGGTCGTTCTCGTTCCGGTCCGAAGGCGGAGTCGACATGGGTGCGCATGTCGTCATTGAAGCCCGTATACATGCGGGCGGGCGCGACCTCTCCTACGGCGGCGAGATGCGCCGTGTCAGAAGTCCCGAAAGACGGTGTGGTCGACAGGCCCCCCGGGAGGTAGCCGATCCGCTCCGGCACTCCGCCCAACTCCCTCCGGCTCGCGGTCGCGCCCCGGTTCCTGCGGTTCACGGGATCCCCGTCGGAAGGAAAAGGCGGGGTGGTCGCCAGCCGGTGTAGAACCGGAAGACCCTCCCGTTCTCCCACTGGAGTGGGGGTGGATGTCGATGAAGAGGGTGCCAACGGTCCCGTCGTTGCGCGGTTGGATCGCCACATACCCGACCGCGCCGGAGGAGCCCGCCCGGCACACGCGGAAGAATTGCTTGAAAAAGATGCGGTGAGAGCATCACCCCCAAAACATCTCGCGGGTGTAGACGAAGATGGCGAGGTAGAAGATGGCGTTGGGGGTGAGGTGGTGCAGGCCGGAGGTCGTAGAACTCAGACGTCGAGGAAGAATTGAGAGAGGGGTGGCACCAGCCCGACCATGACGAAAGAGGCGAAGAACACCATCTTCGTGGGGGCCGTTCCTCCGAATGTCGCCGTCGCTGCGTGTGCCGCGTGGCAAGTACTTGTTGAAGAGGCTTGAGCCTCCGCAGCGAACCAGGGACTTTGGGAGCATGCTCCCGGCTCCAAAGGCGAGTCACAAGCCATCTCCAAGGCGGGCGCTAGAGTGCAAAAAGAAAGCGGTGGCGGAGAGAAAGGAGGCGAAAGAGCAAGGGCGCTAGGAGGATGAGAGGCGATGGTCAGTGGGAAGTGTAGGCGATTCCCCTCTCGCGGATCTGTTCTTATAGGCAACCACGGCCCTCGAATTCTACGGCATTAATTTCGCCCCACTACCACGCGAAGCGCCTCCTTGGCTCGCGTCCCCGTTTTCGCATCTCTTTTGGCTCCGCGCCACCGGAGTTTCGCGCCCGCCAAGCGCACTACGCGGGACGGAGAGAGCTAGGCGGTTTGATGGGCCCCCATGTGCGCGGCCCAAATAACGCGTCCCCGTCTAGAAAGGCTTAATCAAGCGCGCCGTCGCTACGCACGCCTATTCCTTGCTGCGCCATGGAATATGTAGTGCCCGGGCCACACACTCAAAAATATGTCGTTAACTGCGCCCGAACCCGACTTCGTAACGGTCAACACCGGGGCTACTGTCGGTGATATGGGCCGGGGTATGTCGAGGATGCGATATTCGAAGAAGGAAGACGCCTTTGCTCACCGGGCGTGCCAAAGATATGTCTGGATGGCTCAAGCGGTCCGGCCACGGGCGGCCCGTGGCCATCCCAAAAGGGGCTTGGCTCGGGGGCTGCCCGAGGCCGTCGCTCTCAACGGCGGGGTCCGGATCACCCGACCCTCGTCCTTCACCCCGCACCTCTCAGAGAGAGGGCAAGTTCAACCGTCAACCGCCAACCACCACATTTAATGCCTAGAGAGAGGCCAAACGCTTGCCCCGCCGCATTTATTGCGATGTGAGGCACGTCTGTCGCCGCTCATCATCATTCCTTTTCACCCGTCACGAGGCAAAGAGAGTATAAAGTCTTTGACGGAGACCGCGGTATGACCGCACGGTCACTCCACGCATGCCTTCCTCCACGCCCGTCTAGTCGCATTAAATGCGTTGGACGGCCGCGTGGGAGAGAATATGAGCGCTTGGGGTGTCGAGTCGACGCCTCTCGGGAGAAGGGCCACGACCGGTAGGCCCGGGCAGGTAGGTTGGCCATCCTCACGTCGGCGGCATGGCGGCCACGACGCCCGTTTTCTCCATCGACTCCCGTGACGCGGCAACAGAACAAGAATAGGCGTAGCTTCCCCGACAAGACAGGCAAGGATCGCTCCATCACGTGGAGCGGAGTAGAAAATTAGGACTACCGTGGTGTCCCCTTGCACTATAAAAGGAGACCCAAGTCCATCATAAAAGGGGTTTCTCAACCGGTGCAAAACGGGGGATAGGCTCTGCTGCTTTAGAGTTAGATCTCTAATTTGGTCTGCGGCTCAGCCTCTTCAACCTTGGGCTTTGAGCACCCTCCACCACAATCTTCAGCTCCAACTTCCCGGGAAGAGCAACCACCCAGCACTTGTAATTCATCCTTCGCATGGGCAAGAATAGGAGTAGGGTATTACGTCTCTCCGACGGCCCGAACTCGTATAATTCTTACGTGTCCCCCGTGATTGCGTTTTCTTCCATTTTGCTACCTTTCCTCTATCTCCCGCGAGTTTGAGCCCCGATTCACCGCTCCCCTATGCCAAACCAAAAGGGGGTCCCTCGGATTCCCGCGTGTCGATCACCGACATCGACAGAGGCGGATCCATCGCTTCCAACCACCGGACCAACAAATATGACTACGATGGCCTCGGGTGGGGTGGATCCACCGCCTGCGGCCATTGAAGGTGGGATGTCGACGACGACGGCTCCGCTAGAGGCTTGGTGTGCCGGCGGTAGCCTTGGCGGCCCTTTGAAGGGCTTCGTGTGGTGGTGGCCGTAGGCTCCGTGCGACGATGACGACGACCTCGATCGCAACGAGGGCTACGATGACGACGACGACGGCTAGGGTTTCTAGATGTTGCTATTGTTCATGTTGTGGCCTTGCATGTTCGGATCCGAATAGGATTGCATGTGGGCAACTTTTCGAATTTTTTTATTTTACGAGAAAATCTTTGTAGGTGACCGTCTTAACGTGTCCGTCTATGAAAATTAGTTTTTGTGTGCGGTTGTGGCGCTCAAACATAAAAATCATGATTTTTACAAATTCCTCGAGCAGAGGTGGTCGGCTTGGCCACACGGAAAAAGCAATTTTAGCAGTATGGAAAGATGGTTTATGTACTAGTGCCATATGACCATTTTAAGGTTGTGTTCATTTCTTGAGGTTCCCAACCTCCACTCCCTAATTTCCCGCGCACACGCTTTCCAAACTGCTAAATGATCATTTTATCTGTTTATCGTCATCATTCACCGATCTAATCTTGCTCTAGTTAATTACATCCAACTACAGTGTCCTCTACTTCGTTTGTTCTTCCCTGCAAGAAGATGCTTAGCACTTGATTTCCTCGGTCTTACGCGAAGGAAAAGAAAAAAAGAGGTGAGAGTACGTGTATTCTTTTTCCTGTGTTTCTCCCGTGGAATCAACAACGGAGGAAGGTTTCCCTCGGTTTTCCCGTGATCCTCATTTGCTTGACGGGGAAGGAAATATTCCTATTGAACAATATTCCTTCAAAAACCCTCTAATCCGAATAAGGCCGGAAAGAGGTTGTGTCTGGATTTGAATTAGGAAAAAGTCCACTTTGACTCAAATATAGGTCGAATCTAAAGTGTATCCCTCAATCACAAAACTAGATATAACGGCTCCTTCAACTCTTAAAACCGAGCAAAATGACTCTCCTAGACAAGTATCGAAGGTGGTTTTTTTCGACATGGCATCCACATGGCTGCATAGTCACTAAATAAACTAAAAATAGATGTGAGGCCTACATGTCGCGTCCTTTCTTCCTCTTTCTTCTCTTTTTTTCCAACCACATGCCAACAGATTGCCCTCTACGACGACGACGGCCTGCACTCGCTCGATCCACCTTCTCCCTTCTCTAGTATCGGTAGGGACGATGGTGCCATCGGTGCGGCTTGCCATCCTCCGCGACATCGTCGTCCCGTGCCCACTTGATCCACCCGGCTCGCCATCCAACTCCCACGACGCCAGTTCCCCATCCTCCCATGCCGCGCTCACGAGGGTCTCAATGCGCAAGCATGTCGCTCCGCCAAGGCTGCGCAACGAGGCCTCCACCAAGCACACCCATAGGGCCTCGATGGCGAAGGAGCCCAAGACGAAGACGGAGCCCGGGAGGAACAAGGAGGAGGAGGAGTTGTGTCGTCGCCCGTGGAGGACAACGCCTGCGGGGAGGAGTTGGATGCGGAGATGGCCTTGGACGAGGAGTTCATCGGCAAGCCCTTCCCCGCCAAAGAGGCATGCGACAAGTGACCTCGGCCGCTAGCAACACAACGTTGCCACCGGAGGTAAACATCCACCATAGATCCGACTCGACCTTAGCGTTTGCATCCTCATCCGAATGCATCGTCTTGATCGTAGGCTAGAGCAGAGGAGGAGATCAAGCCCGCCGTCACTACCGCTCTACCAAGGTTGACGACCGTGTCTACCGCCTCCATGATGACATCTTTGTCAAGATTCCTACTTTCTTTGCTCTTTTGCACCCACTCATTGAGGAAGTAGAGCGCGAACTCTTCGCGACACTTTGGCTTCGCCCATGAGAGCGTCTCGCCATCCATCCTCTCGAAGGTGTCTCCGGGAGGATCGGTACACGAACGCAATGCGCCGTTGGGCACCGTCGTCGGGCCACAAGGCCGGCGAGATGGGGAGGACGGCAAGCCACAACCAACGCCACCACCGCCCGCCGATGTCGAAGAAGGGAGAGAAGGCAGATCGAGCGAGCACGGGCGCCGATCATTGCGGAGGGCTTTACCGCCGTCATGTGGTTGGGAAAAAAAGAGAGGAAAGAAGAAGAAAGGATGTCGACATATGGACCCCACGTCTATTTTTAGTTTATTTAGTGACTACCGTCACGTGGATGCCATGTCAGCGAAAACCGTCTTTAATATTATTTTAGGAGTCATTTTGTCTCGGTTTTAATAGTTGGAGCAACCGTTATACATTTGACCTATATTCAAGGGAGTCCAAGTGGACTTTCTCCTTTGAATTAAAAGGGAAGGAAATCGGACTAGGGCACACTCGAGGGACGTGATATTGACTTATTATTTTCTTTTTGCCATAATCGAGACGGCGGCGTGTGGCTGGGCCCACTAGAGCGGCCATCGTACGTGGCTCGGCCCATCTAGATACGACCGCGACCGTTGCTTTTTCTCGTGAAAAACTCTCTACCGCTCTTCCGGACTAGCCACGGTCGAAGTCGCGTGGCCCGCGTGGGGAGAGAGAGGGGCAAAACCCAACTCAGCAGCGGGGTGAGGAAGGCATGGCGGCGGCGAGGCGGACAGTGTGCGTGACCGGCGCCGGAGGGTTCGTCGCCTCGTCGCACGTCAAGCTGCTCCTCTCCAGTGGCCACTACGCGGTCCGCGGCACCGTGCGGGATCCAGGTGAGGCCACCCACCACCACACATACACCTTCACTACCTCATACCTTGCCTTGCTTCGATTCGTCGCCCCGGGGTTCCCTTGTCTGAAGGCTGGGATGGCCCCAGAGTTGATGAAATTTGGGGGTGGAAATATGCGAGGTGGAAGCGTGGATTGAGCCCTAGTGTTAGGTTTCAGACGGTATCATCTCAATAAAGCAAAAAGGGCTCAGGGGTGTAATACTCATAATAAATGAATTAATAAGTAAAATGATCCCCATGTTCTTGGAAGCAAAGAGGAGCGTTTCTATCAATTTTGCTATATATTTGTCGATAAATTTTCTCCTAAAAATTTGACAGATATAATTATAATATAATTGTAGTATAATTACATTATAACTTAATGTAACTTGTATGTAACTTTCACAATTTTGAACCATTAGATTTGTTTCAAGATTTGTGCAAGTTAGGAAGGAAAAAATCACAGCGTGCGCATACGAGAGAGGATTCGGTTTCGTGACCTCTATTTTACGGAAATAGCATGTTACAAAGAGATTTTTAAAAGTTACACACAAGTTACATTATAGTTACGTGCAAGTTACAATGTAATTACATCATGATTGTACTATAATTGCATCTATCAAATTTCTGGAGGAAAATTTGTCAAATGCATAGGTAGTCCCTGTTTCTATATCCTAATTTTGAGTTTTTGTTGGCCTGACAAGTTCGTTGGTCCTCATAGAACTATTTGTCATCTTTAGGTGGAATCACAAGAATTTTGAAGATCCTGTTCTTTGAAGTTATTTGAAAAATTACATTGGGTATTTATTATCAAGGGCCAAAAATCTTGTTATGAATGATGGTGGTGGTGTGATTGTGTGCTGTAGGTGATGCCAAGAATGCTCATCTCAAGGCGCTACAAGGTGCCGAGGAGAAGTGCAGCTGCTCAAGGCTGATCTGTTGGACTATGACAGTGTAGCTTCAGCGGTTGCTGGCTGTGAGGGCGTCTTCCATGTCGCCAGCCCTGTACCCTCTGGCCGATCCACCAGCCCTGAGGTGAATTTGACAAGAGCACATGTTTATTGGGTCGAAGTCGAATAATGAGAAACAGGATGATTTTTGTGTTGAACTAAGGAGCCATCGCTGGTTATGGTTTAACATGGTGAAATGGGTGATCTAGTATAAAGCAGTTGATATTAGCTCAGAACTGAAGTCACATATTTCAGGATATCTGTGTTCCCCATAAAATTAAGCATTGCAGACTTAATTCATTTTGATCTATGCTTTGCACTGTTCTTGAATCCTGGCTCTGTGATATTGTAATCCTATGTCAGTCAACATTTTATAGTTATTGCTGTTTTGCAGGTAGAGGTCATAGCTCCTGCTGTAACAGGCACACTTAATGTGTTGAAAGCCTGCCATGAGGCAAAAGTTAAGAGAGTTGTTATGGTGTCTTCAATTGCGGCCGTGTTCAATAATCCTAACTGGCCAAAGGATAAGGCTTTTACTGAAGACAGTTGGTCAGATGAGGAATTATGCAGAAAGAATCAGGTAATGTTCTTAATCTTTGAAGTAAGCCAATGCCTTTTCAGCTGCTAAATTTTTATGTGCTAATGTCCTTGGGAGGAGCAAAATTTCAGATACTTTTTTCAGTATATGTTGCTACTTGGCAAATTGATTGAGATTATATCCACCGCACTCTTATTCTGTACTGGATGTCTTGGATCCCCTATCCCATCCTGTAATTATTATTTTCATAAGCACAAAATTCGTTTTGATTTCACTTTCAGTCATGCACTTTTTCTCTATTGATTTTTCTATTAACGCCTCATCAATAGTTACTTTATGCTTTCTGATAGTAAATGATCTTCCTATATTGACAAAAAAACTATTGCTTGACTCTTGTTGTTTCTGGTATATATAACGCTCTATGCTGGATTACCCGCTCAAAAGAAGCTATCTGTGTTATTGTGGCAGGATTGGTATTACCTTTCAAAAACGCTGGCAGAGCGTGAGGCTTTTGCTTATGCAGCAAAAACTGGGCTGGACATTGTAACTATTTGCCCATCATTGGTGATTGGACCCTTGATGCAATCTACAGTAAACTCGAGTAGTAAAGTTCTCATTAATTATTTCAAAGGTAACAGTTAAATTGTCATATTAGTTTTCTCTTGCTTTAAATGGACTTAGATAATTAAAATCATAACTCTAAGCAGTATTATGCTTAAAACTGTGTTATCAGAAATGATGCCTCCCTTGTTGTGTTTCCAACTAAGGAAAGCTTACTAACAATAGCGTGAAAGAACTTACTAATAAGATAAAGTTGTTTCAGTCAACCGACTATTTTAGGCTTTAAGCTTTCTGTTAAAATGAAGTACTCATCTTTTGCAGGAGATCGTGACACTGTCGAAAATAGACTCCGGAATGTAGTGGATGTTCGTGATGTTGCCAATGCTCTTCTTTTGGCATATGAAAATCCAGGAGCATCCGGACGTTACATCTGCAGCTCACCTCCAATAAAAGTCTCTGATATGATAAACATATTAAAGACCTTATATCCAACTTATACTTATCCCAAAAGTAAGCCCAACCCCTTAACAAGTTACTGGTTGTTTGTTACCTGTGTTGTAGCTGTTAACTCTGCGTTTGTAAAATATATATTGCTGGCATTTCCTAAAAGGGGAGGGTAGATTAACATGAGATGACTAGGTAGAATTACAGATCAGTAATCTTTTCTGAGTTCATACACCCTCATCAATTGAAGTAAAAAAAATCAATAAAACACAACTGAGTACCAAGTTTATCAAAGTGGTGTTATATTTTTATGGGCAATATTTCACTAGATCACTAAGTGCTTCAGTTTTTTAACAAGAACTAGATGCACCATATTTTTTTCTATCTTCAGTTTCTCAATACTTAACTTTCATGCAACTTATTCTCCTCCCATGTCATATTTATTCCTATCTTCAGTTTCTCTATACTTAACTTTCATGCAACTTATCCTCCTCCCATCTGGTGGTTTTGTAGCTTTGTTGATGTGGAAGAGAACACCATATACAGTTCTGAGAAACTTCAGAAGCTTGGCTGGATTTTCAGGCCTATTGAGGAAACCCTCCGGGACAGCGTGGAATCCTACAAAGCATTTGGCATCCTTGATTGAGCATCCAAACTGTGGAAACTTCAGTGGCTGTTAAAACTCACCATGATTCATGTAATCTGTGTTGAGATCACCCGAGTCAATAAAGAATCATTATGAAATCCACAAGTGTATCGGTGTATCCTGAATCTTGTCCATTGAGCAATGCAGATATATATAATTCACAGTTGTTGGCTCGTTGCTGAGGACGGCTTAATATAAACTGCTTTGTTCTTGCGCTAATTCAGTTTGGTGATAGGGAAGTTTTGAATCTTTCTTATATTCAAGTTATGTACAGTGTGCTATACACATTAGTTCTGTATTACTCACTTGGATCAAGGCAACATACTCTTTCCATGTTCACCTAAAATTACCAACGTTCTCTGTGTCATTTTCTTTGCGTGCCCTTCCCTTGATGATCATCGCAATTTGCAAACATTAAATATGGCAACAATTAGCATATTCCCAACAGGATCAAGCCAAAGATTTATTGTGGCACGTATTAAGTAATTAACCGTTGCAAAAACAAAAAAATACTACTTCTTTTGTTTAACATTGCAAGACAATGATTTTAGATAGATTCACGTATAGTCCATGCATATACTTTATATATGTTCAAATTTTTGTCCAAATTTATAAGTATGTAAGCGAATAATGAAGAGTCTAAAACATTACATTATAAGTATAACCGAGATATATGGAATGTGGTTATATTGCAATGTTTTCACTAATCATCCTCAATTAAGTGACATAAGATATGCAAGATCTTCTCTTATTGTTTTCATAAGTTTGAGATATATTTCTTGTACTTGTCGTTTTAGCTTTTTTAGAGTTAAATATTTATATCTTTAACCAAACATACTAATAATATATTATGAAAGTATTTCTCATAATCAATTAAGAAAATCTTACGATTCTAAACTTTATAAGTTTTTTAATTTAACGATGAAGAAAGACAGAAAATTTTGATTTAAAACGAAGTAATTCAGAAATGGAGGGAATATAATCACGTACCAAATGCTATCCATGGAGGGAGCAGCCGCACAGGCTGTAGGCCGCGTGGCGGGCGCACGTGTCCGGCACTGCGACACGTGTAGCGCGTGCAGATGGCAGCCGCAGCCATCGCCTGCGTATATAAATGTGTAGGCGTCCGCAGGGCAAGGGGACGAGGAGAAACTGACGACGGCGCCGCCACCACCGCCACCGCCGCCGCAGGGATGGAGACGACGAAGAAGAATACGGTGTGCGTCACCGGCGCCGGCGGGTTCGTCGCCTCGTGGCTCGTGCGGCGCCTCCTCTCCTCCGGCGACTACGTCGTGCATGGCACCGTCCGCGATCCAAGTAAGATCGACGGCCAATCTAATCGGATCAAAGAACCTTGTCGATCGAATGCGCGTCCATGGCGGCCGCCGGCGGTGTCTGACTGTGTGGTCGCGCGCGTGCAGGTGACGCCAAGAACGGTCACCTGAGGGCGATGGACGGCGCCGGGAGCGGCTGCGACTGTTCAAGGCGGACGTGCTGGACCGCGCGAGCGTGGCGGCCGCCGTCGCTGGCTGCGCCGGCGTCTTCCACGTCGCCAGCCCCGTCCCCGCCGCCAAGCCGCACAACCCCGACGTAAGTACACGCGTCTCGACGATCCTCGCCGGTGATCGATCCATCGCGGCAATTAACATGCGAGCTCGCGCGCGCGCGCAGGCGGAGATCCTGGCTCCGGCGGTGACGGGTACGCGGAACGTGCTCCAGGCCAGTCACGCGGCGAGCGTCCGCCGCGTCGTCGTGGTGTCCTCCACCGGAGCCGTCATCCTCAACCCCGCCTTCCCCGCGACGCAGTCCTCGACGAGGACGCGTGGTCGGACGAGCACTACTGCCGATCCATCGAGGTGAACACAACAAAAACACATAAACAATTAAACCATTGATCAATTAAAAATAATCTATATCTAATCTATATCTATAATCTATATCTATATCTGTATAATAACTATCTATATAGTATTTCTATCCAAAATTTTATTTTGCCTTATATTAAAAAAACTCCTTGAGTTTTTCCAAAAGTTTTTTAAAATTAACCCGCACTTAGGGGTGAATATCGAGTCGGCTCGGCTCGTGCAGCCGGGCCGGGAGGCCGGCTCAGCTCGGCTCGTGAGCCGGCTCGAGCCACTCGTTTAGCTCGTGAGCCACTTTAATATAGTGTAATTTATATATAAATTACATTTTATTTTTTCGAGTCTATTAAACATACAAATATACAATTAAAAAAAAGTAAAAGTGATATATTAAGTTCATAATTAATATAATAATACTTGTCCATCGACAATTATCCATGATGCAACTAGATTAGATATTATTACTATTATAGTCTAAAGCATTAGATCCATATTGACCATCATAAAATCATAAAAATTATTGATTTATTGCCACATCAATAACTAAACAAGAAAAAATAGCAAAAGAAGCAAAACATTAGGCTTTGCTTTATACATTGTATCTCGCTCGTTGAGCTCACGAGCGGCTCGCGAGCTGACTCGAGCCGGCTCGTTATAGCTAACGAGCTAAACCCTGGCGCAACTCGTTAGCTTTTCTCAACGAGCCGAGCCAAGCGGAGCCAACCACGAGCCGAACGAGCTAGCGAGCCATGAGTATTTCGTTCAGCCCCTACCCCCCCAATGCTTGAAAAGAAAGGAGGACCGGATAAAAAAAGACATCCTTCGTCCCTTCCTCCCTTTGCCCCTTCCTCCCGTCCCCATCTCGCGCGTGCCCGCGTCGCGCCGCGCGCTCCTCCCTCCCATCGCTGCCGGAGCTCCCACGCCTCTCCGTGTCGTTCTCATCCGCGTCGCGCCTCGATTTCATCCGTTGCAACGCACGGGCACAATTACTAGTAATAATAATATGAGTAAATTTTACAAAACTACGTATACTTTCACTAAACTATCATATAACTACTGATTTTATCATATAACTACTGATTTTAAATCTTGTATCACAAAATTACGTATACTTTAACTAACCTATCACAAAACTATAGATTATAGATTTTAAATCTTGTATCACAAAATTATATATTTAACACGAAATTTCTTATAAAGCTACAAATTTAGAATAGAGTGTTACAGAATATTAAGTAGCAAATTTATCATAAAACTATATGCTTAATATCAATTAATCAATTTATTCTGAACTTATAACGTTATAACGTTTATAGTATGATAATTCAAATATTAAATCAGTAGTTTTATGACAATATGAAATATGAAATCCGTGATGCTTGACTTAAATTTATAATTTTATGATAAATTTATTGTTAAATCTATAAATTTTGTGATATGTTTTTTCGATACCTTGGTTAAATATCAATAGTTTTGTGAAAAATTTACTAAGATAAAATCATACGTATGAGTTGTCATCGAACTGAAATTCTGAGATGATATTGGTAGAACTGGTACTGCCTCTCCAAGACGCTCGCCGAGCGCGAGGCATGGCGTTTCGCAGCGGACAACGCCGCCATGGACGTCGTCACCGTCTGCCCGCCGTTGGTTCTTGGGCCTCTCCTGCAATCGACGGTGAACACCAGCAGCGCCATCCTCATCAACCTGATCAAAGGTAAGCCCTTTTCCTTGCCCTATCACTTTGTAAATATTCAGAAAACTGTCTTGTACGTATATTCAGAAATTAAGCTCGATCATAATTAAACAGCAAATGTATCTGCATCTGACAGTAATACTGACTTAATTCCAACAGCTAGTAGCATCTGAGTATCTGACAGAAACTGAATTCCAAGAGCTAGCAATCGATGTGTTTCTCATCGGTTAATTATTTCTCTGTACGTGCTCGCTGGCGGCGGCGGCAGGCGGCGGTCATCAGGATGAGGAAAACGCCGCCACGGACAAGAGGAGGAACGTGGTTGACGTGCGTGATGTCGCCGCCGCGCTCGTTCTGACGTACGAAAATCCGCTGGCTTCCGGCCGGTACATCTACAGCGCATACGACCTGACGGTGTCTGAAATGGTTGACACGATCAGGCGCTTCTACCCAGATATTAAATACCCAAAGTAAGCACATATCCGCTCTATCAATCTACAAATATAAAATATTATTTTAGGATATAAGTCTTGTTCACAAATACCACTAAAAGAGATAAGAGTATTATTTCAATCTATAATTTAATTGTTCACTGGTAGTTGCATCGTTAGGTATAAGGACGAATCCAGTGTGAATGCTGGAGGATTAGTTGCATCGTTAGGTATAAGGACGAATCCAGTGTGAATGCTGGAGGACTCAAGTTCTCCTACCTTGTTATATCATCATTGAGATACGGAGAGACGGAAAGGAAACGAAAAGGGAGAGGAGGAAGGGTGGGTGGGTGGCATGATCTTTCTTAATAAAGTAAATTTTTAAGGGCATCAAAGTAATTTTTTTCTCAACCTTCAACTCTACTAAACAACCTCTATACATGTGTCACCTGTGACAAAGTCAAGCACTACTTTCACAACATTATATGCATTATCAGTTGCATTATTTTTGTTTTACTAACATATTTAGATTTACCACTTGTCATCATCACTACTATTTTTTAAGAGAGTGTAGACGTGAGTACCGAATCATATATACATAGGCTTTGCAGTTTTTGAGCTCGGCGACGATTAATGGCAGGTTTGTGGGAGGAGGATGAGAGGGTGTTGAGCTCCAAGAAGCTGCAGAAGCTGGGGTGGAAGTTCAGGACGTTGGAGGATTGCCTGAGGGATAGCGTTCAATCCTACAAGGCTGCTGGGTTCCTGAAATGAGATATAGATTTTGGGATTTGAGAGAAAAATAATTAGTGTAGTGAATTATTGAAGGTTGAAATAATTCAGGTGCTAGAATGCAAGTTGCATCGGTAGGCAGTTAATTGCGTCGATCTGCATTCTTTTCTTAGAGGGAAAAAGAGAGAGGACATTTTAAAGACTAAATAGAGCCACCACTCGGCCGCTTGATTTTAAAGACTAAATAGCTGCTAGAATGCAAGTTGTATATTGATTATGAATTATGAAACAGGTTGCCACCGAACCACTCGAGCTCTTGGTCTACTGGCAACGGTTGAACCGTCGGGTCAACCAGTTTGATTACTAAGTCAGAACGTTCATTTATAGTGTATATTGTATTCAAATCTGAGTTGATAGGATTGTAATGCTCACAAGCTTTCAACCCACCCCCTGCTTTCGATCACTTCCCCCGCTTCTTTTTCTCGTTTATGAAGCTAAAATGTAGCTGGGCCTTAGCAATCGAGTTGGGACTATCTTTAAAAACCACACGTTCAAAATAATGATCCAACTTGTGCCCTCGACGACGGAGAGGATGGTAGCATGCAAGCTGCAAAGGATTGAGCCGAGGAGCGAACCCAATTGGGACCTCCAAGATGAAGGTTGAAGGTACCTTGGCCAAACAAGTAAACGACATCTGCCCCTTGTAAATCCGACATCGATGCCCAAGGAGAAGAACATCATTCTTGTGTATTTGCTCGCTGGAGAATTCTTGAACAGCCGACGCAACCTCTTCGCATGTGGATCTGGAGAACTCTGAGTTGCACACAAAGAAGAGTAAGACATTGGTGATTAACCCAAAAGTCTCCAACCAGACGGCATATGCCGAGCAAGCTCCAGCAAATCCATCCATGGCAAGACACCTCCGGGACGAAGGAGAGAGACGCCACCGTCCCATTCGAACTGCACAACAAAAGAAAAGGAAAAACCTACTACAGAATTTACCCGACTACGAGATGAGCCCGACCATCGTCCGGACCCCTTATCCCCTCACTGGTGGCCAAAGACCACCGGAGATGGAGAGGAGAGGGAATTCGGTGGTGTCAGGTGGGGATTCAGTACTCACGGTGTCGCAGCGCACGACGGCAACGACATGAAGAGGAACGGTAGATTTTATCCAATTCACGTTGTTACTCTTTATCTCTTCGGTTGTTAGGATGGTTGAGGATTTTGTGGCGGCGCTAGCTATTATAAAGCTGTGTGACACTATTGGAGAAACGGTTTTCCATGCGGACCGAAAGACATCTTCCGTGCGGAAGGCCTGCCGCATGCGCGAAAAGGTCTCGGAAAATTCATTTTCGCGTGCGGACGGCCCAACCGCACAGGAAGATCGATTATCCCGTGCGGTCGGCTTAAGCGGCCCGCACGGGAGATAGATATCCCGTGCGGGCCGCTTGCGCACCGCCGCACGGAAGATTGATCTTCCCGTGCGGTCCTCTAAGCGGCTCGCACGGGATAATCGTTCTTCCCGTGTGGGCCGCTTAAGCCGACCGTACGGGAAGATGGTCGTGCCCATTATTTTATGTACAACGTTCGTGAGCTAGCCATTGTCCTCTCTCTCTTCTCTCCTCTCTCCTCTCCTCTCCTCTCCTCTCTCTCTCATAATGTTAAATGAGTCAATATATATATTTTTCACGCACGAGAAAAAAAAACATTTAATATTATTTCCTTATAAAAGATATATATATATATAAAACACAGATCGATCATGCGTAATGTATACATATCAAGCTAGTTTCGTCTCGCAAATTAACATAAGTCTAGCTAGCAACAAATTTACAAATTATATAATGGCGGAGCTCTTTTTCCCCCTCCCTAAGTCGTTTGAATTTATCGTCTGCCGCCGCCGCTCTCCGGATCGTAGAAATCGTCCAAATGGTTGCGGACATCGTGACGGATGAAGCGGCAAAGATCGCAACCAAGTTAAGCATGGTTCTATCGTCGAACCGGTTCGCTACAACGGAACTTCGTGATCTGTTTAAGAAAAAATAGTATACATATACATACAATTAAAAAAATTATACAAGATCGATAACATGTAGAAAGATATATTTCTCCGATGAACTTACTTCTTCGAACTTAGTAGTGTATAATCCCGTAGATTCCGAGCATCTCACACACGTATTTCTCGCAAAGGTTAGTGCCTCGGTGGTTGCTTATAACAACTTATGAAATTTATGAACAAATCGACTAGGATGTTGTAATATGGTGTATATAAGAGGTGTACATGTGAGCACAATGTTTACCCTAAAAGAAAGATGATCGGAAAGCGAGAATCGCTTACGATTCGAATCATCTTTCACATCGAAGAAATCATAAGTCTATAGCTAGCCTATGTATGCATGTGATAACCGACAATCAGCTCATTCTCGATGGCTCCCGTGCCTACCGAGATGTGCTTTCTCGTTTTCGACAAAGATTAATGTTCAAGTTCTCGTTGCTAATGTCTTCGGCCGAATTCTCGTGAATTGCCATATCTTGATCGACGCCTTCTTCCTGCCTTCTTCACCGATCTTGGTCTCTTCAACATGTCATAATCCATCGTAGTAGCCTTTTCATCGATCTTGGTCTCTTCAACATGTCATGATCCGATCTTAGTCTTTTGTCTTGCTCTTCTCCCTTTGTTTCATACTCTTTCGTATTGCTCTTTCTTAGAGTACGGCGTAATGATCTCGTGTTTCTCCATCAAACCGGGTGTCATGGATGACCGCTTTCATGCATGCAAGGAGGATGCTAAATTTCTTGAAGGGCGGCATGTTTTCTACCACTTCTTTCTTCCTCTTGCCTGAAGCTCTCTTTCCTTGCCGAACATGACCTTTATGTTCTTTGTCGGCGTGAACACCGTGGAACCATCCTTTGCTTGGGAGGGAGTACCTACCTCGACGCTTTGTCAAAAGGTAGCCATCGCACGATACCTATGCTTCGTGGTAAAAACGACGATGACGCATGTAAACTAACTTTTGACGAGGCGGGTATATGTACGATGTGTCGTCCGACATATCGTACATCCGGTCTTTCCTTTAATCTGTCCGGATAGGGAAAAATTGGTGGTAGATCGTTAATAGTAACGAATATGATAGCATGCAAAGTAAAATACTCCGGCGGTATGCATCAAATAATCGTAGACCCTCTTCCCACATTTCTTGCATATCCTCCATCAAAGGTTCAAGAAACACATCTAGGTCGATGCCAGTCGTTTTGACCCTTTATAAGGATAGTCAACAAAATATACTTTCGCTTCGACATAACCATGTCGGAAGGTTATACATAGTGAGCGTAACGGCCAAGTGTTGTGCGAGCCGCTTAGGTCACCAAACGGATTCATTCTATCCGTGCTCAACACAAACCGACATTTCTCGGATCATTTGCAAATTCGGGTGCTTCGAATCAAAGTTTTCCACCGTCGAGCATCGGCGGGATATCGAATCATACCATCCGTCTTTCGACCCTCTTGATGTCATCTCATCAACTCGGCGTCGGTGGGGTTTGAGAATAATCGCTTCATTCGATCTTTGACTCGCAAGTACCACATCACCATGGCCGGAATCTTTTTCCCGCCTTGACCAATGAATTTGTTTCGGCAATATCACTATCGACGACACTATTATTCTTTTTGTACCTACTCGCCCCACAAGTTGGATATTTGTCCATGTCGTATTCCTTGCGATAAAGTACACAGTGATTAATACATGCATGGATCTTTTTACACCAAGTGATAATGGACATATCAGCTTTTTGGCTTGATAGGTGTTAGGCGGCAACAAGTTAGGCTTAGGAAGCATAGCTCTCGGGAGACCCATCAAGTCGTTGAAACTAGTATCGACCATCGTGCCCGGCCTTCAATCTAAGAAGTTCTAGCACCGACCGCAACACCGTATAATCCATATCACATCCCTTTGCTTGATCGTATAAAAGATCTTTTGCTACTTTCTGCAACGCTGTCCAATTGTTTAAATATCTTGCTTTCTCTGTTAGGACTTCGGTTTAGCGTGCCGCAACAAATCCTCAAGCTCAAGATCAATATCAACCTCGCCTCGTCAAAACCGAGCCGTCAAAATCACCCGTCGTTTTACGAGACATGTCCTCAATTATAAAATTCTCGCCTCATCGAAACAAATATCGGATTCTCTTCCAAAGGGGCGACTTCCCGTGATAAGTCCAAACTATGTATTTCTCCACAAATCCACGCCGAATTATGTGTCCGAGAATTATATTCGGATCTTTCAACATCTTCGATTCTTGCATTCCACGCAAGGACAAAAATATCCTTCCTACTCTCTCTCAAAGCGTGTGCCTTAGCCTTATCAATAAATGTTGATGTTTCTCTCATGAACACCTGGATGAGTTCTTCGTGTCTCATACATCCATATCTCGATCCATGACAAAGATAAATTAAAATTATATTGTCGGTGTTTCTAAATAAACAAATTAAACTTAAATCCTACAAATAATAAAAACAAAGTAAAATATTTGACAAATAATAAAAACAGTGACAACATAAATTAATATTGCACAACAAATAATAATAATGAGACAAAAGTAGTTACCAAAAATGGTTTAATAAAAAATAAAATATTTGACCTATAAATTTAAAAAGTAGCTCAACACACATATACAATTCAAACAAGTTTAAATATCTTCACATTCAACCGATGAAATATTACAATAACGAAAGCAAATGAAGTAGATGATCAAGCATATTACCTTTTATATTGATTTTAATTAAAAATTTAAAGTCTATATCCTTCCACAAAATAAAATGCCTATTATTTGGAGAGAAAACCGAGTTAAAAAGTTCAAATATCTTCGCATTCAACCAATAAAAATTTTAAAAATGGAAGCAAATGAAAGAGAAGATCAAGTATGATACCTTTTTGTATTGACTCCAATTGAAAAATTCAAGTTTAAAACCTTTCCCTCTATAATTGTCTTTTTTGGAGAGAAAAACACCAGTGGTAAATACGCCACTATCCGGTTGAGCGGAAAATTTATTGCGCCACATTGGGCATCATCTCATGCGGTCTCTTAAAGGCCCGCACGAGAAAATGAATTATCCGTGTGGGTCCTTAGTGGACCGCACGGATAATGCGTTATTATCCCGTGTGGTCGGTTAAGTGGCCCGCACGGGATAATTATCCTATGCGTGCCAATTGCAGCCTCCCCAGAACGGTTTTTCAACATTATTATGGCCCACCCGAAATCTATTGAGGCCTCGTGCTCGGAAAAAATCATTTCTCGGTAGTGGATCGACTCAAGTAAAAGTAGGCATTGAGATCACGGCTCCACCGTGCCGACGAGGTCTAGGACCATGTCATGTTACTTGATTCAAATACAATCTTCCTCATGTTCCAATTCATCAGCCCGTGACAGGTGGAGAAAACTTCATGTCGCTCTGAAAGTCACCTTTTAGATAAGGCACCGACACAGAGAGAAGGAAAAGTATCTGGTTCCGGTTGATCCGTCGATATTTTTACTATGATGAGGAGTGAGTTTGGTTATCTGATAGTACCTTTCGGTACTAATAACAACGATTTGATTTATAGGACCACAGCAAGTAGCACATGCTGCTTCTGCTTGCTTGTTTTTGGTGTCGTTGATGCATAACTCATGCCTGTTTTCGGTGTCTTTCATGCATCTATAGCTACTTGTTGTTTTTGGGGGTGTGGTTCATGCATGCAATTACAAAGCCTGCTGTCCTCCCGCTTCCGTTCCGGTCATTTGTAACCTAAAACTGCGATTCTGCTTGATGCCAATGAAATTCACGTGGGGAAACTCTCCCTTCCCGTTGACCAGTGTACAAAACCACAAAGCCATAAAAGATTCCAGGAATAATCGAAAAAGAAAATATAGCTCGTACTTGTTTTGGGTAAAAAGTATAAGTTAAAATATATAGGAAAAACAAAAATACTGTCAAGAATGGGATTCGAACCCATGCCCTTTCGGACCAGTACCTGAAACTGGCGCCTTAGACCAACTCGGCCATCTTGACCTGTGCCGAGTGATTTGAGCACTGATTTTTTATTCAGTCATATAACCAGAAACCGTGAGGCCACGTACCAAGGGACACTACAAGAAATTTATGGCATGATATTTGATTAAAATGTCACTAAATCGATTTGTTTATGACGTTTTCTTTAAAAACATTTCAACTTAGTGATATAACTAAATAAACGTCAAAAAAATGTCTTAAAAGTAGTCAAATTCCATATTTTGACATTTTTGTCCTGTCAAAACCACCAATTGCAATCGTCATAAATGTATGAAAAGAATAGTATGTCAAAAAACATTTTATATAACAAGAATAATTTATGAACAACATATAGTCTCACTTGATCAAAATTGATTGATTTTTTAATGGCAGTGTTATGAACCAAAATTAAGTTATTATATCGATTTATAGAATTTTCTATCCAAATTAAAGAAAGTGTTTGAATAAAATCTATGAAAATTTGAACATCAAATTTAACATCAAAAGTATCTATAATAAATTTCATTAATTTGGAGGTGAAGTAAATATGAAAAATTAAATTTCTTAATTGAAATATAGGTAGATTTAATTTTTATTAAATTCTTCATGATTAAATGTACTCTCTGAAATTTGCTCAAATATTAATTTTAATGCTACAAAGAGCATTTGGGTAATTATTTATATAAATAAATTAATCATTTAATGACATATTTATATTTTTATTAAATACTATGAGTGTAAAATTATTTTTGGAATTTTTATTGAAATTATTTGAGCATTATAAGTATTTATGAAAATTAAAAGATTATTTAAATAATTAATTTAAATGGAAAAGTAATTTAAAATCCTCTTTACAGATTTGGGCCAAATTCTGAAAGTCTGTCTTCCTCTCTCTCTTCAGTCCGGCCTGTTCTGCCTCTATCTGAAGTCTACTTTTCATCCTTATTTATTTTAAGCCCACAACTGTTTAGGGAAAAAGTCTGATTTATCTCCTTGTCGCGGCATGCAGAAATTTATTTAATTTCTTAAAGATAGTATATTCTTCAAAAAATTCAAATTCCTCTAGAATACGCAGTCTAATCCATGTAAAAATTTATAGGAGTATGTAATAAAATATTTCTATAGGTTGATTCACAAAGGTCCATTATGCAATTACTTAGACAATAGAAAAACTATTTTTTTCATAAAATAAGTGGTAATATAACTTTATATGTTGTAACATTGAGGTAATGGTAAGGTTATGTCCAAATTTGAGGTGCATATGAGTTCAAAAAATTATATGTTATGCAACCTTCAATTTTTTAGTTTTTTAAGTTGAGTTATATGAGATTATGTCAAAAGTGTAACCATTTGTGAACAATATATATTCTAACTTGACCGAAATTGATTGAAATTTTTATTGAAATGTTACAAACAAAAATTAAGTTGTCATGTAAATTTATAGAATTTTCTAAACAAATTTAAATATTATTATATTTTTTGTAAACCAATTTAGAGATATAATTTTTAATTATCTATAGTAACCTATTGAATTCTCCGTCTAATTCTTAGATACGGAATAGAATGAAGTATTTGAGCATGCCTATATTTTTGTTTATTTTTGAAACCTTATTTGGGGTACTTGTAGTTCAATTCGAATTAATTTTGAAAAGTACGTAGAAATTCATTTAGTTGTTAAAAAATAGTAGATGAATTAAAAATTTGAAACTTCTATGAAACAACATATACACAGCATACTCCATGTAAAAATTTTATTGGGATACATAATAAAATATTTGTATAGGTTTGTTCACAAAGGTCCATTATGCAATTAATTAGAAAATAGAAAAAACATTTTTTCGCAAAACAAGTGGCCACATAACTTCATATCTCGCAACATTAATGTTAAGGTTATGTCAAAATTTGAGGTGCATAAGAGTTTAAAAATGTTATATGTTATGCAAACGTCAATTTTTTAGTTAAGTTATATGAGATTATATGAGAAGTGTAAGAAGTGTAACCATCTATAAACAATATATATTCTAACTTGACTAAAATCGATTGAAATTTTTATCGCAATTTTACGTACCAAAATTAAGTTGTCATGTCAATCTATAAAATTTTCTCGACCAAATTTAGATATTATTACAATTTTTAAAAACCAATTAAGAGATGTAAGGTTTTGATTATCTATAGCAACCTATTGAATTCTCCATCTAATTCTTGGATATGGGATAGAATGAAACATAGGATCACAAATATATTTTTTGTTGATTTTTTAAAACCTTATTTGGGGTACTCGCAGTTTAATTCGAAATCAATTTCTAAAGTACACATAAATTCATTTAATTGTTAGAAAATAGTAGATGACTTAAAACAATTTAAACTCCTCTTAAACAATATATACACATTATACTCTATGTAAAAATTATGTGAATATATTTTTTAGATTATTTATATTTATATCTATTTATTTGTAAACTGAAAATACTAATAAAAATCGGTAAAAAAATACTCTTAGTGGGCTGCTTTTCACTATTTTCTGGCCCAATTCAGCCCAACTTAAAACCACGCGCGTGTGAGCCGTTGGATTTGAATGAACGGCCACGATCCATTAGGTTTGGTATAAAAATGGACCAAACCTAGCCTGCTGCTTCTCCTCGGTCTCACGGGCAGTCGCCGTCGCCGACCGCTCCACCCGTCGCTCCCCTTGCCATCGCGTAGCCTCCTCCTCCCCTCCTCTGCGCCGCTCCCTCCAGCGGCCGGCGCCGCTCCCTCAGGCAGCCGGCGCCGCCCTGGCTCCCCGACCGAGCATCACCGACGCTGACGCCGAAGAGGCCATGACGGCGGCGCCCAGGACCATACCACCGCCAACCGCCCAAGCCCACCACCACCCACGTTGTTCGCTGCTTCCCTGACCTGCCCAAAGCCCCCGCGCCGGCGTCGAGCGCCAATCCGCTGCTCTCCCTCCTTTCGGCCATGCCCGACTGGGCCGACGCTGTCTCCGAGCGTCGCATCCGCGACCGTCGCCCGCTTCGACGCCCCCGCCCTCGCCGCCAGCTCACCGCCCCGCCCTCGCTGTCCTCCTCATCTTCCACACCGAGGCCTCCTACGCCCACTTCGATGAGGGACGCAAGGCATAGATGCGCGTCTTCACCGTCGCCGCCGACCTCGCCAGGATGGTCATGCCCTTCGCACTTATCCCGCCTCCGCCGCCCACCGCCCGACGCCCGTGTCCTGTCCAGCACATTTGCAGGGTGTGGTGCTTCTCTCTAGCCCTACCGGCCATGTGCTCAAAGTAATGCCTCGGTGGGTGACCTGTGCATGCACGGAGAGCTGGACAAGGTCTACACACGCTGCGCGAGCTCGAGAAGGCCGAGGACGTCAAGATCGACCTCATCCTCTACTGTGGCGACTTCCAGGTGAGCGGTTCTGGCACTTCTCCCTCTCTCACGATAACGCTGCCTCTGCTTGTCCTTGTTGTCGAAGAAGCAAAGCGTGTTGATACTTGATAGTGGTGAAGTGATGGCAATATAAATATGTGTTTACACAACTGATAAAATTGGCTAATTGTTGTGATAAAGTTGTGATAGGATAACGCTGAGCAATCTGTTTTTTGTGGTAGAGAGTGCTCATATATATAGGATAACACTGAGCTTGGTCGACTGCTCATATATGAAGCTTCCAGGATTGGCTGGTGAGTGGGAAACTTGCATGGCTGATCATTTATCTGTTAATTTTCTAGGATCCATGTTACATTTCTAAAGGTTGGAAGTTGAAATTAGGCTATATAAGGGAGATCTGTGCCTGCTAAGTTTTGAAATTGCATGGATAATTGATACCTTGTAAAACGGTGGATGCACAAATATCTTAATTTGTTATTGTAATTCATAATGCTTCCATTTCTCACCATTTTTGCATGTATATTTTTTCATGTGCACATCTTTCGACTTTGAACAATGCATTGCTCTATAGAAAATAAGTGTAAATATTAGTCATGATTACCATTTGCCAGTAAATAGACATTTCATTGTTGAGAGAATGATGCCATGCTAAATTGTTCTAAAACTTTTGCAGCCAACAATCACAGGAGAGATCCAAACACCTGTAGCTGTTTCAAGTGTTGAATTTATTGACCCAAGGGAGCCTGTCATGGTAAATCTAATTCTTAATGCTAGATAATGTCTATGGCATTTGTATTTTCTACAAATATATTTAGCATTTTCATTAGCATGTCTAACAGGTTGTTCCGATACTAAGAGCTGGTCCTGCTATGGCTGAAAATGCTCCTTTAATTCTGCCAGCCACCAATTATGTAGTTCTAGATATATATGTAGTTTTAACCCAATTGCACAATTACCATACTTCTAAGAAATAGAAAATATTTCTTTGCTGCTAGCTGCATAATGATACAAATAATTATGAACTAGAACTAATCTTTCTACTTGTTAAACCCAAGGTGGTGTTGTGCTCCCCATGCTTCTCATCTTAACAGTGTTATGAACTAGAAAATATTTCTTGCTGCTAGCTGCATTATGCCTTTTGTGTGTATTGGATGAATATGAATGGTGTTCTACAGGAATATCCCATAGAATTGAATAGAGAAGTTAAACAAATATTAGAAAAGTAGGGGAGAAAATGATGGTTATTGTCAAACTTCAGAGAGTAGTTTTTTGTTAGCTTAAAATTTCTGATGCAAAAAAACCTGATGATTTTCAGAACACTGAAGCCAATTAGGTGTGGCTTGACTGGACAAATATTGCTCTGTCCATTTGAGATCTGAAGTTCAGTGTCCAGTCCCCATGTGAGGACATGTTGAAAATGAGTTATTCATTCATTCTTCAGTTAAAGTTATTCAATTATTCTTATGTGGGGTGATGTCAAAAAGGGCATGTGAATTAGGAAGACTCTCCAATTGCGTAATAACATGTAGGTCTGCTTTTAAACTTCAACAGATAATGCCTTCTTTGTAATACATGTTTCTGTTATGTGTTGCAAGATCATGCCTAACATTCTTTATTACTTCTAATCTACCTAGTTTTCATAGATCTTCTTTTACGTATGTTCTGTAGGACTGCTATATTGATATATGCTCACCAGAAGTTCTTAGTGTTTTTACGGATAACTTTGACTATCAACATCTTTGACGTCATTTTGTTAAGGGTTTACTAGTTGATGATGTAAGTCCATTCACTTCTGTTTAACATCTACAAGACAATAGAATATGTTGTCTGTTCTTATAAGAACCGGCACCTATTAGGTTGTCATGGCATTCTAGCTGTGAACTTATTTATGGTCATTTGTTGGTTCTGTAATGAGGTTTGTAATGAGATTTAACTATGAATATAATGCTTGGTGAAATGGATGTTATTTGAAATGCAAGATTTGTGTATTGGTTGTATTTGAAATGTAAGATCTGTTGTATTTGAAAGGCATATATGTATTTGAGATGTAAGATCTGTTGTATTTGAAATGCTATTCCTATGTGGGCTTTAGCAGGCCATGGTTTAATTTCGTGACATAAAACCCAACGTCATAAAATTTTATGACATCGAAACCAACGTCATACATTTATGACTTCAACATTGAAATGTCATAAATCATGGTTTAAGGCGCATGGTTTTTGATACAGGCCTTTTCGTCATCCAGTCGTCATAAACGTTAACCTATGACATAAATTGCAGATATTATGACAAAAATAAAATGACATAAACCCTAACATCTCTTGTAGTGGGAGCTGAACTTGCTCGTATGAAAGAAAATTTTCAATGGTTCGAATTTGTGGTTCACTGTTTCATGCAAAATTCGAGCAAACTATTGCCAAACACATCCTCTCAAGAACCTCAAGAACGGTTCAAAGTGTGAAAGTGAGATAACAGTGTCAGTCCAAGATCCAATTTGGATTGCAGGAGACGAGGCAGTTCAGTGTGTATATGTTCTCGCTGAAGAAAAAGAAACTGTCTTTATTTTCAAAGAGCATGGCAGGAGCTCTGTATTTGCACTGGAATTTTGCGAAGTCCATTTCTCTAACGTGCAAAATCATAACAAAACACAGATAAACTAAAGCAAAGAAACAACTAAACACGTCTTGACGCTCGGCAGTCGGCGGCGCTCGGCGCTGCAGGCGCTGCTCGCTCGCCCTCGCCCGGCCTAACGTCTCGTTGGTCGTCATATCTCGTCGAAATTGCTGCACGCGCTCGGATCGTCGAGGCGTCGATGCACAGGCATGCATGCGACACGCTCGCGAATCTCGACCCTTGGCCTTTCGCTCGCAGCAGAAGCAGGCCCAGGCTGGTGGCCCGCTCTGATTTTGGGGGAGCCTGTGCAGGAGCCCATCTCACTCTCCGTCATCGACGGCCCTGCTTCGGGTGAGCCGGGCCAGGGTCAGGTCGGCTTCTTCACCCACGGTCACTCGTAGGGGTCCCGAAATATGGAAAATGATGTAGTCCAGTAGCAATTGAAAACCCATCAGAGACAGGTCGTATGTAAGGCCGGTTGGAGGAGATATAAATAGAACACAAAGTAAACCCTTAACACATTTCCACAAATCCATAACGAAACGTACCATTTCCGACGGCGGCCGCTCGTCGGCTTCACCGCCCGCTGCTAGCGCCTGTTAAGGCTCTACGCTGTACCTACACTATCGTTATTGATACCGAATATCGAAAATACCTCCTGTCAAGACTACTAAAACATATCCTAACCTGTCAAGACTACTAAAACATATCGGGGTGCGTTCATCCTGGATCCCCTTTCGGTTGATCCTCCATGATATCTATATATGCCCCTGTGACAACGCGTGTACTACCGCTGTGAGTTGTGTTGAGGCGTGTCTAGGCGTGAAACCTGTTTTTCACATCAAGAGCAATATTGCATAGTGCTAACCATGTACCAACAGTAGCGATTACGTAAGGTCAAGCAACAGACTCTGACGCCAGCATCAGACGTGATCGCATGTTGCATATGCACCTCCGTCCTTCGGACCAAACTATTTCGCCAAAAGCAGGATTTGTGATGTCAATAGCACCGGCACTTCCAGTGTGCAAGCGTCTTCCTCTTGATGGTCTACCACCACTTCTTTTTTTCTTTTTGGCATTCTTCTCATGCATTGACAAGAGCTGGCTGATATTAGTACTATTTACTTGTACGTGCGCCGCGATAGCAAAAGAGTTCAGCTTGGAACCTCGTTCTCTGCTGCTAAATCGCCTCAACAAAACATAAACAGCAACTGTCGCAAAGTCCGTACCTTGTTGGACTCGACTCATCTAGCTCGTTATCTCTAATAAGCTAAAACATTAGCTTGGTTTATTAAAAAATAATATAAACCGAGCGAGGTTACAAGTCACAGGTTTTCCGTCTAGACTCCAAATGTCTGCTGAGTAAATTGTGTCCGAGAAAAAAACCCAATTAAGCAGAAGGGCAGACAATTAATTGCTTTCACCAAACTTACCTCAATTCCAGGTGTCCAGTTGCATGGTGTAGCTGAATATTTGTATCCAGCGTTCAAATTGTTGTGTCAAGAATTTTTTTCTGTGTGGTACGTGCAAGCGTTACTATCTCGATTGGGATATATGGCACTTTGGCAAAGTGGAATGGAATTTGCATACGCAGCAGAATATAATAGACTCATTGGGAGTTTGGGTCAAGAAGCTTCTTTCCCAGCTGTTTTGGATAAACATACAGAAATCATGTCTCTTTGGCTCCTGTGTTTTCTCATAATTTATGCAGAACTCCTCCACTCTTTACGGCGGGGAGGGTGCTTCTTGCAAAATCTCGATCGCTAATCCACAAAATTGTTGAATCAGAATTAGTCGCCCATCTTTTCATATTACAAACCGTAACACTAGTTAGCAATAAAAAATATTTTTAGGTAAAACTTTTTATATTTGTCTATGTGACTTAAGTAAAAGCTAATATAACAAATAAATTACGATAAAAAAAATTATTAAAATCAAATTTAAAATTAAGTTTTAAAATTTAAATTTTGATGAAAACATTTTCTAACGTGAAGTGAGAGATTTTTATCGTAGAACCTATTTATCTAGGTTCAAGTTTTTTATGACGTACTACTCGAAGACGTTGTAATGATCATCACATTGTTAATCTTAAAAATATTAAAAATATGTTATCTAATATTTCGGATATATTTATAAAAATAGAATGTGTATATTTATAAGGACGAGGGTGCGTTAGGTGTTTTAAAAAACAAACTCTAAGCCTTAAAAGGAGTTAAATCCTGTATTACACACATGAATAATGGTAAAATAATAAAATATTGAAGTGCCTTAATTCGCCGGCACTCTTTCTCCGGACAGGAGAACTTTTCCCACAAGAGGTGGATGAGTAAGCATCATTCTGCAAAGATGAGTATTGGCTGAGATGGCATGGACATAGACGTATACAAGTAGCAGGACATAAGTAGGGGACCACTTAATTCACCTACTCTAATCTGTGGATATGTTTATTATTCTTTCATCCTTCCGGAATGACGTGCACTAACCCAAATATTTTTTCCTGGAAAATCAAAATATTAGGCTTGAACAATCCATGTGATATGCCCTGCTCAATTTATAATTATAAAAAAGGCATTTTGACTGCCAAAATATTAGTTTGATTATTTAACACCGCTGAAGAGCTGAGTTATCTTTTTAACTATGTTATATAATTCTACCATTATCTAAATATGATGTTTTATATTAACATATTCATCAATTGAATAAAAGGTGTCAGTAATATTTTGTGCTCGTTTGTTCCAAACATGTAGAACCTTTTGAGTGTATGATAAGAATAAGTCAGATTTCTTTATTAATACACAAGGCGTATCAAATTTTTGCTTAGTCTCTCACTGCAATTTGGTCTCGCGATCGATTTTAAAATGTCAGGTGTATCCTGCTTTATGCATTCTGAATTACTACTTGTTCCCTCTAATTTCAGATACTAGTCATTTTAGTTTCCGTAAAAAAATTCTATAGTAAAACTTATGTTAAACTTTTAGTCATTTTTTCCACCTTTTCTTCTACACTTTGATACATAAATGCTATCATTCTCACAAATGGGCAGTTGTATACAAACTTTAGAAAAATTTTTACAAAACTTTTACAAACGAAGACCTCAATCATTGAATCTAATTACTTTGTGGTTATAAAAAAGATATATCCTTAGTATGCCACATCAATTTTTTAAGTTTGTCTTCATGTCCAATATAATATATACGGGAAATAGTTTCAATTGAGTTATTAATTCTTGTGTTACTTGTGTACAAGTCTAAATAACTTCTAATTAAACTAGATGGAGTAGGGCAATGCTTGGTTGCTCTTTGGATTATAATCCAAAGTGATCTTGAATTTTAAAGCTTAATTTTGAAGTACAAATTAAGATAGATTTTTATGGCACTAGTGCAGAATTGATTTTTTCGTGCGGGCCAAAAGACATTTTTCGTGCGGAAGGCCTGCCCGCACGCCGAGAAGGTTTGTGAAAAGAACCTTTTCGCGTGCGGCGGCCTAATCGCACGGAAAGATCGGTTATCTCGTGTAGTCGGCTTAAGCGACCCGCACGGAAGATCGATTATCCGTGTGGGCCACTTAAGCCGCCGGCCAGGATAATTGATCTTCCGTGCGGACGAATTAACGCACGGGAAGATACATCCGTCCTATATTACATATTGAATTATTAAATTATTAAATTAAATCGATAACTAATATCACATCACAAATTGTACAAAATAATTTCACATCATCACAATTTTACCACAAATTTCACATGTATAGTTTTACAATAAATTGTATAACAAATTTTACAATGGATACAATGTATAATTTACATCAATTCACATGTATAATTTGATGACGCGGCGGTAGAGGTGGCCGCGTTGGACGAGGTGGCCGCGGTCGGAGGAGCCGGCGGTGGAGAGACGGCCGCGGTCGGTGGTGGCGGCGGTGGAGGCGACGGTGGAGGAGGCGGCCACGGTCGGTGGTGGCGGCGATGGAGGCGGTGGAGGTCGGCGGTGGAGGCCGACAGCGTGGAGGAGGCGGCCGCAGGTAAGTGGAGGTGGATGAGGTCGGCCGTGGTCGGTGGAGGTGACGGTGGAGGTCGGCTGCGGTGGAGGCGGTGGTGGTGGCCGGCCGCGGTGGAGGCGGTGGGTAAGTGAGGAAGCCGTGGTGCTAGAAAATTTCGTTGGGAGTTACAAAATTTCGGGCCGCGCGCACCTATATAGGCGGTGGTGATAATCGCATGCGGGCGGCTTAAGCGGCCCACACGGAAAGATTATCTTTCCATGCGGGCGGCTTAAGGGCTTATGTGGGCCGCAAGCCGCTTGCACGAAAAACTATCTTTCCGTGCGAGGCTCTTAAGTCGTCCACATGGAAAAACTATCTTTCCATACGGGCTCTTAAGCCGTCCTCATGCGATAATCTATAAACATTACATCTCTAAATTGAACTACAAAAATTGTAATAATATTTAAATTTGGTCATAAAATTCTATAAATCGACATGACAACTTAATTTTGGTCCATAACATAGTATAATTAACATTGCACCTCTCTATATGCTCCTTTAGGTATTGCCACTTGTGTTGTGAAAAATATTTTTTTCTATTTGATTGATCTATTCCATATCCAAATTAGATGGAGAATTCAATAGGTTTATAGATAATTAAAACCTTACATCTCTAAATTGGTTTAAAAATATATGGACATCATCGTGCGGCCCACTTAAGCGACCACACGGAAAAATGGATTATCCCGTGCAATCGCTTAAGTGGACCGCACGATATATATATATATATATATATATATATATATATGGGGCTTTTGACCCTTTGCCATCCTTTCTCATAATGTATTCTTTTTGATTTTTGAATTTCATATTTTTTGAATTTTTTACTATTTTTAAGAGGGGTATGAAATTGTAGGTTTTGGATGGTTTTGAAACATTTAGATTAACTAATTTCATACCACTCTTAAAAATAGTAAAAAAAATTTTAAAAAAATATGAAATTTGATTCTAACCTTTTTTAATATGAGCATGGAGATGGACGGTTTGAATTGCTCATTTTAACTTTCAATTTATCAAAACTATCGCGATTGACGGGAGGCTCTATCGATCATGATCGAGTAGCCTATCCATATATATATATATATATATAATACACATGGGTGAATTGTTTTAGAGAACGCACCCATGCCGTCCCGCACGATCCGCGTCTGATTGGTTCGATCGAGTCGACCGGAGCGTCTCATCACCGCATCTAATTGCAACCGGCACTAAATCATCATATCTCATTGGAACTCAAAGTCCTCGTGTTATGCTGTATCGGCGGAGTTACAACCGGTGTTTTGATTAGGTTGTAATCTCTAAACACAAGTTACAACTAGATAAAGTTGCAACCAGCATGTGGACGCACTAAATCATCATATCTCATTAGAACTCGAAGTCCTCGTGTTATGCTATATCGACGGAGTTACAACTGTTGTTTAGATTAGGTTGTAATCTCTAAACACAAGTTGCAACTAGATAAAATTGCAACCGCTATGGATGGTGATATTGGTGTATCGTAATCGGTAGTACCAACAAACCGGAGTTGCAACGGTGTTTAGATGTGATATTGGTATATCGTAATTGGTAGACCAATAAACTAGAGTTGCAACTAGAGTTGCAACTGGAGTTGCAACGGGTGGGCAATCGATGATATTGGTATGTCGCAACCGGTGAAGTTGCAACTAGTGTTTAGATGAAATTGCAACTGGAGTTGCAATGTGTGTCAACCGTGGAGTTGTTTAGACGAAATTGCACGGAGTTGCAACCGCTTGCAAATTGGGTGATCAGAGTGATATTGGTGTGTCGCAACCGATGTAACAAGCGGTGAAGTTACAACGGGTGTTTAGATGATGTTGCAACTAGGCTTGCAACCGATTGCCTGGACGGTTGGTGATATTGTCGAGTTGCAACGTCTGTTTAGATGAAGTTACAAGCTGGAGTTTGTTACATCAAATTTCATATGTAAGAAACACAATGTTAAAATGCACCTAGGTGCATTTTTACATTGCGTTGCACAGAGCCACGCACGCAACATGTTAGTGTTATGCCCTACAGGCAACATAGAGATGTTGGATATCATGGTCAATGTTTATGTATAAATGAATAAAGTGTTATTCAGTTTCAAGAAATAGATAACTTGTATTGATCAATAAGTACGTGATTTATTTATGAGACTAATTATGTATGAATCTATTTCTAAATGATCCTCGGTCATATGTCATATTGTTGGAACAAATATGATTTTAAGGTCAACATGTTATTGATTGATGATCATGTCTCATAGATCATGGTATGGAGATACCAAATCAATATACGTGGACATATGTTAGAGAACACATTGTTGGATAGACCCACCATGAGACACTACATGAATTAATGTGTCATTAGTTGGTCTCGGTAGTGTTGGTGCAAAGTCCTTAGACTGAGATCGTCATGGATTCCAACATGTGTAGTAGCTTACTTTGGGACTACCAAACGCTATTCATGTAACTCGGGTAGTTATAAAAGTAGTTTTTGGATTTGCTATGAAACATGTAGTGGGATGTGAATAATCAAGATGGAATTTGTCCCTCCTTTGGGAGAGATATCTCTAGGCCCTCAAGGTAATGGATTAGGAAGTTCATGGCCATGCCGAGTTGATTGAGGAGTCAATCAACGATGGATAATCCAATACGGTTTGAGTGAATGGTTAAGCTATTGAAGGGATGACACACACATCTTGCCTATAGCTTAATTGGTATCGTGAGGCAAAGGGATTTGTGTACACATTACGGTTCGAGCCAATATTATATTCATGTATACTATGGTGTCAATATATGCTCCTAGACGCCGTATTGACAATGCTGAGTTAGACTCGAGCCGAGCCGAGTATACCCGAACCTACGGTCGCATGCTTAAGGGGATTAGAACGGAGATTCGAGTTGGACTCGAATATGGCTCAATTTGGATAGATTCGATTTAATATAGAGTCCTATGGGCTTACGAAGTCCGGCCGACCAACTCTACGAGATTCGAATAGGACCTAATTCAAAGTAGAGTCCCGATGGGCCTATAGGCCCGCGGCAACTCTATATAAAGGGACGAGGGTGGAGAGCGAGAGGCATTACATTGAACCAAATCAATCGATCTCCACGAAAACCCTCCCCACTTCCGAGCCAAACCCTAACCTTGCATCTTGTGCTAGCACACGGGTGTTAGGTGTTCGTCCCTGGACATGTGGATACCGGTAGAGGCATTGCTATATTGCGGTGTTGTTCGTCGAAACTACGAATCGCTGCGATCGGACAAATCGGCGGCGCATCGGAGCGAGGTGGCTGCGACGGATCGGCGCGCCAGCACAGTTCGGCCCGAATTTGCAAATCGGCTCGCGGTAGATCGGCTATGGAATCGACGCATCGGCTGCGGCGAATCTGTCAAGTCGGCGAATCGGTTGTACCGAGAAATCGGCTATGATCGGCTGCACTGCTCGGATTGGATAGCTCCGATTGGCTATTTTCGCCGCACTCTACTCCAATCGGTAACGATCTATCGACCCTTGACCCTTACTTACAAGTGTTCTGGTTTGCGCGGTAAAAATTTTTGTTATTAGCTATCATAGCATCCGCGTAACCCTTCATAACATACACACATGTCCTCGCCCAAACCATATCCTCGCGTGTGTGTTTGCACCGGCACACATAGCACAGAGTATCCCATTATGGCGCGGATATCATTAAAACTCTAAAGTTAAACATGCTTGGGCAAGAGTAGTATTAGGATGAGTGACCTCATGGGCAAGTATAGTTGTAATTTTATTTACACACAAATTGCAACTATTGTTTGCTATTTTAGAAAATAGTTAGTCAGCTAGCACTCTAGTTTGTTACATCGATTACGGCACACCAATATCATCGACCGCCCGGTGGGAACTGGTTGCAACACCGCTTGCAACTACACCGCATGCGACATACCAATATCATCGACCGTCCGCTTGCAATCGTTTGCGGCTCCAGTTGCAACTTCATCTACACACGAGTTGAAACTTCACCGTTGCGACACACCAATATCACACACCAATATCACGACCGTCCGCTTGCAACTTATCTAAACACCGTTGCAACTCCACCGGTTACGACACACCAATATCACGATCGCCCAATTGTAACGGTTGCAACTCATCTAAATACTAGTTGCAACTCTACTAGTTGCGACACACCAATATCATCGATCGTCGCTAGTTGCAACTCGCTTGCAACTTCATCTAAACACCAGTTGTAACTCCAGTTTGTTGGTACTACCAGCTTACGATATATCAATATCATCGTCTATAGCTGGTTGCAACTTCATCTAGTTGCAACTTGTATTCGAGATCGCAACCTAATCTAAACACCGCTTAACAGCGACGTGTAAGTGGTGGTTGACCTTGCAACATACTTGATATGCTAATTGCAACCTAATCTAAACATCAATTGCAACTCCGTCGGATCTATAACTATCTATAAAGCAAGTAGTGTTTCTACCCAAAATTTTTGTCCACCGATTATTTTGCGAAAACCCCTTGAGTGTTTATAAAATTAACCTACATCCCAATGCGAAAAGAAGAAAGGGCTTGGATGGAAAAAAGACCTCCCGCGCCCTCCCCTCCCGTCGTTGCTCGGGCTCCCGCGCCGCGCTTGCGTCCTTCCTCCCGTCACCGCTGGAGCTCCGCGCCGTCGCACGCTTCCCTTTCTGCGTCGTCGTCCCGTTGCAACACACGGGCATTTTTGCTAGTACAACATAACACAAGGACTTTCCAAGAGGTCACTCATCCTAAGCTTACTTCTCGTACTCGAGTTCTAATGAGATCTAATGATTTAGTGCCGGTTACAATCAAACACGGTGGTCGGGTGCTCCAATCGGACTCGGTCGAACCAATCCAGCGCGGATCGCGCGGCCGACTGACATAGGTACGTTTTTTAAATACACCTATATATATATTTTATATACAGTATATATATACACAGTATTTTCTCACCGAAGTATTGTGATTCAATGTCCATTTATTCCGACATGGATGGATAGTCACGAGACAACGCTTGCAGATGGTTGAGGTAGGTCTGGTATGACTCATTTTCCAAATGTTCGAAATGGACAATTGCTGGTATTACCCATTTGAGTTTTGGGGTAGAGAGTGTAATATTCATTATTACCCATTTTATCTATACCTATTTTATATTATATATATATATAAAACTTGGGTTTAAAATTTTTAAAATTTTTTGTAAAATCTTGTCAAATTCAATGAATTATTTGTTATATAGAGAAGTAACTCTATGTAGTTTTTAGCAAATATAATGTGTGGTCCATATGTACGTTATTATACCCATTGAATAATACTGATTTTATATATCGAATAAAAATAAAATTGGGTATGGGCATGAGCTTCCTACTGGCAGACCTACTTACCGTTGGACAAACTAATAGATTGTTTGTTTCTAGTCATTCTTTGTCACCATTTATCAACAAATATTATAACACTTGTTTGAGGTGTGACCACACCTTAACAAACCTAAGATAATCTTTTCACATTTTCTGAATCAATGACGTGTCGGACCCAATTAGTTGAAAAAAATCATATCACAACTGTGACTACAACTAAACAGCTAACAATGTAATCAAATTTATCTAATCTTAAACGTAACAAACTATGACAAAGCGTAACTGACAACCAAACATCCCCTAAATACTTACTTCACCACATCCTTTCCTCGCCAATACTATAGTATATAGAGATGGAGGATTTAATAAATTAATATTACATAATAGATGCTAAATGCATTATTCTGTAAACTATATCAAATTTTGATTTAGATATAAACCAAAACATCTTGCATTCTTGAATTCTAAAACAGGGTAGGATATAAAGCAATTTAGCAATGAAGGAGATATTTCGTTGGAGGTAAAGCAATTATACAGATACATAAAAGCACAAGAGAAGAAAACAGAAAAGATCATCCAGGCGGAGAGTGCAGATAAAATCCAAATAGCAATAATTAATCAGCACGAGACAAGTCCCTATCCCAAAAAGATATAAAATCCCCAAACCACCCTCCGCTCCCTCTTTTCTTTCCTCTCTCTCCTTCCTTCCTCTCTCGCCTGGTCGCAACTCGCACGCAGTTCGCTCGCACCAACTCCCCCTCCCCCACTTCGCTTCCCTCCTCCCGCGCGAGTTTAACCGCTAATTATAACCGCCTCTCGGATTAGCGCGGCTATAATAGCGCGCGCGATTGGGTGATTAGCGCTAGGCAACCGCCGCTAACACGCCACCCCGTCTAGCTCGGCTTGCTGCTGCTGCTGCTGCTGCTTCTAGGGTTAGGGTTTGGGGGAGGTGGGGTGGATGCGCGTGGGCTGGTGGTGGGGATGACGCCGCAGCGGTCTCCGGCGGCGGCGGTGGGGGAGGGGAGGAGGGGGACGCCGGCGCTGCACTACCTGAGCGGGCCGTACGGGGACACGACGTACACCAAGGTGTTCGTCGGGGCCTCGCGTGGAGACGCGGAGCGAGGGGCTGAGGGCGCACTTTGAGGCCTACGGGGAGATCCTCGAGGCCGTCGTCATCACCGACCGCGCCACCGGCAGGTCCAAAGGCTACGGATTCGTGAGTCCCCCTATCCTTCGTGTGTTTCTCTATTTTTCTTTTCTTTTTTTTTTTGAAGCTAGAGGTTGCGGGGTTTTTTAACTCGGGGATTGATTTTGGGGTTGAATTGGGAGGTTGTGTGGTGGCTATTGGTGATGATCGGCAGGGAAGGTTCGTGAATTTGGGTGCTTTCGTTTCTCCGATGATGTAATTTGGGGAATTTGATGATTGTGGTGTGGAAATGGGGAAAGCGTTTGAATTTGGTGGGGAATTGGAGCGCAAAGCCTCGCTGGTAATGAGGTCTAGTGTTTGGATGTTGCTATCGTTTTTAGGTCGTTTTCTACCTTTCTGAGCTTCCAAATTGGAGTTCAATTTCATGTTTTTGTACTGTGAATTGGGGGGGACTATTTGGATTTGAAGAGGGAATTTGAAGTAATTTCGTTCTGCAAGGAGAAATTGGGTCTCCTAGTTTTAACGTTTAGTGTTAATTTTGCGTGGAGGCTTGTACAGGTTACCTTTCGGGACCCAGAGGCAGCGAGGATGGCTTGCATGGACCCGTACCCGGTGATCGACGGGCGCCGTGCAAACTGTAACCTTGCCATCCTAGGCCGTCCTGGGCCACCCATGCCTTTCGGTAGGTCTGCTAACTTAGTTTTCGACTACCCTAATTGCATAACTGTCATATCCATATACTATTGTTTCCTCCAGCTTAAAATTTTGTTGTAATGTATTTTTGTAACCATTGCCCGTTCCCAACAAACTGGAGTTATCATAATTAGATATTTTGTACCATGCCAGAGTTGTTGTCCATAGCCTTTTCTTGTTACATCTTTCTTTCATATGCTAACTAATGGTTTTTTTCACTAATTATAATTCTAAAAGAAAAAAGGGACTTGTCATTGGACGATTAATAAAAGTAAATCTGTAGTCTGTTAAGTTATTTATGAAAGCTAATTGATATCAAAATGTCATCCAAAGCTGTAGAGTCTACTACAAAATCAATTTGTGATAAGAAGTTTGATTTTTATGGAAAAAATGGAGATGATCAAGCGCTATTAGTCCTTTTCCTTTTAAAATTTTAGAGGAAAGGTATTGCAGGATTTTGTTTAAATCAAAATTAGGTAACAGAATCGATAACAGAAAGGGGACAACTCATGACTCATGAGTTGGTACAATCATTATTGCTTTTCGACAAAATTTGTAATTTACAAACCAGACATCTTTTTCATGGTCTGCAACTTGCAACGACAGATGGATTCTCAGATTTTGCTGGAAAGTTAGTGATCTGGCATAAGTTGGAATTCCTGTCAGGAATGTTTCTCTCGACACCTAGACCAACCAGCCAGTAACCATTGAATTATTGTTCAATCTTGGAACAAATTCAATTTCTACCTAAATTTTTGGTGAAAGTTTCTGAAAATGTGGATTTCATACAACATTTAATAGTACATAGGATTTATGAGAAAAATCAAAAGTATACAAAATAGCATATAGCTCCTGGTATCCACTGATTTTTATCCCTAATCAGAAAAGCTTTTCCTCGCAAAAACTCAAAATAGATAGAGCAGTATGCATTAGTAAAAAGATCAGTTGCTAAACAGCTCCATGATTACCCTGGAAAAGGGATAAAAATCCATGCTTTATTCTTAAGTTTTTTTTATATTCTGCCATTATCAGGACTCTACAACAAAAATATATAGTTGCAAAGCTCTCTTACTAGTTTATGCATGCTTAAACACCTTATTAGGTCCGTGTGTATGTTCAATTATTGTGATAAATTTTTCCCTTCTTTGTAATGTGGTAATAGCACCTTTAAGGCCGGTCATCCCATACAATGGAGGTGTGGCGGTTCCAGGGGGCATGTATGTGCAAAGCCCAACATATCAGCAACCTCCCTACAACTATCCACAGGCATTTGTATATCCCTCTTATGGGTAGGTTAACAGCTCCTTCAATGCATACTTTGCAATGATCAGCTAAGGATCTGATCTCCTGTTAGGCTGTGAATATCTGTCACATTGTTAAAGTCATAGCTAGTCTGGAATTGTGCTTTGTGGGATTGTAGTATATATAACGTCTTTGTGCGTATCTTTTATTTCCAAATGAACAACCTGTCTTGCAAGTAAATGATTGATTGTTTTTTCAAATGCAGACCATCAACTTATGGGCCAGACTACATGTATCCTCAGGTTGAGAACTCCAGAATCTTGTCCCCATTTTCTTTGGTATATTATATAATGTGTTCCTTCTTAGCAATTACTTTTGCTAATTTATTATACTTTTAGTTCTGTAGAATGCATATGGTTCATATGTTGGACAACAGTATGTTCCAGTATACGGTGGTCCCAGGACAGTAGGCCCCGCAGTTTACCCCTATGGGCAGTTTGGCCAACCTGTGCCTGGTGATCAACCTTATTCACCTGGCTATGTACCAAGTCACATTCTGCCGCTATCTAATCAGAATGCTGCAAATGTTGTACGCATGTCAACAGTTCAGCAACAATATCCTCCAGGCAAGAAGTCAATCTTTGATGATTGGATTGAGAAGACATTAACACACGCCCTATATTTTTAATATTTCTAACATCTGCCACTTTTGTGGAAACAGGAGCTCCACGCCCTCAGCAACAGCTCTTGATCCCTGCTCGTGCACAATTCACACCAAACAACATTTCGGAACAAACGTCGGGCTGACATAAGGATGCAAACAAGTACAAATTTGAGGTGCATCCACCTTATTATTATATGGTTTCAGCTCTTGTTAGATATAATGTTCTGACACTTTGCCTTTTGTCATAGCAGGTATCCTATAGTCTGCAGCAGGACTAAGAACAGCAGAACTGCTAATTGGGCGGCATGCTTCTTTTCTTGCAAACTGTCATCTTTTGCATTCTAAAGGTTGGTTATCCATATTCATCTAACCTGACCATGCTTCTCTTTTATTTTTTTTCACCCGGAGCATGCTACATCTATATTCTAGATTGAATCATCTGTTCATCATTCTATTCTACAGGTTCTCCTTATCCATGGTTACCTGATCCTTATAAAATGTGAATGTCAAGCTGCTCCGTTGGAAGGGGCAGGGAAGCGCGAGAGTTACGGAGCCACTCTCGCGCTGCTTCTGTCAAAGTGTCTGTGCATTCCCCATCTCCTGCCAGGAATTCTGATAGCTGGTGGTCTTGTACATGGACCAAACTGGATGCCGGAAATGGAGTCCGGAATCCAGCCCTGTGTATAATAGCTCAAGTAGGGTCCAAATCGTAGAGCTAGTCAATTCTTTTAAAAGTGCTGATGCGTCTGGTTTCCAGTTGTGTATAGCCCAATTCTCTTTTAAGTCCTCGTCAATGCATGTGATTGTGTTGCATTATGTACACAGCATTAGGGCGTTGGGTCGCGTCCTCGGCTGGTTGTGTAAATTATTCATCCCAAAACTGGAACTGTTTATATCACTTTATATGCAACGTGTAACTAAATAATGGCAGTTAAATCCTGGAAAATAATCAATTACTCCTACCTGTTGGTGAGAGACTGCCATTTGGCTCTGTAGCTTAGCTGATTTGTTGTAAAAGATACAAACCCATGGTCGTTACTTCACATCACCTATAATGTCTTGTATAAAAAGGGCTACACGTAGATGGTTTGGAGAGCTATGTCTGAGTCATCTCTTCTCCACTCCACAGTCCACACTGGCAAAATTCTACATTTATTACCTGCATTTATACACGCTCCTAGTGATCTGTTTGATCCCAGTTTGCATACTTCAATTGCCAAAACAACATTCTTGTCGCTATATTATGCATTCAACAAAAGGAATACAGTAAACCCTGCCCGTTTTAGGGGTGGGGTGGGTGGGGGAATTCATAGAACGAATTCATCTAGTAGTTCAGGCGTTTCCACGGCACATATACATGATGGATTGCGAGCAATGAGCATGTTGCCCTTCTGCGTTACATTCAGGGCTGTGAAATATTACCTCCACACATCATCCGTCTCAAGAAAGTCCACACATAAGGGGCAAATCCTACGTCCGCGTTACAGGGTTGCGAAATATTACCTCAACACACCGAGAGTCCGGCCATAAGGGGTTTCTATGTCAGGCAACAAAGTTCATTTACTGATAGTCTCATATTGCCTGAAATGAATGCCGGCAAAATCGATTCCCTTCCCTCTAGTATCTGGATTGATCATGTTACACTGCAAAATATAAGATAAGCAGGTTGATCTCAGTTGAACTGACAACATACAGCAAATATGCAAATGCCCAGAACTAATGATGAATGTTTACCTTGACCTCCAGGATGTCAAAAATAGTTGTAGGCCTCTTAGGTAATTGGAATAACTTCGACAAAATGGATTAACAAAATCGTAGACTTAGCAGAACAAATATGTGCTATTATACTGTTAGCATGGGGCCTATTGATGATTGGAAGATTTTGTACAGGGCATGTTGAACTTCTCCAGAGCTATGCTCGCAACGAATCAGATCAACTAGCAACGGTAAAAACCAGAGAAGTACTCTCCTAAATGAATTCTCCTCCAGGTTTCCCAGTAACTGCAACACTAGAAGGACCAATGAAGTCCTAGCAGCCAATTCCTCTTTTTAGCAGCACCCAGTGGCACTACGCAATGTATAGATGTGTTTCTGTGCAAAGCTTCATTGGATGGTTCACGCTGTGCGCACTGTAGATATATCCGCAGTATTTTCTCACAAACACGAAGTATTTGTGATTCAATGTCCATTTCTTCCGACATGGATGGATAGTCATGAGACAGCGCTTGCAGAAGCTTGAGATAGGTCTGATATGACTCATTTTCGAAGTGGACAATTGCTGGCTCAGATACTTCCAAAAGGGAACATGCTTTATGGAACTTCATCAGCAAGGAAGATTCAGAGCTCACTTCACTTGCATGTGTCGCAATAGCTGATATCATCTCCAAAAGAATACTAATATGATTGGAAGACAGATATTTTCTGTGCTCTTCATATAATTTAATTATTCCCTGCAAAAAGGGGCAAAAGACTGAGTGATACAGTGATGCGGCTGGAAATGTTAGAGCGAAATAGAAGCCACAGCAAATGGCACATCTGGGTCACTTGTCCTGTTGTCCACCTAGGCAAGGACAAGATTCCCAAATTCCCAATTATTACCTAGAAAAGGAACACGTTTCACAACCCTACTTTGCCATAAGAACTGGCATAACCGTTAGGTAAAAACCAAACTGTCCCATAGAGGTAGCTAGGCAAGGTCAAGATATGTAGTGATTGATTATTTGATTCTCACACCCTTGATTTCTCCTAATAATGTCATTATTCCACTGTCCTTTCAAAAGTTACTGCTTTAATTGACGACCAAAATTTTCAGGTCATAGCCACTAGAAGTCTAGAGCATTGGAGTATAAAGTAAACAGCCTAGGACTAGTTACCCAATTGTAGACTTAGGTCCAGAGTCGACATGAATAAAAAGTGCCATTAATCAAACTTAACATATTATGGGTGGATTAACAAGATAATTTGTTTAACAGAGAAAGTACCTGAACAACTAAGAGGAGTAGAGCCATATGATTCTTCAGTTTGACAATAGCATAAGAAGTTGTCTCCATATTAGCTTCCTCTTCATCATTACCATAATTTTCATGGTCTGAGTACTGATCATTTTCTGAATAAGATTCAAATCTATCAGGAATTTCAATATCTTGCATCATTCTCACAATTTTAGAGAATACAAGAAAAGTATGTGCCACCGATTCCTTGAAGCGCAGCAATATCTCTTTCCATTCCTCCTTGGAAAGTTCACTACCAACTCCCTCAATTAAGCGCATCAAAGCAGATACACCTATGCTAGCAGAATGTTTGTAGGGACTTCGGATAAAATATGTGACTATAGATGCAACCCTAGCAAGTTCTGGACGCATCACATCAAAGAAATTAATGAACAAACCCACTAAACATTTCACTGCCAATGTTTGAGTTTCAAGATTTGAAAAGTCATCCTCAGGGATACTCGATGTTGAGGTCCGATCATTTGATGAAGACCTTTCACTGCTAAATAGATGATAAATAACAGATTCAAGGATGTTGGTCCAAAAGGACTGTGAGAAGAGTTGTCCATGATCCTTCAAAATGTCAAAAAGTACTCCCACAGCACTTCTCTTGATGGTTGATCTTGAATCGCTAGTCAATTTAGCTAAACCTGAAAGGTTAAAAGGAAATATAAAATAATAATCTTACAAACGACCTATTCGTTGCGATTTTTAATTCAACAAGATTTACTGCATGATAGTAACTAACACTAAAAAATGCCATACCTGCAAGGAGAGGAATCCATAAGGAAATAGAATCATCCTTGTTCACAGTGGCATTTCCATCTGACATGACTAAATTCCTGGGTTCATCAGTACACTTTTCCTGACAACCAAATCCTTCATCGGCAAGTTTAACAGCACAGAATCTGAGGAACGCGATAGCATTGAGATTAGCATCACTATTAAATTGGCTACTTGTAAACGCAATAAGACAGTTAACACAATCAGTGAATGTGGTGTTCTCCGTCTCAGTTATGTATGGAAAGTAATCTCGAACAATTTTTTCCATGGTTTCAAATGCCAATAGGACAATACTTTTGTATCATCAGTTGCAGCAGAAGTAAAAACCTGCACAGTGCAAAAATAATTCAATAAACACCATAATAATGCATTTTAGCCCTTTTTCAGGAGAGAAACATTGCTGAAATACGTACCATAAAAACACCCTTCCAGCCAGATTTTATGTTGTTGACACGACTTAGAACCATCTGTGAGACACACCGGACAATCAGCTCTCGTACTTCTGGAGCATTACTCTTCTGCATAACAATCACGAAAGGTCTAAGGAACTCATTCTGGAAGTTATAGTTTGCCAGTTCCTCTCTTTCCAGAAACTTCATTGCCAGCTGCCTCAGAGAGTCCATCACAAATATTGCAACAGAAAGATTTTCTAGCAGTCCAACAGATACAAAAATTCTGACAGAACTTTCCAGATTCGAGACCACACCAAACGTATGCGGTTCATGTTGTAATGCCTGCACGAATTTAGTTCAGAATTAGAATAGTTGAGAAGTACTGGGTGGATCACAGCTACTATCTGCTACTGAAAGGGGTTTTACAAGTGGATCTAGGAAATTCTTACGCGATTTCTACTATTTTTGTAAGGCAGAAGATACGAGGATCCGTTGGAGACTGCAACTCAGTCATTGAGACCTTGCAAAGAGCTTTCACAAAAGCAACAATGGCATCACTGTTTAATCTTTGGCTGTGGGTAAATATATGATTTAACTCAACAATACCAATCTGGTCCAACAAATTTAAGTTCGATATGAAATTACTGATCTGTTCAGGAGTAACCAATGATGAGGCACTGGTTTTTGCCACTGTGCTGTCGTAAGAACCTCCTCTAACAGCAGCCATTACAGCAGGATTCTGAAGAGCATTGGTTCTCTTCGAAGATAGACCAGAGCTGGACTTCTGACTTTTTGTTCGGACTCAACTAAGGGTACTGTAAGAAATGAAGAGTCAGTAGGTACCCCTTCTCCAAGCAGGTGCAAATGCTCAAACCGTGATAAACAAGTCAATACATGCTCCCATGCTTCCTGCAAGTAATTGCCATCTTCGATTGCAATGGATATAATAGCCTGTCAAAATTATGGACTAAGTGTATCATTCCACTGTTTCAAAACAGTCAGATGTGCCAGACATGGAATGCACATACAGAACATATGAGCTGAAATAGATCAAACAAATTTAATATGCTCCTTCTATATGCCTCAAAGATCATAAATTTATATGCCTTTTTTAAGTAGAAGTTGGTTACTTGGAAGTCAGAAGCAACATTTTATGTAAATTGCACAAAAACTGTTTCTGTGTGGCCTTTTACCTTCATAGCATCAACATTCTTTTGTTTCATATCTGCAGCAGAATGGAGGGATGTGAATTTGGCTATGGTTGTCAAAAAAGCATCTCTCTGTGTCTGCATGCACATAACAGATGTGATATGCACAGCAAATCTTAATCCTTTAAACACTGCGATGCAGAAGCCTTATCATCACTTTGGTCTAGTGTCACACTGAATGCTGCCATCATAGGAGCCCAACAGGCTTCCATCATGAATCTTAAAATGGTCGCATCAGAAACAATATAGAACACAGACCTGCATCATGCGCAAGCTCAAGTTCATCAAACATCACAGAGCGTATGAGTACTTAACAAAGAAAAATCATGTTGATCTTACTCTGATTTCCTGCATTTTGCTTTAAATTTCTCTTGTATGTGCTTAATGAGCAAGTCATTTGCACCTAGTGCTTTGTCTTCTGCCTGTCCCCAGTTGATAAAGTTGATGATGTTGTCTAAGCCAATAAGCTTGCTTATGCTATTGGGTTGTTTGATTTGTGTCGTTGAAGAATCAGCACTCATTTTAATTTCCTTATTGACAATTTGGTCATATAATGCACTCAGATAAGCTTCAGGTAAGTCCTTCCCATTATCAATTCCTCGGTTATTGCGCATGAAATCAGCCTTAGACATCTGCACAAGAAATCTTGCAATATTAGCAAGCCATTCCCAGATGATAAAATAGGAAGATCATCATAGACTAACCTTATCTTTCACCATGACACTGTGAGCATCAGTGTTTAGCAAGATAACAGAGTAAGCAAGAATATACGCAGTATCTGCACTGGTAAAAGCATTTGGATTGCATTTACAGTAGCGTTCAGCAAATTTTTCCATGATCCGGTCAATTTTCTGTGCTTCCCCTGGTAATCTGAAACCTTGCAAGAAAAACCTGATTGCTTCACCAAAGTCCATGCCTCTAAAGTTCAGTGCATCCACATAAGCATGCATGACTTTGAGGGGGAAGTCATCCCTTTCGCCCAAATAGTCTCCTATCATTGTTGCATTTAAGCCAGCAGTGTTTTTCAAGAAAAGAGCCACATCTTCCGGAGAATGGCCTATTTTCTTGCTGCGGACAAGAAAATCGATACCTTTGGAAGGCTTCCTGTTAAACAAGGCAATTCCTTTCTGCCGAAAGAAATTGTAGGCCCATCAGTCATCCAAAATACAAACTATTGAACAGAAGGGGGGAAAAACACTTCAGCCTAAAGAAAGAGAGGAACAACGTAAAAATTAGGAAACCTAATTCAAGTTGGAAAAAAATTACACCTGAAGTTCTATTTTATAAGCACGCCGTTGCTCAAGTGAGGAAGAATCGCTGCTTGTGTCAGGTTGCATGTCATAATCCATTCCACTTCCATCTCCTTTGGTAGTATGATTGTCCATTGAGCCTGGAGTTTCAGAACTAATTGGGGAAAATTCACCAATTCTCAGTTGTCGGTCCATCCAGGAACACATTGACTTAACAATAACTGCAAGGCACTTGACAGATTCAATTCGAAATGTTTGGTCTTGTGCGACAGTTAATGTTGTTGTTGATCCAGCAGGTACACCTAAAGCAGTCTTTACTAGTCCATTGACAATCCTGTGAAGATCTGATGGAATTAAAATTGCTTTACTATGAAATCATAGAGTGGCATATACTTATTGTAGAAGTGATGCTAATGGCTCTTATTGATAGGAAAATTACAAAGAGAGTGACAAATATTTTCAGTAGAAGTAATGTTAATGCTTTCTATTGATTACAAAACAGAAATAAGGTGTGCGTTCCTCAAGAAGAAAAGTAGAATACCTTTCAAAAATGTTTGGTGCATCAACATCACAATCATAGTTCACAAAAATATCAATCATAACCTGAGGCTCTTTACATATTTTCTCCAAAAAGTTTAGAACTGTCATTTTCTGCAGAAAGCTAGGCTGAAGAACATTTTCAAGAACTCTTAGGATAAGCATAGGGAGAAATAATCCAATTTCCTCTTTCAACCCAGATCTAAACCTCAACAGCAGACCAACAAAAATAGAGCACAGAAGCTGGAAAACACTCATTGCTGACAAGGCACTGTTCTTCAGCAAGGATAAAAATAGGTGCTTCTTAATTGCTTCAAGATACCTGCACCGGTAGGAGAGAAGGTCAGTATTCCTGACTCCTGAGCTATACCTTCTGTTGAACCCAATATCAGTTCAACATTCAGACAAGGAATGACTCAAATTCTTCATAAATGAATTTGTTGAGTGTCATTATTTGGTGTAGTCCTATATGAATGAATTAAATATTAAACTTTAAACTGTTGATGAAAAATGAGAATACACAACATGAAGTGTACATCTTTGAATTTAAGAAGAGAAGTGGGGACATCAACATATAACCTAAAACCCCACAACTTCAGATTGGTAACCATGACTTCATAAGTGCCAAGTGACATTTGCTCTTCTTTCCTAACCAATTATCAATGCAGGTCTGCAAGTCAGAGGGTGCGTGCACTGTCTCTACATGGTCTGCCAGCATTTGGAATATTTATTAAGGGGCTGCCACGAATTGACTAGAAGTTGAAAATCTCCAATAGAACCCAGAATCAGTTGCTCAATAATCAGTATAGCATTTGGAAGAGCTAGGAGATTCATTATCCAACAGTAATGCCTTGCAGTTCTGACTTTACTTATAAACAAAATTGATCTAATATCACTACATCAGGAATCATATTCTTTTTAGAATGATCAAAAAACTTATTAAAGCATACATAGATAAAAAATATATTTTCTAAACACAACAGTCTCCACAATGACTGCCTCATTCATACGCTGACATGCACTTCACCTGGCCAGCCTATCATGCAGAAACAACATGGGCAGATGCCATCGGGCTAGAGAAATGCTAAATACTACTATCCCATACCCCAAATTGACCCAATTGTAAACCTTAAAAACACTCCCTCTATTGTTAGCTGAAGTTATTGCACATAGCCTAATACTCACTTTTAACTCCCCTCCTATCTTTTGCGCACATCAAGACTCATGGCAATAATGAAGAAAATAGGCAATGCAGTGAATTCTAATGGGTATAATCAGCACAAGCATATATCAATCCAAAACATGCATACATTTCATTTGTCTTCCAGAATGGCCCTGCATTGTCAACGACCGTTCTAAGCAGCTCGAGTGACAAAACCTTCCCCGCAGCAGCACCGGATCATCAGGGTTATCCGGCGTGGCAAACTTCATCGACAGCTTGCAAAGGTTTTTGAACAATGCCAGCCCATCCTCCCTGATCCTGCTCATCCCCTCATCCTCCCCACTCACATCTGCCTCAGCTGGCACATCCAATGGGGGAACCTCCTCTGGCACATCGCTCCCTTCCATGGCCTCGTTTATGAACGCCTGCGCCGCCTGCACTACGCTGGAGTCATTCAGGCTGCGATCGGAGAGGTCCATCATGTCGGCGGCGGAGACGGTGCGCACGCGCACGTCCATGGCGTCCGCCTCGACGCGCGCGAACACGATGGCAAGCACCTGCGCGAGCGCCAGCTTCGCGCAGAGCTGGTTCCCGCCGCTCGCGCTCCCGAGGTACAGGTTGTAGCACGCCCTCACGACCTGGCCCAGGCAGTCCCCGCAGACGGAGACCGCGGGGCACCGCGCGAAGGCGACGAGCACGCGGAGCGCGGCGAGCTCGAGGCCCTCGTCCCCGACGCCCCCGCAGGAGACCACGGCCGCGAAGAGCTTGGAGACCGGCGAGGCGGCGTCGCCAGCGGCGGCGGCGGCGACCTCGCCGTGGAGGAGGCGGAGGGAGAGGAGACTGGAGACGCACTCCAGCGCCGGCTCGGCGACCTTGGGGAGACCGGGTCGAGCGCGATCAGGAGCGCGCGGATTGCCGCGTCGGCGGCGGCCGCGGCGACCCCCGGGATGGGGGAAGCATCCTCGTCGACCTCCGCGGAGGCGGAGGCGGAGAGGAGATCGAGGGCGGACTTGGAGGCGGCGACGAGCGCGGAGTGCTTGCGCCAGGAGGAGTGCTTGATGACCTTGTCGAGGGCGCGGCCGAGCACGCGGCCGGCATGGGAGGCGCCGCCGATGGGCTCGGCCTCGCCCTCGCCCGCCCCAGCCGACGACGACATTGCGGTGTGCGCGCGAACGCGAGAGGGGGCAGCAGCTAGGCGGAGGAGGAGGTGTTGGTGGGCGAGCTCATCGGCGGTGGAGGTGGGGAGATCTGGGAGCGGGTGGTGCTCACGCTGATGGGCTTCGCCGATGGTTGGAGGGAGCGTGGAGGTGGCAGGGGAGGGAGATGGGAGGTTGGAACAGATCAACGGAGTAAACTGCAAGTCTTGACACTTGCCGTCTTCTAGAAAGTCCCCCACCACAGCCGAGCTGAACCAGCAGCCAACATCTGATTCTCGTTCAGATCATAAGTAGGATACTGTACCTTTGCTTAATATATAGCATGACCAAATTTTTGTGTACATATTAGTTTATTTTTTCCATAATTTTCTATCGTTTATATTGCTTAATCACCGTTAGGGTCAGTAGTAGCTACGGGAAATTGTGTTTCGTTGATGATGACTGGGGTGGTTATACAATTAAGCTTTCCACAGAACTATAATGAACTGAAGCAAATTGAAACGTCTTCCCTGAATGCAAATAATTGATTCCGGACAGAAGTTGCGTTTACTGTCGAAAATTTATGGTAGATGATATGTTCACGCTTAATGGAAAGCACTGATCAACTATGTTTGTACTTGTTTATTTGTTCCATTTACTCGCATCTTTGCAAATATTGCTCACGAACAAGATAATTTTTTTCAAAAAAAAGGTCATGTGTATGATACTACCATACACTTCCAGGTAGCCTGGCAAGTAAGAGTAATTGTGAATTTTCCGACAAGATGAGAAGCCAGAAAATAACTCATCAAAACCAGATTTCAAAACTACCTCGATAATGGATAGGATGATATTATAAAACAAGGGGGAAATGGGGAAAAAAAGATAGTCCATGGATAACAACGGCGGCAGCACGCCAGGCGATAGACACGCCAATTTGATTTGCTAACTACAATACAGACTGAAAACTTTGCAAGAAAGTGGCAGCCTAGCAAGCAGCAGCAGCTGCAGCTGCATGGAACAGTCCGGTATCTAGCTTGATCCTCGCCCTCGAGCCTTTGCAACGCCTCCCATGGAGTAATAGCTCCAATGTTTCTAGCTGTTGTTCACTGCTTATCTTCTTTCCTGTTACCGTCACGAGATCTCTTCCGGCGCTGCTTTGAGCCACCGGATTTCGGTTGGGTAAACCGGGTATCAGGAGTAGGCACACGATGCTCACGAGCCAAAGCAGGGAAACCAGCGGCAGGGTTTCTGCAAACAGGAAAATGTTACCCTTAGCATCAGGATTGTGACTCAAACATACTGTAGGAGCATCAGGATTATGACTCAAGCATACTGAAGGATAGTAAAGAAACCATGTTCCAGTTAATGTCAACTTCAGTGGGTGATTGATTAGGTCCAAAGTTGGAAAACAACAGGCTAAGCAAGTGTTATTGTATAAACAATGCAGATTTGTGCATAAACCACGCATACTTATACACAGAAAATGTAGAGTCAACAATTAGCTATAACTACAATAGCTAGCTGTTTGATTTCATGGGAATTCAACAAATTAGCTTAGGCGGATCATCCACGACACCACACTGACTATATTGATGCCAAGCACAATCCAAAAGGCACCAAGCTAGAGTTGTTTGTCAACATACTGAGCAATTAAAAATGATCGGCAAGAAAAGATTTGTTCATCCATGTCGAAATAGAAGTATGAAACAGAAAATGCCATCGATATGTCTTACCCGTGAGTACGGCAGACTCCTGCATGGCTGTGGCAGCACCGACAGGCCTATCCTTCAACAAGCTCTGGCGCAGCGCCATGTTCTCAGCTGCGCAGCACTGAAGCGCGTAGCTGAGGCGGCGGCACTCGGCCTCCAGATACTTGCTCTTAGTCTCTAGGTCCTTAACATACATCTTCTTCCTCTCCCTCGATTTCATGGCAGAATCCCTATTTCTCATCTGCCTGATAAATTCATAACACATACTATTAGATATTGTCTACCTAGAACATCTTTGATCACAAAAACATCTTATAGTTGAAAAACCATACACTCCTATAATTGAAAGCCTAGCAATTTCTTACAGTTTTACAAATGGTTAGCACTAAAAGTTCATGCACCTTTTCAAGACAAATTAGATCATACTATTTTATATATAATGTTTTAGTTAAAAAGATTGTATGGATGCAGTGTGGTTCTGGACTTCTGGGACTCCCTGAATAAGATCAATTGTGTTGAACTAAAACCTGACCATTATTCTTAGCTACGTGCCTACGTACGTAAATTCACGAATCACAATTTGTACACATGAAATTAGAGAAACCCCTCATTTTGAGAAATCCCCAATTTTTTGGCAATTCATACATACCTCCTCTTCTTCTTGCTCATGGGATCATCGCCATCCACCTCTACCTCCTCCGCCGCATCCGGGGTAGCCACCTCATTCTCCTTCCCGGAGTCCCCATCCGTGCTTCCCCCGCCTCACTCCCCTTCCTCCTCCTCCTCCCCCTCCTCCACGCCGTCGACGAGCAGCGCGTCGAAGAAATCCTCCGCGCCCACCCCGTCCGCCGCCGCCTCCGCCGCGGTCCCCTCCTCCATCAGGAACCTCTCGATCTCCGAAAGCGCCGCCTCCCGGGCAGGGGTCAGCCGCCGGGAGCTCACCGACTCCGGCGACCCCGCCGCATCGGGCGGCCGTGACGGGGCAAAGAGGCCCGACAGGCCCGAGTCGTCGGCGGCGGAGAAGGAGGCGAGCAGCGCATCGAGGTCGAGGTCGGCGAACAACTCAGGGTCCCCAGCAACTACGGCGGCATCGACGACGGCGTCCATGGGTGGAGAGATCGCGATGGATCATCGCGGTGGGCGCTCGTGGGTGTGTTTTTATATATGGCAGACTCGTCGGAGCTGTTCGGATTTGCTTCGGGAGGAAGGTGGAGGAGGGGAAAGTTCTGCGAGGGAGGTGATGGGGCCCACGCGGGTGGTGCCGTGGCCTGGCCAATGGGGGCTTGAATGTGCCATGTCATCTCGCGTGGGGTGCCTTCGTTTGGGCTGGTTTCGTTTGATTTATGTGGGCCTTTTGGGCCAGGAAGACCTATATAAGTCCAGATATTTCAGGTCGGGCTTGGTAATTGGGCCGATCCGCCCAGCAAATCAGCACAAGCAAGCCATGCAAGGACTAAACGAGCCTGGCCTAATTCATATTGTCCTGAAAGACTCATGCTAAAAATAAGTTTACTTTAGCTCTCTTATCTTATCTTATCTTGACTGCGTGTTTGAAAAAAATGTTTTGAAGATATAACGTGTTCCTGACCTTGCAAAACTAGATCAAATGGGTCCCAAGGCCATAAAAAGGTGAGTTACGGCATAAAAAGGTAATGGAAACTTTGGATAGTATTAATTGCATCGGAAACTCTCGATGTGTAAATCAAAACCCGGGAACTTTCGATGGCAGATGTAACCAATTTTTGCCAATTATATACTACGGAGGATTCTATCATCTTCCACCTTCAGCTTTTCCTCAATCACGCGGGTCACGCCAGGTCCTAAGTTGCCATCTACTGTTGTGTATTTAAGCGAACATCTAGTACGCATAATCCCTGAAATGATATATGAACTATTATTTCTTTCATTTCAAAATATGGTAACATAGTATGTAACTAGATACCATATAATATTATAAATATGGAAATATTTTAGAGCAGATGGGATTTTAGAACAGATGGAGTACTTTGCTTCAACTTCAGCTGAGAGTTTCACAAAAGTGCAACAATGATTTTACCAGAGAATTACAAACTTTGTTTAGCCGGCTCCACCCACCTATTAGGCACACTTGTAATACTTTCACCGTTGAAAATTGGGGTCAAGTGCCAAAAAACATAGGGGATTGAAGTTATAGTTTTCTAATAAAATACTTTGTTGTTTCAGCTTTGAAAATGTCTAACTAAAGTTGTAGCAAATTGCTCTATGTCAAATTTTTTTCAATTTTTTCAGATTTAATCAAATTTATACAAAAATTTAGCAATATCCGACCCTCGTTCGGGAAGGTCTTCTCATCTGCCTTGATAACTAGGTGCTTTTAAGCTAATCTCCGCAACCCTATTCTAGAAATTTGGCTGGTTACGTTACTTATAAAGTAATGAATCCCCAATGACAAACGAACTACGGGCAGGGCATTTTCAGGGAGTAGCCCTCACAAGAAACTTCCCCTTATCGAAAAATAGGTATAAATATACAATTGAATAGAAGAGGAGGTTGTAATAGCACTCGTATATACTAAATATCATATATTAGGTCCGTGGAACTGACAGCAGCCGAACTAATAATGGGGGTGACTCGCCAGACTCGAACCGACATAGGTTAACCCTATCTTCCAATAAGATGAATCGCATAGGACTTGGTTTGCCTCATAGTGCAAAGATTCTAAATATGACAAGTCTCCCATGGATTCGATAATAAGGAAATGAAGACCGACAATGACACAAAACAAATCATTTCTAGCGAATGAGCTTCTCCCTATTTTGTCTAGTAATAGAATAGGGCGGAGAGGGGAGCGACTTGTCCTTTCGAAACAACTATAACTAACGAGTTCTTCTACCCCCTTGAAATTAGTGCATGTATATCGCACCTCCTACGGTGGTTGCCAAAGCTCCAAGTGAATCTGAAATAAGCCATGGACTTGGATCTACCAAATGATAAGAATGTATCTAAGATTCAATCATAAACCACTTTCACTACTAATTGATTGATCGCCTTTCTTTGATATGTGTTCAATTTAGTACAATACAAACTACAACTAGATCAAAGCGAAAGGGCCACTCACTATAAAAGCTATAACTAGCCTAGCCCTAACCAATAATATAGTGCTCTTTTGTTTTGAGACTAGCTAGTCGCTATGGTTTGTGGGAGAACTCTTCTCTCTCTGGTCTCACTTCGAGGAATTTCTTTCGCGTCCCGTAGTGATAAGATCTCATTCTCTAACAGCTTTGATGCCGAAGCCGACGTGCCGCAACCACTATTTTTACTCCTTTTATGCAATTATGAACGAAACTTTATCGATTTCTTCGTTCGATATGAGCAAGCTTACGCACCGATTGAAGCGACCCTGATGTACCACTGGGAACCTGTGGCGGAGGGAATCTCTTGTGATGGAAAGAAATAAATCAAATCTAGAAAGACATGTTCTACCTATGACAACAATTGATAAAAAGAGAGGGTATGGGCTCACGGTCCCAAGGTAGAAAGTGAAGAACACGAACGTAGCGAAGCCGCATGATTATAAAATACCCGGGGCACTTCGAAACCTCTTTATAGTCCAACCCATAAACATTGGCAATGCCATTAAAAGGCACTAGTAACCTAATCATTTCGTAGCTTGCTATCCAAACCAGCCAGTCTCAAAAGAATTTGGCGAAGTGTTTGTTCCTGAATGAGGGAGTGGAAAGACAAAGAGGGATAGGGAACTTGCCTTGAACAAGAAAAACCGCATGAGAAGATTCATCCCATTTTGGCGAGAGGGAGGCGTGAATCACCTAGGCTATGGATTTGTTGGTTAGTTGATTCTCGAAATAAGGTCATTTGGAAAAAAATTGTCGCTTTCTCTACCGGTTTCTTAAGGCTTCAAACAAACGACTAGTCATTAAGAAACCCTTGGAAAAGAAGTCTATTTATTACCTTTTCATGAAGAAGTTTTGCCTGCGTGCAAACTACCTAGCCCTTTTCAAAAACATTGATTTCCATCTCAACAAAGAAAGAACTCCATTTGGTAAGTCATGAGTTGTGAGTTAGCATATTTTGGGGTTATAACGGAAGAAAATAAGATCATAACAAGCACAACTCTTAACGAGATAGGCTTGACTTTTTTGGTTTCTATCGCCCTTGATGGTTTTACAAAAACAAGTTTTTTTCTTAAACAAAATGCACGAGAAGTTCGGTTCACTAACCGGATACGAAAATGTCGCAACATATGTACCCTTTTCTCGGTATGCGTTGCGAACACTTTCATTTTTAGCGTCTCATCTTCTTTGGAGAAGCTCAAATCGAACATTGACCCTCATTCTTCGAGAATGAGAAGGATCCTTTTCAAGTTTCCATTTCTTCATTTGGAATCTGGGCTCTTCGTCTTTGATTTTTTTTTGCTTTAACAACCATTTCCCGGTATGGAGCCAACGTCACCGTCAGTAAGCATGAGTGCTTTCCCAGGGCACTTGAACAAATAGTTGTTCACGTAACTCCACTCTCGGCTTAGATTATATATCCATTTGGTCCGCTGGAAGAGCCTGTTTGAGCAAAAGCGAGTCAAAGATGTTGACTGTAAAATTGTCACGCGCTGGCCTGAGAGATTTGCTTTACTCTAGTGCAGGTCCAAATCTTGTTTCATCGGTTCGTAGGGTGTGCCAGTTGGTTTGATCCTGCAACTAACAAGAAAGAAAGAAAGAAAACAGCGTTAGTCTGTAAATGATAGCCAATTGGCTGTGTCCAATGACGTATCGTTTGTTGTTAAGCCGATGTGGTATGCACTGAATCAGCCAGGGAAAATTACATCTAATCGATCAGCTATAGATATTTATAATATATAACCTAAATCTTGAAATATATTTAAACCAAGTGATTGGGATAGATCGGTAGTGTACCGAGACAGTATAAATCACTTATGTTCAAAAGTACTTTAAGACAAAGATTATACATATTTATAGCATAGCCGATGTCGTAAATCTAATGTGTATCGGCTAGTACTCCGATACCACTTTATACTAAAATATCACTACAGATTAAATGCATTAAACAGGTATCGATCAAGTGTTAAGATAATATACCAGATCGATAACAAGCTTAACATATTTAGTCATACTGAGATCTTAATATAAAGGGCGGCTTTAGCATATCAAGTAAACATATAATAAACAAGATATCTAAACAGGTAAGATCGGCCGAAACCCTGATACTATCTTTAATAGCAATCATAAGACAAGATAGATATTATGACTCTAAATACTACTTAGTAGGTCAGACTTAACCGATGCAGCACTAAGCATAAGAAGAAGCATAAGGTTCAAATAAGTCTATGAGAACCTTTCAAGATGGCGGATACACTATATAATCTAAGTCAACGATGACATCTAACCCTATCGGTTGTTATCTGGTAACAGAGGCTAACCGATTAGGGTTAGATCGCATTATCGATCTAGATTATATAGCATATATGATAACTCGATGATTTACATAAACAAGATTAGAGTATCATAATGATGGAAGTACTAATCCCGAGAGCGCAAGCTGCCATAACAAGTTTTACCTTTCGGGAGATCGATCTCGTTGCAGCCCAACTTGAAGCAAGAACTCGTGGAAATAATTAAAAGGAAAAAGATGGCGATGCGTCGAAAGTTGTATTGAACCGATTGTTGTTAAATTACATGGTCTTGGGTCGTATTTATACTCAGCTACAAGATATGTCCTTGTCGGGCACGATTCCTATCTCTATTACAATTCAAATTACGATAAATCCCTTAAACGGACTCTTACCGACATAATCTATAAGGAAACTATTTAAAACAACCTAATTAATAGATACAATTGCCTTCTTTGGACTCTATCCATGTATGGCAATCCTCGTGAAGCACTTTAAACGAATCCAAAGACGATTCCAATGTTACCTTATCGGAATCGGCTACATCGGCTTATCTTGTCCAATTCGGTACCGACCGACGAACACCTTAGCCAATTCGGTCATCAACCAACGAACTCTCTAGCGATTCGGTCTACAATTGGCACGCACTCTACTTCCAAAATCCCGGTTCCTCTCAAATCGGCTTCGGCCTTATCTTCACGTTTGATGCATGATTTACCAAATTTGGTCGTTAACACATGCCCCCAAGTCTCGCTATATTGATAATGTTACGGATTTGCCGAATCTTATCTCCAAGAAAATGTAGGGCTTTCCATTGGACGGTTACCGCGTCTCTTTAAATAATAACCACCGCCTCAAAGTTTTTCACGCCGCCACTTGCGCTCCTACGCTTTAGCCAAAAATATCCCCAAATCTTTCACCGGTGATTTCCTCGAGCTCTCGACGCACTCGTAGGCGATCCCCTCGCAGCGAAGAACCCCATCGACGGCAATGGCGGCCTCAACCACTCCTCCGAGCGTCGCCAGCGGAATACCCCAAGTAAGTCCCGTCGGCCTTAGTTCTCTTCTTTGTCCTCGAATTCCTGGATCAAGATCGAGCCGATTGACTTCTCATCGGCTAACAAGTATAACTTGAAATGCACTCCCTTTTGTGGAGGAATGAGAACCGGAGGGGAACTCAAATATTCCTTGATGTTATCCAAATCCTTCGTTGTTTTGCCCCCAAGTAACGCTTGATCGGCTTTCACTGAGCAAAAGCGTAAAGGGCTCCATTTTTCTAGATAGATTAGAGATAAATCTCCTAATGAAATTCACCTTGCCGACCAGAGATTGCAACTGCTTCTTGTCCTACGAAGGCCGAATGTTCTTGATCGCTTTGATACTCCTTTATGTCAATTCAATCCCCTTTCATGAACAAGAAATCCCAAAAACTATCCATGATATGCCAAAAGTACACTTTGTGGGATTCATCTTCGTGCCATATTTCTTGTTCTCTCAAGAACTTTTCTCAAATCGGCTATATGGTCATCAATCTCCTTTGATTTTACTACCACATCATCAATGTAAATTTCAACCAACAAGCCAATCGATCATGGAAGATGTAATTCATGGCCCTCTCGATACGTAGCTCCGGCAATGTTATTCAAATCGAAGGTCATCACAACCCACTCATATAAGCCGATTGCACCAGACATCTAAAAGCAGCCTTATGGATGTCTTCTTCGCCATAAAAATTTAATTGTATCCAGTGTTGCCATCCATAAACCGATAATCTTATGCCCAAGCAACATCAACCAATAAATCGACAATCGGCATTGGGTATTCATCCTTAGGGACATCTTTGTTTAAATCTCGAAAGTCAATACACACCCTAAGTTTGCATTTTTCTTGATCACGAAACTATGTTGAAAACCCACTCAAGATATTGGCATGGCTGAATGAAACCAGCATCATATAATTGAGTGATTTTGGCCTTAATGGCATCATACATATCGGCTTTGAATCTCCTAGGTGATTGCTTAAACGGTCGATATGTTGGTTTGATAGGAAGTCGATGTTCTACAATCGATCGACTAAGCTCGACATCTCAAAATACTCCCAAGCAAAACAATCTTTATATTCTTTCAAAAGTTCTATTAGCTTGGTTCTAAATTGAGAAGAAAAATTTTTACTCATAAATGTCGGCCTAGGCCTATCTCCCGTACCTATATCAACTTTTTCTAAGTCATCGGCCGACATAAAGCCTTGTCCCAATTTACCATCGAGATCATCTATAGTGTCCTTGGTGTAGAAATTTGAACCCTCCATGACGCCCTCAAAGCAATAATCGAGACTCTTCGTCTCCAATTGGTCATGTTACAATTGGATACTTGCCGGACAAGCAATCAATCTCATCCATCTCCCAAAGGGTTAAATCGACATTAGCAACATTTACGACGTCGACGGCATGATTTTCACCTTGTCGCCTTGTCTTTGGATTAAGCTCGATGCATGGTGGAAGGAATACAATAATTTGCATGAATCCAATCCCTTCCAAGCAACATGCTATATGATCCCTTCCCATCGATGACAAAAACGTTGTGAACAGTCTTGCCGCCGATTGTCAACTCCACGTTCAAAACCCCTTTGGTTTCGGATGGATTGTCACCAAAGTCCTTGAGGACCATGTTGGTCTTGATGAGATCATCCGAACTTCCGCCCAACTTCTTGAAAGTAGAATATGGCATTAAATTCACAAGCTCCTCCATCAACCAACATTTTGGACATCGGCTTGCCATTGACAAACCCTTTAACATACAAAGGGCTTAAGATTCCGATGCCCTATCCTCTCGGTTTTTCAAATATGGCCCGTTCTGGGACAAAATCAACTTGGCCAGGATTCTTCCACGATATCGCATCGGCTTGGTTAGCCTCATATTCGGCGGTAATACGACCATGTTAACCGATGCGTAAGCAACAATTTTCCCTTAGCCAACCTTTTCGCCTTGTCGACTTCGACCTCATCACCGAGAACACCTTGCTCTTAACACGTCACTCCTTCTTTGGGCGTTCTTGCTTCTTCTTCTTCTTCAGCCGATGATCAATCTTGGCTTGGACTTCCTGAAAACGTCCCCTGCTCTTCATCCTGTGTACCCTCCTCTTCGACTCTTAGTAAAAGTACCGAAGGGCACTATTGTGGGTTCATTGTCTCATCTTCATCTTCGTCAAAGTCCTCCTGCGAAAATCATGATGAATCGGACCAATCTCTAATGAACATGGAGTTTCGTTTGTTGCCCGATTTCCCTCATGACGAGATCGGCTAGACTCTCCAGCGTAATTGCTATCATAATTGCCGCATGCTTGGACTATTTTCTATCGATGGCGCCTTATCCTTTCATTCCAAAGAAAATCTGAAAAATTCGCATCTCCAATGGGGATCAAAGCTGTCATCCTCCCGGTAGCACCTCTCTCCTGTCTATCATATCCCCTCCGGGTGGTTGTCGATGATTCTAACAGAGTTAGGCTTCTTGGACCGATAATCCTTCCTATCGGTTGCTCTCCCACTCGTGTGAACCATGTTGATAGGAGAAGGGTTGTCATCAACTTTCATCGGCTTCTTTGAGTCTTCAAATTTGATTTTCCCTACTTCAATAGCCGATTGGATCTCGCGCTCGAATCCTTTGCGCCGTTGGTGCTGCGAGATCCAGTGTTGTGCCACTTGCAATACTTTCTCTTTCTCAACTCCTCAATCGATGGGATGACATGGCCACAGGAGTTGGATTTGCTTCTCCCGAAGTAGTAGATCAAAAATTTTGTCGGCCTTGGTGACGTCAAAATCATACTTCTCCTTCTTAGCAGAATTCTTCACCCGCCGACACGTGACAATCTTCTTATTTCTAGCCCATTCACTGCGCCACTTCTGAGTCACTTTCTTCTTCCGATTCGGAGGCATATACAATATGGCTAACCTTTTGAAAGCTTTCTTGGCCTCTTGGAATCTTTGCTCGTGGGTTGTTAACTTTTGGGCCAAGTGGGTCAAACTCTCAAAGTCTTGAGCCGAAAACCTCTCTATGATGGGCGTCAACAAGCCCCGGAAAGCGAGATCGGCTAGCGGGTATCCGACAAAACTAGGCTATAGCATCTATTCCTCATGTTCCCGAACCTTTGAATGTAATCCTGAACAGATTCATCATGTTTCTGCCTGATAGCTGTCAGATCAGGCAGTTTCATCTCGTGAATACCACTATAAAAGTATCTATGAAACTGCTTCTCCAAATTGGCCTAGCTTTGCACATAATTTTACGGTAGAGATGAAAACCAAGTGAAAGCCGATCCGGATAAGGAGAGAGGGAATAATCTAACCCTCGAGTGTCGAGCCGATGCCTCACCGCATTGAGCCGAAATGTGCTAACATATTCATAAGTTGATACATTATCCCGCCCGAGAATTTTGAAAAATCTAGCACCTTGTATCGGTTTGGCGGTGGCACCCTCTCAAAGTATTCCTGATATGGGTACCTATACATATTACCGATGTCCTTGGGCTTGAGGCCAAATTGTTCCCTCATCACGTCCGTAATCATGTCGACCCAAGGCTTTTACCGATGTGCTCCTTGCACCCGCTGTTGCATCGGCTCGAATTGATCAAGTTGAGGTAGGTATTGAGCCGAGGTGGTACCCCTTGCCGATACTCGCCCGAGGTGAATAGGGCGGTAGAGGGAATTGATAATGCCCTCATGTGATGCCGAGGAGACCGATGCATCATGGGAGGATGTTGGTCGGAACAAACCGAGAGTCGATCGGCGATGTTGCGTGTCGAAAGCATGTTGAATTGGTGTCCGCGATTTGGCTCAACAATTGGTTGGCTTGTTCGAACATGGCAAGCAACTTGTTCTTGAGAAACTTGATGCATGTTATGTCTCACGTGCCGAGGTTGCCGCTTAACCAAAAGCATAGGATTAAACTTTGGTTGTTTTGGCATGGATGATGATGTGATCGGCTTTTCGGGTGCCGATGCCGATGCCATCGATCGTTTTGGGGCTATGTCCGAGACAGAGTTGCAATCCGTCGGTAGCCAAAGCCCTATATGGGGAAAATTTGCCCTCGGGAAGAAATATTGACCCCTTGGCTTGATGTTCAAGAATCTTAGCATCAACCAAAGAAACCGATCATGTTATTCAAGGTGTTAACAAGAATTCTCGATTGGTTGATCGTAGCGTGGTGTACGACATAGTCAATGCGTTCTTGGAGGTTGTTGAGTTCATAGCCTTCTTCTGTTTGGTATCCTAAAGCTTTTTGCCATTGCCGAACTTGTCTCGGGTTCATCGGTGTTTGGCAAAGTTACTTTGTACCTTTGAATGATTGTCCCTGACCGAGTTTGAACAAAGGAGTGGAAGAACTGGTTCTGCAATTTATTCATCATCTCCTCATATTCGGCCTTCTGCTCCGGCGTTAGCTTATCCATGGTCACATGAATAATGTTTTCATGGTCAACGTCAAAAGTCTTGATGTCCATCATGGTGTCTGTCTTGTAATTATGTCCCACCGGGCATGCCAAAAGCGTGTTGACTGTAAAATTATCATGCACTCGGCTCGAGAGATTTTTTACACTAGTGCAGTTCAAATCTTGTTTTATCGGTTCATAGGGCGTGTCAGTTGGTTTGATCCTACAACCAACGAGAAACAAAGAAAGAAAACAGTGTTGGTCTGTAAACGATAGCCGATCGGCTGGTGGTCGATGACATATCGTTTGTTGTGTTTGTTGTTAAGCCAATGCGGTATGCACCGAATCGGTCGGGGAAATTAAATCTAATCGATCACGTAGATATTCATAATATATAACCTAAATCTCGAAACACATTTAAACCAAGTGTTTGGGATAGATCAATAGCATCGAGACAATATAAATCACTTATGTTAAAAACTACTTTAAGACAAAGATTATACATATTTATAGAATAGCCAATGTCATAAATCTAATGCGTATCGGCTAGTACTCCGATACCACTTTATACTAAAACATCACTACAGATTAAATACATTAAACATGGATCGATCAAGTGTTAAGATAACCTACCGAGATCGGTAACAAGCTTAACATATTTAGTCACAAGTGAGATCTTAATATAAAGGACGGCTTTAGCCTATCAAGTAAACATATAATAAACAAGATAGCTAAACAGTAAGATCGGTGAAACCCCGATACTATCTCTAATAGCAATCATAAGACAAGATAGATTTTATGACTAAATATTACTTAGTAGGTCGAACTTAACCGATGTAGCACTAAACATAAGAAGAAGCATAAGATTCAAATAAGTCTATGAGAACCTTTCAAGATGGTGGATACACTATATAATCTAATCGACGATGACATCTAACCCTATCGTGTTATCTGTAACAAAGGCTAACCGATTAGGGTTAGATCGCATTACCGATCTAGATTATATAGCATATATGATAACTCGATGATTTACGTAAACATGATTACAGTATTATAATGATGAAAGCACTAATCCCGAGAGCGCCGTATCATAACAAGTTTTACCTTTCGTTGGAGATCAATCTCGATGCAGCCCAACTCAAAGCAAGAACTCGTCAAAATAATTAAAAGGAAAAGGTGGCGATGCGCCAAAAGTTGTATTGAACTGATTGTTGTTAAATTAAATGCTCTTGGCTCGCATTTATACCAGATACAAGATATGTCCTTGTCGGACATGATTCCTATCTTTATTATAATTCAAATTACGAGATAAATCCCTTAAATGGACTCTTACCGACATAATCTATAAGAAAACTATTTAAAATAACCTAGTTAATAGATACAATTGCCTTCTTTGGACTCTATCAATGTATGGCAATCCTCGTGAAGCACTTTAAACGAATCCAAAGATGATTCCAATGTTATCTTACTTGGAATCGACTACATTGACTTTTCTTGTCCGATTCGGTATCGACCGACGAACACCTTAGCCAATTCGGTCATCACCGACGAACACTCTAGCCTATTCGGTTTGTAATTGGCGAACACTCGCTTCCAAAATCTCGATTCCTCCAAATCGGCTTCGGCCTTATCTTCACTTTCGATGGATGATTTACCAAATTTGGTCGTTAACAAAAGACGGATCGATCTTTCTCGTGAAGATTATGACAATCGATTTCCGCATGGCAAGCTTATCCGACCGGTAATAGGGATAGGTTGCGCCTACCAATTATGTAAACCAACTATGACTTGGGTGTTACGTTGCCGATTAGATAAGGCAACGGCTCATAGTCACGGTTTGGTAAGATTGAGGAAACCGACTTGGAGTAAGATAGGGTTTTCGATTTGTAAGCCCGCCTCCCAAGACTATATAAGGGGGTAAGGGGCGTCCCTTGAGGGATATCGGAGGTTAGATCGATTTCATATGCTTTACACTTTTAGCTTTAGATTCAAGAGATCAATAAAGACACTCGGCGGATCGAAACCCCAAACAGAGTAGGGTTTACCTCACGAGAGGGCTGAACTGTCTAAATCTTTTTTACCTAACCCATCGAGCTTGGCGATCTTGACTGCACCCTCAATTTTCTATTGCCGAAACCGAGTTTCGACGGTTGGCGCACTGTAGGGGCCCGCGCGTCAAGACTTCTTCGACAATCTCGCCGGCAAGCGCGATGGGATCTTCTTCAAGGATCGACGACTTCGCCCCCAACGGCTTCAACAAGCTTTCCTCCCGACTCCGGACCGGTCGGGAGGGGAACCCGCTCGGCGCCGTTCGAGCTACCGAACAACACCAAGATCTGCGACCGAATCCCGAGTTCCAAGATGCAGCCCATCCACTCGAAGGAGGAATCCACTCGGCGCCGTTCGGACTACCGAACGCCGCCGAGATCTCACTGTCTTCTCGGCTCCCGTTGGAACCAATCTACTCGGGAGAAAACCTCTCGGCGCCGTTTGGATTACCAAACGCCGCCGAGATCTACCGCAAGCTCCTCTCCCCGAGTCGAGATCGACCCACTCGGAGGATCCACGTCATCAAGCTAAGACTCGGACTGGAACGATCCCGATCCGAGCAACCCAGCTCAAGGGAAATCGCCGTCATCCTTCAACCTTTCGGGTCATGCTCATCCTCGGAGCTCAATGAATACCTCGGCTCGCAAGCTTTGACGATCTCTACGGCATCCCCTGACGATGCCAACGACTCCGACCGTGACAAGGACTACAAGCCGAAGTGCTTCGACGTCCTCATGGCGAGGCGGCGAGACCGATTCAGCCATGGCCCTGTGGTCGCAGAGGAAGAACAAGCCGAGCTTGAGCAGAGCGCAAGGCGACGGAAGATGAGAAGAGGCGTAAGGAGGAAGTCGACAGGAGAAAGAGGGACCCGAGGGCGACCGGACGATCCGCTCGGAGGCCATACTTCGACGCGAATCCACAACACCAACATTTTCCGAGACACCTCGGCGAACGCCGTGGCCGCTCTCACCCTTCTAGACACCGTAATAGAGACGGCACCCCGACGTGACGCCAATCTTGGACAAGATCAAGACCATCGTCGCGGCTACAGGCCAATGGTTCTCCTCCACCTCGCACGAAGACCGACCGAGTCCGTGGCGTAAACGCCCGACGAGGCCGACTCCCGCCGCCGAGGTCAAAGGATTACAAGAGGCCCGAGCAAGACCGGACGGTCACTAGGTCAAGAGACCTTCGCCACGGACCACGCGCGAGCATTAGGAGCAATCGGCCGACTCTTGCGAGAAGCGGGCACGGACGACCAGCCGTCCACCACCGGTCCGCCGCAAAGATAACTCCGACTACCGGCACCGCAAGGACCCCGCCGAGCGATCTGCGGAAGTCCTCGACCGACGCTATCAAGAACGAGATCAACGCTCCGCGAAGATCGAAGGGGCTCGCACGACAAGAATGACGATGGAGTATCCGCTTTCACTCTGGGACTGCACCGAGTGCATTGGCCGAATGGTTTCAAGCCGACAGGAATCAAGAAGTACGACGGGAAGACCGACCCCGAGTCGTGGCTAATCGTGTACACCCTTGCCATCCGTGCGGCAGAGGTGACAACAAGGCCATGGCCAATTACTCCGCCCGTTGCCTTGTTAACTCGGCCAAGAATTGGCTCACAAGCTTGCCAAGAGGCTCGATTGGCTCGCGGAGCGAGTTAAGGGACCACTTCATCGCCAACTTCAAAGGCACTTTTGGAAGGCCCGGGACCCACTTTGACCTCTACAATGTCGTCCGAAGCCGGATGAGCCATTGAAGGACTACATCCGCGCTTCTCGAAAAGCGCAACAAGATCCCCAACATCACGGACGACATCATCATCGCCGCCTTCCGGAAGGGAGTCCGTGATGAACGTTGATCGAAAATTTGGGCGCAAGCCACCGAAGGCGGTGAAGCGGATGTTCAAGACGACGAACTCATACGCCAAGTCCGGCGACGCGATCAAAGTGGCGCGCCAAGACCGGCTGACGAAGGGACGATAAGCGGTCCGGGAGGAAGCCGCCATCCTAAGAAGGATAATGGCAACAACAACCAGGCGAGAAGGACCGCAAGCGCCGACCCGAGGACCTGGTTGCCGCGACGTCCAACTCCCAACGCCGTCCCCGAGTCGCGGCCTATGACGCCATAATGAACGCTCGGTGCACGCATCATCCCAACCACAAGCACGCGGCCAAGGATTGTTTTATTTACAAGCAATTCGCCGAGCAATATGCGGCACGCTCAACAAGAAGCCGACGACGAAGCCGGTCCATCGGGCACCAAGAAGAACAACCCGACTGGAAAACAGAGCCCTTTCAAGACCCCGTAGGCGAGCGAATCACATCTTCGGGGCCGCAAGCCTATGAATCCAAGAGGAAACAAGCTAACCGACCGTGAGGTCAACGCGGCACAACCCGAGGTCCGACAATACTGCGATGATCGGAGGTGGCTATTACGTTGACCGCTCGGATCACCCGACCGAGTGGTTCACCCGGGCGCTATCCATCGGTGCTAGACCCGGTGGTCCGGAACATCAAGCGAAGCGCGTCCTCATTGATGGGGCAAGACCCTCAATATCCTGTTCGCTAAGACCTTGGACGAGATGCAAATCCCGAGAGTCGAACGAAGGCAAGCTCATCCCCCTTCTACGGAGTTATCCGGGCGTCATCCATGCCATTCGGGCACATCACCCTTCCAGTCACCTTCGGAGTTCGCGAGAACTTCCGAACGGAAAATATCACTTTTGAGGTGGCCGACTTCGAGACGGCCTAAGACGCGATCATTGGAAGGCTGCACTCACCAAGTTCATGGCGATACCGCACTATACCTACCTCTGCATGAAGATGCCGGTCCAAACGGCGTCATCACTCTTCGCGCGACATCAAACAAGCCTTCACTGCGACAAGGAAAGCTGCGACATGGCCCAATCTCGCGAGAGATTGCGTGGCAGAGGAAATCCGATTGGCTGCATCAACTTCGCAGAGGGTGAAATCCCCGCAAAGAAGATAGCCAAGTCGAGACAAGGCGACGCTAAAACAAAGAAAATCTCCCTTGATCCATCGGATCCTACAAAACCGCCGTAATCGGCGCTGAACTAGATCCTAAATAGGAAAGCGCGCTCGTCACCTTCCTCCAAAATAATAAAGATGTTTTTGCTTGAAAACCATCCGATATGCCCGGAATTCCTAGGGAGGTGATCGAGCATTCTTTACACGTCAAAGATGACGCAAAACCAATCAAACAACGATTGCGGGTTCGCTCGGGATCGAAAAGATGCCATCAAGGAAGAACTCACAAAGCTCTTAGCCGCGGTTTTATCAAGGAAGTTCGCATCCCGACCGGCGCTAACCCGGTTCGTCCGAAAGAAGACGGGTCAATGGCGCATGTGCGTTGACTACACCGACCTCAACAAGGCTCCCTAAAGATCCATTCGGGCCGCCGCGCATCGACCAAGTCGTGGACTCAACGGCCACGGCTCCTAAGCTTTTGGATTATTACTCGGGCTACCACCAAATCAGCTTGAAGGAATCCACCGCTGAAAACATCGTTCATCACGTCATTTGGGGCTTATTGCTACATCACGATGTCTTTCACCTAAAGAACGTCTGAGCCACATACCGCGCATGATCCAAAGGTGTTTTCACGATCGGGAAGAACGTGGAAGTTTACGTCGACGACGTCGTCATCAAGACCAAGCGAAGGAAGACTGTCGCCGACTTAGAAGAAACCTTCGTGAACATCCGGCCTTCGAATGAAGTTGAATCCGGAGAAGTGCACGTTCGGTGTCCCATCGGCAACCGCTCGGCTTCATGGTGTCACATCGCGGCATTGAGGCTAACCCGAAAAAATCAACGATGTCCCGAGTATGAAGCCCCGAGTAACCGAAAGATGTTCGAAGCTTCGGCGCATGGCGGCGCTAAGCCGATTCGTCTCTCGACTCGGCGAACGAGGCATGCCCTTCTTCGGGTTGTTGAAGAAAACGGACGACTTCCGGTGGACTACGAAGCCCACAAGGCCTTTGAAGATTTTAAGGAATTCCTCACGACACCGTCCGTCCTAGCATCGCCTCAACCTCGGGAGCCCCTGCTCACGTACGTCTCGCGACTCACCAAGTGGTCGGCACGTTCCTCGTGGTCGAGCGCGAAGAAGACGGGCGAGTCCAAGATTCGGAGGCCAATCTACTTCATCGGCAAGTATTGGTAGGAGCCAAATTCGCTACCCTCGGTACAAAAATTGCTATATGGTGTTCGATAACCGCAAGGAAATTGGCACACTACTTTCGGGTCACTCGGTCACGGTCGTCACCTCCTCTCCACTCGACGATGTCATCCACAACCGGGAGGGCGGGCGCATCGTGAAGTGGGCCACAGCGATGCCGCCGGACTTAACCTTCAAAGCAAGAACGTCGGTAAAGTCACAAGCCACGGCGGATTTCCGGCCGTGTGGACCAAACAACAAGAAGATGTACCTCGAGAAGACCTACAATATTGGACCATGCACTTGACGGATCCAAGAGGATCACCGCTTGGGAGCAGGGAGTCGTGTTAATCTACCCGGCGGGGAGAGGTTAAGATACGTTCTCCACCTCCACTTCTCCGCCTCTCACAACGTCGCCAAGTACGAAGCCTGCTACATGGTGTGACTTGCAATTTCACTCGGGATACGTCGGCTCGTCGTGAAAGGGGATTCCAGTGGTCGTCAACCAAGTAATGAAAGACGGTCTGTCGAACGACACCATGGAGGCCTACGGCAAGAAGTCCGCAAACTTGAAGACAGGTTTGACGGTGGAGCTATCCCACATCCTAAGACATAATAACAAGGCGGTGACGAGTTGGCACGGTTCGGGTCCAAGCGAGAAGCCGCTCCAACGGACGTTTTGTAGAACATCTCTATGAGCCAACTGTTGCAGCCAAACCAACTCCCAACGAGCAAGCTGCGGACCGAGTCGCCATGATTGACGCGACGGAGGACACCGCTCATCGATTTTTAACTCGGCGGAGCCGTCGAAAGACCAGGATGAGGCGAACGCGTCCGACATTGCAAGCTTATGTCATGATTGATTCGATGTATACAAGAGGAGCCCTCTGGAGTTCGATGAGATGCATCACACCAAGAAGGACGACAACTACTCCAAGATATCCACTTGGGCATATGCGAAAGCCACGCGCAACACGCACCTTGGTGGGCAAAGCCTATAGACAAGGTTTCTTCGTCTTACGGCGGTCTCCGACGCCGACAAGGTGGTCCGCACGTGCGAAGGTTGTCGGTTCTTTGCTCGCAAAGTCATGTCCCACCCAAGAACTACAAACAATTCCACTATCCCGGCCATTTGCGGTATGGGGCTTAGACATGGTTTGTCCTTTCAAAAGGCTTCGGAGGATTCACACACTTATTTGTCGCAATTGACAAATTCTCCAAGTGGATCGAAGCTAAGCCGGTTGCTACGATCACTGCGACAAAGCACGAGACTTCATCCTCAACATTGTGCATCGGTTCGACGTCCCAAACGGAAAAATAACCGACAATGGGACTCAATTCACTGGAGGCTTCTTTAAGGAATTTTGTGAAGACTTCGAATAAAAATCGCTACGCATCGGTTGCACATCCCAAAAGCAATGGACAAGTTGAGCGGGCCAACGGCATGGTTCTTCAAGGCATCAAGGCCCGAGTGTTTGACCGGCTAAAACCTTATGCCGGCAAATGGGTCCAAGAGCTCCCTCGATTCTATGGTCCCTGCGGACTACACCCGGTCGGGCTACGGCCAAACTCCATTCTTTTTGGTCTATGGCGTAGAAGATATGTTGCCAAACGAGATGGAGTACGAATCTCTCCGAGTCCGCGGCTTTAACAATGAACGCTATGATCAAGACCGAGTGGATGACCTCTCCCACGGAAGAGGTCCGTGAGGCACCACGATCCGTCGGCAAGATATCTCCAAGGACTCAGACGATACCACAGTCGCAACGTTCGAGCACGAGCTTTTATTGTTGGCGATTTGGTTCTACGCAAGATTCAGACCACCAAGGACCGTCACAAATTATCTCCATTATGGGAAGGACCGTATATAATTGCTGAGGTGACTCGGCCAGGAGCATATCGACTAAAGCGTGAAGACGGATCCATGGTGGAGAACTCTGGAACATCGAGTATCTTCGACGATACTATGCTTAAATTGCCTTAAGTTTCATGTCCTTCTTGATTGCCAACCTCAAGCAAGATGACTTCTTAAGTTAGCGATCGGGTGTACATATATCAATAAAGCATGGTTTTCTTCAGAACTTACGCATATTTGGTTTATCATTGTTTAATGTTCCTTGATTCGAGTTCAACGTATAAGGACGAGAATTTTTGATGACCTAATCGAGCTTAGGCTTGGTGACAATCGGACGAAAATTACTTAAGAAATTTTACATAAAAACTCGGATCAAGGCATTAACATAAATAAGCTGAATATTAACAAGGCACATTAGAAGGTTGCGTACAATGTTCACAAGGCAATCAAGACCGAAAGTGATTCACTACATCGACGGCTACCTTCTTGGCGGACTCTGCGCTTCGCTAATCAACTCCGGGCCCGCTCATCGAAGTACCATCGGCGAAGCCCTCCCCGAATCAACGTCCACTCCGGGGTAGAGCGACTTGGTCTGTGTAAGGGCGAAGCCCGCTCCCATGATGGTTGCCTCGGAAATGTTGGCCAAATATTGATCAGGGGCTCGCCTAAGCTTATCAAAGACCTCGACGGTGTCCAACGAGCTGGTCCCGAGTCCATTATGAAACAGCGACAACAGGATCGGCGTCGCCACGTTAGCAACATCTTCCCTAACGCTTTTGGCTTTTTTGACCCTCTCAACAAAAACATCGTACTGAGCTCGGGTCATGATCTTGTAAGCTGCCAAAGACATACGATCACACAAAGCATGCAAAGATGAAGCAACACAAAGAACGTTGTTTTGAAAGAGCTCACCTTCAAATTCACTCTCCAGCTCGGCTCTCGCGTCGGCCGTCAGTAGGGCTTGCGGTGAAGTGGACCTCCGCCGAAATTCTCGCAACAAGAAAAGTTGTCAACAACCAAGACCAAAGCGGTGCAATTAGAGGCACAAAAAGACTAAGGAGATCAAGCTTACTCCCGATGAACCCCGAAGGTCGAGGTTCTCCTCCGAATGCGGCTATTTCCCTCCTCGAGCCGCTCTCTCGATGCGGCTTCCTTTCGAGTGGCCTTTAGCTCTGCGGGTGTTCTCCGGGAGTTTAAGTGCGGGACCAACTTCTCGAGCGCATCGAGATTTGGCCATCGGCCAGGCAATACACCATCGCACACAATTTCGAAGATTGATCGACTTAAAAGCGATTACAAAGCTACAACGAAAAGGAGCAGAACTTACGTTTAGCGCCGAGTCGCTTCGTTGTGTCTACAAGCATATCTCTTTCCTCGCTCTCCATTTGCTTGTTCGGGATGATGCCTTGCCTCGGCCTTCGGAATTGTGCCACTCGATCTTGATTGGAGGGACCCGGTCTCGAAGGCGCAACCTAGGGATCTCCTCTACCTTGGCTGGTTGACTCGGAAGGAGCGAATGAAGGTACGAAAAAATGGCTGGGGATTAAAAAGCTAGAGATTAATTTAAGACTTACCCGTTTCGGTGGCGAATCCTTAACCGGCACTTCCGGCTATTTTTCTCTTCTTGGCTCTTGCCCGACGGTCTTGATCGGGGTCCTTTGGGTGGCGGCGGAGGGCTCTCCTGCGGTCGGCGGTTTCCGGCGGGGTATCCCGGCGGTGGTCGGGGGCTCTTTCCTCGGGGCATCCTCACCGGGAGGTGAGGGCCTCTCACTCGGAGCGCTCTCGCTCGGGAGAGGGCTCCGGGTCTTGGCTCCACGAGGCTTTGATGCCTCAATTGCTGCGGTTGGTGTTGGGCCCTCACTTTGCCCGAGTGGGATCGATGTTTTGAGGCCTCCTGCAAAGAGAAAGACAGGAGCAATCGGGATGAAGACGGAGAAATTTTCAACAAAGAGCATAGTTTTAGCCGTGAGACGTACCTGGTTGATCGGCGAATCTTGGGCGTCGTTTTCGGTGACGGCCTTGGAGGGTCGCTTCGGCTTGAGGGTGGGACATCGTCGTCCGAGTCATCAATGATTAGCCTCCTCTTGCTCACCCGCTTGTGGTGTCTTCACTCGGGGCTGCCCTTTTGCCAATCGGATCGCTCTGGATCTTTATGTTGCCTGCTGGTTTCTTGGCGAGGCCGGGCGCCGTCGTCGTGATGAATTTTATATGGCTTTGAGATAATGGAGGCATTTTCCTGCAAGAAAGATTCTTTGAACACTAAGAAGTGTGATTTCAAGATTGAAAGGCAATAAAAGAGTCAAGTTAACTTACCGAAGGAGGAGGGCGATACGGCATGTACGGAAGAACCGGCGGCATGAGGTTGCGCTCATTGCAATCCCAGTCGAGAAAATCTTGTACATACGGATCTTGAGAATCTCAAAAGTTGAGGAGTCGCGGTCTTCCCGATTGGGGGTCCCTCTCGTCCTCGTATTCAAAGGCGAGGCTTGGACCTCTCCTTGATCGGGGCCGGTCGGTTCTGACGACGAAGTGCCGAGTGATCTGCTCACCCGAAGACCTTTCTTCATCTCCAAGATATTCGCCGAAGCTTGTTGGCTTCGTCCCGTCTTGGGCCACGGCACGTTGCTCCAGGTTGGGTCTAGGCACGGGGGAAGACCAACGAAATTTGCGACCAGGTTCAAGGTTGGCGATATAGAACCGGTTTGCGTGTCGCCCTTGTTAGAAGATTTCAAGGGAAAAGAAAAGTAGTCTCGGCGGAGGGATCCGCGGGCTGGAAGCCGGCCCCACCAACGACGCAGGGGCTCATCCTTGTTTGGATGTGGCTTGAGATAGAACATGCGTCGGAAGAGTTGGAAGTGAGAAAGTATGCCAAGAAAGGCTTCCAGAGACATGAATGAAGAGAGCAATGTGAAGCATAGAGTTGGGGTTCAAATGGTAAAGTAAGGCCGTAATAGTCAAGAAGATCCCTAAAGAACTCGAAGTGGGGAGGCCGAAACCACAATAGAAGAAAGAAGTAAAGACAACGAGCTCACCGGTGTTCGCAGTGGGGAATTCCTCACCGCCGCCGGGCGCCAGCGACGATCTCCTTGGGAGGGAGAACTCCGTGCTTCACCATCTCCTTAAGAGTGGACTCTTTGACATCCGAAAGGGGATCTTTTTCTCTCCCGCCATGGATGTGGTTTTGGAGGAGTGGATCGGCTTGGAGGATGGGGATTTAGGATGGAGATCTGTGGAGATGGATGCGGAAGCTAGTTTGTGGAGAAGTGCGAGCTCTTGGATCGGTGGATTGGGTGCGCGCGCACGAGCATAGGGTTTTCCATTGCAAGTTGGTGAACAGTGTTGTGTGTGGGGAATTTTTTCGGGAAGACGAAGTGACGGGGATGACCTCGAGGCTTTGTAAGAAATTTGAGGGTTGCGCTAGGTTTTCTCGCGATTGGGCTGAGCCCATGAGAGACTTGCGGCCAACTAAGGTGTGGCTGACGCGTGTCCTTGGGGACTTAAGTGGATGAACTTAAGCGGATTTGCTTTGGCAATATGCACGTATTTGAGTGCCTGTACCTTTGGAAATCCTTTCATACGCGGTTTACACAACTTCATGAGAAGTTGAACGATGCAATTTGAAAGGTGACAAACGGTGAAGCTTTTCATGGTTCCTTGATGACGGGAACTATTTGGTTTTTATGCATTTGATTAAATGATTATATCAATGTTATTTTTCCACCTTGGTGAAGATCTTTTAGATTAAGACCAATATTGTGGCAAGAGTCATTTTAATATTTTGGTCATATTTTTCGGATGAGAAAAACTTGTTTACCCATGAGGGACGATTAAAATATTTGTTTCGAGATGACTCGGGCATATCCACTCGGATAAGCATGAGCTTACAGAGTGCTTTTTCACGTGGGTTGATTGAACTATTTATTCGAGATGACTCGGGCGATTCGCTCGGATGGGCAAGAGCTTGCGAGTGATGAGATTTTTATGATTGCTTTAGCATGAGCTAAGCATTTATATGAGAATGATTTTTATAGTTCTTGACTATATGTTTAGTCTGTTTTTGACTAACCACATAGTCGGGGCTACACCTAATTAGGTGCATCGGGAGATGCACCTAGATATTTATTTTTGAGAATTTTTTGGATGTTTTCCAGCCCTTCACGATCTTTGGAGCTACTCGGGAGATTCAAGCGAGGTGATGGAATCACTTGGCACCGAAGCACTCGGCCAAAGGGTTGTTTGGTTGTGTGTTGTTTTGGTTTGAGGGAGTTATCTCATCGATCGCAAAGGACTCGGGGGGCTACTGTGGAGATTATGGCAATCGGATATCCGCATTGCAAGCTTATCCTCTGCGGTAATAGGGATAGGTTACGCCTATCAATTATGTAAACCAACTATGACTTGGGTGTTACGTTGCCGATTAGATAAGGCAACGGCTCATAGTCACGGTTTGATAAGATTGAGGAAACCGACTTGGAGTAAGATAGGGTTTCGGTTTGTAAGCCCGCCTCCCAAGACTATATAAGGGGGTAAGGGGCGTCCCTTAAGGGATATCGGAGGTTAGATCAGATTTCATATGCTTTACAGCTTTACCTTTAGATTCAAGAGATCAATAAAGACACTCGGCGGATCGAATCCCTGAAACAGGAGTAGGGTTTTACCTCACGAGAGGGCTGAACTGTCTAAATCTTGTTTTTCACCTAACCCATCGAGCTTGACGATCTTGACTGCACCCCCAATTTTCTATTGCCGAAACCGAGTTTCGACACTTTACGAAAGAAATAGCGGAGTATAGCTCACATCCAAACATCGATTGGAGAACGGGGCAACACCCATGAAGCTCGGCAAAGGGAAGGTCGCAAGGCCAATGCTTCTTCTCATAGTTATAAATGTAATACTCTAATACCTAAGTAGCAAGATGAGCTTTTTATTCCACCTCTCCTCCCTAATCCTCGATCAAACTAGCCTTCCCGGCAAGAAAATCCTCGATCAAACTAGCCTTCCCAAGAAGAAAACGTATCCACACAGACGCAACAAAGCGCTCATCGCTTGTTCTTGAGTGCCGCAACATATGTCCACCCATCCTTTCCTCTAAGAAATCCTATTCCTATCGATTTAGCTGCACAGGCAATATGATGTTCCTATGAATAAATGCTCTGCCATAGAATTTGCCCTTTGGGTATCTAGGGCCATTCCAGTCGTTGCTCGCTCGAATGTTTTTGCTTTCTTTTCACTCACTGAAAGGTGAAAATCTGTAACTATATCATCTTGAAGACGGATGCGACGGGAAGAAGTGGCATTTAAAAGTGTTGTTGACTTTACATTTAGGTTTCTGCGTAACAAAGCTTGCACTTGTCTTTTCGCACTTAGGCGTACAGCGTGCCATTGATAATGATTTTGCTAGGGCCAACACCAAATTAGTTTCATTAAATGTAACATTGAATATTTTTTATAATATGTTTGTTTTGTAAAAATATTGTTATATTTTTTATAAACTTGATCAAACTTTAAAAAATTTAATAGGAAAAAAGTCAAAACAACTTATAATATGAAACGAAAGGAGTAATAGTTTTGACAAAATATTTGTAGTTGTGTGAAATTTACTCTTCTAACTAGCAATATGCCCGTACTTCGTAAGGGATAAAAAGAGAGTCTTACTTACATATTCGATCCTATGGTGATAGTTAACCATTTTTGCAAATTGAATAATTATGGGATTTACATAATCCAACTATACCATACAGCAGAAAGAAATCTTTTCAATAAACAAGTACTATTATCTCTGACATGCACGTATCACGAAAGTTACAAATAGTGCCTGCAAGCAACACAACCAGTAAGCTTGACTATTGTTTGCAAGTCGCGAGCAGTGAAGCTCCAATACAACCTGATTTGGCCTGACCACGCAGGGGTTCATAGCATTCGATGGCAAGCCAATCTATGACAAAGCCAACACATCCTCAGGAATAGTCAGGAACGGTTGACAATTTTGTTGAATCATCCTCGAGCGGTCGTTGATTTTGTCAGGCCGACGGTTACTATGGCAAAGCTAGCACGGAGGATTCGCCATCCTCATGAGTTGACCTTGGCGGCAGCGTCGATCGAGAAACAAGTAACCGGTAATGATTAAAGCAAAGTACAAAGCCACAAAGATACAACAATATCTCCAGTGTGTTAATGCTATCAAAATATATATAGGATATTTGTCTGTAGTCAATTTCATTCAACCAAAAATATTTATATTTTGAAACGAAAAAAATATATGTTTGCTTTAACCACTAACTACTAAACAGTTTGTTAATATGATGTAAAAGTAATCTTGGTGTATAAGTGAACGAAACTAAAAGCCGATAGCCTGGAGCAGGAGGGCACCTGACATAGGCATGTGTAACACCGTGACTTAATTTCGTTGTGGTCTAAGATCTATGCTAAGATCTCAGTTAAAAACTATTCCAAATGACCTAAAATTTCGATCACAAAATGTCTACTCAATCGAAAACGTGAGAAGCAAATCCAAAATTCTTTTCCCTTTGATTCAATTTCGTGTACACCGAAATTCCCCTAATTTCCTAGTCGAACACAAATATTCCTTTTCCCGGGATATTTATTCTTGGGTCCCTAGAAATTAATGGGTTCAAATATAAAAATTTAGATTAAAAGTCCTTTGAAATCCTCCACTTTTGCCTTCCATTCTAGTGTCTACAAAATTATTCAAATCATCGGAAAATTCCAGAACTCATCTCAATTACAATAATCCCAACCAAATGTATTTCCCTTAAACTCCTAGAAACTATGAGTTAAAAATACCAAAATTTGAATTCAAGTCACGATTCCAAATATTATTTTTCATCTCAAAATCCTTTCCCTGGAAAATTATTAGAGGAAGCTTCGTGTTGAGCCTCACTTCACCCCTTTTCACTGTCCTCGGCCCAGTAGCTCACTCCCTTCTTCCCCGCTTTTTTAGCCCAACACTGGCCGGCCCAGGGCCCCTCCTCTCTTTCCCTTCTAAATTCAGGACGGCCCGATTCTTTCCAATCCAGCTCGGCCTGCTATCCTTCTCCACTTTACGGCCTATCTGGTTCTTTTTTTTTCTCCCCTTGCTTTGCACCAACCAGGTCGGCCCAACATGCTTGGCCAGCCGAGGCATGCATGCAGGAACGCACGCTGTACGTGAGAGGGCATCTCGGTCACTCAATCGGACGAGCATTTTGACGGACGAAAAATATCCCGGAAACTTTACGTATTTTTGAGTATATATATATATATATATATATATATATATATATATATATATATATATATATACAAAATGTTCGTGCGTTGTAACGGGACGACGACACATAGGAAGGGATGCGAGACGGAGGGCGAAGGTCCGGGCGGCGCGGCGGAGCTCCCGAGCGGCGACGCGAGGAGGCGCGAGAGCGCGGCGTGGGGCGCGGCGCGAATGGGGACGGAAGAGAAGGACGCATGAAGTCTTTCTTTTCATCCAAGCCCTCCCTTTCTTTTCAACATTGGGCTACGGGTTAATTTTATAAACACTCAAGGGTTTTCATAAAATAACCCCTTTTCTTTTAACTGGATTTTCAAATAGTCGGGTGGATTGTGGTTAATTTTAAAAAACCAAGAGGTTTTACGTAAAAATAGTCGGCAAAAAAAAATTTGGGTAAAGCACTCTTGGTTTATATATATAGTATAGATATAGAAGTATAGATATATATTTTATGGTAGCAGGGTAGCAAGTGAGCTAAATTTTGTTTTATTCATGAAAACTAGTCCATCTCTCCAACCGAATGACTTATGGATTTATGATTTGAAGGAATTATAGCAACCCGGCCGCATACTCTTCTCTGACCATATAATTGAAAAGTCATCACTTGAGGAATCGATTCAAATGGATTGTCTCAAATTAATTTTAAGATCCCGTTCTAATGCGCTGATGGATGATGGATCAAGTTGAGTTTATAACAGTTAGAGGACACAAACGAACGAATTAAATTTTATAAATTTGAAAACCTGATTTAAAGAGGTATTTTTATAAATGTTGATGAAGAGAGTTCAAAGAAATATTACAATTTAAAGCTTGAAAAGTGTACCTGTAATAATTTGTAATAATTCATAATCCGTAAACAAAACATACAGAGGTAGAAACCAAGAGGAGAAAAATGATTCGATAAGCTAGAATCAAAACCGATCGAGATAAACAACATGATGCCATAGGTTTATAAATAAGAACCGTTAAGAATATTTCTAAGGTGCACTTAGGGAATGTTTGGCTCATTCTCTCATCTTACCGTATCATATTTTAGTTATGCCACAGTTTATTATATATTTGTTCGATGCAGTTTTATAACTTAGCTTAGTATGTAATTTTGATCTCATTTGTCATCCAGCTAACCATGTAGTTATTGGACACTTCTAAACCATGTCATACTTACCAAACATTAGTTGTGTAAACTTAGGCAACAAGCAAACAACCCCTTAAAAGATGCACAAAACACAATAACACCATTACACTTGCTCCATATATGAACATGTTCATTTATATATGCTAGAGGAGAGATCGAAGGACTGACGCCTCCAAAACACGGGATCGAAGCAAACAGCTTCTTAAAAGACGCACAAAACACAAGACCACCACCCTTACTCAAAACACATGTGGGCACGTTCTTTTACACACGTTAGAGGTAAGATCGAAGGACTAATAACATCTCCAATGTGTTTCCCACTTAGTTCTACTGAATGTGCTCACGTGTTTGTGCTCGTGAAGGAAGCCCAAGCGAGGCAATACAATTTTAATTCCGAAATTGAACTTATGTCGGTTAGTTGTCACCATTATAGTTTAACCGACAACGAGCTACGGTTTAATCATAAGGTAAGGTTCATTATAGTTTAACTAAGTACACTAGCGTGGGCTAAGAAGTACGTGGTCGGTCCATGCCCATCCGTAAAGAACATGATATAGCTAAACACACAAAGCCTAAGGTGCATTTGTTTCAACAGTTGCATGGGGATTTTCGACAACATGCAAAACAATATAAATCGGTAACACATGATTAACGAGTATTAATTATTTCAAAACACACCGTTTAGCGGTTTAGTCGGTGTGCCAACGAAAATAAGGAGGTTGCTGTTTGGAATTGCGAAAAAGAACTCAGCATAAGACTAAACTTTGGATAAGAGGCTATTCACTTTGATGCCAAAATAAACCTCACCAAATTTTAGTATCAAATTTTGGCATTGTTGATATTTGGTAAGGTTGAGAAGTGTAAGTTGTATCTTTATCAGATTTTTGTGAGTGAAAGATTATGTAGTTACCAAACTTTGGTAATGAAGACAAGTTTAGATGTAATGCTTATATTATTTTGATAAAACCAAAACTTAATAGGGTTAATTTTGGCAATGAAGTGAACAGCCACCAAATTCAAATCTCACACAGCCTGCCCCACGTCACACATCACAGGGCGCAATCCAAAACAACGACCCCTGACCCCACATGTCACACACGCGCTAGACAAATCCCCGTGTCCGCGTAGCCGCGGCCCCGCGCCGCTCTAATCGCCAGAGGGCACCACCGCAGCAGCCACCACCGTTTCAAACATCACGGCTCCACACCACGCCACACACACACAGGACACCAACGCGCACAGGCGCAGCCCAAACTCCGATCCGTTCGTCCGAATCCCCAACCCAAAAATCAAAATCCCAACAGAAAAAAAAACAAATCCCCACCTCGAATCTAACCCGTCTCCCCCTCCTCGATTCAAACGGTGCCCACCTCGCCGCCGTCCGCCGCCGTAGCCGACACGCATCGCCGCGGCCGCTGGAGCGTTGGCGGCTGTGGCCGGTGGTGGAAGCGGCGATGGAAACCCTAATGGTGGACCGCGTGCACGGTAGCCTCCGCCTCTTCATGCACCGCAACGCCGTCTTCCTCTGCGAGCGCCTCTGCGCCCAGTTCCCCGCCGAGGTATATGTGTTTCCTGGGAGTAGCTCGGGTCAGATCGGGTGCTTGGTCGGGGTGGGGCGGCGATTTGGGTGCGGGCGCTCGCCTGCGTGGGGTTCGATTTAGTGACATTGTTTAGGTTTTAGTGTTTAGGTGTGCTCCTGGAGCTTCAGTGGTGAGATTTGGGCCAAGTTTATGGGAAGGTTGAATAAGAAGGGCTTCCTCTAGCTATTTAGCCATTTAGGGAAGTTGTTTCAGTAATTCAGTTTGGAGAGAACTGGGAGTAGTGTGATTGGTTGCCATAGGGTTTACGGATAATTTGGGTGCAGGATGACTTTTACGGCATAAGATATGATCACTCTTGCAGCCTGTTGGTAATGCGTTACATCTTATTTAACTGGGTGTTTATAACACTAGCCATTGTAAGGTACTGAGGTTAGATTAATTGTATGTTAATACTATGTACTTAGCTACCCATACTACCGTGCTATTTTGCAAAGTGGACTACTGGAGCGTGTGGATTTAGCTTCCTTAGATTTTAGCAATTCGAGTAGGATTATGTTTGGGCAGACCAAATATCAATTTGAGTAGGATTATGTTTGGGCAGACCAAATATTACTTTTTTCATGTGTTCAATTTCATCTTGTGTATGGCTTTAATTGTTTGGCAGTTATTGAGTTGAAGCTAGATAGTGAGTAAACTGAATCCGATACTTGTTTGCTGTAATAAGAGTCTTTTCAGTTTTCTCATTGCCGATAGCGTGTAGTTTTGTTCTCTTAGTAGTTAGTTCGTATATGACCAGGATCACGTGTTGTACTAAATGTATACTACTCATGTGCACAGACAAATGTCCAGTTGCTAGCAACTTGCTACCTTCACAACAACCAGCCATATGCTGCATACCACATCTTGAAAGGTAATAGCATATGCTCACCATGTGACCACTTATTACTGTGTAGAAGTGAAATCACATTATTTTAAAATCAAAAGAATGTGAATATAGTATTTGTCTATCTTTTGGGCATATCTCTATCCTGCTTTGTGATTTCATTATATTTTGTTCTGTGGGTGCAAAGTGCTTTGGACTTTGGAGTGTGATTTCTGATTTTATTTCTGATATATCATGAAGGGAAGAAGCTTCCAGAGTCCCGGTACTTGTTTGCTATGTCATGCTTCCGAATGAACCTCTTACGGGAAGCTGAAGAAGCCTTGTGTCCTGTCAATGAACCAAATATTGAGGTATATAGCATGTTTTTAAACATTATTTGTTTACTGTGTTCCTGAAATATATTTCATCCAATGTTCTTAATTTTTACATAAGTGCTTGAACTCAAGTTTTGTTCTGGACAAGGGGTTGTGTCATGCTCATTTGTTCCATGGTGTCTTCTGGATTCCAAATCTGAAGTAGAAAATGGGATGTGCAGCATGTTTGATTATTCATGAATTAAGAGTTCCAAAACTGGTGATATACCATTTGAAAACATTAAGATTGGTTGCCTGTCAATGAAATTATATCAACAATGTTATCAAAGTGAAAACCAGAAGTGTATCATGTCTTAAAGGAAAATATGCATGTTGATTAAGTGATGTACATGAGAAACATTGTCACTACAAGTTGATGTTTTGCTTGCATGGAAATGCCTGCAGACATCTATTATTTTTTTTGGGTGCATGACAGCGTTCTGAGGCTGTCCATTAACTGTTTGATTCCACATGGGTGAAGTAATAATGTGGAAAAAAATCAGTTTCATCTTTGCTTACTGTTATACTTCCTTTTTTTTGCAAGGAATGTAAGTTCTTCAATATTTTCCAAAATATAAGGAATGCATGTGAGTTTACCGCTTTTATTCCTTGTTTACCCTCATTTATCACATAATACCTCTTTAAATTAATGCGAATCAACTCACTAACCATCAGCTCTATATTTTGAATATATTTAAGTACGGGTAGAATGGTCATCTTAACCTCTCTTTCTCATGGTTGTAGACTCTTCTTAATCTTGTGCCAACTCGGCAACTCCTAAGATGACCTATAAATAGGAACCAAGGAATTGTTATTTTGGTAACTTATTTCTTCTGTTGTTTCCATCCTTTGTGCAGGTTCCAAGTGGTGCAACAGGGCACTACCTTCTTGGAATAATTTACAGGTTTATTATTCATGTCATAACTCATAACTAAATCTATAATTGCAGCATATCTTGATTCATTAGTTGTGTCAGATAGTTCATTGTATTTACCACATCTGCATGTAGGTACACTGGCAGAGTGGAAGCTGCAGCTGAGCAATTTGTACAAGCTCTGACTCTTGATCCTCTTCTATGGGCAGCATACGAGGAATTGTGTATACTAGGTACACTATGAGTGAATTTTTAGCACCTCCATTCCTAGTTTTATACATTAGAAGTACATGCATCAAGTGTTGCTTCACCACAAAGTTTTATTTCCTAAATATCTAGTAGTAGGAAATGAAAAGTACAGTGCTGATTTTGCTGAAGAAGAACACGTCATCCATATTGCAGTGGACCTTGAATAGACCTGTGATGTGTTTTGCATCATAGGTAGTTTTCTTCTAAACAATTGAAATGCAGGTGCTTCTGCTGCTGTGCATATCCTGCCTAGAAATATGCAGTGCATTCAGTCATTCGTGATTAGCTTGATAGAATCAATGAACAGGCATATTATTTTTAGACATTATGTTCATTACTCCCTCTGTCAATTTTCTGACCTACAAATAGTCCAACAATATGTAGAGGTTGCGATACAGAATTGGTGTCATTAGATTCACTTTTGAAAATACTTTCTTGTTATAATGATTTTATTGTCAATAAAGTTCACATGTAGAGAAAACCTTATAAAAAATGAGGGATTAGTTCATTGCCATACATGCCAACTGATATGCCTAACGTTGATACATTATTATTTTTGCATACTGTTGCAGTTACACTATGGCTCAGTAGTCCTTACATTGAAGGCCTTGTATTCACTAAATATAAAACTAAGCATATACATAATGTGTGTCACTAATTCACTATCTTGTAGGTGTTGCTGAAGATGCAAATGAATGTTTCAGTGAAGCAACGGCTCTACGTCTTCAGCAGGAACTCACATCCACATCAAACGTGGAAAAGTCAAACTTTGTTAATGAAAATCGGTTTCTATCTTCCAATGTGTCAGCAAGTTTCGGTGATAGCCCTAAGCAAATTAAACAGCTGCATTCTAACACAACTGCAGAAGTATCTGGTTATCCTCATGTAAAGTCAACTGCATTGCATATGCAGAACGGTGCACCATCTAATTTATCACAGTTTGACACTCCATCGCCAACTTCAACGCAGGTCAGCAAAACTTGTTTGGTTCTTCACCCAGTAGGACTAACTAGATACAATCAATTTGTACTTCCAGGAATTCTCCAGAATCTGCACATTTGGTTTATCTAGATCCGCTTCTTAGCCTGTGCTCTCTACCCTAAGTTCCCAACTCACATCCCTCGTTTTTTGCGCGCACATTTTCCTGCTAAACAGTGCATCTTTTGCAAAAAAGTTTCTATAGGAAATTTGCTTTAAAAAAATCATATTAATCTATTTTCAAGTTTTTAGTTAATAATTAATTAATCATGTGTTAATCCATCGCTCCGTTTTGCGTGTGGAGGGGAGGGGTTCCCAACCCCTCCAAAGAACACAGCGTACCTTTGTTTGCAACAAAGCTTTGGCATATCGTTGTTATTATTGTTTCTCTGTATCACATGCTTTCAGTTGACCTTTTTGCACATGAAGAGTAACAACTTGGTGTTAGACAGCAGCTCTTGGAGTGCAACATACCATTTGTAGTGCAGTTGTGCACTTTCCCTATGTACTTGTCATTTACTCGAACTAGGTTGAAAAAATCAAATTCAAACTAATTACATGTTATGAGTAACAAAAATGAAAATAATCTGCCAAATGATAAATCACAAGGAAAAGGAAAGTGAAAAAACAAATTCTACTCACAGCAAAACTTGTGTCTTTTGGTTCTTCTAGCACTGTGGATATGATGGTGAGCAGTGAAAGAGTGACAGAAGCATATAACACACTTAAAACAACATCACAATACAGTGTAAAAGCAGGTGATCTATGGTTGCATTATCAAATTTTCCTATTTAATTAATTTAATTTTTGCAGGCTTCTGGTATTGCTCCACCACCACTCTTTCGGAATATGCATGCTTATCAGAATACAACAGGTGGCAATGCTCCTTCCAAACCAAAGGCTAATGCTCCGAACCTGACACTTAGAAGAAAATACATCGATGAAGCAGGCCTAAAGAAGGTTGTTGTTTCCTCAACTGAAAGATACTATCTTGCAACTTCTATAATTTCTACTGATCTCTTGAGCTTCTAGGTTTTCTCTTGGTGGACTGTCCTCTTTCAGTATTTTAAATTGTTAGATTAGACCTCTCGGAAAATGATACATGTTTGGAGTAAACCACATACTTGCTGATCTTCTGCAGTTGCGCATACTAGCGTTGCTTGTTAATGCATTAGTATTCATTGGCTCATTGCACTTACAGCCTAATACTTCCTGGTTGTATGAGTCTGTAGAGTTCCAGTCATGGCCCTTCTATCAGGATTCAGGATGTCGATCCCTTGCTTCTGCCTAACTGCGTCTGCACTGCAAAGTTTATGATTGCGGTCTTCTTTTTATTTGTTAGTTTGTATTGCTCATTGATTAAGATTCACTGACTATGGGTAGTTCCGTTTGACAGTACCAGACTACCCATCAATTTTGTACCAACACCCAGCCCTGGTGGCAAGATAGTTTACCTGATAATAGCTGAGTTGTCAATTTTTGATAGTTTACCTGTCATTTTTTTGCAGTATATCTGTGATGGTGTTTTTGTAACATTCTAGCTGCTAGATTGTTGCCTCATTTTCTATCTTTGCCTAGCCCCTTACGCTCTTCACTTTCCATCAGCATTTTTTTGTTCAATAATAGTGGGATATTAGCATTGTTTTCGTCTTGTTTTCACAGGTTTGTCCATGATATAGTACGAACTGTGGAACCGGCAAATATTTTTGTAGTTTCGTTCTTTTTATCTTTGATTTATTATTGCCTTCGTTAGAGCTCATCTCATCTAATATTGAACCAATGTTTCCATTGTTCTGTTGCTTTGTGGTCTGGCTGTATAGTCTCTTTTATCTCTTTTATGTTCCTTCTGTTGATAGTCCTCATACCATGTTCATTCCACACTTTAAATTTGACTTGTGATGATACTGGGCTTGAAAGATTATTTTCTCAGGTTTCTGGAAGACTGTTTAATCAGAGTAGTGATTCAGTTCCTCGAAGAAGTGCAAGACTTTCTAGAGATACAACAATAAACTCAAACTCAAATATCTCTCAATTTGGAGGGAATGGAACAGATCACTCGTCAGGTAAATTGCGAGTAAACTCGTCCACACCATCAAAATTGTGTTCAACAGCCCTACGTTCCGTGCAAGTTAGGAAAGGAAACCACAGGCAACAGAAAATTTTGATGAAGGTGATTATCATTTCAACATGGATGACTCATCAAATTATATAGGCCTCGCAAAAAATGTGGTTGATATGTTGTTATAGACACTGCAATCAGGATCTATCTGCATGTTTGCTTATGTTCATGTGCGATGGGTTCACATTAGTTAAACTCACTCACCAAGATTGTATTGATTGTACTTGATAAGTACAATAATGACACCAAGCCACAACTCACAAGTCATTTAGGATGCTTAGAAACATCATGCAACTACTCACCGAATTTATTGGCTGTTCATGTTAATCCATATCTTTTATATATCTCTATTATTGAGCTGAAATTTTAAGCATCTATAATACCACCAGAACATTATCAGCTATCCGTTCAACCCATGAAGTGTCTCTGTTATCATATTCTTTGAGTCTCTTCTTCATGTAGCATATGAACTGCAGAATTGCTTGTCCTTTTCTTTGGCGCCACATGTTGGATCATCTATACTCCTTATAAAAGGAGTAGTGGTGGTGGTGGTTCTGCCACCACCCCACTACTAACTCCCATCTTTTTAAGAAAAAAAGGACGTGTAGGGTTGGAGGGCCCACATGTCAACTACTCCCACCAACTCTTATTTTTGTGGGAAGGAAAAAACAGTGTGGAGCTAGCAAGGTTCACATGTAAGTAACAAATATGTACAACAATTAAGAGATGATAATAATAGTTAATATATTTTTTAATTAAAACCCATTGCAACACATGGGCAATATGCTAGTTATTCCTAAAATACATAAAGATTTACATCCAGATTCATACATTTTTACTGTTTCATTGCTTGTTTGAACTTTTCACTCCTATAGATAAAGTTTCCTGATTATTGTGATGAAATATTGAAAGGAACTTCTTTGCACCACGAATCCTGTTTCAAGAGCCCTAACACTTAAAGACTTCTAAATGATCCCAAATCCCTCTCCAGTGGTTGTAGGATCATCCAATCCATTCAACTTATCCTTTTTGATATCATAATTACGTAATTTATGAAATTGTAATTATCATAATAATCCCATCAGCTTTCTCTATATGAATGGTGCATTCATATTCACGATGGTTTTATTTCCCCTTCTGAATCTTAGGAAACAGGTACCACGTTGTTGATGAAATGTGGACAGATAATGTAACTTCAACTTCGTCTTCTACAAGTATAGTTGATGGAAGATATTCCGAGCAAGATAAATCTGAACGAGTTCTTTCACAGGACTCCAAATTAGCTATTGGTATCAGGGAGCTAATGGCACTCTTGCGGACACTAGGGGAAGGGTATAGGCTTTCTTGCTTCTTTAAGTGTCAGGTATGTTTACGATGTTTGTGTTGGAAATTCTAACCTACCATCCTGTTATGTGGTTGTTGATTTCATTCACTTAATGATCAGGAAGCATTGGAAGTATATAGAAAGCTCCCGGAGGCACAGTTTAATACTGGGTGGGTTCTTTGCCAGGTACAGCCCATGCAAAATGGTTGGCGACTCATCTTCATGCTTTTGATTTTGTAATGAAAAACCTTTAGTTTTGTACATGGTTCAAGAAGGCAGTAGGCGCTAGAGGGTCTGCAGGGCCGTCGCCTAGGTCCAACATGATTAGTAAATCCCAAGCAATTAGCGAGTATATGACATAGAAGTTAGATAAAGCACTAAAATAGCTGGACCAGAACCTTCATGGATAGTATTAGGAAGTACATCTGTATATTTGGAAGTATCCATTCTTTCCATATGTACATTGATTGTATCTTGTACTGCCTAATAGATAGTTAGCCACCTAATTGACCATCTAATGACTAATTGGGGTGGCCACCCTGCTCCTAGGGCTAACTTTTAGAAAATTGGTTTTGTATGAGTGTATCCATGTTATTCATGAGGGCGTGAGGCATAGGGACTGTACAGTAATGATTCAGGGTCTGTATCATAATGTATAACATATTTGTTTCCTTCGTTTTCTAAAAGAAACTTAAGAGTTTATTTAAATTAATCTGATAAATGATAATGTGATGAATTCATTACGGTAATTGTATATAGGTTAGTTGGGTCAATCTGGAGAATTGACATTAGTAAAATGATAACTTGAACTGTAGTTGAACATCGACCCTGAATGCTGATTGTTGGAATTTCCAGTCACACTGCATAACCATGTTTACTTGCACATGAGCCACTCTATGTCTGGTATTTCATTTCGACTTTTATATACTCAACTTAATAACAAAAAGTCATGCCATAATATTTTTCACCTGTACAGATATAAACAGTACCCTGCAATTTTGTTCCTTTTGGCAATTAAAAAATGTTCTCATTTTGGTCAACGGTGCAGGTTGGGAAGACATATTTTGAACTCGTCAATTATTTAGAAGCCGATCATTTTTTTGAGTTAGCGCATCGACTATCACCATGTACGTTGGAGGGAATGGACATTTACTCCACTGTTCTTTATGTAAGTGAACTAACTGCTCTTGTACTTGAGAGTACTTTATTCCCACCTTTAGCCTCAAGTTCACCAGCTTTGTTTCTCTTTTGCAGCATTTGAATGAGGAAATGCGGCTAAGTTACCTTGCTCAAGATCTTGTTTCTATTGATCGACTATCTCCCCAAGCATGGTTCGTCTTTTTATGGCCAGCAAGTGAATACTTCCTCCGTTCCTAATTCATCATATTATATGGGTGCATCAAGACCAAGAAAAGCTAATAACTCTTTCATACTACATTTACTCCAGCAACAATCTCGATGCATGCATCATCCTCACTAGTTCTTAACCAATAGCAAATCAAAAAATTATATGTTGGTTGTAAATACTTGTGTGCATGGATGCATGTATCAATGTTCATTTACTCCAATGCACAAATAACGAATAGACTTAGGGTGTGTTCAGATGTTGAAGTTGGGAACTAATCCCTTTGGCATGCAAAATGGAGCGACTCATTAGCGCATGATTAATGAATTATTAATTTATTTTTAAAAATGGATTAATATGATTTTTTAAAACAACTTTCGTATAGAAAATTTTTGCAAAAACACCCCGTTTAGCAGTTTGAAAAGTGTGTGCACGGAAAACGAGGCAGGTGAGTTGGGAAAGATGGGGAAGAACACAGCCTTAGTGAATGAACACAAATATGATGATCATTTGGGAATATCCTAAAAAAATTATATGGTGATCCATTAGGAATGGAGGGAGTAATATTTTGGACTGGTTTACTGAAAGTAATTAATAGATGATTAAAGCAACACATCTAGTTGATTGATTTTGTTAGTCCATGTTAACTTTGTCTTAGTCTTGATGCTGTGCAAAACATCTGGATGAATGAAGGAAACAATTACAGGTTTTGGTGGAAATGCTTTCAAGCTGACATAATACTGTGTTACATTTTCTAATGTATATGTTTTTAAATGTTCAAAAGGTGTGCTGTGGGAAATTGCTTTGCCTTGAGGAAAGATCATGAGACTGCCTTGAAGAATTTTCAACGTGCTGTACAGCTTGACTCAAGAGTTGCATACGCTCACACGCTATGTGGTCACGAGTATGTTTCAGTTCACACTATCTTATAACTGGTGCACATATGAGTTTCTTATCCTGTGTTCATGTTTGAGACCACCTGTCGAAAATTTCTAAATATACTGCCATTCCTTGGAACTGTAGGTATTCTGCATTGGAGGATTATGAGAACAGTATAAAACTATACCGCTCTGCACTTCAGGTAGATGAAAGACACTACAATGCCTGGTATGGCCTTGGAGTGGTGTACCTTCGCCAGGAAAAGTTTGAGTTTGCTGAGCATCATTTCAGAAGGGCATTCCAGATAAATCCTTGCTCTTCTGTTCTTATGTGCTATCTTGGGATGGCCTTGCATGCTTTAAAGGTGATATAATACCATATACTAATTTTTAGCTTCCACTTACCCTCAAAACTAGAATTTTCATCATCATCTGGACAATGATTAACTATGAGCCTTCTTTCTGAATCCAAACTTATCAGAGGAATGAGGAAGCGTTGGAAATGATGGAGAAGGCTATATTTGCTGATAAGAAGAATCCGCTCCCCAAGTATCAAAAGGCTTTAATCCTTCTAGGCCTACAAAAATACCCTGATGCTCTGGATGAGTTGGAACGGCTAAAGGAAATTGCACCTCATGAGAGTAGTATGTATGCACTGATGGGAAAGATTTACAAGCAACTTAACATTCTTGACAAGGCTGTATTTTGCTTTGGCATTGCCCTGGATTTGAAACCTCCTGCTGCTGACGTTGCTATAATTAAGGTATAGTACACTATCTTTGCTTATCCCACTCCCAAAGCTCCACCTGCCTCCCTCCACCCCCATTTTGTTTCCTGCACTACATTATTTTAAAGAACTTATCTTGGTGTCTCTTCCTAGGGTGGTCCAGCAATTATTGTTAGTTAATTTTTTTATCAATTTTAGTAACTTACCATTATCATACAAGTCTCACTGCTGCAATTCATCTCTGTCTGAATAACCGAGTCACATGTCCATGTCCATCTGATGTTTGACAGTCTGCAATGGAGAAAGTACACCTTCCAGATGAACTTATGGATGATGATGATGATGAGATTTAAGCTCACTCCGAAGAACAGAGGGGAGGAACCAACATTGACTGGCATGCCTGTGCTTTGCGAGTTTGTAGCCAGCGTGGCTGCGTGTGCTTCCCAAGGGAACCTGGAGATTCAAGGAAGCATGCGCACCGTGCTGTTCGTAATCTGCTGCTCCTATGGACTAACTCTCTTGGGGCACAACCATGTACCATTAACCTTCCAGTTTTGTAGCAATAGATGTAACATGTAAGAGCATAGATCACAAGGCACACCAGGGCATTAGTTTAGATGTAGCGTTGGCAATGTGATCTGTATCATTGTAGAATTGTCAGATTACTGAAAGAAATCATTGATAAATAATGGTAATTATCGGAGCGATCTTCTGACTGAAGCAGATCGCATACCGCATGAACTGCTTTACCTGGTGTCATATTCAAGGTTGTTAGCATTTCTGCTCAAGTCAAAAGAAATGGAGAAGGCAGAAGGATGGGTGCTTCCAGTGAGTCACCTTTGTTCCACTGTAAGTGGTGCATAGATAAAGTTATGAAATATGAAAGCCTTTATTTTCAAGCCAAGTCTAGCCTTCATTCTCTTATCGTGACAGTAGCCTTGTGATTGATGCTAGCCCATTATGATTAGGAAATGATTAAAGAAGAAAAGTAATAGCGATAGGCAACTACTGGCAAAGGTGAGTTTTACTTTTGGATGCTGTGAATCTGTAATGTGTGTAGTACTTATTTAAAATTGGTAGTACCTGTTTAAAATGATCTGGTGAGATCTATTCTTTGGTCCCCTCGAATATGGTGGCTGATCAGGTGCACAAAACACGAGGTGTCTGTATCATTTGAAGCTATTTCCAGGCGAATTGTTTCGTTCGTTGTCATTTGAGATGGTAGATCTCGCCCAATGCTTTCACGTAATGGTGACTTTAAGTATCATTAATTCTCTCCTTTTCTCTCACCTGAACAGTGAAAAACAGTTTCTCCTGATGAATAGCATTGCTTTCATCAAAAGACAAGAGACCAGTTGTTAACATTTCGTTCATTTTCTTGTTTTTACAGCTTTTGGGCCAAAGCAATCATCGTGTCGATGCCATCCGGCCCGCAATTATTGCTCGCGTACTTGCTACTAGTGCATTATACATGTATTTATGTTGCTCTCCTCTTAAACACGATTTTATTATGCGTGGCATATATATCAATCTGCGCAGAAGGCATCAGCAATTCACCATTCGTATATGAAAAAACTTATTATTTTTATATATGCATTGCAAAGGAGTTCATTTCATTCGAACTCAAGTAATTAACCAACCTACCAACAAGACGCACTGATGCATATTATGCATGCAGCAAAATCGATTAAATTAAGTAATTAGTGTGCATGCCCTGCTGGCACTCACTAATCACATCCAGATCGATGTATATGTTTCCTCTTTTTATCTGTGCAAGAAAATTCACAATCGTGGGCTTCCCATTGGCAGCAAGTCAGGCAGAAAGCGTCGTCGTCAACAAAACAATTAGCGGTCCAACAAACGGCTGCGACGCCGACGCCGATCGAACAGAAATCAAATTAACCACGTCGTCGTCGTCGTCACCGCCGCCGCCGCCGCCGCCGGTATCTGGCCTCGTCGGCGCTCGCCGCGATCACATTGATTCGATCCGCTCGTTGCCTCGTTCTCACGTACGTGAGGTTTCTTGCTTTTCTTAACTAGATGTTGGATCAACGGGTGCTGTGGTGCATGGTTTTTGCCATGCTTGCATAGTGAAAGTATTAAATATCAGTGTCATTTTTATTACTAGTTACATTAGTACGGAAGAAATGATCTTTGATTTATATGTCAAAATTCATAATAGTTTTGGTTTTGATATAAAAAATTTTAGTTCCGGTTAAAAAGTGTAACAAAACTTTATGATCTTGGTTTATTTCTTGTCGGAATTTGTCGGTGTCATCAATCTTTAGTCCGGTTGGTAACATCAACGGAACTAAAAATTATTTTTAGTTTTGATTGGTGAAAATTGATTTTTGTTTCAATTGATGTTACTAACCGGGAGCGTGCATATATAATCCACTCGTACTTAAACACGACACACTTATTTTGACTCCTCCCCTCTTCCTCTCTCTCCCTCTGTCGGCTTTCTCTCGCTCGGCGACGGTGGTGGGAGGAGGAGATGGCGGTGGCCCAACGGCTCGGAGGTGACGGCGGCGCCCTCCTCTCCGCAAGATCCGGCGGGAGGGAAGGTGGTAATGGCTCGGAGATGGCGGCGCTGGCGGCTCGGAGAGGTGGCGGCGGGGCCTCCTCCCTTTCCTTCTCCTCTTTCTTCGTCTGTCCTCGTCCTCTCCGGGAGCGGGCGCGGCGCTGCGATGTTCATTCTTTTTTTTTTGAGAATTTTGTTATGTTCATTCGAGTATGAATTTGATCGTGATGTAGTTTTGGTCTATGAATTTGTGATGTCAAACATAGTATGTTCATTCGATTTGTGATGTCAATTTGATGTGGGGATTTGGGGATGTCGGGAGCAACTCGATTTGGGGATGTCAATATGCAAGCAAAAAAAAACAATAAAAAACAAAATCTTTAGTCACTGTAACACCAAGGAACTAAAATGATGGCGCCGCCACGTGACGTCTATATCTTTAGTCCGATTATTTCACGAGGACTAAAGATAGACATCTTTAGTCTTTTATTGTCTGGTTTGTAATCCGAGACTAAAATGGGTTACAAAACAGGACTATAAAGGATTTTCTCAGCAGTGCATGTACTGTATGTCGTAAAGAATCACGAGAAACAATTTTTCAGGGAAGTTCTTTTAGAGAGGGGTGGGTTTTCTTAGGAAGGAAGGAGAACGGTTGTGTTTTTAAGTAGTAAAATATATAGAAAGACATGACACCACTACATATCACTGTTAATCTCTAGTTTGAACCGGCCAAAATCAGATCGAGCAACCTTAAGCCAAATAATAGAAGAACAACAGCTAGTGTATTAGCTCATTGGCTCTCCACAAAATGAATAAGCCACACACCCTTACGAATGCGCCTCACAATATGAAGACTAATAATTTCTGACCTCATTAAAATAAATCCGCATTGGACTCTACGCAAAATGAATAACCTATGTAATCGTGTCTCGACCACAACATACTTTTGACCTTACTTGTAAATTGAATATTATGCTACTTTTTTATTAATATTGTAATTTGAACCAAGGGTAAACTGAACTTTTCATTTTCATTTTGGTCCATATATTTTAATTTGAGCTCTCTTCTTTTTCCTCCCTTTCTCCTCACTCTGCTCCGTATAGCTGAAGGTCTCTTCTCAACTAGGGATGAAAACGGACGGAAAAATCTCATTTCTACTTCTGTTTCTATATTATTTAGTGGAAACGGGATCCGGTTCGAAAAATACGGGTTCGGAAACGGAATCGGGATATACGGGTGGATGGAAACGGTCGGAACCCGAAACTTAAGTCGGAATTTATATATCTTCTAACCACGTCTTGTTCGTTCTTTTGATAATTAACGAGATAATTAAGATAATTCTACCAACCAGTCGAAATTATAAGATAATTGATATGAACGATCTGTGATGACATACAATCATTTATTTTAAATCAAAAGGATTTCGACGGATGAAGGATAGGGTAGATTTTGTTTTGATGGGCCTAGATGGCTCGACCTTCGAGACACAAATATTGATAAGCTTGAAATTCGGGTTAAATCCGGATACAACCGAGAATATTTCGATTAAATACAAAATTCCGCAAAAACGGAAAAAAATGTTATTTCATTTCTGAATTTTTTTAAAATACGGAAACAGTCGGATCAACTATAAAAAACGAACGGATCAAAGCGGAAAAATTCCGTCCATTTTCAACCCTATTCTCAACACTCAACAGGAGCAGCGCACGCAAGCACAAGCCATCACAGCGCAGCCGCTCCCGAGGCTGAGCTCGAGCTCGAGCTCGAGGGTAGGCGGCAGGTGCGGAGGTGGAGCTCAAGCGCGGGCGGCACATTCGGAGGTGAAGCTCGAGTCACTCGGCACTAGCGAAGGTCGAGCATGAGCTTGAGCGTGGCTATCTCTGCAACACGTTGGCTTGTTCTTATTGTCAGTCCAGCAACTGGTAGCTTGTGTCGGTCGTTGCCAGCTTCTTCGTATGCTACTATAGTAGTAGTTGCTACCAACAGAAAATACTTGTGTGTGTTCCCTTTGCTGTGCCGGAAAGCCATGAACACTAGCTAGCTAGTCGATGATTGAAATTGCAGACTATCCTTTGAATTCTTTGGAAGACTTTACAGGTTGAATTTGCTTGTTCAGTTATGTGGAGAAACCTAGAAGGAGATGAGTCCTGCGCATATGCTCTCCATTACATATGACCCGAGCTTCTCCTCCATGTGCGTTGCTCCTGCTCGAGCTACAGTACCGTCACTGTGGGAGCTATACTTAGAGAGAGAGAGAGAGAGAGAGAGGAGAGAGAGAGAGATACTTAGAGAGAGAGAGAGAGAGAGAGAGAGAGAGAGAGAGCCCAAACTAAAACATGTAAAGATACCCGATTGAAAGTAAAGATTCGGTTTACATCTAGTTCAAGTTGCAACAATAGTAATAAAAGATGGTCTAAGATGTAATTTACTCTAACACATACATGTACGTAATATTTATAAACACTAAAATTAAACCTAGTTAATTATAAGATCACACACCACGACTTCACTATCAAATTATCGGTGCTTTCCTCAACCTTCTAATGTGTATATGAAATTGATTAAACCAAGTGCTTAGTAGTGCACTTGCGCATATATAGCGTGTGGCCAGCTGGTTTTAATCGCTTCGAATGGTACTGAACCCTGATACGGGATAAGGTTTACCTTCAGATATTTTAAAGTGAAAACCACTCCCCACCACCGTTTGGCAAAAACTGAACGAAAACCGGCCAAAAATAAAGTTGTTTGACTTTTAGTCAACTCTATAAGAATACCATTAAAACTGATCGATTTCCTCAAGTCAAATTGAAATCAACAATTGATTGTTCTATACTTTTATGAAAATCGGTCGGCGGTTTTGTTATCCCGGCATACTTGAAGTCATGAATTTCTATTGATTGCTCTCCCATGCTATGTATGCATGCTTGATGTTGAAGAATGGCTGCTACCATTGCAGAGTATATATAGAAGTGGATTTTTGTCCCTTAAAGAATATCCTCTCATTTTATGCGTAGCATTTTAAAAGTCATAAAAAATTTTGAATTTTTTTGTCAAGATAGATAAATATATGATATATCTTTTCATAAACATACAAGTCAAAATCCTTCTTATACAATTCAAAACAAAAATAATAAATTTGACCATGAATTACACGTTCTTAAATTTGCTATTTTTATTTCTACTTGTATAAATTAAATTTGAATATGTATGTTTGTGAAGTGACATATCACATATCAATCTATTTTATTAAAATTTTTATGACTTTTTAAGCAACATGAAAAAAATGAGAGGACATAGGTGAATAGAGTTTCCAGTATATACGCATGTATTTGACTTGTCCCCAAAGCAAAGAGGCACTGATCGATAGATGACCCATGCTGCCATTTTGCAGCTTTTCTCCAAGAAGGCAACAGTATATAGTTTAAGACCATGGCCTGGCGCATTTTGATACTTCGTTTCAGAATCTATAAAATTCTCCAAATTGGTTATGAGCTCAGTGATCACCATCTATAATCATCTGTCGATCTGAGATACGTCAGATAATTAACCAATCATTGCATTGCACCGTCACTATGTGTTGATGGCAGAACAGTACGTTCTTCAGTTTCCTGATCCCGGAAAAGAAAGCGTAGTGACCGATACACACATCCATCATCGCTTGTAGCAGAAGCGATTTGCACGAACTCCTCCGATCCACTTCTTCCTGCCAACACATGGCCGCATTTACATCTACTAACCGTTACAGTGTATAGATCTACTGTGCTCTGCTTCACCATGAAGCCTATAAATACGCGAGCCAGCCACCTCAAAATGGCAGCCTAGCTCAAACAGCTAGCTAGAAAACCTAGGAGCTAGCTAGTCTATACGCGAGGCAACATGGGCCCGAGCAGGAGAGCTCCGTGGCTCGGCCTGCTCTTCCTCGCCGCCGGCGCGCTGCTCCTGCGGCTCGCGTTGGCAGAGGAGGAGCTGCAGGCGGCGACCTCCGCCGTGGCAACACCAAACGGCGTCATCGAGGAGCGTGACGATGAGGGAGAAAATACGGTGCGTGAGGACGTGGACGTTGTTAAGCGTCAGACCAGTATGCGGGGATGGGGGACGTGGGGTGGCGGCGGAGGAGGCGGTGGCGGAGGTGGCGGCGGCGGTGGAGGTGGAGGTGGAGGTGGAGGTGGAGGTGGAGGTGGAGGTGGAGGTGGAGGAGGCGGCGGCGGTGGTGGAGGGGAGGTGGTGGGGGCGGACGAGGAGGGGAGGTGGCGGTGGTGGAGGAGGAGGCGGAGGCGGTGGTGGTGGAAACGGAGGAGGAGATGACGGTGATGATGGCGACGATGGTCAAGATGGAGATGCGGAGGGAAGAGGAGGAAAAGGAAGGGGTAGAGGTAGAGGAGGAGGCGTAGGTCATGGCAATGGTCATAACGGAGGTCGAGGAATCAACAGTGGTGGCCATGGCAGAGGCAAAATAAAAGGACCTAGTGATGATGACGGAAATATCATCGGTGGTAGAAACGGAGGCGGTGGAGATGGCAGCGACAATGCCCAAGGCGGTGACGGAGGAGGCGGCGGCGGTGGAGGTGGAGATGATGCTAATGGCGTCCTTGTACCTGGTCCGAGCATCTGTAACAGCCACGACTGCAAGCATGGTGAAGATGGCAAAGGCAATGGCCAACGTAAGATCACCATAACCGGTGGCAGCCACATCACCGGCGGCGTCACGAAACCAAAAGGAAAGCCGTAAGGATGACCAAAATATCCAACTCGTAATGATGCGAAATTTGTCACGTGATCTAATCAAGCCGTACGTAAGCATAGTGGCTAAACAAAGTTGCTCCACGAAACCGAGTTAAAGTTTGTGTGTCTGTGTCAGTACGTAGTGTCAGCGTATCATGGGTGAATAACGAACCGTGTACCTCGTGTTCTACTGCGTTGCAATTTCAGAATTTCTTAAGATTGTTTTCAACATCATATATAGTATGTACCATGGTTTTGTAGTTGTCGTTTGCTAGTACGTTCATAATTAATAACTCTTTTATTGTGATGCAAGAAGAGAAGAGCCCTGAAAGGGTAATTTCATGTGCTATCACTGCCTTGACTACTACACTGTACCAAAAAAATCTGCGATAATTTTGAAGATAATTTTAAGCAATGTAGCACTAGTAAAGCACCAGTAAACCATAACTTAGGTAGATTCATTCGAGTTCTGCAGGGGTTCTGAATCCTCTGCAAGCACGAGGCCAATCCCCAAGAAAATAGAGAACAGTAACATTATTTTAACTGCATTGGTAGCGCTGTGATATTTCACTTCACGTAATTAGCCAATTAAAACTAAGACTCGTTTCAGGTAAACATTAAAAAAAATTGAGACACCATCATGTAATAGTTTCAAGGAATGGTCCGCAGGCACAGTTGAAAATTCAGTTAATACAGATACAACAGCAATGCACAAGGCAACAGTTACATCCAAGAATCTATCTTGTCTTCATGTTCTATTAGGAATAACCTCACAAGCTACATGCTACAAATCATCCCCTTTTTCTTTAGTTGGTAAAAAGAAAGAAAGAAACCATGAATATGTCTAGCATCAGGCTATTAACATTCTAAACTACTAGAGCTGAACTTAAGAACTACAAGATACATAACTAGACCATCTAGTTAACTAGAATTAATCAATACAGAAGAGACAACATGGCAGGAGTCTTGAAGCAGAAAGTAACTAGTTTGCAACGAAGATCAGGATGAACAGGCCCAAGTCAATCACATAAAGCCCCACCTACAAAGGCAACCCTGCAAGAGAGGAAGTGGGTTAGTTCAGGTGTGTCCTAGTCTCAAAACATGCACTTAATTCAACTTGAAAATAACACTAAAGAATGCAAATCATAAACCCACTGCAACTTACTGTCCAGCAATAACAATGTTGAGTTCTATCAATTACGACTCAGGAAACAAACAGATGACCACAGTTTAATGGCACTCAACCACAAGAAACTATCTAAACGACTACATGAAATGTACAGTTCACTAACATCCTCTGCGCACCTTAAAATTTTACCAGTAATACATGCTTTCATTTTCATTACTTTCATACAGACGACTACTTCAGAACACACAAGTTTGCAGCACATCTTTGGGGAACAAGGGCATACTTGCATGTTGTGCTTCATCTTGTAGAGCAACATTACTTTGACTGCTCAAATGGTGCACGGACAAATAGCTGTCCATGAAGAGTGACAACTGCCGAAGTTTGATGAGGATCAATGCGGGAGGGCAAACTAATAACCTGAAGTAAGTGTACCATTTTTAATGCCAAAGAATACAATTTATAAAATGAAATATCAAAATAAAGTCAAAAGGTTAACACTTAACAGACCTTCTTGAATGGAGTAACACCCCAAGGATTGTCTAGTTGCTCAGGCTCTCCAGTAACTATCAAACGGCCAGCAGGATCTGACTGAACATGTACCTGCATCAATGTATTAGATATGAATAAGGAATATCTAGAACCAAACTCATTCCAACTTTTGCAGTATGAGTCTAAACTTGAAAGTCATAAATAGGCGGAGTAAGATTAGAAGTACATGCAGAAATTCTTTTGGATTCTTTTAGGACATCTCTCAGTTGGTGTGCACAATTTGTGCAACCAGAATTTGTGTGCATAGGACAGAATTTGTGGCATAGGACACGTTGCCAACTTATGACAGGGACGCTTGGTAAATGATAACTGAACCAAAAGCTTCTAACTGCATACGTGATAATTGAATGGTAGAATTTATTTACCTCCTCACGCAAAAGGCCAGGAACCAATGCATAGACTTCATAGCAATCTTTCTGCAAGAAAAAAAGAATTTTTCCTTTACAAAATGACCATGAGAAATAGATTTCCCCTGATTTCTGGTCAACACATGCTGTTTCTAGCTTCCATGGTAGTTCTACAGATTTCAAACATAACATGTGTTTCGCTGGCATAATTTTTTAGAACTTCCGTCGAGAACTACTAGAACTGAAAAATATGGGGAAGTGGCTAAAAGAGGCACAAAAAAGCATGAAAAGGTAAAATATGATTATACAAATGATATACTTACGGTTCTCCGAACATTTATCTTTACCCAATCAGCTGGAGGGCCAAGGTCAAGAACCATTGAATCATTTCTGCCAAACAGAAATAATTGAAATCAATTCACAATTTCACATCCATGAAAAGGAGGCGGAAGAGTGAAAAAATCAACTGGCATGCCAAAACCCAAATAGTTAAGTAGATGAGCCTTATAATATCATCATGACACCCAAAAGAACAGACTGGTGCCTACAGCAATATTACATGATTCTTATAGATGATCGATGACAACGGAAAGAAAACATCTGCAAGACTTACTGTAGCTTGTCAGATTTATATGGTATGATCCTGTCATCTTCTAAGGTTGGTGTCCTTTTCCTCTTGGCAGAACCTAAAATATAGCAACATAAGTAAATAATACCATGACGATGCTTAAAAAATAAAAATCAAGAAATGGTACCGCTGCTTTTAGGAGTTTTATCCTTTTTTAAGACAGAAACCGTCCCTTTATCCTGGTAAAAACAAAAGGTTACTGATACAACATATTGCAAGTCACTAGTGACCATTTGACTTGAACGAACACATACTTTAATTATTGGATCAGCAATTTCACCATTGCCTAACAATCGCTGAGAGTGCCAGCCTTGCATAGCTCGGGTTGCAGATTCTCTTCTAGCTCTTCCAGAACCAGAAGCATGGATACCAACCTGTATCAAGATTATAAGCTCATCCTTTTAAGATCCTTACTTAATATCTCAAAAAATAACATATTTCCTGCTGAAGTATTTAACACGGCTAAACAAACATCTGCAATAAAGAAAGTCAAAACTTTAAATGCAGAATGAATCATCATTGCATCTGAAATTAGTTCCTTTTAATTTACTCCAACCGTCCCAAAATATAACTTCTAGCATTCAAAATTTGTCCCAAATATAACTTCTCCACCTACACTCTCTTCTCAACCAATCACAACCTTTCACCTACTTTATCTTCTCAACCAGGATCTTCCCCCATTTAATTTCACCTACTTTCTTAATACCCGTGTCCAAGCCCAAAACTTCTTATATTTTGGGACGGAGGTAGTAGTTAGAAACAAGACCCATTTATGTCTGATTTCCATCGGGATCATGGAATATTATCTTGTACTAGCTTTCACACTACATTACCTGACTTTCAGAAGTAATCCTCTCTGTTAAAGTAGATGTAGCAACTTGAAACTCGCCCGTTTCAATTTTGTGTTTCTCATATTCAAGGAGTGCCTGCATGAGACAAAAACAATAAAGAGGATCTGTGAGACATAAGGGGGCACAAATAAAACCAATGCCGATTTAAAGTATAACATTATTCTTGACAAAATGCATCAGTGTTTAAATTTTATTATACACTCGGTCCCCCCCAAGCTAAGAACCAGTGTTCCTGTTGCAGTTCTGCTTGTGCAATTCAAAGAGGAAAACAGATTGTGCAAACCAGCACCTGTGCTTATCTACCAAGTGATAGAAACCAAGAGACAATAGCCTCAAACATGATCCACATCTATGTTACGTCATGGAGATGGGTTCGGATTTAAGGACATAGTCTTATGTTGACAGTTTGGCAAAACTTCCAAAGTATTGCGGGACTCCTTTTACAAGAATCATGCAAAATATTAGAGTATGTTAAATGAATTGATTTTCTTTCTCAAATTAACTACTGTGGCAGTAATTGGCTCATGACGTGTGACAGGATTCAACCACAACAGTGCTGCAAACAAGGTTACCCAGGCACTGAAATCTACACACCTTCTCATAGAAGTTACGGAAGGTCCATGAAACAGTTGTGCATGTCCTGCATAAAACATAAGAGTATTCAAATATGAGCTTATGCCAACTAAGTCCGAGCTTCCATCATTGCACAATTCAATTGAGATTCACCAAATGGCCTGAACAGAATGCAGAAGAAATCAGATACATACTTTGGAGGTTTGAAAGACTCCCCCACTTGCCGCCACAATTTGCACGATGTCACCTGTTGATGCAACTAGTAAGCAAGCATGCAGTGCACATTACCTAAAGATTATACAACAATGTCACAAAATCACAATGCGGCATATAAACGCAGAAATTAATAATAGCTTAGAGATATCAATTTGGTGAACAAGAACGGAACTTATATATGGTCAGTATCGTTACTTCTGTGCAAATGGAACTGTCATCATGATTGGTGTATGCACTGTAGAAAATAGAAGTGTAGATTTTGATCTCTATTTTCTTGACTCACTTAATCAGGTCAGTTGAAATATTTCAGGAGAAAAGGTCTGAAGACAGATTGGATTCAGAAAAAATAGTGGCAGACACTTTGCACACAATGCATCAATTAAGAGGATCTGATGGTATATGGAAAGAAAAATAGGCAGGCAAATTAAAATCCACATCTTACACTGTATATACAGGTTGGAATCGGATAGGTACGTTATGATAACAAACTGGCATACCAAAAACTCATTAGATGCTAAAAGCCCAAAACCTTTTTTTTTGTTTTACTCGGCTTTATAGCTTGCTGTTGGAATCATTTTCAAAATTCCAAATGGGCCATCCATTCTAAGCATAACAAAAAGGAGTAACGGCTGGATAATCATATTGCCAAAGTGCCCAAAAAAACTCACTTAACCAATTCCATATGATGCATATATTGGATTTGTTTTCTTGAACTAGTTTATAAAGGAAAAGCATAAGTAAAACAGTATATTTGTAGTCCTGTAAGCTTAATGTTCCCAGCTCATAAATATGTAATATGTGCAGCAAGCAACTATTAAATCTTACGTAAGGACTTGGGGCCTTTGTGGGTGACGAGTGTGTTCTACAGCCACCCTCAGTTCAGAGGATCTTTTGTGGCTATATATGTGATAGACATGGATGTATTGTTTATATTTTTTTAAAAAAACATCATTTGCACATGACCATATATAGGCCAAATGATCTCGTGTCGTCATACAAGTTTTAGAGTTGAAAAAAATCACATTTTTTATTTTGAGTTTTTAGTAAATTTATTTGCTGTCTGTCACAATGCATAATAGCAAGCTAGTAATCCAAAAGACACTATAACCCAGATGGTCAGATATTATTCAATAAGGCATCGAAATGAGTACCTGATCATAGCCACCCAACCCAGTCACTTGTCTCCACAACCTATAAAAAAGGTAATCAAGATAAAATTAGTTCATGTCCATAGCCCATAACACATTCTAACATACAGACAAAGAGGTCCTTGTACTAACTTGAGGCAATTCAACCCTTCACCATAGAACTTTGGGGGCTTGAATTCCATAAGCTTCTCCCTGTAAAACCGCTCAAGTTCCTTCATGAAAGCAGCTTGCTCCTCCTCAGTCCCCGAGTCATCACCACCACAATTGTAATCAAACATGAAGGAGTTGCTTGCGAGCTTGGACAGCACCGGGTCCTCCACGTCCTCGCCAGCTGACGCTAAGATAAGCTGTTTCTCACCATCAGCATCCTTGTTATCACCATCGCTATCACCCTCCGCCTTCACATGCCCATCTCCATTCTCCAACTTTTCAACCTTCATTTCAGCCACCTCGTTTCCGCCAGCATCCCTCTTAGTGTTACTAGTCACAGGAATATCCTTTGCCTTATCCGCTGCGGCCCCACCCTCCTGCTCCTCCTCCGCCGCCACCGCTGCACCCATGCCTTCAGGCATCGCTGAATCCTTCACAGAATCAACGGTATCGGCAGCCTCCTCCAGACCATCCTCGCCCTTACCAGATTTCTCCTCTTCCACAGCATTGGCTTCATCCACAGGGCCATCGGCACCTGGCTCCGCCAAGCTTTCCACAGGTGCAGACCTAAACTGGGCCATGGAGGGTTCAGCTGAACCCCAATTTTTTTTTTGGAAATAAACTACCATTAATACTGCAGCACGCATGCAACAAATTAAGCAAATCTAACGAATTGGAAGGGTTAATTAGAGAGAAACAAATCAATCCAAGCCCCAATAGATTCCCAATCTACCCAAATCGCAGAGGAGGAGGAACAAATACCTTCAATTGGACTCAAATCGAGATGCTCGACGTCCGGGCGCGCGAGCGAGGATGCCGCAGAACGTTGTAGGCTAGGGCAGAGAGGGTCGGGAAGGAGAGGAGGAGGCCGTCCACACCGTGCCTCCGAGCCTCTCGCCGGCAGCCGGCCGCCGCACGCGAGGGGCGAGGCCACGCCCGCGCCTCCGCCCGTGGCTCCGCCGGAAAACACCGTCCCGGTGAACAGATACGAGCCGAGACGGAGAGAGTAGAGCCGTAGCCCGTAGAGGTGTAAGGGGAAGAGAGATACGGGAGCGGTGAGGAAGCGTGCGGAGACGGAGGCGGAGGTGAGGGCGTCGAGCGGCCGAAACCCTAGCCGGAGACGGGGAGACGAGACGACGACGAGCGGAAGGGAGAGAGAAGAGGTCGAAATGAACAGGGGAACGCTTTGAACTGAAGCGGGTTTGTTTCACCCGCTCCGGTTTATTTTTTTTCTTCTTTTTTTTACCGTTTCTGCATTATTGAACCATTTGCGGTTAAGGAAAATCTTGCATGGGATAGTTAGTGGCTTTATGCTGCTTCTGGTCTTCGCTACGTGAATCGAACGGCGTTGGAAGCTTGTCCTAATTTTGGCAGTACTATAATTTTTTTTCTTTTTTTTGGCTTATCTCTTTAAAGAAAATTTTCTCTTTTTTTCTGAAGAGGAAAAGCTGGACTCATTAGTCATTATTACAGGCCGGCCTGATAAAACCATGGGCCGTTATGCAGAATGGGCTTTACTTTCCAGTTAAGTCCCTACGTGGAGGTGCACGACTGCACGAGGGCCGTAAAATTTGAGGGAGAAGTTGCCGCTGCCTCGTAATTTCGGATGAATTTGTCGCGAGCTTGCACGTGAAACCCACGCTAGTATCGTTTACACTTAGCTTACCTAAGGGATTGGTTCACTATCTTATTTTGCCAAGTCACACCTTAATTATGTCACAGCTGATAGGTACTTTCTTCATTTTTTATATTATAAATTGTGTTTGATTTTTTTATCAAATTTTTTAAGATTAACTAAGTTTATAGAAAAATATATTAATATTTTCAACACAAACAAACTTTATCAAAATACACACAATGTTATATATAAGAAAACTAATTTAATATTATAGATGTTTGTATTTTTTATAAATTTTATCAAAATTAAAACAAGTGGGTGATTGTTTCACCTTCACATCTTGCCACACTTTCTTATACTTTGGACCCATAAGTCATTCACTCATTTTTTTTCCGAACCATGCCATACTTATGGCCTATTAATTCGTAGTCACTTTTATGTTTTTGCCTAAGGTTAGTTGTGGGAAAGTTGGTCACCAATCAAACAGATTCTTAATTTTAAGTTAATTTTAGGTTTCTATCGTAGATTATTTTTTTAGCATTTGATTTTAAGTTACTAAAAGCACGTGTGTATAAGTTTTATTCATAGATTATTATTTTTCTAGTAAGTCGTTACGACATATAGCAAAAATGATGGTTGTGCTAGCCGTGCACTTTGCGGAAAGCCTATGTACTACGTCACCGGGCATTGGGCTCCTGCTGGGCCCCTCGTGTGATATAGGTATTTTGGGTGGGGTAATCAAAGTGGTCCTACTCTTTTTTAGCGTGAAGTCATGTGTGATATTTACTTTTGAAAACTTTTCATTATAAGGTTTCTGGGTTTCTTTTTTTGTTGAAACAGGGTCAAACATATTAAATAAAGGAGATTACAACCTATGGTTATAAGGACAAAAATATAAAACATGATAAAAACACAAAGAGCTATACTACTAAATTGTCGCAAGAGATACAAATAGGTGAGTACGGCCATAACAATAACTAGGGGTAATTTTCCGATGGAGATAGGGACCCATAGGAAACCCGCTCCTATGGGGCCGAGCTGATTTCCTACCCGCAAGGTGACTGGGGTAGGCCCTGACTTTATGCGGAATCTAGGGAAGAATTCTACCCGTGGATTCCCATGGGGCCTTAGAAATATAATGGATGTTTGTCCATGTCTATGTAAGGCAACCCATTCCTACCAAAGCCCATCAAGCCTAGCTAGTTGCAGATCGATATGTTCCTGACGGAAGAACCTAAGTCCCACATCACACATCGATCTGCCGCCACCCCACTTCGCTCCTTCCTCCACACAGGATGTCAAGCATGTGTCGTTGCTTTTGCGCGCGAAGGTCGCAACTGTGATGCCGCATTCACATGCAGAGGTCGTAGCATCGTTTCTGCTCAGTGTCGTCGTCCCCCACTCCGTTCTTCCTCTCTGCTTAGCCGCTTGCTTCTCCACCTCTAGCGTTGTTTGTCCTATTGTCTGTAGAGGCTTGTTTCTCCTCCTCTAGTGCCGCTCGTCCGGCCGTCCCATCGCATGCAAAGAGATGATGTTGTATCTTGCCAACCACATGCCCATTGCTCTACCTAACCGCCACCGACCCGAGGGTGCGGGGTCCCGAAAGGTGTGTAGTGACCCGGTGAGAATGGGGGGGTTGCTCCTGTTTTGCACCCGATCTATGCTTCGGGGCTAGGGATAGGGAAGAGAGTCGGGGAATGGGGGCGAGGACATTCTTGCCTAAGTCGTCATCAACCCGCCCCGTTGCTACCCTTAACAACAAACCAATTCTAGCACACAAAGGAGGATATGAAAGAGTATTAGGCAACATCTTCATTCATTTAAAAAGGTCAACAAACCCAGGTCAATGAGCAAGTCAGCAACTTGAACACAAAACGACATTTTTGGACTAGATCATCAACAAACCAACAAATAAGTCATTTATATGTCTTCATAGACGATCTCGTGACGAAGTACCTAATGATAAAGAGCAAGTGGTTTGTACCATTCATTTAGTCCTCTTCTAAAGAGGGATTGGATCTTGTCATGGTCTTTGTTACCCTTAAATTGCTTAATACTATAGTGCTAAATTTTACCGTCAAAATCCAAGAAATACCATCGACAAGCGTCTGTTGGAGAAATGAAAACCGGGGTCCCCTCTCCTTCGGGAACCTGAGGCACCGATGACCTACAAGATCTACAAGGTCTCAAGAAGATCGTAGAGACCTACAAGATCTACATCTTCAAGGTCTCAAGAAAAATGTAAAGACCTACGAGATATATATCTTGAAGGTTTCAAGAAAAACATGGCACCGTACAATATTTATATCTTTACGGTGCTGAAGGAGATACATCTTGACGTCAGCATTCTCTCCAAGATCATGTCCATCATGAACCCCTTTGTCTTTGACATCTTCTAGAAGCTCGTTCAAATTAACAAGACATTATATAAAGAAGCAGAGGGAGCGCACGGGGCCCTGGGTCCACCTGAGGGCCCCTGGGTAGAACATGCCTCGGGTAGGCGGCTGCCTCGGGGCACAGTGTAGGTGGCTAGGGGCTCCAGGCAAGAGCCTGAGCATACCCCATTGCCCCGGGCTCACTTTGGGGTTTTGTCCGTCTTACTAGGTAGGCCCGAGGGCTTAACTCCAACCCAACATCATGATTTCCGTTGTAGGAGGGAGATGGTTGGAGAACAACTCACTCATCTACATCTCAGGGACGTGGTGCTGCATGCATCCTTCTGCACATGCACGTCTGCCGGAGGAATACCCACATCGCCCCAACATATTCCATCTTGCCACCTCGCAAGAACTGACTAGTGGGCCCCTGTTAACACCAAAATTTGTTAAGATTCTCTAGTGGACTCGGTTAAGAAAAGAGGTCAAATAGTGAATAGAAATTTATTCAGGAGGGACCGAGTTAAAGATGAAATCTTGAAGATTATTGCATGGTGGTTTAAGTTTATCTATTAATTAGGCAAGTTTTGTATTTAGGAAAGTTTGTGTCGTGTCCAGTTATGACTCTTATCGGCCTGTGGGTATAAATATGTACACCCCGGTCCCTGTAAACTATCTCCCATAGATCAATATATATCTACTTTCGGCGCATCGCTACCCTCTTATGAGGTTTTATTTCGACGAGTTCTTGTTTTCGTGCATGGACTACATCGATTGAGTTCGATCTTTGGCAAGAAGTGAGTTCCCTCATCTTCGCTTGCGCTAGCATGGCTAGGACTTCATCGGTTGAGTTCGATATTCTAATCGGGCCGACACAAGTATTGACTATCTAGTATATTATCTCTATCTTTAGTTTCATTATTGTTTATAGTCACATCGACTTAGTAATGACTTCCTCGGGTAGGTCTGATATTCTGATCAAGTTGATGTTTCTTTAAACATACTGCCGCTTTAGATGGATTTGTTATATCCATCACATTAGATAGATTTATCGGCTCATTGAGTATTAGATTATCATATACCATCTCGTGCTGCATCAGTTAGGTCCAACCTACTAGATTGTTATTGATAATCTAAGTCTTGTTAAGCCGATAAGTTTATGCTAATGTTTCATCGGAGAGTTAGCCGATTTTATTCGATGTGTTAAATTTCTCTTTGATGGTTTTACTGTCTTGATTAAATTTAATACATAACCACTTTGATCGGTGTCATATAGACTGATTTAAATCTATCAGACAATTATCAACCTTATGTTACATCGGTTAGGTCCAAGCTATGAGGTTATGATTGTAAGTTATATTTATTTAAGTCAGTAGGCATCAATCATTGTTTCATCGAGGTTTCAATCGATGAGTTATTTGAAAATTATTTAAGTATCAATCGGCTTATGAGGTTTATATATAAGATTGCTTTTAGCCGATTGCAGCAAAGGTTTCATTGAGTACTTAATCATTTAGATTTAATAACATCGAACTTTCAGCCGATGTATGTTTTAACCATCGAGCCTACATCTAATATTCTATATCAATATCAACCGATTAGTTTGTTAGATATTTGCTTCGTTATATCTATATCGGCTGATAGGTTCATTGGATATCTAGTTTGTCACATTTATATCGGCTGATTGATTCATTATCTTATTACATTATCATCAATCAATTGCCTTTATTTATCCAATCGTCAAAATCTACATCGAACATATAGCCGATTATTCAAAACACTATAGACATCTGCTAGTATCGCTACATCGGCTTATTGGTCGATTGACACTTTGGTCCTCAACATATTTTTATCTTGTCAGTTATAGGGTCAAACTGACTGACATGCATGCATCTCATCAATATTCAGGACCTATTGGATCTAAGCAAATCTTTCGAAGCGCTGTGTTATCCATCAACAACCTTATGGTGACCGGGCAAAGATTACCCGGCTCCTGCACCATGTGTCAACCGGAGAGCAAAGTTGTCATATCTAGCCAGTTTGCCATAAGGGACATCGACAAGACTAAGCATACACAACTCTTTGGAGCAGGGTTCACTCCTATATTCATGTGGTGGCATTGTGGGCTCTCCTTGGCCTATAAAAGAATGATTTATACCAACGAATAGAAGGTTGGATTCGTAACAATTAGAGCTCACACAAGTTCCATATCTCATTGTAATTCAAGCTTCTCATAGATAACCCACAACACACAGGATTAGGGTGTTACGCATCCGTACAGTCCCAATCTGTATAATTCCGGTGCCTCAGGTTCGACTCGTCCGCTGGCCGAATCTTCAAATGGGGGTGCTCGCTTCCCCGTTGTCGAGGTTCCATGCTCCGACAACGTCCCAATCTAAGAAATATCGACTTCTTGGAAATGTTATCTTGCGAGCACCTTTGTCCCAGAAATATCATCTCGTCATTTGGTTTTCATTAGCAGCTCTTTGTTAAGTGCTATAAAAAACTTTTACCCATATGAATTGTTGAAAGCTGATTAAAACTTTTGCTCTTTCTGCCAGCTTAACCAGCTTAGGTTGTTCTTTACACTAAATTGTTGTAAGGTGGTAGAAAGATAAATGCTTTTCTAACTTTACTATCATTATAGCAAAAAATTTGTTAGAAGTGCAACATGCCGTACTTCTGAAGCTTTGTTCTAAGGTGATGGTAGGCAACCTTCACTCTTGGTATAAAAAAGCAATAAATTAACACATAATTAATTAAATACTAGCTTAAAAATCTTTGAAAATGAATTAATATGATTTTTAAAATAACCTTTCTATATTTTTTAAAAAATATATCATTTAGTAATTTAAAAAAGATGTGTGTGAAAAATAAAAAAATAGAAGTTAGAAAAAAAGAAAAAATACAGCTAAGCTAAGTTGTGATAATTTTAGACACTAACGGCTTTGCATGTTTGCTCGTTGCGATGTGTCCTTGTCTCCCGTATCCAATGACACATGCTAGGAGCCTAGAACTGCTTTTGCAGCAGCGCTCCGTTGTAAGTACAATCGCGATCCAATCGACTTCATATTCGATAATGTCAGGTTACTCCGGCTAAAATTTTATTTATGTTACATCAAATATATTTAAATACTATTTTGAAATATTAAATATAGGTTATTTATAAAACGAGACAAATCAAATGAGCCTAGTTACGCTGCTATTATTTGACGATGTAATGCTAAATTAAATATTTGCTAATCATAAATTAATTAGGCTTAATAGATTCGTCTCGTGAATAATCTACCGACTCTGTAATTATTTTTATAATTAATTTATGTTTAGTTCTTTAAATTACATTCGATAGGAAAGTTTAGTTCATGGAAAAAGTCCATTGGTATGATACTAGTTTCCTAGCTCTGCATGATGTGATGATCATTTTGGCTACTAAGTATGTGTATTAATTCTCTTGCTACAATTTTTGTTAATCACTACTATAGGAATTAAAATAATCGTTAAAGTGTTAATATTTCCAACAGACTACAGACTACAGAGTAGAACCTAGACTAGCGTATAAGAGAATCAGTGGTGATCTGATGGTGCACTCCTTGGAATTGTAGTGACATAAGGATTGGCATCTGTGTTGAGAGGAGCTTTTGTGGGTGCATGTGTGGGTGGGGATGGTGTTTGCATATGATCTTTTAAATCGAAAAATCTAGTTTTAATGTGACGACAAGATAAATTAGTTTGCTTTTCGTGAGAAATTTTTTAACAAAACAAATAATCAAACATATTTAAAAAATCAACGGTGTTATATATTAAAACGGAGTGAGTAGTTTTTTAAGAAAACTTTTAAATTTTACTATTTGTGTAATTGAATACAATATAACTTATAATATATATAACTACTCTTTCGGTCCTATAATAATATAAGGGAGTACTTCTCTATCAAAAAATTAATATAGATGATGTCAAATCCATATCTAAATTGTGTTTTTGAGCAACTTCAACAACTTATTTAATGATATTTTTTAAATGACTATTTAAGGAAGTCATAAATTTAAATAGGCTACCAGCCTTTATTGTATGATCAATAGATCTCCTACATCATCTTTTTAATTTTAACAGAAAAAACAGATAGCGTCTTCCTCCCCACGCGGCGCCGGACTTCCTCCTGTAGCTGCGTCAATCCACCAGAAGCTTGCTAATCCCAGCAGCTCGTAGTTATGCTATCTACATTACTGACTGTCTGATGATATCCATGATTTATGCAACAACATAACAAAAATTCTCTAGCAATATTTAGCTGCTGCATTGCATGTCAAAATTGATAAGCAAAGTAACTGCAATGTAGATGTATATCAGGGACTTCCACCATGCAGTTAGATCAATCTTTATCACAGCAGGTGCTTCCCTTTCTTATTTCTACCTGGAGCTAAAAGTATAGTGTATACACAATATGTTTTTATAAAGGAGTTTTTGACTTATTTGCTGAGACCTGATAAAACCATAAAGGGGCTTGATCAACCATGACAACGCTGATAAACCAGATATCACTGCATTCTAAACAACACAAATTGTCTTAATCTCTACCAGCACATATTATCAAAGAGTTAGAATGTTCAAATAGAAAAAAATCTCCAACTTCTAGGAAATATTTAGATTTAAATATCAGGTCACTTATCTCTACAGCCCCAGAATAAAAATTTAGATTTATGTTGACATGGATGGAAGACAATTAGTCCAACATTTAATGGAAAAAGTGCTCTACAAATTTCAGAAACTACAACATTGTACCAGTTATGTTTGAGTGTCTCGGGACATCAACCAGCAATGCAGGACCTGTCCATTACAACCAGAAATCAGTTACAACTTTATAGGAATACATCAACTTTAAAATCAAGTTCACATGCATTTCTCCTGATCACGGATCACCATAATAAAAAAATGAGAACAAAAACTACCAAAAGTATAGATGAATATGTGCCTCACACATTTTATAAGCATGATTACTCGTTTACTCACATGAAATCTGAAAGAGTTTAGTCTTAGTATCAGTTCGTCATGTTAGAAAATAGGGTTCCTAGGTGCCGATCTAGAGGTGGTCAAGCTCATGGATAAAGTGATTTGCCTTATAGAGTAAACAGGAAGAGAGGGATAGGAGAGGAGCGCATACCTGCGTCGCCTTTAGAACTAGAGGCCGCCATGTCGTCGGCGAGAGAGCGGCGGCGGTGTGGGGTTTTCCCCTCACTTCAGCGCGCGTATAGATCAGATCGGCTAGGGTTTTGTGGGGAGCGCGTTTGCAACGGTGAACCTCGTCATCCGTGCGCCGGCAGCTCCCCCTTTTGATATAGCGCTGCGTGAGAGGGGCCCACAACCAAGGATGGCTGGCGCCCCCGATCAGGGCGCGCAGGAGATGCTGGGATCGCAACTAACATTCTCCCCTTCGATCTCCGCCTTTCTTACTTTTCTTGTTATTTATTTCTAAACAGATTGATGCATAGGGTATGCTTCATCACGACAGCCACCACTGAACCATCGGACGCAACAACCACGATGCATTTTTCCATCTCGAAATAAACACTAGGCCCTTTCTTAATCCAAGGATCATAGGCTTTCCTGTAAACCCATGCCGGCTAAGTGTTCTCTGAACACACTGGGCGGTAAGCCTTTCGTAAGTGGATCCGCTAACATTTTCTTTGTTCTTATATGCTCGAGACTAATGGTATGATCCTGGATTTTCTCTTTCACAACATAAAATTTGATGTCAATGTGTTTGGCAGCACCACTTGACTTATTGTTGTGAGCATAAAACACTGCTGGCTCATTGTCGCAGTACATCTTGAGTGGCCTTTGAATGCGTCGACCACTTTCAACCCGGCACAAACTTCTTTAACCATTTTGCCTGCCCGTGGCCTCATAGCTAGCTACAAACTCGGCATACATCGTGGATGATGCTATGACGGTTTGCTTGGAGCTTTTCCACGAAATTGCTCCTTTTGCGAGAGTGAATATGTAGCCTGACGTGGACTTTCTATCATCTACATCTCCCGCAAAATCTGAATCTGAATACCCTCTATCTCTAGGGAATCAGATCTTTTATACGTTAGCATGAGGTCTTTTGTGCCTTGCACATAACGCAAAGCTTTCTTTATCATTCTCCAGTGATCTATTCCTGGATTTCCCTGATATCTGCCAAGTATCCCGGTAACAAAAGCTAAGTCAGGGCGCGTACATACTTGAGCATATTGCAAACTTCCGACAATGAAGCATATGGAACCGCTTTCATTTGATCGATCTCATATTGGTTCTGGGACATTGAAATTTCCCAAATCTATCGCCCTTGACTATAGGAGCGGTGTTGGCTTACTCGCATGCATATAATATTTCTTTAAAATCTTTTCAAGGTATGCCTTTTGCGATAATCCTAAAACCCCTTTTCTTCTATCTCGATGAATCTCTATTCCTAGAACGAATGAGGCTTCACCAAGATCTTTCATATCAAAATTCGAGGACAAAAACTTTTTCGTCTCCAATAGCAGATCAACATCACTACTAGCGAGTAGGATGTCGTCTACATACAGGATAAGGAAAATGAATCTCCCATTTCTGAACTTTGCGTAAACGCAATTGTCCTCCTCATTTTCATTAAACCCAAATTTCTTTATTACTTCATCAAACTTCAAATACCACTGTCTGGAGGCTTGTTTTAATCCATAAATGGATTTCTTCAGATGACATCCCATTTGTTCTTTTCCTTCCATGACAAAACCTTTCGGTTGTGCCATGTAGACGTTCTCATATAAATCCCGTTAAGGAATGCCGTCTTTACATCCATTTGATGTAGCTCTAGATCATAATGTGCCACCAGTGCCATGACAATTCTAAAGGAATCTTTGCATGACACTGGAGAAAAGGTTTCATTATAATCTATTCCTTCTCTTTGAGTAAAACCTTTTGCCACAAGTCGTGCCTTATACCTTTCTACATTCCCTTTGGAGTCACATTTTGTTTTGTAGACCCATTTGCAGCCTACTGTTTTGGCTCCTTTAGGAATTTCTTCTAAGTCCCAAACTTTGTTGGTACTCATTGATCTCATTTCATCCTGCATGGCTTCAAGCCACTTTGATGAATGAACACTTCTCATGGCTTCTTCAAACGAGGTGGGATCTCCCTCTATTTGAACTTCTTCACTAGCATAGACTTGGTAGTCGCTAGGAATAGCTGTCCTTCTCTCTCTTTGAGATCTCCTGAGTTGTGGTACTTCTTCCGTTTGGGGCTGATGTTGCTCTTCCTCTTGTGTGACAACTTGTTCTGTAGGATCCTGTTCAACAGGTTCCTCCTGTTCGTTTGTTGTTGTCACAGGAGAACTAACATCAGGTGCTGACATCGCAGCATTCTGTGCTGTCGGTGTAGCAGCAACAGGCATCGAGAAAAATGGTTCATGAATCATTGGAGCGGGTACATATACACGCTTCTCTTCAAGACTAATTTCTCGGGGTGCCTTGCTCCCCTTGACTATCTCATCCTCCAGAAATACAGCGTGTCTCGTTTCTACGAACTTGGTATGTCTATCGTAACGAGAAACGAAAACCTTTTGATTTCTCGGGGTAGCCAATGAAATGGCAACTCACCGTCTTGGGATCGAGTTTCCCAATATTTGGGTTAAACAACTTTGCCTCACTGGACAGCCCACACCCGTACATAATTCGGTGTGGGTTTCCTTCCGTCCATAGCTCATACGGTGTTTTAGGCACCGACTTACTTGGTACTCGATTAAGAATATGGGCAGCGGTTTTTAATGCCTCCATCCATAGACTTATCGGTAAAGTGGAGTGGCTTAACATACTTCGGACCATGTCCATTAGAGTGCGGTTATGTCTTTCAGCCACTCCGTTCTGCTGAGGCTCGCCCGGTGAGGAGTACTGGGCTACTATGTCATTCTCCTGTAAAAACCTTGCAAAAGGTCCAGGTATTTGGCCATAAGGGGTGTGCCGACCGTAGTACTCTCCTCCACGGTCAGATCTTACTATTTTGATCTTTAGATCATGCTGGTTCTCTACTTCAGCCTTGAATATCTTGAATTTATCCAAGGCTTCTGCGCGTTCTTTAATTGGATAAATATAGCCATAGCGCGAATAATCATCTGTGAATGTTATAAATGAATCATAACCATCCACAGTCTTAATTGGAAATGGACCACAAATGTCTGTGTGTATGATTTCCAATTTTCCTAGACTTCTTATGGCTCCTTTCTTTATTTGTTTAACATACTTTCCCTTGATGCAATCGATGCAATCTTCTGAATCCGTGAAGTCTAACGGATGCAGAATTTCTTCTTTGATTAATCGTTCAATTCTCCCCTTTGAAATGTGGCCTAAGCGACAGTGCCACAATTTCGCAGATGTTTTGTCATTGCATCGTTTGCGCTTACTTCTTACATTCATAGACGAGGAGGGCTCATTATTGCATACAACATTCACATTCTCATGTTGGGGCAACATATAAAGTTGGCCTTGTCGGATGGCAAGGCCCACACACTTATTCTTAAATATAATTGAACATAAATATGGTTCGAAGTAACAATTATATCCATCATCCGCCAAACATGATACGGAAATCAAGTTCCTACTTAAAGACGGCACATAGAGCACATTTTGCAAATGAAGTATGAAGCCATTATTTAACTTCACTGGATGATCTCCAATTGCTTCAACTTCTGCCTCGACTCCATTTGCAACTCTAATGCATCTTTCTCCTCTTGTTAGGATCCTCCTCGTACGGAATCCCCGTAATGAATTTGCAACATGAATAGTCGCACTGAATCAACCCACCAAGTGGATCTAGAATAACTTACATACAAGGATTCATCTACAAATGTAATGATGTCCTCACCTTTCTTTAAGAGATGTTTCAGGAAATCTGGGCAATCTTTCTGAAAATGCCCCTTTTTCTTGCAATATCTACAAGTGTCCTTGTCCACTACCGTGTTGTTAGGTCCTGGACTTGGATTACTTGGTGGCGCACTTCCTTGTGCCTTAGGAGAGGTGGTATTCAGTTGCAGGGTGCTCCTCTTCTTGTTGTGCTTCACATAGTTGGCGGAGTCACCACGACCTTTGGGCCTATCCTCTTCTTGCACACACATGGCAATGAGCTTCTCAATGTCCCAATTTTCAGTGTGAGTTGTAGTTCACAACAAAAGCCTCAAAATCAAGGCAAGGAGGCAAAAATCAGTGAACTAGGAACTCATCGGGGAGCACCAAGTCCATCTTCTTAAGTTTTGAAGTGATGCCACTCATCTTCAAAATGTGCTCTCTAACCCCTCCGCCAGTATACTTCATAGTCACCAAGCTCTTAATGAGGGTGCTAGCATAAGCCTTTGAAGAACCAGTGAACTGATTCTCCACCTTCTGAAGGTATTCAGTGGCGGTGGTACATACTAGGATTGCTCCCCTTATTGCCTCCACAATGGAGCTCTTAATCACCATCAAGCACTTGCGGTTTGATGACTCCCACTTCGCACGATCAACATCGTACTTTTGTCTTATTGGAGCATGATCAAGCATCCTTTGCTTGAAATCATCTTCGCTCTCACTTTCCCTCTCACCGGGTTCAACGGCTCGTGGGACGAGGCTTGGTGAGAGCTTCATCTATGTCGACGCGTGCAAGTGCTATCTCTATCTTCTCTCGCCATGAGCCATAATTATTCCCGTTAAGGGCTCAACGACGATATATATACTAAAGGGTTAGTTGTTCCGAAAGCAAAAATAAAGAAATTGAGAAACATTTAAAATGCTTGTATGCTTTAATTTAACGTTGGTCAAAATTAAAACATACAACATGCTACTGCATTAATTCTACGTCACCGTTGGGCAGAAATAGAACCAATGCATGAAAAACTATTATACATCATTTTAATATTGCTATTAACAACGTTGGTCTTAATAACAACATTATCATCATTTAAACAATATATCATAGCAGCGGAACAAATTACATAAAAAATTCAGAAGCAATTCTTACATTTATCTACTCTCTAAACAATTTTCACGTTGGTTAAAATTGCTCAGAGATAATAAAACATTCAGTAAAAGCTTCTGAACAGAAGGACCAAAATAAACTTATTTTCTTTTGCTTTGGCCCAACACATATTCTCTTTTGCTTTGGCCGAGGGATCTAACTCGGACTTATTTTATTCAATTATGCTCGGAGGGACCAAAACAGACTTATTTTGGCGCGGCCCGTTTAGCCCGAATCCTCCAGCGGCCGCGATCTCGGCCGTCCGATCCTAGGGTTTTGATCGGACGGCCGGCGCCGCTGGGAAACAAAACCCTCCCGGCCGCCACCCCCAAAACCCTAGGCCATTTCTCTCCTTCGCCCGCCGGCTGCGGAGCGCGGCGCGCGCCACGCGCCTCGCCGCCGCGCCGCCTTAGGCGGAGCACGCCGCCGACGAGCGGCCGTGCCGCGGCACCTCGAAGCCGCCGCTCTTTTCCCGCATCCCCTCCTTCCTCCCCTTTTCTTCCCGCGGCGATGCCGCAAAGCCGCGCGGCGGTGGACTCCGCGCGCGTCGATGAAGGCCGATGACGGCGGTGGATAGTGGGCTTCCCGCGCGCGTCGGCAACAATCGACGGCCACGGTGAACATCCCGCACGGCGTCGGCGACGGCGGTGGATGGGGCTTCCCGCGCGCGGGCAACGGCCGGCGGCGGCGGTGGACTTCCCGCGCAGCGTCGGCGACAACCGGCGGTGGAGAGGTTAGGGTTTTCTCATTTTTTTGAGCTGTTCTTCGGGGTTCCGAGTCCCCTTCCTTCTTCCCTACTAGATCTACACCTAGGGATGGCTCTGATACCATTGTTAGAAAATAGGGTTCCTAGGTGCCGATCTAGAGGTGGTCAAGCTCATGGATAAAGTGATTTGCCTTAGAGAGTAAACGGGAAGAGAGGGATAGGAGAGGAGCGCATACTGCGTCGCCTTTAGAACTAGAGGCCGCCATGTCGTCGGCGAGAGAGCGGCGGCGGTGTGGGGTTTTCCCCTCACTTCAGCGCGCGTATAGATCGGATCGGCTAGGGTTTTGTGGGGAGCGCGTTTGCAACGGTGAACCTCGTCATCCGTGCGCCGGCAGCTCCCCCTTTTGATATAGCGCTACGTGAGAGGGGCCCACAGCCAAGGATGGCTGGCGCCCCCGATCAGGGTGCGCAGGAGATGCGGGGATCGCAACTAACACGTCAGACTAACCAACAAAATTCAAGCTCGTAGGAAGGAGAAAATAATTCACGCCAAAAAAGCTTTCATAATCGATACCATTTAGGAGGTCGAGGTCGAGCATGTCGACGTCGAGCCCGGCGTCGAAGTGCGGCTGCCACATGTGGCCAGGGGCGTCGACGTGGGTGCCCGTGTGCACGCTCATCCGAAGCTCAAGAGGTTTCGGCGGCGGAGGCAGCGCGGGAGGATGCGGCGGCGGCGGGAGGGATACGCGGGAGGGCTGCGGCCGGCGGCGGGGAGAGCTACGGAGAGGGATGCGTCTGGGCGGAGGGATTCTACGGCGGCGGGGAGGGATGCGACAGTGGGAGAGATGCGGCGGCGACGCAACAAAATGCGGAGACAAGGCAATTGCGCGCGTGATTTTTTATGCTCGCGGGAGTTCTGCCGCTTGCGTGATAGGGGATGAAAAAATTGCCCTCCCAAACGGAGACGGGAATAATATATTTAGAGATGACTATTTTAGGTGATCAAGTATATGTTAAAGTAGACTTTTTAATAAAAATACCCAAAATACAATTTAGGGAATGATTTAAGAGAGCTGTTGGAGATATTCTTAGGACGAAGGGAGTATATCCTTTAAATTTGTTTCAAAATATAATAATTTTGTAATTTTAAGACAACACTTTATTCCTCACCTATCATTTTTTTATTTTTATTTTTCATTCATTATCTTCTTGTACTAGTTTATTCTCCACCACCATCTTTTTTAGTATGTTATTCTTTGGACCATTATCTTTTATCATGCCTTGTCTTTTGGCTACTTCCTTAGTTTGTGAAAAAAAGATAAAATCTCTTATATTATGGGACGGAGAGAGAAAGTAGTATGTCATGTTCACAAAACATAAAGATATGGCTGGCTATCAACTCTTATCTCTGCACCCCAACCCACACAAATCTCAATGCGATCTACTGTCGGCACCTAGGGAATTCCCAAGTATCTGGAGCGTATACTATACTAGTCCCATGATAAGTGGCTAGTACATGCATCCATAATATTGTACATGACATATAAATAGATAAAATGATGCTCATAACTTAGTGGTGCAAAAGTTTTATGTGGTAGGTAGGTCGACCGATCAAATAAAAGATTTTAAAACTCAACGGAAATAAGATACAAGACACATAAGTTCTTCAGTGTACCCATATACCAAACCACACAGGAAACCGACTATGAATCACCCTAGAAAGAACTATCCTCAAAAACTTCAGTATCCAGTGCAAAGTAATCGTCACTAGACACCTCACATTCTGCATCCAAGTCTAAAAACAACAAGAGATGGGTCAATACACTAGATATTGGTAAGTCCTACCCAAACCTTAGAAAATTTAGGACTATTACAAGCTGAGATCAAAGATGGCTATATTTATGGGTCATTTTTTAGCATAAAGCAGATTTTGTTTCGCAACAATAAATAATAATAGATTACAATGGAATTTTAAACAAAAATTAAACCATAATAATAATAGCATCATAAATATTATTATAGTATCATTCTTGTGTCCTCCATGGCAGCAAGTAAACATTTTATTCTTGGTTCACACCGGGAAAAACCATCATCATTTGTTCACCATAGCCATTTCACAAATTATTTAATAAATCACCAACACTATACTTATATCATTTCACCAAGTCACTCATGACCGTGAGCACGATTAATCGATTAGTTTTAAACTACAGAGTTTGTTCACTGTAGATGTGGGGGGTGTCACCACGAGGTAGCTCACAGAGCAGAGTTAAGGTCAGCTGAAGTCGGGCTAGGAATCCTCGGGACGGGGTCGGAAGCCCGACCTCCTCTTGGACCGCCCTGACCTCGTCCTAGGTCTGACCTTAGCGTTCCTTCTCGACCTCAGCTCATTGGCCCGACCTTAGATTTCCTCGGGAAGGAAAGGCTTGCTTTGCAAGGTTCCCAGAGGAGGCAAGGAGGGGACAACCCGGTAGAAGATAATGTTACCCGACAAGACTGTGCAAAGGGTACCCGCGGAGGACGGATCCCAAGACAGGATAGAGCACGAGATGCCCACGGCGTGCAGGACCCGGGATCTCTATGTACTTTTCAGATGTTGTTTGTACTTGCTTTTTAGTCCTTAGTCTTAGCTTTTTTGGCCCTCAAGTCCTCTTGTAATTGCCCCCCTTAGCTATAAATTGGAGGGCATGACAAACGGGCAGGGGGATCGCTTTTCTAAGAACCCTTCTCTAAACTCGAGTCTTTGGGAGCTAGATCAGATCCCCAAGAACTCTCTCCACTGTAATCCTTATTCATACTCCATCCTAACAAAGAACACTGGACGTAGACCTATTATCCTCCGGGAGGGCTGAACCAATATAAACTCCATTGTCTCTTGGCTCGTTTGGTACTCGAGTCAACCATCGGATCCATCGGTGAGACGCCCCGACCATTCTCTTTCACCTCCTTGGATAACCCCCTCGGAGGACTGCCAGCGATCTTGCCGGCAGTACCCACATGACATGAGCTAGCAATCATGTAAACCATGCCACGTGATACCAAACCGGTACCCATTTTGCTAGCTAGTGATGAAGCCACTACATTGCTCAAAGACTAACCTTGCATGAACACGAAGACTGTTTATCCACATTGGCCATGAACCAATGCCGCTAGGAAAGGTGGGCACCAACCTAATCCTAACACCACAAGGAGAACACATCTGTTCCCTCAACAAGGTACAATCCGTTATATTGGATATGCTCAGACGCTCATGTCATGTGACGAACACATCCGTTCCACAGAGGGTCGCATGGATAGCTCCTATGAACCATCACTCAGACTAGTCCTTACTACAGCGGCCTTTCAATGCAAGGTTAAACAATAAGCAATATAATAAGCTAAAGTTGCCCCATAACCAATACATATGGTTGCACTGTAATCTTAGTTGGTGACACATAATTTGGTCCTTAATGGACTCGGACAAACACTTCCCCTATCGATGTGCAACTACTACCATATGTACACCACTTGCCGTCCAAATCTGAAATTATCGTTTCTAGTTTTTAAAATTTTCACAAATAACATAGGGAACTCCTCTGTACAACATTTTCAACTATCTCATTTGTAAATAGTGAATGTCATATGTAATTATCAGAAAATTCCTAAGCATGGCTAAGTAAGTGGCTATAGTAGTAGCTTGGATACACCCACAGAACATCATATATATATACCCATCCTAGTGCTTCAACAATAAGGATAATCAATATATAAGGGTAGGTAATGCAACAAATAGGTCATATGCAACTGGACTGGGGTATTACTTCTCACCGAGGGCTTGAACCAGTATAATCTCTGTGTCACCATCTCTCCTTAATCTTGTGCACCCCATAAGTTTTATTGCCGATTATTAGAATTGACAGTTGGCGCGTTAGGTAGGGGGTGCTTGATCTTTTTCTTTGAAGGAGAAGATGGCATCCGCCGGAGTCAACATGGTCGGTTTGTCACGCCCTGATTTTCATTCGGGATTAAAAACCATTTAATAATGCATTTCTAGAAAATTATATTAAAAGTTAAAATAAATTACTAAGTAAAATTAATGAGGAAATTGAAAATTTCCTTTAAAAATCATGGCTGGAAATATTTTCGTAATATTCTCCATGCCCTAATGTACTCTTTGAAATATCTCGTGAATTTTCGAGCTCAAGAAGTAATTTTAATAATACAAAGTTTATTTAATCAATTAATTAAATTAAAAACAAATTAAAAATCCCTTCCCCGCCATTGGGCCATTTTCAAAGAAGGTCCGCTTCCCCTCCCGCCCTCCTCTCCCTCTCTCCCGCCCAGCCCGCTCGTTCCCTCTCTCACAAAGTCCACTTCCCCTCCTTGTGTTGTTCCCTCCTCTCCCCCCTCCGGGGCCGTCGGCCCGTTTGCCTCCTCCCTATCTCTCTAAGTCTGTTTTGCGTCCCTCCTTCCCTAGTGCCGCTAATAGTGGGGCCCACCTGTCGGGGGTCTTCCCCTACCTCCAGCCGGTCGGCAACCGCCCCATCTGCCACTTTCCTTACTCACGTCGTCGTCTCTCCCGCATGGTCCCTGTTCTCGTCCTTGCCTCCAAACCATGTGGGACCAGATCCCCTCCGTCCCCTCCACCTTCTCCCCTACTCCTCCGTGCAAAAAGGGCGTCGGATCGAGCTCTCTCGCCGCCACGTCGCCCCACTTCGTCCACCGGTCGTTGTTGTCACCTCAACCTCGAGCTGCTCATCTCGAGCCCATAAAAAGCACTCCCGCACCGTCCTCTTCCTTTTCCCAACTTGCGTGAGCGTGCCGCCCTCTTCCTCGTGCTCCCCTCATCGCTCTCGGCTCTCGCTGATCGTTGCCGTTCTCCGGCCGTGCACCGTCGCTGCACTGTGCAACCGCCGCAGCCGAAATCACCCCTCTGTGATACACCCCAGCCGCCACTCCATCTCCTCCCGTCGCCATCGGAACCGCAAACCGAAGCCGCCACCATTGCCTCCTTCGGCTGCACGCGCAGCCGCTCTAGCCACCCCCGTGCGTTGCAACCACTAATGCCGGCTTCGTCGTGTCGAGGCCTTTCTCGTCCACCCCTTCCTCGAGCTCGAAGGCCACCGTGTCGTCCTCTCCACCGATAACCCAAGCTCCGTCGCCGTCTTCAGTCGTGCGCCATCGCCTTCCTAGCCACCGCCGCGCCAATCCACCGCCACCGCAAGCTTCCTCGTGTCACTCCACACCCCGACCGCCACTCCACCTCCTCAATCCACCGTCGAAACCGGTTCTTCGATGTGAGCCCGAAGCTGTCATTGCTTCCCTGGTCTCCAGCTGCCGGCGATTGGAGCGCCATCGGGCATCACCACGCCGACCACTCCTCCGGCTCGGCGGCGTCGAGCCAAACCTCGATTGCTCCTTCGCCTTCATCAGAAGCTAACGAACCGTTGCCCACGTCACCTTCCCGAGAAGCCGCCGCTGGCATCCCTCGCTGTCGTTCACCTCCGTGCCGCCTCTCCCGCCTTGCACGCTCGGTGAGCACCCTCTCTTCTGCTCTGTCCTCCTTCGCTGCTCTCCCATGTGCGCCATCACGATGATGGCCACCACCGGTGACCATCGAGCCGAGTGCTGTTGCCTCTCGGCCTCTCGGCGTGCGTTGCCCCGTTTTCACGTGGCCGTCCAATCTGCTGTCGGGCAGATTGAGCCCGTCCGTGTGGCTGCCCATGTGGCCGCCACATTGGTGCCTCATAGGCGCCACATGTGCACCACGTGGTGCACCCGCCCACGCCCTGTGGACTCGATCCACAATAGGCTGACCCCTTTGACCCGCTGATGTGTGGGGCCCGCGTGTCGGCGCCGGTGCCCCTTGCTGACATAAGCGTCACCTTTTTCCATTGAGAAAATAATTAATAATTGAGTAATAAATCAAGTTAATTTCTAGAAATTCATTTAAATGGCTAAAAACTTCTACAGTTCATACCTAATTCATATGAACTCCAAATTGAGCCATTCAACCTGCAAAAATCATCAAAAATTAAGCTCTACATGTCTCTTTTCTTTTTATGTACTGTTATTTTGTTTTTTATTAGGATTTTTCCTTGTTTTCCTGCTAGTGTGTAGATTCTGCCATTTCGAAAGTTCGCGCTCGTGAGGAAAATAGTTCGAAAGATTGTTTGCAGAAACAAGGCAAGTCGCACACTTCTCCTCGTTGAACATATTGAGCCTACTTTATAAAAATGTTTTACCGTTTGCAAATAAATTGAATGATTTTCTAATTACATGGAAATTGGGACTACCTATTTACTTGTTTGTGTCATGTTTACTTGATATCCATTCTTTGTCAAACCCTGGGTGATAATTTGATTAGCTTGCGTCACTTATGTTGACCTTGCTAGAATTACGTTATGCTTTGCCGGACTTAATTACCACTAGCTCACTTAATAGGATAATTATATTATTCAATATAGTATCTTGAAGTGCTTTGGGCTCGAGACATCTGGCCATGTTTTGTTGGTCGTAATCATCCAACTAAAATATGGCTTAATGGTGGGATGTGGATGCATGGTTTTCCTTGTCGCACACATGGCAATTGAGGACCGGTTCACGAAAAACCCTGGAAGACTTACCGTGCTTACCACAAGCAAGAATGGGCAACTATTGGACTTGTAGTATAGGTCTTCCCTTTCTGATGTTCCTAGGCAAGGGTGGGCGTGATTGAGTTTGGATGGACCCTGCGACGGTCTATGCAGCTTTCGGATTCACCTTGGCACAAGGAGGGCTGCCCACCATGGTTTTAGGGGTGGGGGCTGTTGGTATTTTTTACGACCACAGATAAAATCCGTAAGCGCACGGAATATCGTTGTAGCACTTCACCCAGGAAGTATTCCAAGGGTATCAAATTCACGAGGAACGGTGTGGATTATCAAAGGGTCAGGTTCATCCAAGGACACCAAGAATATGTAGGTGGAGAGGTATAGAGAGGATTTCTATGGTTGAAACTCTAGATAGGTGGTAATTACTTTTACTTTGTTTACTTACTTCGGGCGCTAGCTTACACTCGGTCTGCCGAGTGACTCCAGCCTATAGCTCTACGACGTACCTGAACGTGGAGGATTACAATAGACAGACATGGCTGTCACCACTTGCCGCCTACCTCTACAACCCGTGGAGTACGTGGGTGTTAACACCAAAATTTGGTAAGCCTCAGAGTCCCCATCGACCCAAGGTTTATATCGGCTCAAAGCTAGTATCGGCTTAGAGTTCTGCATCGACCGATGGGGGTTTCCTTTTATCAACATCTCCAGTAGTCGGGTTCTTGTTACATTCGGTTTGGGAAGGTCTTATCCAGAAGAAACCGAGTTCGGGGAGGATGCAACTTGTATCTATTAATTAGGAAAAGTTTGTTAGCTTTCTATTCTATCTTTAGAAAAGTGTGTTAGTGTCCAATAAGGACTTGGTTTGTTTTCTTTTATCTTTAGAAAAGTTTGGATTGTAATATGTTAGGATCTTTGTTAGCCTACGGGTATAAATATGTAAGCCCAAGGTTCATGTAATCATCATCTCACGATCAATACAATTCAGTGCATCGCCACCTTTTACCTTTTCTACTTTATTTATCATCTGGCAGAACTTGACACTTGACACGGGGTTGCATCGGCTTCGATCTCCGGCGAAGGGGTAAGTCCAAGGTTACACCAGCCTAGGCAATTGTATTGGCTATGTCGGCATCGTCCAAGGCTGCATCAACACATTCGATATCTTGGATTACTCCGGTTTGGTTAACATATTTGTCACCTTATTTATCATATCTCTCTGTTGATCTAGTCCCAGTATCTCAATTTAGCTCTATCGGCTGTCTCTCGCTTTAGGGTTTCTGTCGATTATTATATTAGGCCGCAGGTGGTAGAATCCCTCTGTCTCACCGTACCGACTAAATTGTTTACTAGATTAGATTAGCTTAGGCATCTACCACCCTGAAAATCAGTCAAGGGCTTGATTGTCTAGATATTGTGTTTATTTTCATACTTAGTGATGCATTAGTTCAGTTTGACCTACTAAGTCATGATTAGAACCATAATCTCTAGCCTGTCTGTTGGTTGCCATTAAGGGTTTCATCGGGGTTTCAGCCGATGAGTTATCTGGACGTTGCATCGGCTTGTAAGGATTGCATATCAGTTGATTTTTAGCCAATGACAACAGAGTATTCATCGTTCATTGCTTATCTTTTGGATTTCATGCAATCGGACCTCTAGCTGATGTGTGCTTTAATCTTCAGATCAATGTCTATTTTATCATTGATTGGTTTATGCTATATTACATTACTATATCATCGTGTTATCGTCGGTCGATCGCCTTTGTATAGATGTTTGCTCCGCACACGGCCGATGGATTAAAACCCTAATTGTATCGGGCGACATCGGCATCGACTGGAATCGCGATATCGGCATCGGCTGGAATCGCACCATCGGCCTATTGGCCGATCGGCTGTGTCGGCTATTGGCTTATCGGCCGATATGCTTTATGTTTTGCTGCTTTGCATATCTTGTCAGTGGCAGGATCAAACTAACTGGCACGCTCGCACTTCATCGATTTTAGGACCTGCATTGAAGCTAAGCAGATCTCTCAGGCCGTGTGTGTGGCACGCGAGATCCACTTCGGCGACAGATTTTGCGTCAACAGTGGCAAACAAAGGTAAACTCTAGCCTAGACACCACGTCTATGATATCGAATACTACTCTAGTCTCGGCCAAGAGCACTCGTCTTCATCAAGGGTCTTAGACTAGAGCATCCACGAATGGACGATGATCTCGTAAATAAATGTGGTAAAGAAAACTACTTAATGTAAAGTATAGCAATCATAGTAAATGTCCCGTCTAGAAATTCAGACCCAAATTTCTGAAGCTATATGTGTATTAAAATCCCTGTCCAGGACCAGTCAAGGTACACATACGACAATTGTTGATATTACAGTTTCACGTCTTAGAAACATTACAAAAAGATTACAAAAGAGCAGCGGAAAAAGGAAAAAGGGGCCTAAGCCTAAGCTTGACGCTGGCCACGAGGCTTCACCCAAACCACAGGCAACTTCCAGAGTGCAGGACAAAGCCTACTCATCTTCGTCTTCTTCTTCAGCTTCTTGCTCAGGCTCTGGTGAAGAGGCAAGAATGAGTACTTCCACGTACTCAGCAAGTCACACCGGAAGGGGGAGAGAAATGAAATGCAGGGAAGACAAGGGTTTGACTAAGGTTTGCTTTTGCACGAACAGTAAGGGTTTTCCAAACAATAAGAATTTTGAACACAGTCAAAACAATAGTAATTTGAGTAATTAAGGCATTTTGAATCCAACACTGTCCAACGTTATTCCCACGTTGCAACAGGCCCAGCACATCCACCTATTCTAGTCATGTTCCATTAATCAGGGTTTAACAGTGTGAGACTAATCACGGTGAGCTCGGTCGATCGCCCCATTACCGCGGGCACGACTATTCAAATAGTTTTACTCTGATCAGAGGGGTGCAACTGTACCCACAAGACACAGCCCCACGACACGGTCTCCCGTGCGCTAGAATACCACCATGGTACCCCGAAAAGGGAACTGTGATAGGACCTTTCATATAACCCCCCACTAACCAAGCAAACCCCACCAAGGTTTCACCCCCACTCCCGGACCCTGGGACGTGGGTAGCCCTCCCCGAGTGCCTCGGTGACTCCGGCAACCTAGCAACCCTTATACCGGGGCCGACTGAAACTCAATCCCGCTCACCCTTGCCGATGGGTTCGTCAGCTAGGAGAGACTACACTACGGGACCCACCTTACCCATTTTGGCTTGTGGTTTGCACGGTCATTCTCTCGAGGGTTCCCGTGAACCGGTCCTTAATTGCCATGGGCGTAATAACCAAAACCATAGTGTCGAAACTTGGTTTCGGCAATATGATTTCTGGGGTCGCAGTCAAGATCGCCAAGCACAATGGGTTAGAAGAAGAAGAAGGTTTAGACAGGTTCAGGCCCTCTCGTGAGGTAATACCCTACTCCTGTTTCGGTGGATTCGATCCGCCGAGTGTCCTTATTGATCTCGTGATCTAAAGCTGAAGGCTAAAAGCTGATCTAACTTCTCATGAAGCATATGATCTAAAGCCGATGTCGCATATCCCTCAAGGGACGCCCCTTACCCCCCTTATATAGTCTTGGGAGGTGGGCTTACAGATCGAAAATCCTATCTTACTCTAAGTCGGTTTCCTCAATCTTACCAAACTATGACTATGAGCCGTTGCCTTATCTAATCGGCAACGTAATACCCAAGTCGTAGTTGGTTTACAGATATGGCAGGCGCAATCTATCCCTACCTCCAGTCGGATAAGCTTGCCATGTGGATACCCGATTGTCATAATCTCCACAGTAGCCCCCGAGTCCTTTTCAGTCGACGAGACAACTCAGCTTCAAACCAAAATAGTACGCAGCCAAAAACCTCTTTGGCCGAGTGCTCCTGGCGCCAAGTGATTCCATCATCTCTGCCTGAATCTTCCCGAGTGGCTCCAAAGACTGTGAAGGGCTGGAAAATATCTCAAAAATTCTCAAAAATAAATATCTAGGTGCATCTCCGATGCACCAAATTAGATGTAGCCCCCGACTATGTGGTTAGTCAAAAATAGACTAAACATATAGTCAAGAACTATAAAAATCATTCTTTGTAGATGCTTAGCTCAAGCTAAAGCAACCTCATCACTCGTCAAGCTCGTGCTCGTCCGAGTGAATTTGCCCGAATCATCCCGAGCAAATAACTCAATTAACCCTAGTGGGTGGAAAGCACTCGGTAGGCTCACGTCTATCCGAGTGGATCCGTCCGAGTCATCTCGGAACAAATATTTCAATCATCCCTCATGGGTAAGAAATCAATTCGCTCGGTAAGCTCATGCTTATCCGAGCTGATCTTCTCGAGTCATCCCGAAAATTTGCTCGAGTCATCTCGAACAAATAATTCTCATATAAATGCTTAGCTCAAGCTAAAGCAATCATAGAAAATCACATCACTCGGCAAGCTCATGCTTATCCGAGTAGTTCGCCCGAGTCGTCTCGGAACAAATAATTTATTTAGCCCTCATGGGTAAGAAATTAATTCACTCGGCAAACTCATGCTTATCCGAGTTGATTTGCCCGAGTCATCTCGGGACAAATAATTTAATCAACCCTCGTGGGTAAAAAACACTCGACAAGCTCATGCTCATCCGAGTTAACTTGTCCGAGTCATCTCGGGACAAATAATTTAATCAACCCTCGTGGGTAAAAAACACTTGGCAAGCTCATGCTCGTCCGAGTTAACTTGTCCGAGTCATCTCGGGACAAATAATCTAATCAACCCTCATGGGTAAAAACATTCGGCAAGCTCATGCTCATCCGAGTTAACTTGCCCGAGTCATCTCGAACAAATAATTTAATCAACCCTCATGGGTAAAAGTCACTCGGCGAGCTCATGCTCATCCGAGTTAACTTGTCCGAGTCATCTTGGGACAAATAATTTAGTCAACCCTCATGGGTAAACAAATTTTTCAGTCATCTGAAAAATATGACCAAAATATTAAATAGCTCCCGCCATAATATTGGTCTTAATCTAAAAAGATCTTCACCAAGGTGGAAAAAATAGCATTGATATAATCATTTAATCAAATGCTTAAAAACCAAACAGCTCTCGTCATCGGGACACCATGAAAAGCTTAACTGTTTGTCACCTTTCAAATTGCATCGTGCCAACTTCTCATGAAGTTATGCAAACCGCGGTATGAAAGAATTTTAAAGGTATTGGGCTATGTGACACGCGCATATTGCCTGGGGAAATCTGCTCAAGTCCATCCACTTAAGTCCCTAAGGACACGTGTCAAGCCACACCTTAGCTGGGCCACAAGTCTCTCATGGGCTCGGCCCAATCGCGAGATAACTTGGCAAAAACCCTCAAGTCTTTTTACGAAGTCTCGAGGTCATCCTCGACACTTCATCTTCCCCAAAAATTTCCTCTTTCGCAGCACTGTTCACCAGCTCTCTGTGGAGAACCCTAAACTCGTGTACATGCAAATCCATCCATCTAGGAACTCTTGTTCCATCACAAGCCGTCTTCCGCATCCACCTCCAAGATTCCCTTGTCATCCGAGGTTCAGTCGGGAGTAAGTTTAATCATCTTGGTTTCTTTATGCCTCCGATGTAATTTCGGGGTCGCCGTTTGGCAATTTAAGCATAGTATCGTCGAAGATGTTCAATATTCCAGGAGTTCTTCACCATAGATCCATCTTCGCACTTTAGTCGAAATGCTCTTGGCCGAGTCACCTCAGCGATTATGTATGGTCCTTCCCATAGTGGAGATAATTTGTGATGGTCCTTGATGGTTTGGATCTTGCGTAGAACCAAATCATCGACAATGAAAGCTCGCGCCCGAACATTGCAACTGTGGTATCTTCTAAGTCCTTGAAGATATCTTGACGACTGGATCAAGGAAGATTTTCTTCGTTTTGGCGTCGCCTTGTCCCGACTTGGCTATCCTCTTTGTAGAAATTTCACCCTCTTCAGATGTTGATGTAGCCAGTCGGATTTCTTCCTGGCCACGTGATCTCTCACAAGATTGGGCCATATCGCAGCTTTCTTCATCGTAGGTGAAGGCTTGTTTGACGTCGCTGCGCAGGTGATGACGCCGTTAGGCCCAGGCGTCTTCATGCGAGGGTAAGTGTAGTGTGGTATCGCCATGAATTTGGCGAGTGCAGGCCTTCCGATGATCGCGTGGTAGGCCGTCTTTGAAGTCGACCACCCCGAAGGTGGTATTCTCCGTTCGGAAATTCTCGCGAACTCCGGAGGTGACTGGAAAGGCGATGTGCCCGAGTGGTGTGGGCGACACCCGGGATCACTCCGTGGAAGGGGGCGAGCTTGCCTTCAACTCGCTCTCGGGATTTGTATCTCATCCAGGTCTTGGCGAACGTAGATTGAGGACGCTGCCCCCATCGATGAGGACACCTTCACTTGATGTTCGAACCACCGGGTCGAGTACCAAGGGATACTGCCCTAGGTGAACCACTCGGTCAGGATGATCCGAGCGATTAAACGTGATGGCCACCTCCGACCATCGTAGATGTTGTGGGACTTCGGGTTGTGCTGTGTTGACCTCGCGGTCCATCAGCTTTTGCTTCCTCTTGGACTCATAAGCTGCGGCCCCGAATATGTGATTCAGCTCGCCCACGTGGCCTTGAAAAGGCTCCGAATTTCCATCGGGTTGTTCTTCTTGGTTCTCGATGGACCGGTTTCATTAGTCGGCTTCTTGTTTAACCGTGCCGCATATTGCTCTGAGAATTTCTTGTAGATGATGCGTGTACTGAGCGTTCACGATCGTTTATGATCGCGTCGTAAGCCGCAACTCGGCGACGGTGTTGAGAATCGGACGTTGTGGCAACCAGGTCTTGGTGCCGGCGCTTGCGATCTTTCTGGGCCTGATTGTTGCTGCCGTTATCCTTCCTCGGATGCCGGCTTCCTTCCGAGTGCTTGTCATCCCTTTTGTCAGGCCGGTCTTGGCGTGCTGCCTTGATTGCATCGTTGGACTTGGCGTAGGAGTTCGCCGTCTTGAACATTTGTTTCACCGTCTTCGGTGGCTTGCGCCCGAACTTCCCGATCAACAGTTCATCACGGACTCCCTTCTGGAAGGCGACGATGATGATGCCATCGGTGATGTTGGGGATCTTGTTGCGCTTTTCGGAGAAGCGTCGGATGTAATCCTTCAAAGGCTCGTCCGGCTTCTGGATGACGTTGTATAGATCGAAGTGTGTGCCGGGCCTCTCGAAGGTTCCTTGGAAGTTGGCGATGAAGTGGTCCCTTAGCTCACTCCACGAGCCGATTGAGCCTCTTGGCAGGCTCGTGAGCCAGTTTCTGGCGGAGTTGGCGAGGGCCACTGGAAGATAATTGGCCATAGCTTTGGTGTCGCCACCTGCTGCGCGGATGGCGAGGGTGTAGACGGTAAGCCATGACTCGGGGTCGGTCTTGCCGTCGCACCTTTCGATTCCTGTGGGTTTGAAACCACTCGGCCAATGCACTCGGCGAAGCTCCCGAGTGAAGGCCGGCACTCCGTCGTCGCCGCTATCGGGTGATCCCCTCCGATCTTCCCGAGTACGTCGGTCCCGCTCCTGGTAGCGGCGATCGAGGACTTCCCGCAGATCACTCGGCGGGGTCTTTGGTTTGCTGGTTGGATAGCTGGAGTTGTTGTTGCGGCGGACGCGGTGGTGGACGGGTGGACGTCCATGTCGTTTGTCACGGGAGTCGGCCGTTTGCTCCTGGTGCTTATGCATGGACTCGCGGGGTGGGCCTCTTGGCCTGGTCGTTGACCGATCTGGCTCGGGCCTCTTATAGTCTCCTGACCTTAGAGGCGGAAGCCGGCTCTTGTCTGGCGTTTCGGCCACAGATTCAGTCGGCCTTCGTGCCGAGGTGGTGGGGTGGCCGTTGGCTGTGGCTGCGACGATGGTCTTGATCTTGTCGAGTATCGGAGTCACATTGGCGGGTGCCGTCTCCATGACGGAGTCCAAGAGGGTGAGCGCGGCAACAGCGTTCTGCTGTGGCGTTTGGAAGATGTTGGTGTTGCGGGCCCGTGTTTGGAGGATGGCCTCCGGCGGATCGTCCGCCGCACGTAGGTCCGCTTCCTTTGTCGCCTCGTCCTTGCGTTGCTTCTCCTCTTCGGCCGTCTTGCGCTCGTGCTCAATCTTGGCCCGCTCTCCTTCAAGAAGCCTCTTGGCCATGGCTGAGTCGGACTCGTCCGGCTCGGCCATGAGGACATCAAAGCACTTCGACTCATAGTCCATGCGGTAGTCGGAGTTGTCGGCTTCGTCGGAGGATGCCATAGAGGTCGTTGAAGCGGCGGAGCCGAGGTATCCATTGAGCTCCGAAGATGAGCAGGAGCCGAATGATGGGAGGATGACGGCGACCTCCCTTGATCCCGGGTAGCCTGGGTCTGGATCGTTCCGTCCGAGTCGAGCTTGGGGTGTGGGCTCCTCCGAGTGGGTCGCCGTCGACTCGGGAGAGAAGTTTGCTGTAGATCTCGCCGGCGTTTGGTAACCCAAACGGCATCGAGAGGTCTTCGTCCGAATAGATCGCCTCTGTTGGGGAGGTGAGAAGATTGGCGCATATTTCGGCGGTATTCGGTAATCCGAATGGTGCCGAGTGAAGTCCGTCGTCGGAGAAAGTAGATTGCATCTTGGTCTTCAAGACGTCGTTGTAGATCGTGGCGCTGTTCGGAGGTCCGAACGGTGTCGAGTGGATTTCTCCTTTCGACTGGTCCGAATCCGAGTCGAAGGAGGAACTGTCGATGAAGTAGGCGGCGAAGTCGCCGAATCTTGAAGGAGATCCCATCACGCTTGTCGGTGATATTTGTTAAAGAAGTCTCGACGCGCGGTCCCCTACCTGGCGCGTCAACTGTCGAAACTTGGTTTCGGCAATATGATTTCTGGGGTCGCAGTCAAGATCGCCAAGCACAATGGGTTAGAAGAAGAAGAAGGTTTAGACAGGTTCAGGCCCTCTCGTGAGGTAATACCCTACTCCTGTTTCGGTGGATTCGATCCGCCGAGTGTCTTTATTGATCTCGTGATCTAAAGCTGAAGGCTAAAAGTTGATCTAACTTCTCATGAAGCATATGATCTTAAGCCGATGTCGCATATCCCTCAAGGGACGCCCCTTACCCCCCTTATATAGTCTTGGGAGGTGGGCTTACAGATCGGAAACCCTATCTTACTCTAAGTCGGTTTCCTCAATCTTACCAAACTATGACTATGAGCCGTTGCCTTATCTAATCGGCAACGTAATACCCAAGTCGTAGTTGGTTTACAGATATGGCAGGCGCAATCTATCCCTACCTCCAGTCGGATAAGCTTGCCATGTCATAATCTCCACACATAGCGCCCACAGCCCACCATTTGTCATATTTTAGTTATTAATCTGGTTCACCAAGATCTCTAATTATCAATCTTCTGAACAGATGTCCAGGAGAGACATATTAAGTGAGAATGACCCATTTAGTGAGCTAGTGAATCTAAGCCAGGCTAAGCATAACCTAGTCCTGAATCTAATCATATTATTTTCCCAAGTTTAGTCAAAGGGTTTGGAGTGTCAAACCTAAGGCATAATCTAAATATATGGTGTACTATTTCCCATGAAATGATATTATAAAATACATGCAATTTAATAGAGTAAAAGAGGTGTTTTAGCAAAATGGGGGCAATATGATCAATAATATAGCATGTGTTGCCTTGATCTTCGACTTGGGGGAATTCAGCAACAGCTTCGAAGTAAACCGGAACGGCGGAACTACCGGGATCTACACGACAAACAAGCAATTCAACAAAACAGGCTAAAAAGCTACTAAAACAGAGAACAAAACTATTTTTAATGGATTCTTGGCATTTTTATGAATTTAACGAAATTTGACTCGGGAAATTCAGGCAGAGGTGATGGAATCACTCGGCGCCAGAAGCACTCGGCCAAAGGTTTGTTTGGTTGTGTGTTATTTTGGTTCGAAGCCGAGCAATCTCGTCGACTGCAAAGGACTTGAGGGCTACTGTGGAGATTATGGCAATCGGATATCCACATGGCAAGCTTATCCGACTGAAGATAGGTTGTGCCTTCCAATTATGTAAACCAACTATGACTTGGGTGTTACGTTGCCGATTGGATAAGGTAACGACTCATAGTCACGGTTTGGTAAGATTGAGGAAACCGACTTAGAGTAAGATAGGGTTTCCGATCTGTAAGCCCGCCTCCCAAGACTATATAAGGGGGGTAAGGGGCGTCCCTTGAGAGATATATGTTTTTTATGTGCTATTAGCTTTAGAGGCAAGAGCTATAGATCTTGAGATCAATAAACACTCAACGGATCGAATCCCCGAAACAGGAGTAGGGTATTACCTCACGAGAGGGCATGAACCTGTCTAAATCTTGTTTTCCACCTAACCCATCGAGCTTGGCGATCTTGACTGCAACCCCAATTTTCTATTGCCGAAATCGAGTTTCGACTGCGACAAGGACTATGAGCCGAAGTGCTTCGACGTCCTCATGGCTGAGGTGGCCGAGACTGACTCAGCCATGGCCCGTGGGGTCGCAGAAGAAGAACAAGCCAGACTTGAGCAAGAGCGCAAGCTGAAGGAAGAGGAGAAGAAGCGCAAGGAGGAAGCCGACAGAAGAAAGCGGGATCTGAGGGCAACCGGACGATCCGCTCGGGAGGCCATACTTCAGACGCGAATCCACAACACCAACGTCTTCCAGACGCCTCAGCAGAACGCCGTTGCCGCTCTCACCCTTCTGGACACCGTAATTGAGACGGCACCCCCCGACGTGACGCCAATCTTGGACAAGATCAAGACCATCGTCGTGACTACAGCCAATGGTTCTCCCTCCACCTCAGCACGAAGGCTGATTGAGTCCGTGGCAGAAACGCCCGACAGAAGTCGACTCCTGCCGCTGAGGTCAAAAGATTATAGGAGGCCTGAACAAGACCGGGCGGCCACTAGGTCAAGAGACCTTTGCCACGAGACCACGCGCAAGCATCAGGAGCAATCGGCCGACTCCCGCGAGAAGCGGCACGGGCGACTCCCCGTCCACCACCGGGTCCGCCGCAGCAACGACTCCGACTACCGAAGCAGCCTGTCAAGGACCCCGCCGAGTGATCTGCGGGAAGTCCTTGACCGGCGTTATCAAGAACGAGATCAACGCTCCCGGGAAGATCGAAGGGGATCGCCCGACAACAATGACGATGGAGTACCCGCTTTCACTCGGGACCTTCGCCGAGTGCATTGGCCGAATGGTTTCAAGCCGACTGGAATCGAGAAGTACGACGGGAAGACTGACCCCGAGTCGTGGCTAACCGTGTACACCCTCGCCATCCGTGCGGCAGAGGCGACAACAAGGCCATGGCCAATTACTTGCCCGTTGCCCTTGCTAACTCACCAGAAGCGGCTCACGAGCTTGCCAAGAGGCTCGATCGGCTTGTGGAGTGAGTTAAGGGACCACTTCATCGCCAACTTCCAGGGTACCTTCGAGAGACCGGGGACCCACTTCGACCTTTACAACATCGTCCAGAAGCCGGATGAGCCTTTGAAGGACTACATCTGGCGCTTCTCCGAAAAGCGCAACAAGATCCCCAACATCACCGACAACATCATCATTGCCGCCTTCCGGAGAGTCGTGATGAGCGTTGATCGGAAAATTTGGCGCAAGCCACCGAAGACGGTGAAGCGAGATGTTCGAGACGGTAAACTCTTATGCCAAATCCAGCGATGCGATCAAAGCGGCGCGCCAAGACCGGTCTGACAGGAGGGACGACAAGCAATCGGGAGGAAGCTGGCATCCTAAGAAGGATAATGGCAACAACAACCAGGGTCAGAAGGATCGCAAGCGCCGACCTGAAGACCTAGTTGCCGCGACGTCCAACTCCCAACGCCGTCCCCGAGTTGCGGCCTATGACGCTATCATGAATGCTCAGTGCACGCATCATCCCAACCACAAGCACGCGGCCAAGGATTGCTTCATCTACAAGCAGTTCGCCGAGCAATATGCAGCACAACTCAACAAGAAGCCGACTAACGAAGCCGGTCCATCGGGCACCAAGAAGAACAACCCGGCTGGAAACACAGAGCCCTTTCAAGACCCTGTGGGCGAGCTGAATCACATCTTCGGGGGGCCGTAAGCCTATGAATCCAAGAGGAAACAGAAGCTAATTGACTGCGAGGTCAACGCGGCGCAACCCGAGGTCCCACAGTACCTACGATGGTCGGAAGTGGCCATCACGTTTAACCGCTCGGATCATCCTGACCGAGTGGTTCACCCAGGGCGCTATCCCCTGGTGCTAGACCCGGTGGTCCGCAACATCAAACTCAAGCGCGTCCTCATCGATGGGGGCAGCGCCCTCAATATTTTGTTTGCCAAGACCTTGGACGAGATGCAGATCCCAAGAGCTGAATTGAAGGCAAGCTCAGCCCCCTTCCATGGAGTGATCCCGGGGCTGTCATCCACGCCACTCGGGCACATCGCCCTTCCTGTCACTTTCGGAGTTCGCAAGAACTTCCGAACGGAGAATATCACTTTCAAGGTGGCCGACTTCGAGACGGCCTACCACGCGATCATTGGAAGACCTGCACTCGCCAAGTTCATGGCGATACCACACTATACCTACCTCTGCATGAAGATGTCGGGTCTAAACGGCGTCATCACCTTGCGCAGCGATGTAAAGCAAGCCTTCACCTGCGACAAGGAGAGCTGCGACATGGCCCAATCTCGCGAGAGATCGCTTGGCCAGGAGGAAATCCGATTGGCCGCATCGACTTCGGCAGATGGTGAAATCTGTTAGTGATATGCCCTAGAGGCAACATGGAGATGTTGGATATCACGTCAATGTTTATGTATTTATGAATAAAGTGTTATTCAGTTCCATGAAATAGACATCTTGTATTGATCAATAAGTACGTGACTTATTTATGAGACTCGATATGTATGAATCTATTTCTAAACGATCCCTGATCATATGTCATATTGTTGGAACAAATATGATTCTAAGATCGGCATGTTTATTGATTGATGATCATGTCTCATAGATCATGGGTATGGTGATACCAAATCAATAAACATGGACACATGTGTTGGAGAACACATTGTTGGATAGACCCACCATGAGACACTACGAATTAATGTGCCATTAGTTGGTCTCGGGTAGTGTTGGTACAAAGTCCTTAAACCTGAGATCACCATGGATTCCAACATGTGTAGTAGCCTACTTTGGGACTACAAAATGCTATTCCGTAATCGGGTAGTTATAAAGGTAGTTTTCGGGTTTGCTATGAAACATGGAGTGGGATGTGAGTGATCAAGATGGAATTTGCCCCTCCTTTGGAGAGATATCTCGCCCTCGAGGTAATGGATTATGTAAATGCATGGCCATGCTAAGTTGATTGAGGAGTCAATCAATGACGATAATCCAATACGGTTCGAGTGAATGGTTAAGTTATTGAAGGGATGGCACACATCTTGCCTATAGCTTAACTGGTATCGTGAGGCAAAGGGATTTGTGTACACATTACGGTTCGAGCCGATATTATATTCTTGTATACTATGGTGTCAATATGTGCTTGCTAGGCGCCGCTGTGCGTGTCGGCTGAGTTGGACTCGAGCCGACGATCGGCTAAGTTAGACTATAGCCGAAACCGAGTATACCTGAACCTACGGGTCGCACGCTTAAGGGGATAAGAACAGGCATTCGAGTTGGACTCGGATACGGCTCGATCGGATAGAGATCCGATCGGATAGAGTCCTATGGGCTTACGACGTGTGGGCGGCCAACTCTATATGAGATACGGATGAGATCCAATTCAAAATAGAGTCCTATGGGCTTACGACGTGTGAGCGGCCAACTCTATATGAGATACGGATGAGATCCAATTCAAAATAGAGTCCTATGGGCTTACGACGTGTGAGCGGCCAACTCTATATGAGATACGGATGAGATCCAATTCAAAATAGAGTCCTGAGCGGCTACTAATCCCAGTCGGCCAACTCTATATAAAGGAGGGAGGGGTGGAGAGCTGCTGCATATCAATTGCATCGCGTGCAACAGAAGTCGCCGAGATCAATCTCCACGGAAACCCTCCCCACTTTCGAGCCAAACCCTAGCCTTGCATCGCGTGCTAGCACACGGGTGTAGGGCGTTCGTCCCCGGACGTGTGGATACCGGTAGAGGCGCTGCTACGTTGCGCGTTGATCGTGGCCGTTGTCTCCGGAATCGGCTACACTGTTTCCGGATCGGATAGCCACGATTGGCTATTCCACGCACTCTACTCCAATCGGTAACGATCTATCGGCCCTTACTTGCAAGTGTTCCTGGTTTGCGCGGTAGAAAATTTTTGTTTTCGGCTAGCGTAGCTTCCGCGTAACCCTTCAGTGGTATCAGAGCTAATCTTGCTTAGTTCGGGTTTTAGATTGGATCTGGAACAAGTTTTGCGCACGGGTTGATTAGATCAATCGGTTTTACGGGATTTGCTGAGGAGAGTTCATGGTAATTGCGTTCCTTGATAGTGTATCGGAACGGCGTAATGTGATTACGTCGAAGCAATATCCATAGAACTCGGTTTGAGTCGGCTTCGAGATAGCGTTCCTTGATAGTGTATCGAAACGGTATAATGTGATTATGCCGAAGCTATCTCGTAGTCCGATCTTGTTTGCCGCCTCGCGCTGCGCAAACCATCTCCCTTGATAGTGTATCGGGACGGCATAATGTGATTATGCCGATATGGTTTCCGTAAGCGATTTCATAGATTGGATCTATGAATTTCGTGTGGTGTTCGGACGCCCGAAAGCCCGCGAGGGCGGCTTCCCCTCGACCCCTCGCCCGCTAACCGGCTAGCGGGACCGCCGTGTGCGTACCCCCTTATAGGTCGTCTCGATGCCGTATCTCTGCGATAAGTAGAAAACGTTTCTACGCCTAACTTGTTTTTGCAGAGAATGCTTTGAGATGGTATGGCCCTATTGTATGTATGAGATGTATGAGATGCATATGATGCATGTAATATTCTTTCATATGTGCAATCCTTGTAATATTCTTTCATACGTGCAATGCTTGTAATATTCTTTCACGACTGCGAGTCGATGTAATCTTCAATTAGAGCTTCTATAGTAGTAGCTTAGTTTGAAGAAATCAGGCATCATGCACATTGGAAGATGGTGCCGAAGATGGAGATCTCGCGCCGACATGGAGATGGAGATCACCATGTGAAGGGGGCCATACTATTTCATTATATGCTATTCTACCTGCTTTCATATATGTGATATGTTTGTTTGATAGGATAGCATCCCTCGTAAAATTAAGTAGTAATGATGCCCTTCTAAATGTTGCACCCGTCCACCGTTATGCTCGTCAATGGTGGGTCTCGCCAAAGCGAGTGCCATTCTCTATCATAACACGAGGGGGTATATGTCGATATATACATGCAGGAGCATTTGGTTTACTTAACAAGGCTATCAAAACAATTTTGGGCCTTGGGGCATAGGTTGGCGCCGGGGCATGGAGATGCCACACCAACAACAAGAGTCACATAGAGATGTGATTAGCAAGGTGTTGCTTACCGATGTTACTAATTTTCTAGCGTGATGCCAAAGCTCACTAGAAAATTAATTAACATGTGGATCTTGATCCAATACGTAACCTAGAGGGAAGGTGGAAAATACGTAATGGGAGTCTAATGTTAAATTGTTTAACAATAGACATAGCATAAACATTGTGCTAAACTTTGCTTTTTCTGTTGTAGAATAAATGGCGGCTAATACTACACCCAGTACCTTTAACTTGCGATCTATTCTCGAAAAGGAAAAATTAAATGGAACAAACTTTATGGATTGGTATCGCAACTTGAGAATTGTTCTCAAGCAAGAGCGTAAGGAGTACGTTCTTGAAGTACCCTATCCCGAGGATTTGCCAAATAATGCCACCGCAACGCACGGAGGGCTTATGAGAAGCACACTAATGATGCCCTAGATATAAGCTTGTCTCATGCTTGCTACAATGTCCCCGAGCTTCGAAGCAATATGAGAGCAGTGATGCTCACACTATTATTCGGGACTGCGTGGCATGTTTGAGAACCAAGCACGGGCCGAGAGGTTCAACACCTCAAAGTCCTTGTTTGCGTGCGGGCTTGTTGAGGGAATCCCGTCGGTCCGCATGTGATAAAAATGATTGGCTACATTGAGAGTCCGGAAAAACTAGGTTTTCCCCTTAGCCAAGAGTTGGCTACGATGTGATTCTCCGCTTGCTCCCTCCGAGCTTCGAGCCATTCATATTAAACTATCACATGAACAATATGGATAGAAACTTGGCTGAATTGCATGGGATGCTAAAGACAGTGAGGAGAGTATCCGAAGAATGGTCATCATGTGATGATGATGCGAAGGCTAAACGCAAACCACTGTCAAGAAACTTTGCACCAAGAGGAAGTTAACTCCCGATGAGATCGCGAGTGCCTCTAATGCAAAGAAGGGCAAGAAGGGTCGACGGCATCGGATGCCGTTTGCTTCTATTGCAAGGAGACAGCCACTGGAAGAGGAACTGCAAGAAGTACATGGAGGATCTCAAAAAGAAGCAAAGTACGACTTCGCCGGTATTAATGTTATAGACATTAATCTTGCTACTTCACCTACGACTCTTGGGTATTTGATACCGGATCGTAGCTCATATTTGCAAATCGTTGCGGGAATGAGAAGAAGTAGAGGATTGAGAAGGGGCGAGGTGAACTGCGCGTCGGCAATGGAGCAAGCGTTGCTACGCTTGTCGCTGACGATACCACTTCATCTACCTTCAGGATTAGTTTTGGAATTAAATAATTGTTATTGTGTTCCAACACTATGTCAAACGTTATTTCCGCTTCATGTTTGCAAGCGGAAGGATATGATTTTAGATCAATGAACAATGGTTGTTCAATATATCTCGAGATATGTTCTATTTTCATGCTCCATTGGTGAATAGATTATACGTTTTGAATCTTGAAGCGTCTCCCATCTATAACATTAATACGAAAGGCAACTCTCTAATGATATAAACCCCACGTTTATCCGGCATTGTCGCTTAGGCCATATAAATAAGAAACGCATGGAGAAGCTCCATAAGGATGGATTGCTTCACTCTTTTGATTTTGAATCATTTGAGACATGTGAGTCTTGTTTACTTGGTAAGATGACAAAGGCACCTTTCACGGGACACGGTGAGAGAGCAAGTGACTTATTGGCACTCGTACATACCGATGTATGTGGACCAATGAGCTCAACGGCCGAGGTGGTTATCGTACTTCATTACCTTTACGATGACTTTAGTAGATATGGTTATATCTACTTAATGAGGCATAAGTCCGAATCCTTTGAAAAGTTCAAAGAATTCCAGAATGAAGTACGAATCATTTAGGGAAAACAATCAAGTTTCTACGATCGATCGTGGAGGAGAATACTTGAGCCAAGAGTTTGGTAATCATCGAAAGATTGTGGAATTGTTCCACGTTGACTCCGCCAGAAACTCCACAATGGAATGGGGTGTCCGAACGGAGAAATCGCACCTTGTTGGACATGGTTCGGTCGATGATGAGCCAAAGTGATCTTCCGTTATCCTTCGGGGATATGCTCTTGAAACAATTTGTGCTCACACTAAATAGAGTTCCATCTAAGTCGGTTGAAAAGACACCATATGAGATATGGACAGGGCAACCCCTAGTTTGTCTTTTCTCAAAATTTGGGGATGTGAGGCTTATGTAAAACGTTTACGTCGACAAGCTCACACCCAAATCGACAAGTGCTTCTTTGTGGGATATCCTAAGGAAACCAAGGGATATTACTTTTATAATCGGGAACAAGGCAAAGTGTTTGTCGCCCGACACGGTGTCTTCTTGGAGAAAGAGTTTCTTACAAGAAGGGTTAGTGGGAGCAGGGTGCATCTTGAAGAAGTTCAAGAAACACCGAAAACGTTTCGGCGACCACGGAACCACAACAGGAGGAGCAAAGTGTTGCGCCACCGTTGTAGATACACCGCCCCACGGAGGTACGAAAGATCACGTCGTGCACTGACAGTACACAAAGTGAACAACGTGATATATTGTTGTTAGACAACGATGAGCCTAAGACCTATGAGGAAGCGATGGTGGGACCCGATTCCAACAAGTGGCTTGGAGCCATGAAATCCGAAATAGAATCCATGTACGACAATCAAGTTTGGAACTTGGTTGATCCACTGATGGTGTCAAAACCATTGAGTGCAAATGGGTTTTTAAGAAAAGGCCGATATGGATGGAAATGTTCACATCTATACGATTCAAGGAGTTGATTATGATGAAACCTTCTCGCCCGTCGCAATGCTTAAATCTATTCGGATTATCCTAGCGATTGCTGCATATTTCGACTATGAGATATGGCGGATGGATGTCAAAACGGCTTTCCTAAATGGAAACCTAAGCGAGGATGTATACATGATACAACCTCGGGGTTTTGTCGATCCGAGAATCGCTGAAAGATATGCAAGCTACGAAATCCATTTATGGATTGAAGCAAGCATCTCGGAGTTGGAATATTCGTTTTGATGAAGTAATCAAAGGGTTTGGTTTCATCAAAAACGAAGAAGAGGCTGTGTTTACAAAAAGGTCGTGGGAGTGCAATTGTATTTCTAATCTTATATGTGGATGACATATTACGATTGGAAATGATATCCCTATGCTAGAATCCGTCAAGTCTTCATTGAAAAATAGTTTTTCCATGAAAGACTTAGGGAGGCAGATACATATTGGGCATTCGGATCTATAGAGATATATCCAAGAGGCTAATCGGATTAAGCCAAAGTACATACATTGACAAGGTGTTGAAAAGGTTCAACATGCATGATTCCAAGAAAGGTTTCTTGCCCATGTCACATGGCATTAATCTTAGCAAGAATCGGTGTCCTCGGACACATGATGAGCGGAATAAGATGGGTATGGTTCCATATGCTTCGGCAATTGGATCCATCATGTATGCCATGCTTTGTACACGCCCGGATGTCTCGTGCGCTTTGAGTGCTACGAGCGGATACGATCGAGATCCAGTGAAGGTCACTGGATCGCAGTAAAGAATATCCTTAAGTACTTGAGAAGAACTAAGGATATGTTCCTAGTCTATGGAGGTGAAGAAGAGCTCGTTGTAAGTGGTTACACCGATGCTAGCTTCCAAACAGGACAAGGATGATTATAGATCGCAATGCGGGTTCGTGTTCTCTGCTGAACGGAGGCGCGTCAGTGGAAGAGTTCCAAGCGGATACTGTTGCTGATTCTACAACGGAGGCCGAGTACATTGCTTCTCAAGCCGCAAAGGAGGCTGTTTGGATCAAGAAATTTGTTTCGAGCTTGGTGTGATGACTAGTACGATGGTCCAATGTCTCTCTATTGTGACAATAGTGGAGCCATTGCGCAAGCCAAGGAGCCGAGGTCACATCGAAGTCCAAACACATACTTCGGCGATATCATCTCATCCGCGAGATTGTGGACAGAGGTGATGTCAAGATATGCAAAGTGCACACGGATCTCAACATAGCCGATCCGCCGACAAAACCTCTCCCTCAAAGCATGAGGCACACACAAGAGCAATGGGTATTAGATACTTACATGATTGACTCTAGTGCAAGTGGGAGATTGTTAGTGATATGCCCTAGAGGCAACATGGAGATGTTGGATATCACGTCAATGTTTATGTATTTATGAATAAAGTGTTATTCGGTTCCATGAAATAGACATCTTGTATTGATCAATAAGTACGTGACTTATTTATGAGACTCGATATGTATGAATCTATTTCTAAACGATCCTCGATCATATGTCATATTGTTGGAACAAATATGATTCTAAGATCGGCATGTTTATTGATTGATGATCATGTCTCATAGATCATGGGTATGGTGATACCAAATCAATAAACATGGACACATGTGTTGGAGAACACATTGTTGGATAGACCCACCATGAGACACTATAGGAATTAATGTGCCATTAGTTGGTCTCGGGTAGTGTTGGTACAAAGTCCTTAAACCTGAGATCACCATGGATTCCAACATGTGTAGTAGCCTACTTTGGGACTACAAAACGCTATTCCGTAATGCTGGGTAGTTATAAAGGTAGTTTTCGGGTTTGCTATGAAACATGGAGTGGGATGTGAGTGATCAAGATGGAATTTGCCCCTTCTTTGGAGAGATATCTCGGGCCCTCGAGGTAATGGATTATGGAAATGCATGGCCATGCTAAGTTGATTGAGGAGTCAATCAATAGACGATAATCCAATACGGTTCGAGTGAATGGTTAAGTTATTGAAGGGATGGCACACATCTTGCCTATAGCTTAACGGTATCGTGAGGCAAAGGGATTTGTGTACACATTACAGGTTCGAGCCGATATTATATTCTTGTATACTATGGTGTCAATATGTGCTTGCTAGGCGCCGCTGTTGAGTCGGCCGAGTTGGACTCGAGCCGACGATCGGCTAAGTTAGACTATAGCCGAAACCGAGTATACCCGAACCTACGTGGTCGCACGCTTAAGGGGATAAGAACAGGCATTCGAGTTGGACTCGGATACGGCTCGATCGGATAGGGATCCGATCGGATAGAGTCCTATGGGCTTACGACGTGTGGGCGGCCAACTCTATATGAGATACGGATGAGATCCAATTCAAAATAGAGTCCTATGGGCTTACGACGTGTGAGCGGCCAAACTCTATATATGAGATACGGATGAGATCCAATTCAAAATAGAGTCCTATGGGCTTACGACGTGTGAGCGGCCAACTCTATATGAGATACGGATGAGATCCAATTCAAAATAGAGTCCCGAGCGGCTACTAATCCCGCGGCCAACTCTATATAAAGGAGGGAGGGGTGGAGAGCTGCTGCATATCAATTGCATCGCGTGCAACAGAAGTCGCCGAGATCAATCTCCACGGAAACCCTCCCACTTTCGAGCCAAACCCTAGCCTTGCATCGCGTGCTAGCACACGGGTGTAGGGCGTTCGTCCCCGGACGTGTGGATACCGGTAGAGGCGCTGCTACGTTGCGCGCCGTTGATCGGTTGTCTCGGGAATCGGCTACACTGTTCAGATCGGATTGCCACGATTGGCTATTCCGCCGCACTCTACTCCAATCGGTAATGATCTATCGACCCTTACTTGCAAGTGTTCCTGGTTTGCGCGGTAGAAAATTTTTGTTTTCGGCTAGCGTAGCTTCCGCGTAACCCTTCAAAATCCCTGCGAAGAAGATAGCCAAATCAGGACAAGGCGACACCAAAACAAAGAAGATCTCCCTTGATCCATCGGATCCCTCAAAAACCGCTGTAATCGGCGCTGAACTAGATCCTAAATAGGAAAGCGCGCTCGTCACCTTCCTCCAAAATAATAAAGATGTTTTTGCTTGGAAACCATCTGATATGCCTGGAATTCCTAGGGAGGTGATCGAGCACTCTTTACACGTCAAAGATGACGCAAAACCAATCAAACAATGATTGCGCAGGTTCGCTCAGGATCGAAAAGATGCCATCAAGGAAGAACTCACAAAGCTCTTAGCCGCCGGTTTTATTAAGGAAGTTCTACATCTCGACTGGTTGGCTAACCCGGTTCTAGTCCGAAAGAAGATAGGGCAATGGCGCATGTGCGTTGACTACACCGACCTCAACAAGGCCTGCCCCAAAGATCCGTTCGGGCTGCCTCACATCGACCAAGTCGTGGACTCAATAGCCGGCTGCCCGCTCTTAAGCTTCCTGGATTGTTACTCGGGCTATCATCAAATCAGCTTGAAGGAATCCGACTGCCTGAAAACATCGTTCATCACGCCGTTTGGGGCCTATTGCTACATCACGATGCCTTTCGGCCTGAAGAACGCCGGAGCCACATACCAGCGCATGATCCAAAGGTGTTTTCAGACGCAGATCGGGAAGAACGTGGAAGCTTACGTCGATGACATCATCATCAAAACCAAGCAGAAAGAAGACCTGATCGCCGACCTAGAAGAAACCTTCGCGAACATCCGGGCCTTCAGAATGAAGTTGAACCCGGAGAAGTGCACGTTCGGCGTGCCATCAGGCAAACTGCTCGGCTTCATGGTGTCACATCGCGACATTGAAGCCAATCCAGAAAAAATCAACGCCATCTTGAATATGAAGCCCCCGAGTAACCAGAAAGATGTTCAGAAACTCACTGGTTGCATGGCGGTGCTAAGCCGATTCATCTCTCGACTCGGCGGACGAGGCATGCCTTTCTTCAGGCTAGTAAAGAAAACTGACGACTTCCAGTGGACTACGGAAGCCCACAAGGCCTTTGAAGATTTTAAAGAATTTCTCACGACGCCGCCCGTCCTAGCCTCACCTCAGCCACAGGAGCCCCTGCTACTGTACGTCTCAGCCACTCACCAAGTGGTCAGTACGGTTCTTGTGGTTGAACGGGAAGAAGAAGGACGAGTCCAGAAAATTCAAAGGCCAATCTACTTCGTTAGCGAAGTGCTGGATGGAGCCAAAATTTACTACCCTCAGGTACAAAAATTGCTATACGGTATTCTGATAACCGCGAGGAAATTGGCGCACTATTTTCAGGGTCACTCGGTCACAGTCGTCACCTCCTTTCCACTCGGCGATGTCATCCACAACCGGGAGGCGACTGGGCGCATCGTAAAGTGGGCCCTGGAGCTGATGCCGTTGGACTTAACTTTCAAGGCGAGGAAGTCTGTGAAGTCACAAGCCCTGGCGGATTTCTTGGCCGACTGGACCGAACAACAAGAAGATGTACCTCGAGAAGACCTTCAATACTGGACCATGCACTTCGACGGATCCAAGAGGATCACCGGCCTGGGAGCAGGAGTCGTGCTAATCTCCCCGACTGGGGAAAGGCTAAGATATGTTCTCCACCTTCACTTCTCCGCCTCACACAACGTCGCCGAGTATGAAGCCCTGCTGCATGGACTGCGACTCACGGTCTCACTCAGGATACGTCGGCTCATCGTGAAAGGGGATTCCCAGCTGGTCGTCAATCAAGTAATGAAAGATTGGTCCTGTCTGAATGACACCATGGAGGCCTACCGGCAAGAAGTCCGCAAACTTGAAGACATGTTTGACGAACTGGAGCTATCTCATGTCCTAAGACAGAATAACGAGGCAGCTGACGAGTTGGCGCAGTTCGGGTCCAAGCGAGAAGCCGCTCCAACAGACGTTTTCGTAGAGCATCTCTACGAGCCAACTGTTACAGCCAAACCAACTCCCAACGAGCAAACTGCAGACCAAGTCATCATGGTTGACGCCGACTGGAGGACGCCGCTCATCAGATTTTTAACTCAGCAAGAGCTGCCAGAAGACTGGGATGAAACAGAACGCGTTCGACGTCACTGTCAAGCTTATGTCATGGTTGATTCTGATTTATACAAGAGGAGCCCCTCTGGAGTCCTGATGAGATGCATCACACCTGAGGAAGGACGGCAACTACTCCAAGATATCCACTCGGGCATATGCGGAAGCCACGCGGCAGTGCACACTTTGGTGGGCAAAGCCTACAGACAAGGTTTCTTCTGGCTTACGGCGGTCTCCGACGCTGACAAAGTAGTACGAACTTGTGAAGGTTGCCAGTTCTTCGCTCGGTAGAGCCATGTCCCAGCCCAAGAGCTACAAACGATTCCATTATCCTGGCCGTTTGCAGTATGGGGCTTAGACATAGTCGGCCCTTTCAAGAAGGCTCCAGGAGGATTCACGCATTTATTCGTCGCAATTGACAAATTCTCCAAGTGGATCGAGGCTAAGCCGGTTGCTACGATCACCGTTGACAAGGCACGGGACTTCATCCTCAACATCGTGCACCGGTTCGGCGTCCCAAACAGAATAATAACCGACAATGAGACTCAATTCACCGGGGGCATCTTTAAGGAATTCTGTGAAGACTTCGGCATCAAAATCTGCTATGCATCGGTCGCACATCCCAAAAGCAATGGACAAGTTGAGCGTGCCAACAGCATGGTTCTTCAAGGCATCAAGGCCCGAGTGTTTGACCGGATAAACCCTTATGCCGGCAAATGGGTCCAAGAGCTCCCCTCGATTCTATGGTCTCTGCGGACTACGCCCAGTCGGGCTACCGGCCAAACTCCTTTTTTTGGTCTATGGCGCAGAAGCCATGTTGCCAAACGAGATGGAGTATGAATTTCTCCGAGTCCACAGCTTTAACGACGAACGCTATGACCAAGACCGAGTGGATGACCTCACCCGACTGGAAGAGGCCCGTGAGGCAGCCTTGATCCAGTCGGCAAGATATCTTCAAGGACTCAGATGATACCATGGTCGCAACATTCGAGCACGAGCTTTTGTCGTTGGCGATTTGGTTCTACGCAAGATTCAAATCACCAAGGACCGTCACAAATTATCCTCATTATGGGAAGGACCGTATATAATTGCTGAAGTGACTCGGTCGGGAGCGTATCGACTAAAGCGTGAAGATGGATCTATGGTGGAGAACTCCCGGAACATCGAGCATCTTCGACGATACTATGCTTAAATTGCCTTAAGTTTCACGTTCCTCTTGATCGCCAACCTCAAGCAAGATGACTTCTTGAGTTAGCGTCGAGGGGTACATATGCTAATAAAGCATGGTTTTCTTCAGCAACTTATATTTGGTTTATCATTGTTTAATGTTTCTTGATTCGAGTTCAACGTATAAGGACTGAGAATTTTTTGATGACCTAATCAAGCTTAGGCTTGGTGACAGTCGGACAAAAATTACTTAAGAAATTTTACATAAAACTCGGATCAAGACATTAACATAAATAAGCTAAATATTTACAAGGCACATTGGAAAGTTGCATACAATGTTCACAAGGAAATCAAGATCGAAAGTGATTCACTACATTGGCGGCCACTTTCTTGGCGGACTCCTGCGTTTCGCTAATCAACTCCAGGGCCTGCTCATCCGAAGTACCGTCGGCGAAGCCCTCCCCGACTGAATCAAAGTCCACTCGGGGGTAGAGCGACTTGGTCTGTGCAAGGGCAAAGCCCGCTCCCATGATGGCTGCCTCAGAAACATTGGCCAAATACTGATCAGGGGCTCGCCTAAGCTTATCGAAGACCTTGACGATGTCCAACAAGCTGGCCCCGAGTCCATTGTGGAACAGCGACAACAGGATCGACGTCGCCGCGTTAGCAACATCTTCCCTAACGCTTTCGGCTTTTTTGACCCTCTCAACAAAAACATCGTACTGAGCTCGGGTCTTGATCTTGTAAGCTGCCAAAGATGTATGATCACGCAAAGCATTCAAAGACGAAGCAAAATAAAGAGCGCTGTGTTGAGAAGGCTCACCTTCAAACTCGGTCTCCAGCTCAGCCTTGCTGATGTTGGCTTCTTCCAGCTGGGCTTGGAGCGAGTGGACCTCCGACGAGTTTTCTACAACAAGAAAGGTTATCAACGACCAAGATCAACACAGACTGCAACTAAAAGCACAAAGAAAACAAGGGGATTAAGCATACTCCCGACTGAACCCCGGAGGTCGAGGTTCTCCTCCCGGAGTGTGGCTATCTCTCTCCTTAAAGCCGCTTCTCTCGATGCAGCTTCCTCTCGAGTGGTCTTTAACTCTTGATGGATGTCCTCCAGGGAGTTCAAGTGCGGGACCAACTTCTCGAGTGCCTCGGTTTTGGCCATCGACCGACAATACACCCTCTGCACACAATTTTAGAAGATTGATCGACTGAAAAGCGATGACAAAGCTACAACAGAAAAGGAGAAGAACTCATGTTTAATAGTCGTGTCACTTCATTCAGGCTGTCCACAAGCACATCTCTTTCTTCATTCTCCATTTGCTTGTTCAGGATGATGTCTTGTCTCTGGCCTTCGGAATCACGCCACTCAATCTTGATTGGAGGGACCCAGGTTTCAGAAGACTGTAACTTGGGGATCTCCTCCACTTTGGCTGAATGGTTCAGAAGAAGCAAATGAAGATACAAGAAAAATTGACTGGAGATAAAAAAGCTAGAGATTGATTCAAGACTTACCAGTTTCGGTGGCTGAATCTTTAACCGGCATTTCCCGGCTGCTTTTCCCTTCTTGGCTCTTGCCCGACTGGTCTTCAGTCGGGGCCCTTTGGGTAGCAGCAGGGGGCTCTCCTGCAGTCGATTGGTTTCCAGTCGGGGTATCCCGGCTGGCGGTCGAGGGCTCTTTCCTTGGGGTATCCTCACTGGGAGGTGAGGGCCTTTCACTCGAAGCGTTCTCGCTCGGGAGAGGGCTCCGGGGTTTTGGCTCCGCAGGCTTGGATGCCTCGGTTGACACAGATGGCGTTGGCCCCTCACTCTGCCCAGTGGGGTCTATGTCTTGAGGCCTCCTGTAAAGAGAAAGACAGGAGCGATCGGGATGAAGATGAAGAAATTTTCAACAAAGAGCTCGATTTCAGTCGTAAGGTGTACCTGGTCGATCGGCGAATCTTGGGCGCTGTTTTCGGTGACGGCCTTGGAAGGGTCGCTTCAGCTTGAGGGGCTGGGACATCGTCGTCCGAGTCATCAATAATCAGCCTCCTCTTGCTCGCCCGCTTACTGATGTCTTCACTCGGGGCTGACCTCTTCCCGGCTGGATCACTGTGGATCTTCACGCCACCGGCTGGTTTCTTGGCGGGCCGAGCCGACACGTTGTCATGATGAATTTTATATGGTTTTGAGATGATGGAGGCATTTTAATTCAAGAAAGATTCTTTCAACACTGAGAAGTGTGACATCAAGATTGAAAGACAATGGAAGAGTTAAGTTAGCTTACCGGAGGAGAAGGGCGATACAGGCTGTATGGAAGGACTGGCAGCATGAGGCTACGCTCGACTGTAATTCCAGTCGAGAAGATCTTATACATGCGAATCTTCAAGATCTCGAAGCTGAGGGAGTCGCGGTCTTCCCGATTAGGGTCCCTCTCGCCCTTGTACTCAAAGGCAGGCCTCGACCTCTCCTTGATCGGAGCCAGTCGGCTCCTAATGAAGTGCCGAGTGATCTGCTCGCCCTGAAGACCTTTCTGCTTCATCTCCAAGATCTTCGCTAGCAGCTTGTTGGCTTCGTCCCAGTCTTGGGCCACTAGCACGGTGCTCTAGTTGGGCCTAGGCACAGGGGGAAGGCCAACGAAGTTTGGAAGGTTGGGTTCAAGGTTGGCGATATAGAACCAACTTGCGTGCCAGCCCTTGTTAGAAGATTTCAAGGGAAGAGAAAAATATTCTTTACGGAGGGATCCGTGGAGTTGGAAGCTCGCCCCACCAACAACGCAGGGCTGATCCTTGTTCGGATGCGGCTTAACATAGAACATGCGTCGGAAGAGTTAAAAGTGGGGGATTATGCCAAGGAAAGCTTCGCAGACATGAATGAAAAGAGCTATATGGAGCATGGAGTTTGGGTTTAAATGGTAAGGCTGAAGGCCGTAGTAATCAAGAAGCCCCCTAAAGAACTCAGAGGTGGGGAGGCTGAAACCGCAATAGAAAAAAGAAGTGAAGACGACGAGCTCACCGGTGTTCGGAGTGGGGAACTCCTCACCGGCCGCTGGGCGCCAGCCCACGATCTCCTTAGGAGGGAGAACTCCGTGCTTCACCATCTCCTTGAGAGTGGACTCCCTGACATCCGAGGTAGCCCATTGCTCGAAAGGGATCTTTTTCTCTCCCGCCATGAGTGTGGTTTGTGGGGGAGTGGATCTGGCTTGGAGGATGGGGATTTGGTATGGGGATCTGTGAGGATGGATGCGGAGGCTAGCTGGCAGCGAAGCGCGAGCTTCTGGATCGGTGGATTGGGTGCGCGCGAGAGATTAGGGTTTTCCGCTGTAAGCTGGTAAACAGTGTTGCGAGTGGGGAATTTTTTTTGGGAAGACGAAGTGGCGGGGATGACCTCGAGGCTTTGTAAGGGATTTGAGGGTTGCACTAGGTTTTCTCGCGATTGGGCCAAGCCCATGAGAGACTTGCGGCCCAGCTAAGGCGTGGCCTGACGCGTGTCCTTAGGGACTTAAGTGGATGAACTTAAGCAGATTTGCTTTGGCAATATGCACGTGTCTGAGTGCCCCGTGCCTTTGGAAATCCTTTCATACCGTGGTTTGCGCAACTTCATGAGAAGTTGGCACGATGCAATTTGAAAGGTGACAAACAGTTAAGCTTTTTATGGCTGCCTTGATGACCGGGACTGTTTGGTTTTTAAAGCATTTGATTAAATGATTATATCAATGTTGTTTTTCCACTTTGGTGAAGATCTTTTTAGATTGAGACCAATATTATGGCAAAAGCAATTTAATATTTTAGTCATATTTTTCAGATGACTGAAAAACTTGTTTACCCGTGAGGGATGATTAAGATATTTGTTCCGAGATGACTTGGGCAGATCTACTCGGATAAACATGAGCTTACTGAGTACTTTTCACCCACGAGGGTTGATTGATTTATTTGTTCTGAGATGACTCGGGCAAATTAACTCGGATAAGCGTGAGCTTGCCGAGTAATGAGATTTTTTATGATTGCTTTAGCTTAAGCTAAGCATTTATATAAGAATGATTTTTTTATAGTTCTTGACTATATGTTTAGTCTGTTTTTTGATTAACCATGTAGTCGGGGGCTACACCTAATTAGGTGCATCAGGAGATGCACCTAGATATTTATTTTTTGAGAATTTTTTGGATATTTTCCAGCCCTTCACAGTCTTGGAGCCACTCGGGAGATTCAGGCAGAGGTGATGGAATCACTCGGCGCCGAAGCACTCGGCCAAAGGTTTGTTTGGTGGTGTGTTATTTTGGTTCGGCCGAGCAATCTCGTCGACCGCAAAGGACTCGGGGCTACTTGTGGAGATTATGGCAATCGGATATCCACATGGCAAGCTTATCCGATGAAGATAGGTTGTGCCTTCCAATTATGTAAACCAACTATGACTTGGGTGTTACGTTGCCGATTGGATAAGGTAACGTCTCATAGTCACGGTTTGGTAAGATTGAGGAAACCGACTTAGAGTAAGATAGGGTTTCCGATCTGTAAGCCTGCCTCCCAAGACTATATAAGGGGGGTAAGGGGCGTCCCTTGAGAGATATATGTTTTTTATGTGCTATTAGCTTTAGAGGCAAGAGCTATAGATCTTGAGATCAATAAACACTCGGCGGATCGAATCCCCGAAACAGGAGTAGGGTATTACCTCACGAGAGGGCATGAACCTGTCTAAATCTTGTTTTTCACCTAACCCATCGAGCTTGGCGATCTTGACTGCACCCCCAATTTTCTATTGCCGAAACCGAGTTTCGACAATATTCTTGACACTCCTCCGGACTTCCCCTGAGAGAGAACTTTGACATTTGGGGCACTCCTTTCAAAGCTTCCCCTCACTCTCTTATCTATTTTTTAAGCACTAGAGACCTAGTACAACGCCTTTGGAGTGGAGCATTGATCTTCTTGAAGTGTGTCTTGAAATGAAGTGAGTGCCCTCCCTATAGTAGCCTTCATATGGTGGTTTGGGGTCGGTTTGTAACCGTCAAGCACCCATAACCGCCATTGTGATAGGCTAGGGGAGGCGCCACATGTTGGGTGGAGGGGAGAGGCCACCACCATGGTTCAGCCAAACCTTGGTCAGCCTCCCTCTCCACCGTCTTTCACAGGTCACTGACATGTGGGCTCCTAAGGCGGTTCTTGGGTGTTTAGCCCTACTTTAAGTCGATTTCACCTAACTTGTGGGCCCTTTGATCCACGGAAAGCTGACGTGGAGAGCGTCGATTGGTTGGAGTGGTATTTCTTCGTCACGACAGCGTACTTTCACTTCATTTTGATATATTATTTGCCTGCATACAAATAATCACCAACACTCGTGGAAATAGTTAATAAATAACCCTACTGCTATGTTGACGTGCATCATTCATTCAGTTTAAGTAGGGTTTGATGGTCAGATTTTGGCAGTTAAGGACCATCAACAGGGGAAAACCTACAATGTGATGCGCTTGGCTAGGGGGAGTTATATGAAGGGTCTTGTCACAATTTTCCCCTTTGCAGTACCATGGTGGTACTTCGAGGCATGACAATATGTGTGGAATCGTGTCTTGTGGGTACAGTTGTACACATCTAATCAGAGTAAAACTATTCGAATAGCCATGTTCGTGATTATGGGCGATTGACCAGATTCACCGTGATTACTCCCACACTATTAATTAACCTGACTTAATAACCTGTTGTAGTTTAGGAGGTTTGATTGGGCATGTTCAACGTGGTGTAGCGTTGTTCAGTGGATAATTTATCTTGACTAAATTAATCAACAGTTTTACTGTTTTTAACTACAAACATTTGTAATCGCCTTTATGCAAATAGCCACAAACCTCCCTTTGTCTTCGCTTGCACGTCTGCATCATCGATGTGGCTTGCTGAGTACAACGATTGTACTCAACCTTGTTATTGTTCTCCCTTTTCAGAAGTATAGTGTTCTGAGTTGAAAACAGAGTTAGAAGATCAAGGCTTATACTCCAGTTGAGTTTTGCCTGTAGAGTGGAACTAAAGTCCCGCTAGGATCATCTTTTTTCGTTGCCACTTTCTTTTCGGTGCGAGGACTAAGTGTCTCTGCTGTAAGTATTTACGCTTTATTCATTTTTGGTTCTATATAGTGATTTGTCGTTTGGTGTACCTTGGCTGATTCCTAGAGAGAGATTTATACACAAAATAGTCGGAAATTTGGCTAAAAATTTTTGGGTGTGACACGGTAACACCGAGCTCCATGTTGGGAGCAACATCTGCTTCAGCTCCCTTCAATTCTCCACCGACAAGACCAGTTGCCTTGTCCGGGTCACACCCAGAGTCATTGATTGTGTCGAAGCCATGCGCTTCGCACCCGAGGCGGAGTTCTGTTTTGGGTCGATCAGCTTCACCGTCACCAAAGCCGGCGTCCTTAGGTCGACCACGTCACAGTTGGCGCCTCCATTCCCACCCCCATCCCATTTGGCTCAAGGTCAGGCACCCAGCTCCGCCGCTCCACTCGGCCTAAAGAACGTCATCGCCAATGCCACCGACTACCTCGCCAGCCTAGGCGGGAAGGCTGTGCTACGCCCTAGGAATACTCGAGCCTGTCGGGTTTAGCGCCGTTGAACCCGAGTACCCTGGGAACTCGACCCTCGTTGGGAGAGTTTCGGGATTTCTGACTCAGATCTAGAGAGTTCTGGGAGCGTGCCTGAGATCTCTTCCCCTCCCCAAGACATCTTCATCGTGCTCCCCAAGGAGGTCGAAGCCCAGGCTTGGGAACGAGAAGCCAAGGAGCAACGCCTTAGGCAACAACAGGAGGACCTCGTCAGACTTTGGGAGGAACTTCGTTGAAAGAGCCAAATCTCCAATGACGCGATTCTCCATACTAGGATGGGGGACCATGATGTCTTTATGCCCCAGCACAACATCATGGCAGCCAAAGCGCTATTGGACACCGTGCAAGCCAAGCTTCTTGACGACCTTGCTGTCAACTCTACCATAGCCTAGGTGAAGGCTATGGTGGAAGCCGCCGTCGTCTAGCACCAGGAAATGGCGCCCACCGTCACCTACTCGGCTGCACAGTCTTCCAAGCGGCCCTCACATCAACCAACCGTTGACGCCTGCCAGCATCACCGACAACATTCTCAAGCCGGGAGTTCACTTTCGGCCTTCCCCACCATTGACTTGCGCAAGAAGATCGAGGCTAACAAGCGGCTACACGCCGACCTCCGCAACGTCATGAATGAACGACACCGCCAACACGACGCTGACTGAGCGTAGATCCATGAAACCTACTCCGATGGCTATCGAAGGCGAGCCAAATACATGCCTGACGGACACATCTTGGTATGGCTCCTGGCTCAAGCAACTTAGGCGGCACCCCCGAGTATCGCTTTCAACATATGGATCAAGCGGATGGGTCCTTCCCTTTACCAACGCTCTTCGCCAAGTGACTTGGCCCCTAATTTCAAGCCCACGGGGGTTGAGAAATATGACGACAAGTCAAATCCCGCCTCCTGGCTGTCTGTCTACTTAACAGTCGTCAAGGCAGCTGGAGATGACCAGGTGCTTTGCTCCAGGAGTGGAGTTTCACTTCGGCAATCTCAACTTCGCCACCAACAAGGTCGACGTCCTCAAACTGACTAAGATCAACGCCGCACCCACGCCTATCTTGGTGTGTCCTTCCCTTGGATGGTAGGAAGCCAACCGTCATCTTCACCAAGCACCTTGTTGACTTGGGCGAGCAAATCACCACGCGGCCTGACTACGCCTTAGTCGGACACGCCAGGGGCTTCGTCTCATCACGCGACTAACTCCGTCAGGCTATGTCATTACTCCGCACGCCCGGGGGCTTTAGCCTTCGCATGACTAACGTGTCCCAATTACGCCGCGCGACCACGTCCCTGCTGACTGGCTGGCTTCGCTAGTGCCAAGGGGCCTCACCGCCTCAGTGGCTCGTCGGCTTCTTCGCTACCGACTAGGGATCGTGTCTCCACGTCGGCTACCTCCGCCACAGCCAAGGGGCCTCACCGCCTCCACAGCTATTCTCTTGACTCATGTAATACCAAACAAGCTAAGTAACTTTTATGGTATTTTCATTCGAGTAATTTATTTTGTTTTTGACTTACTATTTAGTTGGTCACCAAACTAAACAGAAAGTCGGAGGCTACACCTATTAGGCTCGTGCTGCACATTTGTTTCTTTCTCTTAACGGATGCAAAAGTACCTGAGTAGCACAAACTCTGATCTGTGAAGCTCTATTTTCTTGCACAGCTCACACGGTCAAGGCCACGCCTAACACCACACGCCCGGGGGCTTCGCCACTCACTGCGCACTTACATGGTCAATGTCACGCCTAACCCGTATGCCCGGGGGCTACGCTACTCGCTGTGCACTTACACGGTATGGTTATGCCCCACACCATACGCCTAAGGCAGAGTGCTTAAACGTAAGGAGTCAACTACTTTTACATGTATTTAAGCATAATTGTACTCTTCTCAAGTGGATATTTTATATACAATATACTACTCCTTTTATGTGCTCTGATGCAGGGTCCAGATCTATATGTGCGTAACAGGAACTCGGGAGCACGCGCCCATCTCCTACGCTTGAGGACTGGCCCACACTGTTGAGTGAGATATGTCCCTGAGGGCTACCTTACTCGGCCACCACTCCACGGACACGATTCCTATTACAGATTAAATCTCTAAACAAACCGACATTATCACGAAAGGAAACTATACAAAATATCCTAACTTAACAGATACAATTGTCGTTGTAGGACCTTATCCATAGATGACAATATCTTTAACGCACTTCGGAAATCGAATCCAATACTTTATTCTTAAGCTTTCCTTTTGGGACTGGCTTCACTTCTATCCTCAATCGGAATCGGCTATCGGCTGTCCTGGTCCGACTCGGACTCAGTCGACTGGCTTCGCAGCCAATTTGGACTTAGCCGATGCGACCTCTGTTTCTCCGCAGATCATGTGTTTCCTCCGATTCCGCTTCAATCTTGACCTCAAACTCAAGGATTTAGCTACCAAATTTGGTCGTTAACACATGCCCCCCAAGTCTGTGACATGATAATGTTGCGGATTTTGTGCAATTTTGAACTCCCGCGCAACCCTAGATCGAATCTGTTTCAGTCGTTACAAAAACTCTTTAAATAACGCCTTCCTCACGCCGAACAACTCACGCCGTTAGAGCAAATCCACAACAACAAACGTCTTCAAGTTCTCCGGTGACATCTTCATCTTCCTGAAGCTCGTGGCGGCGATTTCCTTCTCCAGCGACCCCACGCGTTTCAATGGCAACTTCTGCCGCTCCATCAGCCTCGTCCCCCGTTGAGTTCCCCGAGGTATGCCTTAATCGATACACACCCCCTTCTTCTGTTTGCTCTCAACTGTAGATCTGAATGCTAGGGTTTTGATTCTGAAATCTTCTTCTTTCCCGATTGTAGCACCTCAGCCATCAAGTAGTGATCCCAAGTTTACTCAACAACGAAAGATACTTTTTAGGGCTGATTGGCAACAGAGATCCCACTGACTTTATCATAGCCGAAACTGATAGAATGCCATATAGGATGAGGAACCCTAGCTTGAGCCACTGGGCTGGTACTTTCAAATCCTGACCGTCCATGGACAAGTCTTGGCCGACATGGTACAAGAGAATGCAGCCGGCCAAGCAAAACCATTGGGAAGAGATGGGGATAGCCCAATGCCTTACGCTGTCAGTGGCTGATATGCCTAAGGACAACCCACTAATGTCGGCAGCCACATACTTCTGGAACAACACCCTAAACGCCTTCATCTTCTAGCAAGGCCCCATGACTGTCACCTTAGCCGATGTAGTTATGATCACCGGACTGGATATTCTGTCATCGGCTAACCCAAATAGGCTAGAAGGCAAGAACCAATACTCCTTCAAAACCAAGGCAATAGGACGCTGGAACAGCTATGTGGCAATGAACATGGGTGATGGGCCGATCAACACCAGGGAGCACGCCGCATTCCTTATGATGTGGCTCGAGAAATTCTTCTTCTGTGGATCTAGCTGCGGGCCGACAACCAACTGGCAAGTGTTAGCCGAGGCCTTGATGGACAAAAAGAAGCTACCCTTAGGCAAATTCCTCCTCGGTTACCTATATAAAACCTTGAACCAAGCCGTCTCCAAGATTGCCGCCAATGCCAATGTCAACACCGGGGGGCCTTGGTAGTTTCTTCAACTATGATTAGTGTTAATGACACAAAAGATTTCTGGTCGGCCACAGCTAGCCGATGCTTGTTTCCTCCTCCTGGAGCCAACTGAGGACAATGAAGGAAATGAAGTGACCACCAGGAGGTGCCAACCATTTGGAGAAGTGGCAGCCACTCATGCGGGGTCGAAGCAATCAGCTGATTTATTAGCCGAATGGTTTCTCTCCCTATATGACGGTTTCACCAGGGATAACCGATGCTGGTTCTTTTACGAGGACAAGGCATCCTTTGAACTGCTAGTTGAATTAGATTTTGATGAGATCAACTCAGCTTATCACCCCAGATGCAGAGAAGTATTCACCACAACACTCTCTCCATGCATTCTGTCGACTGGGATCCACCAGGGCCGAAATGTGGTTAAGACATACGAATTTTATTACCCAGTGTCGGTCGACAGACAGTTTGGACTTGGGCAACTGCCCATCAGCTGTTATTATGCCGATAAGGTCGAAACTCGAGGGTGGTGGACTCTAAGTTAGTAATGAACAGCCGATGGATATAGAAGGCCCACCCCCGCAAAGATCGGGATCATGGAACTGGCCCACAAGAGGAGCTCGGCCTACGACAGGTGGTGGGTGGAAATAAAAAGGCATATCTTCCATCATCGGTCTTCCATGTACATCACCACCCTACTGCCAGACGAAATCCCTTCAGTAAGCTCTTCACCCTTGGGTACTTTTCCTTTGACCGATCGACTGTCATTATTTGCTAATACTTGAAACTTTTTCCTTTGCAGATGACAAAAATGAACCCGCCGACAGTGAGCAACTCTGGCGTCGCCATCGAGTATCGTCTGGGTGTCCTTCCAGGCGGTAGTGGATATGCTCCGTCGGCCATCGGCTGGGATGCGCCGAAGCCGAGAACACCGTTGTACGGCAAACCCGTCAACCCGTAGCGAGGAAAAAGAGGACTCGCTCCACCACCGCAAACCATCTACGCTCCCATGAAGAGACAAAAGAAAGTAAAGCCAACTGCACCAGCCGACAGTCTTCCATCCATTGACCCAAGCGTTGACGAGCTCCTCAATAAGGAAGTCATGAACGAAGAGATCTCTCAAGCCATCGCGGAGGTGGCTGAATCAAACAATTCAAGCCACAACTCGGTCAACCCGCCAGTCGATGATCCAGCCCCTCCAAGTCCTCCTATCCCGAAATGGCCGGTAAGCGTTTTGTCCTTCCAAATCTGGCTTTTGAGCCCGATCATTTGAGCTTTAACCAAATTTTCTTTGTAGTTCAAGAAATTAGCGGGTCGCACTCCTCGCCCAGTTTCACCAGTAGTCCTCTGAACTTATCTGTTTGTTTGCTTGTGTCTTTATATTTAGCCGATCGTTACTAATACTTGTCTTCTGTGTAGCCCCCTCGGTCTCCATCAGCTGCCCCCCAGGCTTCAAGTGAACATACTCAATCGGCCATGGGCAACCATGATGCCGAGGAAGTCACTACTCCAACCAACTAGGACACCGAAGAGGTGGCTGCTTCGGCTAGCCACGACGTCGTAGAGGCTATCGCCCAAACAAATTTCCTGCTGTCCGAAGAAGCCGCCGCTCCAACTCCTACCGTGCGAGTAAGCCTTACTTCTCTTTCCTCTTTTTAGAACTTGGAAAATTGGTCGTCCTATTCCCTGTCTGACTGCTCTGTCCTTGTTCACAGACTCTAGCCGATTTGCTGCCCTTTGACATCAAAGAGTTCATCGGCGAGGAAGAAACCGAAGCGACCAGCCCGGACAAAACCGTGATAGCCGACGAGGTCAAAGAGAAGCTTCAAGACATCCGTCGTCAGCTAGACATTGATGCCAATCGGCTAGTTGTGGAGTGTGGATCGGCTCGGTCACGTTTCTATGATGTCGAAGACAAGCTCCCTGATGACCTGGCCAAGAAGATGTCGAAGGCTGTCTACATCGATCAACATCGGTCCAGGCTAGAGCAGGCGATGTGCAGGATGCTTGAGCGGCTGGCTCAAGCCGATCTGGCGGCCAGGATCGATGCGACCGTAAAAAACGTGGTGGCCGAGAAAGCAAAGCTAGACGAACTTTTGGCTGGGCCGTCGGCCACATGAGGCGAGATCGTCGAGCTTGAGCTAGAAGAAGCTGGCCTGCTACTGCAGTTGGAACAGTGCAGGGCAAAAATTGCTGCCAAGAAACAATTGCTGGCCGATCTCCCAAAGGCTCAAGAAGATCAAAGGGGCAAGGTGACTACCACTATAAAGCACTTGGGAGAGCTGAACAAATCGGCCAAAGCAGTCCCTGGCACCGAGCAAGAAGACAAGGCCGTAGTTGATAAAGTCAATGCCATCAAGGAGGCAGCAATAGCGGCCATAGACAACTTCTTGGGGTCTTAATAGGATAGAACCTTCAGAACTCTCAACATTTGCAATTTGTGACTTGTATTTTGCTCGTGTATACATAACTATGTAATCGACTATTTGCGTCCTTAATCCAATCACATGCTTTATGCCGATTCACTCGTCCTTATGTCCCGAATGCCTCGAAAAACTTTAAAATCCCCCAAAAAAATTTAAGTCCTCTATTTATGATTTCTGACTTCTGTATGGTATATGCCCCCTAATTTTGTCGATGGTGTCTTCAGCATTGATAAAATTATTAATCCAAACAATCCAACATTTGTCAGCTAAATTGAGCCGATTTGGAAAAATCAGAGGGGAAAAACTTAGAAAAAACGTTCTAAAGGCGATGCGTATCTCACAACACATCGGCTAACATGGATCGGCAAAACCTTAACCGAATCATGAGTTGATCCAAACACTGGTGTAATAATTTTTCAAGTATGCCAGTAAGAGCCCTTTCGAATACCTCTCCATCCAATCCTTGTAGCATGTAGGCTCCCTTGGAGACGCATTTGTGGATCTTGAAAGGTCCTTCCCAATTAGGTGATCACTTGTCGAATTTGTTATCCCTTAAGCCGATCGGCAATATCAGTTTCCAAACCAACTCGCCTTCTTCAAAAGATTTCGGCACAACTTTCTTGTTGTAATGACGAGCCACTCGTTCCTTGTCCCTGTTCACCTTTTTCAAACATGCATCCTTGATAAAACTAGGTCTTCTGATTCATCCACCATTAGATTATAGCAGTCATCGGCTGTTAGCTGATCTTGTAGTTGGATTCTTCTTGAGCCGATGATGTTTTCCCATGGCAGAACTGCTTCATGTCCGTATACCAATTCGTATGAAGACACCTGGATTGATCCATGGCAAGCCATCCGATAAGCCCACAATGATTCGGCCAATCAGCTGTGCCATTGCTTTGGGTACTCAGCAATCTTTATCTTTATCAACTTGATCAAACTTTTATTTGAAGCTTCTGCTTGCCCGTTGGCCTGAGCATAGTATGACGAAGAATTTAACAGCCTAATCCCCATGTCGTCGGCAAACTGAACAAACTCGTCAAAGACAAAGATAGACCCCTGGTCTGTGGTGATAGTTTGAGGAACGCCAAATCTGTATATGATATGTTCTTTGACAAACTCTATTGTGTCCCCGGAATCGACCTTTTTCAAAGGAATTACTTCCATCCACTTTGTGAAATAATCTGTTGCCACCAATATGAACTTATGCCCTTTGCTTGAGGGTGGATTGATCTGGCCGATCATGTCAATTCCCCAACCCCTGAACGGCCAAGGCTTGATTATGGGGTTCATAGTCGATGCTGGCACCCTCTGAATGGCTCCAAACTTTTGGCAGTCTTGACAGCCTTTGTAATATTTGAAACAATCTTCCAGTTTCGTCGGCCAAAAATATTCCGCTCTCCGAAGTAGCCATTTCATCTTGTGAGCTGATTGATGCGTGTCACAGATTCCTTCATGCACTTCTCCGATAGCAACCTTGGCTTGGTCGGCGCTTAGGCACTTGAGCAACACGCCATCAATCGTCCGATAGTACAAATCTTCATAGAGCAAAACATATCGTAGAGCCTTGTAGCACAATTTTCTTGAAGCCAACTGGGACGGATTTTGCAGATAGTTGTAGACTTCATATCTCCAGTCGTCGGCTGACATGGTTGCAATTTCTATTTCAATTTCTTTCGTCATTGGCTTTAGCCTGATGTCCCCTGAGCTAGATTATTGGCCTCTGAATTTTGCTCCCTAAGGATATGTTTCAAGGTTACTAGCCGAAAACTGTCCATTAATTCTCGGCATTTCTGATAATAAATCATCAGCGCATCGTTCTTGCACTCATACTCTCCTGATAGCTGGCTGATGACTAACACCGAATCGCCCATTATCTCGATGGTGTCGGCTTCAACCTCCTTGAGCAGTTGCAATCCCTTGAGCACTGCTTCATATTTGGCTTGATTATTTGTTGCATGGGGTGTAATGGAAAACCAAACTCGAAACTTGCCCCTGGTAGAGATTATCACCAAGCCGATGCCACATCCGTTTATGCAAACCGAGCCATCAAACGTCAACGTCCAAGATATAATTTCCACCGAGCCGATTGAATCATCTCTGTGTTCTACTATCAAATCGGCTATAGCCTGTCCTTTCACTGCCTTGGGTGCCTGATATCTTAAGTCAAACTTTGTTAAGGCAAAAATCCACTTTCCAATTCGTCCTTTCAGAACTGGAGTCGATAGCATATACTTCACTACGTCGGCTTTGCATACCACAGTACACTCGTTGGATAATAGATAATGCCTTAACTTCGTGCATGAAAAATGCAGGCACAAACATAACTTCTCTACTGGTGAATACCTTGTCTCTGCATCCAGAAGTCGTCGACTGAGATAGAAAATTGCCTTCTCCTTCCCTTCGATCTCCTAAATCAAAACTGAGCCGATGGATTTCTGGTCGGCTGACAGGTATAACTTGAATGACACCCCTTTTGTGGAGAAATCAGGACTGGGGGGAACTGAGATAATATTTTATGTTGTCCAAGGCTTTCTGCTGTTCTGCCCCCAGGTGAATGCTTGATCGGCTTTGAGTCGAAGCAAAAGTGTGAACGACTCCATATTCTCTGATAGATTTGCTATGAATCGCCTGATGAAGTTGATTTTGCCGATCAGGGACTGTAATGCCTTCTTGTCCTTCGGAGGTTGAATCGTCTTAATGACGTTGATGCTTCTCGGTGTGACCTCAATTCCCCTCTCATGAACAAGAAATCCCAGGAACTGGCCAGCTGATACGCTGAACGCACACTTGATAGGGTTCATCTTCATGCCATACTTCCTTGTCCTCTCCAAAACCTGCCTTAGATCGGCTATATGGTCTTCTATCTCCCTAGATTTGACAACGATGTTATCGATTTAGATCTCTACTAGGGAGACGATCATGTCATGAAATATGTAATTCATGGCCCTCTGGTACGTAGCTCCAGCATTCTTCAAGCCGAAAGTTATGACGACCCATTCGTATAGGCTGATTGCTCCTGGGCACCTAAAAGTTGTTTTATGGATGTTTTCCTCGGGCATAAAAATCTGATTGTAACATGTGTTGCCATCCATGAAACTTATAATTTTGTGGCCAGAGACGGCATCCACTAGCAGATCAGATATAGGCATTGGGTACTCGTCCTTAGGGGTAGCTTTATTTAAATCTCTAAAGTCGATGCACACCCTAAGCTTGCCATTTTTCTTCATTACTGAAACTGTATTTGAAACCCATTCTGCATATCGGCAGGGCTGAATAAACCCAGCATCATATAGCCGAGTGATTTTGGCTTTGATTGCATCATACATATCAGCTTTAAACCTCCTAGGAGGCTATTTGTACCGTCGATATCCAGGTTTAATAGGAAGTTGATGCACAACAATGGATGGCTAAGACCAGACATCTCAAAATATTCCCAAGCAAAACAATCTTTATATTTCTTTAACAATTTAATAAGTTTGGTCCTAAAATGAGAAGACAAATTTTTATTAATGTATGTCGGCCTAGGCCTATCTCCTGGACCTATATCCACTTCTTCTAACTCATCGGCTGACATAAAACCTTGCCCGAGTTTGTCGTCGATGTTGTCCACGGTGTCCTCGTTGTAGATGCTCAAGCCTTCCATGACGCCTTCAAAGTAATAATTGAGGCTCTTCATCTCCAATGGGTCGTATATCAGAATCGGACACCTTTAAGAAATCGGCTTACCAAACTTTGCCGGACAGACAATCAATACCATCGATTTCCCAAAAAGGCAAATCGGCGTTAGCGATGTTGACTGACCTGTCGGCTGGCACGATTTCTGTCTTATCGCCTTGCCACTGGATTAAACTTTGGTGCATTGTGGAAGGGATGCAATAGTTTGCATGGATCCAATCCCTCCAAGCAGCAGGCTATACGACCCCTTCCCGTCGATGACAAAAAAACGTTGTGGGCACAGTTTTGCTGCCGACGATCTGCTCGACATTTAAAACTCCCTTGGCTTCGAAGGGTTGCCGCCGAAGTCCTTAAGCACCATGTTTGTCTTGATCGATCTTTGGCTCCTTTGCCCAGCTTCCTGAAGGTTGCGTAAGGCATTAGGTTGACAACAGCTCCTCCATCAACTAGCATCTTGGACATCGGCTTCCCGTTGACAAATCCTTTGACGTATAAGAGCTTCAAGTGCCGATTTTCGATCAACTCAGGTTTTTCGAAGATGGCTTGTTCTGGGGACAGTACTAGTTTGCCCAATGTATCCTCAACTATGTCTACATCGGCCTCGACAGCCTCGAATTTGGCTGGCAATATGAAAACCATGTTGACCGATGCAGCGGCCACTCCTTTGCCTTTTGCCGTCTTTTTGGCCTTGTCGACTGGGCTCTCGGCGGCTGGGGCTGCCTGTTTCTTGACACGCCATTTCTTTGTGCCCTATCGACGTTGTTGCTGTTGGATCATCCGCTGAACTTCTTCTTCCTGTCCCTCGCTCTTGAGCCTCTGAATTTTTCTTTTCTGTGTTTTGGTGAATAGGTCCGAAGGGCACCATCGGGGATTTGCCGATTGTTCTTCATCAGCCTCCTCTTTGTCCTCTTCTTGAAAGAAGTCCTGGTGGATTGGGCCAAGCCGATCATGGACGGAAGGTTTCCGCTGGTTAAGTTGAACGGCTTGGGGGACGAATCGGCTAGAACTTTCCATTGGTGGATCTCTGTATTCGTCCTAACTATATTCGATGTTTGCCGGGCAATTTTCGAGGGTGGGCAACCTCATTCCTTGCTCCTAGCAGAACCTGAAGAACTCGCAACGCCAATGCGGATCACAGCCGCCATGGCGGCGGTAATATGCTACACGCAGCCGATCGGGTGTTCTTTGGTATGGCTTACCGCGCCGGCTCTCTTCTTCTTCTTGAACCCTGCGCTGGAATCGCAATCGGCTATCCGTCTGTCTGGGCCAACGATCGGCCGATCGACCGCTGGTGTAAACCATGTTGATTGGCACAACTCTCATTGCAGTCGGCTCTTATCGGTCTTTGGCTGAGCTATACGCCATTCCGTTCTGTCGATTAGCTCGTGCGGGACTGGCTTGGACAGTGTTGACAGAGAAGAGATTGTCGTTGACCTTCATCGGCTTAGCCGATTCAATCTTCCCTGCCTCAATGGCCGACTGTATTTGTTGACGAAAGACCTTGCAATCGTTGGTGCTGTGAGAGGTGGTGTTGTGCCACTTGCAGTATCTCTTCTTTTTGAGCTCCTCGGCCGATGGTATGATGTGGTTGGCCAGAAGCTGTATTTGTTTCTCCCTCAGCAATAGATCAAAGATCCTATCACCGTATTTTTCTCCCTTAGTTGATTTCTTCAACCATTGGCACGTGATGGCCTTCTTGCTCCTGGTCCACTCGGCTGCTGCCACCTCTACGTCGCTGTCAGTTAGGGATGTAAGCGGGTACGGGAAAATCCCGTACCGACCGACACCGAATACCGAAAATCCCGATCAAATACCGTATCCGCGAGAAAAACGGAAACGGGAAAAATACGGAAAACGGGAAACGGGAACAGGAACGGGAACGGTTGGGGTGTTTTCCCGACCGTATTCGCGGATCCCATATTTATACGGGAAAATTCCTGCAAGAATTCCCGTTTATCGGACCATATAAACCAAATTCGGCACACAAAGCATACACCCCACTCCCTTCCGGCCTAGTTATGTGTTGGCCCAACAATGACAAACCCTAAGTGAGAGAGACTAGGAGAGAGACTAGCAAAGCCCGGAGACCCATCCATCCTCTTGTCTCCAGCCGCAGCCGGTAGCCGCCACTACTCGTTAGGGTAGGGGCGCAGCGGCCAGTGGCACAAGGCAAGGGTCGCAGGTGCAGCGGTGCAGGGCGCACCGCGCACGGCACACACCGGCGACACCGTGCACGACGCACATCGACGACACCGCGCATGGCTACGGCATGCCCATTCCCCAGCCCCAACCCTAGGAACGACGCCCCCCAGCCCCAAGCACGGCGCAGAGAGCACGGCTCTGCCCCTACGGCAGCCACCCAACGCCGACCTCTACTCGGCTCTGCCCGCAGCGGCTTTGCCCCATATAAAATGATTTTTCCCATATAAAATGTTGCTTCCTGTACTCATGAACCTGTCATTGTGTTAATAACCTTTCCCATGTGAATAGCTGTGAATTACAAGATTAGAAAAAATAACATCACTAGGATAAATACTATTTCCCATGTAGTGGTTAAACTTGGCAGCCACCAACTGCCAATTATTTCTAGCTTTTCTTCATCAAATCAGATTCCTGCCTTCAAAAGCCTTCTTAATTAAATAGCATACTAACAGTAGAAAATTTGTTGGTTAAACCTGCTCAATTGTCTTGTGGAGCACTACAGATAGGGTACAATGGCAGCCTGCAAAGCTTTTGACCAATGCAACCTTTTGCCCTGAGATTTGTTAGCTGCTATATTGTATTGTTGTGGTTATATGTGTGTTGACGTTTCTGTTTTTTACCGATTCCCGATCATAATTGACATGCTACCGACCGTTCCCGACCGTTTCTGATTGTTCCGTATTATCGAAATCGTATTCTCGTCTGCTTTTCCCGTTTCTGTTTTTGATCCCGCCAAAAAATACGGGAACGAGAATGGTTAAGGTCTTTTCCTGACCGTTTTCATCCATACTGTCACTTGAGTCTGAGTCTGTTGCATAGGCGACATGGGTGAGTTTCTTGAAGGTTTTCTTAGATTCTTGAAACCTTTGCTTGTGGGCTGTCACCTTCTGGGCCAAATGGGCCAAGCTGTCAAAGTCTTGAGCCGAAAACCTCTCATGGATTTGAGCTATAAGTGCGTGAAAAGCTAAATCGGCTAGCTGCAAGTCCAATAGCACCAAGCTATAGCAACGATTCCTCATATCTCTAAAGTGCTGAATGTAGTCCTGAACCGATTCTTCGTGCTTTTGCCTGATGCCGGTGAGGTCCGACAGCTTCATCTCGTGGGTGCCAGAGTAGAAGTAGTTGTGGAATTGCTTTTTGAGATTGGACCAGCTCTATACTGAATTGTAAGGAAAAGATGAGAACCAGGTGAAGGTCGATCCAGAAAGTGATAGCGGGAATAAACGCACTATGAGTGTGTCTGTAGCCAATGCCTCCCCGCATTGAGCTAGGAATCGGCTGACGTGTTTATAGGTGGACACGTTGTCTTGCCCAGAGAATTTTGAGAAATCCGGCACCTTGTACCGGTTTGGCAGGGGCACCCTCTCGAAGTATTTTGGATACGGATACCGGTACATGTTGCGGAAATCCTTGGGTTTAAGGCCGAACTGATCGCGCATGATGTCGGCAATCAGATCGGCCCAAGGTTTGTTGTCTTGAGCTTGGACTTGAGGTATCGGCTCGTACTGCTCGTACTGAATGGGTCCTTGCCGATACTAGAGTGGCGGCGTCTGTGGCTGGTATTGTTGCTCGTAGTGGCCTCCCGGATATTGATATTGGAACTGGTTTGTAGCGGGAGGCGGCCGAGACGCGAACTGGGGCGGGTGCTCAGAAGGAGGCCGATTACCGCTGCTATTGTGATGCGGTTCCGGCGCGAAGCTGCCAATCGGCTCTTTAGACATGATAGGTTGCCGATTGGTGTTGAACATGTTCTTCACCTGCTCCTTGGTCACTGTTGAGATGTCGTGGCCCTAGTGTTGAGGCTGTTGCCTGACCAGCATCTTAGGTCGTGGCCCTGGTGTTGAGGCTGTTGCCTGACCAGCATCTTAGGACGCGGCTCTGAAGCTGATGCTTGTACATTTGGCTGGATTGGAGCTCATCCTTGAGGGTTTGGCTGTCCTAGTGGCGGGATCGACAGGCCGTGAGTAGATAGCGTCCTGTAACACGGGAACTGGCCACCGGCGAAGTACGTCGGCCCCTTTGGCAGTTGCTCGGCTATCTTTGAATCAACCACGATGCTTATCATATTGTTGAGAGTGTTAAATAGTATCCCAGACTGGTTGACAAGCGCATGGTGGACAGCCGAATCGATTCGGTCCTGCACTGTGTGGGTCCCCGAATCGTCCTGCTCTTGTTTGATGTCCTCCATCTTCTTTTTTCCTTTCTTGTCCTCATTAGACATGTCAAAGTCTTCGATGGAGAACTTGAATTTCTGGAGGATCACCCTAGATTTGGTTTGGGTGAAAGATTATAGGTAATGTGCTGCGCTCAACCATCTGCGATAGTCGGCTAAGTGCTCAGCCAATAGTTGCTCCATTGTCATCGGGATAACGTTCTCCGGTTAACGTTTGGAGTCTTGATGTCAACGATTGTTTCGGTCTTGGAAGTTTGCAGTGGTCCCATCGGGCGTGTCAAAAGCGTGTTGATGAGAAAAGCTTCCCACGCACTGGCCTGAGAGGTTTGCTTTACTCTAGTGGTGTAGGTCCAAGTTAATTGTCTTTGGTGAAGTTCGGGCGTGCTAGTTGGTTTGATCCTGTAACCAACAAAAAACAACAAATATGTGTTTGGGTTAAGATTAGATCCTACTCGATCGGCTAAAGAAATTAATAAACATATAGTCGCTATCCCAACACACATTTAGACTAAGTGATTGGGATAGATCGGTAGTGTATTGAGACAGTATAAACCACTTAGATCCAAAAGTATATTAGGATAAAAATTATATGCATTTATAACCCAGCCGATGTCACAGATCTAATGTAAATCGGCTAGTACTCCGATATGTTTTATAAAAAGATATTAACCTGAGTTAAATGCGATAAACCTAGATCAATCGGCTGTTGATATGACTCAACAGATTGATACTGGCTTAGGGCATTTAAATAGATTGATATCTTAATATAAAGGCAGCTCTAATACATCTAATAGTAATTAATACTAAAAAGACGATTAAAACAGGTAAGGCCGGCTGAAACCCCAACACTGTCTCTAATGGAAAACATTATGCCGAATAGATCTACATACCTCTAAAAGCGACTTAACAGGTCAATTCGATGCATCATTAAGTACAAAAAGAGATACTAGATCTGTATGGGCCAATGAGAACCCCTCGAGACGGTAGACACGTCATATAATCTAAATTAACATCTAGATCTAGCTCTATTGGCTGCCGTCTTCAGAGAGAACTCAGCTGATTGCGAGATAGATCTAGACATTGTTCTAGATTATATGTCGCGTATGATAACTTAAGCAGTTTATAGCATCGAAATTAGAGTATCATAACGATGGATGCACTAACCCTGATGATACAAGCCACTTGTAACAAGGAATTACCTCGTTCGGAGATCGATGTCGATGCAGCCCGAGCAAAAGCAAGAACTTGTTGAGAAAAGTAAAAATGAAAAGGTTTGGCGATGCGCCGAGATTGTATTGATGTGTGTTGATATCTGTTTTACAAGTCCTCGGGTCTTATTTATACCCGTATACACAATGAGTCCGAGACGGACACGATTCCTATTACAGATTAAATCTCTAAACAAACTGACATTATCACGAAAGGAAACTATACAAAATATCCTAACTTAACGATACAATTGTTGTTGTAGGACCTTATCCATAGATGGCAATATCTTTAACGCACTTCGAAATCGAATCCAATACTTTATGCTTAAGCTTTCCTTTCGGGACTGACTTCACTTCTATCCTCAATCGAAATCGGCTATCGGCTGTCCTGGTCCGACTTGGACTCAGCCGACTGGCTTCGCAGCCGATTCGGACTTAGCCAATGCGGCCTCTGTTTCTCCGCAGATCATGTGTTTCCTCTCATTCCGCTTCAATCTTGACCTCAAACTCAGGGATTTGGCTATCAAATTTGGTCGTTAACACACGCGTCATTGGAAACTCTTGTTCTTGACTCTCCACTTGGTTGATGCTCAACTAAGTACAGAGTCGGGGGCTACTGTGGGGTACATGGTACCCGGGTACCTAATGTTGGGCTTTTGCGTCATACAGCATGGGGTGGGCCGAGTAGGCCCAACCCAGATAGCTTACTTGTAATATAATAAAGAGATATTCCCGGGATGAGATATAAATTTTGAGGATCATGCATATCTTTTATAAATAGAATAGGAAGATTTAGTTATAACTGACTAAATACTTTCCTTATAACCCTCCCCCTCATCCTATATAAGAGGGGGCATGGGTCCTGAGATCGGGGCAACTAGAGACCACTCCACATAGCTACACACAACTCCTCACTACCCGGCATACACACTGTGGTAATCTCTACGTGCCAACCTTGGCGTCGTATTGTGAAACCCTTGGCATAGATCTAATCTCATATGCAACTTGACTAGGGTATTACCTCTTGTCGAAGGCCTAAACCAATATAATGTATGTGTCACCATCTTTTCTTGATCTTGTTCACCCAGTAAGTTTTATTGCCGATCACTAGAATTGCCAGGAGCTCAAGGAGGCGATGGCTCGACGGTGTAGGTGGTGGCGGCGGCGCTCTAGCCTACGCATTGGTGGTGGTGTGCGTGTGCGTTCCCGGTGAACAAAAAGGGGATAGGAGCAAGCTCGGGCTGGAGGTGGTTGATGGTGGAGTGAGGGTTGGCTAGCATGCTTGCTCGATTTATAGGCGAGAGAGGAACGAGAGGCGAGCATGGGAAGTTGTTGCAATGCGTTCGGTGTCTCGTGCGTGCAGGCGGGGTCGACAGAAAACACAGTGTCAGCAAGGGCAGAAGGAAGACTAGCGCGACGTTAACTTTACATGCTTTGGTGCAACGGGAGACATGGCTTTGCAGGCACGGTCGGCCAATGTTTGTTGCGTCGTGGCTTCTAGTAGAGGGGCAACAACTTCGGATTGGCCACGACGGGCTGCGAGGTCAACGCCTAGGCGCGTAGGGCATTGGGCAGGCGATGTCAACCTTTACTCAGCTTTGCTAGCGGGAAACACTGGAAGAGGCGGCTCGGTTGGCTTGGCATCGATGACTTCGGCTCGCGCCTTAGGTGTTCGACCGAATGCATGCAAGGGGAGAGAGAAGTAAGGGGAGAGAGGAGGAGGTGATGTTGCGGTTGATAGGTGGATGGCAAGTGGGGCCAAGGGTCCTTGGGCCCGCTGTACAGGTAGAGGAAGGAATAAAAATGAGAGGGAATTTTTTTGGAATTGTGGAGAATGGCACAGAGTTTTGGGCAATTTTTCGGATATGGTACAGTACTCAAAAGCTTGTGCCAATTTTACTGGAAGTTAGCCTAGTTGTGAACTTCATTTGGTGAATTTCTAGGATTTTTATCGTGTGCAATTTATTTTTGAAAAATTCAAACAAGTTTTACTGTTTTTATTTCAATGTGAATTAATTTTGATGTTTTCACCCTTTTTTAATTGAGAGGCAAAACTGAGATATATTGTTTTCCAAATTTAATTCATGTATGCAAAATACAATGATGCATGAAAAATCTCAAAACAACTAAAATAAATTTTCACCACAATAAATATAAATAAAAATTTTCATTATATTAATTAATTATTTTCTCAACTCTTTACAAATTCGGGTTTGTTACATCTAACGACTCACGAATCGGAAGTTTTGAGGGGAAAAAACATGCGCAAGGAATATAGCAATTCCATTTTTCTAATTCGGGAGAAGTGAACGGGGACAAAAAGGTCTGACGGTGCACAGTTAAAACTACCCCTTTCGTATCAACCGGGTTGATGTCATCAAAACAATAGAGAATATTAAGTGTGCTCGCACAGTTATAATTGTCGAATAATGGAAAAATAAATGATGTCAAAGCTAACCGACCAATCCTCACTTGCAAAACAGCGTAATTCAATTAAAACCAAATTTTACAAATAACCATATAAAAACATCTTCAAAAGTCCTTTTAATTTTTTTACAACCTTTTATCTTTTCTATATACACTCGGACTTTAGAAAAAGAGTTATTTTTGTTTTTTATTTTTGATTAGTAAAAAATCTGAAATAAAAAATAAAGAGATACATTAAATTTCACCTGATTTCGTGGACATGCATGCATATTTGAGTGGTTGTGAGGCGCTAATGGCACGGTTAGAAGGTGCACGGTGGTTTCACGCTGTGCGACGCTTGATATGTCCTCGCCGGCGTCGCCGACGACGCGCCGCGGACCTCGGTGGACCACGGTCAAAGTTACTGCGGCGGTAAAACGGTAAAAAGAAACAGAGAGTAAAAAAAGCGCAACGGAACGGAGGAGAAGAGGATGGGGATTCGTTCGAAAAGTTCTTTTTTTTTTTAATAATTCGACTTGGCGAGGCGATATAGCGAGCGCCTGCGGCGTCCGCCTTCCATGCTCCTCCGTAGCCAGCACAAAACACTCCCCGATCCGCCGCCTCTCCCGCCCCGCTCGCCGCCTCCTCCGCGTCGCCTCCGGTCCCTCCCGGTAATGGCCGTCCCGCCAAGCCCTAGCTTCCGCTGTCGCTCGCGCTTCGTTTTTTTTTGGGGGTTCGCCACCACCGCCGTGGATTCCGGTGGTTCGTGTGCGGGTGTGGGTGTGTGCATTCGCTTCGTGGGCGACGCCGAAGTAACGGTCGGCGGCTGCTGGTGGCGGAGTGCACGGGGGTGGTTGTTCGAGAATCGGGCTTTGGGGTTTTGAGGCGAAGTGGGTTTTTGGTGGTGACGACTTGCTTGCGGTTGCTTGCGCTGTGGTCGGTACGCGATCGGTCTTCGAAGGTTGGATTTTTTTCCTTGAGGAAAAATGTGCCTGTCTATTCTCTCTACGCTTTGAGTTTTTTCACTTTTTTTTTGTTTGGGGTAAAATTACTGTGCGTTGCCTTTGATGTTTGAGGTGGAGTGGGTTCGTGACGTGCTTGCGGTTGCTTGCGTAGTGGTGGGTGCGTGATCGGGGGATTCGGGGGCCCAAATTTTTCTCTTGGGTACAAATGTGTGGAGGTCCATTCTCTCTCCGCTTTGAGTTTTATTGCTCTTTTTTTTGGAGGGGGTGTAATTTACTTTGCAATGCCCTTGATGTCTTTGATGCGCTTTGAGAACTTGCTTGCTGAGATTTTCCTTTTTGGTGCTCATCTTCCTTGTGTGGGTCTTTATAGAAGCCGGTAGTCAAATTTTTTAGGGTTGAAGGTGGTGTGTAACCAAACTATTCCCTCCTGCAATAAATACTTAATGTTTTGGACAAGATTTGGTTAAACTTTTGAAACTTTGACCATGAGTAACTTCTCAAATGCTTAGTTTTGTGTATATTTGCCTCGAAAAGTTCTATCATATCATCATAAACTTATTATATTTTATAAACTTATTCTAATATAGATGGTGAAAATTTTAAAAGTTTAATCAAATCTTGTCCTAAATGTCAAATATTTATGATTGGAGGTGTTAAGCGACATAACTCACCACTTTGGACCGTTAACGCAAGTACTTTTTGTTGCTCTTGGTTCGTTTATAGTGGAATCATATTAATACGTTGAGTTATGCGAGGCTGTGAGAAGGGCATTTGATATGAGTCATGGCCTTCATTGAAGCCTTGGAGCTGCATTTAGCATTTTGATATACTGCAGAGTTGAGCCACGTGCTGCTTGCTTGTACCTGACTTATATAGGGTCTGAATTTGATGTTTTTATAATTTGTAGCATTGCTTAGTTTGATTCGTCTGGGTAGTTTTAAGCATGTGATCTGGCATGTATTTAGCATTCTGGGATATATGATTCACCTGCAAATTCTTTTCGTGTTTGACCTTTGTGATGAGTTTTGGTCAGATTGGCCTGTTTCCCCAGTTGGTGTTTTTTTTTTTGGCATTTATTGTTTAATAAATTATAGATGAATAGTCAAGTAACTTGGGATTGGTAAGTTTGCTTCATCTAGTTTGAACGATTAATGATGTACGGTACTGTGAGTCTGCTATACCACATTTCTGGATCTACTGGCTTTTTAATGGTCATATGTTACACCAGAATGACAGTTGACCTGCTTAGTTAATACTCATGCTTGGTTTTAGTTTCAGTGTACATGCATGATGATCTTTTGCTTTCAGAAAATATAATCATTTGATGGGTATTGCTGTTCATAGGGGGTGAAGAGAAGGAGATGGCGGATGAAACACTTGATTTGAATGAGCCGCCACATGAAAATCAAGGTATGATTATATGAGTGTCGTTGTCATAAAGGATGGCAGTATCCTTTCTGTAGACCAGGTTCCCCTGCAAAATTAAGAGGAAACTGCACCAAGTCCACTTGTATCATTGAAACTTCACATATTGCAAAATCAGACATGTACTTCTATTTTGGAAACTCTATCACCGATACTCCTAAGTTTATATTAACAGCTCTAGTTTTGTACTTTTAACTGATCAACAGTGTCAATAGATGTGGTGGTCCTAGTACTCACTTTAACATATGATGAAGTGGCAAACTTGTCAAACCTTTTTTTCTATGGATAATGCTGTGACATAAAGGACGTCAAAATAGCTAAAATAGGCAGCGGGCGTTATTTTGAACTGATGAAGATGTATTAAGGCGTTTTGATACCTGAAGTTCGAACTCTGAAATCCACATGCTTGGTATAACTTAAAAATGGTAGATGTTAAGTAATGCCAATATGTTAACATTTATTCACATTAATTATAAATGATGCTTGCTTCTTTTATATTGTTGTTAGAATTATCCTTTTTGGTAGAATACATATTGCGTGAAATTTTGCTTGAAGGATATATATTTTTTGTGGTAGGTGGTGGCTTGAACTATGTATTGTTACAAAAAGATTGTAAGAACATATGCCGCACCAAAGTCTGTGATATTCCAGTTAAAGTGTAAGTTGATCTCATCTTTTTTATCTGTGAATACTTTACAAGTTTTACATCATCATCCGTTGGCCAAAACCATCGTTAGATAATGTTATCTATCGCATACTGTCATCGATTGGTTAAATCGACAATCTACACTGTGTATTAGTGGGTTTTCCTCTTCTGTTATAAAGTTCAATGCTGGTGTGTTCATGTTTTAGTAGCATCATCTGACTGCTCCCGCTGTTTCACATTATTTGTCAGAGGCTCTGAGCCCTCCATTGCTCTCAGACAAAATAAATAGTCACCAGCAATGATTTTAACCATACATACCCTTGTTAAATGACATGCTACAACTACCCAGTCTCATTTTCTCTCATCAAAATAGTGGTAGAGCTTTTGTAAAAATATATACTACTAAAGTGAATTGCTGCAGTTATACTGTTAATTTGCTTAATCTACAAACATTTAATCAACGTGGAAGTAAAAAATCCACTACTTTTTCCTCTGTGTTTGTGTTGTTGTGGGGGGCGGGGTGATTTGTTTCTTAATTTTATGGAGGTATCTTATGTCTATGCTTTTCACATTTACAGGCCCTCGGTTTGGTCAATTGTTAGGTTTGTGCCAACTAAGGTGTACCAGCAGTGTGATTTCCTGAAATTTTCACTGCTTCCTGATCCTGAAGATGATCGTCAGAATATTGAATGGAGAAAGTTCATGCGTTTCCTCTGGGACAATCAGAGGGTAATTATTGTTTCTATTGCATGTCATAATTGCTAATAAAAATATACAAGATAGGAGCTCTAAAAATATATACAAGATATTTTATCTTTTTTTGTTACTTATTTGTTTAAGTAAAACGGGGCAAAGGATTGACCATTGGGAAACTATCTTACTACTTACTGAGAAATCGCACTAGGTGGGGTAGGTGTCGTACATGGGACAAATAACAAGGACATCTAGGCTGATAAGGGGGAGGCCATGCACTGTAGTACCTTTTATCTTTCAATGAATCAACTTTTGCCAGGGTTTTGTTCCCCTGCAAGTGAGTAGGCATGTTATATTTTATTATAGCACTATTAGCAATATTTTGTTCTCTATTTGCCGTGTTGTATTTTATTATTAACACTATTAGCAATGTTCTGTTCTCTACTTGCATGTAATGTGGGGCCCTTGTTCTTTTTCGGTGCTTTTTTGAAGGTTGCTGTTGTTAGATTCAGCTCCTTTGCCTTACATATTTTCCCTCCTCAATCTCATGAACGCCCTAACTTCTCACATGCGGTGGTCATGTATGAACAAAAAGATCCTAGAGACTGCAAACCGATGGCTGGAGTATCTGGTGAGAGTTTTCCTATGCTGATTGTTGAACAGGAATGCTATGCTTGGATGGTTTACTTCTCCTTTTATTTTGGCTGACCCGCTATACTGTTTTTATATATAAAAAAACTTGGAAGCTAACAATTGGCAATACATTCCAGTAACTTTATTTCATCAATATCGGTTTATTACCCCAAGAGTTGCAGTTGGAGTCCCTTCCTGTTTTTTATTACTTCATTTGTATTCTCACTCATTCATGGTGTTGGAGGAAGTTCTCTCTATAGTTAACATCAAGATATACACCATAATATGCGTGGTCAGCTATGAGCTATTTGCTGATTCATTTCTTTGTTGTATTTAACTTTATTCACTTATCTATTATGCCACCAGAACGACACATGAATATTGCTACGACAAATTCTTTAAAAGGGTCATATAGAAGTGGTTTCCAATTTGGCTCGATGAATCCAAAGTCATATTTGAGAGAGGAGATTTGTGATAGTGGCCCAAATCCTAAGGAGATGAATGCTTCGCGTGTCGCAGAGCTCTATAAATCAGTTCCAGAATCATCACCATGTGAGTCTGTTGAAGATGGCCCTAGAATTTTAGATCCAATAGTGAAAAAGAGAACCACCAGTCTTGCAAAAAATTTTGTCAGCACGGATCCTAGTTATCTGCGAACACTCAGTCAGACACATGCTGGCTGGGTCTTTGGAGCAATAGCAGAGCTCATTGACAACTCTAGAGATGCGGATGCATCAAGGTATGTCCATTTCTTCAAGGTTGTATAGCCAGGAAGTGGGGGCTGTTTTTTTAGATAATTTTTAGGGCCGATTTGGCATTTCCAGTATTGTGCTGTGCTGCAATATGTGATCTAATTAGTTATAAAGGTTTCTTTACTGATTCTAGTAACAAAATATTTCTATTGTGGCAAAACAGTGAAATAAAACTCTAGACTACAATCTTACGCTATGCCAAACTAAGTTTTCTTTATTATCTTGTTTTACATCTCTTCCAGATGAATATGTACATGCCTATTCTATTAGCATACAAACTTTACATATTTACTGCTTTTGTTGTAGTATTTACAGAATGTAATCTCAGTTATATGTGTAGTTGTGTACAAAGCAATTCCTCTCTGAGGCTAGTGTTGTATACATACTTTAAAGAGTATTTGAAGCTTTTCCTAATTTGATCGTGTTGTTAGCGTATTATGAAGACTATTGGGGGCTATTTGTGTTATTTTGATTGAGCTAACTGCTTATTTATTCTCCTATCTTTCTTGAAGGTTGAATATTTCGGTCAAATCATTGTTTTCGAAGAAAGCAGAGAAAAAATCCCTGTCTTGTCTGTAATTGATGATGGGCATGGAATGACTTGTCCTGAAATGATGAGAATGGTCTCATTCGGTCACAAACGACCGGATAAGCATTGCCAGGATCAAATTGGGAGGTTTGGAATTGGATTTAAGGTAAACAGTCGGCGCATCATCTTCCTCTCTCCGGTTATCAGTTCCTTACCATTTCTGATATTTAACAATTTAAACAATAAGTTACTTCACATCTCAAAGCCGATTTTATGCTGTATTGATGTGGCATGTCTGACTTGTTTAAAATGTATTGGGAACTCCGTTGTCTGCATTCCATATACATAACTTCAGTTATCGGCCTATATGCTGCATTTCCTGTGAGTAAATTAGAACTTGTTTCTGTATTATCCAATACACTTCTGAACATGCTTTCTGCAGCATATTATTCACCATGGGTGCTAGTTAGGTAGGTTTTGTGTAACACTGTAGCTCGTTTGCCACCTGTAATGTGGTGTAGTCAAGGCCCATGTGGCCCAATTGTGGTTGTAAGAGGTGGTTTAGTACCACCTTGGAAGTTTAGGTGGGTGAGGGTCAACTTATAAGCATTGGTTCTCCAACCGTAGTATGAGCCAGGATGAAAGTGTAAGCGGGGTGCTATGCAAACATGGGCCCGCTCCACGTAAGAGACGGGCTAACACGGATTTTAGAGGCAGGGTGTTACATTTTGCTATGCAGTGAACAGCATCTCAAAGCTGATGTCCTTTCGTTTCTTTTTTCTGTCTGTAAGCTAGCATGACTTAAAGTCTTGGACTGTACAGTGTTTAACTGCTCAACCAATGAACTCGAATAAGTGTTTGTTATGTCACTAGAAGTTAGGAATATCTATTCAGGAAACATACCCTCTGTTCATGCTCCTTTAGCCCTTTTTATTGATTTTAAGAGGCAAAATCCATACACTTCGTGTGCTAGTGTTCAAAACAGTTATCATATTGCATTGTTGTTTGACCTAAATTTATACTTGCAGATGTTTTGTTTATGTGAAAAATTGTTCTTATTCTTGTCGAGTTTACTGTTTTCTTGGTGCTATTTTGTAGACTGGTGCTATGAAACTTGGCAGAGATGCAATTGTGCTAACCCAAACTTCATCTTCCAGATCAGTGGCCTTCCTATCTCAGTCTTTTAATGAAAATAAAGATGTAAGCACTGTTCTACGTACTTCATTCTTAGTCTACCGGGAACTCTAAAGCTAGGTAGCTCAGTTGTAAAAAGTAGCTAACACAGTGCTATTTGCTGCAGAATCTTGAGATACCTGTGGTGACATATCGTAAAGAAGGGCAATACATGGAAGTTGATTCAAGTGTCCAGTCTGAAGCTACTGCTGAATATAACCTGAATGCTATTAAGGAATTTTCTCCCTTCAACGAGTATTTCATTGGAGAAAAGCTAGGGATATTTGGTGAAGATGGTACTGGAACACAGATTTATATATGGAATTTAGATAGATGGGGTGCAGATTACACCTTGGACTGGATTTCAGGGAAGCCATCTGAAAATCCTGTCCGCCATGGGCGTGGAGACATACTAATCCGTTCAAGAAGAGTCAGATTGCGCCCAGGACAAACAAGTAACAATGTGTGGACTATAACCTTTCCTCGACATTTTATTTTTAATTTTTGTCTTGGAGATGGGAGGCAATATTCAGTTTCAATTACAGAAACCTGAAATTTATTATATCCTTCTGATGGGTTGCTGTGGCATTGGGAAAAGTAAATGAATTTATGGTCTGTATATTGCCCTTAAAGGTTGATTTAGGACCTTGATGAGCATGTAGCGGCATAGCCTTCACATTCTGTACTCTTGTTCTGAATGTACGGTGTGTTTGCATGATTTTTAATCAAGACATCAATGTTAATGGCTTATTTTTCCAGTAAACTTTGTTCCGCAGAAATGCTGAAAACATGGTCTGGCTTCACTAATTCTTTCATGATATTTTTAGGTACCATTGGACTATTCTCTTCAGTCCTATTTGGAAGTTATGTTCCTGAATCCTCGGATGAAGATCTCTGTCCAACAGTCTTTGGTAAATACCCATATGTCATTTCTCTCTATGTTTTGGCACATTCATATTCTTTTCTTTTACTGTTTATTTTCTTGGTAGGTCAAAACTCGCCCTTTAGCAAAGACCCTTAACAAGACATCTGTTATATCTGGTGAAATAATGGGTAGGGCTATTCAATTGACCCTTGGAAGGAGCAACGTAGAATGGGACAGAATGAACTGTGGAATTTTCTTGTATTGGCATGGCCGTCTAATAGAGGTAAGATCAGCTATTTTGCTATCAGAGTTAACTCTTTATTACACAAACTTGTCCACTCCCATTCAGCCATATTCCTCTACAGAATTCTCCAAAACCGTTTTTGCACTAGAATAATTTCTCCGTGTTCGAGCACACATGCAAATGCTTCAAGATCAACATTTGATACAGAACACAAACCTTAATACTTTTACCCAAACAGTCTGCATAAAGTCTCTCTCTCTCTCTCTCTCTCTCTCTCTCTCTCTCTCTGCATTGCTTGGTAGTGTAGAGTTGGAGGGCAAAATTTAGCCCCATCTTTGTTGATCATGGAAAATTTGAAATCTGTTGAATGCAAGTATGCAACAACTATCTGCGTGAATTATAATGAGATTGTGCCTTTTCTTATTCAATTTTATTTAGATGTAGTTCCAAACAAGTCTACTTCACATATTTGTTTTAATGTTTTGTTGAGGAAACTATTTGCACTTTTTGGCTTTCATGTTGCACAACAAATAAATTAGTATGAACAATACCTTCCCTCATCATATGTGCACCCTTACTCTAAACTTCTAATTTTGTGTTCTCTTCTCAGTCTTACAAACGAGTTGGAGGTCAAAAGCATAATGCTGACATGGGACGTGGAATAATAGGAGTTGCAGATATCACAGATCTTATTGTATATTTCCAAATATACTTATCTGCCATGTAATTCAGTTCCTGTTATTTATCCTTGTGGTGTCCCTTGAACAAACTTTTCTGTACCTTTTTTCTGCAGGATGATGAAGATGGTAATTCATGGGTTCTTAACAGTAAACAAGGGTTCCAAGATTGTGAAATGTATGCTAAACTGGAGGAGTGGCTTGGTAGGAAAGCGGATGAATACTGTGATAAAAATTTTGACACTCTCGAATTGGTATGAATGCATGATTCAGTTCATATTTGAAAAAATTTTAGATAACTCTTGCATATCTGACCATGAAGTCCTCTTTAATTTTTATTGCATGCAATAGTCACTAGATCTCCCAAATGACAATAACAAGGTATAGAGTAGCTGACAACACTGTACAGCATAGGTTGACAGCTGACACAGCTTCTGATCATATGCATGTATGGAGTAACAACCCTCAGTCAAGAAAAAAAAGGAGAAAAAGTTGTCCTAAAATGGCTGCACTCAGAAGTCTTTTGACTTTTGGCTAACAATATCTTTTGAATATTTAGATTGGCGGCTGTGTATAAAAGGACATGAGCAGATTTATTTTGAAAATTACTGAGACAAATTATTATAATCAGGGGATGGCTATAGTACATGAATCTTTACTAAAAATGCTGCCTCAATATTTCTTTCACTCTCATAGGTTGATAAATGGATAATGGGGTTAAGTTTATGTAAAAAGTGCATAGATTATGTTATATGTACTATAATCATTCTCATTGTAGCATGCTCTCCAATCCAGTTTCAGACTGTTGTATACATTAGCTAAGTCCTCATTTTGCCTTCCTTTTCTGTACAGAGCACAGAAAGGACACGCCTCACAAACACCCCACTTAAGCTACATACAAACTGCATGTGTACATGAGTTAATAATTTTGTAGATCAGGAGATGTTTTCCCGTTGAATGCACACACACTGTCGATCTTAGTCACGACTCATTCCCTCCCACCACCAGGCTACTGTTTTAACTTTCAGAATATTCCACTCTCTTCTCTTTTTAAGCGCTATTCACTCCAGTTAACTTTCTTTATCCAGAGAAAAGGGGGTGAGTGCTACAAGGCTGATCATGAGTGGGTTCAGTGCTACAGCTGTCGTAAATGGAGAATATTGAATGCAGGCTTCGATACAAAGTCTCTTCCAGATGAATGGTTTGTATCAACCAACCATTCTCTTTAGCGTCGGGTTTGCATTTTCTTTTGCAAGGGTATTTTTTGTGGCATACCAATGCTATATCGTCTATCGGGTAAAGTTCATTTCTTGGTTTGCAATAGATCAAAACCCTTCTGGGGTGCTGTGACACAGCTCTGGAAATATTTTACTTGTGGACTGTGTGACAACTTAATAATTAATATATTAATGATAGATTTCTGTATAGAAAGAGAGTACTAGCCAAGTTTATCTTGTTTGTCCACCAGTTTACCACCAGTTGAATATTCAGGTTTCAGCTGTATTTAGTATAATCAGATAAAAATGATATTTGCATGGGAACTCTATCCACTGGGAGGTTAAAATCTCGGAAAAGTCTTGTACCATCACAATTATAGAATTTCAAGGAAAAAAACAATATCTTGGTTCAGTAAGGCTTAGCTTATACATGTGCATAGCCACTATCTTTCCTTGCTTCTTGACAGGGCCGAAGTGTTAAAAGTTCTGAAATTTCAGGTTTTGCTACATGCCACCATTCAATGGGAAATGTGAGGTTCCGGAGCAACAAATGGCACGTGGTGTCATTGTGATAGGTGAGAAGCGATCTGAATATGATGCGTGTGATAGGATTACCCAGCAGGAAGAGGTAGCTAAGGTAAATGCAAGCGAAATGAGGTCCGATGACAGTGAGTCTCAAAATTTTACTCAAGATGAAGATGCGAAGGTAACTAGAGATCCAAATCTTACATGTACAGTTTTTTTGGAGGGTAAACAAACGGAAGGAAATAAATTATTCTTGTTATGTGCCCAGGACGTCAAGCTAACCCCAACGGTTGTCAACAAGCGGAGGAAATCATCAAATGGGACCCGGTCAATGGACAAAAACAACAGCGAAGATAAATATGGTGTGTAGACGAAAACAAAAGCTATGAAGTAGCAATGAAAGTGCATACTTTCTGCTGATTTCTTTTTCGTGAACTAACAATCTGCTATCAGATGATGCTGAAGGCGAGTCCTCACAAACTCAGCCTGGTACCCCTCGCCCTGTTTTGAAGAGGATACGTAGGGGCCCTGCTAGAAGTTGTAAGCAGTCATGAAGAACGAAAATGTGAGGTACCTGTTCTTTCTTTCCTTTTTTTCTGCTGTAACGAGGCTTGAGCATTTACTCTCTTGTTATGTTGGAGTCATTCTCAGTCTCTCACCCACCGTCTGAAATCTTGTCTGTTGTCTCTTGCTATCTGCTTCATGCCTCTGATCAGTTCTATTCTCTGCAGCTAGCATAGACGCCTTTGTTTAGATGCCAATGCGTGATGCTTTTCTTGCCGAAGCAGCTCTTCCCGTGGTGCAGTCGGTTTCCGACTTGTCTGCTTAAGCAAATTCAACTCATCAATCGTAGCGGCCTGTTTATATATGTATGTATAAAAAGTGCGACCTCGTCTGTAAGTAGTGTGCATCCTAGCTCATGAAAGTTCTTTTGGCTTTAGCTTTTAGGTGTTGAAATGTGCACAGTAGCCTGTCAAGCAAACGTAGGCGCGACAGTTTCGATTCGCATGATTGGAGGAAATCGAAGATCTTGCTGTGGTGATCACTAGTATGACTAGAAAATTCTTCACTGCATTAGCGTGTGCTTTACTGCTGCTCTCTCCGTAGTTTTGCGTTACTGTGGGAGTGTGAACCCCAGTGCCATTTGCATGTTCACCCAATGATTCATTCACTCCAGGCCTCGCGAATTGATAGGATATGCCACATGACATGTCCGACCACAAAGCAGCGTTTTCCCTCTTTACTACCTCTGACTTTGCGCGAGTATGATGTTAGTTTTTTAATACGTTTGATCATTTATTTTATTTAAAAATTTTATATTATTATTATTATTTATTTGGTTATGACTTGATTTATCATTAAATTTTTTAAACCATGACTTATGTTTTATGTTTTTTATGTTGGCAGAATTTTTTAAATAAGATAAATGTCTAAAAGTCAATAGAGTTATATATTAAAAAAATATAGTATTTATTGTGTACTCTACATGTACTTATTATGTAGTTTATGCACCCCCATTGTGTCACCAACCAGAATGGTACTCCGTACTCCATTACATTTTCTTCAGATGATAATGTTACTCCAACACTGGACCACTGATAGCACATAACTGCCCAGATTAGGCTAACCTTTTTATTTGGTCAATCCTTCATTAACTCTAAAATTTCGTTTGCAATGCTAAGCAGATCAAACACAAAATCATCGTCCTTCCTGTCACAACATCCAAACCAAACAGAACGAAACAGTTCTTTTTCACCTGTATATAATTATAATCATAATTACAATCATTCTGAGCATGACACCCCTTGCTGGTGTCATGATATCGTCGATCTACTCGACGAACTGCTTGCCTTCGAACGTCTGCGCGAACATCCAGTCCGGCGGCGCGACGCTGTAGGCGACGACCGTCCTCCCCCTCCCGCCGGTGACCTCGAACGACAGCGGCTGGCCGCGGAGGTCGGCGTCGCACTGCCAGTTCTGCCCCCAGTTCCTCCCCATCGGTATCCACCCGGTCCTCGACCCCTTCACCTTCACCGCCGCCACCTCGCCGTCCGCCGCCACGTTCGTGATCAGCACCTGCAGGAAGCTCGCGCCGCCGGTGATCGTGAACCTCATCCCCCCCGCCCTGTCACAGCTCACCCTGCACCACCATTCATTCATTTCACCAAATGGTCAGTGACATGATCACATGAAAACCCAGCATGAGCAATGCGTTGATGCTTTGATCCACGTAGCGTTGTAGAGTTCAGTAGATGCAGCAAAATTTAGGGCTTGTTCATTTTGGTGCCACTTTCAACCATACCAATTTTTGGTATACTAATTTTTTGGTAATGTATCAAACTAAACATACACGACAATACTACCCTACCAAACTTTGATAATTCTAGAAGTTTTCACTCTTAAAAATGCTATCAAATTTTAATATGGTATTAAACTAAACACAACCAACGCTACCAAAATTTAGTAGTATCAAAATGTGCCAAAGTTTGGCAATACCAAATTTTGAAAGGGTTGAAAGCAGAGTTAACAATTTCGGTTCGAAATTCCCGAAATTTCGGTCCCCCCGGTAAGCACATATCTCACTCGAAATTTTTGGTTTTGTCCAAATTTTTGTTGATTTGGTCAAATTATCTAAATTCATTCAAAATTCGTCAAATTTTCGGTCAAAAAAGTACCAAAATTACCTTTGGTAATTTTGGTCCCCCCAGTAAAATTGCCCATACCGAAATTGTTAACCCTGGTTGAAAGTGGCTACAATCTGAAAAAGCCTTTAATCTTATCTTGTTAGAGTTGTAGTACTACTAGAGTTCACCCACCAATGGGTACTGACATGAAAACCCAAACTGCTGCTTTGATTCATGCAGAGTTCAGTAGATTGGCAGCAAAATTTAATTTTATCTTGTTAAAAGTTCTAGTACTACTACGGTTCTAGAAAAAAAGGATACTTGGAGTGTACTCCTGCATCACCAGTTGGGGCATGGGACACACTCATGGCAATTGTCTGAAACTGTGAAGGTTCTCATAATTAACAAAGCACAAAGATTTTAAAAGGGGGAAGCTAGCAGCAGTGATTAAAGATTTAAAGCTGCTCTTTGCTCCATGCAAAGCAGCAGGAAACACGCACTGTCCGCATATTCTGTGTTCCTTCTCCAATGATCAAACATCATTCTGAACTTTCGCAAAAGCAGCACTGCTTCAGCCTAGAGAGACACTCCAAATGCACAACTCAAGAATGATAGCGCCATGCCCTTTTTGCATGGTCAGTTTCACACATCGGCTAGCTGCAGAATGATACGCTAGGAGTGATCAATGACCAGCGAGCATATCAAGAACATGTCAAACCGATACTCTGTCCATTCTCAAACCGATAGACATTTTAGAACATGTCTAATCAAACTTACTAAGATTTCACACCACATAAAACAGTAGTAGCGGATTTGTCATGAAATGTATTTCCATTTGGAGTAGTTTTTCCATTTCACTACTCCCGTTTCGCTAGTGATTTTAGTTTGTAACTCCTATATGCTGTAAAATTTCTCGTTTCACTAAAATATAATACTAAGAACAATTATATAACATGTGCATTGGAGATCTTGTCGATGCAGAGAAACACGTTGGGAGAAGCTTATTTTACCTCCGGAACTGCACCGGCACAATGTCGGCCTTGGCCTTGGCAACGCGGAGGAAGGCGGCCTCTGACATCTCGAAATGCTCCTTGGGGAAGTTGCACCATCCACCATAGTCGTTGGAGAGGCCAAGGTTGGGGGCGCAGAAGTCGGTCGCCGTCACCACCACCGTCGGGCTGCCGCGGAGGCACCACAGCACGTGGTTCACGCACCGGACCTCATAGCAGCCACCGCACGCGTTGCCGCGCCCGAACAGCGCGCCGCTCACGCCGGCGGTGTACCTCCCATACCTGAATATGTCCAGGTCCCCATACCCACAGGCTCCACCACCTTGCAGGTTCAAAGTTCAGACTTCAGACAACCATTACATTCAGACAAAAAGGATAATTTTTGCTCCATTATCAAGTGAGATGGAGATGATCAGCTTCAAAGTTAGTCAACAAGATGTCAAGATTAAGGCCTTGTTTTGAGATAGATTATTGCGTGGGTTATTGATTTGATTATAGGGCAAATAAATATTTTTTAACTCTTTTTAATAAATAATTTAAAACAAGTGATTCAAATAATGCAATAGAAGAAAAAAATTTTAGGAAACATATTATTTTTTAAAGTGTAAAGCAAATAATCCATTTTAATAATCGGGTAGAGGCCCTAATACTACTAGACAGTTTGATCATGTTGAGATGTCCTTGAATTCAGGATATCAAGTAAGGAAACGCAGTGTGGTTGGGCTGCCATGAATCTTGATCTGACAATACATTGCGTTACTTTGACACTTAATAATCCATGGAGCAATTACTGCAAATGTACTCTGAAAGGCTTCAATGTGTACTACCTCATGGACAGTAAACAGCAAGGAAAGATCATATCGTAGTACCAGATTGCCTGTCATAACTATAGTAGTATTATTGTCAAATGCATTCAATGTGCCTCGGCTTTTCTATAACCTACCTAAAAGGAAAAAAGATAACTACTACATTAATTAAGGCCCACTTAGTCCAATAATGTACTATTATCATTTGTTTCTCTCGTCCGACTAGGACAGCATTAGTGCACTTAATAAAAGGTTTTATCTGATGATTATAGAGAAAAATGTTTGGTTGGAATGATAGCTTTATTAACATTGACACCAACATTCTTTTTTATCTTTTATAACCCTGAAAGAAACCTTTTTTCTACCCTTTTACAAAACCAAAATAAAATGGTCCTACCAACAACAGGACATGCATTGAAAGTTCAGTTCGACGAGTCACAATCTATCTGAAGAAAGAGAAGGTGAAGAACAAGTTTCAGCAGTGAATCTTCAATCCTGCTTCCTACTTCTAACTAGAACTTCGCTGCCCACTACACCGGATCTGCACAATACTGCACCATCTGCTCATTATTCATCCTTGAAAACTACATTCACCATCTCCGAAAAATGCAGAAAAAGACATGTTCTTGATCCTACCAACTGACAAAGATTCAGAAGCTTAAACTCTTAAACACACACACACAGAGAGATTGCACATACCATCATTAAGCGGGTGCCTCAGGGACTCCTTGATGTAGGTCGCGGAGCCCATCCTCCACTCCTCGTACCCGCCATGGCCAAGCCTTATGCATCCACTCAAGCTCACCCCGGAAAGCAGCAGCAACAGCAGCAAGAACAGCAGAAGAGAGCTCATCACACCTGTGGGTATCTCTGGTGATCAATGCATCTACTGATTACTGAAGGAGAAGAGAATGGATGCGATGGATTGGAGGAGAGGGAGCTGCAGCTGTTGTTGCCTCCTCCTTTGGTGGTGTTCTTGTGTTGTTGGTCGGAGAGACTGAAGTCTGAACACTGAAATGTTGCAGTGTTTTGGCCTGTGGTGGGAGACTGGAATTGGGGGGGGAGTCAAAGATGAGAGGAGCACAGCACAGGGAGAGTGGTGGAAGGGGTCCTTCCTTTCTGCTCTCGCTTTATTGGGATTTGCAGCAGCTGCAGACGCGGCGGCTTCCCTTTTAAGGACGAGTAGCATAGCAAAGCGGAAAATTATCCTGGTATTTTAGTCATAAAATTAAATATTAGGTTTTGGATTAAAAATTTTAGTCTTATTTTGTTTGGTTATAAAGACTAAAAAAGATTAAAACTCATTAATTACTATATTATCTCTATTTATTTGCATCTTATTCGCATCATGAAGAGAAATAAGGATATCCAATAAAAATAAAGTTTTAATCCAAATTAGTATGTTTAAAAGTAACTAATGGATTAATGGTATTTTAGTCTTTTTTTCTCTTTGAGATTTTAGGGACGATTAAAATGGAAAGAGTAGTCCTTAAACCAAACAAAACAGCATCAATGTTATTTAACTTTGTGTCATTTATACATAAATAATTTTTCGTAAAGTCAAATGACATACGTTAAAAGAATTTTGTTTGAGTAAAGAGCACCCCCGCCAACCTGTAATTTTGCAAAGCGGTAGCACCTTTCTCTGATCCATGTTTCCGCAAGCTCCAAGATTCCAGTTTACAGGCAGAGTGATTGTCTGGTTTGCACAGATGAGACTCGAGAGTTCTGCTTATTTTGTCACCTCATCAAAATGAAGGTTGGTTTTTACTGTCCTTTGACATTATCAATATTTTGATAGTAATATTTATGTGTTGTCGTGAATCGTGATAAACTAAACATCACCAAAATACTATTCAAAATGTTCGGCATTTTGGTAACGAAAGTTTTAGCATCACATCGAGACGGACGAAATCACTACTCAGAACTGGAGAGTGGTTTTTGGTGGGAAGAAAAAAAGATCTCCGGTGAGTGAGAGTGAGTCCAGATGTCCAGACAGAGCAACCGTTTGACGCGGCACAGAAAATATACTCTGTACCATTGAATTTATCGTAGTTTAACGATTTATTATTGGTATTATCATTTTCAGTGAGTTAATAAATTATTCTATAATATGTTATTAGATTGTACCGTACACGTAAAATTAACAATTGATTTATCCTACTAAAAGTTTTTTAAAAAGTTTTTTAGTCTCTATACACAATGTGAAAGTTTGTGTATAAGTTTCAAAATTTTTGCATTTTTATTTTTATACAATATATAATTTATCCATTTATGCTATATAAAATTTTTGTCTTTGTTTTTAATGTAAATCATCTTTCATATCCTAAACAACATAATTTTTATGTTATTATCTTTTATGTAAGCAATTTCTCTCTCATTTACCACATAGAAATATTTTTTTAAAAAAATAAAAATACCCAAAAAGAACTTGAAAATCTATCTCCAAACTTTCATATTGTGTAAGGATATGTAACAGTCTGCCCTCTAAAATCACGTAGCGCAGCTCATCCAACGGATGGTTTCACTTACATCACTTCACTTACATTTCGTCCTTACTTCGTGTAAAGTGGTTAACCCGAGACTAATATGTTTGAAGGGAAGAAACTTTATAAGTTACTTTCATCCCTGCTAAACTAGCAAGATGATACTAAACATATACACATAGTTTTTATGGGTGCTAAATTTTAATTGGGCTAGGATGTCATTGGATGTTATGTAGACAATTTATTTTTTAAAATTTATAAATTAACTAGCATGGTGACCCGCGCAGATTGTGTGGCTAGCATTGCTATAATTTTTTTTCATAATAGTGCATATATATATATACTTTCATGTTTTATTATTAAAAATATTAAAAACAGCAATATGATTTTAAACTCCTACATAACTTGACCAGTATAATTTTATATGTCTGATATCTGATTATTATAGTAAATCCTATCTTCATAAAAAGCAAATATGATGTAACCTTTAATGTTGTCTTAATAATATAATAAATAAACCAAAGATATATAAGTAATGATAGGTGAAAGATTTATAAGTCATGATATATAAGTTATTTATAATTTTTGGAGTTTAAATTTGAATTTGTATTGAAATCAAATTTGTAGTTTTATTTTATTTTTATTGTAAATTTTAGTTAACCATGTTGCTGTGTTTTACGTGGATTTTTATTTTAATATCCTTAATTACTATTAGGAACTTCAGTTGTTCTAAATCAATCACTTATGTGGATGCTATGGCCATGCATGAGTTTGGTTATGTTTGGGTTTTCATCATTGGTGTCTCACGGTTTCAAAAATTTCACAACAAAATATCCGTGCCCGATTTCATTTTATTTGTTTACTCTTAAATTTCTACGATTAATCTGAGAATTTTTAAGTCATGAGAAGGAAAATGAAGACTTTTTTATTACTTTATTAAGTTAATAGATTGTTAACTTAAATCGTACCCAGGCCAACTGATCTAACTAAACAGACGTATCACTTTGCATACGAATCTATCGACTGATTCGTCGTGACCGACACTAAAGCATCGGATTCCATTAGAACTCTAAAGTTAAGCATGTTTGGACTAGAGTAGTACTAGGATGAGTGAAAATTTCTCGTGTTATGCTGCATTTGACGGAGTTGCAACTGGTGTTTAGATTAGGTTGCAACCAGCATACAAGTGTGTAACTAGTGTTTAGATTAGGTTGTAACCAACATACCAAATGTGTTGCAACTGGTCAACCATCACAGCTGTACGCCAGTTGCAACCTCTAAACACGTAACTAAACGGTTGGTGATATTGATGTACGGAGTTGCAACTGATGTTTAGATTAGGTTGCAACCAGCATACAAGTGTGTAACTAGTGTTTAGATTAGGTTGTAACCAACATAACAAGTGTGTTGCAACTGGTCAACCATCACAGCTCTACGCCAGTTGCAACCTCTAAACACGTAACTAAACGTTTGGTGATATTGATGTGTCACAACTGATGTAACAAACGTACCAAGTGTATTGTAACTGGTCAACCAACAGAGCTGTTGATGTAACAAAACAAACAAAACACGCAATTGGGCAGTGTGTTGTAACTAATGTAACAAAACAAAAAGTTGCAACTTTTGTGTAAATGAAGTTACAACTAGATATTTTATGAGGTCATCCATCCTAGTAATACTTTTGTCTAAGCATGCTTAACTTTAAAATTTTAATGGGATCCACTGCTTTTATGTCTGGTTCAAGCGCACGCGTGATGATATGGTTTGGACACCCGAAAGATTTCTGTTGCACGTGTAGCTCCTATGCAACGTAGGGCCCCTACCATGTGTGTGTGTATATATACACTAGCAATTGTGCCCGTGCATTGCAACGGGTGAAGTCGGGGCGCGACACGGATGGGGACAGGAGGGAGGGGCGCAGGCACGGCACGGGGCGCGGCACGGATGGGGACGGGAGGGATGGGCACATAAGGTCTTTTTTTCATCCAAGCCCTCCCTTTATTTTTAGCATTGAGACTACATGTTAATTTTATAAACATTCAAGGGGTTTTCTAAAAAAAAGCCAGGCGAACGAAAATTTTGGGTAGAAACACTACTTGCTTTATAGATAGTTATAGATATATATAGAGAGAGTTGGGCTACTATGTGACGCTCCCTTGCCCATCCGTGTGGCATGGCGAATCTCTAATTTGAAAACTCAAATTGAAAATCCGAACCGTTGAAATTGTTCTACATATTAATATCTCCTTGTAGACTAAATTTTACATTTTTTTTGAAACTTTTTACTATTTTATCGGATAGGTTAAAAATACATTAATCCAATGATTTCTGGAGTATCTATTTTATTGTATCTTTAACCTATCCGATAAAATAATAAAAAATATAAAATTTAGTCTACAAGGATATATTAATATGTAGAACAATTTGAATGGTTCGGATTTTCAATTTGAGTTTTCAAACTAGAGGTTCGGTCATGTCACACGAGATGGATAATGTGACGCGTCACACAGTAGCCCAACTTTCTCTCTGTATATAAAGAGACAGTTGAACACATCAATCGAGCACAAACTTGTGGAAATATTTGATGTATATTGATGTTCTGGTTCAACTTACTGAATATTTTGGCGATTGGCATACATAGATTTTTTACAGTCTAGTCCACCACCTTAATTTCCTTATTCTAAAGTATGGAGAATACAGTCTGGTATCCATCAGTAAGGTTTGGATGGATTCCTCCGTGTCAATAGATGTCGCCTGCTGGAACGCTGGAACGCCAAGCAGACGCCGAGTCGTCGAACTGTCGAAGTCGTCGCCCTGTCTGTCAGGCCCTCGTAATTTTTGTACGAATATTATTTTTATTCAGTTAAAGTGCTTATAATACTTTGTATATACATATGTATATATTATTAATGGTTAGTACTAGTTCATATAAATAGTTCCAAAATTTAGGTTCGTCCTAGGTAAAAAAAACCTCAGGACCGGCCCTTACTGTTGTATCCATGCTTCTCGGAAGAACAAACAGCCTTTCTTCCCATGAGGCCATGACTGCCATGCCGACCCCTCTACGAAGTATCAGCTAGTCCATCCGTTTCATACTACTTTAACCACTCATCTTTCTTCTTAAATATTTATGAACGCTAAAAATGATGTCATATCCATCTATATTACTTTAAAAATCTCGATGTCCATTCTCATCGTATACATCTAAACCTCACAATCTATACTATTATACAATTTTCAATAATTTTTCTTTTATTTTACTATTTACTTTTCTCAAATTTTAAAATCTTTAATAAAAAATTAAAAAAACATATAGTATTGTTTGAACTAAATAAGTGTTTATTAATTAATTTAATAAATCAGAAAATTTATTTTTTTTAACGTACGGGGTCTAAGCTAGTGGTATTAAAATGGGGTATACCCTATACATAAACATAAAAAAATTGTCCACTTCGATCTAACAATTTATAGGTAATTAATGGTTAAATTTCAAATGAGAAAGTCAAAATTATCAGTTACTAAAACATGGAGGAAGTATTTCTAAACTTGCTAATCAAGTTCGTCACCTCATTTATCATCATCAGCCCAGCCCGTTGAGTTAGTCGAAAAGGGCTGCAAGCTACAACGCTAACGGTCCGAAATATTTGCAAATGAATCAGCTCGTGAATTCGGCCCGCTGGAGGTTACGAATGAATTCAGCCCACTCTTTTCTCGTCAAAGAATTCGGCCCACTGACTGTTTCGGCCCATAAGTGAATTCAGCCCACAAACATCCCATCAACAAACTCAGCCCAGGAAAGGCTACAATGAATTCGGCCCATTTAGTTTTCTTCAGCAAATTCAGCCCACGAGGAATTTGGACCACGAAATTCCGTCTTGGTCTACTTATTTCACGTTGACAAATTTAGCCCACAGGAAAATTTGCCCCACTACGGCCACGAACGAATTCAGCCCAGGCCTCTCTCGTCAACAGATTTCATCGCCCGGCTACCGGCGGCCGGCGAACGCGTCCGTCGCGGCCGGCGCAGGCTGGGGAATACCTCCGGCGGGTTCGCCCGTGGCCTCCCCTCTCGAACCGAGATCCTGGAGCGCTGCACCGCCGACAGGGAAGAGGGCGGCGGCGCCCAATTCACCGGTTGGGCGGCGGCGAGGTGAGCGCGCGGTTGTGCCTGCACACGGTGGCAGGATGTCCCCAACCAATGGTTTGGCGCCGCTCGGCTCCGCCGTGCCGCCATCGCCTCGTTTTGCAGAGCCGGCCGGCCCGCGCTGGTAAAGCTTTTTCTTAGGACAAGTCTCCGTAGAGTTTTTAAATGTCGCACATCGGTGAAGTCAATCATGTGTTCTCCGAAGGGAAGGGTTACTGAGAGGGAATGAAATTAACTATAGGAGTTTAAGGGGTTTGATGTTATTATTATAAGTGGCAGACCAATTTGGAGGATGACCTCAAAAAGCTCGAGACCATTTTAACTGAAATTCTCTTGGTGGTGGGCACTGCAGAAAGGCGGAGAACACTTGATTGCAATCAGCAAGCTTTACTCTTCCAGCTGAAAGATGCTGTCTATGATGCCGAGGACATCATGGACGAATTTGATTACATGCTTCTGAAAGCAAACACTGAAAAGAGAAAGCTAAGAAGCTTAGGCTCCAGTTCTATCTCCATTGCTAAGCGTTTGGTTGGACGTGACAAATTTCGGTCCAAGTTGGGAAAGATGCTCAAAAGCTTGAGTAGAGTAAAAGAGTGTGCTAATATGCTTGTGAGAGTGATGGGAGTAGAGATTGTTATATTGTATGGATCTTGGCTAGGCATGGATCTAGTAGGTATAAGCGGGACTCACCGTTGAACTTCATGAATGAACTCGCCATGGGTCATCGGTGGTGTCGTCGGCGTTGCAGTGTGGTTAGGATAGGCTTCTCGCCGCTCACAGCGCCCCCTCTCGATCGGTCTATGGTTTAGGATTTGTTAGGAGCGAGCGAATGCGACGGACGAACCTCAACTTCCGCGCCCCGGCCTCCTCCTTCCTTTTCTATGGCGCTGCGCGACGGGGCCCACCAACCATAAGTTGGTTGTGCGTCCCCGATCAGGGCGCGGATCAAGTGTGCAATCGGTTGTTGGACCGTTGCACGGGAGATCAGTCTAACATTCTCCTCCTTGATCTCACCTTAGCTAAACTCACTTGGCACCCATTTTATTATAGATCAGCATATAGAGTATGTATCATCACAATAGTCAGTTACGTACTATCAAATTCAACAACTACGATACACTTTTCTACTTTGAAAATGGATTCTTCACTCGCTTTGTGCCCCTCACTATCCAGGAATCATAGGCTTTCCCGTAATCCCATGCCGGCTAAGTATTCTCTGAACATATTGGGCGGTAAGCCTTTCGTAAGCGGATCCGCAAGCATTTTCTTTGTACTTGTATGCTCAAGACTAATAGTATGATCCTGGATATTTTTGTTCACAACATAATACTTGATGTCAATGTGTTTGGCAGTACCACTTGGTTTGTTGTTGTGAGCATAAAACACTGCTGGCTCATTGTCGCAGTACAATCTGAGTGGTTTTTCAATGCTGTCTACCACTCTCAAACCGGGTACAAATTTCTTTAACCATTTCGCCTGTCCCGTGGCCTCATAGCACGCTACGAACTCAGCAAACATCGTAGATGATGCTGTTACAACTTGCTTGGAGCTTTTCCATGATATGGCTCCACCTGCGAGAGTAAATACATAACCTGACATGGATTTTCTGTCATCTAGGTCTCCCGCGAAATCTGCATCTGAGTACCCCTCTATTTCAAGGGATTCAGATCTTCTATATGTTAGCATAAGGCCTTTCGTGCCTTGCGTGTAACGCAAAGCTTTCTTAACCATTTTCCAGTGATCTATGCCTGGATTACTTTGATATCTGCCAAGTATCCCAGTTACAAAAGCTAAGTCAGGGCGTGTACAGACTTGAGCATACATTAAACTTCCGACAGCTGAAGCATATGGAACCGCTCTCATCTGATTGATCTCATACTGGTTCCTGGGACACAAAAAATTCCCACATCTATCGCCCTTGACTATGGGAGCAGGCGTAGGTTTGCTCGCATGCATACTATATTTCTTCAAAATCTTTTCTAAGTATGTCTTTTGCAATAAGTCTAATACCCCTTTACTTCTATCTCGGTGAATTTCAATTCCCAAAACGTATGACGCTTCACCAAGATCTTTCATCTCAAAGTTTGAGGACAGAAACTTCTTAGTCTCCAATAGCAGACTGACATCACTACTAGCTAGTAAGATGTCATCCACATAAAGGATAAGGAAGATGAATCTCTCATTTTTGAACTTTGCATAAACACAATTGTCCTCCTTATTCTCATTAAACCCGAACTTTCTTATTGTCTCATCAAACTTTAAATACCACTGTCTAGAGGCTTGCTTTAATCCATAAATGGATTTTCTTAGGTGGCATCCCATATTTTCTTTTCCTTTCATGACAAAACCTTTCGGTTGTGCCATGTAGACACTCTCATGGAGATCTCCATTGAGAAATGCCGTATTTACATCCATTTGATGTAATTCTAAATTATAGTACGCCACTAAGGCCATTATGATCCTAAAAGAATCCTTGCATGAGACTGGAGAAAATGTCTCATTATAATCTATTCCTTCTCTTTGTGTGAAGCCTTTCGCCACAAGTCGTGCCTTGTATTTCTCGACATTCCCTTTGGAATCGTACTTGGTTTTGTAGACCCATTTACAGCCTACTGTCTTGGCCTCTTTGGGAATTTTTTCTAAATCCCAGACTTTGTTGCAATTCATAGATTTCATTTCGTCTTCCATGGCTTCTTGCCATTTGGACGAATGAGCGCTTCTAATGGCTTCTTCAAATGAGGTGGGATCTCCCTCCATTTGAATTTCTTCACTTACATATACTTGATACTCATTTGGGATAGCCAATTTTCTAACTCTTTGAGACCTCCTGGGGGCCTCAACATCTGGCGCACTCTCTGAGTTGGGCTGTTGTGGCTCTTCCTCATGTGTGACAACAGGTTCTGTCGGATCCTGAAGGACAGGTTCCTGACTTTCACTTGTTGCCACGGGAGAATTGACAACAGGTGTCGTCACCACAGTGTCATGCACCGTCGGTGCAATAGCAACAGGTATCGAGAAAAAAGGTTCTTGAATCATCGGAGTAGGTACAAATACCCGCTTCTCTTCAAGACTAATCTCTCGGGCTACCATGCTCCCCCTCATCATCTCATCCTCCAGAAAAACAGCGTGTCTCGTTTCCACGAACTTGGTGTGTCTGTCAGAACAGTAGAAACGAAACCCCTTAGATTTCTCTGGATAGCCAATAAAATGGCAACTGACTGTCTTGGGATCTAATTTTCCAATATTCGGGTTAAACACTTTTGCCTCAGCTGGACAACCCCACACATGCATATAGTTTAATGTGGGTTTTCTCCCTATCCATAACTCATATGGAGTTTTAGACACGGACTTGCTAGACACCCGATTAAGTATGTGAATGGCGGTTTTTAACGCCTCCATCCACAAATTAATCGGTAGAGTGGAGTAGCTTATCATACTTCTCACCATATCCATTAGGGTACGGTTGCGTCTTTCAGCCACTCCATTCTATTGAGGCTCGCCCGGTGTAGAGTATTGGGAAACTATACCATTTTCCTGTAAGAACCTTGCAAAAGGTCCAGGAATTTGGCCATATGGGGTATGACGATCGTAGTACTCCCCGCACGGTCGGATCTTACTCTCTTGATCTTTAAATCATGTTGATTTTCAACTTCAGCCTTGAATATCTTGAACTTATCTAATGCTTCTGACCGTTCTTTAATAGGATAAATGTAGCCGTAACGAGAATGATCATCTGTGAATGTTATAAAAGAATCATAACCATCCACAGATGTCACAGGAAACGGACCACAAATGTCTGTGTGAATTATTTCCAAAATTCATGCGCTTCGTTTGGCGTCTTTCTTTATTTTCTTGACATACTTTCCTTTAATACAATCTATGCATCGATCTGAATCTGAAAATTCTAAGGACGGAAGAATTGATTCTGTAATCAAGCGTTCAATCCTCCCCCTCGAAATATGGCCTAAACGGCAGTGCCATAATTTTGAAGACACATCATCAATTCTTTTCCTTTTATTGCTCACATTCATAGACGAGGAGGCATTCTCATTACTCAAAACATTCACGGTATCACTAAGTGATAACAAATAAAGCTCATCTTGTTTGAAAGCTATGCCTAAACACTTATTATTAAACTGAACCTTACATTGTCCATCTCCAAAAACACATTGAAAACCATCATGATCTAATCGTGGGACACTAATCAAGTTTCTTCGCAAAGAGGGTATATAGAGGACATCGTGTAAATGAAGTACAAAACATCTCTCAATACTAACGGGAGTTCTCCAATGGCTTTGGCTTCTACAGCGACACCGTTTGCAACTTTAATTATTCTTTCTCCTCTTTGCAGCATCCTCATCGTACTGAATCCCTGTAGAGAATTAGCAACATGGACAGTTGCACCTGAGTCAATCCACCAGGTAGATTTTTCATAACTTACATACAGAAATCTATAAATGTGATAATATCCTCACCTCTCTTGCATAAGTGCTTCAGGAAATTCACACAGTCTTTCTTATAGTGCCCTTTCTTTTTGCACCATAAGCACTGGTCCCTTTCAAGCTGAATGGATTGAGGTCTTTGATGGTAATCAGGCTCAGATCTTTGATTGTATTCAGGCATTGGAGCTTTTCCATGTGGCCTAAAGGAGGAGGCGTTGTTCCACTGAGGTTTCCCTTGTGGCTTAGATGGGGAAGAATTATAATAATTCTTCCTCTTGTGGTTCACGTAGTTAATGGAATCACCACGCGAACCCTTTGATCCTTTCCTCCTCTTGAACACACATGGCAATTACCTTTTCAACTCCCCAATTTTTGGGCTGTGAGTTGTAATTAACAACAAAAGCCTCAAATTCCTTGGGCAAGGAGGCAAAAATCAGATGAACTAAAAACTCATCGCTTAGCCCCATTTCCATGGGTTTTAACTTGGATGCCATGTTGTTCATTCTCAGGATGTGCTCCCTGACACCACCACACCACCACCAGTGTACCTCTCTGTTACAAGCCTCTTTATTAGAGTGCTTGCATATGCTTTTGAATAGCAAGTAAATTGACTCTCCACTCGTTTTAGGTACTCTGTGGCAGTCACACACTCCGAAATTGCACCCCTTATAGCCTCAATAATGGAGCTCTTGATCACCATCAAACACTTGCGATTTGACTGGTCCCACTTGGCATGATCAACATCGTATTTCATCCTTTGCGGTGCATGATCACGCACTCGCTTGTCAAAATCAGCTTGGCTCTCTTCTTCACCCCTTACGAGATCAGCAGGAGATATGGGACACTGAGTCGTCAATGCTAGATCAATATCTGATAGCGCAAGCGCTATCTCAATCTTTTCTCGCCATGAGTTATAATTTCCTCCGTTAAGAGGCTCAATAGACGATATGTAACTCAGCGGATTACCTGAAACAAAAATTCATAAACGAGATTTGAATTAATTTGACGTTGGTCAAATTAAAATGAATTGTTCCTCACATTTAATTCTATATCACCGTTGGGCAGAAATAGAATCAATCAAAACATGTCAACATACTCATTAGCATAATAATTTTATCAACAACTTTGGTCAGTAGACAAAATTATCATACTACATAAAAGGATTCACATTTTCTAATTAAAATGTCCCGTTGGTTCTAAATTAATTAGAAAAAGTAAAAACTTCGCTAAAATTTATTAAAAATTAAACTTAATGCAGCGGAAACTGTACTTAGCCTTGAAACTTAATTTAGGAATATTATCTCATAGGGTAATAAAAATAATAATCAATACCTTAAAATAAAAAAATAAATAATAAATAGTAAATGTCTTTGTCTGAAAAAAAAAAAAAAGTACTATGTGCGTGGCACTGTGCAAGTGGGCGGCTGTCACTGTTCATTAGTGTAGCCGCGGGCGCAACCTAGGCCTGGGCCAAAAATTGGCAATCCCTCGTGGGCTTAACTCGGTCCGGTCGATCTCGATCAAGATTGACGGGCGTGCACCGATTGCGAGGCGACAAAACCGCGCGGCGGAAACCCTAGGGTTCGCCTCCCGCACTCCGCGCGTCTTCCCGCCACTTCGTCGATCGTTCGTGCCGCCGCCGCCGCCACGCCGCATTCCTCCTCGCCGCCTTCTTCCCCTTTCTTCTCCCCCTCTCCCTTGAGCCTCCTCGGCGTCGTGTCCACCCAGGGTGAGCGCGACGCCGTCGAGTGGATCTACGGGAGGGGTCGTTCTTGGCCACGCGCATGCGTACGACGGAGGGCGGAAAACGACGGATGGGCGGCGACGAGGCTTTGACGAGCCGGCAGCGTGGATCCGAGGAGTCATAAGGTGAGTTCCTCCCCCCCGGATCCCTCACTTTTGCGTTCTTGGCCCCTTTCGGGTTCGATCTTAGTGAATGGCTAACCGTAGCTAGAACCGACGCCTAGTTGCTCTGATACCATTGTTATATTGTATGGATCTTGGCTAGGCACGGATCTAGTAGATATAAGCGGGACTCACCGTCGAACTTCATGGATGAACTCGCCATGGGTCGTCGGTGGTGTCGTCGGCGTTGCGGTGTGGTTAGGATAGGCTTCCCGCTCACGGCGCCCTCTCGATCGGTCTAAGGTTTAGGATTTGTTAGGAGCGAGCGAATGCGACGGACGAACCTCAACTTCCACGCCCGGCCTCCTTCTTCCTTTTCTATGACGCTGCGCGACGGAGGCCCACCAACCATGAGTTGGTTGTGCGCCCTCGATCAGGGCGCGGATCAAGTGTGCAATCGGTCGTTGGACCGTTGCACGGGAGATCAGTCTAACAGAGATCTCTAGCTCACTCATGTCAGTTGGGCCACTTCACTGGCGTATCACCAGCTCGATTTCAATGTGTGAGTTTGTAGTTGGTCGTCAGAAGGAACGAGAAGAACTAATTCACCAATTGCTGGAACAATCTGACAGAGTTGAATCAAGAAGCAAAGGAGCAAGATCAGCATCGTTAGAGGTGATTACAACAGTCAGCAGTGGTGGAATTGGAAAAACTACTTTAGCTCAACTTATTTACAATGATAAAAGAATAGAGGATAATTTTGATACGAGGACATGGATCTGTGTCTCAAATGTCTTTGATAAGGTCAGAATCACCAAAGAGATCCTAACTTCTATTGATAAGAGTATTGACCTAACGAATTTCAATTTTAGCATGCTCCAAGAAGATCTCAGGAACAAAATAACAACGAAGAAATTTCTCCTTGTGTTGGATGACGTGTGGTATGATGAGAAGGTTGGTGGGCCTACAAATGCTGATAGATGGAGAGAATTGTTTGCACCTTTATGCCATGGAGTCAAAGGAGTCAAGATTTTAGTTACAACTCGAATGGATATTGTTGCAAATACGTTAGGCTGTACTGCTCCATTCTATTTAGGCGGACTAGAGAGTGAAGATAGCTGGGAACTTTTCAGAAGATGTGTATTCAACACTACAGATCCAAAAGATCATCCGGAACTAAAGTCTATAGGTAAACATATTGTGCTAAGATTGAATGGCTCAGCATTAGCTATAAATGCCATTGGTGGGGCATTTTAGTTCAACCTTCAAAATTGAAGAATGATATAGAGTTCTAAATAAGGGTCTATCAAATGAGAATGATATTATGACAATTTTACGTCTAAGCTACGAATGCTTGCCTGAGCGCCTTCAGCAATGTTTTTCATTCTGTGGTTTGTTTGCTAAAGGTCATTATTTCGAGCCTGAAATTTTGGTGAACATGTGGATGGCACATGAATTTATTCAGGATCATAGACACAACTATAGAAGTTTGACAAGCACTGGCAGAAGTTATTTTGATGAGTTGTTATCTAGATCATTTTTCCAAGCACTTCAGTATGGAGGTACAGTACATTATGTTATGCATGACCTCATGAACGATCTTGCTGTCCACATATCCAATGGTGAGTGCTACAGATTAGAAGTTGATGAATCCGAAGAGATCCCACCAGCAGTTCGACATCTCTCTATACCGGCTGAAAGAGTTGACGTACTGCGTGTCTGTAAGTTGCAAAGGTTATGCACACTAATAATTTGGAAGAAAAACTGGAACTTTTGCTCTGGAGTTTGTTTGGAAGCAGACATTTTCAAGGAGTTTAAGAGCATGAGATTATTGGATTTGAGTGGTTACTGCTTAAAAGATTCACCTGACTTTATAAATCATATGATACATCTTAGGTGCTTAACGCTCCCAAATACCAACCAGCCACTACCTGAGTCTCTATGCAGTCTTCACCATTTACAAATATTGTCCGTACACTGGCATTCATGTTTTCTGGATGCAAGACTCATCATCTTCCCAAAAAACTTGGATAATCTGAGCAGAATTTGGCATATTGATGTTGGTAGGGGTCGTCTTGTTGATTTAGCTTCTGTGGGGCATATACCATATATGCCGGCAGGTGGAATATTCTGTGTTGATAATAAAAAATTGCAGGGACTACAGCTGCTAAAGGACATGAATGATCTCCAAGAGTTTCTTATGATTACATCTCTTGAGAATGTGAGAAACAAGAATGAGGCAACTAATGCTCAGCTTGTCAGCAAGAGTCAAATATGTAGATTGAAGCTACAATGGGGTTCTTTAATGCAGATAGCAAGTCACATGAAAAGTATGATGTGCTTAATGCTTTAACACCTCATCCTGGCCTTGAGAATTTGACTGTTGATGGATACCCAGGTTGTACTTCTCCAACTTGGCTGGAATCCAACTGGCTATCTAGGTTGGAACATATTAGCATTCATGATTGCAAATATTGGAAGTTGCTTCCACCTATAGGTGATCTACAATCCCTTAGGGAACTTCATATCGATAAAATGAGCGTGCTAGAATGTATAGACACATCTTTCTATGGGGTTCCTGGATTTCCCTCCTTGGAAACACTAGAATTGATACAATTGCCAGAACTGGCAGATTGGTCTTCTGTCGATTACGCTTTCCCTGTTCTTCTCAGTGTGTTCATCAGTAGGTGCCCAAAGCTGAAAGAACTGCCACCAGTCTTTCCTCCACCTGTAAAAATCAAAATTCTCCCATCCATCGTTTGGACGTGGCATACTGATCATCGCTTGGACACATGCATTTCTCAAGAGGTTGGCGTAACTAGCCTTTTAGATATGTTACATCCTCGTCATACAGGATCTATGGAAATCACAGACATCAGCTTTGATGGAGCAGTCATATTGAATGATAGGCCTACAAATCCGAGGACCAACCTCCCATCCCTTGAAGGACCATTTATGATGTTAACTGAAATGGAGATTGTAAGTTGCCTCAATGTAACATTGTTTCTGGACTTTGGGTGTTTTCCTGCCCTCCAGAACTTGATTATTAGGGATTGCCCCAAATTGAAGGAACTACCCGAGAATGGCAACCTAACAACATTGACAAAGGTGCTTATAAAGCGCTGCAACACACTAGTATCACTAAGCTGGAGCCTGAAAAACCTTTCTTTCCTCTCCAAACTGGAGATCAGAAATTGTCCGAAGTTAGTGGCTTTGCCTGAGATGGTTAACTTCTCCGTCAGAGTCATGACCATACACAGTTGCCCTGAACTTGTTTCTTTACCGGAAGACGGTCTTCCTGACCCTTAAGTTTTTGTATATAAACGGATGTCATCCACTGCTAGAGGAGCAGTTTGGATGGCAACATGGTGTTGAGTGGGAAAAGTATGCTATGTTGCCATCATGTTTTTACATTGCTAAATCGATTGGAGATAATCAATGTAATCCACCATCACTGGAATTTTTGACAAGGATGAGTCAAGCAATTTACTTCTTGCAAAAAATATTACCACAACCGATTGATTCGTGTTAATGCCAACCTATTGCAGATATAGTTGAGGGTGATATGATCGAGTGGTCAATTCATTCCAGTCTACTTCATCCAACTGATCCTGCAGCAAGCTCTTCCAGTTTCCTTCAGTAGACTATCTAGCTGTGGCAAAGATCGAGGTGGCAAAGACCAGGCAACATCCGGGGGCGCCGACGGCGACGGAGCTATGCAGGAGGGGAGACTATTCCTATTTTTGTTTGTTATGAGATCACTTCCCATAATGTTTTCATGGTTTCAATATACGATTTCCTTATGCTATTTAGGTTGTACAGGGTTTATCGAGCGCGACATGATAGGTATAGCCACACGAGCCAACGTTTATTACACCAAAATATACCACACATGCATGTAAGGTGTAACTTTTCCTCTAATCACTATGTGTTCCAACTTCCCAACAGTGATAAAACTGTTACAAAATCATTATGAGACCATATTTGATCTCATCAAAGGCTCATCAAAGAGCAACAATGGCAACAATGAAAGGCTCATCAAAGAGCAACAATGGCAGCAATCAAGTGACTTGTAACATCCATATTATGAGGCTTAAATCTTCCTTAAATCCTAGAAGAATACTAGACTTATACACATACAAATCCTCACTATAAAAAGGGACATATTGAGAACAATAAAACTAAGAAGGGATTCACCGTTTTCACTATTCATCTATCGTTTTCTAACACGTTATCAGCAACTCTACCAAGCAAGAATAGTAAAAAGACTCTTCGACACGTGCAGGGTAAGAATGGCTCGTCTTGTTCCTCTCACTGCCGATTCCCCCTTCCACACAACCTCCGTACACGCCACCTTCGTCGTCTCTTGCAGCAGCTTGAGAGGATCTTCCGGGCTCCAGCATTGCCGGCCGTGGCCCCCCTTCTTCTCGTACGGGCTTCGCCGGACATAGAGGACGACGGCGTCGTTTCCCGCAGGAACACGAGAGTCGGCAGCACCGTCTCGAGCACCCTCGCGACTAGCCGAGGGTCTCTAGTGATGCCGGACATGTGCACAGCACCAGAAAGAATTCTGGTGGAGGCACCACACCACTATGAGTCCCATGCGTGGACTGCACGGGTGCGAAAGCAGCAGGAGATGCCCGATGTGGTGACGGCTTTTTGCCCTAACCACGGCTGGACACATCATCTTCGCCACGTCATTTCTCCACCACCATCGCCAGACTACACACCGGAGATGCCGCTGCACACACTGACACCAGCCAATCCGCCAGAGTACCTCCTCAGAGGAACCCTCGCTGCATGCCGCAGAGCCCCGCCATTCTACATGGCAGCAGGGGACCACGGCGAGAGCTCCGTCCTCCCACCAACCCCTCCATTCCCTGACCCCCACCGCGTCATCAAGACCGGGCATGTCCCGGCCAAGACTAGCGGCGACGGCAAGCCTAGCCATCCCCCACCCTCGGGTGAGGGGGAGGCTTGAGCACAGGGGGGAAACGAGGTCCAGGCGGAGGGGTGCAGGGTGGCGGCGCCACGACGTTGGTGGCATCGGCGACACCCTTGGTGACATCCTCGGCGGCGGTGACAGTCGTAGCTGCAGGGCGGTGTCAGTGGCATCCCAGTGGCAGCGACGGTGACCCCAAGGCGACGGTGGCTGTGGGTGGCACCGACGAGTCGGCGGCGGCGGCGACGCCCGGCCGGCGATGCATCGCGCCCCTCTAGTGACAGGCGACGGCGGCTATGTGAGGGGGAGGTTAGGGTTTTGCCCAAACCACACCCCTCCCTCCCTTATGCCGGCTGGGCCAGGCCGGCCCATTAGCCGACCATGCTAATGAGCCGCCACCCCCTCCCGCACCAGTCGCTGGGCCAGGTCGCGCCTACGCCTCCCCACCTCGCCTCATGGACCTACAATGGTGGTGGGCCAAAATACTCATTATTTCGGCCCGTCACCCAATTATCTTAATATTTTTTGCATTTACGCTATAAGTTGTTGACCTTCGGCCATTTTAATTTTAGCAAATAAGCAGAGACTTTACATTTGCCATCAGCACTTTGTAACTCTCTGTCATTGTAAATATATATGGGTTTGTTTGAGCATTTCCATGTCCTTTGTTATACATTTACTTTGCAAATTTACTCTTCTCGCCCTACTTTATTTTCCGTTGCAAATGTGCCATAATTTCTCAAAATTGTGGCTATCACAACACAGGTGAGATGACAACCAAAGAGTTTGATATTCTCACTCTCGATGGTTCCAATTTTCCTGCTTGGGCGATGGATGTCAAAGTCAATTTGTCGACTAATGGACTATACAGATGTATAGATGAAACAGCAGATGAGAGTGTTGCCTCCTCAAACATGTCCAAATTCTCCGCCTTAAAAGTTATAAGGAATCATATCCATCAGGATTTGAAAATGGAGTACATGTATGAGGAGGACCCACGCGCTTTGTGGACTGCTCTTAAAAATCGATATGAAGAGCATAAAGCTATCCTCCTCTCGGAGACAACGCATGAGTGGAACCACTTACGCCTACAGGTTTTCAAAACTGTAGACGAGTTCAACCATGTTGTTCATAAGATATGCAATAAGCTCCGGTTTTGTGAGAAAGAACCTTCTGAAGAGGAGAAAATTGAGAAGACTTTGTCTACAATGCTCCCATCAGAACGGATCATCACTTAACAATACCGTGAGAAGAATTTCATTGTCTACTCTTCACTCATTCAGACATTAAAACAGGCAGAAAAGAACCATGAGCTCACTGTATGGAACTCAAACCAGCGCCCTTTGGGCACTGCACCATTGCCTGAAGTACATGCGAATGAGAAGAAACAAGTTCCCAATGGGAACGCACAGACCGGAAATTCCTCAGGAAATGGCAAACACAAGAGAGCCAAAAAGCAGTGTGGGAACGCTCAAAAGGGAAAAGGCAATTCTAAGCCTAATAATGATAGTGGCAACAAAACCGCTTGCTACAGGTGTGGCTGCTACAATCATATTGCTAAGAAATGCAGGACCCCTAAACATCTTGTTGATCTATACATGAAGTCTATGGGTCGTACACAAACCAACCAGAAGCACGAAGCACACTTCGCCTCTCAAGTGCTGGAGACTGAAGCTATGGACCCCATTCCTGAAGGAGCGGGATCAAGCAAAACCAAGACTCCGCCAAATGAAGAGAAAGACTCTTTGGACATCGACGACATGCTCGTGGAATATGCTTCCAATGACATTTATGGAGATCCTAATTAGACACCATTACTCTAATGTTTAATTTTGCAAAAGAAACCGTTGTAATAAAAGACATGATGTTGCTACCCCTATTTACAATTGTAATAATCACACATGCTATCTTAATATATTCCTATGTGGTTTTCTATATTTTGTTCTTATGAATTTAAATTATACATTATATAGATTATTACGGGAATCAGTCCAATGAAAGAAGAGATGTGCCTAGTGGACAGTTGTACCACTAACACTATACTTAGGGAAGTCAAAATTTTCCAAACTCTCACACAGAGGGAAGGACAAGTTTTGACCATTGTGGGACGCGATGCTATGATTGTCGGTTCCGGTAGGGCCACTATCATACTTCCAATGGGTACACAAATAAACATCGAGGAGGCATTATTGTATCCCGATTCAACATGTACCCTACTAAATTATAGAGATATCCGGAAAAATGGTATTCATGTGGAAACATGTGAAGAAAACAATGAGGAGTTTCTCCTCTTGACCAAATATACTGGATATGGCAAACAAACAATTAAAAAGGTGTCTTCTCTCCCGTCTGGATTGTACTACACATACATCAAACATGTACCATATGTTGCATACAAAGTGATTTTTCAAAATATGGATGCATTTAAAACTTGGCATGATCGCCTTGACCATCCCGGCATCGGAATGATGTGAAAAATCATGAGCAATTCAAGTGGACATGGTATGAGCAATAGAAAATTTCCAAAATCGTCAGATTTTGTGTGCACCTCATGTGCAACTGGAAAATTAATTTTGAGACCCTCACATCTTAAAATAATGGGTAAACCACTAAAGTTTCTTGAACGCATTCAAGGAGACATTTGTGGCCCCATTCAACCATTGTCTGGGCCATTCAGGTATTTCATGGTTCTAATAGACGCATCCACAAGATGGTCCCATGTGTGTCTCTTATCGACATGGAACCATGCCTTTGCAAAATTGATTGCACAAGTCATCAGACTTAGAGCAAGTCAACCTGAACACCAGATAAAATCAATCAGATTAGACAAGTTGCAGAATTTTCTTCCGAAGCTTTCAATGATTATTGTATGGATTTAGGAATTGAAGTTCAACATTCTGTACCGTATGTTCACACATAGAATGGTTTAGCCGAATCTCTTATCAAGAGAATAAAACTCATAGCCAGACCATTATTGCAAAATTGTAACCTACCAACCTCATGTTGGGGTCACGTAGTCTTACACATTGGTGACTTAGTACAATTGCGCCCAACTGCATACCATACAATCTCTCCACTGCAATTAGTTCATGGTGATCCTCCTAGTATCTCCCATCTGCGGAAATTTGATTGCGTTGTATACGTACCGATCTCACCACCAAAGCGTACATCAATGGACCCTCACAGGAAAATGGGGATCTACGTAGGGTATTTATCTCTGTCGATTATTAAATACCTGGAGCCCCTTACAGGGGATTTACTCATGGCCTGGTATGCTGATTGTATCTTCAATGAAGAACATTTTCTGGCATAAGGGAGAGAATTTAAGTATCACACTAAATGCCCAGAAATAAATTGCGATGCCAGAGACACCCTAAAGGAGAATACTCGTACCACAGAATCTGACCTTCAGGTTAAAATGATCATTGATTTACAGGTTGCTGCAAATAGTTTGCCAGAGTCATTTACTGTGAGTAAAAGTGTCACAAAATCATACATTCCTGCAAGAAATGTGCTAGAAAGAATAGAGGTATCAAATAAAACTATTCAACTCCCTTCCTCAAAAGAGAGTGGGAGAAGTACGGCAAATCCTCGCAAGCGCACGAGGAAACAGAGGAAAGAATCCTCTGACACAGTAAATGAAACTCAACCTCAAGTTGAGAGACACCAAGTGAATTCATCCAATTCACTTCCTACATCAACAGTGCACTCAATTTCTGATGATGGGACATTGAAACGCCCTGACGCAGTTGTTAACGGCCAAATTTGGTAAGCAAATTCCCAGGTTTGAAGCAAGGATTGAGGCGGGATTGGAGGAACGCGCGATTTGCGGGAACAGAGATTGTATCAGCTGAGTCCGAATCGGCTACAGAGCCAGTCGGCTGAGTCTGAGTCGGAACAGATATAGCCGATAACCGATTCCGATTGAAGACCGAAGAAAAGGCCAATCCCGAAAGGAAAGCTTAAAGATAAATTATTGGATTCGGTTTCCTAAGTGCGTTAAAGATATTGCCATCTACGGATAAGGTCCTATAACGACAAGTGTATCTTCAAGTTAGGATATTTTGTATAGTTTCCTTTATAGATAATGTCGGTTTGTTTAGAGATTCAATCTGTAATAGGAATCATGTCCGTTACGAACTCATTGTATATTCGGGTATAAATATGACCCGAGACCTTGTAAAAAGGATATCACACATCAATACAACTTCGGCGCATCGCCAAACTTTCCTGTTTTTACTTTTCTCGATGGGTTCTTGCTTTGACCTCAGGCAGCATCGATTTCGATCTCTGAACAAGGTAACTTCTTATTGTAAGCAGCTTGTATCGTCGGGGTTAGTGCTTACATCATCATGATACTCTAATTTTGATGCTATAAACTACTTAAGTTATCATACACAACATATAATCTAGATCGATGTCTAGGTCTATCTCTCGATCGGATGAAGTTTCTTTGAAAACAGCAGCCGATAGAGCTAGATCTAGAGGTTTATTTAGATTATATGACGTGTCCACCATCTCGAGGAGTTCTCATTAGCCTATATAGATCCCATATTTCTTTTGGTACTTAATACTGCATCTAATCGACCTATTAAGTCGTTTTTAGAATTATGCAGATCTATTTGGTTCAATGTTTATTATTAGAGATAGCGCCGAGGTTTCAGCCGGTCTTACCTGTTCTAATCATCTTTATTATTATTATTACTAGATGTATTAGAACTGCCTTTTATATTAAGATCTCAATCTACTTAAATGTGTTAAGCTCGGTATCAATCTGTTAGGTTATGCTAACTGCTGATTGATCTTAGTTTAGCACATTTAGTTCAGATTAATATCTTTTTATAAAATATAGTGGAGTACTAGCCGATTTACATTAGATCTGCGACATTGGATAGGTTATGAATGGGTATAATTATTATTCTAATGTGCTTTTGGATACAAGTGGTTTATACTGTCTCGGTATACTACCGATCTATCCCAATCACTTGGACTAAAGGTGCTTTGGGATAACAATTATATATTTATTAATATATATAGCCGATCGAGTAGGATCTAACCTTAACCAAATGACTATTCTTTGTTTTCTTGTTGGTTACAGGATCAAACCAACTGGCACACCTATTTAATCACCAAAGGCGACCAATTTGGACCTGCACTGGAGTTAAGCAGATCTCCCAGGTCAGTGCATGTAAAAAATTCACACCAACAGCGGTCATATTGGGAAATACTGAGTCGTGAACTGGGGTAAATGAAATTTCCGTAAACTATGTTGAGTCTGGAGAATCATTCAACCATAAGACTACACTTGTCGGCATATACTTTGCCTCATCGGTTGCGAAACCATCCAAAATGATCCAGATCCAAAATCCATGGTAGAGTGCAAAAGCGTTCGGACTGGAACAAATGGAAGGAAGCAATTGAAGCAGAGTTAGCCTCTCTCAATAAAAAAGAGGTATTCTCATAAGTAATACCTACACCTCCAAAAACCTTTCCCGTGGGTTTTAAATGGGTTTTCGTCCGGAAGCGGAATGAGAACAATGAGGTGGGGAGATATAAGGCGAGGCTTGTAGCACAAGGGTTCACGCAGAGACCGGCATTGATTTCAATGAAACATATTGTCAAGTCATGAGCGGAATTACGTTCCGATATTTGATATCACTGGCAATACAAAAACGTCTATCTATGCAGTTGATGGATGTTGTGACAACATATTTATATGGGTCACTAGATTCGGACATATATATGAAGGTCCCCGATGGGATCTCTATACCAAATGAAAGCGCAAATCGCAAAATGTATTGTGTAAAGCTCAAAAGATTACTCTACGGTCTCAAACAGTCAGGTAGAATGTGGTACAACCGACTGAGTGAGTACCTTCTGCAGAAAGGTTACTCCAACAATGATGATTGCCCATGCATATTCATCAAAAGATCCTCCATAGGATTTTCCATTATGTCAGTGTATGTAGATGATTTGAATATTATTGGCAACACACAAGATATTAATGAAGCCCGCCACCATCTTAAGGCGGAATTTGAGATGAAGGATCTGGGTAAAACCTACTTAGGTTTGCAAATCAAGCACCTTCACTTAGGAATTTTAGTGCATCAATCTGCCTATATTAAAAATTATTAGAGAAATTCAATATGGACAAAGCACATCCAAATAAAACTCCCATGGTTATTCGATCTCTCGATAAAGAAAAGGATATTTTTTGACCAAGGGAGGAAGAGAGGAGATATTAGGACCAGAATATCCCAGTCTCATTGGAGCATTTATGTATCTTGCAAATAATACCAGACCAGATATTGCATTTGCGGTAAATTTATTGGCAAGATCTAGTGCTCCTCCAACTAAGCGTCATTGGCCGGAGGAAAAGAAATCCTCAGGTACCTAAATGGCACTAAGGATCTTGGCTTATTCTTTTAGAAAACTGTTGATCCTAGCTTGATTGGGTACACGATGTCACGCCCGAAATTTAGACCCGAATTTCCAAAGCTATATGTGTATTAAAATCCTGTCGGGACCGACAGGTACACATACGACAATTGTTGATATTACAGTTCCACGTCTTAGAAACAATACAAAAAAGATTACAAAAGAGCAGCGGAAAAAGAAAAAAAGGGCCTAAGCCTAAGCTTGACGCTGGCCACGCGGCTTCGACCATTCCACAGGCAGCTTCCAGAGTGCAGGACAAAGCCTACTCCACTTCATCTTCGTCTTCAACCTCTGGCTCAGGTTCTGGTGAAGAAGCAAGGATGAGTACTTCCACGTACTCAACAAGTCACGCCGGAAGGGGAGAAGAATGAATGCAGGGGAGATAAAGGTCTGGCTAAGGTTTGCTTTGGCGCAAACGGCAGGAGTTTTTCCAAACAATACGAATTTGAACAAAGCCAAAACAACAGTAAATTGAGTAAATAAAGCATTTTTACTCCAACACCGTCCAACGTTATCCCCACGTTGTGACGGGCCCAAACCATCCACCTATACTAGTCATGTTCCAAAACTTAGGGTGTAAAAGTGTGAGACTAATCACGGAGAGCTCGGTTGATCGCCCCATCACCGCGGCACGGCTATTCGAATAGATTTACTCTGACCAGAGGTGTACAACTGTACCCACAAGACACAACCCCACAACACGGTTTTCCGTGCGCCGGAATACCACCGCGGTACCCCGGAAAGGGAACTATGATAGGACCTTTCGTATAACCCCCCTCTAACCAAGCGAACCCCACCAAGGTTTCGCCCCCACTCCGGACCACAGGGTGGGCGGCCCCGAGTGCCTCGGTGAATCAGGCAGCCCGGCAACCCTTATACCGGGGTCGATTGAAACTCCATCCCGCTCACCCTTGCCGATGGGTTCGTCAGCTAGGAGAGGCTACACTACGGGACCTACCTTACCCATTTCGGCTTGTGGTTTGCACGGTCATTCTCCCGAGGGGTCCCGTGAACTGTCCTTAATCGCTATGGGCGCCGCTAGCCAAAACCATAGCGCCCACACCCACCATTTGTCATATTTTAGTTATTAGTCCGGTTCACTCGAATCTTTAATCATTAATCCTCCGAACATAAGCCCGGGAGATATATATTAAGTGAGAAAATGACCCATTTAGTGAGCTAGTGAAACTAAGCCAGGCTAAACATAACCTAGTCCGAAATCTAGTCACATTATTTTCCCAAGTTTTGTCAAAGGGTTTGGGTGTCAAACCTAATGCATAAACTAAGCATAGGGTGTATTATTTTCCATGAAATGACAACATAAAATACATGCAATTTCATAGAGTAAAACAGTGTTTTAGCAAAACGGAGCAATATGATCAATGATATAGCATGACTTGCCTTGCTCTTCGGTTTAGGGACTTCGGCGACTTGAAGTAAACCGGGACGGAGGGACTACGGGATCTACACTGCAAACAGGCACTTCAACAAAACAGGCTAAAAAGCTACTAAAACAGGAAACAAAACCATTTTTAATGAATTCTTGGCATTTTTATGAATTTAATGAAATTTGAATGGGCTAAAACGGAGGTCGGGTTGAAAAGATATGATTTTTAGAAGATTATCTGTGTTTTACTAAAACAGAAAAAATCCTTAATAATTTATTGTGCAATAAATCCGAATTGCGTCGGCGCTAGGGCTGACGTCGGCGATGGCGTCATCGGCCGCGGGAGCACCGGTCCATGGTGGACCGAGTCCACGGCCGAGAGGAGAGTGGCGCACCACGTGGCGCACACGGGCGCCGACTCGGCGGCCACACGGTGTGCCACGCGGGCCAGCGGGGACGGACAGCCTCGATCTGCCGAGGCAGATCGGACGGTCGGGAAGGGGTTCGGGCGGCGCGATCGGCGGCAATGGTGCACGGCGGCCGGAGACCGGCGCGCCACTCGGGCGGCGGTGCGGGCGGCGGAATACCGTGGCTCACGCGTGGGCGGAGCCGTGCACACTTGGGACGGCGGCGCGCACTCGGCGAGAGGGAAATAGAGACGAGTGCTCACGCGGTGCGGCCGGAGTCGAAGGGGAGCGGCGCGGACAGTGAGGAGCGACGGAACCACTGCAGGAAGGAGTGGCCGGAGCGCGCGGCCTTGGTGACGAGGAGGGAGGAGTCGGCGGAGCTCGGAGCGTCTCGGAGCGGCGGGAACACACGGCCGAACCTCGGCGACGAAGTCCGACGAGGCGCACGGTGCGGGAACGACGGAGAGAGAGAGAGGCTTGAGTGGAGGTGTGGGGAGCTCGGGAGGCGGGGTGCTTATATAGGGGATGGGAAGGTCGGTGGCGACCGGATAAGGGCAGAATTTCTCGCCGGCGCGGTTTGGGGGAAGTAATGGCCGGTGATTGAATCCGGCCATTAAGGGGTGCGGGAGCGGCGGCCGGGGCGATTGAAGGCGACGGGAGACGGGAAGTTAAGGCGGTGCCTTTAGGGTGCGCGGGAGGACGGGCGGCCGAGATCCGCGCGGCGGCGGCGTCAATGGCGGCGGGCAGCGGAGGTAGGGGACGGGCGCGAGGTGGACCCCACCTGCCGGTGTCCCGGCAAGAAAGGGATACGAACTGGACTTAGCTGCGGCGCGAGGTTTTGGCGGGCGTAGCCTTGATCGGCCACGAGAGAGAGAGGAGGGCGCGCGTCGGTGGGGAAACGGCCGTGGCGGTGGGCCGTCGCAGGGCGCGCGCGGGAGAGGATGGGCCGTCGACTCGGGCCGGCGGCCCACACTGAAAAAGAGCGGGAAAGGACGGAGGAGAGAGAAATTGATTTTCCCGGGATTTATTAATTCCAAAATTGATTTTAATTGGTTAAAAATTATTTCTTGTGCTCGAAAATTCCACTAAAAATCTGTTAGCGTATTTTGACATGCGAATTTAGGAAAAATCCTACCATGCAATTTCCATTTATCGTTTGGATTTTAAAATTATTAATTCCCTCCAGTTAATTCCAACGATTTTCTTTTACGATTTTCTTTTGGATTTTTAAAAGGGGAAAACACCTCGGGTGTTACAAACCTACCCCCTTAAACGGAATCTCGACCCCGAGATTCGGAGGTACCGGCAAACAGATCGGGATGAGCGGCCTTTAGCTCATCTTCCCTTTCCCAGGTTGCTTCTTCTTCGGAGTGATGAGTCCATTGCACTCGGCGAACCCGATGACCTTGTTCCGGGTCCTTCGTTCACTGGTTTCGAGTATCCTTGCTTTGGTTTCTCCACATAGGTCGATCTTCTGGATTTCAATCTGTCCGGACTAGCTTGTTCTTCAGAACTCTCGGACACTTCTTGAGTTGGGAGACGTGGAAAACATCGTGGATTCTGCCATGGTGGGTGACGGTTCGAGTTGGTATGTCACTTCACCTCGTCGCTCTTGAATCCGATATGGTCCCACATAGCGTGGTGCCAACTTGCCTTTGGTTATGAATCGGTGCACTCCCCGAAGTGGGGTGACACGAAGATATACATAGTCCCCAACTTTAAAAACTAGCTCTGCGACGGTTGTCGCATAACTCTTCGACGTGATGCGACTTTCGGCCTTTCTCTTATGATTCGACTTTCTCTTCGACATCACTTAACACTTCGGTCCCGAACAATTGACGTTCGCCGGTCTGATCCCAGAAAAGCGGGGTTCGACACTTTTGTCCATAAAGTGCTTCGAAAGGTGCCATTTGTAAACTAGCCTGATAACTGTTGTTATAAGAGAACTCTGCATAGGGCAGGCTCTTATCCCAAGCTCCTCCGAAATCCAGAGCACAAGCTCTCAGCATATCTTCCAAAACCTGGTTCACACGTTCTGTCTGACCATCGGTTTGCGGGTGATAAGCCGTGCTAAAATTCAACCGGGTGCCGAGTTCCTCTTGTAATTTTTGCCAAAACTTGGAGGTGAACTGGCTACCACGATCAGATACTATCTTCTTAGGTACACCACGAAGACACACAATCCTTGCAAGGTATAACTCTGCTAACCTTCTACCTGTATAGGTGGTAAGCACTGGGATGAAATGAGCCACTTTAGTGAGGCGGTCGATTATGACCCAGATGGAATCGTGTCTTGACGATGTCCGGGGTAAACCGGTGATGAAATCCATCCCGATTTCCTCCCACTTCCATTCTGGAATTTGGAGTGGCTGTAATAATCCAGCAGGCCTCTGGTGTTCTGCCTTTACTCGCTGACATACGTCGCATAGTGCCACGAACTCTGCTATTTCTCTTCTCATGCTAACCCAGCAGAACTTCTTCTTAAGATCCTGGTACATTTTGGTACTTCCCGGATGGATAGAGTACTGACTCTGATGTGCTTCAGTAAGGATTAACTTTTTCAATTCCTTATCTTCTGGCACACATATCCTGTTACCCATCCATATGGTTCCATGCTCGTCTTCCGTGAAGTCACGAGCTTTTCCCACTCTCATATTCTTCTTAAGCTCAACTATGTCCGGATCTGAGGCTTGAGCTATGCGAATTTGATCTAAGAGTGTGGGTTGGGCCTCAAGAGTGGCCACAAATCCGAGTTCAACAATTTCCAGGTTGAGGTGCTCTAAATCTTGTAGTAGTTGTTCACATCTTCCTTCTATGTGAATAGAGTTGCAATAACTCTTTTGGCTCGAGCATCGGCTACCACGTTAGCTTTGCGGGATGGTAGTGTATACGAGATCATAGTCCTTGATCAACTCCAACCATCGTCGGCGACGGAGGTTCAAATCCGGTTGGGTGAAGATGTATTTCAGGCTCTTATGATCCGTATATATTTCACGGCGATTACAAGACGAGGTAATGTCGCCATATTTTGAGCATGGACGACTGCTGCTAGCTCCAAGTCATGTATTGGGTAATTAGACTCATGAGGTCTCAGCGGCGGGAAGCATACGCGACCACCTTTCCATCTTGCATCAACACACAGCCTAACCCTGGTGAGATGCATCGCAATAGACTTGAAAATCCTTTGTTTGATGCGGTAAGATCAACACGAGTCTTGACACCGCTTTTCTCTTGAGTGTTTCAAAACTCGGTTGCGCTCGGAGTCCATATAAACTTTTCGTCCTTCTTTAACAAGCGTGTCAAAGGCTTGGCAATTATGGAGAAGTTTTCGATGAACCGACGATAATAACCCACAAGTCCTAGAAAACTTCGACACAGGTGACGGTTTTAGGTGGAGTCCATTTGGTCACGCTTCTACATTGGAAGGGTCCACTACGACGCCTTGGGCATTCACGATATGGCCGAGGAATTGCACTTCCTTCAACCAGAAAACACATTTGCTAAACTTAGCATAGAGTTGGTGGTCTCTTAACTTTTCAAGTACCAACCGGAGATGGTGCTCATGTTCCTCTTCCGACTGCGAATAGATCAAGATGTCGATGAACACCACGACAAACTTGTCTAGGAATTCCATGAACACTTTGTTCATCAAATTCATGAAAAAGGCAGGGCATTTGTAAGTCCGAAGGACATGACCGTGCACTCATACGCACGTGCCCGAGTGACGAAGGCGGTCTTGGGAATATCTTCTTCTCGGATTCTTAGGCGATGATAGCTGCCAGGGTCTATCTTGGAGAACACCTTCGCTCCCTTTAATTGATCGAACAGTCATCAATCCTAGGGAGAGGGTATTTATTCTTAATAGTGACCTCGTTGAGTGCGCGATAGTCGACGCACATCCTTTTGGTCTTATCCTTTTTCTCCACAAAAATGATTGGCGCATCCCAGGGCGATGTGCTCGGGCGGATATAACCTTTCATGCTTCGTTCATCTACTTGCTTCTTGACCTCTGCCAACTCATTGGCTCCCATTCTATAGGGTCTCTTATGGATCGGAGCGGTGCCGGGGACTAGGTCAATCCGAAACTCTATCTCTCTTTCGGGTGGCATTGTGGTTAGGTCTTTCGGGAAGACTTCAGGGTACTCACGACCACGGGAATATCTTCTAACTTCGCTCGATCCTTTCCTTTCTCTTCGGGCTTCTCCTTAGCCGAGATCCGATTCGAGACTTGCTACTACCCTTAGTGGTTTAGGGAGCAATAAATTACTTTCTTCCCTCGTCATTGGTTAAAGAGATCGTGCGGCTTGCGAATCGATCGAGACCTTTATGACGGGTTAACCATCCATCCCAAGGATGACATCTAGGCCTTTTGATTCTAGAAGGATAAGATTGGCTAGAAAGGGAATCCTGGATTTTTATTGCCACGAAGGGCAAAAGTGGGCGGTGTTCAAACGGTTCCGGTGTTTGGACCCGCATGGGTATCTTAAGTTTTAACACCGACAACCTATGTTTCCCCACGAATGCTTTTGATATGAAAGAATGGGTTGCACCGAATCAAACGGGAGCGATGCATTAAAGGAGTTCACCGGAACATACCTAGTATGACATCCAGTGCGTCACATGCCTCTCTCTGTTGAAGCATGATTCACTCTTGCTTGGATGAACCTGGGTGCGCGTTTTGGTCTTGGACATTTGTCTGCGAAATGTCCGGGTTCTCCACGATTGAAACAGTTACCCGGTTTGAATCCCGAGTCCTTCTTTGGTGGCATTGGCTTGGGCTGCGGTGGCGGCTGCGCTGTTGGTGGACGTGGGGCCGGATTCCGCTGCGGCTGTACGGGATGGCTTCCGCTGGGTTGGAAATTCCCGGGATGGTATGGGCGATGCTGACGAACGATCATAGTGGTAGGCCCATTCGACCACCGGAGTGAACCGCGGCCGGGAATTCCCTTCTTGGGGATGTGGCCTAAACCGGGTAGCTTTCCGTTTTCGAGCATTTTATTGCGTTGGTCTTCTTGACGGATGGCTTTGTCGACCAACTTTTCGAAGTCGGCATACTCACGGAGATGAGTTTGTCCGTCAACTCATCGTCCGCCCGGCCAAGAACTTCTCTTGACGCTCGGCATCCGTACGTACGTCCTCTGGAGCATATCGCGCTAAGCGATTAAATTCGTGCAGATATTCGGTGACGGTTCGAGTGCCTTGCTCCAAGGATCTGAACTCCCTCTTTTTCTGGGCTACTACCCCTCCGGGGATGTGAGCCTTCCGGAATTGGTGGCAAAACTCTGCCCAAGTAACTGCGGGTGCGTCCGCCCGACGGGTGACCAAGAAATTGTCCCACCAGGCTGAGGCGGGACCTTGGAGTTGGTGAGCGGCGAAAGACACCCTTTCTTAGTCTGTGCACTAGAGAAGGTCCAACTTCTTTTCTATGGCAATGATCCAGTCATTAGCCTCCATAGGGTTGGTGGTGCTGGAGAAAGTTGGGGGTCGGACTCGAAGAAATTCGATAGTGTGTTTTGTGGGGGAGAGGGTGATGCGAAATGGTCGTGCCGATCTTTGTTCTGTTTCAAAGCTGTTGCATCATTTGCAAGCGCATCTCGATCTTTCTGTTGCATTTGTTGCATCATTGCAGCATCATCTGGGTCTGGTTGGCCAGAACTTGTGCCAAAGTGATGTTTTCAGGGGGAGGAGGTGGGTTGTTGGTATTAGCACGGGTGTTGTTCTCGGTGACTCATTCTTTGTTGCTACCATTCCCAGTGTTCACCATCGAAGGAGCGGAACAAACAAGGCGGGGAGAAGGAGTAAGATAGATTGAACAGAGAAGTTGGTCTTTATTACTTGTTTTGATCTGTTCTTGACTTAAAACACTTAAAACACACCCAACATCCTTAATTGGGCAACCCATATCCACACTTGATATAGGTTGACCACTACCCACCACGACACACCTAACACACACAACTAGGCAAACAGAAAAACTAGAAAAACGGTAAACTAAGGGTGGCGACGTTCTAAGGGTCGGAACGGCTTCCACGGTCGGAGGAGTCGAAACCACTTCCAAGGGAGTTCCCGTCTTCCTTTTCCTTTGAGCGGCTTTGAGAGGCGGCTAACTCGCCTTTCCGTGGGACTCTTGGAGTAAGGCGCTCTGCCCGGTTGCCTCTTGGACACCGAGATCCATCCTCCTCCTCCGCTTGGGGCGGGCACTGAGCAAGAGCGGGGATCGATGCACGGGCCCGGGAAGGCGGTGGTGCGGGAGGTGGAACCCCAGGCGCCGCTTGCATCCGTGCGAGCCTTGGTGTTCTTCCGTGGCGTGATCCTTATCCGAAGGATGTTGGGAGATGGAAACCCCTTCAGACTGGCGATCTCTCTCTTGAGTCGATCCACCTCATCCTTCAAACTCTTGATCTTTAAGATCTTCTGGTCATTCAGGGCCTTTGTCGCCATGTGAAGCTCTGCATGTATCTTATCCAGCCCTTCAATCACCGTCCTCATGTGGGAGAAGGTGGTGTCGTTCTCCCCCTCAGCAGACTGGAAGGTGTTGGTTGCTGATGAAGTTCCCCACCGAGGATGGTACCGGTAGGCAGAGTGGCGGAGATGGTAATCATGCATCTCCCTCATCCGAGCCAGCATTAGATAAGCCGCCTCTTGGCAGGCATGCTCATCTGTTCCTCCTGACGCCGTGACCACCATGTTCGGGATATTGGTGCCTACGAACCCGTGCACCTCCAGGCGGACTTGGTGAGGCAACTCACAGCCACACGGTGAGACAACCGTGTACTCAGGTGCATCCGGATAGCCCACTGCACAGGCCATTCTTGCCAGCTCCGCGACGAACCCTTTCAGACCCTGACCGTTATGGGTGACTGGACGGCCTGCCATCTAGAGAAGACAAGGTAGGGGATCAATGCATGCTCAAACCCAAGTTAGACAAACGATAAAGGACTCAAGTAAAGTGAACGAGAAAAAGAGGGTTTTTGAGAAATATTTTTATGAGGCTAAGTAAAACTTCTAAGGACATCCCCTAAATGATGTTGAAAAATAGATGCTCGTTATAATAAAAAATTGGCGACCATTCCCTCCTATCTCGACTTAGGACATTGACCCCTTAGAAAATCCCAACTTGGCGGGAACAAGAGATCAAATGATTTTTCCAAATTTTAACTCTAGAATCCTGTCACTTAGACTTGACCAGGTTTTCAAAATGCTTTGAGAGAAACTTAAAATTTTTCCCCAATCCCGAGGAAACAAGTCTCATTTTCCCGAAACCGTTTTCAAAAGACGGGGCTTATGCATATGAAAAGATTCGAGAGGGCTCCTAGGGTTTTTCCGTTTGGCTTTTCCTACGATGGGAATTGGCTCGATACCAACTTGTCACGCCCGAAATTCGGACCGAATTTCCAAAGCTATATGTGTATTAAAATCCTGTTCATGACCAGCCAGGGTACACATACGATAATTGTTGATATTACAGTTCCACGTCTTAGAAATAATACAAAAAAGATTACAAAAGAGCAGCGGAAAAGAAAAAGGGCCTAAGCCTAAGCTTGACGCCGGCCACGCGGCTTCGACCATTCCACGGGCGGCTTCCAGTGCGGGACAAAGCCTACTCCACTTCATCTTCGTCTTCAACCTCGCTCGGAGTTACGGTGAAGAAGCAAGGATGAGTACTTCCACGTACTCAACAAGTCACGCCGGAAGGGGAAGAATGAATGCGGGGAGATAAAGGTCGGCTAAGGTTTGCTTTGGCGCAAACGGCAGGAGTTTTCCAAACAATACGAATTTGAACAAAGCCAAAACAACGGTAAATTGAGTAAATAAAGCATTTTTACTCCAACACCGTCCAACGTTATCCCCACGTTGTGACGGGCCCAAACCATCCACCTATACTAGTCATGTTCCAAAACTTAGGGTGTAAAAGTGTGAGACTAATCACGGAGAGCTCGGTTGATCGCCCCATCACCGCGGGCACGGCTATTCGAATAGATTTACTCGATCGAGGTGTACAAGCTGTACCCACAAGACACGGCCCCACAACACGGTTTTCGTGCGCGGAATACCACCGCGGTACCCGGAAAGGAACCGTGATAGAACCTTTCGTATAACCCCCATCTAACCAAGCGAACCCCACCAAGGTTTCGCCCCACTCCGGACCACGGGAGTAGGCGGCCCAGTGCCTCGGTGAATCCGCGACCGCAACAACCCTTATACCGGGTCGACGAAACTCCATCCCGCTCACCCTTACCGATGGGTTCGTCGGCTAGGAGAGGCTACACTACGGGACCTACCTTACCCATTTCGGCTTGTGGTTTGCACGGTCATTCTCCCGAGGGATCCCGTGAACCGGTCGTTAATCGCTATGGGGCCGCTAGCCAAAACCATAGCGCCCACACCCACCATTTGTCATATTTTAGTTATTAGTCAGGTTCACTGAATCTTTAATCATTAATCCTCCGAACATAAGCCGGAGATATATATTAAGTGAGAAAATGACCCATTTAGTGAGCTAGTGAAACTAAGCCGAGCTAAGCATAACCTAGTCCCGAAATCTAGTCACATTATTTTCCCAAGTTTTGTCAAAGGGTTTGGGGTGTCAAACCTAATGCATAAACTAAGCATAGGGTGTATTATTTCCCATGAAATGACAACATAAAATACATGCAATTTCATAGAGTAAAACAGGTGTTTTAGCAAAACGGGAGCAATATGATCAATGATATAGCATGACTTGCCTTGCTCTTCGGTTTGGGGGACTTCTGCGACGACTTCGAAGTAAACCGGGCCGGAGGGACTACCGGGATCTACACGGCAAACATGCACTTCAACAAAACAGGCTAAAAAGCTACTAAAACAGGAAACAAAACTATTTTTAATGGATTCTTGGTATTTTTACGAATTTAATGAAATTTGAATTGACTAAAACGGAGGTCGGGTTAAAAAGATATGATTTTTAGAAGATTATATGTGTTTTTACTAAAACAGAAAAAATCCTTAATAATTTATTGTGCAATAAATCCCGGAATTGCGTCGGCGCTAGGGCTGACGTCGCGATGACGTCATCGGCCGCGGAGCACCGGTCCATGGTGGACCGAGTCCACGGGCCGAGAGGGAGAGCGCGCACCACGTGGCGCACACGGGCGCCGACTCGGCGGCCACGCGGTGTGCCACGCGGACCCGGGGACGGACACCCCGATCTGCCGAGGCGATCGAACGGCCGGAAGGGGTTCGGGTGGCGTGATCGGACGGTCGGGAAGGGGTTCGGCGGCGCGATCGGCCGGCAATGGTGCACGGCGGCGGAGACCGACGCGCCACTCGGGCGGCGGTGCGGGCGGCGGAATACCGTGGCTCACGCGTGGGCGAGCCGTGCACACTCGGGGACGGCGGCGCGCACTCGGCCGAGAGGGAAATAGAGACGAGTGCTCACAGCGGTGCGACCGGAGTCGAAGGGGACGACGGCGCGGACAGTGAGGGAGGCGACGGAACCACTCGGGGAAGGGTGACCGGAGCGCGCTGGCACTGGTGACGAGGAGGGAGGAGTCGGCGGAGCTCGGAGCATCTCGGAGCAGCGGGAACACACGGCCGAACCTCGGCGACGAAGTCCGAAGCAGGGGCGCACGGTGCGGGAACGACGGAGAGAGAGAGAGGCTTGAGTGGAGGTGTGGAGAGCTCGGGGAGGGCGAGGGGGTGTGCTTATATAGGGGATGGGAAGGTCGGTGGCGACCGGATAAGGGCGGAATTTCTCGCCGGCGCGGTTTAGGGGAAGTAATGGCCGGTGATTGAATCTAGCCATTAAGGGGTGCGGGAGCGGCGGCCGGGGCGATTGAAGGCGGCGGGAGAGACGGGAAGTTAAGGCGGTGCCTTTAGGGTGCGCGGGAGGATGGGCGGCCGAGATCCGCGGGCGAGGCGGCGTCAATGGCGGCGGGCGGCGGAGGTAGGTGACGGGCGACGAGGTGGACCCCACTGCCGGTGTCCGGCAAGAAAGGGGATACGAACTGGACTTAACTGCGGCGCGAGGGTTTTGGCGGGCCGTAGCCTTGATCGGCCCGCGAGAGAGAGGAGGACGCGCGTCGGCCGGAAACGGCCGTCGGGCTGGGCCGATCGGTGGCGCGCGGAGAGGATGGGCCATCGACTCGGGCGGCGGCCTGGCGGAAAAAGAGCGGGAAAGGACGGAGGAGAGAGAATTGATTTTCCGGGATTTATTAATTTTAAAATTGATTTTAATTGGTTAAAAATTATTTCGTACTCTGAAAATTCCACTAAAAATCCTGTTAGCGTATTTTGACATGCGATTTAGGAAAAATCCTACCATGCCATTTCCATTTATCGTTTGGATTTTAAAATTATTAATTCCCTCCAGTTAATTCCAACGATTTTCTTTTACGATTTTCTTTTGGATTTTTAAAAGGGGAAAACACCTCAGGGTGTTACAACTGATGCTGGCTATATGTCTGAACCCCACAACGTCAGATCACAAACATGTTTTGTATTCCTCCATGGAGGAACGGTCATATCGTGGAAGTCATCTAAACAAACATTAGTGGCTACCTCCATAAATCATTCTGAAATCATCGCACTGTTTGAGGCATAACGTGAATGTGTGTGGCTTCGTAGGATGATAAACCATATTGAACAATCTTGTGGTATCGGTTTCTCAGAATCACCTACCATTATCTATGAAGACAATGCTGCTTGTATTACACATATGCAAAAAGGCTACATCAAGAGCAATATCACCAAGCATATTGCCCCTAAGTTGTTTTATCTCCATGAGCTTCAGCAAAATGGAGAAATAAACATCTTACCGACAAAGTCTTGTGATAACCTGACAGATCTCTTCACTAAATCCCTACCCATTTTCTCGTTCGAGAGATGTGTTAAGGGAATTGGTATGAGACTGCTAAGAGACTTACAAGCTTTAGGAGGAGACTCTATGAATGATAGACCTTGTTAAAACGTTTTATATTGTATTTTTTTTCTTTTTGTGAATTTTTACCATCCGGTTTTCTCATATAAAGATTTTAATGAGACAATGATAGATGCATGCTTATACCTTATCTCATGTTTTCTCTCACAGGTGTTTTTTAAGATAAAACACAACATTGATTACTCCTTTAACTTTGCAGGTTGATGATAGAGTAATCACCAAGTCATATTATTTTTATTTTTTTCATAGGATTTTTGAAGAAATTAAAGAACAAGTTGATCTCAACATGAACTCGATCAAAAGGAGGAGTGTTACAAAATCATCATGAGACCATATTTGATCTCATCAAAGGCTCATCAAAGAGCAACAATGGCAGCAACCAAAGGCTCATCAAAGAGCAACAATGGCAGCAATCAAGTGACTTGTAACAACCATATTATGATGCTTAAATCTCACTTAAATCCTAAAAAAATATTAGGTTTGTACATATACAAATCCTCACTATAAAAGAAGACATATTGAGATCCATAAAACTAAAAAGGGATTCACTGTTTTCATTGGTTATCTATCATTTTCTAACAAAAACGTCCAAAATTAACCATTAGTGCCACCAACAAGAGATCCTTGATAATGCAATGATAAATAGTGTGTGTTTTTAACCCTGAGGTTTCGTGTTTAATTTTTTTATTGTTTTCTTTTTTTTTGCCACCAAACAAAACCTGGATCCCACAGTTGCCTATCTGATCCGCTGTCCTCTCTCATTGCCTACTGATCCCACAATTGCAGTCCACTCCTTCCGTCTCGCTCTCTTCTGTTGCAAAGCGCGACCCTCATATTTATGCAAGTCCGGATTAAGATCAGCTGTAGTTGTAACTACGACTACACCTTAAAACTGCACGTATATTCAACCGTTCATTTTAATGATTAACGGTTCAGATGTATAGTTACAGCGACAAAACTACCGTAAATATTATTTTATTCTACAATACTTTTTTTACAGTACTCTGACTAATGTACCGTTTAATTCAGATTGAATAGCATGGTCAACAGTGTCCCTATCCTATTCACATTCCTGATCTTTTGGGATTTTTAGCTCAAAACCAGCTCCAACCATTCCCCTGTTCTGCTGAAAGCTTGGAGTTTCCAGCCCTGTATTTGGTGCTCTTGACTTGTGAGGAACGAGCGAGGTTTCCAATTGTGCCATTCGCTACTTCCATCTCATTTCCGCGATGACGTACAGCGAAAAAAATCGTGATCACGAAGGAGGAATTGGAATAAACTTTGCATGGGGTCTTTTTTTATTATTTATATGAGTCACTTTTATCCAATCTATTATAGGGATAACTATGTTCACACATCAAAATTTGTTTAAAATTCTCATAACAAAATTTGGGGATGAGATGAGATATCTTAGGCTCATCCATCCCTATTTTTTTTAATGAGATGATCCCATCCCTCTACATCCCAAAATAAATCAACCTCGTATGTGTTTATTTTGGAACCGAGGGAGCAAGTTTGTTACGAGGGATAGAGTGATCACAGTTTTGAGGAATATGATAATGTGGCCCATATCTCAATAAGATAAATATTATTTTCACCTATATAGTAAGTGGGTTAGATTGTTTCGTCAATATTTTATACGAAGCTGATTCAGATATAATGAAAATATTGTTTTTCAAGTATCAACTTGTGGAGATTAGGGCAATCGGATACCCACATGGTAAGCTTATCCGATTGGTAATAGGGATAGGTTACGCCTGCTAATTATGTAACCGGCTATGACTTGGGTGTTACGTTGCCGATTAGATAAGGCAATGGCTCATAGTTATAACTTGGTAAGATTGAGGAAACCGACTTAGAGTAAGATAGGGTTTCCGACTTATAAGCTCGCCCCTCAAGACTATATAAGGGGGGTAAGGGACGTCCCTTGAGGGATATGAGATATCAGCCTTAGATACAAGACAAGAGCAATGGATCTTGAGATCAATAAACACTCGGCGGATCAAATCCCCGAAACAGGAGTAGGGTATTACCTCACGAAAGGGCCTGAACCTGTCTAAACCCTTTTTTTCACTTAACCCATCGAGCTTGGCGATCTTGACAGCACCCCCAAATTTCTATTGCCAAAACCAAGTTTCGACAGTTGGCGCGCTAGGTAGGGGCCCGCGTCTCAAGACTTCCTCTTCAATCTCGTCAGCAAGCGCGATGGGATCTTCATCAGGCATCGACGACTTCGTCGCCAAAGGATTCAACAAACTCTCCTTCCCCGACTCGGATTCGGACCGTCGGGAGGGAAAACCCGCTTGGCGCCGTTCGGGCTACCGAACAACGTCGAGATCTACGACAAAGTTCTGACTTTCGAGTTGGAATCCGTCCACTCGGAAGGAGGAATCCACTCGGCGCCGTTCGGGTTGCCGAACAACGCTGACATCTACGACGAAGTTCTAACTTCCAAGTTGGAATCCGTCCACTCGGAAGGAGGAATCCACTCGGCGCCGTTCGGACTACCAAACGCCGCTGAGATCTGCAGCCACCTTCTCACCTTCCCGTCGGAATCGATCCACTCGGGAGGAGAAACCCTCTTGGCACCGTTTGGGTTACCAAACGCCGCTGAGGTCTACTGCAAATTCCTCTCCTCCGAGTTGAAATCAACCCACTCGGAAGAGCCCCCGTCATCAAGCTACAACCCGGACTGGAGCGATCCAGATTCAAGCAACCCGGGCTCAAGGGAAGTCATCGTCATCCTCCAACCGTTCGGATCATGCTCATCCATGGAGCTTGACGAGTACCTCAGCTCCTCTGATTTCGATGACCTCTACAGCATCTCCACGGACGAGGCCAACGACTCCGACTTCGACAAGGACTACGATCCTAGGTGCTTCAACGTTCTCATGGCTGAGGTGGCCGAGACAGACTCGGCCATGGCCCGCAGGATCACTGAAGAAGAACAAGCCAGGCTTGAGCAAGATCGCAAGCTGGCAGAAGATGAGAATAAGCGCAAGGAGAAAGCCGATAGCAGAAAGCGAGACTTGAGGGCTACTGGACGATCCGCCCGGGAGGCCATACTTCAGACGCGAGTCGACAATACCAACATCTTCCAGACGCCCCAACAGAACGCCGTTGCCGCCCTCACCCTCCTCGACACTGTTATCGAGATGGCACCCGCCACGGTAACACCAATCCTGGACAAGATCAAGACCATCATCGCAGCCACAGCCAACTGCTCTCCATCCACCTCAGTGTGAAGGCCGACCGAGTCCGTCGTGGAGATGCCCGACAGAAGCCGACTTCTGCCGCTGCGGTCGAAGGATTACAGGAGGCCCAAAAAAGATCGGACGGCCACTAGGTCAAAAGACCTTCGCCACGAGACCACACGGAAGCATCAAGAACAATTGGCTGATTCCCGTGAAAAACGGCATGGACGACCACCCGTCCACAACCGGGTCCACCGTAGCAACAACTCCGACTACCGAAGCAGCCTACAAGGACCCCGCCGAGTGATCTGCGGAAAGTCCTTGACCGACGCTATCAAGAACGAGAGCGGCGCTCCCACGAAGATTGAAGGAGATCGCCCGACAGCAACGACGACGGAGTGCCCGTGTGCACTCGGGACTTACGCCGAGTGCATTGGCCGAGTGGTTTTAAGCCCATAGGAATCGAGAAGTACGACGGAAAGACAGACCCTGAGTCGTGGCTGACCATGTACACCCTCGCCATCCGTGCAGCAGGAGGAGACAACAAGGCCATGGCCAATTACTTGCCTGTCGCCCTCGTCAACTCGGCCAGGAACTGGCTCACGAGCTTGCCAAGAGGCTCGGCCAGGAGCTTGACTATATGTTTAGTCCGTTTTTGATTAACCACATAGTCGGGGGCTACACTTAATTAGGTGCATCAGGAGATGCACCTAGATATTTATTTTTTGAGAATTTTTTGGGATGTTTTCCAGCCCTTCAGTCTTTGAAGCCACTCGGGAGTTTCATGCAGGGATGACGGAACCACTCGGCACCAGAAGCACTCGTCCAAAGAGTTGTTTGGCTGTGAGTTATCTTGGTTCGAGGCAAAGTTATCTCGTCGACTGCGAAGGACTCGGGGGCTATTGTGGAGATTAGGGCAATCGGATACCCACATGATAAGCTTAGGGATAGGTTACGCCTGCTAATTATGTAACCGGCTATGACTTGGGTGTTACGTTGCCAATTAGATAAGGCAACGGCTCATAGTCAATAACTTGGTAAGATTGAGGAAACCGACTTAGAGTAAGATAGAGTTTCCGACTTGTAAGCCCGCCCCTCAAGACTATATAAGGGGGTAAGGGACGTCCCTTGAGAGATATGAGATATCAGCCTTAGATACAAGACGAGCAATAGATCTTGAGATCAATAAACACTCAGCGGATCAAATCCCCGAAACAAGAGTAGGGTATTACCTCACGAGAGGGCCTAAACCTGTCTAAACCCTTTTTTCCCACTTAACCCATCGAGCTTGGCGATCTTGACAGCACCCCCAAATTTTTCGACACAATTTATCCCGTATCTATTCAAACCAGACACCATAAAAAGGTTAATTAGATCTACACCATTATAACTTTACAATTTTAAAATATATCTTACTATTCACATATTCACATATTTAGAATCATATATCATTAAAATTTTGTACTGTTAAATATATGCCACTACTTAAACTTTTTAGACAAAACTGCCCATTTCTTCGTTCTTCATCTCCTCTCCTTCTCTCTTGTTCATCTCCTTCCTCGTCTCAGATATGGCCGGTCTCAACCCCAGAATCTCTACCGAAGCCATCCTCCTCTGCCTCGATCTGTTGCCTTCTCCTCGCCGTACCAAGCTGAGCACCACACGCAGCTCAGACACCACCGCCTCCGCGTTCATCAGCACCCACATCCGCGACCCCTTTCTCACGCCGTCCTCCAACAAAAACAACACCTTCTGCGACGTCGGACATCCATAGAATGGAGCCGCCAGGCAACAGACGCTGCCCACCAGACTGGTGTTAATTTTCTTGTATTTTTTGTAGTTTTATTTGGTGACAAGTATGATCAAGTATAAGTGCCTTTTAGGTTTGGATGGCTCTCAGATAAACAGGTTGCGGCTGCCCGCCCCACGTCCGCATCGTGCAAAGCCCAGCCAGCCCGCATGGTCCTCTCTCTCCTGCTTCGCCGCCGTCAAGATCTTCCACCACCGCCGCGAGCGTTTTCCAACCAGGGTCCGGCGATGCAGCACCAAAAGGTTGATGCCTCTCTGCGTTCGCCACTGATCACCACCGTCGGTGCTTGCCGTGCTTGGCTCCGCTGGCATCTCCCATGGAGGGACTGAGGCCGAAGCACCGGGAAGCGGCCGGAGATCTTGCGTCGTGCTCGTGTAAACCAGCACTTTGTCCGTACGTCATGCTGCCCATCGTGAGGGCGCAACCTGCGTGTTTCGAAAGAAAAAAGATGGACAAATATGGTTCGAAAAATTTAGAAAATGACTTGGAGGCATAAGTAGTGGCTTATGTTCGAATTATAATGACATCATTTTAAATAGTTAAACGGTAATGACATATTTCAAAAATTTTACTTTGAATCATCTTTTATTTATTTTAGACCATTCTTTAATTAATATTTTTATTTGAATATAATAATCTTGTATTTGAATATAATAATTTTGTATTTGTTTCATTTTAAACCACTCCGACTCTCTTCTCAAGAATATATGAATAACCTCGAGAACGTCAGCTCTGATTCGTCAATAAATCACTGTTGCCCGCTGCAATTCTCCTTCCGGCTGCTGGGTGGGCATCGCGAAGGCCGTGGTGGTTGTGGAAGACGGGGAGGTGTCCATGCCTACGATTTGCACCGCCGCCGAAGGAAGAATATCGCCGACAGGGGAAGAATCGTGTCGACCTGCAGTATTCCTGCGCTGGCGTGATTTGGGGATCAAGCGAGGAAGCAGCCTTTTGGGATCGAGAGAGGGAGCAGCCTCCAGTACCTCCTCTTTCTTGCCAATGCTATTCCTTGCTCTGACTGGGTAAGATAGTCTCAATTGTGCTGTTAACTTATATGAATTGGCATCACTTTGTGCTACTTCTACATGTTCTACTTATTTACTTTGTTTTAATCTTTGAACAGATGATCTTACCAATTACATGGTAGGTAAATCAGAAGAAAGCAGGAAGAAACTGAAGAAGAGCCACAATATATTCGGCAAAATGGCCACTATACTACCACTAGCCGCTGGTGTAGGATGGGTCGTTTCTCCTGTCATCAAGCTTATGTTTGAGAAAGTCCAATCGAACATATCAACCCAATACAAGTGGCAGTCCAATTTGGATGATGATCTTAAAAAGCTCGAGACCATTTTAACTGAAATTTTATTGGTGGTGGGCACTGCAGAAAGGCGGAGCACACTTGATTGCAACCAGCAAACTTTACTCCGGTAACTGAAAGATGCTGTCTATGATGCTGAGGACATCTTGGATGAATTTGACTACATGCTTCTGAAAGAAAATGCTGAAAAGCGAAATCTTAGAATCTTAGGCTCCAGTTCTATTTCCATAGCTAAGCGCTTGGTTGGCCATGACAAGTTTAGATCCAAGTTCAGAAAGATGCTTAAAAGCTTGAGTAGAGTAAAAGAATGTGCTGAAATGCTTGTCAGAGTGATTGGACCAGAAAACTGTAGCCCACACATGTTGCCTGAGCCACTCCAATGGCGTATTACCAGCTCATTTTCAATTTGTGAGTTTGTGGTTGGTCGTCAGAAGGAGCGAGATGAACTAGTGAACCACTAGTACACCTATAGTACAGTATTAATGTTTTCCTTCTAGCTAGTACTGTCTGTTCTATGACATTGTCAACATAGTAGGATCTGGTTTGCCACACACATTTCATGTTTTACACTATGCACTTCATTTCTGATTTTGGAATTGATGACATCATGATAGTGTCGGGCATGCCCTCCTCTCGCCGCGTCCACGACGGCGGCCACTGCTGCTCTGTGCCGACGGCCACTTCGGCTCTGGCGGCCACCACTGCTCTCGTGTCGGATTCCGCTCTGGCTTCGGCGCCCTCTGCCATGTCCCTCCGCTTCGTGGTTGTGGTCAATGTTTTCAATTTCGCGAAAGCCGGCACGAAAGCCGCAAAATTCGTCCATTTCATGGGGGTGCGGCATGGCATGTCCGCGGTTTCGTTTAAATAATTTCGTGGAAATTCAAACAATTAAAAAAATTTATTTTACACAAAAATATATGTATTTTTTATAAAAAAATATAAATTTTACAATGTTTGCCGCGAAAACCGCGGTATATGGCGCGGTTTTCGCGCGGTTTGAGCAAAAACCGCGGCACGACGTGGATTTAGGTTTGGTTCAAATTTAAATTACGGTTTCCACGGTTTTCGGTGTTTTGCACGGTTTCGTGGTACGCACGAAATCGTTCAAATTCAAATTTTTTACTGTTCATCACCGACGGTTTTCGCGGTTTTCGTACGAAATTCGCCGTGCCGTGCCGGGGTCGTCGGATGATGGTCGCCGCCACGTTCTCCCTAGCCGTGCTTCCCCTTCTTGCGCCACGCCGTCGGTCTCGCGTGAGTCCACTCAGGAGGGCTTACCGGTACCGGCTCTGGCTCCCTCTCCTCCCCCATCTGTTTCGACGAGCCTGCTTTGACGCCAGCGGTGGCGTTGGCAGCGCCGTCTTCTTCTCTCCATCCTGGCTCGTCGTGCGCGATCGAGCGCTCGGGGCAGGTCGATGATGAGGAGGGCCGCCTGCATTGTGCTCTCTTCGCTCGATGGCGTGGACTTGGTGATGACCGCCGGCGGACGCCGCGGCCATGTCTGCTGCGTTGCATGTCCCGGTGTGTCAGTTCTCAGTCCACCACGCACCTCTCGAACACTTCCTCTTCATCTTCTCCAACTCCAGCGACAGGGACCTTGCCGTCGCACGTTCCCCGATTTCGGCCTCCTCCCGCCAGTTCTACCTCCGGCCGTGGACGTGTCAGGTGACAGCGACCGCCTTCTCCATGCGTTTCTGGGTCTCGCTTGACCTCGAGAGGATTCCGTCTCACGCTTGGAACATGTCTACTGCCATCGCTCTTGTCGCTCCTTGCCAGCTGATCTCCATGGACGCGGCGGCGGGGCGGCCTGACGATTTCCGGGTGCTCCGGGTCGCCGCCTGGGCGCATGATATGGGCCTTACCCTATGTGAGAGGCTTTTGCTCGTCCCTATAGATGGCCAAATGGATCGCCCGGCACAACACTAGCATGAGCACGGCTTGGCACAACACGGCTAGGCACGGCACGACCAGGCACGATGAATAAGTCGTGTCGTGTCGTGTAGTGCCGCCGTGCCAAAGCACGAGCCCGAGGCACGACACTAAACCCTCAAAATCGTGTCATGCCGGGCCACTAGGCATGGTGACACGCCGGTGCCGAGTCTGCGGCACGGCACTAAGGTTTCGAACAATGTTCAATATACTTCAGAGTTTAGATCAAACTTCAATATATTTCAGAGATTATATCAATGTTTAATATCAGAACTATACAAAAACCCTACACAACTTCAGATCAAAAGGACTATACAAAAATACTATACTTTAGATCAAACTTCAATATCACAATTACACATCACATTGTTCAAGCTACTTCAATATACTTCAGTCTTCAATATCAACGTCAAAATACACTACATATCATAACTTCAAAGTCAAAAAGTTCTGAAATATATCAATATCAGAACTTCACATATATACTTAACAAAAATTCACATATATATCAGAACTTCACATATATACTTCACATATATGTCAGAACTTCACATATATACTTCATCACATTGTTCAAGTTACAATACTTCAAACTTCAGAAATCAGATCAGATCAGATCAAAATATCAGATCAGATCATCTCAATCAAACTTCACAGATCATCACAAACATATCAGATCATGACAAACTTAACAAATCATATAAGTTAAATGGAGCTTGTGTAATGGTTGTCTCATTAAAAACCTGTCTAGGTAAAACTCACCCTTGTGAGAAAAAATCCTAGACAGGAAAAGAGTACAACCAAGCTCCTTAAATTAATATAAGTTCCATTGTCTGTCCAGTACTCCAGTGTCCACATTGCAGTCTTATTACCGAGGCAGAGCAGAATATTAAGAGAGATCAGAGATGGATGAAAGTACTAATCAAGATATAGGACTTCAAAAGATTGTTCAAGCTCCTTGTCCTCCATCATTTGTTATAGCCTTGCTTCAGCTGCCTCCCAGTCCTTGATGCATGTAAGCATCTCCACCATTTCAGGTTTCAGACCTCCTCCTTCTTTCCTCAATGATCCTGTCAGTCATACTAAAAGTAGATTATGAAGAAATGGTAGAAACATGCATAATTAAAATATCTTTAACCATGATTGAAAGTACTGGATATGTGAGCTTGTGTTGATGTCACCAGCTAAGGATGTTAAAATCATCGAGTTAGCTGGTTGACGTGTCACAATCCAAGTAGGATACAAGTTCGAAGCATTAGAGGTGAAGAACTTGCAGCTATCAGGCGATTGCGAGATATATTAAGAGTAGCAGCTAAATGATGAAGACCTAAAGACCCAGCACAATCATAATAATAATAATAATAATAATAATAATAATAAATTTCATCCCATGCAGACATTTTTCTATCAGATAGATTAGGAGGGGCAGGCCTCCTCAACCTAACAGAGCCATACTTATCCTCATATTTGTTGTAAACTTATGTAAGTCTAGCTCTAGTGCTAATCAAATATGCACTGGAATCTGTACTGGTGAGTGAACCCAACCTCCTAAGCACCCTAGTAAAACCTTTCATTTTAGCTCTAGGGTCCAAGATGAATGCAAATGAATATAGCAAAGGAATGTCCCTCCAGTATTTATTATACATATTAATCATAAGTTGAACCACAGACCTAATGTGAGTGTCATTAGCATAGTTCTTCAGGTGTATAACAATCTTAACTAGATAATGAATCATAAGTGGAGATGTAGGATAGTACACACCAGACAATGCAACAGTAGCATCATAAACAGTTCAAGAAAAGATAAGACTTTTTCAGCCATAGCTCAATGTTCATCAGTTAAAAGCAATTGAGAACCTTCAATCCTAGGATACTGAGCATGGATGAAAGTACTAAATGGTTGCTTATGAGGAAACAAATGTTTAAGCATGAGATAAGTAGAATTCCACCTAACATCCATGTCAAGCTGAAATGTTCTAGGCCTAGCACCAGTGACAACTTGTATATGCAGCAATCCTCTGATTGGATGAATTAAGAAATGAGATAGCAGTTCTAAATGTTTCAATCAATGGCTTAAGAGAAGTAAGAACTTCCTTAACAATAAGATTGATAATATGGCATGCACATCTTTGATGCAAGAACACTGAGTTAGAACTAGAGGATGCATCATAATCATCAATAGTGGCATCACTACCAAAATATGTGCACAGTAAAGGTCTAAGTCTTTGCATGGCAGAAACATTGGAGGATGCATTGTCTAAAGTAATAGCAAAAACTTTATTAGACAAGCCATAATCACTCAGAACAGATGCAACACGATCAACAATATTTTGTCCACTATGGGACACATCAATAGCCTAAGACCAAGTACCCTCTTCTCTAACTGCCAATCAGAGTTAACATAATATGCAACAACACTAAGATAGTCATCTTTTGCATTACCAGACCAGATGTCAGAGACTCAGAGGTGAGACAAACACAATTATTGCTAAAAGAATCAACAAGCTTAGCCTTAGCGTCAGTAAAAAAACTTCTGAATATCTGTAGTGGTGGTTTGTCTAGAGACATAGACAAATTTAGGATTATGAGCAGTCCTAATATAGTTCTCAAATGCATCAGTTTCACCCAAACAGATAAGAACATCAAGTCTAGCAAGCAATCACACAAGTTCTCTACGAGCAACAGTAGGACAATACTCCCAATTGCGCATACTACCATCAGGATTAAAAGAGATTTGAGACTGAGACATACAATTTTTTTTCACGCTGCTTGGGACATTTATCCCTATGCCGGGTGAGATGCCCAGTGCCACCACTAGAGAGAGCAGAATATTGCTTAGAGCAATGGATGCACTTAGTTGTGTACCTCACGTTCTTACCTTTTATCGATTTGAAGAGTTTCTCAAAATCCTGCCACACTGCCGAGGTAGAGGGACGAGAGCGCTTGGCGTTGTTCTTGTCCTACTTATCGTTTGCAGCCCCGCCTTCTTGACCATCGCCGACATCAATGGGAGCTTGAGCGCTACGGCCAAAGAGCTCCTCAGCGTCCTCATGCATGTCGTCCTCATCATCATCTCCGGCCATCCCACACATCCGCCTCTCATCATTGCCGCCGACCTCAACTGTGTCATCGTCGGAGACGGACATCGTCACACGATCGGGGGCAACTAGGTTCCTCAACAGCTAGTACACAAAAAACACCAAATAGAAACGAAAGAAAGTTAGACAAGAAAGAGAGAGAGAAGAGAGGGTTAGGGTTAGGGTTACCAACCTTTGCAGCCAGAGCACCGTAGTCGCCGGCGACGTGGACGACACCGACACCCGGATCCGTACCTCTGGTTCCTCAACGGATTTGACTCTGGAGCACCAGAGGGGATTTGACACCGCGGTGAAGTTGACGGAGACAAAGAGGAGGACGACAAGGCAAGGACTAGCCTACATGGATGATGTGAGATCAAGAAGAGGAGGTTACAGTGACATGTCGTGTGCTCGTGCCGATCACCGGTGGCTCAAGAAGCCACCGGATCTGGAGAATAAGAAAGGAGGGGGAGTCGAGACAGTGAGAGAGCCGAGCGGCGCTGGCGCTCAACCAACCACCAGAGGAGAGAAAGCCAAGAAGATAGAGAGAGGAGAGGACAGTGGCGCTCAACCAGCTAACCACCGGAAGCCCTCTGGCCGGCCGGCGACGGCGTACGGCGAGAGGAACGAGAAAGAGAAGCTAGGGTTTTGGGGAGAGAGCGAGTGAGAGAAAGATCCAGATCGCGATTCGACAGCCGAGGGGGCAAATGAGCTAGGCTTTTCGGGTGTATGTAGCGGACGGCGCGACACTGCCTTATATACCCTAATCTGATCGGCGATCCAACGGCTCAGAAAAAACCCTAGGCAATCCAACGGCCATGTCGATGCCATGCCGCCCGTTGGAATGGGTCGTGCCCGTGCTAGCACTATGGGCTGGTTGCCAGGCCCAGGCACGGGCACGCCACCGGGCCATGCCAAGCATGGGCACGGGCCAGGTTGTGTCGGGCCGAGCTAGTGTTGTGCTTTTTCGGACCGGGCCAGGGCCAGCCCAATGGGACAAGCCCGTTTGGCCAACTATACTCATCCCTGAATCGGCGATGTCGTCCGGTGTCCTGTGCCTCGCCAGCTTGCTCCATTACCTGGTCCTCTTCCATGTGCGCTTTTCGAAGAGAGCGGTGCCCGTCGCCGCTTTCTTGGTGAGGGTGGCGTGGTACGAGCAGGCTTCCAAGGTGGTCGAGAGGGATGGTTGTTAATGATATGCACTAGAGGCAACATGGAGATGTTGAATATCATGGTCAATGTTTATGTATAAATGAATAAAGTGTTATTCAGTTTTATGAAATAGACAACTTGTATTGATCAATAAGTATATGACTTATTTATGAGACTCTTTATGTATGAATATATTTCTAAACGATCCCTGATCACATGTCATATTGTTGGAACAAATATGATTCTAAAATTGGCATATTTATTGATTGATGATCATGTCTCATAGATTATGGTATGAAAATACCAAATCAATATACATGGACATGTGTTAGAGAACACATTGTTGGATAGACCCACCATGAGACACTACAGGAATTAATGTGTCATTAGTTGGTCTGAAGTAGTGTTGGTGCAAAGTCCTTAGACCTGAGATCATCATGAATTCTGACATGTGTAGTAGCCTACTTTGGGACTACCAAACGCTATTCTGTAACTGGATAGTTATAAAAGTAGTCTTTGGGTTTGCTATGAAATATGGAGTGGGATGTGAGTGATCAAAATGGAATTTGCCCCTCCTTTGGAGAGATATCTCTAGGGCCCTCGAGGTAATGGATTATGGAAGTGTACGGCCATGCCGAGTTGATTGAGGAGTCAATCAACAGACGGATAATCCAATACGGTTCGAGTGAATGATTAAGCTATTGATAGGATGGTACACATCTTGCCTATAGCTTAATTGGTATCGTGAGGCAAACAAATTTGTGTACACATTACAGGTTCAGGGCCCATATTATATTCTTGTATACTATGGTGTCAATATGTGCTGCTAGGCGCCGCTATTGACGGTCGGCCGAGTTGGACTCGGGTCGAAACCGAGTATACCTGAACCTATAGGGTCGCACGCTAAAGGGGATAAGAACAGACATTCGTGTTGGACTCGGATACGGCTCGATCAGATAGGGATCCGATCGGATAGAATCCCGATGGGCCTATAGGCCCAGTCGACAACTCTATATAAAGGGGCGAAGGGTGGAGAGCTGCGACATCACATTGAACTGAATCAATCTGATTTGGCGCAACAGATTAAAACATGCGCGGCTTCAAAAGTCGGTGAGTTCAAGATCTCCACGAAAACCCTCCCCACCTCTGAGCCAAACCCTAGCCTTGCATCTTGTGCTAGCACACGGGTGTTAGGCGTTCTATCCCTGGACGTGTGGATACCGGTAGAGGCATTGCTACATTGCGGTGCTATTCGACGGCTGCGAATCGGCTGCGGTCGGGCGCATCGGAGCGAGGCAGGCGTAGTTGGGCGGCTCGGCGAATCGACGAATCGGTTGTGGTCGGATCGGCTGCGGCATTGGCAAATCGGTTGTAGTCGGATTGGCTGCAATCAGGCGACTCGGAAATCGGATGTGGTCAGCAAATCAGCTGTGATCGGCCAGTACTGTTCCGAATCGGATAGCTCCTGATTGGCTATATCCGATGTACTCCAGTCCAATCGGTAACGATCTATCGACCCTTACTTGCAAGATTCCTGGTTTGCGCGGTGGATTTTTTGTTATTAGCTATCGTAGCCTCCGCGTAACCCTTCAATGACGGCATTGCCTCGGTGTGGGGAGGGCAGGGGCGTGAGCCCCGAAGGGCGAGGCATCTCAGGGTGAGCAGTCCGTCATCGACCGGTGGGAAGAAAGAGGATGGCAGCAGTGGAGGCGCTATGGCGGCAGGGATGGCAACATGTTGAGGGGCTCGAGTTGGGGAGGAGTAGTAACAGCTGGTGCCGAGCGAGCTCAGCAAGGGTTGGCAGGATAGAGGAGATCGATGGGCGGCTTCGGGATGACGGGACGGAGGGAACAAGAAATGATGGCATTGCGCACCAGCTTTTATAGTCGAGGCAAGGGATGATGAGGATGATGGTGGACCATAGGCCAGCGGGGTAAGACGAGGACAGCATGGGCAGCATGCGACAAGGATGGCATACGGGAGCATGAGGCGAGGACGGCATGGGCGTGGAGTGATTGGGATCAGGCAGCGGGGACGAGTGACGTGCGTGGTCGGCAAGGAGGTTGACCTCCCGATGGTCTATTGTTGTGCTTGCGTACCCGCACGATTTTTTGGGTGCGGCGACGGCGCTCGACCTGGCGTTCCGAAGGAGGCGACGGGACTGGGTGAGCTCCGCATAGCAGCTTGCCGTGGTCCCGAGGCTCAGGCCGCTGTCTCGCATGAAGAGGCTTTGGTGGATGGGCGTTGCCACGGGGCGTGGTGGTTTTGGGGCGGCTCCGATGAACAAGTGCACTTCGGACCGATAGACAAAGGGACGGTGTGGTGACGACGAATCGTCCATTAGCGGGGTGGCTGGGCTCATCCAGCATCAGCAGTTGCAGATAAAGGATGGAGAGGATAGGATGGTTGGGGAGGTCATTACGTGCGGAGAGGTCGAGAAGGACGTAGTGGCCGACGCCATCAGCATAGGTGAAAGGGGTACGAGCGTGGTGTGGGATGGGTGGTGAAGCGATGGGATGGTCAGCGTCGTCCAATGACAGCCAGGGGACAACACGGCCTTTGGACCGATGGTGAAAAGGGGACGTGAGGAGAGAGATGATCGAGCGAGGTGGGCTTGGGCAGATGTCCGTCGAATAGCGTGTGGATAACGAGTGGGCCTAGCCTAGCGCCAATTTGACGGGTGTGCGCATGGCGGCTGCTGCTACGGCCATGCGCGAGGAAGGGAAAAGAGGGAGGAAGAATGGACTTAGGGTTGGGCTGGGCTTGCCTGAGGGACACAAATTAGACTTAGAGGTAGGATTGAATTAGGACAGGGTTCTTTTTATGGTTTTGGATAATTTGTAGTTTTAAATGTATTTGTAATATAATTTTATTCCTCGATCCCCTTAAAGACTTTTATGCTTTCTATTTATTATTTAAGTGAAATTTATTTCCTGGAGTTAAATAATATTTGTTGTATTTATATTTAAATTAAAAATTAACTTAGTATTTAATTTCTCCTCATTTGTACTGTGTAGGTTCTAAAAGAGATTTTGTAGATTCATTTAATTTCCTTGGTAAGTCTTGAGATTTAATTATTCGTAGTTTGGTTTTAGGTGTGATTCCACACAAGTCACAAAGATCACAGCATAATACAAAAGGTTTTTTTAAAAAAAGGTTCGAATTTTTGCGTGTTTTTCCTAACCAGATTTTCAAAGTGTTACAGGTTCTTCTAATGCATGTAGCAAGCCAGATGAAGAGTATGATATGCATAATGGTACCTCACCCTGGCCTTGAGGAATTGATTGTTTTTTCGGGTACGGCCGAAAGGGCGGCCAATCAATAAATTCAATTTTATTAAGATTTACGGTAAAAGTTGTGATTACAGCGGCATTATTCTGCCGATCCTGGACCATCCAAATGCATGGCTAGGGAATCAAAGAAAAACAAAAGAAACAGAGGCGGGATAGAGAACATCTTCACTCTGAAACAGAGTGGCGTGGGAACAGTGGACGAAACAGAGAAACTCTGCGCCACACTGAAAAGGAAGGCTGTGTCCATTACTCGCAGTCATCAGAGAACACCCCAGCCTCCTTCCAAAGCTAGGCCTCTTCTTTCATTTCTTCCACCAACATTTGTGGAGTTTTCTCTTAATTTTCAAAAATCCTCGCATTCCTTTCCTTCCACACCTGTCAGCAAACCAGCATGAGCAAGTTGTCAAAAGCCTCCCTGTGGCCCGTCCGAAAAAAAGCATCCTGACCTGCAGCCACCAATCAGATAGGGTCTTGTCCTCTTCTCTGGAAGTTTGGAAATGGACGTTGGACAGGTGCCTCATCAGTCTCCAAACCTCATCAGTAAAACAGCATTTTACAAACAAGTGATGGCAGTTTTCCGATTCACGACGACATAGCTGACAGCAATCAGCGTGCTGCCAATTCCTTTTAGCTAGATTGTTGATGGATACCCCAGGTTGTACATCTCCGTCTTGGCTGGAATCCAAATGGCTATCACGATTGGAACGCATTAGCATTCATAATTGTGCATGCTAGAAGTTGCTTCCACCTTTAGGAGACCTACCATCTCTCAGGGAACTTCATATCGATAAAATGGACGCATTAGAATGTATAGGCAGGTCTTTCTACGGGGCTGCTGGTTTTTCTCTCCTGGAAACACTGGAATTGAAACAATTGCCAGAACTGGTAGATTGCCAGATTAGTCTTCTGTCGATTACGCTTTTCCTGTTCTTCACGATGTATCCATCAGCAGGTGCCCAAAGCTGAAAGAACTACCAACCTATTGCAGATATAGCTGACGAAATACTTCTCGAGAATGATGTAGCCCACTTGTCAATTCAGACCACTATACTGCATCCAACTGATTCGGCAGCAAGCTCTTCCAGTTTTCTTCAGTGAACTATCTGGGCTATTCTAGCTGTTGTGGCATTGATCGAAACTGCAAACATCGGGCGCGTGATCACCCACGGCGGGTCATCACACCTGCCTGTGTGGCTCTGCATACTTGGCAAAAGAAACTCCACCTGTGCGTTCCATTTTAATCAAGCCAACTTATTGAGGCTTGTGTGTTTTCACATCCAAACCTATTATTGTGTACTGCAAAACATTCACCGTTTATTGCTGCATTTTATACTTTTGCCACAAGATGCAATGTTGCCATGTGCTCCTTTGAACACCAGGAACTTTTTCTTGTGGGTTTTTTTTGAATAATCGGTTATGTATCACACCAAATGTTTCCGGGCTTTTGAAATACACCATAGATTGAAAATGACATATTTAGTATGTCATTAAGTTAAGAAAATTCGGTAGCCTTCGTGCTTGCATCATGGTATTTCTAATTATAGTTTTGTACGTACTAATGTAGTGAATATGCTAGACTACTAGTATGTGTTCATGAGCTGACCTAAGCTGCATTTACAGAACTTGTAGCTAGTTCTCAACATGCTCATTGGTCACCATTCCCATAATTTATTTCTGTCATTTACAGAAGGTATACTCCAGTCTTGTCTGTGTAGTTGTATAGCCTGTTTATTTTTCTGACATGTGAACAGTGGCTTTTGATATGAGGATCTGCAAGAAAGGCGCGGGTTCCCGCTGTCAAAATACAGTGCGCTGGTTGATCTCATGATTCCTGTGTAAGGTCATACGGAGTACCATGTACTCATATGCAGTGTTTAGCAGATTCCTCTCCATGTATTTTGCTTAATTATGTTGTCTGCTCAACTTCCAGGAGAACAGTTTTTGTTCGTCAAGACACTTGCCATTTCCGCTAGCTGAATGGTCGCCCCAAAGCAAAAGGTGATCTAAGCTTTGGTATCTCCTGTCTCGTATGCTTCTGCTTGTTTCTTCTGTTTTTTTCCCATCATGTTCTCTTGTCCGTCAACGATAAGATATCACACTAAGGAAAAATTTCTTGTAGCACTTAGTTGCTATCCGTCTGGATAATCTCGGTTCTTATGCCGTATTCGCTCTTAAGAGTCTCAGAAATTGCTTTCCAAATTGGTAGGGTTGTATAAAGATGTTTGTATGATGGATTTTTGTGTCTGTTTATGTTGGTCACAGGTAACAGCAACTGGACATGACAGGGTGCTTTGGATTTTGCCGAAGCACTCATCATTTACATTTCTTCGAGGAGTTTTTTTACAAGATTCAGCAGATGTTCCTCTGCTATGTCACCAAACTTCATCTTGGTGATCACAAGCGAAAGCCGAAGCGCAGAAAGAAGAAGCAGAGCTCGGCGAGGACGATCATCCACAGCAGGTGGAAGACGCCGTTTTCCTACAGGAGCTTAGATGACCGACTCGATCATCCACAGCAGGCGAAAGCTGAGATCGTTGTGCAACATTGATTTTGCAACGCCAGTGGAAAGCGGAAGGCCCCTGAACGAAAAGCGTTTTCGGACGAGCTACAGGAGTAATTTTGATAGTTTGTTCATGTTGATCAGTTGGCAGATTTGGAAAGAAAGAAACGCCCAGATTTTTCACCAGAAGACTAGAACAATTAATCAATTAGCGGCAGAGATTAACGACGAAATCGTTATCTGGAGAGCAGCTGGTATTTTCGAACAGAGCGGTGATTGATCCAGTTCAGTTAAAAAGGGGGAATCGGAAGTTGCGGTCACTGTGATCGCCTGCACTGTTCTCTTCCTTTTGTTGTAGCTTTTGCTGGTCTTGTTGTTTACAAGACCCGCGCAACATCCTTCGTGTCGCTGTAATAGCTATTGTAGTCGACACTTTTCTCTATACGGAAGCTGGACGACATCGACGCGCTGGAGCCCAGACCGTAGTAAAATCTAAATGGATTCCAAAGTTCATCCTTCGAGTGTATAATTATATATAAGGCATACATTGTCGTAGCAGGTTAATATTCATATATAGGAATGATTCATCTTTTTATTGGTTTGGGCATAAAGATAATAGATGAATTTTGTTTTCATACCTGAAAGGTATAGACGCCCATAGCCACTTGCATGTATATCTTTCTATTGATGTTTTGCTTATTTTTCTTTTCCTTAGATTTTAGGAATTTCTTTAATGTATTAGAGTTTCAGGTGACGGTTTAGTAATGTCCGAAGAATATTTAATGGACTTTTAGTATTTTTTCTGTTTTAAAATATAATAATTTTTATATTATATTTTAGTCAAAAGTTATTTTATTTTAGAATGAAGGTATAGTCAAAAATTAATATATTTTGGAAAAGAAGTAGTAATAATAAATAGATTTGGCCATGTGCTATCAATTTGTTTGTAGGTCCATTTAAGCTTTTGTGTATGTCAACCTCTCTAGTGCTCACAAGTTAGCAACTGGGCATAACAGGGTGAATTGGATTGCAGAAGAACTGGGCATAACAGGGTGAATCGGATTGCAGAAGAACACGCCATTTACATTTCTTCTGGGAGGGAGAGAGAGGGAGAGAGAGAGAGAGAGAGAGAATTTAGCAGATGTTGTTCCTCTGCCATGTCAATATGTCACCAACTACATCTTTGGTGTGATCACAAGCGAAAGCCGAAGCGCAGGAAGAAGAAGCAGAGCTTGGCGAGGACGATGACCGACTCCACCACCCACAGCAGGTAGAACACCACGTTCTCGTACACTCGGAGCCCGAGCCCGAGCCCAAGCCGCCGCCTCCGGTGCAGCACCGCCGTTGACAGCGCTCGGACACGCACCGACCATCGCCGCGATCCGCTCCCTGCCGCCGCCGCCGCCACCTTCCTCCGTATCCACTCCCGCTTCCTCCCGTCGCTCATCGCCGGAGATGCTTCTCTTCTTCTTCTTCTTCCTGGCCGCTGTGCTACTGCATATCGCCATGGCTTGCTCTGCCTCGAGCTTTATATGCCGGAGTAACACGCGGTTTTACGGTAAAAGAAATGATTTTGGGAGGCGAATCAGCCAAGCAGGTGAGACTTTCTACTCACTAAACCGGGCGATTGGCGTGTGTGATTAGCGAACTAAAATTCTTGGAAAAATGAGGTTGGTCAAGGGATAAAAGTCGCGTGGACTCGTGCGCCCGGCAGCTTCCTCATGAGAGGATCATGGAGCAGGTCGCAGTCTTTCTCTCACCTCACCTCACAGAGATGACGAACACCATGGGCTACGTGTCCTGTGTGTGCCATTGTGGACGTCATTGGTGAAGAAGGCCGGCTCGACGGATGGTCACCTGCTCCGGCACGGCGGCGACGGCGAGCGTGAGCCGCGGACCGGCGAGGCCGCAGCCCAACATGATAACAGTTTGGGCCTTCAGAATTTTGGACCGTAACTAATGGTTGCGATCCTATAGGCCCATCAAAATGTTTGGGCCCGCCGCTAACAGTTCGTTGCGATCTATTTAAACCCACTAGAATGGCTACGATCCATTTAGGCCCATCTCGAGAAATATCCAGCCGCCCCGAGCGTGGTCGTCTTCTTCTAGTGCCGGCCAAATGGGTCAGGCCGAGGCGTGTCGGCCCGGGCACGACGATACTGTGCATCGGCCTGGCATGGCATGGTCCGGCTTGAGATGGGTCGTGCCGGCACGGCACGACGGACCGTGCCGTGCACAGGCGGTCGTCGAGCCCGCGGGCCGGCACGGCACGGCACGGGCACTGTTTCGTGCCGGCCTGAGCACGGCACGGCCCACGGGCCAGCACGGCACGGCGCGGGGGGTGGTCCAATGGCGTGGCGACGCGTGGCGGGCAGGGAGGCAGGCGCGTACGGGGCGGTTTGAACCGGCGAATCACGGCGTGCCACGTGTCCCAACGGCTAGTATAACGGCTATAATTTGAAAATAGTCGTTGGAGGCAAAAAAATCGAAAAAATTCCAAAAAATATGAAATTTTGTCCTATAAATAGGGCATCCACCTCAGTCATTTCTCCTCACCCCAAACATCTCATTTTGTGCTCTCAAGTCTCAAGTGCTCTCTTGTGCTCTAATTTGTTGGTTTTGACCAAATTTGCTCAAATTTTGTCAAAAATCAAAATTAGTTTCGTAGTTAATTAGTTTGATCGCAGAGGTGTGAAGCGCTTCCTTGGAAAGATGTAAGTGATATTCATATGTATGTATTATTTGTATTTTGTTTGTGTATTTAATAAATATCTAAAATTTGTTTATTTCGGATTAAAATTGCGAGAATGGATCCGAACTATCCATATCGATCGCCGTCGTTCACTTTGGGTGATTTCGACCCCAATTACATTCGGGGTTTGACGATGCCTCCGGATCGGCTCCAACTCCACCAAGCGTGGAGGAGGAACCGTGCGCAGCGGCGGCGACGCTTGAAGGATATTCGGATCCGCGAGCGGAAGTGTTTCGACACACACGGCTCGAAAGATCGAGAACCTCGGTGTGTGGCGCACTTTGACGAGGTGAAAGTGACCAGGCCCCGACGGGAAGGAGGTAACACAAGCTAGATGTAGAATTTGTAGGAATACTTTATCTGCACGATCTTCTGGTGGTACAGGACACCTAAAGCGTTATGCGGAGGCGTGTGCAAGGAAGCAAGGAATACAATTGCGGCAGCAACAACTAATGCTAAACCCGGACGGTACGGTATGTAGCTGGGAGTACGATCCCATGGTAGCTCGGGAAAATCTTGTCCGGTTAATCGTCAGACAAGATTTACCCTTGAACTTTGGGAGTCTCCTGCTTTCGAAGAATACGTTTAGCAATCGCATAATCCTAGATTCAAAGCAGTTAGTAGACAAACAACAACCCGAGATTTAGAAAATTTTTATAAGAAGGGTAGTAATGCACTTAAGGAACTATATAGTGCATGCACTTTTTCTGTTAGTGTTACCTCTGATATATGGAGTAGTGGAGCTAGGGAGGATTACCTTAGCATAGTTGTTCATTTTGTTAATGATGATTGGGAGTTGCAAAAAAAGAGTTCTAGGCCTCCGGTTAATAGATGTGTCACACACAGGTGAAAACATAGCCGAAAGAACTATGGAGGTAATTAATGAATATAATCTTGCAGATAAAATATTTGCTGTTACACTAGATAATGCATCTGTTAATTTTAGGGCAATGGAAATATTACAACCTTTATTTTGTGTTTATGCGCAGTCTTTTCTACTTCATCAGCGTTATGCTTGTCATATAATTAATTTGATTGTTAAGACTGGGATGAAGAGAGTAAGTGTTCACATTGACGCTGTTCGTCAAGCAATCGCGTGGTTAACTGCTTCTAACCCACGAATTGCTGCATGGAAGATGTTTTGTCATGCGGCCGGTAAGAAAGCACGTAAGTTTGCCATCGATACAGAGCATCGGTGGAATGCAACCTATTTAATGTTAAAAGTTGTGTTACCTTATAGTGAATTACTAACTGATTTTGTCCAGTCACGTAATGGCCCAAGAAACAGCGACGATGGGTCAATGCGAGTGAGCACGTCTAGGCAATTGTCCAAAGATATTACCAATTTCTTGAAACTTTTTATGAGTCTACTCTTACTTTGTCCCAAGTTTACTATCCAACCGCCAATTTAATTTTGCACAATATTCTTGAGATTGCCACGTTGTTAAAATAATATGAAAATGATGAAATTCTAGCCCAACTGTCTTTCACATGAAACAAAAATATTTAAAATATTAGAAAAATATACCTATGTTGTATGCTTTTGCTTTCATATTAGATCCTAGGGTAAATTAAGGGGATTCTCCACTATTTTATCACTTATTGGAGATACTATAGGTATAGATTATAGTTCTTTTATACGAGGTTAGGAGTAAACTATATGAAGTTTTTGAAAAGTATGAACTAAAGTTTCGGGAGTTCGCGCGAGACCCCCTCCTATCCCCACTACAGGTAAGAAGCAGATATAATGGGGTAGAATTTGGGGTGGCTCATCTTCAAGCCAAGGGGGTGGCAGTTCGTCGGCTGGAAGTGGAGACGTCACTTCGCACGGTGTTGTCGAAGAGTTGTTAACTTATGTGGACAGCGACGCCATCAGGCATGAAGCACAAGATTTCAACGTCCTCGGATGGTGGAATGACCACAAGATGGCATATCTCGTGCTTTCAAAACTGGCACGGGATGTGTTGACGGTGCCTGTGTCAACAGTGTCCTTCGAATCGGCCTTCAGCCTTTGCGGTCGAATCGTCGAAGAAAGGAGGACAACTCTGAGGAGCGACCACGTCGAAATGCTACCAAGCGTTAAAGGCGGGAGCTAGCTAGACAACATGGCCAATACACCGCGAGAACTAAGAATTGGCGCCGGTTCGAGAACCTCTACTTAGATCCGACCAACCTAATAGAACTTTGTTAGAAGTAGTTGTGATCTTTGAGATGTACTTTTTTTTCATGGTTTTTTCAGTTTTCCCTATAAGTTTTTACATGATAAAGTTTTTAACGAGACATCATATATCATTGTATCATATAATGATAAAACATTAATAAAGATCACTATTATTTTTAATTTACTCAATATTTATTTTAATAAGAATAGATGACGAATATATTTTTTTCATATTTTTAACGTGACAAATACATCATTATTTTATTTTTTTATCCTTTATTTACATTTTTAATTATTATTTCTAATAATAGGGTTGTTTTTTATTTTTTTATATATATATTTTAAAAAATTCAGTCGTGCCTTATGGGCCCGTGGGCTCGGTCACGACCCACGGGCCATATTCGTGCCGTGCGGACACGGACACGGCCCGACCTCTCGTGGGCTGTGCTTGGGCCGGGGCGAGACACGCAGGCCGGCACGGCACGGCCCGTCATAGTGGCCGTGTCGTGACAGGCCGTGCCTCGGCCGTGTCCGTGCCGGGCCGCCCGTTTGGCCGGCACTACTTCGTCGGTTCGCTCGACTCGACGGGGCTTTGCTCCTCTTCTCTCTCGTCGCTGCGACGCTGCCCACGCGCCTTCCTCTACTGCGGCCGCCGCCGAATCACAGCGCCGCCGCAGGTGAGGGTTTCTTCCTTCGTACCGCCTAGCTTTGGCTTCGGCTCTTGGTCTATAGGCACCAAATGCGGGAGCATCTCTAGTGCGCGTGAGGGTCCAGTGAGCGGTAACTGCCGCGACCGCGTGAGGGTTCGCGTCGGAATCGGGGAAGGGGCGCCGGATCGAGCTTTGCTGCGTGCGCGCACCGCCGCGGTTTTCTCGAGGGAGGCCGGCCAAGATCGCCGGTGCCATCCGAGATTCGAGGGGAGGGGAGGGGAGGGGATGCGGTCACAGATCCGGTCGGTGAGCGAGTGCTAGATGTTTTGATGGGAATCTTAGACCGTGAGGAAATAATAGGAAGGTCTCAGAAAGGTTTGGGGTCTTGTCATCGATCTTGTGCTGGAGACAATTGTTACTGCTCAAATGGAAGGATCATTTGGAGAGGGAACGAATGGCAACGGGGATAGCTCTCCTTGCTTTTTTTCTTTTTGGATTTTTTCCCATTACACTCCCAACCCCAAGAGGCAAACACTATTGTGCTATTTCTGACTCCTAATGCAAGAAAAATTGGTGCGTTAGTAGCTACTGTCCTGAATGACTTTTCATTCAGAATGCACATCTCACCACTCCAGTTATCTATTGAAAATGTTTGTTGTGTTTCTATTTTGAGGTTAATTCTAGGCTGCCTCCTGATCATCATGTGTCTAAGCTTTTTTTTTATCAACTGTGTCTAATGGTATCAATAATCATGTACTCAGTGTTACATTGAAGGAGATGTTTCACTTGCCATTGATCCGTACCTAGGGCTAGATGCCATAATTTGGTTGAAGATTTGGTCAGCCTGATACAAGTTTTGCTTTGGTTGTAGTGCATAAACATTTTTGACCTGCCGTTGTTTCAATAGACACTGGACTTGCCATTATTTCAGTAGACTATGGATATGCAAAGCATTTGCTAGTTTTGTTTTATTTTATGGCTGTGGCATTTGATGAACGTTATGGTACTATGCTATTTTCCCCTTATTCAAGTATACGTTTATGATATATCTTCTCCTCAGCATATCATGCTCAGTTGGTAGCTTGAATATGTCTACTGGTCATATCTTGGTTATGTCACAGTATTAGAATCATATAAGGATAAAGCTGCATTCAACTGTGTTTTGTCCACACAGGTTTTTTGTAGAAATTCTATCAATCTAATGGATAGGACACCAGTAATTGGTTCCTCAGCATGTTATTTTCCATTTGTTTCTGAGAGCCACCGTAGGGGTATTTGTTAAGTTTTTAGACATGACATTTGAGCTGACCTGAACATTGATGCATTATTTTCTGTGTCTTTTTAATTCGTTTTTGTTTATACAGTTAGCATGGCAGCGATGAACAGTGATCTGGGAGGACTGGGAGGCAGACCTGCTACTTCACAAGCTAATCCTTTTGAAAGTGCTTTATATGGAGCTGGACCTGGACTCATCCGAAGTGGGTTAGGAGCATACGGCGAGAAGTTTTTAGGTTCAAGCTCTGAGTTTATGCAAAGCAATGTAAGTCATTGGTAAAATTTCATCAAGGCAAATGTATGCTTTCTATATTTTGTGTATTACGTGTTATTCCTGGAGACATTGAATCCTAACTTTGCTTCATCACATGGACAGATCACTCAGTATCTGTCCAATCCTCAGTACTACTTTCAAGTCAACAGTCAGTATGTGAGAAACAAGTTGAAGGTGATCTTGTTCCCTTTCCTGCACCGGGTAAGATTTAACCTCTACTTTTGTGCAGGTATTATATGCTGATTGTGAAATTCCGTACAAGCCATTTACCAATTTACTTCCTTCAGGGGCACTGGACAAGGATAACTGAACCAGTGGGAGGAAGGCTGTCATACAAACCTCCAATTCAAGATATCAATGCTCCAGATCTTTACATTCCTCTGATGGCTTTTGGCACTTATGTTGTAATTGCTGGATATGCTTTGGGTGTTCTTGGGAGGTAACGACATATTTAGTCTCATACACCTTTGTAGTGCTGACTAGCTGTTTCTTTAGTAGGAAGAAAGAACACTATGTATAATGTGTTGAGTGACGGTAAGAACAGTAGTTATGTTGAGAATTTAAGAAGAGAAGGATGTGTGGAGAATGGAGAAATGCTAAAGTGTAGGAGCATCTAGAAATAAATTAACTTCTGTGGTGCACTGTTTTTCTTGAATGATGAATTGTTGAAACATATTTCTAGTTCAACCAAGTGCCCAAGTGTTAAATAATATTCATTTACTCATGATATTCTTGATTCAGTGATGCATGTCTGAAACATGTTTTTGCTGAATGCAGGTTTACCCCAGAGGCACTTACTCTACAGTTCACAAAAGGATTACTTGGCTGGTTTCTGCAAGTAATCCTGATCAGAGTTCTACTGTACACTCTGGGAAGTGGTGAAGCGCCATTGCTGGACATTGTGGCCTATGCTGGGTATGGATTTGCTGGTACATCATTTGCAATGCTTGTCCGTGTCTTCTGGAGCCCGACATACTATTTTGTACTGCCATGGTTCTCGATCTGCACCGGAGTTTTCCTTGTCAAGACGATGAAGAGGGTTCTTCTGGGCGCGCCGAGGAGCTATGAGAGACACCCCAGCCGGAATCACTACTTTCTTCTTTTCCTCGCGGTTGTGCAATTCCCCATGCTCTTCTGGCTAGGCAACATCAGCGGGTGATATTTCAGTCATTTTAGAACCGCACAACTCAGTTTATTCAAGATACTACCGGAATAGATTTGAGATTTAGGCTTATCTGTTGTTCGTGTTCTTGTGGAAAATGGTAAATTGCTGGACATGAACTGGATAACTAATATCTGTCGTTCACCCTTGTCTGACTGGCATCAACTGAAGACCAATGGATGCACGGGACATCATCACTATTCTTCCTTCTGTATCATACTATCATCTTCCTATTTTCTTGGTAATACACTGCGTTCGCCTTCAAGCTGTCTTAGGACCTGAGATATGTCTGTATAATAATGTTCCTTCTCGTGCACTTCCATTGGAAATGTGATTCTTCAGCGGACTGGGGATATTGGAACACATAGGACCAAGAGAGTGATTCATGGTCTGTATGAAATTTCATTCCCTATGCTTTCAGTCAAATGTGATTATTCTGAAATGCCATTCCCTACTAAGGGCCTGCCTGAAATTTTCTTACTTATCAGTCAATATAATCTACAAAGGCAGTACTACTTAAGCAAATCTATCTTTTTTGTTCGCTTTTGTATATGCTTTCATGGGTTCGTCCAAATGGGGTTTTATGCTTCTCTAGACTGGAACTCTATTCATATCGGTGGAGATTTCAAGTGTTGAAAGATAATTATTTTGAGTTGAAACATATTTATCTCACACTACGAAGGAGAAGAAACGGATAATACACGGTGATTTATGGATTGAAAAATGTGATTAGTAGATAGGAAATAAATAATAAAAAAACAATCAGCTGATGTATCATATGGTCTGAAACTCTTAATAACAATCAAACCCAGTTATTCCCGCCACACATCTTCCCCACCCGTGGACCTATCCTCCTCGATCGCCGGCGATGGTGCAGCAAATCACGAGCACCGCGGCGTGGCTTGGGCGGCGGCGAACTCATGCGGCTGCTTCCACGCGTACGTGAACGTCACCGGCGAACGCTTGGCCACCGGCATGCCGTCGTTGACTAGGCAGAGCCCGGTTCGTCCGCGCGGATCTTGCTCTCGTCCACCGGCTCGACGCTCGGCACGCCGCCGGAGCAGCTCACCCTGACGCCGTTCTGCGGGCACGCGCACCCGTTCGCGATGGTCACCTCGTACTCCGGCTGCCCCTCCACCACCTTCCCTGTTTTCGCAGCCGTGACGGTGATGCTCGACAGCTGGCAGCCGCCAGCGGAGGCGGCGGTGGCGGCGTTTGCTGCGCGTGCTGCGTGGCAGCTGATGACGGCGTCGAGGAAGAAGACGACGATGGTGTTGGCCATGCATGTCATTTCTGTTTTTTTAACCAAACATAATAGCGTGTATTTGATCGATATAGCAGAAAAAAATATAAAACAGACACCATAAACAGGAAAAAGAAAAAAAGAGACGAAAGAAAGAAACTCACCCGATCGAATTAGGACATCAAGACAGACAAATCGCTCAAAAGCGAGCCTCCACAAATAGCCCTAACAAAATCAAACTCGTCCCACACGGTCGACAAATCGAAGCCTATATGGCGGCATCCACCAAACCTATACACAACCAAACGTCGATACCTTACAGCAGAGCTCAAAATCAACTGAACATTAGGAGAAGACAACTGCACTGCACCGAAAGGGTCCCCGCCACGCAGTACCCGTCGCTCTTGTGCCGCTGCAACGCTAAACCCCACCCGACGGGGTGAAAACCACTAGATCCGGCTCTCTTATAAGACTCAACGCGGGGGCCTCGTCACATCCGCCGTTGCACACCATCTCGGCCACGCCACGCCCGCTGCTGCACTCCTCTTCACGTAGGTCACGCCACGTCCGCTACTGCACTTCTCTTCGCGGGGGCCACGTCATGCCTGCTACTGCACTCGTCATCACGGATTTGTTTCTTTTTTCACGTCATAGCGAGAGAGAAGTTGCCATACTTCCCCCGATCTCCATCGAACATCTAAGCCGCCTCAGGGCCTCTCCGTGCCACCTTGGGTCGCAACCATTAGCCTGCCGCATCATGCCGGCCTTCGCACAGGCCGCACCTCGCCGGTCACCTCCACCGCTGGCCACGTCTCCGCACCGAGTGCCCTTCCGCATCATCATCATATTGCGGCGCGGGACCACAGCCTCTCCACGCGCCGACACGAGACACTTCTCCTTCGGCCACACGAGCATCAGATCCAAGCGCGTGCCTATCAATCCGGACGCTCTTCTACTGTTTTTGCTTTTTTTCCTTTTTTGCTTTTTCCCTTTTTCTCTTTTTTTCCTCTCTTTTCTCTCTCTATTTTCCTATTCTTTTTCTCTATTTTCCTTCCTTTTTCTCTTTTTATTTTCTTTCTGTTTTTCTTCTTTTATTTCCATTCAACATTTCTTTTGTTTCTACTCCTTTTAATCCCGGTCTCTGCCACCGCCGCCACACCATCCCTGTCGCCACCGTCCACGCCGCCCACATCTCCGCCGCTCCCACGGCTACACGCTCTTCTCCACGTCGTCCACATCTCCGCCGCCATCCCCGTGGCGCGTCCGACCCACCCTTCTCCTGCGGCGCCGTGACGCCCGTCCAACGCAGCGTTCCACAACCCGAGGCTGCCCATCGACCAGCACGCGGATGATGGCCGACCTCCTCGCGAACGGAGTGATTGAGTGATTCTAAATTCTAAACTAGGTTGATGCTGATCTGATTTTCGTTTGCTTTGGAGTGGAAGAAGGGGATTATATGTGGGCGGAGAGGATTGATAATTGATGTGGTCAAGAGTCAAATTTGGTGTGTGATGATCCGGAGGAGAAATGTATTAGAATGCACTGATTTCCTGGCAATTTCTAATGCTGCTAGTTTTTCTCAAATTATTGTCTTCCTAAAGTGATTTGGTTTCTGATCCGGTCATCAAGAATTTCCTGCATTAGTTGAAACCTAGATTCATTCGTCTTAATTTTAGAAGAGAGCTGAACCTAAATCGAATTTAATTCAGCAGTAAACCGGAATAAATTTCGGTCTATTTCCACACCTTTAGATGTGCTTGAAAACGTGCTGCAGGCCCTTGGTGTCGCGCTTTGCCGGATGAAAAAAAATCATACAAACCTTAAACATTTGCTACTAGTAATTAAGGTTTTAACATATATTAACGACCCTATCTTTTTTTAACTATTTAAATAACATGAACAAGAGAACATCACTTCAGCTGCAAACAAACTTCCCAGTGATGAAACTTTTTCCCGTGATGATATACCGATGGAGATGGTAACTCTATTTATATACGATCTTCCCAGCTATTTTTTTCTTTATTGTAAAGAGTGGTTTTCATCAGCATAGCCACCCGTCAGCGAAATTACATAAGTAGTATGCTAGTATACACATTAATAGCACTAGCAATATATCCATGCTAATGTTACGGTTCCAATCTATCTATCTATTTATTATATTACTAGCAAAATGCTCGTGCGTTGTAACGGGACGACGACGCATGGAGGGATACAGACGGAGGGCGAAGGTCCAGGCGGCGGCGCGGGAGCTCCGAGCGGCGACGCGATGGAGGGGCGTAGACGCGGCGTGGGGCACGGCACGGATGGAGACGGAAGAGAAGGACGCATGAAGTCTTTGTTTTTATCCAAGCCCTCCCTTTCTTTTCAACATTGGGATTTGCGGATTAATTTTATAAACACTCAAGAGATTTTCTTTTTTAACTGGGTTTTTTAAAATAGCCAGGTGGACTACGGGTTAATTTCGAAAAAAACAAGGGGTTTTCTGTAAAATAGTCAGGCAAAACAAAATTTGGGTGGAAACACTACTTGCTTTATATATAGTATAGATATAGATATAGATAGATATAGATATAGAAGTATAGATATAGATTTAATTAAAACAACTTTAAAGCTAAAAATTTTCATATTAATCAAAGAAAAAAATATATTAACCGTTGGATCATTATGAGTCTGGATTATAACGATATATATATATATTAATATATATAACTATATTTAAAAGCAGCAAGTAGTATTTTCACCTAAATTTTTTTGACTGACTAAAACCCCTTGAGTTTTTTCGAAATTAACCTGCAGTCCGCCTGACTATTTTAAAAAAACAGTTAAATAAGAAAATGGGTTATTTTGCAGAAAACTTCTTGAATGTTTATAAAATGAACCCGTAGTTCCAATGCTGAAAAGAAAAGGAGGACTTGGATGAAAAAAGACCTCCTGCGTCCCTCTTTTCCGTCTCCATCCGTGCGGCGCCCCGTGCTACGCCTACGCCCCTCCCTCTCGTCGCCGCTCGGAGCTCCCGCGTCGCCGCCTGGACCTTTGCCCTCTGTCTGCTTCCCTCCCTGTGTCGTCGTCCCATTGCAACACATGAATATTTTTGCTACTAGTTGTATAATACAACTATATAAATTAAGGGTTGCATATGAAATCTAAGCCTACAAAAATAGAATCTAAGAGTTGTATATGAAATTCAAAATATTATAGAAATAGAATTTAGAATTTAAGAGTTGTATATGAAATACAAAAGTACTTATACATATAATGGTATCTTTTTCTAAATTTTAAAGTTGTATATTAAATCTAACTTGATGTGAATTATCTTAGTTCCGTACCAAACTGCGAGGAACAATTCTCTAGTTAAAATTTTTAAGCATATATAAAATACAATCCAGCAAATCGTTTCCAAGTTTTAGCAACCGAATCAATTTCTCTTTTTTTGACCGTGGGCCTCGGCCCATTAATAATCTGCTGCTTTATAAAGAACACGCGATCCGCGGTTAGCTATGACTGCGGCAACTCGTACCCATCGATCGATCGATCTCCCATGGCGCTGCCTCTGCCGGACGATGCTCTCGCCGACATCCTCCGCCGCCTGCCGCCACGGAACCTCGCCGCGGCACGGTGCGTCTGCAAGCCATGGCGTGACCTCGTCGACGGCCGCGCGCTGCTCCTCCCGCGCCTCCTGCCTCACTCGGTGCATGGCGTCCTCATCAACTACATCGACCACGGCCGCCCGCACCTCTTCTCCCGCCCCCTATCCTCCTCGTCGGCGGCGTCGAGCGGCGGCGAAGATCGACGGCAACTTCTCCGTTCTCAAAGGCGTCATGGACTGGTGGGACGTCATGGACCACTGCGACGGCCTCCTCCTCTGCGCCGAGTGGGGTAGACGTCTCTGCGTCTGCAACCCGGCGACGCGGCAGTGGGCGACGCTGCCCCCATGCCCGGAGTCACCGGAGCCGATCCGCTACGGCACCGGTGGCGCCTACCTCGCGTTCGATCCGGCGGCCACGTCGCCGCACTACGAGGTGTTCTTGATCCCCGGCTTGCCTGAAAAGCCCCCACCACCAGCAGTAAAGCCGAAGGCGAAAGCAATTGCCACGCCGTTCTGCCTCGATGAGCTGCTCGCATCGCTGGACGGCGCCTCCTGGACTATGGAGGAGGTGGAGTCGGAGCCGCCGCCGCCGCCGCCACCACCATCGTCCTCCATGGGTGGTGGTGATAACCTGTATTATCGTATGATGGAATGGCCGCCGTCGCCATACAAGGTGGACGTGTTCTCGTCGAGGAGCGGGCGGTGGGAGGAGAGGGCCTTCGTCAGGGAAGGCGAGAGGGTGACGACCGTGGATGACATGGAACCATGGGAGAGCCCTCTTGGACAGCCTCGCCAAGGGTACAGCGTGTTCTGGAACGGAGCACTGTACGTACATTCTCGAGGTGCTTCTGTTACTAGGTAAGTTCATCGCCAGCAGATCACGCCATGGCCCTCATTTCTTTTCTTTTTCACATATTCATCTATTAATATAAATATTTACATCTGTCTTAAAATATATAGCAACCTAAAATCGAATGAGACGCTGTTTTAGCCTGGTCAGATTAGTAAGATTTCATTTGGCTCTAGGTTGTTATATTCTTGAATGGTGAGAGTATATGTTTTGGTTTGATTGTCAACAACTAGTACTCTTACAGAAGTTATTTCAGCTGCAATCAAAATGAGGTAGTGTTTGTAATTTTCAGTGAAGGATTATGCTATGCTATATATGGAAGCTTAATGATTAGCAAATGGAGCTTCAGGACTGCTACTACTGCACATACAAGTTGGATGTGTTTATTATACTTGTTTATGCTCGTGTTATTATTTTAGTAACTTTGTAAGATATCGTATGAATTATATATATGTTGTAAATTTACTCATCTTTTTTCCAGATTTTCACTGTCAACTGACAAGTATCGAGTAATTAATACACCAAAAATCGTTCGGAACAGCAGATTTGAAAAACCATATCTAGGCAAATCAAAGATGGGTGTGTCCTTTGGATTTATTCAGGATTGGCAGTTATCAATTTGGATCCTCAAAGAATCAGCTGAAAAAATGGAGTGGGTCTTAAATTATCAGCATGACCTTCGGGCCGTTGCTAATCAAGTAGATTCAATCGACTTTTTTGGTGACAAGATTAATGGACCTTGGATCCTAGAAGAGGATAACGCTGATATACATGTAAACACAGATACTCTCTCCGACAAAGATCTTGAGTGGGATTCTGATAATGATGATTTTCTTGGTACCGAAGTCAGTGACGAGGGACATGATTCTGCATACTTAGAAATTCTTGGATTTCATCCTTACAAGGAAGTTATTTTCTTGGAGGAAACATTCAGAACAGCAGCCTATCATTTGGATAGCTCGAAGATCCAATATCTGGGCTACTCACGCCCAAAGTGTTACTACCGAAACTATACAAATGGTATATACGAGTCATTTATATATACCCCTTGCATGATTGGAGAGTTTCATGGAGATTACAGTGGGCAGAGCTCATCTTTTAAATAGAACCACACATGTACAACACAGGCAGTTGAAGAGCAAACTAGGCTGATACTGTGCTGTTATTTGGTTTATTATATCCATACTTTCTCCAATCTTAAGTTGTTCCTCGGTTTATGCTACGAGTCCTTTGTACCGCCCTTTGTCCTTATTTCATTGAACCTGATAATACATTTTATTAGTTTTCCAGTTTTGTTTTTTCACCTTTGAGTTTCTACCTGTTCAAATTATATTTCCTCGTATCTATCATAGTCTACAGTTAAATATGCTTTCACCTTGTTCAGTTGTTTGACTCATAGCAACCCGCAACCCAGTCAACAATCTAATGCATTCAGGTCAAACGGTGGTAGCGAAATCATTCTCCCGTAACTTCAGAGGATTGCAAGATCGCCATCCCAGTGGGATAGTCAGTAACCTTATTTATTTAATTTCTATTCGTCACTTTTATCTCCACCATGTCAAACCGTATCTAATTCGATCGTCTTAACCTTAGCATCTCCAAGAGATGTGCTATATTTGTTGTATATGACAAATATAGAATTTTTCAAAGGAAAACAACGCCCAACTGATTTGCTTTCTCGTTTGCAAAAATAGCGGAGAGGCTATCCCTGGTTTTTCGCTCGGCATAGAAAGCCAGCGGCGCCGCTTGCCATCCCCCACGAAATTCGTCGCCACGTCTACAGCCCCCGCGTGCACGCCCTCCTTCCCGCACGTAGCAGCCCTTTCCCACGTGTGCTGAAGTTTCCATGAAACTCTCGATCTGTTTATTTCCCCTTCTTCGCTACCGCCGTTGCCGCACAGGCACTACTACCGCCGCCGCACAGCCGTAGCTCCAAATCATGGCATGCTGCAATTTCCCCTTTTCCTCTTCACCGTGAGCCGCTTCCTCGTCGTCATGGACAGGCTGCCAGTTCCTCCGAGTCGCTACACCGCCACACCGCCGGATCGGCTTCGTCATGGATAGCCTCCGTCAATCGTCGGGGAGATCCCAACTGCTCCGCCCTATTATCCCAACATCACGTAGATGGGAGAAGCTGGCGGATGAATATAATATCGAGAGGATGGACAACAATTGGGATGGGGGCAGCAGGCGGATGGGAGATCCTAGATACGCCTGGGAGGTTACAACTTGTCTTCATCGATTCCGGCAGTCGATGAAAGGGAGCAGCAGGACTCAGCGGGGCTCCATTGGTTGGATAATGTGGCGCAAGGAGGACAGCGACGATGAGTCCTTGCACCGAACAGTTCTATTGCTGCTTCGTCGAATCAACTCCTTGATGTGTGTTCCGATGAGTCTAATTCAGTACGTTTAGTGTCACTAATTTAATTGGAAGTAGAGGTAGAATTGTTTAGCTATTGAAGTAGAGGTGAATCGTTGAATGAGTATGCAATTGTTTACTAGCCTGGATTTCTGAAGCATATACACAGAGATTTTATCGTGTGCGTAATGTCTCTGTATGTATAATCTTCTAACTGTGTTCAACCAATATCATGAATCAAGCTAGAAAAAGTTTTCATTGTATTTCCCACCAGTTCAAGGTAACATGATCAGCAGCTCCACTGAAAAGGTGGCATTATTGAGTGTAGTGCGCTTTGAAGAAATGACTGACTGATGGATAGTTCACGATGCAACATACTGGAAGCAGAGCATATCATCCAACAGAACTTCCCAGACAACAATCATTCAGAGAGGATTTTGTATTAAGTAAAGAATAAAAAAATCAACTCAGAATTGCATCAACTACATGTGTTTAAGCATTTGCTGTTATATTGGACTGTCAGGCTCCATGGACTCATTCACTGCTGCATCAGCAAACTGTGTCTAATCATGCGAACTGGCTTATATATAATGAATGACATGGTGCTAAATTATTTTGCTATTCAATTTCATTTATTTTATCATGTAATATGTTTCTTGTGTTTTGTTTTTACGGTTCAAATGGATTCATGGAGACCTTTGACTGACATGATTATAGAAGGTTTCACTTCGGTAGAGTGTCAAACAATATCTCACCTCATAATAAAATACAATCACGCAGTGAGATCCCTCCTGCTGTCAAAGAAAATAAAGGAAGATAAAAAAATTTCACTGGTGGTTGGTATCAGCATGGCTAAATGTGAGTTTGGATGTTATCGATGGAGCCAATCAACCAAAAGATACATTTTGAAATAGAATACATCATTACTTTCATTAAAAAAGAATTTTGAATCTGATCACACACAAAACTCTCTAACGAGTCGGTGGTTTAGTATCTAACATGACTACAACATTTTTGTTGGTCTAGTAAAATCTGCGACCTGATTGATTTTCTTGTTTCTTTTAATGTTGTTTGCATTTTTTACTTCTTATAGTGTAATTTGACCATCTTCAAGGGTCCTTTCTGTAAAGTTTTGCTGTACACTTAGCAGTTACTACATACATCTACTGCTGGGACGGTTTCCTTAGTTTATGTTTTTCTTTTAAAAAAAAAGGTTCAAACTACATATCAGGTGTTGATGTAGTATCGGAATTTTTGCGGGTTCATATACTCTGATATTGAGCTACTAATGGTACTAGGCTTATGTACTACGGCCCATTTACTCATTGTTTTCTTCTCTCCAATATAGTGTGTTGAAAAAAACTTGCGTAAGAAATTTAGCAATTCCGAAATGGATTAAAACCCGTCCTCGGCATCCAGAAAGGAGCCATTGGCGGAAAACCAACATGAAGTGACTAACTTGCAATTTTTAAAGAGAGCATCGAAGAAAAACTCTATTCATCTATCTTAAGAAGATGTTCTTTTATTTTTATTTTTACATGTCTCTTAAAAATTATAAAAAAATTTGAAAAAAATCTACAAACATGTATGTCTAAATTCAATTTATACAAGTTTGAAAAAAACAAACGCATAATTTACAATCAAACTTATTATAAAAATTTTATAAGCCGAATTTTAATTTGTATGTTTGCGGAGAGATATATATTATATATTGATATGCCTTGATAATTGATAAAAGGTATATAAATATATGATATATATATTCTTTCCGATTAATTAATTAGTGGCGACGAGTCCACGTAGCCGCCGGACGGGTCAGGCAGCGCCGCCTCGGCATCGGCCACGCCGCCCTCCAGCATCTGCACCACCTGGTGCATCGTCGGCCGGACCGCCGGGTTCGGCTCGACGCACCACAGCGCCACGCGCGCGAACCTCTCCACCCTCTCCAGGTCCGCCGCCGCCACGCCGTCGCCGTAGTCGTCGACGCCGGGCAGCATCAGTTCTGTCTTCCCGGCGCCCACCAGCTGCCCGGCCCACCCGAACAGCGTGACCGTCTCGTCGTCGTCGCCGCCGTCGCCGTCGTGGAGGTGATCCTCTGGGGGGAGCGGCTCCTGGCATCTCCGGCAGGTGATGATCTCCAGCAGCACGACGCCGAAGCTGTACACGTCCGCCTTGGTGTCCACGCGGGCGTCGCCGCGGAGCCACTCCGGCGCGATGTATCCCCTCGTGCCCCTCACGTCGGTCACCGTGGCGTGCACGGTGTGGTCGCCGAGGAGCTTGGCGATGCCGAAGTCGGTGATCCTCGGGCTGTTCTTGCCGTCGATCAATATGTTGTCCGGCTTGATGTCGCAGTGGATGATCGGCGAGGCGCACCCTTCGTGCAGGTACTCGATCCCCCTGGCGATGCCGAGCGCCGCCTCGGCGCGCCAGCTCCACGGTGGTCGCCGGCGGCAGGGCCCGAAGAGTACGCCGCGGAGCGAGCCACCCGGCATGAACTCGAACACCAGCATCCGCTCCGTGCCTTCGTTGCAGTATCCAATCATGCGGACGAGGTTCCGGTGGTGGATCTGCCCGACGGACTGCACCTCGTTGGCGAACTCCCGTTCGCTGTACTGGTTCGAGCTGATAAGTCTCTTCACGGCGACGAGACGCCGCTTCTCCGGGGACGACGACCTCACCGTCCCTTGGTACACCTCGCCGAAGCTTCCTTTGCCGAGCAGCTTCGCGAAGCCATTGGTGGCTTGGTGGAGCTCCTTGCTGCTGAAAGCTCTCACGCTCGTCGTCAGCAGCAGCTGGCTCTCTCTGTCCCTGTTCTTGCCGAGGCGGTTGCGTGCCAGGAAGCCGCCGGAGATGATGATGGCAAGCAATAGGAAGGCCAAGCAGACGGTGGCGACTATGTACGGCAGTGCCGTTCTTGCTCTCGCCGTCGCCGGTGAAGGACGACCACCGCCCCTGGTACGCACCTTTACGAGCGCCTTCGTCGTGACGTCGTTCGCCTGCCGGCCGTTCGTCAGCGCCGCCATCTCCACGCAGTCGGTTCCGGCGATCAGCAGCGCGGCGGCGCAGTAGCAGTCGTTGAGGCAGTAACTCCGGCACTGAGTCTCATTGGTTGACGGGAACTTCTTGTAGTATATGGAGGTTTCCCAGGTGGTGTTGGGGAGCTCGACGAGCGCGAACTCGTCGGAGTTGTCGCCGCCGTCGCATGTTTGCGGCACGAACTCCGGCGAGCAGCCGCTGTCCTTGTGCTGCGTGTCGGTGTATGTGTACCCGCTCGGGCACAAGCAGCTGAGCCGGTCCTTCGTCTCCACGCAGTAGGAGCCCGGGCCGCACATGCCCTGCAGGCCGGACGTCCTCTTGTTGCAGCCGTCGCTGGGGAACGCGCCGGAGATGGTCAAGCTGCGTTGCCGGCGCCGTTCTTGGGGCTGACATAGACGCGGACGATGCCGTCGGGGTCCATCCTGGAGAGGCGGTAGTAGTCGCCGGCGCCGGTGGAGCTCGATATCAAGCTCTGGACGCTGCCGTTGTGGAGGGTGTAATTGAGGCGGCCCTGCTCGTCGAAGGTCACCGTCGTGTTGCCGTCGGGGCTGTTGGTGTAGGCCTGCCAGTAGGCGTTGTCCGGGCTGTTGCCGGCGAGGAGGTCGACGTAGAGGACGACGTTGCCATCGGTCTGGATGCCCATGCTGAAGCGGCCGGTGGTGAACTCCGCGTCGGCGCGCTTGGAGTAGAGCTTCCCCTGCGACCGGCCGTCCATGGCCAGCGACTGTCCCGGTAGGAGAGTGTCCGTCGGGTACCAGAAGCTATCCCACAGCACGTCGCCGGCGTCGCCGAGGAACCGGAGGCTGCCGGAGTCGCGGAGCACGAGGACAGAGCCGCGCGTCAGCCGGGCGATTGGCGCCCTCCACAGCACGCGGCCGACGGCGTCGGCGAGCACCAGCTGGCCGTCCGCCGTGACGCTGAGCGCGGACTGCGCCGTGCCGATGGCCGTGTCGCCGGACACCGACTGCTTGGCGAACCACACCACGGACTGCGGCGACGGCAGTGACGCATTGCTGCCGGCGCCGAAGAGGAACCACGTGGCGAGGATGAATTTACCTGGGTTGTTGCCGGAGCCGAGGGAGAGGAAGCCGAAGGCGAAGTCGCCGGACGGGCTGGTGATGTAGCCGGGCGGAATCAGCGAAGCTCCGGCGGTGAGGTTGGTCGCCCTGACCCCCGCCGCGGCCACCGGCAGACACGCTCCGTGCACCAGCGCCACGGCGAGGCAGAGAGCAAAGCAGCATCGCCAACCCAACGCCATATGACGGGTGATGGGTGGATCCAACTTAACCAGTCGTGCGTGCATAGTGCCAAGAGTCAATAAAGTATAGAAGAGCATGGCCCGGTCAACGGGCCATCACACGTCACTGCTGAAGTTGAGGATGGTTGAACGCTCTCCAAGAGCCCAGTTTGAATACATATCAAGTGATATCACCTAATCTATATCTATATCTAATCTATAATTTATAATCTATATCTATAATCTATATCTATAACCCACCTAAATTTTGTTTTGCAAATCTCTTAAATTTTTCCGAAATTAACCCGTAATCCGCCTGACTATTTTTTTTAAAAAAACAGTTATACGTATGATAGAGCTTATCTTAACTACTTAAAAATCTATAACTTTTCGATCATTAAATCGTTTGTTTCGTTCAAATCTATAAAATTTCCGATCGTATAACCTCTCGCTTCATTGTTGCCTCACTTTCCTCACCTTCAGCAGGCGAGCCCGACTCACGCGTCTCCTGCGTCGTCGTGCATTGCCCTGAGCGGCGGCCGAGCACACGCTGCACGCGTGAGCCAGCGCGCCGCCGTCGATATGCATGCAACTTATCCTATTCATCAATATATTTTTCTATCTAATAATATCCGAGTCGTAAATATTTTAAACTTTTACCAAATTTCTATTCGGTTTAAAGTATCACTAAGTCAATATCTATTTTTATTATATTTTTTGACTTAATTTGGTAAAATTAAATTAACTTAGACTAAATATTTATCTGATACTATTTCTTAATCAAGGTCCAGTGGTACACAAAGTTGAAGATACTCTTGCTTTCAAAGTTATATATATGTATATATATAACTATCTATAAAGCAAGTAGTGTTTTTATCCAAAATTTTCGTCCGTCTGGTTATTTTGCAGAAAACCCCTTGAGTGTTTATAAAATTAACTCGCAATCCCAATGGTAAAAAGAAAGGGAAGACTTGGATTAAAAAAGATTTTCTACGTCCCTTTCTTCCGTCCCCATCCGCCCCGCGCCCCGTGCCGCGCCTGTGCCCCTCCCAACGTCGTCGCTCGGAGCTCCCGCGCCGCCGCCTGGACCTTCGCCCTCCGCCTATTTCTCTACCTGCATCGTCGTTCCGTTGCAACGCACGGGCATTTTGCTAGTCTATCTATAAAGCAAGTAGTGTTTCCACCCAAATTTTGTTTTGTCTGGTTATTTTGCAGAAAACCCCTTGAGTTTTTTCGAAATTAACCCGCAATCCACCTGACTATTTTTTTTAAAAAAAACAGTTATACGTACGATAGAGCTTATCTTAACTACTTAAAAAATCTATAACTTTTCGATCATCAAATCGTTTTTTTGTCCAAATCTAGAAAAGTCCCGATCCATATAACCTCTCGCTCCATTGTTGCCTCACTTTCCTCACCTCCAGCAGGCGAGCCCGACTCACGTGCTTCCTGCATCGCCGTGCATTGCCCTGAGCGGCGGCCGAGCACACACTGCACGCGTGAGCTAGCCCCGCACCGTGCCTGCGCCCCTCCTTCCCGTCCCCATCCGCGTCACGCCTCGACTTCACCGTTGCAACGCACGGGCACAATTGCTAGTAATCTATAATTATAATCTATAATCTATATCTATAATCTATAATCGATAACTATCTATAAAGCAAGTAGTGTTTCCACCCAAATTTTGTTTTGCCTGACTATTTTGCAGAAAACTCGTTGGTTTTTCCGAAATTAACCTGCGGTCCACCTGTCTATTTAAAAAACCCAATTAAAGAATATAGAGGGGTTATTTTGCAGAAAATCCCTTGAGTATTTATAAAATTAACCCGTAGTCTCAATGCTGAAAAGAAAGGGAGGGCTTGGATGAAAAAGAAAGACTTCATGCGTCCCTCTCTTCCCATCCGCGCCGCGCCTCGCGCCGCGTCTGCGCCCCTCCCTCCCGTTGCCGCTCGGAGCTCCCACGTCGCCGCATAGACCTTCGCCCTCCGTCTGTTTCCCTCCCTGCGTCGTCGTCCCGTTGCAACGCACGGGCATTTTGCTAGTAACAAGAAAATCATTAACAAATCATTAATTAAATTTTAATGATTACAAATTTGATAAATTGTTAATTGAATTTTAATGATTACAATTTGATAAATGAATTTATCGACTAGCTTATGATAGGAAATTTTCGCACGAATACATTGTTTTTTAATTTAAAAAAATGTTAACAAAAATTGATATGTAATATATCTTAGTCAGGTTAGGTTGGGGTCTAATTGTATATTTTGTAGTTACCAATGGTCATCGATGTGTTTCGACTGATACAACAGTTGCAACAACCCCATGATTTGAATTGGTAAAATGCCTTTACGGAAACCGAATTTACACCGGCGACGTGTCGAAATGAACGCCGGCCGCTCGCTGCGCTCGCTACCCTTTTGCACGAGTCAGTCAGGTCGCGGTCCATTGCTTGTCAAAAAAAAAAAAAAAGGTCGCCAGTCCATTGCTTCAACTCTCCAAGCCGACTCAAACTCGCGAGCTGGCCGTCCCCATCAGTTCCCGTATGTTTGTAAAACAGAAGATGTCTGAGCAAGGACTGATTCTTCTTCGTGGCTCGTGCTAATTTTACTTGCATTGCATTTGCACCGTGTTCGTTGGGTGGATGAGATCGTGTGCCGGCTTCGACGATCCTGAATAAACTGTCCTTTTCTCAGAAATTTCTGAATGCCTAGGAATTCAACAATGGGTCAAGAAGACTCGCTTGAGAGGGGCATGACTCATGAGAGAGTCTTTTTGAGGAAAACATATATTTTTAAAAGAATATAAAAAACAATCCGTTTTAATAATCTGGTAAAAGGCTTAAAACAACATAGCTACAATTTTCTTTTCTAGATTCTTTTCATATGCCATAAAATCGTAAATTGTCTCCATGGAAGTTAATTCTTCTTAAAGACCGACGACATGATCGATCTCTGCCAGATATATCTAGAAGGAGAGTTGGAAAACAAAAGTATATTGTTATTACATGAAAGGAGCGGCAAAATAATTTTAAAGGAAAAGCATAAACAAACAGACAGACAGCTCAAGGCACCTTGAAAACCATAGCCTGTCTTTGAGAATCAGAAGGGCGACGAAAGTTTCATCGAAAAAATTGTAATTGGACACTATTATTTCTTTCCAGCCATATGTTCCACCATGAAGTGAGCAGGGCACCTATGAGCTCTTTCTGTTTTGCTTCGAGGTTAAAGCTTCGCTGTAGTTCCCCATAAAATTTCCTATACACAAACTGCGCTGAGTTGCTGTTACCGATCAATGTCTATCTGTTCGTTTGATATATTGGTGGTAGTACATTTTTGTGAAATTGAGCTTCGATAGTGTATTATTGTCAGGTGGTTGAACTTCGTTTCTACTAAAAATAAAAATAAAGTCGGTCATGTCCAATGCACCACGATGGATAGTAGTCTCGAGCATTCACGTTGGAGCCGAGCGTTCGTGGCAGTGGGACTGGGGCCTTGCGATGCCTTGTCGTGCTTGCAGAGGTCGCAATGGTATCGCCGCACCTCAGCTCAGGGAATGCGGCACCACTGCTCAGAGACATGTGTTGGTCAAGTCCAGAGAGGAAACAGTGGCTTCGATGAGAAAAGGTGATCCGAAAGGGGAAAAAGAGGGAGAAGAAGAAAATGTGGGTACACTTGGAGATTGACCGTCGCCAAGCGCTGTCAAGGAGCACATCCACCATGGAGCTCGTTGCCCTTCGCCGCGCAGAGCTCGTCACCGGCCAACCTGCTCCCTAAGGTCATCGCCGTTCTTCACGGCGACAGGATCTAGCGAGCTTGCATCTAGATTCAGTAGTGAAGGAGAGCTTGTCGTCCTTACTGTAGCCGTGTGGCCACTCTCGTCGCTCCCGTCGTGGCTCCCTCTCATCGGTGGAGAGGGGAGGGAGCTTGCTCCGGATCCGATGAGCTCGCGGCGGAGAAGGGAGGTATCTCGTCAGGGAAGAGGCGAGGGACAAGTGGCGGAGGTGTAAGTGACGGCGTGGAGAAGAGAATCGATGGGGATCAGGGGAGGAGGAGAGTAAAAAGGAGAGGGTGGAAGAGGCTGACAGTGGGTCTGACAGTGACTTGGAGGCATATTTGTACTTTTTGTTGCTGTAGGATCCAAAATATAAAAATTTCAATAAGTTTGATAATAAGATATATCGTAAAGATTGACATATAAATAGCTAGGGGCTAGAACACAAAAGATGTTTTAGAGTGGTTTTCATTGTGGGTATCGTGACCTTTATGTGGTTACGTCCTACGTATCACGTTGTATCATGTTCTCTGTTGTACATGTTTAAAAAATCATTAAAGTATGATTAGTTGAGTTTTAATTATTAAATATTATTTATATGATATTTTAAAACATATTTTATAACAACTTCTATATCAAAATTGATAAATTTTTATAGAAATAGATCGTTTAACGGTTTGAAAAAACATGATAAAGAATATCTTAATTAGAAAGCGGTGGTATGGTATGCGACGGACCCGGGCTCTGCGTCGGCGGTGACAGCCACAAAGCAGTCCGTGTTCAGCGTCACCCTCGGCCAGCTCTACCTCGCCGACACCGCCACCGGCGGCGGCAACGTTTGGACGAGCTCGAACCCAAGCCAGCCGAACGGGTTCTTGCTCGTGCTGCTGGACTCGGGCAATCTCCACCGTCGGCGACAACTCCGTGGTGTGGGAGACCTTCCGGCACCCGACCGACAGGCTCCTCCCTGGCCAGTCCATGGGCCGTGGAGCAATCCTTCGGTCCAAGCGCTCGGATGCGGATTTCTCCTCTGGCCGCTTCGGCCTCTTCGTGCAGGACGACGGCAACATCGTCCTGTACCACATGAACCTCGCCGCCGGCAGCAATGCCGACTCGAGCAAAGCGTACTGGGCAACCCGGACCCAACAGTCCGACAACACCCCGGACGGCAACACAACTCTTCTTTTTCGCCTCGACGGGGAGTATCTACTACCAGATCAAGAATGGCTCGTTGTACGACCTGACACCTCCCACGGCGAACTCCACCGCCGACAGCTACCGGCGCGCGACGCTCGACCCGGACGGCATCGTCCGTGTGTACATCCGGCCGAGGAACTACGCCAACGCGTCGTGGACCATCACCGATCTGTTCCCAGCCGTAGGTTGTGGCATGTCAATCTGTTCCCTGGACGGTTTCTACGGCACCAACTCGTACTGCGTGTCCGGCGACGACAGCCGGCTCGACTGCGCGTGCCCGACCGGCTACTCCTCCGTCGACACGAAGCTCCGCGTGTGGTCAGCCGCGGATGAGACCCACCCCTCCTTGAACCCTCTTGTGCTAGTCTTCTTACCCCTGGTTTTTGAATTTCCCAAGCACTCAACCATAAATTATTGACAAATTTCATTGCTGGAGAACAATCCAATAATCTCGATTTGTAACCCCTTTAATTTTTTGTTGTAAACCAAAACTAAAAGAGCGGGACTAACGATCCCTATTTTTAGTCCCGGATGAAATAACCAGGACTAAAAATATATTTTTCATCCCGATTTGTAACAATAACCATGTATTTTATTCTCGAAACTAAAATTACAACTTTTTACATTGTTTTCTTCTGCTTGCATATTATTTTTTTCATCACCACAGATCAAATACATCTAAAAAATTCAAATCACAGATTAAATACAACATCACAGATAAAAATCACACACCATCACAACACATCACATATCATCAAGTACATAAAAAAATACAACAAATACATCAAATAAAAACACATCCGCCCGCTGCCTACCGCCGCCGCTGTGCGCCAACGGAGAGGGGAAGGAGGAGGGGTGGAGGAGGAGGGTGCGCGCCTCAGCCCGCCCGTGGCCACTGCCTGCCCACGGTCACCGTAGCCGCCGCTGCCGGCGCGAGAGAGAGGAGAGCTGAGGGAAGAGGGAGAGGGGAGATCTGAGGAGGTCGAGAGAGATTGAGGCCGGGAGAGGGAGAGATAGTGACGAGGCCGAGATCTGAGGCTCGCCTTTAATGAGGAGATAAGACCGAGCGATTATTTTTTTGTCCCGGTTGATAAAAAAATACTGAGATAAATATTGACCTTTAGTCCTGGTTGGTAACACCAACCGAGACTAAAAGTAATGAAGATCTAACACGGGCTGCATTTTTGAATCGGGACTAAAAATAAACTGTTGTCCCGATTGGTGTTACCAACCGAGACTAAAAATATTTTTTCAGTCTCAGTTTCTATTAAAACCGGTACTATTATGGATTTTAACATATGAATCAAAGATCATTTCAGATCATTTCTCCAGTAGTGTTTTTATCTTCGCTTGAGATTGTGATGACCCATCTATGGAAATGATGGTTTAAGATTGTGGAAGCTAACGATCTTGGGTGATGCTGGCTACCGTCATCACTGGCACACAGCTGGCTTAGTAAGTACACAGAGCCCACAGCTGGTGATGATGATGAGCATGGCAACAAGGAGCTCCACCAAGCCACCAATGGATTCACCCATTGAAGCGGCTCAGCAAATGAAGCTTGGGTGAGGTGTACCAAGGGACGGTGAGGTCATCGTCGCGCGTGAAGAGGCTGATCAGCTCGATCAGTACGACGAACGGGAGTTCGCCAACGAGGTGCATCCCATCGAGCAGATCCACCACTAGAACCTCGTCCGCATGATCGGATACTGCAACGAAGGCACGGAGTGGATGCTGGTGTTGGAGCTCATGCATGCCGAGGTCCTCGCTCCGTGGCGTGCCGAGGCCGCACTCAGCATCGCCAAGGGGATCGAGTACCTACTCAAAGGGTGTAACTCGCCGATCATCCGCTATGACATCAAGCCAGACAACACCTTGGGGATCGCTACGGTGACCACATCATGCACGCCACGATGACCGATGTGAGCGTTGACACCAAAGGCAAACGTGTACAACTTCGGTGTCCTGCTGCAAGAGATGATCTGTTGTCGGAGGTGCCAAGAGCCGCTCCCCCAATTAGAGGATCACCATGACAGCAACACCGACACAATGACACTGTTTGGGTAGGCCGGTCAGCTGCGACGACGACGATGTGATGACAGTTGATCTGGAGAAGGTGGAGAGGTTCGCGTGTGTGGCACTATGGTGCATCGAGCCGATCCCGGCAGTCCGGTCGACGAGGGCACCATGGGCGATGCAGAGGTGTTGCCTACCCCGCACGACTGCCACATGGACTCCTCGCCATTAATTAATCCTATGAGGTCAAGCCTCTGTTTAAACCCTTCTGACCTTCTCAAAGTATGACAAGTCAACATGACTACTATTTAAAAGTAGTTAATTTTAGGGTGAGTTAGTGCTTAATTTGAGAAGGGTCTAAACAGATTGATAGATCAGACTGTTTAACAAGTTTATGAGTAGTTTCTTTATAGGATCAGGGAAGTGTGATATTACTCAACCCCTAGTCCCCCCCTCTCGAGGACATGCCTCCTATGGTCTACAGCCCAAATAGTTATATCCACAATGAAAAAAAATGATTCTGCTAAAAATCGCCACTTCCAAATTCTAGCGGCGAGAAATGTTTTCGCGCCTAACCTTGGGTTATTTTTGTTGCTAATTAGTTGCATTGGCACCGTGATAGTTGGGTGCGATGGTGAACCCCGATGATCTTAAAACATCAGTTCCATCGATAGGTTGTCTAAATCTCAAATATGGAGACAAATTTATCAGCAATTTTATGACTTCATGCTTGAGAACTCAAGAATCAGGGTCAAAAAGACTAGCACAGGAGGGTTGAAGAGGGCAGAGAATCTAGAGAAAGAAGAGAAGAGGACAAATCACCATCTGTGCGATATTCAAAGTTATTCCTGTATGACAGCTGAAGAAGCACTTGGTGACTGCAAGCTATGTTGATGAGTCCATGTCAAAATGAGATGTCATACGAAGGCCCTAGTTTCCTCTCAAAAATTTTTGGTCTGTTACAAAGAAGACAGATTTACCCCTAAGTCCCCAACAAGAAGACCAGAAACTTGAAACACTTGTTTCCCCCAGGTTCACAAGCATTTTGTTTGATCCACTGTCAGCTATATTTGTTTGATCCATTTCCACAACAGAACAAATCAATACTCCGTTTCCGGAACACAAAAATATGAATTGTCCACGGATTCTTTTCAGCAGCCTGGGAAACTTTTAGGTAATCATATACAATAGAAAAATCAAAACCTCAGACGAACAAAACTATTCGAAATTTCAGCCGAAAATCAAATCGCTAAACCACAAGTCTATAACCGAGGGCAGAAACACCAGGGCAAGAAGGACGCAAGCACTCACGGTGGCGCGAAGCTGTAGCCGTCGCTGTCGTACCCATCGCCGCCGCCGCCGCCGTTCATGCTGGAGGTCGCCGAGCTGTGCAGCGGCGTGGCGGCAGCAGCCGCGCCGTTGCTTCCACCGACGCCGCCGGCCGCCATCTCCCTTATCCGCCCCACTCCTCAGAGACGCAACCCCCTCAACTCCCATCCACCACGCAGCAATCACCACCAACCACCACCAGAACCCCTGAACCCCACCCGGACCGGCGTGGAGCATCGCGGCTCTCAGATCCGGCGCTTGCCTCCAGCCACAGCAGCCGCAACTGCGATTTGGGCAGGGGCAGGGACGGCGCCGTCCGCCGCGGGAGCGGTCTCCGGAGGAGGAGGCATCCCGCTGTCGTCCCTGGGTGTGGCGCTGGCGGCGGCAGCGAGAAGGGGACGGAAGAGAAGGAAACCGAAGGGGCTCGGGAGTCCAGCACAAGGCCCAATAAAAAATTACAAACTTTTTTTGCCAAAACCCTTCTAAAACCAAAATTTTTACACCTTAACTTTACACCTACCTGTTTAACCTACCTGTTTAGTTTCAAAATCTCAAAAAGTGATCAAAATCTTAAATTTTTACAGAATTTTACAGCAACTAAACAGGGCCGAGCCGAAGTGAGAGAAAGGTAGGAGTACGTGAGAGCGAGAGCGAGTGAGCGCGCTCCGGCGTGCGCTGCCTGCCGCCATCCCGGCGCCGGCGTCCACCTTCCCATCTTCCCGCCCCCACCCCCACCCCGAACCCTCTGCTGCTACGTCATGTCTCGCTGCGTCAATCCTGGTCCTCATCGTACTGGAGCGAGGTGGTTCGCGCGGGGCGCATCTCCGGCAAGGCGTAACAACAGCGAGATGAAGATGGCCAATGGACAGAGGTAAGACGCAGGGGCAGTAAGCTTTCAAGGTGAGGCAATGCCAACCAACCTCCCAACGGCCAACCATTTGCATTCAAGGAGCTGCCTCAGATTCCACGATGGTTGCACGACCGTTGTTCCAATTGTCTTGGACTGGGGCACTAAAAGGCTTCGTGCTCAAAGGCAACTAAGTGTTGTAAGTTTTGGTATACTGGGCATCTTGCACGCACTTGCCCAAACTACTCCAACTCTGCTCAGTTCGTAGGAAGCGGGCGGGAGTTCGGTCTCGGGCGGTGGCGGAGAGCAAGGGCGGTGGAGAGCGACTGCGATGACAAGCAAGGAAACACAAGGAAAGCGGGTGGGTGAACGGTGGCGGGGAAAGGAGAGAGGAGGAGACGTTCTTCCGGTGGCCAGTGAGCGACGACGGGGAAAGGAACAAGAGGGGAGTGCCTCGGGGCTGCTGGTGCGCGAGCGCCAACAGCTCGGCGACGACTCGATGGCCAGTTTCCAAATCAGTGTGAAGCAGCCCTTTCTAGTTCTCGAAGATTGGCGCATGGGAGATCCGAAGCTTCATCCGAAGCGTGGTCGCTGCACGCTGTCCTGGACGCCAAGAATGGCGGATAATGAGGTGATGCTTGAGCGCAAGGCCCTCCTAGCAACGGTGCTCAGAAACCGTCCAAGTGTTTCTCCTCATGAGATGGCCGAGTTGGTGGTGAGTTGTGGAGTCATGCCGGCAAACTTCAGAGCAGAGGTGACAACTCCAAAAGATTACTTGATTGTATTCTGACATGCAAGGGACCGGGATTGAGTGCTGAGCAGATCAAGAGAAGTCTTATGCAAAGGTGCCGCCATTTCCTTCAAGGGATGGGATTGGAGACAGCAGGCTGAGAGCACCAAATTCAGGTTCTTCACTAAGCTATCGCTGGAAGGGGTGCTGCAGTATGCTTGGGATGAAGGAGCAATCGCCCAAATAGTGCGTAGTATCCAGGGAGAGTTGGTGGAGATGATGACGCCGGCAGATGAAGAGTCCTCACATTGTTTGCCTGGCTCGCGAACCCCTCTCTTGTTCCCTCTGTTCTTGAGGTAGCTAGTCTGGAATGAGTTGGAGGCGGGCCTCCGAGATGGGAGAGGTTGCCGGGTAGAGCACTCATTCCTCGAGCGCCGCTGCACAAATTGTGCCTCTCATATGCGGTAATTGTGCACATTGAGGAGGTCATTGATCCCACGTCGATTCACTCCTTCTCCTACTTTGGTTCTGAGGATGAAGACAATGCAGACAACACGCGCCGCCTCACTTTCTCTTGTTGGGAGGGAAGGCTGGATGGCACCGGTCCGTCCTCGGCGGACCAAGGTGGAGGTCATTCTATTGGGGCGTGTCGGCACCGCGGCGGCTTACCGGGGATGGATTTGGTCGACGACGGCCAGGGTTCTGCCAAGCAGCGAGGCAAGCACCGTCAGGCGGACGGTTCAAGCTTTCCAGTCCATGGAGGTGGCGGATGGAGAGGATTTTGCCGAGGCGCCCATAGCAGATGTCCTAGTGCTTTCAACCATGCCTGAAGCCCCTGATTCTCTAATGCATTTAGAGCAAGGGTTGCCCAATAACTCCGATCAAATCAGCCTGTCGGTTGAGGAGCTTGTGGGGAGCGGACTTAAGATGACGAGCGGCCAAACAGCAACCACAAATGAAGCTCAAACAAGGTTATCGTTGGCATCCATGAACAACCAGGAAGACAACGTTGACATGGTCAATTCGGGGATGAACTTGGGCCTGATGTGCGATTTGATGGAGGCAGAGCAAAGGGGGTTGCCCGTGACAACCACTGTTCAGATCACGCCACCTGTGTCACAATGTCAGGTGGCGTGTCTATCAAGGAAAGCTCAAAGTCCAATGCAAGCTAGTGGAGGCCAAGTGGGCTGGGCCGAGGCGTGCCGGCCCGGGCACGACGGCACTGTGCACCGGCCCGGCACGGCACGGCTCGGCTCGCGATGGGCCGTGCCGACACGGCACGACGGACCATGCCATGCCTGGGCCGGCCGCCGAGCCCGCGGGCCGGCACGGCACGGGGCGGGGTGCGGTCGAATGACGTCGCGACGCGTGGCGGACAGGGAGGGGGCGCGCGCTGAGCGGTTTGAACCGGCGAATCACGTCGTGCCACGTGTCCCAACGGCTATATAACGGCTATAATTTGAAAATAGCCGTTGGAGGCAAAAAAAATCAAAAAAATCCAAAAAAATTCCAAAAAATTGCAAATTTCGTCCTATAAATAGGGCATCCACCCCAGCCATTTCTCCTCACCCCAAACATCTCATTTTTTGCTCTCAAGTCTCAAGTGCTCTCTTGTGCTCTAATTTGGTGGTTTTTACAAAATTTGAGCAAATTTTGTCAAAAAACAAAATTAGTTTCGTAGTTAATTAGTTTGATCGCAGAGGTGTGAAGTGCTTCCGGTTCGAAAGATGTAAGTGATATTCATATGTATGTATGTATTGTTTGTATTTTGTTTGTGTATTTAATAAATATCTAAATTTTGTTTATTTTGGATTAAAATTACAGAATGGATCCGAACTATCCATATCGGTCGTCGTCGTTCACTTTGGGTGATTTCGACCCCAATTACATGTCGGGGTTTGACGATGCCTCCGGATCGGCTCCAACTCCACCAACCGTGGAGGAGGAACCGGTGCCGGCGGCGGCACGGCTTCGGAAGGATATTCGGGATCCGCGAGCGGAAGTGTTTCGACACACATCGGCTCGAAAAGATCGAGAACCTCCGGTGTGTGGCAGCACTTTGATGAGGTGAAAGTTATCGGCCCGACGGGAGGAGGTAACACAAGCTAGATGTAGAATTTGTAGGAATACTTTATCTCGCACGATCTTCGGTGGTACAGACACCTAAAGCGTCATGCGGAGGCGTGTGCAAGGAAGCAAGGAATACAATTGCGCGGCAACAGCGATGCTAAACCCGGACGGTACGGTACGTAGCTGGGAGTATGATCCCACTGTAGCTCAGGAAAATCTTGTCCGGTTAATCGCCAGACAAGATTTACCCTTAAACTTTGGGGAGTCTCCTGCTTTCGAAGAATACGTTCAGCAATCGCATAATCCTAGATTCAAAGCAGTTAGTAGACAAACAACAACCCGAGATTTAGAAAATTTTTATGAGAAGGGTAGTAATGCACTTAAGGAACTATTTAGTACATGCACTTTCTCTGTTAGTGTTACCTCTGATATATGGAGTAGTGGAGCTAGGGAGGATTACCTTAGCGTAGTTGTTCATTTTATTAATGATGATCGCGAGTTGCAAAAAAGAGTTCTAGGCCTCCGGTTAATAGATGTGTCACACTAGAATTAGGGAGGTAATTAATGAATATAATCTTGTAGATAAAATATTTGCTGTTACACTAGATAATGCATCTGCTAATTCTAGGGCAATGGAAATATTGCAACCTTTATTTTGTGTTTATACGCAGTCTTTTCTACTTCATCAGCGTAGTGCTTGTCATATAATTAATCTGATTGTTAAGACTGGGATGAAGAGAGTAAGTGTTCACATTGATGCTGTTCGTCAAGCAATCGCGTGGTTAACTGCTTCTAACCCGCGGATTGCTGCATGGAAAAGGTTTTGCCATGCGACCGGTAAGAAAGCACGTAAGTTTGCCACCGATACAGAGCATCGGTGGAATGTAACCTATTTAATGTTAAAAGTTGTGTTACCTTATAGTGAATTACTAACTGATTTTGTCCAGTCACGTAATGGCCCAAGAAACAGCGATGGTGGGCCAATACTGAGTGAGCTAGCTCTGGGCGTTCGGGTTAACCCGAAAGTTCGGGTCGGGTTTTTCGGGTTTTTAAAAATTCGGGTTTTTAGAAATGAAACCCGAAATATAACCCGAACATCCTATTACCCGAATTTCGGTACCCGAAAATCGGCGAGTAATTCGGGTAACCCAAAATTAATAAATGGGCTGAATATTTGGGCCGGCCCATTATCACATTTAAAGTTAGCAATCCAGTTATGTTGAAGTGTGCTGTTCGATTCGTATACATGCCGCATGCAAGCTCGACACATTATTCGAGTTGATAACTTATTAACCAGAAAAATACCTCGGATTCGAAGTGCAATGTAATGTATACGAAAAATGCATACAACAAGTCAGCCGACAACATGTGCGAGTTTAGAAAAAAGCAAAGTGCATAATATATAAAGCAGTTCAGTTTGACTTTGATCATGCAATATTTGAAGCTCCTCAAGCAAAAAAAATCTAGAGAAAGCAGAACAATATGTTCATACAGTACATATATGCATTACAATTACATCCATCAAATATCAATCATTCCATGTATCTCATCAAATCAAACATAACAAGTCATAACAAAGATAAATCACCCATCATCCAATCAACCATCAGCGGTTCAGTGCATGAGTCCATCAAGTTCATTCATACCATTGGTCCATTATAGAACATTAAACATTCATATGAATTAAGTTTGCGCTTCATCTTGTGTGCTGGAATTAGAAGCGTGTCCCTTCCCTTTTTCTTTCCCACCAAATTCTTCAATTAACTCTGCAACACGTTATGAGCCAAAGAGAGATTCACATATCAATAATTCAAACATGTAGACTATGTAGTGAAGATGAAAAACAAATAATGCAAATATTTTTACCTTTCTCTAGCATCGCTAATTCCTCCATATTCTCTTTGATGTCAATAGGTATTGACCATCTTAGCCAATCTTGTGTACATACTATAGCTTCAAGCATAAATGGAGTAAGAGAGCTACGGAAGTCATCTAAGGGCCTGTTTGGGACTGCTCCGCTCTCTGTTTTTTAACTCTGCTCCATGTTTTTTAGCCAAACAGGTTCAGCTCCACACACGCAGCTCCAGAAAAAAAGGGGGAGTTGTGAGAACACCTAAAGAGGTACTCCACAAACTCCAGTTTTTTGTGGAGCTGCTCCACGGTGGAGTTTGTGGAGCAGAGTTCGTGGAGCAGTCCCAAACAGGGCCTAAGATGCGTCCACTTGTGCTAAAAGCCGACTCTGAAGCTACTGTCGAGATTGGTATAGCAAGCACATCACGGGCCAAGCGAGACAGTATTGGAAACGCTCAGATGCCTTCCACCAGACAAGAAGGTCAATCTTCATTTCTGTATCTTCTGTTTCTTCAACAAGATATTTGTCAAGTTCGACTTAGTATTCTTGCTTGAACCACTGTTTATCTTCATCCTCTTGGCAATGACTTCTTTCAGCTTGCCTCCTCTACCTCCGTGTGATGCTACAAAGCATCACTTACTTCGGTTGTGTCTTCATTTGAACCATAAATTTTCCTGTATTCTTCAAATAACTCATGAACACAAGTGTTAATAGCTTCCCAAACTAACAATCCTCTTTCTTCGCCAAATATCTCTTCAATGGTTATCTTTGTGTACAAAGATAACTTGTATCTTGGATCCGACGCCGCTACAAAAATCAGCAAGTTAAGATTCTCCTTCTCCTTTCCCTTTCCCTTCCCTTCTCATTATCATTCACATTCCCAATATTAACTCGGGGTGACCCCATGGGGTGTACCAAAGTCCCCAATATTTGTCAAATTTGTCTTTCATTCTCCTTCCCATTGCTGATTGCAAAACATTTGTACTATTCAACCAAGATTTAATCAACAAATGCACTTCTCCAATCTCCCGAAAGAATGTATGAGAGGTAATATGGAGAGTATTAGAGACACGGACAGTTAGATCATGGAAATGCTCTAGAAACTCGCCATCTTTTTGACATTGTCCCAATCGGTTTCATCTGGATGGCCAAAGCCATCCCTTTCTTCCGATAAGTCAATGACATAACTCACGTCTTCATCACTAACCTTGTGAACACCTTCTCATAAACAATTGCAGCTTTAAGCATTAGATACGTGGAGTTCCACCTTGTTGGGACATCAAGCTTTAGAAATGTCTTGGTTGTAATCTTTTCTTCTTCTGCAATTTCCTTGAACTTGACTATTCTTGAACCACCATTTCTAATATATCTAACAACAGCTCTAACACGCTTCACGAGAGAGATCCACTTCTTTCGTGCCATCTTGCACAATGAGATTAACAATATGTGCTGCACACCTCATATGCAAATACTTGCCATTTGCTATATTGGTTCTGCTCAACTGCCTCCTCAAATAACCAATGGCGGTATCATTTGCACTTGCATTATCAACAGTTATGGCCATTACTCTCTCTAAACCCCATTCTGCCAAGCATCTCATAATGTTTTTCCCAATGTCTTCCCCCTTGTGCCCCTTTACCATGAAAAAACCAATAACTTTCTTATGCAGACTCCAGCTATCATCAATAAAACTAGCAGTCACAGTCATATAGCCATCTTGCTGCTGAGAAGTCCAACAATCTGTTGTAAGGCAAACCCTTTGACAAGAATCTTTGAAGAATTTCTTTAGCTTGGCTTTCTCTTGGAAGAAACACCGAACTATATCTCTAGTGCGGGTCCTTCTAGATGGTGGCTCGAAAACGAGGCGGGCCTTGGACATAAATCTTCGAATCCGGACTTTTCACCAAAGCAAAATGGTAATTCATCTTGAATTACCATCTCAAAAAACGAGACCTAAGCGCATCTTGATCAAACCTCCAAGTGTCAACACATTCACCTTGAGTTGCTTGCAGTACCTTGTGTTGGATCCTTAACAAACTTATGTGGATTACGCTTGCAAACGTTGAAATGTCTCTTCAAGGCGGATGTCCCATGGCTCTTAGCTTCGCCTTTATATTACGATGGCAATATTTGCACCTACCAATCAAGAACACCTTTATCATCTTTAATTTTCATGAAGTGTTGCCACATATCGACCTTGGTGCCATCTCCTTCCTTCCCTATCATTATCCAAATCAACAACCTCCCGTGGCGTGACAGAGATGCGATGCATGAGAATGAGACACCGTCGCCGATGCAACAATTGCATTGCTATCTGCGATGCCGAGTCTCATTCCTCCTAGCAAGTTCAGTGACTCGGACTCAACTTCCATCTCTGTTGGGAGTGGGACATCAAGTTCGGCATCCGGATGTTCATGATGCAAGGATATAATACATGAGTAAATTATGTCATAAAATGAATCATAGAAACATACATTGCATGATTAAAAAAATAGTAACATACATTGCACGATTCCTCCGTCGTTCTTTGTTGTCGGCGTCGAGCTATCATCAACCGTCGTGACGGTGCTAGTACCTTTGAACTACTACTGCTGCTGGAATGGAATCGCCCTTCAACCAATAATGTTGGTACCTTGAATCAATTGATGCCCGACAAAAAGATTTGGACAGGGACAGTGATACTACTACATATTCTGCTATATTGTATTTGGCCTAAGGTTTAGTGATATATATGCAAATAAATGCAGATTACATGTACTTGATGCATAATCCGAAATTGGTACAAAACAAATCTCATGCCATATATTAGAACAATATGCAACTCTCAAACTTGCTTTCCTGTGAATAATCGAATTCAACTTGTAAATACCGGACGTATAGCTCCCAACACTAGCTAGCTCGATCGGTTCGGCTATAAATAGCGACGCCCAAATCAAACAATGCAAAGCAACACAAGTGAAGACATAATATAGCAGTAGATCAAGGTCGGCATAATAATCTATTGTATTTTTTTAGATAATGCAACACCTATTGTCTAGTGCACTTGAAAGTAACTATGCATAATCATATTCAGTTAATGAGTACAAACCTTTGATAGGCATCTTTTGATATAAAGGATTAGAGCTAATCCTTTGATGGGCAACAAAATCCCCACCAATCTGAAGGGGTCGGGTTAAAACCCTACCCCGTCCTAGCAAACTCGGACGAGGCTGCCATTAACTTCTTGACTTGTTTGTTTCTATGCCATCGGTTTGTTTAAGTTAATGTTATCAACTTGTCTTGAAGGCTATTTCTAGAAGTGCACGAAGAAAAATGATGCCTGGAACAAAGTGAGACCATCTCATAATGCTAATGCTTTTGCAACAAATGGAAGATCATCGAGCCCATACTATGCCCAACTATGTAAGTAGTAGTAGTTATTAACGGTGCAACACAGGGAATCGCGGCTTGCTACACCCATGAATAACTAATTTACCAGCTAGACTGCATGTGTAGGATTTTTCTCGGAGATTATCGGATGAAGCGGTTAGGTCATAAGATGTATGATCAAGATTCCCTTCAAGCGATTACGGGCAGTCACACCAAGAAGAATCTTCTATGAATGATAGCAGTCCAATTGAGCGACATACCTCAACACAATCTGGTAATTCGGCGGGCGACGAGGGGCAATTCGGCGGCCGACGGAGCAAGGCTCTCCGCGAGAGCGCGCGATACACTGGTGGCACGAGCTGCGAGCGGCGACGCACTGGTGGCGCGAGTCACGACGGTGCGCGGAGGGTGACCACCGACGGCGTGAGCTGCGGGCGAGGACGGGCGCAAGGGTGTGCGGCGCGCGCGCGCGGCGATGGACGGGCGCGGGCGACTGCGCGCCTCGGCGGCGAGGCAGCGGCAGCGCGGGCGGAGCGAGGCGGCGGCTCAGGAGGCACGAGGTCACGGGTTCGTCGGGGGGAATCGGCGACGGCGGCGGCGCCTCCGTCTCGGCCCCGCCTCGGTTAGACTTAGGGTTAGGGCCGGCGGCGCACTCGTGTGTTGAGTGAGTGGTGGGAGGGACGACGCGGTCACGCGGATGGTTTTGGATAGCACTGGGCGCGACGCGAGGCAAGATTGGCAATTTGGCGATTATTTCGGGTAATCGGGTGATTCGAGTACCGCCAATCCCTACCCGATTTACCGAAATAATTTCGTATTTAAGTTACCTACCGAATTCACTTTTGGATTTCGGGTTTCGGGTATTTCGGATTTGGGTTCGTTTTTTTGGGTTTGGGTTTCGGGCTCGGGTTTTATGCCCAGTACTAGAGTGAGCACGTGTGGGCAATTGTCCAAAGATATTACCAATTTCTTGAAACTTTTTATGAGTCTACTCTTACTCTGTCCCAAGTTTACTATCCAACGCCAATTTAATTTTGCACAATATTCTCGAGATTGCCACGTTGTTAAAAGAATATGAAAATGATGAAATTCTAGCCCAACTTGTCTTTCACATGAAACAAAAATATTTAAAATATTGGAAAAATATACCTATGTTGTATGCTTTTGCTTTCATATTAGATCCTAGGGGTAAATTAAGGGGATTCTCCACTATTTTATCACTTATTGGAGATACTATAGGTGTAGATTATAGTTCTTTTTATACTGAGGTTAGGAGTAAACTATATGAAGTTTTTGGAAAGTATGAACTAAAGTTTCGGGAGTTCGCGGCGAGACCCTCCTATCCCCACTACGGGTAAGAAGAAGATACGGTGGGGTAGAATTTGGGGTGGCTCATCTTCAAGCCAAGGGGGTGGCAGTTCGTCGGCTGGAAGTGGAGACGTCACTTCGCATGGTGTTGCCGAAGAGTTATCAAGTTATGTGAACAGCGACGCCATCAGGCATGAAGCACAAGACTTCAACGTCCTCGGATGGTGGAATGACCACAAGATGGCATATCTCGTGCTTTCAAAACTGGCACGGGATGTGTTGACGGTGCCCGTGTCAACAGTGTCCTTCGAATCGGTCTTCAGCCTTTGCGGTCGAATCGTCGAAGAAAGGAGGACAACTTTGAGCAGCGACCACGTCGAAATGCTACTAAGCGTTAAAGACTGGGAGCTAGCTAGACAATATACCCAATACACTGCTGAGAACCAAGATTTGGCCGCCCAGTTCGAGAACCTATAATTAGATCCAGACCAACCCCAATAAAACTTTGTTAGAAGTAGTTGTGATCTTTACGTTGTACTCTTTTCTTTGTCATGGTTTTCTCAGTTTTCCTATGAATTTTTACATGACAAAGTTTTTAACGAGGCATCATGTATCATTGTATCATATAATGATATAAACATCAATAAAGATCACTACTATTTTTAACATATAGTAAGTGTCAATATTTATTTTAATAATTTCAATATGAAGAATAGATGACGAATATATTTTTTTCATATTTTTAACGTGACAAATACATCATTATTTTATTTTTTTTATCCTTTATTTATATTTTTAATTTTTATATATAGAAATAATAGGGTTGTATATTTTTTCCTATTTTTCATATTTTTCTCTATTTTTAAAATTTGGCCGTGCCTTGTGGGCCCGTGGGCTCGGCCACGGCCCACGGGCCAAATTCGTGCCGTGCCGCACGGCACGGCCCGGCCTCCGTGGGCCGTGCTTGGGCCGGGGCCGGAGCACGCGGGCGGCACGGCACGGCCGTTACGTGGCCGTGCCTAGCGGCCGTGCCGTCGTGCGGCCGTCTTGGCCGCCCGTTGGCGGACACTAATGCAAGCAGTCCGGCCTGTCCATGGAGTAACGAGGAATGGAGCGGCATTAATGGAGGCGGGAGACATGTGTCACGCCTCGCTTTTCTTCTTAGGCCATGTTTAGTTTTAAATTTTGGGTGTAAAGTTTACACAAAAAGGATGTTTATTTTTATCTGTGTAAAGATTTTGGGATGCTATAAAAATACAAGTTTACCGTCACTCTCTTCCCCTCTCCCCCGCGCCTTCTTTCTCCTTCCTCTCTCCCCTTGGCTCCGGCGGCGGTGACGGCGTCCGGCCGCGGCGGCCGGCCGGGCGGGTGATGGCGGCGCGCCTCGATGTTCGGCGGCGGCGGCGCGAGATCGACGCGGCGTCAGATCCGGATGCGCGGTGGCGAGCTAGATCCTTCCTTCCTTCCTTCTTCCCCTCTCTTCCTCGGCGCCGCTCCTCTGTCTCGGCAAGTTTGCGGGCTCCGGGACGACGCGGCGCTTCTCGTCTGTCTCGGTGAGTTCCGGGACGGCGGCGGCCATACGCGCGCGTGGGAGGAGCGGCGAGGCGTCGGCGGCGGCGACGACGTCCACGCGGCGGCGGCGACATCCGTGGAGGCCGGACGGCGGCGACCGTGGCACGGGGACGGGCGCGGGGCGGCGGGCGGGGCGCGCCGGGGTGTCCGCGGGGGGAGTGGCGCGAGGGGTAGGGGTAGGGGTGGGCAACACTTCTACCAAGAAAATTTTGCACTTTTTGGCTCCCAAACCTCCCAAAACCAAAATTTTTACAACTCAACTTTACACATGGGTGTTTAGTTTCGAAATCCCCAAAAGTGTCCAAAATCACAAAACTTTACAAAAGTTTACAGCAACTAAACAGGGCCTTAGTGTAAAAATCGTCCGGAGATTAGCCAAAAAAGTTAAAAAAGATGAACTCCAAATTTTAAAATCTATTTAATAATTGGAAATGGCTTGGTGAGATTTTTTAAATTCTTCGAGTCAAAATACATTAACATGATTTTTATTGAAATTTTTAGAGCATCGAAGCAATTTTAAAAATTAATTTAGGCTTATCGGAATTAAATTCCGGAAGGAAAAGGGCTTTTTTTCCTTTTTTATTTTCTTTTTCCTCCTTTTTCCCTTTTTTTCCCGGGGACCGCCGGCCCACTCCGCTCGTATGGTTTCCCACGTGTCGCGTCATTTCCTGCAGGCCGGCCCAAGCCGACCGTGTCGCCGTGCCAAAGTCCGCAAATCGTCTCTCTTGGGTTAGGCGCTAACAGGTGGGGCCCACTGTCGGCTCCACCACCAATCTTCCGTTGCCTCTCTCGCGCCCGCGTCGCCCACGCCACCATGTTCTTCGGCCGACCCCGTGCCTACCCGGCCATCCCGCCCACTCCGCGCTCGCCCCACACCCCGCGCGTCGGATTCCCCCTCTCCCCACGTCCTGCGCGCGCGTCCAAAGGCCGCAACTGCCGGGTTTCAAATTTTGACCGCCGCCCTACCCGCGCCACGTTGCGCCGCCATTCCCACTCGACCCGGTCATGCCGCACCGCCTCGATCCCCTATAAAGCATCCGCCTCGACCCGGTCGCGGCGCACAATTTCCTTTCTACAATTGCACGCATCCGAGCTCTCCCGTGCCCCCCGCACCGCACAATCTTGCTCCGTCGCCGTTTAGCTCAACTCCGACTGCCGTTTCGCTCAAACCGCCGCTCGCCGCACCGTTTTAACGCCGCCACCACCTTCGCCGTCTCCGGGCCTCCGTCGCCGTCTTCGTCTTCGTCTCCGGTCGTCAGTGAGCTTCACCTCTCCTCCTTTTCAATTTCACTTGGTTTCCGTTCGATTCCGCGCGTGTTTAGTTCCCGGTCGCGTCACGCCAAGCGCGCGCGTCATCTTCACCGTCGCCGGTGCCGCTCGGGCCCACGCGCCATCTGTCCTATCATCGGTCGCCGCCGTTCCTTGTCGCCAGCCAAGCGTCGTTTTCTTTATTTTCCCTTTGGATCCATGCGCAGTCCCGTGCTGAGCTGTGTGCGCCGCCGTCCGCCGTCTCTCCGCCGGTCGTCGATGACCTTCGGGTCCCATGCGCCACCGTCCCGCCACCCGCACCATGCCGTAGTCTCGCCGTCGGCCGCACTCGTGAGCGTCCTCACTCTCGACCGTTGGATCCATCCGACGGACGAATCCGAGCCGTCCATCCCGAGCTGTGCCGCCGTGGATCCCGCCGCCCACGTGGTTTCGCACACGTGGCTGCCGCGTAGGCGCCACGCAAGCGCCACGTGGTGCATGCCTCCTTCTCGGGCCGGTGAACCGAGTCCACCGTGCGCCCGTCTCCTTGCGCCACTGACCCGCGGGCCCCGTCTGTCGGCGCTGCCACACCTGTCGGATGACGTCAGCCCTAGCTGGCGCTTGCGCCATAAATCGTTTTTCTTGTTTTTTAATTAGTAAATCACAGAAACTTGTAAAATTCATAGAAAATTCATCCGAACTCCGTTTGTGTCCGTTCAAGTTGTAGTGGACTCATAAAAATGTCTAGAACACATTAAAAATAGTTTAATTGCTTGTTTCAGTAGTCTTGTAGTCTGTTTTTGCTGTGCTTTGATTATCGATTAGATTTTGGTTCCGCGGACGCTACAGTTTATTTTGAAGTAGTTGCGGAAGTTCAGCAAGAGCAAGACCAAGGCAAGTCATGTACCTTTTGATCATGTTGTACCTACTTTATAAATTATTCTCGCTTTATCTATTAAATTGCATTGTTTTATAATGTCATCGGGATGAGACCTATAGTACTCAGCCTAGGTCGTTTACCCTGTTTCATTGATTGACTGGGAACTAATATGACTAGATATATGACTAGGACATGCTTAGTTCATTTAGTACAACTACATCATTAATGGGAGAATCATGTTACTAGTTCTTTTTCACATGAAATGATGGTCTCAGACCTGTGATACATTGGTAAAGGATAATTGGTAAATAAAATATGACCAAATGATGGGTTGTGGGCAGTGTTATCATAAACGGAATTAAACGGCCATCTAAACGGTTTTAAACGGTAAACGGAGGTTACCTGTCCTGTTTTGCACCTATTCGGTTTCCTAAACGGTTGACCCGTCTAATCGGTCCAGGACGGAAAAAACGGTCTACAAAACTTAAACAAGGCGGTTTTTAGGCGGTTTGAATCGGTTTAATCCACCGTTTAGGAGATATTGCTGAGGACAGCGCGGGAAAAGCCAAAAAATGGAGCCGACGAGCGGGTAAAACCTAAACAACACGCTGCTCGCATGGCCGCAACACCTCCGCCGCGCCGCGGCCCGCGACCTCCGCCCGCGAACCAAAATTGCTTTATGTGTATGTTAATTATGTCTCTATGAATGTTTGAATGCTTGCTAGCTGCTGAAATTTTTGTTGTTTGCAGTTTGAACACATAAAGGATTATTCAAATTGGTATGATATGAGCTAAGATCAAAGATTAGAAGTTCAATTTTGTTATTTATACATGTAAAATCATGCTATTTATACATGTAAAATCATGCTACAGTAGCAAACCGTTTAACCCGTCTAAACACCGTCTAAATTCGTGTAAACCGTTTAAACGCTAAACTCTAGGTCACCGACTGTTTAGCAAAACCTGTTTAGGAAAACACTGGTTGTGGGTGCACGGTTTTGCTAGACGCACCAATGGCAGTTAAGGACCGGTTCGCGGGAAACCCTAGGAGAATAATTAGTGCGTACCACAAGCCAGCATGGGCAACGACTGGGCTTGTAGTGTAGCTTTTCCTGACCGATGCATCCAGGCAAAGGTAGGCGTGATGGAGTTTGGATGGATCGAGAAAGGTCTATGCGGCTTTCGGATTCACCTAGGCACGAGAGGGGGCTGCCTACCTTGGATATAAAGGTAGGAGCGAAACCTGAGGTGTGGTGTCGCTTGGTCAGGGAGGGTTATGCGAATGATCCTGTCACAGACCCCCTTTTATATGTCGTGGTGGCATGTCGACACACAGAAACGTGTCGTGGGGCTGTGTCTTGTGGGTACAGACGTACACCTCTGATCAGAGTTAGAAGCTATTCAAATAGCCGCGCCCGTGGTTATGGACTGTCGACCAGATTCATTGTGATTAGTCCCACTGATAATGATTTGGTTAAATGGAACTGGTTAGAGTAGTTGGATGGATTGGACCTGACTCAACGTGGTGTAACGTTGAGCAGAGATGATTAATTTTGATTAATTAAACTTAACCACCGTTTTACTGCTTTCAACTTAATGTTGTGAAATACCTGCTTTGTGCTAAAATTAACCATTAGCCTTCCTTTGAAACAATCCTACATCATATCTTCCTTTGGTATGACTTGCTGAGTACCGTGAAATGCTGAGTACCATAGAATGTACTCAGTCTTGCTTCTTTCTCCCACCTCAGAGCTGGAGGATGAAGCTGCAGACGAGTTCGTCGACGAGTAGGCTTGTCGCTGCAATCAAGGGATGCCTGTGGAGTGGAGTCGTCGTGTCGCAAGCGTCGAAGCTTAGTTTAATAAGTTTATTTTCCTTTTTCACTGAATTGTAAGACTTTTATATGTTTTTAAGACGTGGATCTGTATATACAAATTGTCGTTGGTATATCCCTGGCTGGTCCTGCACATGAAATTTAATACACACTCAGCTTCGAAAATTCCGGTAGGAATTTTTGGGCGTGGCAAGTTAATATCAGAGCCGACCTTACCATAGGATAAGCCAAATGAAAACCCTAAGAGCCCTCTGAAACCCTTTCATATGCATTTGCCCTCTCGCATTTGGAATTGTTTCGGGAAAATTTGGGATTCTCGTTTTGCGAGAAAAATCTTAACCGTTCTTTCGAATTGGATTTTTCCGACTATGATCGGTCTAGGGTTTTAGAAATTTTCCCGACCAGGGAGCATGGGCGGGAGGATGTTTTTTCAGATTGTGATTTGGTGCTGCTTCTGCCCACCTCTCAGCCAGACGCGGAACTAGGCCAAGTTTATGAGGCCTGTTCCCACAGGGTCGTAGTTCATCAGCTCTCAGCCCAACTTAAGTCGGGGAATGGAAAAGAGTTTACACCCTGAGGCTTGCTCACCTCTACCTTTTATGCAGACGGCAGTTGTCAGCGCGTAGCAGTAGCCGGGAGAAGGGGTTCTTGGGCCAATGAATCAGATCTTGTCGGCTCGCTTCGCTCTGCCGATTGTTGGGCTGCCGAGGGTGTATGAAAGAAGGAGAACGGAGCAATGCCAGGACCATCTTCAGCTTGGGAATATCACGGCAGCTGACGAGTTACAGCGTGGTTCGCTGTCGGACCAGCTACAACACAATCTTTTGTCGGACCAGCTACAACAAGTAAACAAAGCGAATGGGCAGCAGCTTGGTAATTTGGGTGACCGGCTACAGGCTTTCCTGAACGAAATTTCTTGTGAGCAAAGGCCTTCCATCCTGGGCGCTCCTGCACTCTTGCTTACACCATCGGCGGCGTAGAAACAGAGCAAGCGCCGACAGACAATTCTGCCCAACTTTGTGCCATGGCGCAGTCCGCGTCTGCAAGAACAGAGATCAGGGACAAGATGCCATGTTATTACCAAGGCACAGAAGGTGATTATGAAAAGGCTTGGGGTAATTCAAGAAGAAGAGCAGGCTACGGCTAGCTCGGCGAAGAAGTATCTGAACTTATTTGATCATCCCCTGTCTGCGAAGCATACTCAGGTGCTTGTGACGCTGCTTGATGTTGAGATCTTAGACCACGTGGCTTATCTGGCTGGTAGGGACCTCCATGAGGTGGTGCAGGAAACATGGAGGGAGCATGTTGAGTCCCAAGATGCTTATGTTGTGCTTTATGCGAAGAAAGCAAGTCAGTAATTTCAGATTGAAACTTCAGATTGCAAATGAGGTGATTCACAGGCTGGACGTTGCACAAGAGTTGAGGTCCTTGTCTGAAGAGGAGCACCAGCTTCGCGCGGCATGCAAGGGCAGATGTTTGGCGCTTGCATCTTTGGAAAGAAGTAGATTGCGTCAGAGGGCAAGAATCTTGTACCTAAGAGAGGGCGATGCAGACACCTCATTGTTCCACCTAAAGATTAAAGCAAGGCAACGAAAATTGTTGATCCCAATCTTGGAAGACGAGGTAAGGCTGGCCACTACACAAAAAGACTTGCAGTCAATGCTAAAGATTATTTTGACAAGGTTTTTCGACCGGATAGCTCTTGTGCCAAAGAACTCTGATTTGATCGAGTACTCATGGCTTCGGCAGATCTAAGTGAATTAGAGCATCCTTTCACCGAATAAGAGGTCTGGTTAGCCGTTCGTGCAATGCAAAAGGAAAAATCACCGGGGCCCGACGGGTATACAGGTCTCTTCTTTCAGAGCTGTTGGGATAGAATCAAAGGAGATGTGCTGAATGCCTTGAACAAATTTTGTGTTGGGAACAACCAAAATCTTCACCTGTTGAACTCCGCGATGATTGTGTTGATACCAAAAAAGGACAACCCTGTTTTGCTTAGAGATTACAAGCCTATTAGCTTGTTCATAGCTTCTCCAAGCTTGTAACAAAGATCATGGCGATCAGCTTGGCACCAAGGATCCCCTTGCTGGTCCCTGCAACCCAGACCGCCTTTATAAGGAACCGAAGCATTCATGAAAATTTCATTCATGTAAAATGCTTAGTGCAGCGGCTCCACAGAAAGAAACAACCGACTATTCTGCTGAAATTGGATATATCGAAGGCCTTCGACTCCATTTCGTGGGAATTCTTGATGAGTATGCTGCAATTCAGCGGTTTTGGAGTCTCTTGGCGCTTATGGTTGTCATCGATCCTTTTAACTTCGCACACAGCGATACTGATAAACGACCATCTGACAGAATCCATCAAGCCGGCGAGGGGTCTTAGACAAGGCGATCCTCTTTCACCATTGCTATTTGTGTTAACCATGGATGCCCTACAAGCAATGGTCTCACAAGCAGGTAGAGCACAGCTCCTGGCTCCACTTGATGGCCGCAACAGAATGCCCCCAATTTCAGTATATGCGGATGATGCTGCTCTGTTTTTCAAGCCAGTTCAAGGAGAAGCTGAGGTGATCAAATGATTTTACATTTATTTGGAGAGATCACTCGGCTTAAAGTGAACCTTTCAAAGAGCACAATTGTGCCTATCAGGTGCTCGAAGCAACAATGTGCCGTGATGGAATCCATCCTAGCTTGCCGAAGAGAAAATTTCCCAATCTCTTACCTAGGCCTTACGCTTTCTACAAGGAAGCCAACTAAGCCTGAGATTCAACCGATGATGGACAGATTTGGAAAAAAGATGGCAGGTTGAAAGCCCAAAATGCTTTCTATTGATGGTCGGCTCTGTTTGATCAAGTCCACCCTGATGGCACTCCCGGTTCACTTCTTGTCTGTTTTGTAGCGGCCACAGTGGGCCGTCAAGGAAATCAGTAGGAAATGTCACGGTTTCCCTTTGGAAGGGCGAGGAAGATGTAAGTGGTGGGCACTGTCTGGTGGCATGGCAGAAGATAGGGATGAAAACGGACGGAAACGGACGGAAAAACCCATTTCTACTTCCGTTTCTATATTATATAGCGGAAACGGGATCCGGTTCGGAAAATACGGGTTTGGAAACGGAATCGGAGTATACGGGTGCACGGAAACGGTCGGAACCCGGAACTTAAGTCGGAATTTACATATCTTCTAACCACGTCTTGTTCGTTCTTTTGATAATTAATAAGATATTAAGATAATTCTACCAACCAGTCAAAATTATAAGATAATTGATATGAACGGTCTATGATGACATACAATTATTCACTTCAAATCAAAAGGATCTCGATGGATGGATTATATGGTAGGTTTTGTTTAGATAGGCCTAGACGACTGGGCCTTCGAGACACAAATATTCATGAGCCTAAAATTCGGGTTAAATTCGGATACAATCCGGAAATATTCGGATTAAATACGGAATTCCGCGAAAACGGACGGAAAAATACCATTTCTACTTCCGTTCCGTTTCCATATTTTTTCGAAAATACGGAAACGGTCGGGTTAAATGTAGAAAAACGGACGGATCGGGACGGGAAAAATTCCGTCCGTTTTCAACCCTAGCAGAAGATATGTGCCCCCATCGAGAAGGGCAGACTGGGGATTAGAAATGGGAAGCACTTTGGCCAGACACTGAGATTGCAATGGAAAGCCAAGTCATTTGAACAAAAATACATGCCATGGGCATCAGTTGACTTCAACCCTAGCCGGGATGTCGAGCCGCTCTTCCGATCTGGAGCACAGATAATAATTCATAATGGGGAACTAACAAATTTTTGGTTAGACAATTGGTTGGGCGGTGGCGGTGTCGAATGGCGGTGGCTTGCTCTGTTTTTGCACGTTGGCGACGGCGGAAAGCTTACCGTGCACAAGGCGATGCAAAACAACAACTGGGTTCGGCATTTACAAGGAACACTCTCCATTGAAGCCCGGTGAGTTTTCGAGCTCGGGATGAATTGCGGGGATTTCTCGCAGCCAGATGAAGATACGATCAGATGGAAGCTAACAGATCATGGGAAGTTCACGATGGCGTCGGCTTACGGTCTTTTTTCTTGGCGGCGGAGGATTGTGCTTATGGTACAATCCTTTGGAGGTCATGGGCACCTTCGCAGATCAAATTCTTCATCTGGTTGGTGTTAAAAGGGGATGTCTTACGGTGGAGAATCTTGCGAAGTAGGGCTGGCTGCATGAACCACATTGCGTTATCTGCCGAAACGAAGAAGAAACGCACCATCACCTTTTTGTTTCATGCAATTTTTCTACTGCAGTATGGCGGCTATTGAGATGCTGGTGCAAAACAAATTTTACGTTACCGACCGACAGCGGGAATCAGCTGGGTGAATGGTGGTTGGCGGCAAGGACTGTTTTTCAGACGGGCTACAGGCCGAATTTTGATTTGTTGTTCATGCTGATCACCTGGCAAATTTGGAAAGAACGAAATGCCAGGATCTTTCCACACGAATTCAAGACGGTGCGCCAATTAGCAGACTTGATCAATGATGAAATTGAGGTTTGGAAGGCGGCTGGGATCTTTACCAATAGCGCTCTTTGATTAATCGCAGGACAGAGGGTGCTGCTTTTTGGCGCTACTCTGTTTTCTCCCACTCTTCCCCTGTTCGCCCTGTTTTTCAGTCTTTGTTTCATTCTCTTTCACTTTTTAGCCTAGACTGGTGAACCCAGACAAGCACAACATTTCTAGTGTCGTTTTGTAGAAGCTTTTTCACTCTTTCATGCTTAATATAATCAGACGGCGCTCTTGGCCGCCCCGGCAAAAAAGAGATAGAGGACTGACTCTGACTGAGATATTGCCTCAACCATTACACAGAAGTTAGATCAAAGGCTAAGCTTTGTATTACTCATAATACAGAAGTTAGTCAAAAGGCTAAGGGTTGTTTGGTTGCTTGTTTCAATTTACCAAACTTCTATAGTTAAGGTGTAACTAAGAAATTCCTGGCCATAAATTAGGTAAGTTTTGACAAAGATATATGCAGGACAAGTGGGACACAAAACTAAAAAGTGTGGTATGACAAACATATGGCAACAAAACAAGCACTAGACTATGTTGGTCAAAGTTGCTTGCCAAAGTTGTGAAGTGTGACAGTGATTGTAATAGAGAGTTGTCAGGAGTTCAACTGCTTGAATTCTTAGACAGGAAAACAATGACATAGTAACTTTATAATCTGGAACATTATTATACACGACATTTATAGTTTTTCAAGTTGAGATGTTGCATACCATTCAAAATGGTCCATAGCATTCAGCTTGAAAAATCTGCAGTCCACCCGGGCAGCATACCGGAAGATGTACCCGACGAAGGAAGTCTCATGGTAATCAGATAATTTAAGCATTTCTGGGCAACAATTGAACAAACCTCTACTTCAGAAGGAAAATGTACTTTTACCGAATTGGCAGTTTGGCACTGGTAAACTGCAAAAGTAATAATGCCAATACGTGAGTTTCGGGAGCCTGCAATAAAACAAAAGCTTATGAAAATTTTGCTATGTTCCCAATCCCATGGTCCCCATAGAATAATTGAAGTTACATACTTACATGAATAGTTATTTGGTTGAAGTCATACCCCACATCCAAAAACAACAACATCACTCGTCAGAAAGAACTGGTTGGAAACATTGTCAACAAATCGTTTAGCTCTACCTGCTAGATGACAAGTATTAGTAACTATGTCAAGGAATTAAACTCTAAGACGACAGTTAGGTATGCTATTATGAATCTTCATGACATTTTTGCCAAAGAATCTCGGGTACAATTTGCAATATCGAATAGAAAACTAAGATACTTCACACTTATTTGTAGATCACGATTCATGACATTAATAATAATGCAGCTTGAGCAGCAACCATAGAGCTGATTTATAATATAACACAACACTATATACGACAAGGAAATATGAACAACAAACCCCATTACAATACAGTGGAAATAAATAACAAGCAGTGCATACCTCTAGTTTCTTTTCAGGAACATGAGCAATCTTGTGCCATTCAGAACCTTCGCTCCTTTGAAGCTGTCTGTCTAACTCTGGATGCAACCGTGACAACAAAACCATCTGGACAGAAGCTGGTATGCCATTCTGGGGGAGAAACATCATCTTTGGGCACCCATATATGGCTAATGTGCTGAGAGATCTTACTGAATTCAGGTCAGCTGGCAAGGAGCAGAAATTTTCACAATCTGCTACCACTAACTTTCTGAGAGCAATTAGATTTTCAAATCCATCCAATGAAGCTAGGAAAATACAGTCTTTAATAATTATGGCTTCTAGAGCAGTAAGGTGATGGGGTCCATAAGCAAGAGATAACGAGTCCATAGAGTCACAGCTATTAATCACCAGGGTGGAGAGGTTAGTTAGGCCTTGCAAGTATCTTGGTAGCAAACTGGACTGAATATTGCAATCAACTATTTCAAGTTTGCTAAGTGACTGAGGGAAAAAGCATGTGTCATGTTCTTCACCTGCTTCCACACAAACTGACGATAGTAACGCTGAACAGTTGCTGATTCTGAGCACCTTAAGGGAGCTAAGTCCGATAAATCCACAAGCTGGCATTGGATCTGTGCAGCTCTTCACGTTCAACTCCTCGACATGACTAAGTTGGTCAGTATTCAGGCTACTCAAGAAGCTGCAGCAGTTGACAAGTAAGATCAGATATGATGCCGATGCCATTAGGGAGTCAAATAGACATGAACTTGGTAGGGAATCAGATCTTATCTCCACTTCAACTTTTGGTCTTGCATTTAAGGGTGGTGCTTCTTGAAGCTTAGGGCACTTAGCTATGTAAAGTCTCGTGAGACATGGAAGCAATGAACCACCTTCAATTCCAGACCATTTCTCCCAGTTGGGCATGCCATCAAATACTATTTCTTCCAACTTTCGAAAGCCCTTCGTGTCACCGTTCCCATAGAATTCTTGACCTATCTGCCTAACAGCATGCATGTTTCTCAGTACAAGATCCTCCAGTAGAGGAAGCTGTCCAAGAGGGGGCAATTGCTCCCAACCCATGCAGTTCTCAAGGATTACAGAAGTCAGTGCTTTCATCCAATTTGTCTCAAACCAAGAAGGCGACCTCTCTCCCTTGTAACCTGTGATATTCAGCCGGTCAAGATCAGGGTGAGGTCTAAGGGCCTCAAGCACATCAGAATCCAACTCAGAAGTAATAGGCCTTGGAAGGTCACTCCACTCTAGCTGCAAGTGTTTGACGTGCTCTTTACAATCTAGGTGGGCATCAACAGCCTGTTGCCGATGTGCCACGTTCTCAAGAAACTTAACACTTAATCTTCCTCGGATATTGTTCATCTCCTTTAACTCTCCAAGTCTGTGGCCGCTCTCCTTCTTGACATGGAATTCCCCTGGGCCATGCAGAAGAGTTTGTCCGCCAAAACCAGATATCGTGGCACCCCCTACGTTGAAAAGGTAAGCTTTTCTCAATTTGTGTAGATTCTTCTTCATGTTTGTTGGAAGTTGGAAACATTCACTTTCTCGACAAGAGTGACCTCTTGTGACTAGAACCTCTAGGTGATAAAGTTGGACCAATGATGTGGGCAATGGTTTTTCAGGAACCCGAAAAGCAAGATAGCGCAAATGCTTCAAATTTTTCACTGATGTTGGCAACCTCTCCAGGCAACAACCAGTCAAATCTAGCATGCGGATGTATTTGGATTTCTTGAACACACCATTTGGAAGGGACATTTTCCAGCAAGGCCATGATTTGCTCCAAACAATTAAGGTGCGCAGGTTTTTCATCTCTGTTTTCTTCATATTGTCCAACAAAGTTGCAGATATAGATAAATGGCGAATGTTTGGTGGGATCATCTTTTTTTTCTCACTCTCAATTCTGGCATACTCATCCTTTGAAACATTCATGGCAAGGTCATTGATCAAGTCATGCATGAGATACTCTAATGGAAGGTTTAACATAGATCTCTCAAAGAATGACCTTTGTACAAGGTCATTAAAGTAGCCGTTCGCAACATCCTCAACATTCATGTCATTGTCAGACACATCCTCCTTCTGAACAAAGCCCTGTGAAATCCACATGTCTGTAAGCCTCCTGGGATCAAATCGCCAGTTCTTCGGGAATAGGCTGCAAAAGCTGAAGCATAGTTGCAAGTGGATGGGCAAGTGTTGGTAACTCAACCTGAGAACCTTCATAACATCACCTGATATGTCACTCTCTAGCACTTTCTTCCAATGACTTGAATCTAAATCAACATTCAATAGGCGGCCGATTACCTTCGCTGCTAAGGGCAAACCATTTAATCTTTCAGAAATCTGCATTCCTATCTCCTTAAGCTCTGGAAACTGTCCTGGATGTTTCTCACCAAAGGCACAGCTTCTGAATAGCATCCAGTAATCATCTCTATTCAATCCCCCTAAAGGTAAAGAGGCCCCAGCATGTAGGAGTTCACTGGCTCTGTTGGTCCGAGTTGTCAGCAAAATTCTTGAGCCTCCCAACCCAGTACTCAATGCTGATAAGACTTTGCTCCATACTAATTCATTCTCCCAATTTGTCCTGCTCTCATCATACCAAACATCATCCAATACGAGAAGAAAATTCTTACCACTTATCTTTTCTTGAAGAACTGTCTTCAATTCATCAAATTTAGTAACACTGCGATAATTTTCATCTGTCACAGATTCCAAAATGTCCCTTGTTAGTCTCGTCTCATCATAAATATCAGACACACAAACCCAAATCCTGAGACCAAAGTTCACACATATCCTTTCATCTCTGAAAGCTAATTGTGCTAGACTTGTCTTCCCAATCCCACCAACACCAATGATGGATATGACAGGAACACATGAGTTACTAGGTCCAGGTGCACTATTATCACTCAGCACAAGCAACAGATCTCTCAGCTTATCAAGATCATTTTTTCTACCATATATGTGGTTCTCTTCCTTCAAAGGGAAGTTACGCGTGCCTGTGTGACTGGGAGCAGCTTTGCAGTAGCACAATCAAAACTAACCAATTTGAACAAGGTATCTGCAGTTGTTTTAACCTCATCCAATTTTTCCAACATATCAGTTAGCTTCCTCCGGAACTTATCAGTACCTACTACACGCTTACTGAAGTAAACACAGGATGAGGTAAAACGACTCACCATAGCCTGGCTGTCAATTTTAGACTTGAGGGCCATGTACTGGAAGCTATCAAGCACATCAACAGCGCTGTAAATGGCATCCTTGAGCTTCCGGAGAAGCTTCCTCTGATTGCCGTCCTTGACCTCCCGCTTCTCGATGACGTCCACGATGGCCAAGATCTCTGTAAGGATAGTATCAAGACGCTCAAGGTCCTTTTCTTGGTCCTTCTCCCAACTGAATTGACCCCTTATGTAGGACAGTGCAGTATCTTGCATTTCCCGTATAATAGGCGACAAGAACCATCCTGTAACAGCTAATTCAGTGCCCATTTTGGGGGAGAGAGAGAGAGAGAGAGAGAGAGAGAGAGAGTTCCTGCTGATAGCAAGAAATCCAAATACAAAGAAGAATCAAGAAGAAGAATATCAATAGCGCAACTGAGATCAAGATATCAAAGAAAGAAACCAAAAGTTATGGGATCAAGGAAGGTGCTGGGAAGCAGAGAAAGTAATATTGTAGGTGTGCCTGTTAGGGTGACAATGACACAACAAGTGTGAATCTGAGCCCCAAAAGTCAGTTGTGTTTGTCTATATTCTCAATTTCTATCCATGCAGCAGCTTCTCAAGTTGATGAAGAGAAAGAGTAATAGACACAGACCCACCAGGTTGACTTGACCAACCAATTAGTAGACATACCTACTGATTATCTAAAATTGTTTGGTTTGACACAGGCGAAAAGAGCGAAAATTCAAAATAGAATTATCAGATAGCAGAACCTAATAATGCAACTCAGGGTTTCTAAGTCACAAGAAAACCACAAGTTAGTTCTTAGTTTTAAATGCCCATACGAGTAGTTTCGAATGCTCATACATCATATGTATATATGCTATCAACTAAGGAGAACAAGTCTGCTGAAAATTAATATTTTCAGAAAAGAATCAACAAAAAATGACTGAGATTTCAGAACCGCCCCTAAAATATATTTAAGTAAAGGTGGAAAATATAGCAAATCAGTTGCACTTTTAATTTAGCAAAGGGTGCTTATGAATATAAAGGACTAGCTGCATGAGCTCTTTCAGACACTCAAAAGCAAGGACAACGATGGTCAGGGAGGGAATCAATAGCTCAACCTAGAATTGATTATATTATGCTCAAGAAGCATTAGAAAAGAAAAATAAAAACTACTACTGTCATGGCATGCAGCTCAGCAACTCGTGTGAAGTCTAAATTAAATACTCCTGTTCAAGTGTATAAATTTTCCATAGGATATTGAATGTAGGATCAGTTTGATTCTTGAAACCATCAGCCATAGGACTGATAAATTGATTCTTTAGATCTGTAGCTATATTTCCACCATTTTCAGCATTACAGATTCCCATCAATACATTTCGATCCTTTTAGATTTCACATACTACAGATAAAGGAGAACAAGAAACATACTAAGACATGAACCAAAACTAAAGGAGACTCCATTCAGAATTACTGAAGAAGCACACCAAAGCCAAACCAACTTGTTAGACACAAAACGTCGAACACTTGGTGCGCAGCTTATTGATCCAGGTAGAACTTCCTTCCCTTTTCCCAACAAAATTTCCCCCTCAACGTAGGAGTCATCAGAGAACACATGGTTTATGGATCATGAGAATATCATAACGTACTGTTTATGGAACACACCAAAAGCCAATCCACGAGCAAAAACCCAACAAAAGTAAGGGCGGAAATCACGTAAAATAACGGGGGAAAAAGGATGGAATTTCAAATTCGGGAAAAATATAGAAGATACTAGAACAAAAGCGATCTGGATTCTCAAGTTCCCACGACCAAAAATCCAAAAGCGATGATCAAACGCGCTTCGCCTCGTAGAATCCGCAGAAAGACCTCCGCGAGAAAGAAGTCTGAAAAAAAGAACAAGAGAGAAAGAAGAGGAAAATTATTTTTTGAGAAGAGGAGTTAAAATTGCATGGGCTGTCCCCGAAGGAAAAAATTACATGGGCTGCCATCCTTTAATAGCCCAGTAAAACACTAGGCCTTGTGACCCCACTAGAGGCTTGGGCCTTTTGGGTTGTGCGAAAATGAGCAACTTTTCTTGGCCTAGTCCAACTCTAATTGGGCTGAAATCAATCACAGCTTCGAAAATTGGAATAAGTTCACTTGAGGTCCCTTGTCAACGAATCCGATTTTATTCTTCATCCACAAAACTAGATACAACGGGTCCGTAAATTTACAAAACCAGTGCAAAATTCTTCATAAGACATTATGATGACTGGTTTTATCCGACGTGACCTGTTGACTTGTCCTACGTGGCTTTTTGACTTGAATCGGCATGACCGTTGGGGGAATAAATGGGGACGTGGCATTGTCACGCGTTCGTCGTTATTCCTTTCCCCTTTCCGAAACCCTAGCATAGTCAGCGGCGATTCGAAGGGCGGAGGCCCGACGATGGGGAGCTCAAGGAGTGAGGGGTCATCGTTTTCTTTGTGGCAATCGTATGGCTCGCCTATTTCATATCGGGTTGGTCATTTGGAGTACGAACTGTGGTGTTGTGTAGGTGTAGAGTAAAGGCGGCTAGGTGGATATCTTGGAGCAACAACAATCCTGGTCGTCGGTATTTCAAGTGTTGTAATGCTCGGGTGAGTGAGTTTGTCGTGTTTATTTTTGATTTGTTTGATTTCGGAAAGGGGCATCACTACTAGGGTTTTTGACTGACAGGATGGGGGATACGATTTTTGCTTGGCATGATGGCCCGACAAGCAGCTTTCTGAGGGAGGTGTTGAATGATTTGCGGGATGTTGTGTATTCTCTGAGAAGGAAGAATGCAGATGCAGTGAAGGAGATGGAGGAAATTTGTGTCAAAGCTGAAGAGCAAAGCAAGGAGGTTGATTTAGTTAGGAGGGAGTTGGCTTCAGTTAGAGAATTGGTTTGTGAGTTGGATGCGAAAAATGTAGTTTTGGAAGATAGAAAATGTAGGTTAGAGAAGGAGCGCACAGTGCTCATTTGGTGCATCATGTCATGTCTCTATGTTGTATTTTTGTTAGTGTTGGGCAAGAACTGAGAATGTGTGGGCATGGTCCCAATGTATGGATGGCAAAATATTTTGTAATGAAGCTTTCTGATGGAAAAAATGTGTAGAACAAGTGTGTTGTCTTGCTGATGGGTGTGGAATATTTATGTTGCATTTGTGTTTTGCATCCGAATATTTGTATGTGCAATCTTAGCAGACATGCATTACATATACAAATATGTAGCATTCCTGTTTGGCATCACAAGTAAACAATTTTCATCAATCTTGGCAGCAAAAAATGAACAGTGCAAATTACATATCAGATTTTTGGCTTAAAGATTGTCATTACATGAGAGAAGTTTGAGTTTGTACAAAACACATAATAGACATTATAGATGGCTTAAAGTTTACCATTACATCACATATGCCATTACATCACATAATGAATCACAGTTTGTCAGATTCCCATGGAGGGAGAAGAAGCAGTCATCCTCCACAATTGCCTTCATGTGAGCTAACTTTCACCCAGGATTGACAAGGATTATCTTTTCATATTTCTCAGCAATCCTAGTTGTTGTGACCATCTTGTTATCCCTTCTAGATGGAATGCATGCAAGCCTTCAAGGGTTACTATCTACCAGCTTTTACTCCTATTATTCTTGGACAACAGGCAAACCCATGGATAGCTTGCCCAATCACATTTGGCTCTAACCCTCTGCAAGTCATCCTTGATGAAGTTTATGACCTTCCTCTCAGCTAGAGCATACCTTGTGACAGTTTTCTTGAACTACTTCTTTGAGCTAAACTTCATGCCAAGCTCAAATATAGGAGGCCCTTCCTGCTTTTTGTATCTTGAGAATTTATTTTCCTTGGTGGTAACCTCCCCATCTGTGCCAATCTCCTCCATTGATTCATCCTCGGGGCTCTCGGCAGACATCCTACCAGTGTCATCCCCTTCCCCACCAGCTTAATTATGACCTTTGCCATTCGGTCCTTGAAGATATTGTTATCGTCGAATTTGGTAAGCCCTGAGTTCCAATCATGGGTCATATCGGCTCAAAGCTAGTATCGGCTTGGAGTTACGCATTAGGCGATTGGAGATTTTTCTTATCAATATTTTCAGCGGTTGGATTCTTGTTAGATTCGGTTTGGGAAAATTTTATTCGAAGAGACCGAGTTCGGGAAGGATGCGGCTTGTATCTATTAATTAGGAATAGTTTGTTAGCTTTCTATTTTATATTTAGGAAATTGTGTTAGTATCTAATAAGGATTTGGTTTGTTTTATTTTATCTTTAGAAAAGTTTGATTTGTAATCTATTAGGATCTCTGTCAGCCTATGGGTATAAATATGTAAGCCCGAGGTTCATGTAAGACATCAATCTACGATCAATATAATTCGGCGCATCGTCACCTTTTACCTTTTCCACTTTGTTCATCATCCGACGGGACTTGGCACCCGACGTGGGGCTGCATCGGTTAGGTTCGATCTCCGGTGAAGGGGTAAGTCCAAGTGTTGCCGATCTGGTATGTCATCTTTATCTTTAGTTTCATTACTGTTTATAGTCACATCGGCTTAGTTAGAACTTTCTCGGTTAGGTCCGATATTCTGATCAAGTTGATGTTTCTTTAAACATAATGTTACTTTAGATAGATATGTTATATCCATCACATTAGATAGATCTATCGGCTCATGAGTATTAGATTATCATATACAATCTCGTGTTGCATCGGTTAGGTCCGACCTACTAGATTGTTGTTGATAATCTAAGTCTCGTTAAGCCGATAGGTTCATGCTAATGTTTTATCGAAAGGTTAGCCAATCTTATCGATGTGTTAAATTTTTCTTTGATGATTTTGCTATCTTGGTTAAATTTAACACACGACCACTTTGATCGACGTTATATCGGCTTGTTTAAATCTATCAGGCAATCATCAACCTTATGTTGTATCGGTTAGGTCCGACCTATAAGGTTATGGTTGTAAGTTAGATTTATTTAAGTTAGTAGGCATCAATTATTGTTTCATCGGGGTTTCAAATTGATGAATTATATGGATGTTGCATCGGCTTACAAGGATTGTATACGAGTTGGTTTTAGCCGATTGCAACAAAGGTTTCTAATCACTTGGATTTAACGACATCGGACCCCGATCGATGTGTGCTTTAATCTTCGATCAATGTCTATTTTATCCTGTGATTGGTTTATGCTATATTACATTGCTATATCATCATGTTATCATCGACCGATCGCCTTTATATAGATGTTTGCTCAACACACGCCGATGGATCAAAACCCTAACTGCATTGGCTGGAATCGTGCTATCGGCCTATTAGCCGATCGGCTGTCTTTGGCTACTGACCTATCGGCCGATATGCTTTATGTCCTGTTGTTTTGCATACCTTGTCAGTGGCAGGATCAAACTGACTGGCACGCCCACGCTTCATCAATTTTAGGACCTGCACTGGAGCTAAGCAGATCTCTCAGGCCAGCGTGTGATTCGACGTCAACACATTTTTGACACACCAGCAGCGGTACGGATTTGGCGTCAATACATTTTTGGCACGTCTGGTGGGACCATGTTGTTGACAAGAGATTGTTTTATACGGCTCATGAAACCCATAATTGCGACAAGATGTCTGATAAAGAAGTCAAGACCGAGGAAGAACACTCTCTCAAGTCGATGGATGAAGACAGGGAACAATCTATTGAGCCGATGGACGATAAAAAACTTCAAGAGATAGTTGATAAAACCGTTCATCGTGCTATGATCGATCAATTTGGAGTTTTGACAAGTACATTACGTGGTTTGATCGAGGAGATAGTTCCCAAGGTGATTGATGAGCGATATCAACATCATCGGCAACGAGTAATATTGGCTCATATCAGCATGAAGGGCTACAACAATAGTATCGGCCACCAGAAATTCAAAGGCATCAATTTGAAGAAGATTTGACCAATATAACATTGCTATATCATCATGTTATCGTTGGTCGATCGCCTTTATATAGATGTTTGCTTAGCACACTGCCGATAGATCAAAACCCTAACTGCATCGGCTGGAATCGTGGTATCGGCCTATTAGCTGATTGGCTGTCTTGGCTACTGACCTATCGACCGATATGATTTATGTTCTGCTGTTTTGCATACCTTGTCGAGCGAGGATCAAACGACCGGTACGCCCGCGCTTCATCAATTTTAGGACTGACTTGGAGCTAAGCGGATCTCCCACCGGCGTGTGATTCGACGTCAACACATTTTTGGCACACCAAGCCGATACGGATTTGGCGTCAACGAGATATACATCATCTAAATTCTCCAAGCTGTCATGCCTTCACCTTTCTCTTCACATCCTTGTAATGCTTCTCTATCTCTACAATCTCCTCATCATCATCTGAGCTTGCATCATCTCCAGGAATATAGTCATTGTCAGATTCACTCTCTGAAGGTGCCTTACTTGTCAATGGATTACTATCATAAGTATAAAGCACAAGCCTGTTTTTAGGATTTTCAGGACTAATGACTTTGCCCTTCGTTACTTCATCTGAATTAGTCCTAATTAAACCTTCTTCAAGAGCTACTGCATCTTCAACCATACCATCTTCTACAACTTCCATCTCCTCTGAATCATCTTCACTCTCATCAGCCTCATAACTAATGCCATCATCGATGAGTCACATAGGTCAACAATTGTTGGCTCTTCAGCGTACACCTTTGCCACACCACAATCATCTATGCAATCGACATTAATTTACAAACCTTATCATCCAACGGAGCTCTAAGTCCACCATTGAGATTCTTGCACGAGAACAACCAATGCAACATTGTACTTCCATCACCTTATAGTGGTCACGCAAGTGTCCAAATATCTCAGGCAATGAAACCTTATCTCTATCAATATATGACAATGCATCTCTACCTCCATAGTACTTTTTCTCCTTCCCAGATGTCACAAATTCCCCATTGAAATAGAGCCTAACCACTAGTTTGTCCAGCAAGTCTATGCCCCAAACTTTACCAATCCTACATGCACAAATTAGTAAACATTTAACCATGCTTATTTAGATCCTCTACATCCAGTTGCAACCATCCCTATGCCCCCACTAGCCAATATAATAGCCACAAAATCCAACATATGTGACAATGTCGTCCTACAAAACTACTAAATAACACCAAAGCCAAGAGAATCACCATTTAAAATCTACTAAATCCAAGAGAAAAACTTACCTCTCCTCCTCTATTCAACCACGCCGACGACCTTCTGCTCCTGTGCTTCCATGCACTCCGTCGCGCGATGCTCAGAGCGGTCCTCGTCGTCGCCTTCTTCGCCTCCAACGGTGGCGCCGCCTTGCGCTTGCTCCGCGCCTCTCTTCGTCGCCCTCCCCGTCGGTGCGAACGACTTAGCTCGATGTAGGGTTCGCAGATTGAGAAATGCACAGACCACGTGCCTTTTTTCCTCGATGTTGACTTGTAAACCGAACCTCCAATGTCTTGCTGAGTCAGCGATGCCGACCGTAGTCAACGAGCCAAGTCGGATAAAACTAGTCGTCATACTATCTTAGAATGAATTTTGCATCGGTTTTGTAAGTTTACGGATCCGTTGTATCTAGTTTTGTGGATGGAGGATGAAAATCAGATTCGTTGACAAGTGAACTTATTCCTCGAAAATCTAGACAGTTGCTTTATTTAAAAAATCGCTTGAATTTTCCATTTGATCGCTGTTGCATTATTTTTTTCACTAAGCTGTTGCATTGTTTTTCAAAAACACACTACAAATGCAGGTACTCACAACACACGCACATTCATTTCTATAAACGCACACACATATTTTATCTTTATAAGTATCTTCAAAAGAATGGGTCGGTATATTTTAAGATCGACGAAGTCACCACGAGCGTCTCACTGTCGACTGATACGTGACATATCACTAAAATAATAATTAGCTATAAATACAAACATATTCATTAAGTTAGGACTTAAACCCAAATAAACTGATTTTATCATTAAAAAACCTAACTAATCGATCGAGCTACACTCGATTCGGATTATTATAGCATCGTCACTACATGGTTTGGTTACTGCTTATAGCCTAGAATACGTTAACACATATTAATGAGATAGAAATATTGTCAATTTCAAAATGGTAACTTTGCGAATAATATGCTCAGGCACGCAACTGGTATATATGTTTATGCTCTGAACGCAGCGTGCTCGCCGACTAATCTTTCATCTTCTCATAATCTAATCACAAAACAAATATATTGATTTTGGCATCTTCCTCATGTCGATCCCATCCCAATTCCAATCTTGGCGTCACCTTTTCCAAAAACTCATGAGGCGACGAAGGGACAGGAAAGGACGAACTGAGACCTAAACAATAATCACAATTATGTAACCCCTCAACGCAAGTGGCTTGATAAAGAAGTAACTGCGGATTAAGCTGCCACCAATCAGGCCGACTTTTTTACATTTTGACCCTTTGTTGAAAACATTATCACAAATAGACTCTTGACAGTTTCAGTTCGGAAAATGAACCTAAGCTCGGCGCCGTCATTATTAGCGCCGAGATTACACATCCTGGTGCCACACCAATTGGCGTTGCGTCACGTCGACCGAGGCACTGACGTGGCTAGCTTGGCGCCGTTGTTCTTGGCGCCGAGGTCGACGCCATGGATATTGGCAGCGACCGTGTCGCCACACCTAAACTAGCAGCTTAAGCATTGATATATTGCTCCACAAAGTACACATTGACCTGCATGTCCAATTGGTTATAGAGGCAAGCCAGAGGTTAGAGGTTCGATCGTGCTAGCTGCATCTTTTAAAAAAAATTTAACATTAAGGTTTCTTATTTTTTTAATATATTTGCAAAAATGATATAAAAAAATCCTACTTTTTTTACATCCTGTCCGGCCACATTTTTTGAATTTATTTCTTCTACATCCTAATGTTTAGCCTTTTTCCAATTCTTTTTTATTTACTTTTGTACATCCTAATATTTTTATTTTTTACATCCTAATATTTTTGTTTTGCCTTTTCTTTTATTTGTTGTTACATCGTAATCATGCTAAGACATATCGAATCACACGAATATGTTTTCATTCTAGTAGTGAACAAGAGAAATAAATTAGGATGTAAAAGAAATAAATTCGAAAAAAAATAAAAAACAGGATGTAAACAAGATAATAATTTTTTGTATATCATTTTTTTTGCAAATATATTCAAAAGAATAAGAAACCTTAATGTAAAATTTTTACAAAAGATGCAACTGGGAGGGATCAAACCTGTGACCTGAAGGACACAGGCGTTGTGCTGTAACCAACTAAACCACTAGACCAATGTATCAAATTATATGTACAGCTATATATCAACTGTTAAGTTGGTGGGGTTTAGGTGTGGCGCCGAGCTAGCCACGTCAGCGCCCCGGTCGATATGGTGAAAAGATTTCAGCGTCAATTGTGGTGACGTCGAGATGTGTAAGCTCGGCGCCAATAGCGACGACGCCGAGCTTAGGGTCTATTTTCGGAATTAAAACTGTCAAAGATCTATTTGTGATAATCTTTTAAAAAAAGCTATAAAGTAAAAAATTCGGAAGCAGGCAAGCATGTCTCATTCCTAATGTCAACCTCGGTATATATTATATCTTTATAAATTTCAGTACTTCTCCCAATTATCTCCCTTTTAACTATGATTAATTTGTGTAGTTCAAGAGCTTAATTTAGGTTCATTTAATGTGCAGGTGTGGTCAAAATATCAATGGTCGAGAATTCAGCATAGCTCTCGGTATAGTGCGAGGGTGTCCGTCCAGCCGACCTAAATTTGAATCTGAAACTGGCGTGTTTTTTTACGGATTTTTCCCTTTCTATCTTAAACCCCGTTTGGTAGGAATTCATAACAAAATCAGTAGAATCTCGCCAAATAGGTTATTTTGCAACTGATTTTGAAAAAATCACTTCAAATGATTCAGCAGTTTTATATAGGGAACAACCTAAAAAACAGTTTCTCCTCAGAATCACCTGAATCCAGTTTCTCCCAAGAATCACCAAAAAATCACCTAAAATATTATTCTAATTATTACTTTATTATACCGATTCTGATTCTCTCTGATTCAGGAGAATCGAATATAAAATCAGAGAATCATAGAATCAGAAGACCTACCAAACGGGTCCTTAATTCAAAGATAACTAACTCCTTTTGGCTATTCCTTTTTACGTGGCGAAAAAATATCAATGGTCACAAGGTAATCAAATTATTATTGTTTATAGGCGTATGTATATTTTTGATACTGATCAGTTATTCTACATGATAATATCTCGAGAAAAAGTTTTATGATGTTTGTATTTCAAAAATAATAAAAATCTAATGCTTATCATGTAAAAGGAATTTAAGTATTGATATATGTACAATTTTATGAGAGATAGAAAATGACATAATTGTCTAATATTGGTGGTAGGTACAGAAGTACCGCATCGATAGTTCATCTCTACCAATTCGTGGTAAGCCGGTAAATTCATCTCCATCTCTTTTTTTGAAGCGAACTTTTTTAAGCGAAAATTCATCTCCATCTCTAATTCTTCTTTACATTTTCTGTATGGTTTTGTTGAGATTTACATTTCGCCTATTGGGGGAGAGGCCGCCCTCGATCGCTCGTTGCTGCCTTGATGTCTGAACACCTCAAGTCATCGAACATACTCTCGGATAAGCACTTCTCCATGTCCACCGTTCTGCTCGCTGCCTCACCGCCGTGTGGCCATGGAAGATGACGACGTAGCCGAACAACTTGTCCTTCCTGGAGAAGGAGATACCGCATCGATCAGCAGACCAAGCAATCACGGACGCAGTGCTTCTCTCTTGCGTGAAGAGGTCGGCGAGCATGGATAACTTCTTGACATTGCCCCTACGGTAGCCGACAGGTTGAATCTCCTCACTACGTCCGCGTGGCGGCGGCGGCAGCGGCGGCGCATCTCTGCCAGGCTTGGCGAGCATGGCGGCCAGCGGCCAACTTGTATTCGTCGCCATGGCTGCGCATCGTGCAAAAGTGCACATGCGGCGCGAGGATCCCGTCCTTCTTGATCTGATCTGGACCACCTTGTCGGAGCCCGGCGGCAGGAGTTGCTCGCCATGGCCGTCTCATCGGAGTCGCTACCCCGTGCTTGGTGTCCGTGTTCTCACCGTCGTGCGTGGGGAGGTTCTTGGAGATGGAGACGAGCTGCACGACGATGCAACTAAGCTCGGCGAACACGATCTGTGCAGCAACTGGGTGCGACGTTGAGGAGATTTGATGCAAGAGTACCTATTAGATTAGACGATCACCAACAGCATCCCAAAATTCTATCTCCAAAATTTTGGTTATGGAAAATTGAGAATTCTAAACAGAATTTGAGGTGTTAAATTGTTCAGCGCTTCGATAGATTCACTAAAATTGACTTTCCACAAATTAAAAAGTGAGGCCCTAGAAAACTTCCAACAAAATTATGTTTTCACCCCTCACTCTCACGCTCAGCCGCGATCGCCACACGGCTGGACCTTGCCCCTCCATCGACGTTCTCCTTGTTGTCCTCTGTCTGGCACCGTCATAGCATGTGTCGCCTCGAAAAGAAAGCTGACGCCAAAGAAGCTTGGGGAGAGCGATGACGGCATTCCAGCCGCCTGCACGGAAGAGGACGCCGGCGGCAGAACTGAGGAACGATCCCGCGGCGGACAAGGGCGCAAAGATGATGCGAACATTTCGCCTCCTGCACGTGAATGGGCTGGATTATGTGATTGGAAGCCAAATCGATTCTCTAGACGTGGAAAGTGGAAATTCCGATTAGTGTATTAAAATAATGTAATTTTATAGTTTTTTAAGGTACAGGAGACATCAATACTACAAAATTTAATATCTCATAGCAGGAGACTATCAAATTTTACGATAGAAAACTCAGAGCTAGAGGTACTGATCATTTGTATGCACAACAGGCCAGGTTTTGCAATTCCAAGTGCAAAAAAAAATTGGGGTGGCCGAAATTTCAGAATTCCAAAGATCTTGGTAACTTTATTGCAAAGTTGTGAATAGAGTCTGAGATTAATCGCAAGAATAAGAAAGAGAGGGAGACTGAGATTAACCCACAACCGATGGAAAGCAAAGTTGGGCAACATGCAACATACGGGAAAACATCCTGCAACCAAACACGGCCAAGATTTTAATTTAGTCTCACACTTAACAGCAAGTCCATCCACAACCAACCCAAACAGGTCAATTACACCACAAAATCATAAATCTCTGGAAAAGGACAGACAATTAAAATCGATTAGTTGCGTCGTTTCTGCAGGGTTGACACGACCAGATCGAAACAGTGGCTCTTGCATGCATCTACAGTACATGATCCCTGCAGCCGCCACTGAATTCGTCCATACGACAGAACTCTACTGGTCAGTGTTCTACTGTTCACTGGTACAACCCAGGAAAAAAAAAGGATAGTACTGCCAGTGTACTGAAAATTAAACTAAACGTTGTTTATGCTCGTGCATGCATCTGAATTTGTGTCATTTGACATGCTCATTTAGGTAGTGTTTGTTTCTACTTAAATAAAAGTTAGGATACAGGAAACAAAACAGTCGTTACCATTTGATTAATTAGATTTTAATTATTACAAATTTAAAAATTAAATTTATTTGATATTGTAAAGTAACTTTTGTATAAAAGTTTTTCTCATCAAATACCAGTTTGAAAAAATATTAATGAAAACAAGGTAAAATAATGTATCTTAATTGAAAAACGAAACCTTACCTGTCGAGTTTAGAGGCTAATCTTATGGTTTCAAAAACGTTCGGTCACCGAATACCACTGTATTGCTTCATCTACATCTAGCACTAATATACCGACAAAAACGGGTGAAATTTAACTATTATTTTGTTCAAATTGAATTTTAAAAATTTTAGGCCCCTTTGATTTGTATGGAAAATATAGAAAATTGGAATATTTTATTCCTATAGAAAATATTGCTATGAAGCCCTTTGAAACAAATGACTAAATCATATTATTTTCTTTCTTTAAAATTCCTATGAAATGAACAATTCGATATAAATTTTAGAGATAAGTTAGCAACAGCTTTAACCTCTTGAAAATTTCTCTTTTGAGTCTATCTCTCTCATTCGATTTTTATATTTTTCCAACAGCCTAATCAAATGACTATTCATGTGTTTTGTTAATTCTCTATTTTGCGTATATATTTCTTTCAAAATATTATGTTTTTTCTATTCCTTTGTTTTTTTCTCAATCATGTTGCAAAAAGAGCCTTTAACCAATTTACCAAGCGGTTTCGTGATTCTTACTCGCTCGATATAAAATACTAACATAAGCATAGCTCAGCCGGTTAGATTTTTTATGTATCTCATCCGAGCTAAATCCTACATTTATACGAGTATTCGTATTTACAGCTAATTATTTTTTATATTTTTAGTGTTAAACAATTTGTAGTCTTAAAGTGAGTGCGCGTTAATGTGTTTTTTTGTTAGAAAAACATAACCGAGATAAGCAAACGGACTAGTTATTGTGAGAAATAGATTACACAAAATTAGTCAAGGTCATCACGATAAGCTCCTACGGAATGGCGAATGGGATTAGAATAGTAATAAAAACCCCAGCAAATAGTAGCCGACAGCGTTTCCTTTTCTGGATGTTGACCCTGATCCTGATCGATGATGCGATTAAGAGAGAAGAAAAAGAAGAAAAAAAATTAAAGATTTAAGCCCAACTTGCTCGGAACGCCTCCCTGTGGCTTGGCTTTTCGATGTGATCCTCGATTCGGCCATCTCGTCACGTCAAGAGAGCATGGGCGGCGCCTTCATGTCAGGTTCGTTCCATAGATATAGCTTTCACGTACAATTATATTATTACTAGTAATTTCGCTGTTATTATAAGACGACTTGGGAAAGAGGAGCCAGCATGACGACTGGGTTTATTATCACTTCTCTTCTCGGTGATCAAGGACGAGATGGTGGGAGTACGTGACAGGCAAGTGAAACCAGTTGATACTATTTGTTCTTAGTTGCCAATTAAGATGAATAGTGTTTATGTACGTACTAATTAGTTTTTAACCAGCTAATATTTTAATAAAGGATAAAAAATAATTAAGCTTTAAAAGAATGTTTTTAAAACTTTTTGTTCAATCTACAATTCGATTATATCATCGTATTTATTATAATTAAATCATTATAGCCAGACTATCTATAAAAAAATAGTATTTTTACTCAAAATTTTGTTTTACCTGGTTGTTTTACAGAAAACCCCTTAAGTATTTATAAAATTAACCCGCAGGCCGTCTGGCTATTTTGCAGAAAACCTCTTAAATGCTTATAAAATTAAGCCGCAATTCTCTTGATTTTTTTTAGAAAATCTCTTAAATGTTTATAAAATTAATCTGCAATCTGACTGGCTATTTTGTAGAAAATCCATTACCGGTGACAAGGACGAGATGGTGGGAGTATGTGCAAGCACGCGTACCCAAGAGCACACGCGATAGGCAAGTGAAACCAGTTGATACTATTTGTTCCTTTATTCTTTATTCTTTAGTTGCCAATTAAGATGAATAGTGTTTATGTACGTACTAATTAGTTTTTAACTAGCTAATATTTTACTAATATTTTAATAAAGGATAAAAAATAATTAAGCTTTAAAAGAATGTTTTTAAAACTTTTTATCCAATCTATAATCCGATTATATCATCGTATTTATTATAATTAAATCATTATAATCATTATAAAGTAGTGTTTTTACCCAAAATTTTATTCTACCGTCTATTGCGTAAAACCCCTTGAGTGTTTATAAAATTAACCTTTTGCTCGCTATTTTGCGAAAACTCTTTGAGTGTTTATAAAATTAACTCATCCTTGGCTTTTTTCGAAAATCCCTTGAGTGTTTATAAAATTAACCCGTAGTCCGCCTGGCTATTTTGCAAAAAATCCATTGAGTGTTTATAAATTAACTTGCAGTCCACTTGGCTATTACAGAAAACCCCTTTAGTATTTATAAAATTAACCCGTAGACCCAATATTGAAAAAAAAATAGAGGGCTTGGATGGAAAAAAGACCTCATGTGCTCCTTTCTCCGTGCGTCCCTCCTTCCTGTCCCCATCCGCGTTGGGCCCCGTGCCGTGCTTGCGCCCCTCCCTCCCGTCTCCATCCGCGCCGCGCCCCGACTTCACCCGTTGCAACACACGGACACAGTTGCTAGTATAATATATACATACATACATATATATTTGTGTGTGTTGTAAGTAAATTATATCATATAGCAAATTGCTTTTAGAGTTAATAGATTACTTAGACATTCATAATGCAGTGAGTTTTTAACTTCTAATGTTGTTTTAGTTTAGATAGACTCATATTTTTACCCCACAATGGATTTACTTTTAATGATGTAACAATTTACTTTCGTTTCGTGCTAAGTTACTTTTATGATTTATATTTTATAATTTATGTAAATTACTTTTAAGCTTTATTAATTTTACTTTTATAAATGACTAAGAAGTAATTTAACAAATCTAAAAGTAATTTACATATACAACAAAGATAATTTGCAACACATATATTTATTTTATCAGAATATAATCATATGATATTTTATATATATTGTTGTAAAGATTTTATTATAATAAATATAATTGTTTGATTGATTGTAAATCAGGAAAATTTTATTAAAAGAAGACATGCGTGATCCAGCAAAATAAATCAAGTTTGTAATACTTATAATTAGTTGTTAATTAGTGATACCCTCTCATACGTAGCGATAGATCAAGCGGGACCACTACGGGTGCATCTAATAGGACTAAATAGTGGGCATACCTATTTAGATTTTGCAGGACATTGGAAACATGTAACTGAAGCAACGAAAATAAGAATTTTAGCATTCCTAATTAACAGTCAGTTAATCACTAATAGTAGGCTCTTAGCCTTAATACTTCCTCCGTCCAATAATAAATTTATTTTTAGCTTTTTTATTTGTTTAAAAATAAATTTATTTTAGAGCAATCATTGAATCGGAGTCTATAAAATAAAAATAATTGTATTAAAAGTATATAAGATGATACATAATTGTATTGGGATTTAACAAAATATGGGTATTAGTACGTGTGATATTGGTAAAAATAAATTTATTTTAAAACGAATGTAGTAAATTAGTAGACGGATTTGCTGAAAAGGAGAACGGGAGAGAGAAACATCGAGGGCCTGTTTGGTTGAGTGACTAAAAGCATTAGTCCCTCCATTTTAGTCTCTTTTAGTCCGACTAAAAGGGACTAAAATACTCCATTAATTTTTATTGAAGGAGCTAATCGAGACTAAAACTTTATTTTCTCATAAATGCCTCTTCTCTTTCCCATAGCACGAATTAGGTGTCTTTATACGTATAATTAATAAACTTTAGTCCCTCTTATACCTACAACCAAACAAACAGAATTTGACTAACAGCACCTGAGAGAAGTATCGTAGTGCTTGTTTGGCCGATCACCTGGACACCTCCCACACACATGGCAGTTGTTTAAAAAAATTGGTCGTTTTAAGTTAGGTGTGTGCTGCTGGCGTCGAAAAACGTAAGCCTTCTCTTTTATTTATATTTGTTGTCTCGTAAAAGCGTACTTTTCACTCTGTTATATTTCTACTCGGGTTTAGTTTTTCGACCAAACAACAAAATCTTAGACGTATACCTGACCAAACAAAAATTATCACAAATTTTCTACCGCGCAGGCACGTATTTTTCTCAGTCACGTCGCTCATGTGACCAACCAAACAAACCTTAAATGACGTGTATTGTATTGTATAAAAGCCCGCGACCGACTCTAAGTTTTAAACATATTTATACTTCCTCCATTTTTAATAAATAACACGATTAACTTTTTCATTATATTTGATAATTCATCTTATTTTAAAAGTTAATGTAAATATTAAAAAATATAAATAATGTTTCAAGTTTCATTAATATTAAACCAACTCACAATCACAATAAAATAAAAGATATCTACTTCAATTTTTCAATAAAATGAAACGAATGGTCACTGTATCAAAATTTTAAAAGTGTCGTCGTTCTCCTTCCCATCTTCTCTCACCACACGTGTGTGCTTTTTTTTGTGTGTACGTGACCTTCTCAATTCAGCCAGCTAGCCAATCCGCGGATCCAAGGGCGAGCGTGGGATCATCGGCAGTAACTATTGGGAGGATTGAAAAATCTGATTTGTCTTTATAGGGCTCACTTTTTAGTTTTAAGAAATCAGTGTTATGCATATGTAGGAAAGACGAAGATTTTTACTCCTCAAATTCTGTTTAGGATTCTGAAAACAAATTTTAGGGGATAGATTCTAGGATATCTCTTGGTGATGCTCTATCCAGTTTAGAGGAGCTTAAAATTCTAAAAAACAATTTGTTGGTAGCTAATTAGCATGCTCAACAGGTTCTCAAAAATCAATTCTCAAAAAAGACCATACAGAGAATTTCTAAAAAATTTAGAGTATGAAATAAATTGATACGGTAGATTCTTAAAACTGGTTCTCTATTTTATAACTAACTGGGCCCCATCAAACCAAACTCACAAATACCCACGCTTTTCTGCTTCGATTGACGTCAATGCCGAGAATAGCGCCAGGAGCATCGCAGGGAGCCCGTCCGCCCCGTCACCCGTCAGCAGCCGAAGCAGCGCCGGGAGTTGCGTCGCCCGTCTGCTGCCATGCTCGTCCACCGCGTCGCCCGGAGCAACACTAAGAGCCCGTCCGTCACTTCTCCCGTCGCCAGCTCGGATCGCGCCGCCCGTCCGCCGCCGCGCCATTCGCCGTGTCGCCCGAGCAACGCCGGAGCTCGTCGTGCGCGCCCCGTCCGCCGGCACGTCACCTGTCAGGCCCCGTGTCGCCCGTCTACCGTCGCATCGCGCACAAAATAGATTGCGTGATGAATCTCAATATCTTCACGTGGAGACGAGATGCAAAATCACGCGGCCTTATGCGCCCAGGCTATTGTACCAAAATAATTCCTCACGCTAGCGGGAGCACGATCGGGAAATTTTAGAGAATCATATTTCTATTCTCAGTTTTGAGAACGAGAACCGTATTTTTTATAACTTTAGAGATTCATATAGAGTATCTGTTTGAGTCATTTTTATCATTAAATTTCCTAAAAACAAGTTTAGAGACTCATTTAACATCATTATTGGACATTCTCTAATTAGCTTTGAAGAATCTGAAATGGTCGGTTCCTCAGTTTAGTACTTCCAGTTTCACTTTTTGGCTTCTGTTTTTTGAAAGAAAAATGGCACGATCATACCTTTTCATTGAATAGAGAAGGAGAAAATTACAACTCGAAGAAAGAAAAGGGAAAAAAGAGTACTACATATCTAGGTACTATATAGTGGACGGTAAGATCTCATGCAAGTGCTTTGCCCTAGCTAAGCTCCAAAGCCTTGCTTCTTCTTTGATTTTCCGAAGAGGGCCACCGTAGTTGCTTCTTTATGGTCAAAAATCCTCCGATTTCGCTCTTCCCAAATCTCCCATTCAACTAGCATGATAAGGGATCTCAGGGCCTTTTTAGGTACGCCTGGCGTGTTGGCTATGCTCTCCCACCAATTCTGCACAGAGCTGGTCTCTCTCCAGTGCTCGTGCTGCAGCTGCGTGTACCCCGTCCAGTTAGCCACTAGGGTCTAGATCCTGTTAGAGAACCTGCAATTGGCTTCAAGGTGGGCGGCCATCTCTCATAAGTTGCAACATAGTGGGCATTGACCATTGTTGACCAGCCCTGGACCTCAAGCCGATCTGAGGTCTAGACTCTGTTTTGTATGATAAGCCACGTGTGACATTTGTACTTTGCAGGTGCCCATGCTTTCCAAATTAGCTGCTTGTAGATGGCATTAGTTGTGCCCCAGCATTGTGCCTTGTAGGCCGAAGAATCCGTGTACTGGCCATGCAAGGAGAATTTCCATACAATGTGGTCTTGCCCAGTAACACTGAGTTGTAACGCTCGCACTGTTCCCCACAAGGAAGCCAATGAGGCTTACTGACCAGCTCATGTTCTGAGTGAGGTTTAGGTCGCCTAGTTAGACATCATTTTCCTTGCCTTGATGCAAGGACTTCCTCCTGTTCTTAGAGAGTTGATAGACAAGTGGCATAAGGTTCCTTGGTCTTTGGCCTTCTACCCAAGCTGAATCCCAGAAACGCGCAGTGTTCCCATCGCCAATTGTTATCTTTGTCGAGGCTGTAAAGAGTAAGTGGTTTACCTTGTCACATGGTAGTTCTGAACCTACCCAAGGCTTATTGGGATCTTTCCATTCATGCCAAAGCCATCTCAAGTGCAAGGCTCTTGTGAATTTTTTCAGGTTCAAGATTCCTAACCCTCCTTGATTTAAGGGAAGACACGTTCTTTGCCAATTGACCTTGCATTTGACTCCCGTGATTTCTCACGTGCCTACCCATAAGAACTTCCGTCTCTGCTTGTCCAACTGCTCTAGGGAGCCCTTTGCTACCTTTAGCGCAGTCAAAAGGTAGATTGGCTGTGTTGAGATCACAGACTTTACTAGTGTGGATCTTCTTGCTAGACCCAGATTCTTTCCGCTCCATCCCGAGATTCGGCCTGCAATTTTGTCAAATACCGGTTGCAAGTCCCTCTTACGTAGCCTCCCTAGGACTAAAGGTAGTCCTAAATACTTCAAGGGAAAGGTTTCCCTCCTTGCCGGTACTCCTTCAAGGATGTCGTTCAGGCTAACATTGTCACACCGTATGGGAGCAACCTGTGACTTATGGAGGTTGGTGATATAAGGCATGTGGCACTGCCAAAATGGGCCAGGATGTCGGTGAAAGCTGTTACATCTTGACGAAGTGGGTTGATGAAGATGACAGCGTCATCTGCGTACATTGAGATTTTCAAGTTCGTCGTCCTTCCACGCAACTTTGACAAAACTCCTATCTCTCGTTGCTTTTGAAAGCGGGCGTTGTAACGGGTCAATTGCCAGGATAAAAAGTAGAGGAGAGAGAGGGTCCCCTTGTCTTAGGCCCATACCATGTTGAATGTGCTACCCTGGGCATCCATTTAGGAGAACCTAAGAAGTTGAGGTGTATAGGATCGCACTAAGCCAATTTATCCATCTCATTGGGAAGCCTTATTGTTGGAGCAGGGCCATTAGGTAGTCCCAACGAAGTCAAATGCCTTAGTAATATCCAATTTGAACAGCAGCGTTGGTCGTCGCAGGCGATGGTATCTTTTAACCGTATTTCTTACGAAGAGGAAGTTATCATGTATGCTTCTGCCTTTTATGAATGCACTTTGATTTACTGAGATCATGGAATGCATGTGCCGCCGCAGCCGCAAAGCCAGCACCTTGGTTACCAGCTTGGCAGAGCTATGAATGAGACTGATTGGTCGGAAGTTTGCCATGCCCTCCGCACCTTTTTTTGGGGATTAGGACAATGTTGGCTATATTGAGCAGGGTTAAGGTGTGCGCATCGGTCCACTGTGAAAGGCATCAAAGGCTAGCAAGACATCTACTTTGATAATTTCCTAGCACTCCTTGTAGAAGCATTGTAACATCCTGGTCTAGGGCTTAATAGGATTAATAGAATACTCCAACAAGTTACAACTTTTTTCTGAAAGCTCATCTCCAAAGAACTCTGAGGTTAAGCGTGCTTGGCCAAGGGCAATTTGGGGATGGGTGACCGACCGAGAAGTTCTTTCCTGGTGCGCATGAGTGAGGACAAAGTGCATAGAAAAGACGGGTGTTGGTTTGTGAGGAGGAAGGGTGGGACGTTATAGTGGTATCGAGCCGACTCTCGCGGTTTCACGGGGCGTGGTGGGTCGTTGCGTGGGTATGGTGCGCATGCCGCGTGGGCCCTTTGAGGGGACACGGCGATGGCACATACGGCGGCACTGGACGCACGGACATGGCCAAGAGGGGAGGTTCCTGACCTGGGGTTGACCGACGAGGACGTTGGTCTTCTAAGGGGGTGTGGATGTAACATCCTGGCCCAGGGCTTAATAGGATTAATAGAATACTCATACCAACAAGTTGCAACTTCTTTTCTGGAAGCTCATCTCAAAAAAACTCTAAGGTTAAGCGTGCTTAGCCTAGGGCAATTTGGGGATGGGTGACCGATTGGAAAGTTCTTCTCGGGTGCGCATGAGTGAGGATAAAGTGCATAGAAAAGACTGGTGTTGGTCTGTGAGGGTAGTCTAAGGTCCTAGAGATGTACGTGGGCCTATCCTGGGGAAGGGCGGGACGTTACAAGCATCCAGTAAAACCATCAGGCCCAGGTGCTTTGTCGGCTGGCAATTCCTCGATTGCCTTAGGAATTTCTTGCTCTGAGAAAGGCTCCTCCAAACCACTTAAAGTTGTAGGTTCAGCACCGAGCATATCCCAATTTAAATCATTTGTCCTTGGTTCCAGACGTCCCATTATAGAGAAGAAATGGGCGTGAATTGTTTCTTCTTTCTCTTCATGAGAGATTGTCATCTGTTCTCCTTTCGCAGGCTTCGGATGGTGTTCCTCTGCTTTCGCGCATTCATTTTGTGGTGAAAGAATTTTGTATTTGCATCTCCTTCTCTTAGATAGGCTACCCAGGAGGCCTGCTTTTTCCTTGCTCGCTCCAGGGATGCTAGGGCTAGTGTTTTGCACTTGAGAGCCAACCTTAGCTCCATTTCTTGTGCGAAAAGGTCTCTTCGCTCTTGAGCCTTGTCCAGCCATAGTATTATTTCTATAGCCATGTGAAAGTGTAGCTTGGCCTCTGAGTAGAGGCCTCTCGCCCAGTCTCTCAGACTATTTGCTATGCACCGAAGTTTATGATTCAAACGGTGCATAGGCTTAGTGTGGAATGAAGGCCGTGTCCAGCTAGACATGACCACCTCTTTGAAACCTGGAAGCTTTGTCCAAAAATTTTCAAATTTAAAGGCCCTTGGCCTATGTGGCCCTCCCGGGTTGGAGAGTAGCAAGGGCGTGGTCGGAGGAAGTCGTTGAAAGGGCATGCAACACGTGATATGGGAAGGCAAGGTCCTGTGCTTCATTGCAAAAGAATCGCCTAATTTGACAAGTGTGGCCATTCCCGTTCATTGCTCCACGTAAATTTTTCTGTTTTGCAGGGGCAACTTATGGAGCTCCTCTCTATCAATGGTTGCTCTAAAACGCCACATTCTTGACAAAGTTGATGTTGACATTGTTCTTATCACTAGCACGGTAAATCATATTGAAATCACTGAGGATGAGCCAACTCCCTCCATCCGTAGGCTTTGCTCATCTGATGTGCCTGAGGAAGACTTCTTTAAGATGGGACCTTATGGGGCCATAAACGCTTGTTAAGCGGAAAGTTTCACCGCACGAGAGCGTCTTGACATTTGCCGAGATTGAGAAACGGCCGATGCGGATCTCGTCAACTTCGAAGACCGAAGTGTTCCATAAAAGCGAATTCCCCTCTTGTCCTTCCGGAAGGTTTGAAAGCAAAAGCATCTAGCTATAGTCTCCTAGGAATCTAGCAAGACCGCCATCTATACTTTGAAGTTTCGTTTCTTGAAAGCACGCCAAGGTACACACGGTGCTTAACATGAATTCATGAAGAGCATTGCAGCGTGTGGGAGTTTAATCCTCGCACATTCCATGAGACTATGTCTAAGCTTTGTCTCATTTGAGGAACAATGATCATGCATGGGGTGCCGCAGATCGAAGGGCTTGTCCATGAAAATCAAGGCGAGTGGTTGGTATAAGGGTGTGAAACATTGTGAGGCCATGATCCCCAAAACAGACAACCAAATGCGGTGCGGCCACTCCTTTTGAAAAAAATGGCAAGCCTCCTTGGCCGAGAGATCTTGTTTTGAAGCACATCGAGACTTGGGCCAAATGGGAGAAAGCTTGTTCGAACCACATCCGACATGGGCCGAATGGTTATGGTGACTTTGTGCCTGTCCCAGGGACACTTGAACCAGCCCACCGGGGAGGCACCGAGCCTTATTTGCTTGTGGGCTCAGCTCTTGAACTGCCCACCGGGGAGGCACCAAGCCTTATTGGCTTGTGGGCTCGGCTCGCCCGTCCCTCAATCCTGGCCCAAAGAGACGAGGCCGGCCAAGAGACCGCCCAAGATGCACTCTCAGCCCAAAAGCCTACACGACGCGAAGTTCGCAAGTGCTCCTTTAGAATCACAGTGCCATAGATCCCCTTTTCCAGCTGCCCACCAAGTGCTCGATTGCAGGTCTGCGGAGAGCAGAGTGCACCAGCCAACAGTCAAACGAAGAAATGGGGGCACATTTGAACAAGCACGTAGAGATGAACATCACGAAGATAAACAACATAGAAAGTCCACGGTAGGCAGGACATTAGGGTTCTTGCTCGACGGTCGTTGGCCCGCAATGATAAATCCGAAGCGGAGCGCGGTGTGAAGTCTGCGTCGGTGACAGCTAACCAAAGCAAAAGAAATGGATACATGATTCTTGGAGGGCTCCGACCCTGAAGACATTGCAGCAACCACAACATTAATTGGCTAAACACTTCGGCCGCCGCCTCGCTGATCCCCTCGTCGACGAGTGTGAGCATTGCTGCATCCATCGCATCATTCTTCTCATCCCCTATGCCAAATATAGAGGTTAGCGCCGCAATAGTTTGCGCCGGCAGTGGCCCTTGGAACATTGCCATGTACTCCCGATAGGGTTGAAAACGGATGGAATTTTTCCAGAAATGGAACGGAAGTAGAAATAACATTTTTTCGTCCGTTTTCACGGAATTCTGTATTTAATCAGAATATTTCTGGATTGTATCCGGATTTAACCCGAATTTCAGGCCCATCAATATTTGTGTCTCGAAGGCCCAGCCGTCTAGGCCCATCTAAACAAAACCTACCCCATCCTTCATCCGTCGGGATCCTTTTGATTTGAAGTGAATGATTATATGTCATCACAGACCGTTCATATCAATTATCTTATAATTCCGACTGGTTGGTAGAATTATCTTAATTATCTCGTTAATTATCAAAAGAACGAACAAGACGTGGTTAGAAGATATGTAAATTCTGACTTAAGTTTCGGGTTCCGACCGTTTCCGTGCACCCGTATATCCCGATTCCGTTTCCGAACCCGTATTTTCCGAACCGGATCCCGTTTCCGCTAAATAATATAGAAACGGAAGTAGAAATGAGGTTTTTCCGTTCGTTTTCATCCCTAACTCCCGAAGGACGTCATCCAGCTTTGAGTCATCGTCTTCGCGGAGGAGCCCCAGGCGTTTGAAGAGGATTCGCTGACACCTCTCCATCATTGGCCTTGCCGGTTGACGAGCGAGACGAGCACTGCGTCATGGAGCATGCAGCACGCGTGTGTTGGTCTTCTTGCGCGTCGGAACCTGCAGCAGCACATTCACCGGCACCGGCAATGTCCCCTGACTTGGGGCCGCAAACAGGGTGTTAACATCGTCGCTTGTCGGATCTTGCGGTAGCGAGGCATTAGGCGCGCCCTCGGCTTCCATCTCTTGCTTAGCCTCCATCTCCTCCTCGGAGGACCCCGCTCCATAGCCGCCGAAGGGGGAGATGGCGATGTCCGCGGTGAAGTGGCCGTCAATATCGTTGGCGAGGATGGGGCCGCCGCGACGCCGGCATGGCCGGCGTGTCCGCCGAAGCAAATCCTACTTGATGCGACGAAAAGCTCGTGCCACCGAATCGGCACGGACCGTGCTTCAAACCCCGGCCCCCCGCCTCCTTGGGTGGGGTGATTCGGCACGACGTTAACCGCCGCCCGCCACCTCTTTTGAATGAGGCGACGTCGGCGCGACAATGTTAGCCCCAATCTCCAAGTCGTCGGCGTCTGTCTCCGAGGAGGGCACCGTTGGTAGAATTTTGTCCGTCGTGATCGCCAGACGCCAGAAGCTTCCCTCAATCGAGCTCGGACCTGCATCACAAAGGGGAGTATGCATTGCGTGCAAAAGGCGGAAATCGCTCACTTTGCCATGCCCTCACCAAGGCCTGGGACCGAGAGTGGGGCTATGAAGCCTTGCACGCTTGAGCGTTGCTTGCCGCAGCTCTTGTTTTGTTCTCCCCTGTCATGGCGCCACCGCGAGCGAGTACGCTCGCGGCGATAGCCCTCACCGTTTGTCGTTTGTCGTGGCCGTGGTTGAAGCCACGGTTTCCTCCCCTGTCATCGCGGTCATCTTCCGAATCCTTGCGGCTCCAGTCCCACTTAGAAGCAAAGTGGTCGTTGCCTTGCTGTGTCCGCCTGCCACGCGTGGACCGACTGCGGCCATCTCGTTCTCCGTGGCCGTCACGCCCATCTTTGTTGCGGGAGCTCAGTGCACGCCTCGCCCATGATGCTCCGAGTGGCGCGTATTTGCGTGGTGGCGCCTCTCTTCCTCGCCGGACTCGCGGTCTTCCTCTTCTTCCAAGTCCGTGTCGGTTCCCTGACCACCTCCATCCCGTTCCAAGCCCCCCAATCGATCGTGCACCAAGCGAGGCGGCGACGGATGATGGGGAAAGTCCTCGAACACCCGACCCGTGACCTGTTCGCCATCCGGGATTCCCAAAGTCCACTGTGGGAGGCGGCACACCGTCGGCTGAAAATTGCCCTGCGAATCAAGATCGACTGAGGTCGTGGAGTAGTCGTGAATCTCTTCCAAGTGGAAGAGAACCAGTGTCGAACACCTCGTTGCCATTGCTCCGACGGGCTCTCGGCGTTGAGAAGGGATGGCATCGCTCCGTTGGTGAAGCTTAACCACATACGCTTGGGGATGGAGCTTGGATTCGCCGTCCAGGCCCAAAGCTTGATGGAGCGCGTGTTGCCGGACTTGACGGGGTGAACGACATCGGTTTCAATCCGCTCCAAGGCGCAAGACCTGGCGATTAAGCGCTCCGTGATGTCAGCTGCCCACGCATGCATGGGCACCCCGTCGAGGCTCAGGCGGACTCGAAAGAGGAGTGCAACGTCGAGGGCGCTGGTCAAGCTGCGCCACTTAACAAAGTGAACTTCAATGCCTCGCCGGCGGACATACCCCTTCTCTGTAGCTTTTATTTTCTCGATTTTACAGCTATGTTTTTTAAAAATCTATGTGAGAATTTATATTATTTGGAAAAGGTACATATGCTAAAAGTTCTCTCTCAAATATGGCCTTAGTTACACGGCTCCAATGCAGTGGTTCAACCATCAACTTGAGAATTTTTTTTCTCTCCACGATCAACTTGTTGCGTCATAGTACATATATACTACACAAATATACGCTGTGAGCATATCGCGATATATGTATTTATTTGTAGTAATAACCAACAAAAAAGTCCAAAGGGCATGTGTGATATAGGGGGTAAAATATGAGCATGCTAGTTATGTTAGCATGTGTCACAACTTGATTATACGTTAATTAATCACCTGAAGAGGCAACTATGATCCATACCCACATGGCAATCAAGGTGCTAGCTACCTAGCTATCAGCTAAGTACAATGCTAGTAGTGCAAAGCAGGACCAAACATCTCTCTTGCTAAACTACTCTCAACTTTACTTAATTAACCATACCACCCCTACTGTCGATATGCACCTAATTCAGGATACTGCCCTAGCTTAGGGTCGACATGTATCTAATTCTAAACAGCTCATCTAAAACCGTGGCATCCTTGTCGACGCTGGAGTTATGAACAGTTTATAAATTTCGAAAAGGGTATCTGCCTTTTTGTATGTATCCTCTTGGTGCTACACATTTCATTGTCATGCTCTCCTCTCTCCCAAAACACCTTTAAAACACTATAGTTTTCTTCACCCTATCATACTCAATTTGCCACTTGCAAGTTGCTCAACTCCTTCAAATTAATCTCCTTTCTTTCCTTTGCTTCTCCAACCATATATACCCCCATAAAGTCCAAATACCCAAATCCTCATCTCCTCTCTTAGCTAAGATTGATTGACAAAAATCTCTAGCTTTTATATCACATCACTTCTCTCTCTCACAATCTTTTTCTCTCCTCTCCTCACAGTAGCTTAGCTAGCTATCGTTGTCTTCTTCCTCTTCGGCGAGATGGGTGAGTGCAGCTACAACAGCATGAGCCCGTCGACGCCGCTGCCGCCGCTGCCAGCGGCGGCGGCGGCGAAGAAGGGCTCGCCGGACGCAGCGGTGCACAAGGAGAGGCCCAAGATAAGGATCATCCACATCATTGCGCCGGAGATCATCAAGACCGACGTCGCCAACTTCCGGGAGCTCGTGCAGCGCCTCACCGGCAAGCAGCAGCAAGAAACGGCAGAAAGGTTGCCGCCGGCGCCGGTGGCGGCGCTTGATGAAAAGAAGGAGAAGCTCACGGTCACGGCCAAGAAGAGACCGGCGGCGGAGGAGGAGGAGGAGGAGGAGAAGGAGGGCGAGCTCGTCCAACAAGAGAGCATGAGGAAGAAGAAGATCAAGTGCGAGGTGAAGGTGGAGGAAGGAGGCTTTGGCTATGATCATCTCGATTACACCGACCTGTGGATGGATCTGAATCCGGGAGGATTCTTGAGCTTCTTGGAGGAGGAGGACGTGTTCCAAGGCATGGCCGCCGACCTGTTGCAGTCGCCTCTTGGTTCGTCGAGGATGGATTTCGTTGGTGAAATGTACGCATCTTAGTATTTGGGATTAGAGGTTTCCTTTTGGTTTACTTGTGAGAATTTTTGCCTTTTGGTTGAGAGGTTTGGATTCTTTTTCTTCTTTTTTCTCTCTTTCCTTGGTTTAGATAAACGCAATGGTCTCAAAAAAGAAAAAGATGAACACAATGGTGATGATGGGTTAAGTCTTGCACCCATGGTTGCAATAATTGGTGATGTGCATGCAAGGGTTACAGGTGGGATATTATAGAAGGAATGATCAATTTGGGTGCTCAAATCTGTCTGGTCTCTGAAAAATGTAAATATGTAATTGTTCTTTCGGCATATAGAGCTCCCTCTTGATCACCATTTTAAAGCTTGTTTTCATAATGAAAATTGCAAAGCATCCTCCTGGTGGCAAATGAAAAGATTAATGTTTCTGTGGTAAAACATGCATCTCCATGATCTTCCATTGGTTAATTAGGTCATCAATCTTGCACAAGAAATTAATGTGCAGAGAAATGCGGTTTGTTCGATACCGCCATTTATTTTGGTCTCGCTTTCAGAGAGTTTCAGTAAACACGGAAAAAGGATGGTACGATACGATTAAGTGTTTGTTTAAGTTTACTAATTGCAAAGGGATGTGAACAACAGGTGTCTATGATCATGCACAGCTGGAAAATTTACCTTCATGAGACTTAACACTAGATTTTATTATAGCACTCTTGTATGTGAAGTTTTTTCTTTTGTATTGATGAGTGTTGGCCTTCACATTTGCAAAGGTGTGTAAGTAAGCTGGCAGAAAATGACACTTGCATAGGCTATTAATCTTGCTTGGTTATATAATAAGCATTCTATGTCCTCTAATCTTAAACAAGATTTAGTTGTTCTTTTAATATTCATCACTCAATTTGGAAGATCTATATAGTATTGATACAAGATTTAGATATATATATATATAATATAACATTTATAAAGCAAGTAGTGTTTCCATCCAAAATTTTGTTTTGTCTGGCTATTTTGCAGAAAACCCCTTGAATTTTTTCGAAATTAACCCGTAGTCCCAATGCTAAAAAGAAAAGAGGCTTGAATGGAAAAAAGACTCCTGCGCCACTCCTCCCATCTCCATCTACGCCGTGTCCCGCGCCGCGCCTGCGCCCCTTCTCTCCCGTCGCTGCTCGGCTCCCGCGCCACGCCCGCGCCGCGCTCCGCCCTCCCTCCCGTCCCCATCCGCGCCGCACCCTGACTTCATACATTCAACGCACGGCATCAGTGTGTGTATATATATATACATATATATATATATATATACATACTTCTTTCATGAAAAAGACAAATGGCAGTGCTAAAGGCTATATATAAACTCAGTAATCAAAGGTTATGGATAGAAATTGGCTTTATCTCAAACAATAGCTACAAGCTAACAAAATTCTCCCTTTCCACATGATTGACTTTCTCTTAATTATCCCCAGAAGAAAAAAATCCTAGGTTGTTGTCAATAACAGTGACCTACCATTGGTATCATTTTCTGCCTTTAATTGCTTGGAAGAAATTGCTCTCTGCATTTACTAAATTGGTGCCCACCTTGCACTTCTCTGAAAGAATTGAGCTCATCATCATGTACCACTGTCTGCATAATATGGTATATATCTCTCTCTCTCATCTACCAGCCTTTTTCATGGGTTTAATTCTTCAATCTGTCGTGGTGCTAGATTCATGCATCCCCTGCCTCCACACCCAAGAGTCTAAGAACAGCACACGTATTTCTTCTGGTTTTTTTAATTATAATTGGTGAGGTATACTTCTGCATCCACTCCATTATCCATGTCCCTCCAAGATGTTGGATATCCATCTCCATCCTGCCTCTCAAAAAGTCCAAATGTCCATTGCAACTATGTAGCCAAAAAAGAACTTTTGGGTGGGAGGTGTTTCTTCGTTTTCTTAGTACAGTTGTCATCTCACAACTAACAAACAAAAAGGTTGGCCTTAATAATTTGCAAGTGGATATTTTCTTTGGCAAGTTTCTAAGTCAGATACTCTTTTTATATAATAAAGTCAGATGCATAGGATCCTAAATATGTTCCCATTCATAAAGTAGGATTTTCTGAACATATTTAGAGCAATTACTTCTTTTCTTTTGCGGAAAAGGAGTAATTACTTCCTTACAGTTGTATGACCTTGTTGCCTTACCATTCAGCAATTGCACAGCAAATGGAGTATCATGTTCTTATTCATTCTTCTTGTTGTTTTGATGATGTTTTGTTTTGTTTGCCTTCAGGATATGAGATCATGTGAGCTATTCATGGGATACAAAAACGATTGTCCAAACCACCAAGTAGTGATTACAACTACTCATTTAGGCTAGAAGGAAGATTAACAAAGACACTCACATGATAAATAAACTAAACCAACGGTATTTTAAATTACATAATTAGTAATTAGTTGAAAACTAGTCTTCATTGGAGCACCCCAAGTTGGTGTCCTTTGAGGCTGTACCAACGGCCAACCACAGCATCCTGTCCTGATCTGCTCTGCTAATTGCTATTGAAAGAGATGCTAACTTTGTTTTTTTGTTGCTAATGCTCTCTTACATTGGTTGGGTTCATGCCCATCAATGAGAAGTTTTAGAAAAGTAACCACAATTATTGAAGCCCTCGTGCTCTCAAACTGTGATGTCATGCAGTCGACATCAGCAAGGACAATACCCTTGACATCCAGTGGACATGAACACGATGATACGCACAATGCACTAGAAATAAAATAAACACTAGATTATCAAATGATTTGTAGTTTTATACTATAGTTTGCTTCTTAGCAACAAGAGATGTGACTAAAAACAGAAACAAGTAGCAACAAAAAAAATTCCAAAAAGGAAAGTTAAAAATTACCACATATGGTAGAAAACCTCGTGCACTTGTGAATGCTTCATCTCATTGTTCTTGTCTTGAAAATAATAATAATAAAGGGTCACATTGTTTTAGTCTTCAAAACTAAAAACTCATAGTTTTACTTTTTAAAAACTCTGAAAAGGATAAGAGGGAGAGAAAACCAGAGACCAAGGGAAGACGACTAGCAACCAAAACAGGACAAAATACCGGGATCAAAGAAGCCTGTTGTTTCTTTTCTCTTTTTTTCCCTGTTCTCGATGACGCCCATCTCAGCCCCTTGACCAGGATTGTCAACCACTAATTAATCATGCAAATGTGAGCACTATTAGTAGTAATAATTAAATCACCAAGTTGGTTGCCACTGGGACAGTGACAACCCTTCTCTGAATTTCTTATTTCTTCTCTGATCCTTCCTCCTGGATTCCTTCCATCCAACTAGATGCAGGCCACCACCCAAACCGCTTTCCGGTCAGGTGAGCTTTCCGGTTTCCGGTAGCAACGGGCGGCGGCGGCGGCCGGACGACGGCGAGCGTCTTTAATGTCTCCGGTCACAATCGATGATTGAGGCAACTTGTACAAGAAAACGAGAGAAAGTCGGGCATTGGAGAGTGTGGCGTTGCAAGGTGGTGATAGATCGACAGGGAACCTAACTGGGATTAACCGTAATAAGCGTGGCTAATTGCGAAAAAAAGAAACATTGGTTGTTGGTTGCAAGTGCACGTGGTGTGGCTTGTAAGCACATTCCTCTGCTCTTGCGTGCGTATTGCCTAGAAAGATGCATAATCATAGACCGATTAATCAATCTATGATGGAAGATGATCGTAAGTTGTATGTCACATGGATGCTTATTGGTATATATGTTTAGTTGATAGAGGAAACATGGTGTGCTTCTGTTGTTGTATGTGAAGCATTTCGCAAGATGGATTTTTGTTGTTTCGATTACATAGAAGACAAGCGCATATACGAATGTGTTCTTTTATCACATGCTAAAGAGACAAATGCCAACAACAAACCCCTAACCTCTACGATAATATTCCAGAGACAACAAAACGGTGTTTGTTGTCACAAGAGTCAAGACTAAGAACTGATGGCTCAGAAGCCATCACGACGGCAAGAAACCATGTAATCAAACTAGTTGTCACACACAAACGGCGCACGCATGCAGAGCTATTATTTTCCATATGCTTGTCTGTTGATCAGGATCAGTCTACGGAGGCAATGAAACAGCAGCTTGTACGCTTGCTGAGCCTAGAATTTGATTATGTTTCGTTTTTTTAAAAAAATAGTTTCATTATGTGTGCATAGCTAGCTAATGGCAAACAAATCAACCATGGAAGATTTACTGAAACTCTACAACAAGAACAGTCCACAAACAGGGCATAAGTAATATCTGGATTCTGGACAACCAGCGTACTGCTATGTTTGGTTTCCACAAAAGAATGGAATTATAAGGCAGGTGTCTCACGTATACACAAACTGAATGAAAGGGCTGTAACAGCTAATCTGGCACCCCTATCAAAGGAATGCCTATAGTACATCAAAGTAATCAAGCAGTGCCGATGTTACATCAAGGTAATCAAGTACAGGTAAGCTGCCTGTTCTCAGGTGACGAACTGTGTGATTTGCATACTTGATCTAACACAACTTTGTTCTCGTCTTATGTGTTCCCGATCTCCCATGTATTTTATAGGGTATGGCCAGCTGTGCATGTTGAACTACGGAGAATATTTGTCGAAGCTCATCAGAAGTAAAACTGGTAAGGGTTTTTGAAAACAACAGCAGAACCTTGTATGTACATCTGAGGTAGAAGGTAAAGAAATTCAGGACCCGTTTGGTAGAGCTCATGATTCTCTGATTCTAGATTCTGATTCTCCTGAATTAGATTCTGAAAAGAATCAGAATCGGTATAATAAAGTAATAATTAGAACAATATTTTAGGTGATGTTCTGATGATTCTTGGGAAAAACTGGTTTGGTGATTCTAAGGAGAAACTGCTTTTGGTGATTCTCACTCCCTACGTAAAACTGATGAATCACTTAAAGTGATTCTTCTTAGAATCGCTGCAAAATAACCCATTTGGCGAGATTCTACCGATTCTGTTGAGAATCACTAATTCGATGAGAATCGTGGAGAAGAATCTCTACCAAATGAGGCCTCGCATTCTCCATGTTCATCAACTAGAGAAAACTATCATAGCAGTTGGTTTAATAGAGTTTCGCAGAAAACAGATGAATAAGCAAAAAAAAAAAGTTGATTAAACTATAGATAGGTGCCAAGAGGAAAATCGAATTTACTATCCTAGAACAGCTTATAGTGAAAAATTACTTTTGCTTTCATTGAAACAATGAAAAATAGTTATGAATTCTTATTTAAAAGAAACTTAGTTTTCCTTTCCAGCTTCAGGAAACGCCAATTATTGCCAAAAAAGGTATGGTCAGCTGAAAAGGTCTCAGCCAGCAACCGGATTTCTCAGTGATTTCAGTTCAAATTTGGGTCCTTTTCGCTCAACTGGGTTTTGTTTTTAGATCATACAGGATCTACATTTTCACCTTTGAATCAAGTGTATCGCAAAAATTATTCATTTAACAAAAATTTCAGAGTTTATTTCAGTGTTTTGGGTGATTATCGGTCAGAGATTTCTGTTACCACGGAAACCAGAAATCTCAATCTTTATTGTGTTTTCTCACAACCGAGATGTTAATCCCTAGCATGACAGGTGAAAAGCCAGGCATATGCAAGAAGGCTGCATACCTTCAAGAGTTGAAAAGGTTTCCAACTAAGACAGATCTATCATTTCTTCCATGAATTACTTGCCTACGCAATGGAGGTGCATAAACAGTTATTGGGAGCACCCAGTCACCCTTCTCTCTTTTCTCAACGAGAAGTGGGTGCTCATACCTGCCAAAAGAGAGAAACCAGAATTACTGATTCAAAACTAGCAGCAGCAGACTAGAAAAGATCACTCTTTCCCAGTATAGCGGTACCAGGTAACGGTTAAAACAAAATTGCTCAACACCAATAATTAGCATAGTTCTGAAGAAGCTAACTGCAGCTGTGGTGATTATAGCTTGTGTATTGCTATGCACATCTTAGGACGATGAACATAAATTGGTGTCTCCTATTTCTATGAAGGAATCATTCTACTATTGATGTAAATTATGCAAACAGCACAGAAGGTACGAAACGAAACAACCCGCGGCCTCCTTAGCAATCCATCCCAGCACTGTTAAGAGACACGGTGCGCAAGATAATGCTATCAGGCTACAGCACATAAAATGTTACATACCTAGATGGATCAATTCCTTCGGGAGTTGTGAAGAACTCAAATCGAAGAGACCATTGCACAGAAACTTTTGAAGTAGAAAATGACATTGGTCCATCAATTGGAACTGAAAAGAGAAAGCTTGTCTGGTGAAGATCCGCAACAACTTCATAGTGCTCACTGTGTACCTTTGCAGAGAGTCCGGAGAAAAATGAGTGAATCGCTAATATCAAATTGCATGTTTTACAGTGTAAATGACTAAATGTTTTTTAAACCAAAGGCAAGCAAAGTTCCCCTGCTTCTCATCGAAAGCGAAACAGTGCAAGTAAATAAAGACAAAAGGTGGTCCTTTTGGTGAAAAAAAAAGCTAGCAGAATACACGACATTTGATATTGGCATGCTACTGGAATGCACTAGATTTATCAATAGCAGGTAAAAGTCTAGGACTCAGAGGTGCTTATAGATTCTTGATGGCCATGACTTAATATATCAAATGTTTGAGGCATTAACACATGCCCTTTCCTCGACCAATAAGGGTGTTAAGCACATCCCTATCGTTCGAATGGTATTGTTCATCATGCTTGTTGTTCCCATAGATACTGTTTGCTGCAATTGCTCAGGTAGTTTTTTTCGAGAGGTTAGATTTTCTTTGGAAGCTTTACTACTAATGTGTGTGTTTTCTAAAGACTATTTCTACATTTCCTAGGATCAAGTAGAGTCATCACCACAGAAGGGCATTGCACCCATAGTTATTATGGCGTCGCCATATCGTCGCTATAGCGGCATGGCTGAATTCGCCGCTCGCCACAGCTCAATGGTCTGTGGCGTTCGCCATGGCGCATGTGGCGTCGCCATATCCCCGTGGCGCGATGTGGCGGACGCCATAGGAGGTTAGGACCTAGGGTTGCGCCAACCATCTATTTTATTTTCACGAGATAGTTAGGGTTGCGCTTTGCTGATTTCTGAAGCTTTAAGTCTTGAACAATGAGACATTTGATCATTTGATGTCTTTTGTGCTATCCTAGAGTGTATTATGTGGGATAATTTTCCTTATCCTAGACTATTCTATGCTATGAACCTATATATTGTATGCGAACCTTTATATTGTGTGCTATGAACCTATATATTGCTATGGATTATGGTTGTATCGCCACGCTGCAAAGTCTATAGCGTCACCATGCCGTATGCCATAGTCGATATATCGTGTGAAGGTGGTTGGTCGCCGCGCCACACCGTGTCGCCATAATAACTATGATTGCACCTTCTTTAGTCGAGCAAAGATGAGTAAACAAGTTCTAATCCTTAAAGTCTCATTGTGGTTTCTCCCTTGGCCAGTTATTGTACTCCACACACCCTCCCCAGGGTAAAAAAAGTAGGGGTCCTTGATTTAGAGTAGCTTATCAGCAGTCCCACCTCCTTCCAACAGATGCTTACCCCATCATGCATAAACGGGGAAAAAGGGATGGAAGCAGTGTCATGAACTAACAATAAAAATGTGCAGATGTTATCGTTATCTGATCCATGGGCAATCTTGTAGCTAATCATTCAATTTCAACATAAGCTTGATTTCATGAGGTTGTGAACACTGTGTGTATGTCAGATCGCATCAGTATATTGTAATTGTATATAAATGGCTGAGGCTTGAGGAATATAACTACATCATTTGGAATCAAAGTAAATACTTTATGTAGGTAAATACAGAGGTTCAATCTAATTCTGTGCAAACTATTATGAGATTAATCGGACTAAAGAATTGCTCAAGCTACACAAATAAACCATTGACCAGATGTTAGTACAGAATATGAAAGTGGTCCAGAACATTAGTGCAGAAAATATACCTTGGTTATTGAGGGTGAGCTCCTTCTCGAAGGATGTATTACATGAGGATTAACCGTTTCTGATGTTTCCAAGGTTACAGATACCTGCAAGTACCAAAACATTCTCAATATGAAACCCCACTCCAATACACATTTTACTCAACTCAACCTTTTACCTCTAGGCATCTTCGTGTTCCAGATCCATGAAAAAGGTGAGTGCTCCACCAATCTGCAATTAGAAGAACTTGAGATAATCATTTTCAAGTTTCTAACGTTGATAATGTGGTGGCACATGTAATCAAATCACACAATACCATATCACCAAAGTAATAAGTTGAGTCAGAATTCTTTGGTGAGAAGCGAAGCAACACTTGGTCATCTATTCTTATGTTATAAGATCTTCCTCTCATAAAGCCTTCTGCTGCAAAAAATTGTAATGGCAACTTAGTACTGCAAATCAATCTTGACTACATGTTATGTAAACCTATAATAAAGAGAATAGAGAGATATAATAACTCCAGAACTGAAACAGTATGTGAGGATGGCTTACATCCAGCTGGTTCAACATATTTTGGTGTGAGAGGTAGTCCAGCATCATCATTTGAATGGTCAGGATCTAAAGAAAACATCTGCCCGTTTGATGGATGATGATCTGACAGCAAATGATTTAGCTTCCTTTGAGATGACACCACACCTGCTTGTGCCATTGATCGATTAAATCAAACGACCATGATGAAAGTAAAGGATATCGCTCGATCAGAATTTTGTATTTGCAATGGCATATTCACATCAAAGCTGTGGTTTCAGGAAGAGTAAAATAAATGTGATGAGATGCACCACAAATATGATCAATTTGCAAAAGGAAAATCCACCAGACATAAATATTAGAATCACTAACATTACTAAAAGAACAGGTGTTGCTAACAACATTCAAAAAGTATGACAAGAGCTGAAGGGCAGATTAATCACTACGAAGAGACTGATAAAGAATCACATAGGGAAAAAAAGTGAGACTATACTTAATGTTTCCTTAAGAATATTGTTGATTTGTACCTCTTGAATAAATCAAAAATTCATGTAAAAAGCTAATTATAACTTCCACTCTTACCTCCACCATGATCATCTGAAATTTCTGATACTGATAATCGGGGAATTGGACTATAAGATGGGAAACTGGGGTGTTCTCTAGAATACAGTGGTTCACTAGTGGAGAGACGTGATGATAGGGAGTGCATCGACACTGAGCTCCTGAGGGAGCTTTCTGCATTTGCTTTGTTGTAGGAGGAAACAGATGAAACTTCATCCTTTGAACTATCATATCCTTCTTCTAGATCAGTATTATCATTTGCTTTGCTCTGTGAAAACAATTCGATGTGTCAACATAAGTGCAAAGAGCGGTCAAGTGCATGTATACTGATGCACGTTAATCGTTAGACTTAATGGTTCAGCTGAGGGTTACTAGAATTACTTTGTATATATAGATGCAAAATATCATCTGTTGGAAAATAGTTCAAGATCTATAATGCTTTAATCTTTTATGCTTAACAAACTATGATGCACTTCTTTGCAGAATGCTGTTGTATTTCATCGAAGTAACAAAAATATTGCCAACTCATGAAAGAAAAAGTGTAAGAATTAAGAAAAGGATCAGGAAATAATTTAGTATTATGAAATATGGGAGGTGCAAAAGAGCATATATATAAGGACCCACCCATTCTGAATCTTCGTCCTTTTCCCTCCAAAATATATCCGGTTGCTCGATTGAGAGTGGAAAGTTCACTGCGACAGGCACAACATGGTCAGCTACTTATCCCAACAGAATAGCAAGCTCAATGAGCATACCACACAAAAACGGAGTGGAGTAAGAATCATTAGAAATAAGAACATATCAAATATTGTTGTATCATAATTTTTTCAGGCAGTACACATTCACGAACAGTTAGTGAAGTTACAGCACCTCAAGTTAGTATATACACACCACTGACCTTCTTCATTTAGTAGGTTGCTACTTTTCTGTGAAACACATATATGCAATGGGACTCGAGCTTCCTGCAATAACCATTGTTGATTTTAGTCTTACTCCAAGGTAGAGTATTGATGCACTTGTACTTATATGAAATGCCAGAAAAGCGGATAGGCAAATTCAGATTGAGTAAGAGGTAGATCATGATTATAGAAATAAAATGAAGAGGTGGCATCAGGTGGATGATAACCCATGTATTTAGCGCTTAAGGCTGTTATGAGAAATATATAGAATTGTACATCTCATTCTAGATTGAGAAAGAACAAGGCACTAAAAGAGACATAAATGATATCCTGGCAGTCTCAGATGGTATTTATACCAAACAAGGTACTGCTAATTCTCTACCTACAATATTTAGATTGTGGATCCAACTTGATGTCTAGCACATCTACGAAGCATGCCCTCAGACAAGTTCTTCAACACAAGCCACAGGTTCAATAGCCGATATTAACTTTGGCAAAGAACACACAAATGGATCACTAGATCAAAACTTCCAAAATTAAGCAGAGATAATGAAAGCTTAAGGAGAACAATTTTAAGGCTGGAATGGACATACAGAAAACAAGCATAGAACTCACCAATTGAACTGCAGTATTTACAGGGGCAATATTTTGATCTCCATTACCCAATACAATCGATCTTCCAAACAATGTACTCCTAACATAATAAATATAGCGGATACTTATACCCCTATATGATGGTGGTAAAATCTTCGGGAGCTCCACACGTATAATGTCTGCAGATAACTTTTAGCTTAGTTAAAATCCTTGATATGGTTCAGATAATTAAATTCCAGATATTACATTAAGATATTACATAGAAAGTCTACAAGCATTCCCTTCCAATGAAGCTACAAGAATAAAACAGATGCTTGCCAACAACCCATTACCGATGGAAGAATATAGCAAGTTCATTGAGGGACTAGAACGACTGGTTAGAAAAACTTAAGGAGAGTACTGCTTTCAATATTCACTACTCCTTACATTAATAGAAGGCACAGTTTAATTTGGCATGGTCTCCAACATTAAATTTTGAATGTTAATTCTTTTAGAATGTATCAGCAAAACTACCAAACTAGCATAAATTGAAAGTATTTTCGAATATTAAGCCTAACGGTATCACTTGTACGCCACGTACAGATATGTGTTGTTGGAATAATTGTTAGTCAAAAGTTACAAAGTTTGAACCTTCAAATCAATGTGGACCCTATATTTATCGACACAGGAGTATTAACTATACTGCGCATGCATATTAGTCACTTCATATCTCATTCATTCATGGGCTTGTTCGGTTAATCCACATGAGGAAGGGATTGGATGGGATTGAGGGGGATTAATTCCACACCTCAATAGGAGTGGAATTATTCCCTCCAAACCCCTTCAATCCCCTTGGGGGAGGGATTAACCGAACAAGATCATAATGAGTTTGAGACTATAATGTATGTCTAAAATGAAGAATTTTAATCATTCATATTTTCAGAACTAGTAGTAGTGAGAATTCATAGGAAAGCAACATATCATGCAATACTAGGCAAAAATGAAATGATACATACAAATGAAAACCAATTCATCCTTAAAATGAAGAGATGACTTACATGTTTTTGTTTGCCCCAAAGCAATTATAACTTTAGGGATTAACGAGGGTGCTGAGCAATCCAGAAACAAATGTTCACCTATGTATGCAATGACAATATAAAAGAAGATTATCAGGAAGAAATAAAAACAGCGATCAACTGTTTCCAGGGATGATAAAAGAAACATGAGCAACTTAAAGTGATGCACTGAGAGAATTGTGCAAGTATGGTGCAAACTTAGCAAAGGGACAAAACTACAAATTCTCAACCTAGTTTGTAGAATCCCATGTACAATGTTTTACTGTCTAATGAGTACATAAACAGAAATGCTAGCTATAACAACTTGTAGGCTAATTAACCCAGCAAATGCAAAATGGCAAATGGATACGAAAATCAACAAACGTGAAGTACATATGGTAGATGAAACATAGCAGTTCTGGTACAGTGGCATTAAAGTAAAAGATGGCTAGAATCATGTTTGAAGTCCATTGCGAGATCATACCTCTCCTTTGCTTAGACCCTGGTAAGGGCTTTGGAACAGAGAACCACTGGCCATCCAACTTCTCAATCCCTTTGATCTCAAACGAGAGCCCATCCACCAAGAGCGAGGGGGCATCCTCGCCGGCATTATCATCCTTCGGCTCAGCGGGGGTACAGATCTCTATAGTCGCGGTGACCGAATCACCAGGTCTGTACACCTCCCTGTCCGTCTGGAGCTTCAATTTCGGGGACTGCCGATGCCTGGCCGCGGCGGGATCGGCCTTCCTCTCCTCGAACCACCCGACGCTTCTCAGGAAGGAGAACCCTTGCGGTATCGGTAGCTTCAGTGACATTTCATCAAACAGGTAGCCTCCGATTCAACGTATCCCCACCGCAGCATCAAACGAGAACGAACCCAATCCACGAACGCGACGAACTGGACGGATTTCTAATCTGTATACACCACGCAGGCTAGGTTCATCGATCGAAATGGCGCGTACGAGAGAAGAGAATGAGGATTAACCTCCAATTCGATTCGAAGTGGAGGTCGTCGGCGTCGGCCGCGTTCGCCTCTCCGAACCTGCTCGCCGGCCGGCCGTGCGCGCGAGGGAAGAGGCTCGGGCGGGGGCGCAGGAAGAGGAGGAGGCCGCGGCCGCGGCCGCGGCGAGGAGGATGCGGGGCTTGTCGGCGGCCGCGCGAGCGAGAGGGTAGGCGACACGGCGAACACCAAACGCACCGCAGATCGGATCGGAAAAGAGAGAGGAGTAATGGAGTCGAGATGCGGGAAAGAGGACATTTGGTCACCGGCCGTTTTCTTGGTTTTCCTTATTTTTATTTGAAAATACAATTCTAACATTATTAAAACCATTCAAACCAGTGTCAACTGGAACTAACTATTAAACCCAGTATTAAAATTTTAGAACACGAAATAAAGGTTAAAGATGAAACGAAGTCAAGGTAAAAAAACAGTTTTTATTATACCTCAACTTCAACTCATTTATAATCGGTGTGTCCATGCAATAGGCAATAGCCCATCTTCCCATCTTTCTAAATTCTAATGCAATTTCATGTTACAAAACATGATTAAGTTAGTTATAACATTGATAGATGGATAAAAGTCAAAGACAAGAAAAGTGAACTCAATGTAACTACACACTATCAACTAAAATCATCGTTATGACCATGGTAACATGACAAAATATACACTAACATTAATATTATACATTTTGCATATTTTACTTCCCATCTTGTTTTACTTACCATCTTTTCCATTTAAAGCTTGGTAAGAATAGGTGCCAAATTATAGACATTAAAATACTAAATTATATGTTTAGATTTAACAATATTACATCTAACATGGCATCTCTTCTCTCTTCTTTTATGGCAAACATCGAAGCAAATACATTAACAAGAAAGAAAATATAATGCATGTAGACTCATAATAACCCTTCGAAGGCAAAGTAATTGGAAATTGGATTACAACAACATCATGCTTAGCGTGGCACATATCCAGAAACTATTGATAATTTGCTACTTCAAAGATTGTTCCATTTATTACAATGCCACTTTGTGACGGAGACTATTTGGATCATGACACCCAAGAAAAGATGAAAAATAATCAAAACATATTATGTGAAGTGGCAAGAAAACAATCTCCATGCCTTTGACAAGCTTTGGCAAAGCTAGACAAATGCACTTAAAGAGATCAAAATTGTCATATTAATATATATACGTTGAGCTAATCTCTAACATGCCCAAGCTTCCGAAAGTGATGATGTGTTGAGAATGCATATCCTCTACATACACAACTAGTTTTTCTGGACAAGACCCCCGATAAGTTTCAGGCGGGCCATAAGTGGCCGCGTCTAAAAAAACCGGTCCCTAAGAGTTATCCCGTGCTGTCGTTTAAGTGGACCGCACGGGATATTATCACGTACGGTCGCTTAAGTGGAGCGCATGCGATGATGTGCATTATCTCGTGCATCTAATTAAGAGATCGCACGTGATAATATCCTCATGCGGTCCATTTAAACGACCGCACGGATAATATCCCATGCGGTCCACTTAAGGGCCGCACGGATGATGCCTATATATTTTTGTAAACCAATTTAGAGATGTAAGGTTTTAATTATCTATAGACCTATTGAATTCTCCATCTAATTCTTGGATATGGGATAGAATCAAATAGAAAAATATTTTTTACAACACAAGTGGCAATATAACATCATATGTTGTGATATTGAGTTAATGTTAAGATTATGTACAAATTTGATATGCATACAAGTTCATAACTTCTTATAAGGTATATAAACTTGAAACTTAGAGTTTATTTATATGATAAAACTATAACAAATTAGCTCCACCGCGCATATAATGCAGTTTGTGCGCGTGTAACAAGTTTTTATGCGCATTGTTCCCGTTTTGTCCTCTAACTTGGAGTCGGTTTTAAAACAGGCATAACTTTCGTATATGGACTCCGATCGAGGCATTCCATATATGAAAATCGATTAAAAATTCAGATGTGTTCCACGTCTTTCACTTGTTTAGGCTCAAAATTTTTTGTGGTTGCCTCTCGTGTGCTCCTAAGTCAAGAAAGATATAAAAATAAAAATATTAAGTCAAATTTTTCCTGTCTTGGTCAAGAGCAGATCAAAAGGGAAAATAGAGAAAGGGCAAAAGAGGAACAATATCTAGAGGGGCACATAGAGAGGTTCAATGTTAATTATACAAGTGCTATGGACCAAAATTAGGTTGTCATATCGATTTATAGAATTTTCTCACCAAATTTAGATATTATTATAATTTTTACACCCAATTTAGATATGTAAGGTTTAATGATTATCGCATGCGGCGCTTAAGAGCACGCACGGAAAGATAGTTTTTCCGTGTGGGCCGCTTAAGCCGCCCGCACGGAATGATAATCTTTCCGTGCGGGCCCTAAGCCGTCCGCACGAAAAGATAACCTTTCGTGCGAGCACTTAAGCCGCCCGCACGCGACGATCACCACCGCCTATATAGGTGCGTGCGGGCTCAAATTTTCTAACTCTCGACAAAATTTTCTAGCGCTATGGCTTACCCGCCGCCTCCACCGTTGAGGGCCTCCACCGCCGCCTCCACCGCGGCCGCCCTCCACCACCACCTCCTCCGCCGCCGCCAGCCTCCACCGTCGTTGGCCCTCCACCGTTGCCTCCACCGACCGCGGTCGGCCTCATCCACCGACCGCGGCCAACCATCCACCGCCGCCTCCACCGCCGCCTCATATAAGCCATCATATTTTTTTTCGTTATAAACACGTCGACATTTCTGCTATCACATATAACAAATGGTTTAGGAAACATTTCATAATGAAATTGTTGAAAATTGGTTTATTATATTAAAAACTTTTTATCTCTAATAAAATCGTCTCCCCAAGTTAGTCTTTAGCATTTCTTCTCCTCCCTGTATCATTGGATGACCATCATGTCTCACCTTTTAAACCACCACCTCACTAAACCCTTTCATCTTTCTTTCCCGTAGCAACGCACGCATTATATATACATATATATATATATATAACGAGGCTAAAATGCACCAAGCCATCGCGCGCGCGGGACCCTTTAGTCAGAGCTGCAACCAACCAACACAAAAGCACCGGAACCCACTAAAGCATCTGATCCCATTAAAACTTTAAAGTTAAGCGTGTTTGGACAAGAGTAATACTAGGATGAGTAAAACGTGCTTAGACAAGTAGTACTAGGATGGGTGACCTCAAGGAAAATCAAGTTGCAACTTTATTTACACACTCAGTTGGTTGCAATGGTTACACTAGGTCGTACAATTTGTTACACCAGTTGTGACACATTGCGACGAATCAGTCGGTTGGTGGTTACACTGGGTCGTACAATTTGTTACACTAGTTATGACACCGTTGACGAAAAATCAACACGTCGGCCCGGGAGATCTCGCTTAGCTCAGGGCGGTCCTAGAACGATAAAGCGTGGGCGTACTGCCGCTTTGATCCCGCCATTGACAAGTTATGCAAAACAACAGAACATAAATCATATCGGTCGATAGACCGATACCAAAAACTAACTGATCGGCTAATAAGCCGATGGTGCAATTCCAGCTGATGCCGATGCCACCGATGGTGCAAAATGTGTTTGAATCCATCGGCCAGTACGCTGAACAAATATTTATATAAAGGCGATCTACGACAATAACATGATATATATAACATTGCATGAACCAACCACATGATGAAATAAATACGATTTAAAGGTTAAAGCACATATCTACTGGAAGTCCGATGTCATAAATCCCAAATGGTTAAATATCCAATGAAGCCTCTACCGCAATCGGCCATATCCAACTTGTGTATATTCCTTGCAAACCGATGCAATATCCAGATAACTCACCTACCGAAACCCCGATGAAACCCTTAGTGGCAAAACGTAGTGCTAGATATTACTGCTCTAATCACGACTTAGTAGATCAAACCGATGCAAAGACTAAGTATGAAAAAGCAATATCTAGACAATCAAGCCCTTGGCTGATTTTCGTGGTGGTAGATGTCTAAGCTAATCTAATCTAATATAACGATTTAGCCTGATATGGCGTAAACCCTAAAACAAGAGACAACCGATAGGACAAAATCGAGATACTAAAATTAGATTCAATCGTAGACATATGGTAAATAATCGTGCAAAGATATCAACCGAATCGATGCAATCCAAGAGGTCCAATGTACCGATACAGCCTTGGACGACGCCAACGTAGCCAATACGATTGCCCGAGCCGGCGAGACTTTGACTTACCCTTCGCGGAGATCGACACCGATGCAGCCCCTGCCAGTGTCAAGTTTCGCTCGATGACAAAGTATAACGTATAAAAGAAAGGTGGCGATACACCGAGTTGTATTGATCGAGAGATGATTCCTTACATGAACCCCGGCTTACATATTTATACCCGTAGGGTGACAAAGATCCTAACAGATTACAATTCAAACTTTTCTAAAGATAAAAAAATAGATAAAGTCCTTATCTGGATACTAAATGACTTTTCTAAAGATAAAATAGAAACTAACAATTTCTTCCTAATTAATAGATACAAGTCGTATCCTCCCGGACTCGGCTTTTATGGATAAGATCTCCTCAAACCGAATCTAACAAGAATTCGATTGCTAGATATATGGATAATAGAAAACCCCATCTACCGATGCGTAACTCCAAACCGATACCGACTCGAGCCGATCCTAACCCTTAGCCGATAAGGACTTCTGGCTTACCAAATTTTGGCGTTAATGTACACATTGCAAATTGCAACTCGCCTGGTTGCAATGGTTACACTAGGTCGTACCGTTGTTACATCGCTTTGACACATTACGAGGTTGCAATGGTTACAAGTAGCACGCCCGTAAATTCGACCCGACTTCCGAAGCTATATGTGTATTAAAATCCCCGTCCAGACCAGCCAGTGGTACACATACGACAATTGTTGATATTACGCTCCACGTCTTAGAAACAATACAAAAAGATTACAAAGAGCAAATAAAAAGAAAAGGGCCTAAGCCTAAGCTTGACGCCGTCACGCTGGCAAGACCACTCCACAAACTTCCGAGTGCAGACAAAGCCTACTCCACTTCATCTACCTCTCGCTCAGTTCCGATGAAGAAGCAAGGATGAGTACTTCCACGTACTCAACAAGTCATGCCGAAAGGGAGAAGAATGAATGCGTAAGAGACAAAGGTCCGGCTAAGGTTTGCTTTTGCGCAAACGCAGGAGTTTTTCCAAACAATACGAATTTTGAACACAAAAAAAACAAGAAATTGAGTAAGTAAAGCATTTTGACTCCAACACTCGTCCAACGTTATCCGCATGTTGCGACAGCCCAAACCATCCACCCGTACTAGTCATGTTCCAAAACTTAGGTGTAAAAGTGTGAGACTAATCACGGAGAGCTCTGGCGATCGCCCCCATCACCGCGGCACGCTATTCGAATAGATTTACTCGATCGTAGGTGTACAACTCAGATCCACAAGACACGCCCCACAACACGGCTTTCCGTGCGCCGAATACCACCGCGGTACCTCTAAAGGAACCGTGATAGGACCTTTCGTATAACCCCTCTAACCAAGCGAACCCCACCAAGGTTTCGCCCCCACTCCCTGACCCGGGATGGGCGGCCCCCGAGTGCCTCTGAACTGCACCCCAAAGAACCCTTATACCGGGCCGACGAAACTCCATCCCGCTCACCCTTGCCGATGGGTTCGTCGCCTAGGAGAGGCTACACTATGGGACCTACCTTACCCATTTCGCTTGTGGTTTGCACTGGCCATTCTCCCGAGGGGTCCCGTGAACCGGTCCCCAATTGCTATGGGCGCCGCTAACCAAAACCATAGCGCCCATGACCCACCATTTGTCATATTTTAGTTATTAGTCCGGTTCACCCGAATCTATAATCATTAATCCTCCGAACAAAAGGCCTAAGAGATACATTAAGTGAGAAAATGACCCATTTAGTGAGCTAGTGAAACTAAGTCGCTAAGCATAACCTAGTCCCGAAATCTAATCACATTATTTTCCCAAGTTTGATTAAAGGATTTGGGGTGTCAAACCTAAGGCATAAAATAAGCATAAGGTGTATTATTTCCCATGAAATGACAATATAAAGTACATGCAATTTCATAGAGTAAAACAGTGTTTTAGCAAAATGAGAGCAATATGATCAATAATATAGCATGACTTGCCTTGCTCTTCGGCTTGGAGGATTTCCGCGACGACTTCAAAGTAAACTGGACGAGGGACTACCGATCTACACCAAACAAGCACTTCAACAAAACAGGCTAAAAAGCTACTAAAACGGGGAACAAAACCATTTTTAATGGATTCTTGGCATTTTTATGAATTTAATGAAATTTGAATGGGCTAAAACGAGGTCGGATTGAAAAGATATGATTTTTACAAGATTATCTCGTGTTTTTACTAAAACAACAAAATCCTTAATAATTTATTGCGCAATAAATCCGAATTGCGCGCCGCTAGGGCCGACGCCGCCGAGGGCGTCATCGGCCGTGGGAGCACCGGTCCACGGTGGACCGAGTCCACGGCCGAGAGGAGAGCGGCGCACCACATGGCGTGCACGTGGCGCGGACGCGCGCCACGCGGTGTGCCACGCGGCCGGGATGGATGCCCCGATCCGCCGAGGCAGACGGACGGCCGGAAGGGTTCCGCGCGGCGCGATCGAACGGCCGGGAAGGGGTTCGGGCGGCGCGATCGGCCGGCGATGGTGCACGGCGGCTGGAGATCGACCGGCGCCACTCGGCGGCGGAATACCGCGGCCACGCGTGACGGAGCCGTGAGCACTCGGGAAGGCGCGCGCGCACTCGGCCGAGAGGAAAGAGGGAGGGCGCCACCACGGGCGACCGGAGTTGAAGGACGACGGCGCTGGGACAAAGGAGGAGGCGGAACCACTTGGGATGGGTGGCCGGAGCGGCTGGCACCGCACGACGGAGGCGAGTGAGGAGCTCATGAGCTCTGAGCGTCTCGAGCAATGGAAACGTGGCCGAACCTCTGGCGACGAAGTCCGGCTAGGGCGCACGCGCAAGGAACGACTTGAGAGAGAGGGAGGCTTGAGTGGAGGTGGGGAGCTCTGGAGGGCGAGAGGGTGCTTATATGTGGATGGGAAGGTCGGTGGCGACCTGGATAAGGCGGAATTTCGCCGGCGCGGTTTGGAAGTAATGGCCGTGATTAAATCCGGCCATTAAGGGGTGCGTGAGCGTGGCTCGGGCGATTGAAGGCGCGGGAGAGTCTGGGAAATTAAGGCGGTGCCTTTAGGGCGCGCGGAGAACGGGCACCGAGATCCGCGCGGCGAGGCGGTGTCAATGGCGGCGGGCACGGAGGTAGGGACGGGGCCGACAGTGGGCCCCACCTCGTCGGCCTGTCCGTGGGTAGAGGGAGGCGAACTTGACTTGTTCGCGCGTAAGAACTAAACGGCCGCGCCTTCCGTAGCCCGCGAGGCAGGCGAGGCGGACGCGCGCGAAAAGGACAAGCCGCGCGCGGAAGGGATTGGGCCGCCGACGCTGGCGGCCCACAAAAAAAGCGGAAAGGACGGAGGAGAGAGAAATTAATTTTCCCGGGATTTATTAATTCCGATTTTGATTTTAATTGGTTAAAAATTATTTCTTGTGCTCTGAAAATTCCACTAAAAATCCTGTTAGCGTATTTTGATATGTAGAATTTAGGAAAAATCCTACCATGCCATTTCCATTTAACATTTGGATTTTAAAATTATTAATTCTCTCTAGTTAATTCCAACGATTTTTCTTTTACGATTTTCTTAAGGATTTTTAAAAGGGGAAAACACAACACCTCAGGGTGTTACACAGTGGGTCGTACAGTTTGTTACACCAGTTGTGACACATTGCGACGAATCAGCCGGTGGGTGGCGCGCCTGATTAGTTGGGTGCTTTGGTCGGTTGGCCTAGGTACATTTTGTACATAGAATGCACCAAGGTGCAATATATATATTTCCATACAGCTAGAACGTATTTTTGTAGGCGGAGGTAGCATCCATCTTCTCCCAGGTGTAAACGCATGCAAAAGAGGGATGTTCGCAAGCGGCTGCGTGAGGTTGTCTACCTGCAAAAAGAATTTTTGGCCAAAAAATAAAAATTATAGAAAAACAAAACCTTAGCTACAAGAGGATGAAACTCCCATGCCCGACAGCGCCCATCACCGCTTTCTATCCAACAACCATCGTCGTCACCGTCACCGACGTCCTCCTTGTCTCTCGTCACCATCGTTGGAGGATCCGTGCGCCGACGTGGAGGCGAAGAGCCCGGCCTACTGGATCCATGCGTGGACGGGCCGAGGAAGCCGCTGACGTAGCTCATGTGCCCGTGTGAGGGAGTTGTTGCCGGATCCTGCCGCCACAAACCCGATGAAGTCGCTGTTGCTGACCCCATGCCCGCACGAGGGAGCCGTCGTCGGATCCAACCGCCACAAACCCGATGAAGCCATGCTGCCATCAATTGCATGCACGGGAGAGGGAGGTGTCACCAGATCCGGCCACCGTGAACTCTGCGAAGCCACCGTCGCCGACCTCGTCCCCGCACGGGGAAGCATTGTTGGATCCAACCGCCGCAAACCCGATGAAGCCACGCCGCCGCCAACCCCGTGCCCGCGCAAGGGAGCCGTTGTAGGATCCATTCGCCGTGAACCCGACGAAGCCATGCCACCGTTGACCTCAGTCACTGTCGTCGCCGACCTCTGCCATCGTCGCTGACTGAGAGAGAGAGGCTAAGGATTGGGGAAAGGAGGCTAAAGAGAGAGAAAATGAGAGAGGAGGGAGGGAGGGAGGGGGAGCCGAATAGGATAAGGATGAGGAAGTGGCCGAGTAGATTTTTTGAGGTGGAGGACTTTTGGTAGGCGGGTCTCTAATAGGCCCGTATGCAAAAATAGGTCTTTTTTCATACGGTCGTTAAGAGGCCATCTACGAAAATACATTTTTCACATGCGGTCTTTTAGGGAGCCATATGAGAAAATATAGGCCAATTTTTGTAGGCGCGACTAGTTACTTCTGTCGCAACCTATAAGGACTCTCGTCTACAAAAATCGTTTATGTAGTACCGTTGGTTGTAGTCTATATGATCTTTCCATGTCATACATTGACGATATGCGACGCGACGCGGAGCTCCGAGCAACGATGGGAGGGAGGGGCGCAGCACGACGCGGGCGCGACACGATAGGGACTGGGAGGAGGGGCGTAAGGAGGAGGTGCAGGAGGTCTTTTCTTTTCATCCAAGCCCTCCTTTCTTTTCAAAGATTGGGACACTCAATTGATTTTCGTAAAATAGTCGCGGACTACGGGTTAATTTTATAAATACTCAAGGGGTTTTCTACAAAATAGCTCTAGGACGAAAATTTTGGGTAGAAACACTACTTGCTTTATAGATAACTAGTAAATATGTCTGTGTGTTGCAAATGACGTTATTTTTTTTATCATAATTATTTCAAAGTTGAAGTCTCATGTAATTTTAATTTATATTTTTTTCTTTGTCTTCATCTCGAGGTCTATTTCAAAGATTGGAACCTGCAGTTATTTTTATAAACACTCAAGGAGTTTTCTCGCAAAATAGCTAAACTGATCCGCAGTTAATTTTATAAACACTCAAGGGTTTTCGCAAAATAGCTAGACGGACTGTAAGTTAATTTTATAAACATTCAAGGGGTTTTCTCGCAAAATAGTCAGCGACGAAAATTTTAGATAGAAACACTATTTACTTTATAGATAGCTAGACTATAAATATACACGTGCGTTGCAACATACGTCATTTTATTTTATCATAATTATTTCAAATTTAAAGTCTCATGTAATTTTAATTTATATTTTTTTCTTTATATCTTCAACTGAGTCCTATTTCAACATTGAGACTACGAGTTAATTTTATAAACAGGGTTTTCTGCAAAATTGCCAAGAGGACTACAGGTTAATTTTATAAACTCTCAAAGGTTTTCTGCAAAATAAATAGACAAACTGCGAAATAACCAGACCGACTACGGATTAATTTAATAAATAAACACTCAATAAACTTTCTACAAAATAACCAGCACGGGTTAATTTTATTTTATAAACACTTGATTATTGATATATCTAGATTATATATATAGAGAGAGTACTACAATTTTAGTACTAACAAATATGTAAGAGATGGTTCCCAAACAAAATCAAAATTGAAGAGCATGATTACGCAAAACTAAATTATTCATAGGCTTATAAAATTCAACCTATGATGTACAAAATTACTGGCTGTGAAGCGGATGCAAATGTTTCCATGGGCATGGTAGAAATTTAGCGTTCTGGAGAGGCAAACGAACCATTGGCTACCTTTATTAGTGTCAGACGTACAATATTTCGAATTTACGGCGTGTGTACGTAGCAGTAGGGAAATGGACATCGAAGCACACTGATACAGTTATAAGTTTCACTTCCCACCTTCATACAGATGTTCATCTGAAACTACAACATGCTGTTACAGTCACAATAAGCCTCAAAAAGGAGTTTTTTTCTTTTTCACATTCTTCAAATAAAACACTTCTCGTGTTCAAAAATGCCATAGGATGCTGGAAATGCCGGATTGTTATTTCTCAAGTACATGCCAGTTGTTATTCTCTACTTCTGAAGAAAGGATCTGGGACAGTTCTGAGCCGCTAGGTGTTATTCTGCAAATATACGTGAATAATAACAGTTAGATCAAATTCAGCTTAAGAAATTAAATTCGTGTATATCTTTAAGATGTCATGACTCATGAGAATCGACTATTATGAAAATCTGAGACAAATCGGGAAAAATTGCTGAAACAGAATTTAATACCACAAGTCCACAACCCCTTATCTAAAACTTCAGTGCACCGGTCTTTTGTCTTTTCCTGATAACTTTGACATCCGAAGTAACGTGAAGTTCACAGTTGCAGGTATATTTTAGTCTTTTGCTAGCACAAACTTTTTGGTTACACCTACCCCACTGGTGAGTGTGCTGAAACCATAATCTTTACAGTTAGTAAACAATCACCTAATATTTTACAACATTTGTCAATTCATGGAAGTTGGATAACCAGTATAATTTGTTAGTTAATGGTATGATTTTTTCAAACTCAAACAAATTATGGTTAGCGTTTTACATGCCTAATGTACAGAATAAATACCGCTATTGGTCATATAAAATTATAAAGGGCAGCAGTTGGAGAGGTGCATCCTCTTTGATAGTTAAATCTCCCATATTCAGTCAAGCATCATGACTGAAAAGCTATTCATCATTTTAATTTGTTAAACTCAATCTAACCTTCCTATCACATATTGCCTTTGAATTCAATCTCCGGGGTTTGATCATATTATGTGCTCTTCAGCAGTATAACTCCAATATCACATATTGCGAAGATGCCAGAGAACTAGAGTCAACCTTAGTTTTGGAAACCAACACAATTGGCATGCCACTCAATGTTTATGGCCAAATCTTGGAGCTGAAAGCGTGAGATCCATCTTTTAACAACTCCACTATCGATTATGTCACACACAATACCTAAATGTGTTTAACTTCAACTTGTTCCCTTCTAACTTCAATTCAAAATAATCCTGAAACTCTAGCTTTACTATGCCTACTGAAATAATCCTGAAACTCTAGCACCTGAAAAATCTGCTGTTCTGGTAATGCTAAGTCCAGCGTATTACCAGGCTTATCCAAATTTGCTGATTTGCTACGCTTGTCCTTTGTACAATGGCAATGCCAACATTATGGGACAAACCAAAGTGTATTGACTAGCCTCGATTATATTTGCCCCCAATAGAACAACAAACTACCAGGATAATTAGATGCTATTTCTTCAGTTTCACATTATAAGACATTTTGGGTTTTAAAATAGATTTATGGATGGATCCATGTATGTGCTTCATATATGTGTCCAAATTTATATGGATGTTAGTGAATCTAAACGATGGATGTGTCCAAATTCATATGGATGTTAGTGAATCTAGACGATTGATGGAGAGGCTAAAATGTCTTATAATATGGAACAAGGGGAGTAGCAAATAGCACGGCATCAGCACACTAAAATTTTGATGTTAAGCTAAATCAGATAAAAAAATTGAACCTCCCATACCAGATCCCAATCAAACGAGGCTTAGACCAGGAAAATCTAAGACAAAAAGTACTTCAAACGGATCAATTTGAGCATCAGATTGCAGCATTTACCTTAAACATATAGGCAAGCTAGCTTGTAGTAGAAAATAAGTAGTAATTAGTACCTAAAGATCACGAGTCCGGCAAGAGCCGGGCCTGGTCCTTGTGCTGCGGCGCCTCGTCCTGCAGCCGCTGCGCCTCCTCCTCTGCCTTGGCGACCATGTGTGCCTCGTACCTGCGCAGCCTCTCCTCCATCCTCGACTGCATATAGCACCACACAAGCAGCGAGGTGAGCTTCCCCCGGGAGAAACCCGGAGAGAAGGAAGCGACGCGCAGCCGGCGTACCTTGTAGGAGGTCTCGACGCGGTGCATGACGTAGAACCCGAGCACGCCACCAAGGATGGTCCCGGCCATCACCCGCACGTACGCCCACCGCCGCGACCCCGGTGGCGCCATCTCGACCAACCCGCCGCCGCCGCCTTGGGAGAGAAGACGAGTAGAGATCGGGGAGACGGCGGCGAGGCCGAGATGGGGAAGCCGCAGCAGTCAAAACTTGATGGTGAATATCTAATTATTAAGAAGCACGCAGTATCACATGACGCCAACTACAAAGTGGTAAACACTAACAGTAGCATACATAATTACATATTAATACTAAAGGCATACAACTACATAGAAGAATAATTCGTTTACCATTTGTATCATCGATTTTTTTAAAAAATATATAATGGCATTTTAGTTTGTCAAAGAAGCTACTTCTCTATTGTCTTAGTTATTTCACTTACATGAACATGACAACACATTGTCACTCACTCACTCTTGTATGTAATAAGAATAATCAGAAGTGTAACAAAAGGAGCAGCTTATATCAACTTGATAATTAACACACATGATCAATCAATAGTAGAATAAGAAAAGAAAACCACCTCTCCAACTACAAATTTCAAGCTAAAACATGCTGTACTTGTACTGAAAACAAGCAGCTACGTTGAATGTTATCATTTTAGTAAGTAGTATAATTCCAATATCCCATAATGGGCATTCAGTTGTACTACTATCAAGATTTCTTCGGGTGATATGGAACCATAGTTCAACAGATTGATTTGATTGTTCATCAGGAATGGAGTTTCACATATAGCTGTTGTATTATCCAGTACAAAAGGAAAACCTGTAGCAAAATCTTACTTGACCCATTTATTAGCCCTCAATAACAAGTTCTTAGCAACATAACAAATTACAAATATTTAAGGCAAAACCCACAAAGTGCAGTATAGCATGTGTAAACAGTTGAGAGTTCATTTTAAGTCAGATTAGAACATGAAAAATTTTGTGCATGGCTTCAATTTGCTTCCTACACCCACTTGAGATGACTCTATTTAGGCCTTGTTTAGTTACAGGCTGTAAAATTTTTTAGATGTCACATCGGGTGTTATATAGGAGTGTTACATGGGATATATGGGTACTAGTAAAAATATTACAGAATCCGTCCGTAAACCGTGAGATGAATTTATTAAGCCTAATTAATCCGTCATTAGCACAAGTGTTACTGTAGCACTGTCAAATCATAGACTAATTAGGCTTAAAAGATTCGTCTCGTAAATTACATGCAATCTATATAATTAGTTATTTTTTAGTCTATATTTTATACTCCATATATGTGTCCAAACTTCCGATATGACAGTGTGTAAAGTTTTTGGATGAGAACTAAATAAGGTCTTAGCGTTGATTTTACTAAAACATGGCATGTATATAAACAACATGAACATATTAATCATTTCAAAATCCACTGAGCCTTACCTTCTCAGAAAGAAAAAAACAAAAACAAAAGGTAAATGGTTCAATTATGTCCAGTATCCAGAGAGGTTAATGAGTTTACTTTCAAATTAACACCTTGAGAAATCCGACACCTCTTTTAATTCACACAAGAAAATTCGACAAGCAGCTAGATCCGTTGACATATTTAGCAGGTCCTCTAGGTCACTAATCGCGTTTCTATCTCTTTGCGAAATATTGCCCCAAAAATAAGTGGTGAGCCTTCCATCATCTCCAAAGGAAAAAAAGAAAAAGAAAAAGACTTGAAAGGCTTAGGCGGCTACAAGCTCCCCAATCCCAACACCCCCAAATCTTCCTCCCGTCTTCACCACGCAGCACAAAACCAAGCTGGAGCGCCGGCGAGAATCCGAGACCACCAACCCCATGTCCCCAACAAGGTAGCCGGCTGGAGAAGTCCTAGGAACCAGCCCTCCTTCCACTGGAAGATCCAGCAACCAAAAATAAAAATAAAAAGAAACCACGAAGCGAGCGGCTCACCTCTCGCGCGCTTGGCGGCGGCGGCGCCGTTGGTGCCCTCCGGCCAGGCCCGCTTGCCTCCTCCGGCGGGCAAAACCCTAGATAGGGTTTGCTCCCTCTCTCTCTCTCTCTCTCTCTCTCTCTCTCTCTCTCTCTCTCTCTCGCGGCGGAGGCGAGCCGCGAGCGGGAGAGCGGCGGGTGGAGTCAGAGTCGAGCCGAGCAGGAGACGCGAAGTGGGGGCCGGGCCGAAATTAGGGCTGAGGTGGGCCCAGCCATGACTCGTCCCCCCAGAATCCCAGATCGATCAAAACTAAGTGATTAAGCCGCTTAATCAAATCGATTAAGTAAACCATTTCCCTTCCGCGACTCGGCGGCGACCGGCGACCCCTACTCCCACTCCGGCGACGCGACATCGACATGCTCCTCGTCGACGGCGAGCCCGTCTCCATCTCCGCCTCCCCACCTCCGGCTCCTCCCGCGTGGTGCGCCTACTTGGTTGTTGGAAGAATTTCTTCCCTCCCCGTCTCTGACCCTCTCGGTTCTTGCAGGGAAGCGACGGGAGGGAGCTGGTGGCGGCGCTCATGGGGAACTCCGGGCTGCGCGCCGCGTCCGAGAGGCTCAGGGCGGAGCCGGAGAGGCGGATCTCGTCGGGACCGGAGGAGGATGAGGCGGAGGCGACGACGCCGAGGCACGTGTACGTGTTCCAGCGGGAGTTCGCCACGGTTGATCCGGCGCGCGTCGAGGTGCGTGCGTGGCGGGGATTTGACCTTGTTGTAGGTTCAAACCTCGCGGTTTGATTGGGTAGAGATGGGGCAGTCAGCGACTGATTCCGGCGTTTGGGGGATGAATTGTTTGAGCTAGTTGCTGCGTAGCAGTAGCGCCATGAAATGCTGCTGTAAAAGATGGGTTTTGTTTTATTATAGTGGATCATGTGTTGCTTTCGATATAAATGCCGGGAATTTTGACATAAAGGAGTGGAGCTCTCGGTAGTTCCGTATCATTTGGCGTGAGGACCTTTTGGAATGAGGGAATTTTTCCTGATTCCTGTGAAAATCCTTCAAATTGCTGCATTCCAAACGGGGCTCAAAGTTGGGGTTCTTATTTTGGGAGCTTTAGAGACATTGTGAGCGGTAACTGTATTTTGTTTATGTGATTTCTATCAAGCTAACGAACACCGTTGTGCTGTTTATTAGTTGAATTTGTTAGTGACCATAAAAGGACTGTGGATATCTTGAGTTGAAAATATTCTGAATAAGGATATAAGCTGTCTTGGACTGGAAATGCCGATTTGTGATGACTCCAATCCATCCTTAAGTTTCATTTGGCTTAGAGTTTGTTCATCGACTGTTGCTAGCTAATTGCCTTCTGAGTTTTTGTTACAGTCCCTTGAACATTTTGATGGAATTTTTTCCTTGTTTCACTTGGGTCTTTTGCATGTCTGTTTCTAAAAGTTACATTATTAGTCCTGGACCGTTCAATGTTAGTATATTGCACTTTCTATGTTAATCCATTCTTTTGCATCTGTAGCTAGTGGGCACAGATGAGGTGACTACATGTGTGGGTGTTGTAATTCGCAACAACAAGACTGGAATGTAAGTGAAAAAGGAAGTGAGCATTTAAGCTGAACCTGTAAGGCTTTGGTTTCTTGGGTAATTTAGTACTCTTATTTATCTTTCCCATCACTTGATGATACCTCTTTCTGGTATTCTTAACTACTTTCAGGACCTCCATTAGCCACATGGACTTCCCAAAAATTGTGGAGGGAGGGCTCAAACAGATGTTAGAATTACTTGGTGATGACAATGCACCGTTTGATGTTCGTATCTTCCCCCATTGCCCTCCAAATATAGAATAAGCACCCTTGGTGATATTCTTACTACCATTTGACTACAGGTTCACCTGATCGGTGGCTTCGATGATGTTTCTACAAAGGTTGAATTTCAGAGCTTACTGTGTGGTTAAACTTCCTTTAATTTTTGTTAGCATGATACCTATAGGATCATGTAATTTACTATATTTTGCACCACAGGTTGTACATTCTTCTGGAAGGAAGCACATCAAACAGGAAGGGTATTCCTATCCACTATGTTGCAGGATACTTGAGGTGTTGCATAAATCCCGCAGCAATTCCATCTTCGTACATTTTGTGTCCTTGGGAGCAATACCACAACTGATTCATACGGGAATACACGGCCAATAATCGGCGGATTTGTGGTTAGTGTTCTCTCTGCATCTACTACAGCATTTATTTGTGGTTTTGCTTCCAGTTGATTCCACATCCATAGAAAAGAAGAGCATAAAAATGTCTTTGTCCACAAGGAACGAACCTTAATCCAAACTGATGTGCTATTACTTATTATGTGTATAACGTTTTAGTACTGAAACTCTTGTGCAACATTGCATGGATTGGGTGGAGAGTGAAATTGTTCATGCATTTAACTGCTTTTACACTATTTATTTGAAAATATTTCTCACATACGTACCCACATATTGTCTTCAGGTGGAGACCTCATCTGGGGCTGTTAGTCCAGCAAGCTTTGAAATGAATTCAAGGTGTCCAGATGAAATAGTTAGGAGAATTCGTGTGAGCGTTTCTTCTTATGATCCAAATTGGCAAGGAAGGCTACTAGAGACTTATGATACTCACAGTGATGCTTTTCAAATTGCACCTGCCTGCTGGTGCGTATCTTAAAACATTTCCATCCATTTGACTAAGGAAAGAGTTTATTTCACAACCTTAATTCTTCTGAAAGTCTAGAAATCTACTCCCTCAAACTCTTAATACCATCACTTTACTCGCAGTAGTTTGGATAACTGAAAATAATGTGATCAATTATTGTTATAATGGGAATTGTGATAGCTCTAATTACTGTTTAAAATAGCGGTAATCATGTGTCATATTCGTTTAATGCCCCCTTTACCTGAGAAGTTGTAGAATGGTTCTTTCTCAACCTGCTGTTCATTAGCGAATCAAACCCTGTAAAGGTCTACAAGAAAATTCCTTACTTTCAGCAGTGTTAAAAAATGGTATCTCCCAATCATACAATAATTTTTTTTTGAAACCCCGTCAATTAGTGGCGGACCCAGGAATTTTTAGTAGTCTGGGCGAATCTACAAGTGCTTGCTGGAGGAGTATCTCGTTTCATAGGGCATATTTATAGGTTACGTTCATGGGGCACCTTACAGTTTACCAAATATGACATATTATATTTAGGTTACGTTTATAGGACACTTTACAGTTTACCAAATAAGGCATATTAACAGTTCCATAGGTCACCAAATAGGACACCTTTGTAGACTGTAAACTGCTTATGTTGTGACCACCTTTATATTACTTTTGTGACCTTTGAAGGTTAATGAAGGTTAATATATTCAGACGGGCTTGTATTACAAAGGTTAATGAAGGTTAATGTAAACTGTAAACTGCTTATTTACCAAATTGGGCACCTTAAGTTCCATAGGTCAGCAGCAGCAGCAGGAGGTCAGCAGCAGAAGCAGCTAGTGGAGCCCGGGCAAGGGCCCAGGGTCGCCGGGCCCTGGGCCCGCCACTGCCGTCAATCATGCAATAGTAACACAGAAATATTGTGATAGATCACGTGCGTAAAGCACACACTATTACAATTTGAAATACTAGCACAGGCATAGTTTTCTGGTTAGTCACTTGTTTGATGATCCTGTATGCTATATCCATATCTTGTTCTGCACATATAGGATGCCGGATTGGGCAGAAATAGCATCATCACTTAACCAGCTATCGGACTCTGAGGTCTTGTTGCAGTGCTCCACCTCTCCAGCTGCCGAGCCACCACATTTTGTGGAAAATGAGAGAAGGTTTGTGCCCATCTTTTTCTACAAATTAAACCTGACGTCCTGACAGATGAGAGACTGATGTGGTTTAAGCTTTTCTTTATACCATCTTGATGTAGGATATGGAGATACTTGATTGAAAATCCATATTGGCAAGACACATTTCCGAAATACAAGCCGCGGGTCTTCCATAGGACCAGTGATGGAAGGTGGTCACGTTACTCAATAGTATCATCCAGCTAACATTGGTGCTCTCTCTACATGCGGAACCAGGGAATATATAATGTCTCCTTTGTTAGAGCCTGTGATAGATTGTGGTGTGGCCACAGTATTTCTTCTGAACAGCGAGGCTTCAATCCCAGTCGATTCTAGATTTCTCTCTCCTGTCTGTTGTCCCATGTATCATCCTTGGAAGGTGAATGAGGAATTATTCAGAATTTCCCCAGAGACGCCCAGAAGTCTCAACTTGATGTCTTGATGTGATCGGATTGTTGATTGATAGGCAACAGGGATGACGGCATCCCGTTCTCATCTCATGCTCCGACTATTGTTAGTATTTTCTTAAGAGAACATTTTTCATTTTGGCAGTTGTGCATCCTCTCCTTATATAAAACAAAATACAGTGCAAATAGTCAAATTTGTTTGGTCTGTGACACTATTGACTTCTTCACATGATGTTTGACATTTTTATCATTTATTTTGTTGTGATTTTTTTATCATTAAAGGCACTTTAAACAAGCACGACTTATATTTTTATATTTACATTAAATTTTTAAATAGAACCTTTTATATTTACATTAAATTTTTAAATAAAACGGATGGTTGCACAGCTTGTCCAAAAATCAATATCATCGTATCTATCTCTTCTCTATTACTTTTAAAGAGGTAGTCGTCCTTCTTCCACCCCACACAAGCCAAAAATCGGTATGCTGATAAAAACTGATCTGCCAAAGAAGAGAAAAATAATATAAATATCATATAAATATCATATTACATTGTATTTATATTTAAGTTTATATTTCTGTTGCAATGTTGTAACATAAGGTTTGGTTGAGGGACTAAAAGCAGTTTGGTTTGGTTTAGGGACTAAAAGCATTAGTACTTTCTTATTTTAGTCTCTTCTAATCCTTAAGCTTCCTTTATTTTAGTTTCTTTTAGCCTCTAAACTTCCAACCAAATAAAAGAGACTAAAAAAAGACTAAAACGGCTTTAGTCCATTAGTCTCTAATGGAGGTGATTGGGACTAAACTATAGCCCATGCCCTCTCCCTCTCATAGCGCAGTCTGTCTGCCTCCGCAGTGTAGTCTGTCTGTCACAGACTAAAAGGTTTCTGTTTGACATGAGACAGACTAAAAGGTTTCGTTTGACAATCTTTTCATGTTTAGTTTGTCCAACAAAGACAGTGTCAATAAAAACCTTATTATACCAACGTAAATCTCTTGACATTTTATAGCTCGGGGCTTGATTAATTATTTTTCTTGTGTCTCAAAAGCATATCCCAAAGTGAGGTGAAAAAAACACATTGACATTTTTTTTCTTATGGACTATTCATTTTGATGCCTAAATCAATTTTATCAAGTTTATGTTTTCAGCTTGCATGATTGAATATGGATAACTGTACAGTGTAGTTCTTACAACCAAACAATATTGTCGAAACTTGGTTTTGGCAATAGAATTTCGAGGTCGCAGTCAAGATCGCTAAGCACAATGGGTTAGAAGAAAAAGAGGATTTAGACAGGTTCAGCCCTCTCGTCGGTAATACCCTACTCCTGTTTCGTGGATTCGATCCGCCGAGTGTCTTTATTGATCTCGTGATCTAAAGCTCAAAGCTAAAAGCCGATCTAACTTCCGATCTATCATAGGATATCCCTCAAGGGACGCCCTTACCCCTTATATAGTCTTGGGAGGAGGGCTTACGATCGAAAACCCTATCTTACTCTAAGTCGGTTCCCTCAATCTTACCAAACCGTGACTATAGGCCGATTGTCTTATCTCTATCGGCAATCGTAACACCCAAGTCATGTTCGGTTTACGTATATGGTAGGCGCAATCTATCCCTACCTCCAATGGATAAGCTTGCCATGTAGGTACCCGATTGCCATAATCTCCACAAGAGCCCCGAGTCCTTTTCTCGACGACGAGCACTCAACTTCAAACCAAAAAAAGACACACCAAAAATCTCTTTGACCGAGTGCTTTTGGCGTCGAGTGATTTCATCATCTCTGCCTGAATCTTCCCGAGTGGCTCCAAAGACTGTGAAGGGCTGAAAAATATCTAAAAAATTCTCAAAAATAAATATCTAGGTGCATCTCCCGATGCACCTAATTAGGTAGCCCCCGACTATATGGTTAGTCAAAAATGTATCAAGCATATAGTCAAGAACTATAAAAATCATTCTCATGTAGGTGCTTAGCTCAAACTAAAGCAACCTCAATACTCGGCAAGCTTGTGCTTATCCGAGTGAATTTGCCCGAGTCATCTCAGAACAAATAACCCAATCAACCCTCGTGGGAGAAAAACACTCGGTAAGCTTATGCTTATCCGAGTGGATCTGCCCGAGTCATCTCGGAACAAATATTTTAATCGTCCCTCATGGAAAAACGAGTTCTTTCAATCATATGAAAAATATGACTAAGTTATTAAATAGCTTTTGCCATAATACTGGTCTTAATCTATAAAGATCTTCACCAAGGTGGAAAAATAGCATTGATATGATCGTTTGATCAAATGCTAAAAAACCAAACAGCCCTTGTCATCAAGGCAGCTATAAAAAGCTTAACTGTTGGTCACCTTCCAAGTTGCATCGTGTCAGCTTCTCATGAAGTCAAGCAAACTGCGGTATGAAAGGATTTCCAAAGATATAGGGCATTCGGACACGTGCATATTGCCAGGGCAAATCTGCTTAAGCTCATCCGCTTAAGTCCCTAAGGACACGCATCGAGCCACACCTTAAATGGGCCGCAGATTCTCTCATGGGCTCGGCCCAATCACGAGAAAACCTAGTGCAACCCTCAAATCTTTCTATAAAGCCTCGAGGTCGTCCCCGCCTCTTCGTCTTCCAAAAGATTCCTCTTTCGCAAAGACCTCACCCGCCCCCGCGAAGAACCCTAGACTCGCACGCTCCCAAATCCATCCATCCAGAAGCTCGCTTCTTGCCACAACCAGCTTCCGCAGCCAATCTCCCAAGATCCCTTGTCAAAATCCTCATTCTTTCCGACCAGATCCACTTCCCATTCAAACCACACTTATGACGGAGGAAAAGAGAATCCCCTTTGACCAATGGGCCACATCTGATGTGAGGGAATCCACCCTCAAGGAGATGGTGAAGCACGGGGTGCTTCCTCCTAAGGAGATCGTGGGGCGCCCGGCGGCGGTGAGGATTTTCCATCCCCGAACACCGGTGAGCTCGTCGTATTCACCTCTTTTTCTATTGCGGGTTCGCATTCCCACCTCCGAGTTCTTCCTGGGCTTCGGATTATTACGGGCTTCAACTCTACCATCTCGAACCCCAACTCCATGCTTCACATCGCTCTTTTCATCCATGTATGTGAAGCATTCCTTGGCATCCTCCCCCACTTCCGACTCTTCCGCCGCATGTTTTACCTCAAGCCGCATCCGAACAAGGACCACCCATGCGTCGTTGGCGGGGCGTTTCCAACTCCGTGGATCTCTCCGCAAGGAGTACTTTTCTCTTCCCTTGAAATCCTCCAATAAGGGATGGCACGCGGGCCGGTTCTATATTAGCAACCTCGAACCCAGCCTACCAATTTCGTCGGCCTTCCCCCGTCCCCGTGCCTACTTGGAGCACCGTTCCAGTGGCCCAAGATTGGGACGAGGCCAACAAACTGCTCGCAAAGATCCTGGCAATGAACCAGAAGGGTCTTCGCGGCGAGCAGATCACTCGGCACTTCATTCGGTGCCGACTGGCTCCAATCAAGGAGAGGTCAAAGCCAGCCTTCGAATACGAAGGTGGGAAGGACCCCAATCGGAAAGATCCAGATCCACTCAGCTACGAGATCCTGAAGATCCGGATGTACAAGATCTTCTCGACTGGAATCGCAGTTGAGTGTGCCCTCATTCTGCCGGTTCTCCCCTTCAGCATCCACCGGCCTCCTCCTCCGGTAAGCCGACTGGTTGCTCCATAATGTCTTTCAATCTTGATATCTTGTCTCTTAGTGTTGTGCGAACTTCTCTTGCAGGAAAATGCTTCTGTTACTTCCAAGCCGTACAAGGTGTCCCACGATGACGCGTCGCGTCGCCTCGCCAAGAAGCCGGCTGGTGAGATCAAGATCCAAAGCGACCCAGTTGGGAAGCGGGCGGCCCCGAGTGACGACACGAACAAGCGGGCGAGCAAAAGGAGGCTCATTATTGAGGATTCGGACGATGACGTCCCGGCTCCTCCAGTCGAGATTCCTCCTCCAAGGCGATCGCCGAGGACGGCGCCGAAGATCCACCGGTCGTCCAGGTATGCTCCATGGCTGAAGTCCGAACTTTTTCGTTGAAAGCTTTCTTTGTCTTTACCCCAGCTGTATTCATTATCGCAGGAGGCCCCAGGACATAGATCCTGCCGGGGAGGGTGAAGGACCGACCCCTGCCGCTGCTCCCGAGGTGCCAAAGCCTGCAGAGCCAAAGCCCCGGAGCCCGCATCCGAGCGAGAGCGCTCCGGGCAAAAAACCTTCGCCTCCGAAGAAGGATGCCCCAAGGAAGGAGCCCCGACCGCTAGCCGGACGTCCCGACCGGAAGCCGCCGATGGCGGAAACCTCGGCCGCGGCTCGGCACCCTGACCGAGGATCACTCGGCGAAGAGCCAGAGGAAGGAGGCCAGCCGGGCTGTTCCACCTAAGCGCGCAGCCACTGAAGCCGGTGAGTCTTGTATCAAAGTCTTCTCTTTGCTCTTTTAGCTTGAATCTTTCAGGTCTTCATTTGTTCTTCCAATCCACCAGCCACAGTGGAGGAAATCCCCAGGTTACAGTCTTCTGAAACCTAGGTTCCCCCAATCAAGATCGAGTGGCGGGACTCAGAAGGTCAGAGGCAGGGCATCATCCTGGACAAACAAGCTGAGAGAGAAGAAAGGGATGCCCTTGTCGAAAGCTTGAACGAAGCAACTCGGCTAATCAACGTAAGCCTTAGTCTTTTTCTTTTGTTGTGTTGTCATCCTTTCCGCCGGTCACTCTTCGGATTTCACGCGCGTATGAGTACCGCCGCTCCATGGCGAAGTCCGAGGTGCCGGAGAAGCCGGTTCCTCACCCGAGCTCCTTGGAGGATGTTCACCAAAGCCGAAAACCACTCAGGAGGAAGCCACGTCGAGGGAGGCGGCTTTAAGGAGAGAGATCGTGGAGCTTCGGGAGGCGAACCTCGACCTCCGAGGATCAATCGGGAGTAAGCTCATCTCTCCGAGTTTCTTTAAGATTCTCATGTTGTCCCTGGTTACTGATGATCTTCTTTTCTTGTAGAAAATTCTTCGGAGGTCCATTCGCTTCAAGTTCAACTGGAGGCAGTCAGCCTCGACAAAGCCGAAATGGAGGCCGAGTTTGAAGGTAAGCCTCTTTGAAGTAACATTCCTTGTGCTGCTTTATTTCCGAGTGCTTTGCATGATCAGATGCTTTTGGCAACTTACAAGGTTAAGACCCGAGCTCAATGTGACGTCTTGCTTGAGCGGGTCAAACAAACCGGAGAGATCCGGGAAGAGGTCGCCAATGCTGCTGCGCCAATCTTGCTATCTTTGTTCCACCATGGAGTCGGGACCAGCTCACTGGACCCAATTGAAGTCTTTGACAAGCTGCGGAGGGCTCCTGACCAGTATCTAGCCAACATCACTGAAGCCGCCAACATGGGGGCTGGTCTGCTCTTGCACAGACCAAGTCCCTTTACCCCCGAGTGGATATCCACTCGGTCGGGGAGGGCTTTGCTGACGGGACTACAGATGAGCAAGCCTTGGATATGCTGAGTGAGGCGCAGGAGTCGGCAAAGAAGATCTCCGTCGATGTAGTGAACAATTTCCGGATTTGATTTATCTTTTGAACATTGTCTTGTAAATGTCGTGTGATCATGATGCTCTGATGTAGAACTTGTGATATATTTAGTTTATTTATGTTAATGCCTTGATCCGAGTTTTTGTGTGAAATTTCTTAAGTAATTTTCTTCTGACTCGTCACCAAGCCTAGGCTCGATTAGGTCATCGAAAACTCTCGCCCTTAGACACCGAACTCGGATCGAAGAACATTAAACAATGATAACCAAATCATGCACAGAAGTTGATGAGGAAAACTTAAGCTTTATTGACATATGTACAGCCCCCGACTACTAACTCAAGAAGTCATCTTGCTTGAGGTTGGCAGTCAAGGAAAACATGAAGCCTTAGTTGAATTAGGCATAAAATCGTCGAAGATGCTCGATGTTCCAGGAGTTCTCCACCATAGATCCGTCTTCACGCTTTAGCCGGTATGCACCGGGCCGAGTCACCTCAGCGATTATGTACGGTCCTTCCCATAAAGGGGATAACTTGTGACGGACTTTGGTGGTTTAAATCTTGCGTAGAACCAGGTCGCCAACGATGAAAGCTCGTGCTCGAACGTTGCGACTGTGGTATCTTCTGAGCCCTTGAAGGTATTTGGCCGACTGGATGAGGGCTGCCTCGCGGGCCTCTTCCAATCGGATGAGGTCATCCACTCGGTCGGGGTCGTAGCGTTCATCGTTGAAGCTGCGGACTCGGAGGGACTCGTACTCCATCTCGTTTGGCAACATGGCTTCTGCGCCATAGACCAAAAAGAAGGGAGTTTGGCCGGTAGCCCGACTGGGTGTGGTCCGCAGAGACCATAAGATCGAGGGAAGCTCTTGGACCCACTTGCCCGCGTAAGGGTTTAGGCGATCGAAAACGCGGGCCTTGATGCCTTGGAGGACCATGCCGTTGGCTCGTTCGACTTGTCCATTGCTTTTGGGATGGGCAACTGATGCGTAGCAAATCTTGATTCCAAAGTCCTCGCAGAATTCTTTGAAGATGCCTCCCGTGAATTGAGTCCCGTTGTCAGTTATGATTCTGTTTGGGACGCCAAAGCGGTGCACGATGTTGAGAAAAAAGTCCCGTGCCTTGTCAGCAGTAATTGTGGCGACCGGCTTGGCTTCAATCCATTTGGAGAACTTGTCAATTGCGACGAAGAGGTGTGTGAATCCTCCTGGAGCTTTCTTGAAGGGGCCGACCATGTCCAAGCCCCATACCGCGAATGGCCAGGGTAGTGGGATTGTTTGTAGCTCCTGGGCCGGAACATGGCTCTGTCGGGCGAAAAATTGGCAGCCTTCGCAGTTCGTACGACTTTGTCCGCGTCGGAGACCGCGGTAAGCCAAAAACCTTGCTCGTAAGCTTTGCCGACCAGTGCGTGCGCCGCGTGGCTTCCGCATATGCCCGAGTGGATGTCTTGAAGTAACTGCCTCCCTTCCTCGGGTGTGATGCATCTCATTAGGATTTCGGAGGGGCTTCTCTTGTATAAGTCAGAGTCGACCATGACATATGCTTGGCAACGTCGCCGGACGCGTTCTGCTTCATCCTGGTCTTCCGGCAGCTCTTGCTGGGTTAAGAATTTGATGAGCGGCGTCCTCCGGCCGGCGTCGCCATGGCGACTTCGTCGCAGCTTGCTCGTTGGAGGTTGTCTTTGCCGTGATGGTTGGTTCATAGAGGTGCTCGACAAAGACGTCTGTTCGGGCAGCTTCGCGCTTGGACCCAAATTGTGCCAACTCATCGGCTGCTTCGTTGTTATGCCTCAAGACGTGTGAGAGCTCAAGCCCGTCAAACTTGTCTTCAAGTTTGCGGACCTCTTGCCGGTAGGCCTCCATGGTGTCATTTAGACAGGACCAATCTTTCATTACTTGATTGACGACCAGCTGGGAGTCGCCTTTCACGATGAGCCGACGTATTCCGAGTGAAACTGCGAGACGCGGTCCATGTAGGAGAGCTTCATACTCGGCAACGTTGTGAGAGGCGGAGAAGTGGAGGTGAAGGACGTATCTTAGCCTTTCCCGGTGCGGGGAGATCGGCACAACTCCCGCTCCCAAGCCGGTGATCCTCTTGGATCCGTCGAAGTGCATGGTCCAGTGTTGGAGGTCTTCCCGAGGTACGTTCTCTTGTTGCTCACCCACTCGGCCAGAAATCCGCCAAGGCTTGTGACTTTATGGACGTCCTCGCCTTAAAAGTCAAGTCCAACGCATCGCTCTAAAGCCCACTGGCGATGCGTCCGGTCGCCTCCCGGTTGTGGATGACATCGTCGAGTGGAAAAGAAGTAACGACGGTGACCGAGTGACCCTGAAAATAGTGTGCCAATTTCCTCGCGGTTATTAGAACACCATAGAGTAATTTTTGTACCTGAGGGTAGCGAATTTTGGCTCCTGCCAACACTTCGCTAACAAAGTATATTGGCCTTTGAATCTTCTGAGCCCGTCCTTCTTCTTCGCGCTCGACCACGAGGACCGTACTAACCACTTGGTGAGTGGTGAAACATACAAAGCAAAGAAGGTTCCCGGGCCGAGGCGAGGCCAGATCGGCGGCGTTGTAAGGAACTCTTTGAAGTCTTCAAAGGCCTTGTTGGCTTCCGCGGTCCACTGGAAGTCGTCTGTCTTCTTTAGCAATCTGAAGAAGGGCATGCCTCGTTCGCCGAGTCGAGAGATGAAGCGGCTTAGCGCCGCCATGCAGCCAGTGAGCTTCTGGACGTCTTTCTGGTTACTCGGGGGTTTCATGCTCAAGATGGCGTTGATCTTCTCCGGATTAGCTTCAATGCCGCGATGTGACACCATGAAGCCGAGCGCTTGCTCGATGGAACGCCGAAAGTGCACTTCTCCGGTTCAACTTTATTCAAGGCTCGGATGTTTGCAAAAGTTTCTTCTAGGTCAGCGATCAGGTCTTCTTTCTGCTTGGTCTTGATGACAACTTCGTCGACGTAGGCTTCTACGTTCTTGCCGATCTGCGTCTGGAAGCATCTTTGGATCATGCGTTGGTATGTGGCGCCGGCGTTCTTCAGGCCGAAAGGCATCGTGATGTAGCAGTAGGCCCCAAACGGCGTGATGAACGATGTCTTCAGGCAGTCGGACTCTTTCAAGCTGATCTAGTGATAGCCCGAGTAACAATCCAAGAAACTTAGGAGTTGGCAGCCGGCTGTTGAGTCAACGACTTGGTCGATGCGAGGCGGCCGAACGGATCTTTGGGGCGAGGCTTTGTTGAGGCCGCATAGTCAACGCACATGCGCCATTGCCCCGTCTTCTTGCGGACCAGACGGGTTGGCTAACCGGTCGGGATGAAGGACTTCTTTAATGAAGCCGGCAGCCAAGAGTTTTGCGAGCTCTTCCTTGATAGCGTCTTTTCGGTCTTGCGCGAATCTGCGTAATCGTTGTTTTATCGGTTTGGCGTCATCTTTGACGTGCAAAGAGTGCTCGATCACCTCCCTAGGAATTCGCATATCGATGGTTTCCAAGCAAAAACATCTTTATTATTTTGGAGGAAGGTGACGAGCGCGCTTTCCTATTTGGGATCTAGGTCGCGCCGATTACAAGAATTTTCGAGGGATCCGACGGATCAAGGGAGATCTTCTTGGTCTTGGCGTCGCCGGATCCTTATTTGGCTATCTTCTTCGCGGGACTTCGCCCTCTGTCGAAGTTGATGCGCCAATCGGACTTCTTGTTGGCCACGCAATCTCTCGCGAGATTGGGCCATGTCGCAGCTCTCCTTATCGCAGGTGAAGGCTTGCTTCACGTCGCTGCGAAGAGTGATGATGCCGTTCGGACCCGGCATCTTCATGCAGAGGTAGGTGTAATGTGGGATCGCCATAAATTTGGCAAGCGCAGCCTTCCGATGATGGCGTGATATGCGTTTGAAGTCGGCCACCTCGAAAGTGACGTTCTCCGTGCGGAAGTTCTCTGGCCCGAAGGTGACAGGAGGGAGATGTGCCCGAGTGGTGTAGACGATAGCCCCGGGATGACTCCGTGGAAGGGGCCGAGCTTGCCTTCGCCCGGCCCTCGGATCGCATCTCATCCATGGTCTTAGCAAACAGATGTTGAGAGCGCCGCCCCCATCGATGAGGACGCGCTTGAGCCCGATGTTGCGGACCACTGGGTCTAGGACGAGTGGATAGCGCCCGGATGAACCACTCGGTCAGGGTGATTCGAGCGGTCAAAAGTGATGGCCACCTCCGACCATCGCAGGTACTGAGGGACTTCGGGTTGAGCCGCGTTGACCTCTCGATCGGTTAGCTTCTGTTTCCTCTTAGATTCATAGGCTAGCGGCCCCCCGAAGATGTGGTTGAGCTCTCCCACTGGGTCTTGAAAAGGTTCGGCGTTCTCAACCGCGTTGTTTTTCTTGGCGCTCGACGGACTAGCCTCATCAGTCGGCTTTTTGTTGAGCTGCGCCGCGTACTGCTCGGCGAACTGTTTGTAAATGAAGCAGTCCTTCGCCGTGTGCTTATGATTGGGATGATGGGTGCACCGGGCGTTCATGATGGCGTCGTAGGCGGCAACTCGGGACGGCGTTGAGTGTTGGAGGTTGCGGCCACTAGGTCCTCGATCGGCGCTTGCGATCTTTTGGCCCCGGTTGCGCCTTGCCGCCATCCTTCTTAGGATTGTGGCTCCCTCCCGCTTGCTTGTCTTCCCTCCTATCGAGCCGGTCTTGACGGGCGGCCTTTGATGGCGTCGTTGGACTTTGCGTAGGAGTTCGCCGTCTCGAACATCTATTTCACCGTCTTCGGTGGCTTGCGCCCAAACTTCCCGATTAACGCTCATCACGACTCCCTTCGGAAGGCGGCGATGATGATGTCATCGGTGATGTTGGGGATCTTGTTGCGCTTCTCGAGAAACGGCGGATGTAATCCTTCGAGGCTCGTCCGCTTCCGGATGACGTTGTATAGGTCGAAGTGTGTGCCGGCCTCTCGAAGGTTCCCCGGAAGTTGGCGATGAAGTGGTCCTCGCCCGCTCCACGAGCCGATTGAGCCTCTTGGCAGGCTCGTGAGCCAGTTTCTGGCTGAGTTAGCGAGGGCCACTGGAAGATAATTGGTCGTAGCTTTGGTGTCGCCACCTGCTGCGCGGATGGCGAGGGTGTAGACGGTAAGCCATGACTCGGGGTCGGTCTTGCCGTCGTACCTTTCGATTCCCGTGGGCTTGAAACCACTTGGCCAATGCACTCGGCGAAGCTCCCTGAGTGAAGGCCGGACTCCGTCGTCGCCGCTATCGGGTGATCCCCTCCGATCTTCCCGAGTGCGCTCGGTCCCGCTCCCGGTAGCGGCGATCGAGGACTTCCCGCAGATCACTCGGCGGGTCTTTGGTTGGCTGGTTGGATAGCCGGAGCCGTTGTTGCGGCGACGCGATGGCGGACGGGTGGACGTCCGTGTCGTTTGTCGCGGGAGTCGCCCGTTTGCTCCGGTACTTCGCGTGGACTCGCGGGGTGGGCCTCTTGGCCTTGTTGTCGACCGATCTGGCTCGGGCCTCTTATAGTCTCCCGTCCTTAGAGGCGGGAGTCGACTTTTGTCGGGCATTTCACCACGGACTCGGTCGGCCTTCGTGCGAGGTGGTGGGATGGCCGTTAGGCGTGGCTGCGACGATGGTCTTGATCTTGTCGAGTATCGGAGTCACATTGGCGGTGCCGTCTCCATGACGGTGTCCAAGAGAGTGAGCGCGGCAACGCGTTCGTTCCGCGTGGCGTCCGGAAGATGTTGGTGTTGCGAACCCGCGTTTGGAGGATGGCCTCCGGGCATCGTCCGCCGCACGTAGATCCCGCTTCCTCTTGTCGCCTCGTCCTTGCGTTGCTTCTCCTCTTCGGTCGTCTTGCGCTCATGCTCAATCTTGGCTCGCTCTTCTTCAAGAAGCCTTCCGGCCATGGCGAGTCGGACTCGTCCGGCTCGGCCATGAGGACATCAAAGCACTTCGGCTCATAGTCCATGCGGCAGTCGGAGTTGTCGGCTTCGTCAGAGGGGATGCCATAGAGGTCGTCGAAGCCGACGGAGCTGAGGTATCCGTTGAGCTCCGAAGATGAGCAGGAGCCAAATGACGGGAGGATGACGGCGACCTCCCTTGATCCTGGGTAGCCCGGGTCTGGATCGTTTCAGTCCGAGTCAGAGCTTGGGGATGCGGGCTCTTCCGAGCGGGTCGCCCCGACTCGGGAGAAGTCCGCCGTAGATCTCGGCGGCGTTTGGTAACCCAAACGGCACCGAGAGGTCTTCATCCGAGTAGACGCCTCCGTCGGGAGGCGAGAAGATTGGCGCCGATTTCGGCGATATTCGGTAATCCGAATGGTGCCGAGCGAAGTCCGTCGTTAGAGAGAGTAGATTGCACCTTGGTCTTCAAGACGTCGTTGTAAATCTTGGCGCTGTTCGGGAGTCCGAACGGCGTTGAGTGGGTTTCTCCTTCCGACTGGTATGAATCCGAGTCGAAGGAGGAATCGTCGACGAAGTAGGCGGCGAAGTCGTCGAGTCTTGAAGGAGATCCCATCACGCTTGTCGACGAGATTGTTGAAGAAGTCTCGACGCGCGCCCCTACCTGGGCGCGCCAACCGTCGAAACTTGGTTTCGGCAATAGAATTTCGGGGTCGCAATCAAGATCGCCAAGCACAATGGGTTAGAAGGAAGAAGAGGATTTAGACAGGTTCAGGCCCTCTTGTGAGGTAATACCCTACTCCTGTTTCGGTGGATTCGATCCGCCGAGTGTCTTTATTGATCTCGTGATCTAAAGATCAAAGCTAAAAGCTGATCTAACTTCTGATCTATCATAGGATATCCCTCAAGGGACGCCCCTTACCCCCCTTATATAGTCTTGGGAGGAGGGCTTACAGATCGGAAACCCTATCTTACTCTAAGTCGGTTCCCTCAATCTTACCAAACCGTGACTATAGGCCGATTGCCTTATCTCTATCAGCAATCGTAACACCCAAGTCATGTTCGGTTTACGAGATATGGTAGGCGCAATCTATCCCTACGTTCAGTCGGATAAGCTTGCCATGTAGATACTCGATTGGCATAATCTTCACAAATATGTGATTAAAATTTTTAATCCATAGATTAATTTTCATGAGTAAACGTCTTGTTGACCCTAATATTTAAAAAGAGGGCACTAAAAACGTGACCGACTGACCGTGCGGAATTCTTCCTTCTAAAGTTCCAGGTCTTCTCTTTTTTCTTTTGGCAAAAGAAAACAAAAAGAATTGCTCTGCGTGTCACTCAGAGCGAGAGAACCCAAAAGGCTGGGTCCAGCACGAATCTCGAGGCGCTCCCAACGGCTCCTCGTACCGTCACGACCCGATTTTACCCTGAGGCACTCAGGCACCGCCACTCGCCCTCCGCCTCCGGTTAGCTCGTCGCGTCACGCGTCGCATTCTCGCATCGGTTCGCATCGCGTCTCCTGCTCGGCTCGACTCGACTCCACACGCCGCTCTCCCGCTCGCCTCCGCCGAGAGAGAGAGAGAGAGAGAGAGAGAGAGAGAGAGCAAACCCTATCTAGGGTTTTGCCCACCGTCGACGCCATGGAGGCCGGAGGAGGTAAGCGGGCCTGGCCGGAGGGCACCAACGGCGCCGCCGCCACCGCCAAGCGCGCGAGAGGTGAGCCGCTTGCTTCGTGGTTTCTTTTTATTTCTATTTTTTGGTTGCTGGCTCTTCCACTGGTAGGAGGGCTGGTTCCTAGGACTTCTCCAGCCGGCTACCTTGTTGGGGACATGGGGTTGGTGGTCTCGGATTCTCGCCGGCGCTCCAGCTTGGTTTTGTGCTGCGTGGTGAAGACAGGAGGATGATTTGGTGGGGGTGTTGGGTTGGGGAGCTTGTAGCCGCCTAAGCCTTTCATGTCTTTTTCTTTCTTTTTTTTTTTGGTTCGTTTGGAGATGACGGAAGGCTCACCACTTATTTTTGGGGCAATATTTCGCAAAGAGATCTAGAAACGTGATCAGTGACTTAGTGGACCTGCTAAATATGTCAACGGATCTAGCTGCTTGTCGATTTTTTTGTGTGAATTAAAAGAGGTGTCGGATTTCTCAAGGCGTTAATTTGAAAGTATACTCATTAAGCTCTGGATACTGGACATAATTGTACCATTTACCTTTTGTTTTTTTTTTCTGAGAAGGTAATGCTCAGGATTTTGAAATGATTAATATGTTCATGTTGTTTTTATACATGCCATGTTTTAGTAAAATCAACACTAAATAATAAATTTGGTGTAACAGCATCGGAGTCATCTCAAGTGGGTGTAGGAAGCAAATTGAAACCATGCACCAAATTTTTCAGGTTCTAATCTAACTTAAAATGAACTCTCAACTGTTTACACATGCTATACTGCACTTTGTGGGTTTTGCCTTAAATATTTGTAATTTGTTATGTTGCTAAGAACTTGTTATTGAGGGCTAATAAATGGGTCAAGTAAGATTTTGCTCAGGTTTTCCTTTTGTACTGGATAATACAACAGCTATATGTGAAACTCCATTCCTGATGAACAATCAAATCAATCTGTTGAACTATGGTTCCATATCACCTGCAGAAATCTTGATAATAGTACAACTGAATGCCCATTATGGGATATTGGAATACTAAATGATAACATTCAATGTAGCTGCTTGTTTTCAGTACAAGTACAACATGTTTAGCTTAAAATTTGAAGTTGGAGAGGTGGTTTTCTTTTCATGTTCTACTATTGATTGATCATGTGTGTTAATTATCAAGTTGATATAAGCTGCTCCTTTTGTTACACTTCTGATTATTCTTATTACATACAAGAGTGAGTGAATTATGCAGTACAGTGATAATGTGTTGTCATGTTCATGTAAGTGAAATAACTAACACAATAGAGAAGTAGCTTCTTTGACAAACTAAAATGCCATTGTATATTTTTTAAAAAATCGATGATACAAATGGTAAACGAATTATTCTACTATGTAGTTGTATGCCTTTAGTATTGATATGTAATTATGTATGCTACTGTTAGTGTTTACCACTTTGTAGACATATTAGGCCTTTTGATATTAATATGTTCGGCGTCATGTGATACTGCATGCTTCTTAATAATTTGATATTCACCATCAAGTTTTGATCACTGGTAAATATAGGGAGTATCTAGAATTCTAGATGATCCCATTCATTGAAAGAATAGTTTATAGATTTACTTTACCTGTGAAAAGAACTTTATACGGATACGATATCCACATAATGACTATATGCCTTTTTTATGTCACCTTTTAATGTTTTAATTCCATTTATATGAATCATTAGGTTCAACAGAGTGAATTGGTTTCATCTATTTTTGTTACTAGAAAATGCCCGTTTGTTGCAACGGGTGAAGACAATTTCAATTAGGCAAGGATAACCACAAATAAGTTTATGTCATGTAATATTATTACGAGTCCTTTACATACTTGGTATCTGTTAGCAGTCACCTAATAAGGTTGCATCTTCAGCTAAATATAACAAAATTTCTTCCATCCATATTGGGTCGCTGTAATTTTTCTTTCGTCCACATTGAGTCACTTTAGCTCAAATGATGTTTGCTTTGTGCAGTACTTCTGGCTGTCCTTTTGGTTCAAGTTGCCATTTTCTCCATAACTTCCCTGGTGGCTACCAGGCTGCTGCAAAGATGACAAGCTATGGTGGGCCAGCTGTTGCAGCTCCTCCTGGAAGAATGCCTTTAGGACCTGCTCCTAATGGGCCGCCTACATCCAGTGTGAAAACTCGCATGTGTAACAAGTACAACACTGCAGAAGGATGTAAATGGGGCAGCAAGTGTCATTTTGCTCATGGAGAGAGGGAGCTTGGAAAGCCGATGCTGCTGGACAACTCAATGCCACATCCAATGGGATCAATGCCCAATGGTCAGTTTGAGGCACCACCAATGCCTGGCCCAGACATCGTTCCTCCCTCAACCTTTGGTGCCTCGGCCACAGCAAAGATCAGTGTTGATGCATCCCTTGCTGGCGGTATCATTGGGAAGGGTGGAACCAACACAAAACATATATCCCGGATGACTGGGGCCAAGCTAGCTATCCGGGATAACGAGTCCAACCTTAACCTTAAAAACATTGAGCTTGAGGGTACATTTGATCAGATCAAACATGCTAGTGCTATGGTCACAGAGCTAATTGTCCGCATCAGTGGTAATGCCCCTCCAGCTAAGAACCCAGGCAAGGGGTCACATGCTGGGGGCCTGGAAGCAACTTCAAGACCAAGCTGTGTGAGAACTTCAACAAAGGCTCCTGCACGTTTGGAGACAGGTGTCACTTCGCCCATGGTGAAAGTGAGCTGCGCAAACCACCGGCTGCTGCTTGAGACATGCTTGTCATGGCTTGGACTAGACTGCCAGCATACCTGAGCTCCAAATATGAAGATGATTGCACAAGGTGAAATGAGCTGTGCATGGTTGCTGCTGCTTCTGCTGCATGAGATATTTGTCATGGGAGGAAACTGGATGTAATCTGGGGGAAAATAGATAACAGGGAATTTCTGTGCCTTAGATTTTTAGGATTACCTTTGGAGTTTTTCCCTTAGCGCTTCAGTCAAATTTTGTACTGCTTCGAATGCACTGTAACCTAGCAAAACTACAGTGATTCCATTGACTTGGGTGCTTCCTGATGCTTCCATCAGTTTGTTGATCTTGTTTGCCCATTGGCAATATGGCATAATGAACCAAAATTTGAGTGGCATCAGCCAAGTTTTTCCTTTTACTAGTCTGTACAGGTTTAGAACTGATATGAATCAGTTTTCTATGGAGCAAAGTACTAACTTGGTGCCACTGATTCCACTCCGGAGCCGAGTTGTAACAACTCCCTGACCAAGAACATAAAACATATCAGAACGCTATTCCTACAAAAACTAAATTGCACTGCCAAACTCCACCTTTATAACTCGATTTCGATTTACCTGCAAAGCGTCGTCCAGTTCATACACACTGGCCTAAATAACCAAAAGACCTTCAAACATTCAGCGCCACACGCCCAACGATCCAAAAACTGACACGGGCCGTGCGATGCTGCTAAGCCGTTTCATCATTTCCTAACAAGGCATCCCAATGCTGAGCTAAGTGGACTGACTTCTCTACCTACATAAAACCCCAAAAGGCTTTTCCTTCTCTACACGCCCCTACAACTACAAGGCCACTGCCCTCTACTCCTCGTCGTCGTCTTGGAAGAGGCGCCTGCGCTTCGACGCCAGCTGCGTCACCTGCGCGTCCATGGCCGACCTCTTCTCCTCCATGGTCCTGCCGGTGGTGGTGGCCGCCTCGTCCTGCAAGTCGTGCATGACCAGGCCTCGGTTCCTGCAGAGCTTCCTGATCGCCGTGCTGTGCGCAGGGACTGCAGGCGTCTCGGTTTCGGTCTCGGGGTCGTTATTCGGTCCTCCGGTGGTGGTGGTGCTGCTGGAGCCATGCGTGCCGGCTTGTGGAGGCCTGTGCTGCATCAGCTCTTCGCCGTCCACGACCATCTCTTTCATGAGCTGGGAACAAATGTGAAACAGGAAGGTTATAATAGATCGCATTACAAGTATTAATAGTTATGCTGCTGATATATCAAACATTAGAAGTCAGATTGGGTTATATTTCTAATAGGCATGAATCTAACATGCTTGTTCCATTTTGCACAGCTAAGAACAAGTCACTTACGATAGAGAAGAGAAACTGAAGTTACAGATTGTAGTTGCCTAGTAGCTAATGTAGATTTTTGCTTGCAGTACTAGTTTAGCATGTTTGATCATCGAACTAAGGTTTTGTACATTTCACTGCACTTGTCATATAACGTGTGATCAATCTTGGAGCTCTCTAAAGGGATGTACAGTAGCAAATGTTAAAATGCTAAGTATGCAAGGTTATGGTTGAGATGGTACCTTCCAATCCTTAAAATCGAATCTGAACACAAAATGATGGTATGCTACTTTTCCTGAGGTTATGGAACTAGCAGCGGGGGCGTTTCTTGGATCTGCAGTCAACATAAAAACATCAGGTGCGGCTATGTAAAAAAACATATTTGCAGGTTGCAGCAACAAAAAGAGTGATCAAGTAATGAAGCCCTTACAGACAAGATGATGGCCCTCATCATTCACACTGATTTCCACCCTGCCATCTTTCACTAGAAATGACAAGGCAAAGATATTCTCCACCGTTTGGGCAAAGGACTTCCTGTTTAAAACAAGGTTTTCCAGCCTTGCATTTTTATTCTTTCTCAGGACATCAAATATGACAGACATGTTCCTGTCAGTATCCGTCTTTGCTGCATTTGATGAATCTTTCAGCTGCACATTAAGGGGGAACAGATCAACACATGGCTAGAAGTTGACAAGCTAATTGCCTTAATGTGAAATCACTCATATAATTGAAAATCATCTAATTGTAAATCAAAATTGATCTTACAACAAATAAATACATATTACAGAAAGTTTACGCGTCCCTTGTGCAAATCATCGTACTAGAGTTCTATAATAAGGCAATTTACAAGTCATACTGACACAATACAAGCATGTTGCGAAGGTAAGGATAATTATTTAGTATGTAGTAGTAACTACTGTCAGTATAAATATGATGTTTCAACTTTCAAGCACAGCTCTGTTCAGTAGAGTATGAACAAGATATGGCAACCTGTTCAGGGCATTCACTTCCACGAGGCTTAGCCGTCCTCTTTCTACTCACACGAACCCTCCGTGGCAGCACTTCTGTGTTCATTGGACCAACCCTGTCAGTAAGATTATAAGAGTCACGAAATCAGACTACTTCAGGTCTTCAGCAATGCAACTCTAAATCAGCAAACATGAGAAGCTAAAAAACAGTTGATCTGCATTTACATTGTGGAGCATCCAGGCACGGCCATGAAAACCCGAGAAGTATAAAGGCCTACATCGACCCAGCGCAACGAGGCAGCCTCATCATCGTCTTTCCTTTTCTTTCCGAACTTCTTCAGCATTCCGGAAACGAAATCAGAAGGCGTGATCCCCAGAGCTGAATGCGTCCTTACTGATGCCACCAAACTAGTGGCGATGTCAAGCAAGGCTTCCGCATCGGCGATCTGCTCCCTAGGCCTCTGAACTGCAGCACAAAGGCAGCACTGGTCAGGTCTGATTGTCAATAGCATCAGTAATCAATACCTCAAAATAAAAAGTGAAAAAACAGCGAATGGACACCATTTACTTTCACAATAACTGAACATATTACCAAAGAGCAAGTTTCCTTTGTATCTAATACATTTTCAAATTTGAACTGAATGCTTCTTAACAAAAAGTGTCGCAACAAATTGCACGAGCAACATTGAGAAGCATAAATCTTAAAATTCAGTTCCGCGATTTAACGATCACACGTGCTGCTAGCCTGCTACTACTACAGAAACGAAAGCTCGTTTGCGCCATCCTAACTGATTACACGCCGTCCAATCACACCAGATTCGCCGACAAAAGAAAAAACTGAAACCTCGGCTGCGCGAGAGAGTGATCATCCATACCAAACCTGTGGAGATCCTCCACCTGCGTGAAGACTGCCCGGAACTTGACCGAATCCACCCTCGCCATGTCATCCTTATCATCTGCACACACAAACACAAAACACAAAACACCCCACACACCAAGCTCCAAATCAAATGCCATCCGAAACACAATACCCCCAAGCCGAGAACACCAATCAAAACCGACGCGATCGCCGGCACAAGACAACCCGCGCCCTTACCGCTGATGCGGCTCTTCACGGCGAGGTACCGCGACCGCAGCAGCCGCCGGTCGTCCGTCGCCTGGCTCAGGTCCGGCGCCGGCGTCCCCGGCGTCCCCGGATCGTCGCCGCACCGCTCCTCCTCCACCGCCGCGGCCATCCGTACGTGCCCTAGGTTCTCGAGCCGGGAAGGAAGCCGAAGCAGCAGCGAGTTGAGAGAGATTTTGGTGGTGTGCAATGGAAGGAACCGGGAGAAGAGGAGGGGGAGGGGGTTGGGTATTTGAACCCGAACCACCCGCTATGGCAGAAACCGACGCGAAAACCACCCCCCTCACCGACGTGTGGGCCCCACTCTGGTGAAAAGCTATAGGGCCTACATGTCAGTGATCCCTATGGGGGATTCGTGGGTGCGGGAAGGTTTTCGCTTCGGTTGTGAAAAGGGTGGGAGAATTTTCGCAGGGGTTGCGCGTTGGGTGGATTACGATCGCTGGGTGGACGCGGTGTGATGTGGGCCATGGTTTCAGTAGGACAACGGCTCATGAACTTGTTCTACTCAGAAAATTGCCGCGCTTCTCGCGAGAGAGATGGGGGACTGTTGAGTTTTACCGCTGCTTGGCTTTGGGCGCCCGCGGTACAATTTTCGCAGAAGCAAAATTTCGACAAATTTTTGCCGCCTGACTGGTCTCACGCCCTGAAACTGAAAGCATGAAAAACAGCGTGTGAATTTAAGGTAAAACCACAAGAATTCATTTACCATCGTTTCTAATTTCTCTAACACCTAAGTAAGGATGAGTCATATTATAAAACTACGAATCTGACAACTACTTATCCACTATAATATATTACATTTAGAAGTTTGGAAAACATTGTTGTTGGTATTAATAATAGACATACCTAACAAGAGCGAGTCGTGGGCCGAGGCGTCCGAATAACTTGGACATACGAGGTACATCCCACCCGACCCTAGGAGTTGAGTTATGCCTAGCCCGACCCCAGGGACGAGGCACGCCTCGCGTGCCTCGCCCGACCCCCGAAGAAACGAGTCGTGTCTCGCCTGACCCCGGGGAACGGGTCACGTCTCGTCTGGCCTCGGAGGACAAGGCGCGTCGCATCTAGCACCGGGAGGACAAGTTACATCTTGCTCGACCCCAAGGCAACGGGTTACGACTCGGCCCAGGGGACGGACTTCGCCTCGCACTCCCTCGAAGAACGACCTTCGCATTTCCCAGACGTGGGCCCGCGATGTGATACGTGTCATGCTGTCTCCCAACCACTACGGGCGTGGAAAAAGAGTATGTATAATCCAATCCAACAATTAGACGGGAGTAGGAACAGGGTTGACCCTCGTCCCCAATCGACCGTACTAAAGGATTACACTGTCAACCCAAATAGCGCGATCAGTCATTTACCTAATCCGCGTACATAGACCAATGTGGGTGTTCGCCCTACGCCACCTATCCGAACGGGATGAGAAGCCATGACCGACAAGCCACGCCCATGAGTGGCTACAACGACGAAGTAGGAGCGCCGAGTATAGTCAAACCAGGGCGTCGTGACTAGCGGATGACAAGGCGAGGAAATGGCTCAATGGTCGGGGCATGCCTTCCGCGCCTTGCTCTTTTTTTTGTCTCTGGTGTAGCATTGAAATGGACGGAAACGGACGAAAAAACCTCATTTCTATTTTTGTTTATATATTTTTTGACGAAAATGGGATCGGGTTCGGAAGAGATGGGTTCGAAAACGAAATCGAAATATGCGGGTGTATGAAAATGAACCAATACGATCAGAAATTTAATGAAAACGGTCAAAAACCGGTAATCTATTCCAGAATATGGTATATCACCATGTATTCATGTAATTCTGATGGATTTTATTTGCAGTATAATAATAGCTGGAAGATGACAACTAAATTACCTTATTCCATCGTTTCTGCTAGGCACACTAATTATTCTTGCTGAACACCACAATAAGGAGTGGTATTTGCTCTCCTATCCCTTTAACACAAGAGATCGATCATGCAGCATAACTAATCATGTCATATTTACTCATTTTTCTTTAAAGTGCTGCATCATCCAGAAGTGAAAAATATAAAGAAAACAAAGGAAGGAAGCTAAGCAAAGGGATTATTACCAAGACAGCGAGGGATGGCCTGCCTGTGCTGAGTTTCCGGAATAGGTTGTGCGGAGGGATGGGCTGGGCTGTGTGTCTTGGGGCTGTTGGTTGTTGGGATGTTTCAGGAAAAATACGGATATATCCCGACTAAATATAGGATTTCGAAAATATGAACGGAAAAATACTCTTCTGTTTTCGTCCCGCTTTCGAGCAGGCTCATCCTGCATCCTATCCCATTTTTGGATTTTTTTCATAAATACGAAAACGGTTGGATCAATATGGAAAAACGGACGGGACGAGATTTTTCCGTCCGTTTTCAACCCTACTCGGTGTAACTTTCCCTCCCTTTGAGCTATAAAAGGGGACGAGGGAGAAGAACGTAAACAGGTCAAGAGTGATAGCATAAGACACCAATCAGTTTGTAACCCCTACTACAGACTTAGTGTAAATAACACAAGTATCTCTTCACTGGATATATGGACATTTTGCCTGAACCAGTACACATCCTCGTGTCTTTTTTTATACCATTTAAGCTGGACGCGTAGATTGTTAGAGATTTACTGGTCGGTGGTTAAAAAAACCGACAGTTATCTTAGTCTATTTCATTGGAAACAAAAGGGCCTAAAGCACATAAAATCATCGAAACTGATATTCTTGGCTAGGCTGAATGTTTAGATGTTAGGAGTTTACACTATTCCCAACATCACAACCCACCAAACGAGCAAGATCCGTTACCTATACGTATCGGATATAAAAATTTCTGGTTGAGGATAAAGCAAGAAGGACAAAATAATTTAAAATGGAGGGAGCAATTTTCATAGCATCACAATCAAATTCAAACACTACTGGAAAAACCATTTTTGGTTGAAGCGTCAAAATCCACAATAATCCCGGTTTTAATAGGAACCGACACAAGAAAATATTTTTAGTCCCGATTAAATCTTTAATCCCGGTTGATAACACCAACCAAAACAACAATTTATTTTTAGTCCTGGTTTAAAAAATCTGCAGCTCGTACGAGATTCCCATTATCTCGGTTCTTATCAACCGTGACAAAAAAAATTGTTCGTCTTTAATTATCTCCTCGATCGTCACGCGCGCGCTGCTAAGTTATTAAGTCCCAGATCAGATCTGAGTCTCCCCCATCTCTCCATCTCCCCCTCTCCCATCTGTCATGATATCTAGCATGGGCGGGCGGCCGTGCGAGCAGCCGCGGGGACGCGGGCTGCGACGCCTCCTTCTCCACCCCTTTGCGGCGGCGGCCACGGGGGCACAGGCTGCGGCGGCGGTCGGGGCACGGGCTATGGCGACGGTCGTGGGGGCTACTTCGTCATGCTCGTCAAGTACGAGAACGGCGACGGCGACCTCTCCGGCGTGGAGCTCATGCTGACCGGCGCCAACCGCCTGGACGCACATGCAGCAGTCGTGGGGCGTCGTCTGGAAGCTGAACGCCGGCTCGACATATGCAGGCGTCATTCTCCATCCGCCTCACGTCCAGTTTCGGCAAGACGCTCGTCGCCAGCAACGTCATCCCTTCCGGGTGGAAGCCCCGACGGCGCCCTCCTCCTTCCCTCTCTAGTGGATTTGGATCTGTGATTTTTTTGGATGTATTTATTTATTTATTTTGATGGATTTGATGAACTGCATGTTGTGATGATCTATGATTTTTGGGATGTATTTGTTGTATTTTTTATATATTTGATGAAATGCATGTGATGTGTTGTGATGATCTCTGATTTGAGTTTTCTGGATGCATTTGATTTGTGATGATGAAAAAAATAATATGGAAGCAGAAAAAATAATGGAAAAATACATAACGTGACACTTTTATTTTTAGTCCCGGTTATTGATATAAACCGAGATAAAAAATAGATTTTTGTCTCGATTATTTACCTGAAAAAGAGATCGTTTTGTTAGTTTCGGTTTGTAACCCAAAATTAAAGGGGTTGTTGTGGGATTTTCTAGCAGTGAAAGTTTTCCAGCTCGTGCTGTCCTGCAGCTCTCCTTCATGCTTTCATTAGTGAGGAGATTCGGGATTTTCCATTTCGTATCAGCGGATAGATTTTCCCCGGACCCGCTGCCGTTGAACATATTTTTTACTCATTTCAAACTTCGTTTTGTAGCTGGTCCGTCAACTGCATGCAACTCGAAGTGACAAAAAAATCAGGACATAAACGCGACCAACGTGACCTCATGACCAACACCACACTATGTAGGAAAAGAAGACAATAATAAGATGAAAATATGTACATGTGAAAAAGAGAAATTCAAAATAAAGTAAAATACATTATCTACAGAGGGAAAATACACTGGTACATAACCTTCCATCCGTAACGGATCCAAATATGTCTGGAGCACTTGGACCGTCAGAACAAAGTCATTTTAATCGGGTCATCATTTACACCGTTGTAGATGTACTCGTACAGCCCCAACTGCAAATAGCCCGTCAACGATGAAACTCATCTATGACAGACTCAGATGTAAGCCTGATTGAGCCATAATACCGAGCCCGTCAGAGATGAGGGCCATCGGTGACGGGCTCAAAAATAAGGCTCAATTGAGATGACTTTATAGCCCGTCACCGATGACTCATATCAGTGTCGGGCTTTCATTGAAGCCCGTTAGAGATATCTGTGCCCCGTTACAGATGTCGTTTAACTGGCCCGATTGAGATATAGTTCGGACACACTATAAATGCACCAGCAACCGCTGTCTGAATTCATCCCGTTGTTCACTTTTTTGGTGGGAGGTTGAAGGGGGCGAATTTTTGTTATTTTTTTTAAAAATAGGAATATATTAGAAGTAAGTATAAAGGTTGATTTTTTTACAATTTAGTAGTATGATAACTGATGTTTTGTTAAATTTTATAGCGATGGATCGAAGTTGAATGAATGCGACAACTTTAAAGCGTCATTGCAAGGAGTATAGAGATGGCGTTTTAAGTTTTATGAACGTCGGGGAGGAGGATAGGAGAAGAAGAAATAGCAAATACATGTGTTGTCCATGTAGAGATTGCAAGAATGAGATTTTATTTAGCGGAGAGGAGGTACACTCTCACTTGATACAATGGGGATTCATGAAGGACTACATATGTTGGGTGAAGCATGGAGAGACAGAATTGGATAATGGTGCAGCTGCAGACAGCATCGGTGTCGATAATCATGAAGATGAAGATGAGCGTGACATGTTTATTCCATCTCCATTGGGCGATGAAATGGTTGATGTGGATCGTGATATGCTGCAAGAGATGTTACGTGATGTTGAGGAGCAAGCTCACAACGAGAGAGATTCGATGAATTTCAGCCGTTTGGTCAGTGACTCCAAGACACCTCTATACACCGGATGCAAGGCAAAGCACACCAAATTATCAGCTACCTTGGACCTAATGAAGCTGAAGGCAAGTAGTGGATGGACAGACAAAAGTTTTACAGAACTTTTGAGAATATTGAAGGTCATGCTTCCTGAAGAGAACACATTGCCTGAAACGACATATGAAACAAAGCAGGTTCTGTGTCCCCTAGGGTTAGAGGTTCGTAGAATTCACGCTTGTCCAAACGATTGCATATTGTACCACAAGCAATATACGGACCTAGAAGCTTGTCCTGTGTAAGGCTTCTCGATACAAGTGAAAGAAAAGTGCGGGGGGAAAGAAGTCAAAGCGGGGTGGTCCGGCGAAGGTTGTATGGTATTTACCCATCATAGATCACTTCAAGAGATTATTTGCCAACCCGAAGGAAGCAAAATTAGTGCGGTGGCATGCCGAATAGAGAACAAACGACGGTTTGCTAAGGCACCCAGCGGATTCGATTCAATGAAGGAATATTGTCGAATGTACAAAGACTTTGCCGCCGACCCCAAAACATGAGGATATGTTTGTGTACGGATGACATGAATCCTTTTGGAGATATGAGCAGCTCTCAAAGACTTGGTCCGTCCTTTTTGCGAACTATAACCTTCCGCCATGGTTGTGCTTCAAAAGGAAATATATTATGTTGTGCTTGTTAATCCAAGGTCCAAAACAACCGGAGCAATGATATCGATGTATTCCTAGAGCCTGTTATCGATGATCTTGAGATTCTTTGGAAAGAAGGCGTGGACACTTGGATGCATATGGTCAGGAGAACTTCAAGCTACGAGTTCTACTGTTCTGCACCATTAATGACTATCCCGACTGGGCAATCTTTCTCGACAAAACCGTGAAAGGAAAGAAGGCTCGCTCCGACCGTATGGAACATACACGCAGCAGTGGGTGAAGAAATCCGAAAGATGGTTTACATGGGTCATAAGAGATGACTCCCGCTACGCCACGCTTTTTAGAAGAAAGAAGAAAATTTTCAACGGTAGGAGAGAACTTGGAACTGCTCCCAAGGATCCGCTCGGAGAAGAGGTCCATGACATAGTCAAAGACATAACTAATGAGTTTGGGAAGAAAAGAAAACATGGCAAGGAAAATGATAAAGCTATGTGGAAGAAGAAATCCATAGTTTGGCGGCTACCATACTGGAAAGACCTTGAGGTCCGGCATTGCATTAATCTAATGCACGTAAAGAAGAACGTTTGCGGCAGCTTGCTCTGGCCGCCGCTTAATATGCCCGGAAAGACAAATGACACTTGAATGCTCACCTAGACCTGCAGGAATTGAACATTCGCAGTGAGCTTCAGCCTGTTACGGATGAAAAGATAGGAAGAGTGTACCTCCCAGCAGCTTGCCACACATTGTCGAAGAATGAAAAGATCGCAATGTTGTCATGCCTGTCTGATATTAAGGTTCCTTCGGGCTATTCAGCAAGGATAAGTAAATACATTAAATTGGAGGATCTAAAAGTGGTTGGAATGAAGTCTCACGATTGTCACGTGCTGATCACACAGATCTTACTAGTTGCTATCAGATGTATTCTACCACCCAAAGTACGTCACACAATCCAACGTCTTTGTGCCTTCTTCAATGCAATCGGCCGAAAATTATAGACCCCAAAGATCTAGATCGATGAAGGCCGATATTGTCAATACCCCGTGTCACTTGGAGAATTATTTTCCACTATCTTTCTTCGATATCATGGTTCATCTCCTTGTTCATCTAGTGAAGCAAACAAAAATATGTGGCCCAGCTTTTCTAAGGAGATGTACCCGTTCGAGAGGTATATGGGAGTTCTTAAATCGTACGTTTGAAATAGAGCAAAACCAGATGGGAGCATCATTGAAGGGTACACGACGGAGGAGGTTCTTGAGTTCCGCATCGACTTTATGGCCGAGACTCGATCTTATCGGAGTTCCGCGTCTCGCCACGAAGGAAGGTTAGCGTGCCTTGGCACAATAGGCAAAAAAATTGTTCCCGATCAAGGCTACCTATGCGCAGGCTCATTTCGCTGTGCTACAACATATGGCTGAAGTGACTCCATATTTTGAGGAGCATCTTGCGAAAGTCCGACAAGACAACATGGGTCGATCAGACATATGGATCAACAGAGAACATACTACTCGCTTCAATGAATGGTTCAAGAATCGTATCGCACGATCGACCGATGACCCAACTGAGATAATACGAAGGTTGGCAAGGGGCCCAAGCTAGGATGTTGACACATGGCAAGGGTATGATATCAATGGATATACATTCTACACCATCACACAAGATAACAAAAGCACAATACAGAATATTGGAGTCCGTATAGATGCATATCAGGATAAAGCTGGATCGAACACATATTATGGCCGCATAGAGCAGATTTGGGAGATAAACTACAGGAGCTTGAAAGTCCCTTTGTTTCGTTGCAGCTGGGTGAATATTCGAACTGGAGTTAAAGTCGAAAAGGAAGGATTCACTTTAGTGGATCTGGCCATGGTTGGATACACGGACGAACCATTCGTCCTAGCCAAGGTGTCGAGCGATTTTCTATATAAAAGACCCCGCAAATAAGAAGCCGCACATTGTTAGGGATGGCAAACGAAGAATTGTTGGGGTTGACAACGTCGTCGATGAAGAAGAATACAACCGTAATCTTCATGTGAGACCTCGGATCGAACTTGACGATGATCCCGAAGACGAAGTGGCATACGCTCGCTCGGACCATTCGGAAGGCATATCCTTGTAAATAGAGTCTTTGTAGTAATATAATTTGTAAATTGATGAATGTGACGAAGTATTTTGTACCGGTGCCTTAGTGGTTGCAGAACATACAATGAGTAGTCCTCTACCCTGCACTATAAATACAGGTATTCGTATGGGTTGCATTAGCTACACTTGTTATTTTGTTATGCACTGGTACTCTCTCTTAAGTGTGATGTTTTCTTGTTTTCCGATTATTCACTTCTCTTGGTTTCTTAAACAGATATAATTAATTTTGCCAAGTTTAAGCACTTTTTGCTATTGAATAAAATTTTGAACAAGCTCTATGATGTGGTATGAATAAAATTTTGAACAAGCTCTACTTCATCTCGTTAATTATAATATTTTTTAAAAATACAATCCCAACCGTAAACTAATTTAATAAGGTATTGGATGCAGATGACACTTATCCATATCGGTCCTAATGTCATTGCCCGATGCAGATGATAGTCATCCGTATCGGGCCTTGTGTTATTGCCCGATGCAGATGACACTCATCCGTATCGGGCTTTCGACAAGGGCCCGTCAGAGATGACTCATCCATATCGGGCTTTAGTAGTATGCCCGTCAGAGATGTAGTTGACTAGGGTTACTTAGTCAATGCCTCTCTCAGATCCAGATCCATTCATGCCTCCTCTCCTCCCTCTCAGATCCACACACGCCGCCTCTCCTCCTCTCCTCCACGCCGCTGCCTCCTCTCCTCCTCTCCTCCACACCTCCGCCTCCTCTCATCCTCTCCTCCACGCCTTCGCCTCCTCTCATCCTCTCCTCCACGCTGACCGCCTCCTCTCCGAGCCCGGCTGCCCGTTGCCGTCCTCGACCCCGAGCCCTCCCTCCATGCCGACCGCGTGGACCATGAGCCCGTCGCCGCCTCCCTCGACGCCGACCGCGTCCACCCAGAGCCCGACCGCCCGTTGCCGCCAAGATCGACGCCGAGCCCTCTCTCCACTCTGGCCGTGTCGACCACGAGCCCGCCGCCGCCTTCCTCCACGCTGGCCGCGTCAACCCCGAGCCCGGCCGCACCTCCGCCGCCTCGACCCCAAGCCCGTCCTCACCGGTTAGTACCCCTCTTCTCTCCTCTCATCACCGGCGACGGATTCTTGATGCTATGTGATACTATGTGATACTTTGTGATGCTCATCCGCTACTAGTATCTTGTAATTTCTGTTCATCTATTGTTAATTTCTTGATGCTATCCGCCGCTAGGGTTTCCCTGTTTGGTTGTCATTCTGTGGCTAATATTATGATAAGATGAGATATTTAGGGTTATATTTATGGTTTAATCTTTTTGTTATCTTTGAAGCTTTATTTAGGGTAGCGCTACTGATGTAAAGCTTTATTTAGGTGTTATTTAGCTGATGATAGCTAGGTTAAATCCCTTTTGGAACCATATAAACCTTTAATTTCCTGATGGTTGCTAGTCCATATAGTGCCTGATGTTTGGAAGATGAGGTTAATTTCAGTATGGTTTCTAGTAGAAACAATCTAGCCCATTTATATTTCTAGCCTAATGAACCTGTCTATTTATACTACTACCTCACCTCAACCCCTGGTAACTACGGCCAATGTATCACCTCATCTCTACGGGTCGGTCAATGTATGCACCTCTTCATTTGTGTGGTTTTATGACAGTTGATCCATAATATCCTACGGCTACTACTACTACTACTCTACTGCCTGGCACAGTCAACTTTAAATTGTTTTCTTTTTTGATTGAAATAGTCAACTTTGTTGATTGAAACTCTAATTTTAAGTCGATTTCAACTTTAGTTTTTGGCTTATCAACTGTAACTATAGCTATCTTGCTATGCTGCTATGATGCACAATTTTTTTGGTGCTGATATGACTATGATATGCACAGTTTTTTGGTGCTGATGTTGCTAACTTGGTGTTTCTTCCCTCACCTTTCTTCTCTCTACTCCCCTGGATTTCTTCTCTCCTCTTCCTGGCCAATGATGAATGCTCAAGAACAGACCATAAGAACGGACCATCGACACTTGTTCATTTTTTGGGCACTACAATTTCTGCCTAGTGATGAATGCTCAACATTCTTTCCTCTCCTTTCTTCTCTCCACTCCTCTTTCGGCGGTGATGAATGCTCAACATTAATGATAAGAACAGACTCACCTACATTTGTTATTTTGTTTTTGGGAGCTACACTTGATATTTTTTGATAAAAACAGACCATCTACACTTGTTAATTTGTTTTTTTGGTTCTACGCATGCTCTTTTTGCAAAGTTGATCCATTCACAGCCACAGCCAAGTTGATCGACACTTGTTCTTTTTTGGAAAAAAACAGACATGAACTACACTTTCTTTTTTAATAAGAACAGACCATCTACACTTGTTCTTTTTTTATCTACACTTGTTCTTTTTTGGGGGGCACTACACTTGTTCTTTTTTTATAAGAACAGACTATCTACACTTGTTCTTTTTTTGGATCTACACTTGTTCTTTTTTGGATCTACACTTGCAAATGATTGTAATTGATGCACAATTTTCTGAGCAAAACTGAGGCCACATCTAATACTTTCACCTTCCAATAGTTTAGTAATATGTAAAAGTTTAGTAATGTTATTTTTCTTTGATAGAAAATGTCGGCGACTACAAGTGGGACCACAACGAGCCGGGCTCCAAGGTCCCAGAATAAAATCCCTAAGGAAGTGTATAGAATAACGGAGGTGGACGAACAAGGATTTCCTATGGCCCCAGAAAAAGCCGTCAAAAAATTCGCAACAATATGCGGAATCCTAGGGAGGCGAAACTTCACAATCCTGGCGGACCACATCGATCGGGTCCCACAGGAAGAAAAAGATGAGGCCTGGAGAGGGTTCAAGGAGAGCTTTGAGTACCCAGAAGAGGCCAAGGAAAGACTGAAGCGGCGGGCTATGCGCAAGATGGGCAACTTGTGGAAAAATTTCAAGACCACGCTCGTCACCGACTACATCCTCAATCCATCCTAGCCAGAACCATTTAGGAAGTACCCATTCATCACCCAGGCTGTGTGGGACAAGTTTCATGCCGCCAAATCAACCCCTGAGTCTCGAGCAAAAAGCGAGGCCTATAGGGCGTTGCAGGCAAACAAACCTTCACCCGCACTGGCTTGGCACGAGAGGATACGCCGGGAAGCAGCAGAAATGGCAGAGGGAGGATCAAGTTGCCGCGGAATCTTACACCCCACCAATTCTTGGTGATATCCCGACTACCCGAGCAAGGAACTGGGCAAGGGCAAGAGCGAAGAAGAATAGTGATGGAACACTGACGTTCCCAAACCCCGAAGATCATGCGGTGTACGATAAACTTGTAAGTTTAACACATAAAACATCTTTCAATAGGTTGTATCGTCCTCTATATTTAATTAATCCTAACTGTACGGCAGGTCCAGCTGACTGCTGAGAGACATTCCTCCTCCGAGGTCTGCTCGCAAAGGCGCGAGGATGACATCCTCGCAAAAGCCTTAGGAAATGAAGAACACCGTGGACGGACAAGGGGCATTGGCTCTGCTGTCCCATGGAAGTATGGGTTTCCCCAATTTGCTTGGCAGTACAAAAAGCACAAGCTATCAAAGACGGAGAAATAAGCACGCCTTAAGGAGCAACTTCGGGAGGAGCTTAGAGTCGAGCTCGTCGAATAATTCAATGAGAAACTGGCACGAGTAGAGGCTCGGGTGGAGACATATGAGAAGTTGATCGCTGAAGCTCTGGTCGTTGCAGCTCCCAGAGTAGAAGTGAGCCCCACGCAAAGGCATAGCAGCTGCGCATCAACTAAGGCGGGAGCAGAACAAGCACCACGATAGTCAGACGTTCCTCGGCCTTGCTAGCTTCATCGTCGTAGACTTCCAAGATCTATGGGACCTCTACAGGGTGCGAGCGGTCGACACCAACCTCCTTAAGTGCTACTCTTTGTAAGTATTTGTCGGTACGAGATATGATAATAACTGTCCATATCTGACGCTAACCCGGACTCTGGTCTTGCTTGTAGGTTTACCTGGAAGCAGGTCCAAAAAAATCACCCTTTGTTGCCTTTCTCGATCCATCTATCGTCAACGAGACAAATATGCAAAACGATCGAGCTGACATGGTGAAATATATCAAGGACTGCTTGTATGCCCGTTAAGACAAGGACTTCCTTATATGTGCCTACAATCAACAGTAAGCGTGCACCCTACTTAGAATCAAATGCACGACTCGTATAGCGTGCACCCTACTTAGAATCAAATGCACGACTCGTATAGCTCTAGTATTTACCTTGCAATTTAATAATGTTGCAGGGGTCATTGGATTCTTTTGGTAATAACGCCGAAGTGAAGTTTGGTACACTACCTTAACTCCAATATCAAGCCAAAAATATACAACTGGTCGGCATCGAAGCTGTCTTGAACAAGGCATGGGACCTGTACGTGGCAAAAGGCGAGAGGCATAAGGATGGGCATCCCAAACTCGGTCACAAAAAAGACTTCCCAATTAAACAACAAGTGGGTGACCAGTGTGGGTTCCACGTCTGCCATAACATGTGAATCTTAGCAGACAAGGTGACATTGCCCGACCTTGAGGTGTGTTTACAATTGTTTATATACATAGGACGACAACTTTCCAAGTATGTGGACTAACTTGGTGCCTCACATGCAGGTTAAACTATCAAACATTTCGGATAACAACTTTGATATCATTAGAGAGGAGATAGCACAATTCATACTAGATGATATATTGTCTCCGAAAGGAATGTTTAGAGTAAGGTCCTAGGTAGCTCGATCGACTCTGAATGGTAGAACATTTGCAATGACAGTGCGACAAACATTTGAATTTTGTAAATATTCTTTATAATACAATTCTGCACGTTGTTTCTGTATATACTTGCTTTCTTTATAATACATTTTTGCAGGTTTTGATGCATCTGTAACTAAATTATTTCGCTCGATGATAAACTGGAGCCGTTCAAACATGTTGCAAATTGCAACATCCAAAACACGGTTCAAATTATTTAGGTGTGTTGTAGGCTGGGTGGCTTCCGAATATGTCCGCATCAAACCTTGTGTCACAGGGCACGACGGACATCTTTTGAAAGCCACCCGACCTACCACAACACCTCATACTATTACATATATAGTCTAGTTGTTCTGAGAGCAAAAAGTAAAGACCATTTTGGAACTACACTTGTTCTTTTTTTTAACCACACTTGTTCCTTTTTGGAACAAAACATACCATCTACACTTGTCTTTTTTGAGCAGTACACTTGTTTCTTTTTTCTTACACATGTTCTTTTTTGTAAAAAATAAATAGCCATCTATACTTGTCTTTTTTTCTGTTTTTGGGGTTAGTACACTTGTTATTTTTCTGTGACTGTGGCTGTGGAATATATATGTGAATGGATATGGCTGTGGCTATGATGAATATATATGTGAATGGATATGGATATGGCTGTGGCTGTGATGAATATATATGTGAATGGATCAACTTGCTGCTATGACTGTGATGAATATATATATGTGAATGGATCAACTTGCCTGTGTTGTGATGAATGGTCAATGGGTGTGATGATATCTGTCCATTTTTTGCGCGGGCATGGCTAGCAAAGGCTGAGGCTAGCCAAAAACAAATTTTATTTTTTATAATAAACTCATCCGACGGGCATTGTGGAAAAGCCCGATAGAGATAGGACATCCGTAACGGTCTCAACCTAAAAGCCCGATAGAGATAGATAGGACATCCGTGACGGGCTACTTAAGCCCGTTAGAGATATGTCATCCGTGACGAGCAACAAACCGGGACATTATTTGACTCCGTGTTTGGTCAACCCTATCGGTGACGGCCCGGTAACTACGGCCCGTTAGAGATGAGTTGTCATCTGTGACGGGCTTAGAACTAGACCCAATTGAGACGTGTCATCCGTGACGGGCGTTCAACCCACCGGTTTGACTTTCAAACTCATCGTGATGGACATTTTTTATGGCCCGATTGAGATAATGCGTATCCGTGACGGTCTTGTGCCCGTTAGAGATATTTTCACATCGTGACCTTTTCACAGGTGACAGGGGCCAACCCGATAGAAATGAGAGTTAATACCCGTTAGAGATAGCCGGTGCCGACGACGTACTGAGGGAGTTGGCTAAATATTGAAATCTTACTAGACAAGTATAAATCACTACGATTATATTGATTGATATATGTGCAACTTATGATCATTTGGACATATTAAAGAAAAAAATAAAGAGATCAAGATGGAGTTTTAAATTCTTATAAGAATGAAGCCAAATTAAACTAGTCCTTTGTCTTTTCCTACGTCCAGCGATATACACAGTTCTTTTTATAGAAACCGAAATCCTACAATCTTCCTTTAAAAAATCCCACAACATAAATAAATGAGACCTAAACATTGTGGATGATCGACTGAGCTTGTTGCTTAGCCATAATCGTGGTTGCAAGTGAGGTTTGCAATTGTTATAATGTAGTCCTGCAGGCGTGGTCTAATGGAAAAGGGGTTACATGGACCATATGCCACATGAATGCAAAACGGTAAAAATCACCTACCAGAAAGGCTAGAAATCCTCTAACCTAAGATCGAAACGTCCCCTTAATTCCTGAGCATTCAGTGACTATAGCACTGTTTATTTTGTTCATTTCACAGGAATATATCATAGGAAAATTTAAAGAAATATTTCCTTTCATGTAAGGTGTTTTTCAATTCTCTAATTTACGTATACATTTCTGTTTTATTTTTATGATTTTTATGCTTTTATGTTTTATATAATCATGTAATTCCGAACGAGCCGAGCCGAGCGTTTCGTCCTTCTCTTCCACTTCGTCTTTCTGTCGATCGTTTCATTTCATTTCATTTTTTTTGCTCGTGCGCCTCTCCCCCTCCTTCGGCACGTGTAACGGTGGTATGGAGTACTCCAGTACGCAGCCAGCACAGCATATACATGGCAGCGCTGGCGGTTCAATAAGCCAAACCGTCTAGAAAAAGCTGGAAGCTGAAAGGCCCACAATGTACGGACGTCACGAGGGACTGGCACGTCGGCTCCACACGTGGCGAGGGGTCCACGTGCTAGACGGCCAGCGTGGGAGCTTTCGGCGGGTGGTGGTGGAGGTGGACGCGGTGGACCGTAACCGTTGCCGCAGCCGCGAAAAGTCAGCACCCGTACCGAGGTTTTAATGCGCTATGCGAATGCGTGTCCTAGCATTATGCAGTCACCCCCCTGAGTTTGTCGTGTTTTTGTGAACGTGGACGGCCGCTCATGTGAATTGGGTGAATATAGGGCTGTTTGGGACTGCTCCGCTTTTTGTTTTTTACTCTGCTCTATATTTTTAGTCAAACGAGTTCAGCTCTACACACGCAGCTTCAGAAAAAAAGGGAGTTGTGAGAGCACCTAAAGAGGTACTTCAGAAACTCTAGTTTTTTGTGGAGCTGCTCGACGGTGGAGTTTGTGAAGCAGAGTTTGTGGAGCAGTCCCAAACAGGACCATAGACGGCCTCTTCCGGGAACCTATACATTTTGAGATAAAAAAATACGTTCGCTTCGTCGGTCCTGTTCGCTTGTTCGTATCGGTCGGGCTTATCACTGCCGTTCAAACAGTATTTTTCTCTCACAAAAACCACCCGCTTATCTTATCACGGTAGAGCTTATAGACCATCCGAACACGTTCTATATCAGAGATGACCATGATGATTTTCCTATTTTAAGGGTATTCAAGGACTCGTGGATGAGATCCTGGTAATTAAGGTTGTGTTTAAGTGAAGGCAAACGAAAGGAAGGAGAACATACATAAAACGACATCATTAGCTTATGATCAATTATTTTAATTTAAAAATAGATTAATATTATTATTATAACTTTTTATAGATTTTTTTAGAAAACACCAATTTAACCATTGGGGAAGTTTGCGTGTGAAAATGAGGATTTCTTCTTCCTTATCCGAAAGAAATCTTATGTTAAACGAGTAGTAAAGTGTTAGAGAGCTTAAGAATTGAGTTAGTTGTGTCTAGCACCATTAGAGTAGTCCTGGAGCAATAAACATATAAGGCTAATCTGAAACACATGATTGAGAAAACACCGGAATTGAATAGAAAAAAGTAAAAGTAGAATATCATGCTTATTAAATTCTACGGAATTTCAAAACATAGGAAAGTTCGAAAAACCGTGGTTTGATTAGAAAAAAACAATTTTTGGACACGTGAGGAAGAAAGTGTGAGGTGAGACCTCATGCTTATTTTTCTCTAAAATGATCCATCCTATAGAAAGTGGATTTCATAGGATTATTTTTTGTAGGATAAAATCCTAATTTCTATGTTTTTTTCTTTGATTTAAAGGGCTTGGAATGAAGAAAGTAGTAGTCAGCAAAAAGCATTTAAAAAACTGGTATGACAAATCTAAATATTTAAGATAAATCCCACAAACTCAAAGATGCAACTAAAAAGCTAGGTGATAAGAAAAAAATGAAAATCTATATCTGCAAGACTGCAAGGAATCAATGCTACCCAAGAAAATCCTCATGTTTTCTGCCTACCTATCTTCAATCCTGGGAGCATCTCACCACCTCTCCAACAACTCATTTGCGTTTCTTTCTGTTTTCGAGAAGTTTTTGCGTTTATTTCTATTTTCGAGACGTTTCGCATTCATAACTTGACAACCAATTTTCCATTTTCTTTGTTTTTCATTTCGATTTCAAACAGGGCCAAAATTAGACCAGAGACAATTCACGGCCGCCAAGCCGCCCCCAACCTAACCTCAGAAAAGAGAATCATCAAATCCATCAATAAAAGCCGCCGCCCCAAAACGGGCAACCTCGACGGCGCCATCGCCACCACCACCCCCACCACCCCCACCCATCCTCCCCCTCCGCTCGCAAAACCCTAGCCCACCACCACCTACTCATCCTCCTCCCATGGCGGCCAAGGCAGCGGCGGCGGCCTCCTCCTCTCCGTTCGTCTCCTCCCGCCGCTTCTCCTCCTCCGCGGCGTTCCGCGCCGGCCCCTCCCGCGTCGGCACGCCGGTGAGTGAGCGGGTGATTGCGCGCTCGATATCGCTTGGCGCGCGCGGTTTGTGATTTTTTTGGGTTGTGCGTAGAGGTGCGTGATGGGGAGTGAGCAGGTGCGAGTGGTGGTGGAGGAGGGGAAGAAGCGGATTGGGGTGCCGGAGCCGAGGATGCCCCCCGCGGTGTGGACTCCACGGGCGCCCGCGCAGGAGGCGAGGCTCGCCGCGCTGTGGCCGGACGGGCGGGACTCCAGGATGAAGATCTTCTCCGGCACGGCCAACCGCCCGCTCGCGCAGGTTGGTTTGCCCCCTGCTCTATTCTCCCCTGTTACTGTTACGTAGTACTAAAATTTATAAACTAGAGCGTTTTGTTTCATCTCCAATTTTATTGGGGGAACAACTTTGTACGGCCTCTTGTTTTGTATGCGATTGGCTGGGATAATTTGATAATCGCATAATTGTATTTTGAGTTTGGCGTCTGAGCCTTTTGTCTTATGGATTGGCATATGTTTTATCCGCGATGGATATGAACGCGACCTTTTTGTTTTCTTATAGAAGTTTTGATTTTTTTTTTGTTGTTGCAGGAAATTGCTTCTTACCTGGGTGTAGACCTGGGCAAGGTCCTCATCAAGCGTTTTGCTGATGGGGAAATCTATGTGCAACTGCAAGAGAGTGTTAGGGGCTGCGATGTGTTCTTGGTGCAACCCACCTGCTCCCCCGTTAACGAAAACCTTATGGAGCTTTTCGTCATGATCGACGCATGTCGGCGGGCTTCAGCAAGGTCTATTACTGTTGTCATTCCATACTTTGGGTATGCCAGAGCAGACAGAAAGGTGTGTATAGACTCTCAAGTGATGACTGTTGCAGCAAGTCAAGTGTGTTTGTAGTGATCATCATGCAATTTCATTTTTACCGATATCTTCTTCCCTTGTCATGGTAGCTAATTTGTCACTGTCTAATTTCTCGTGGATGTAACATTTTTCCTTGTCAAAGATTGCTGCTATTGTGTTGTATTTAATTTATTACACACTGCTGGTGCTTACCCCCTTTTTTGGGGCCAATATTCTTAGTTCAGAATACTACATGAGCCATTAAGCACGCAGATTGGTGGTGATAGTGTTTGTTATGCTTTACAAATCCTGACAGCAAAGAATAATACAGAAATCAGAATATGACCGTGTCTTCTACCTGTTACTTGATACAAACACCTGTTCTCTGCCATTTTCTATTGCCTTGGATCCCTTGTGGATTTTCCCTTGCAAACATAAGCAATTCCTTTTGCTTTGTTATGTTGGCTGAATCCATCAAATAATTTTTGCAATGTTTGACCATTGTATCTCACTCGTATGTGAATGTCTACTTTTGTTTTCATGAACTAAGTTGATTCTTTTGTAGTGTAGGCTCAAGGACGTGAGGCCATTACTGCCAAACTTTCTGCTAATTTACTTACAGAAGCTGGGAGTGATCGTGTAATTGTATGTGATATTCATTCTACTCAAGCATTGGGATACTTTGATATTCCTGTGGATCATATACATGGACAGGTAACAAAGAGATGTTCGCTTTATTACATAATGCTGTTTTCAGTTGTACACAATTTTCTTGGTTGGATCTGAGTTGGCAATAAAGTAATGATTGGATCTTTGTGATATGTAGCCCGTGATTCTGGATTACCTTGCCAGTAAGACAATATCTAAGGATCTTGTGGTGGTTTCTCCTGATGTGGGCGGTGTTGTCAGAGCACGTGCATTCGCTAAGAAATTATCTGGTGCTCCTTTAGCTATCGTTGATAAGAGAAGACAGGGTCACAACATGTCAGAGGTTGGAAGAATTTTCCTTGAATCTGATCTACTCCAATTTTGCAGCTACACCTACACATTTCATCTCTGCTGCATAAGCAGAAAGTAGGGAAAAAACAACTTTTATGATTACCCGACAATTAATTAATACACTTGGATGCTTTACTGAACCCAGCCATCCTCTTTCTGATTTTGCCATGGTTTTCGGGCAACTACGTACAATTCATCGTTCACAACGTAGATGTATGGGCTGCTAAATAGTAACATGGAATTTCCTATTGCTGACCATCTGCAGGTCATGCACTTAATTGGTGATGTGAAGGGTAAGGTCGCCATCATGGTTGATGATATGATAGACACAGCAGGTTAGCATCTTTTCATAAGGGTTGGTAAGATTCTCCATATTTTATAGTGCGCTCATTCCATTATTAACACCATTTTTTCTTTTAATAAATCCCAGGGACAATTACTAGTGCAGCAGCTTTGTTAAAACAGGAGGGAGCAGAGGCTGTCTATGCTTGTAGCACACATGCTGTCTTCAGGTTTGGCAGTTGATTTATTGTAATATCCATGTAATAGTGTTGATGCCATTGGTTTGTAGCGAAGCAACCATGCAGCGAGTCATCCTTGCAAGACCATTCTGCTATGGCATGATTGGGCAAATTGGCTTTACGTTTGATCAATATAAAAATGATAGGGTAGAGCAATAATTTTACGAGATTCCACTTGAGCACACCAAAACAAACACTTCGTGCTCCCCACAAAAAAAAGGAAGAAAAAGAAAGAAAAACCTAGTGCTAGTAAGTGAAAGTCTGAGAGAGGTTGGCTTTAATCTAGTTTGAGTGTGGATCTGGTTCTTGTTGACTCCATTTCATTAGTAGTAATCTGTGCCACACATATCAGCATATGTTTCCCTGGCTATTTTGATTTAGGCAAGTCCTCAATTGAAGTCTTGAAGTGTATGTGCATCAACATGTACGAATTGCACATACATGATGTCTTTTTACATGGTACCATACAATAATTTGACTTGAGAACAATAGCAGGATGTGTTGCCACTTTACCTCATTTGTAACAATTGCTGTCCTTTTGTATTCCTGTACTAATATATAGCCATAAAAGTAAGTCCTTTACTGCACCTACCTTTTTCCTACTAACACCGTTTGTCTTTGCAGCCCTCCTGCGATTGAAAGGCTCTCCGGAGGCATCTTTGAAGAAGTTATCGTGACAAACTCCATTCTGCTGCCAGAGCACAAATGCTTCCCCCAGTTGACAGTGCTCTCGATGGCGAACCTTGTAGCAGAGACAATCTGGCATGTTCATCGCGATGGCTCTGTGAGCAGCATATTTCAATAGCGGCGGATGCTATGGCTATGCGAAACCACATTTGTGTGGTGTAGAAGGCACCTGATGGTTGTGCCCATCTGCGTAGGAATCAATTTTGGTGACAAGACTAAATAAGGTTCTAGTGCCGTGTAGGCATCACACATTTTTCGTGTGATCAATTTTGTTCTTGCACCCACTAAATAGTGTTTTCCTGTTAACTCGACGCAGGATATTGGTTGTATCAAGTATAAGAATCAGTATCGTGTCAGTTCTTGCTTATCCTTTAGCAACTGTTGAGGGGCAGGGAATCACCTCAGGACAAGGTTTGTGTTCACTGATATATTGAAAAATGCAATGATGCTTAGCTCTGACGAAGAAGTGTTGTCAGTTTTATGCTGAATGCAATGATGCTTAGCTCTGACGAAGAAGTGTTTGTCAGTTTTATGTTGAAACTGCTGCTTGAGACTCTAACCTTGTATTTGCTTCTGGTAATTATGGATTAAGCCACGCCTGATGCTTCCCTGGCGGTCTCAGAGCGAGAGATTAAGGTGTGGATAAGTTCAGAGAATTACTCCTGGTTCTTACTATACCAAGGCTCTCTTTGCTTATGAGTTGAAAAAGTTAAGCCTAAACAAATAGTTTTTTCAAAGTTATAAGCCATTTTTACTCTGTTAAGCGAAAAAGTTAAGCCTAAACAAATAGTTTTTTCATTTAGTTTTTTTAAAGTTATAAGTCATTTTATGCTGCTAAGCAGTTGAAGAAATTCTTTTGATTTAATATGTGAGGTAGAGATATGACTTCACCATTAATATTAGGATTTTAAATCCATTGACTCGTAAAACATACAAATAGTGAAACATACAAGTAAAAAACTGACTTAAAAACCTAAGCTTTAAAAACCTAAACTTATAAACTTAAGAGCATATCCACTAAATTTGTTTTTGGGAATTTTTTTATAAAAATGACTCCAACTGATGTTTTATATATATCTCTAAAAATATATTCTTCAAAATTCAGTTTTCGTTCTCAAAAATAAAAATAGAAATATTGTTCTCTAAATTTCTAAGCACGCTCCCGCCAGCGTCTGTAATATTTTTCGTGCGCTGCGCAGCGGCGCATGCCCGCGTGAAGATTTTGCGCGTGCCAGCGCGGCCAGCCCGCGCGCAGAGGTTGCCCTTGCGTTGTCGGCGGCGCCAGTGAAGCTGTCGCGCGCCCTAGGTCATCACCATTTTCCCTCCTCGTCCGCCTACCTCCTCGTATGCCTCCCTCGTCTTCGTCGTCGTCGCCGTGTTTCCTGATGCACACATCCCAATCGTCACTGCACGAGCTTCGTCCTCCTCCTCCCATCATCGCCGTGTTTCCCCACATCGTCGCCGTGTTTCCTGGCCAGCGCATCCCTATCGTCCCCGTGCGAACTGCATACCTGTCGGCCTCCCGTGCACAACCTCGCCATCGACATCTTCATGTAGCGGCTGCCGTAGCTGCAGAAGGTTAATGGTTGTAGTGCTTGGCCCCTCATCAGAAATTCGTTTTCTGAGTTTTGTTCACTCACAGAGATTTTGCTTGAGACTTATCGCAGGCACTTACGATCATGGAAAAATCTGGGAGTGTCATGCCGCGTGGTAGCAGAATGGTGACTGGGGCCCATCCTGTGCATGCGGCTACGGGTGTTCAGGGGCGGCCGACAACTGGAGTACATGCGCGAGCGATGGCCGGCAATGGACGTCCTGTCAGAGCTCAGGGAAATTCGGCGTTTAGGCCTCCCAATTCACGACGGTTTCCAACTACCCCTAACCACGATGTATCCATACTACACCAGCCCAATGACGCTGTTGTTAGGAGAAACGATACCCTTCCTCCAGAATCACTTACGTGTTAAATAGAAATAGGAAAAAGCCCCCGACATGACAGGTACAAAACAACAGGCATGCGACGACAGAGCCGGGATACAAGGAGTTGTTACATGTATGTGGCTTGACGCACAAAACAGAAAACAGAAGAAAGGAGATAGATACAAAGATAGATACAGATAGAATCGTAAGCCAAACAACCTGATCCTATCTTAATCATCTAACATTCCCCTCAGTTGCAAGTCTCCCAAATTCAGACTATTTCGAAACATTTGTAATTGCTGGATAAGAAAAGGCTTAGTAAAACCATTTAGCTACTTGATCTTGTGAAGACACAAAACGAACAACTATCTGCTTTTGTGCTACCTGTTCTCTGACAAAATGAAAATCAATTTCAATATGTTTGGTCCTTGTATGAAATACTGGATTCACTGATATATAGGTAGCTCCAATATTATCACACCATAACTATGGAGGTTCAGGGTAAGAAACATTAGTAATTAACTTACGAACCCACATTACTTCAGCTGTCACATTTGCTAAAGCTTTATACTCTGCCTCTCTACTTGATCTAGAGACTGTCGGTTGTTTCTTTGCATTTCAGGAAATTAAATTTGACCCTAGAAATACTGCAAATCCTCCTGTAGACCTTCTGTCATCTACACAACCTGCCCAATCTGCATCAGAATAAGCACTTACAATATTAGAAAATGACTTTTCAATCTTGATTCCAAGTCCAATTGTTCCTTGTATATATCTGAGTATTCTCTTCACTGCAGTCCAATGTATGTCAGTAGGATTATGTAAAAACTGACAAACCTTATTAACAGAAAAGGAAATGTCAGGTCTAGTAAGAGTTAAATACTGCAATGCTCCAACAATACTACGGTATTGAGTTGCATCTTCTGGTCCTAACATTTCTCCTTCACTGAGAGACAACTTCTCATTTGTTAGAAGTGGAGTACTTACAGGTTTGCAGTTGCTCATGCTTGTTCTCTTAATAATATCCTTAGCATACCTTTCTTGATTTAGAAGCAGTCCATTGTTCACTTTCTTCACTTCTATGCCAAGAAAGTAATGCAGATCTCCCAAATCCTTAAGAGCAAAATCCTTCTCAAGTTCTTTTAGTAGTGCGGCTACTGCTTGAGAAGAAGAACTAGCAACAATTATATCATCAACATATACTAGCAAAAATATTTTAGGACCTTCTTTGTTGAAGAAAAATAGAGATGTGTCAGTCTTAGATGTAGTAAAACCAAAATCCATCAACTTCTTACTCAACCTGGAGTACCAAGCTCGAGGAGCCTGTTTTAAGCCATACAACGCTTTATCCAACTTACAGAGGTAGTGAGGTGTTTTTGGATCCTCGTATCCTGGTGGTTGCTTCATATACACTTCTTCCTCAAGGTATCCATGAAGGAAAGCATTCTGAACATCTAGTTGTCTCAAACTCCATCCCTGTGTCACAGCTAAAGACAAGACAAGTCGAATAGTTACAGCTTTAACAACAGGACTAAAGGTGTCCTCATAATCGATTCCATAGCGTTGCTTAAAGCCTTTAGCTACTAGTCTGGCTTTATATCTATCTATGGTTCCATTAGCTTTTCTCTTAACTCTATAAACCTATTTGCAATCTATCACGTTAACTCCCTTTGATGGAGGAACAAGATGCCAGGTTTTATTATTAATTAGAGCTGCAAACTCGCTATCCATAGCCAATTTCCAATTTTTACTAGTCAAAGCTTGTTGAAGATTATCTGGTTCTCCTGTATTAGTGAGACATGTATACCTTATAGTGCCGTCTGTATATTTTTTAGGCTTGTGAATCCCTCGCTGAGCTCTTGTAACAGGACCCATAGCTTGCTGCTGCTCACTTGCTGTTGCAGCATTCCGAATCACTACTAGCTGACGCAGCAGTGTTGGCTGCATGTGCGCCATCACCAGCCGACGCGTCGGCTGCATGCACACCATCACCAGCCGACGTGGCGTCAGCTGCATGCACACTATCGGCTGCATGAGAGGAGGATGACGCGTCAGCTGCATGTGCACCATCACCAGCCGACGTGGTTGCATGCGAGGATGTAACATCCTAAAAAATCGAAGAAATTAAAATCGAACGTAAAAATCGAAACATATTGCTTATTGCCTTTTACTCGTGTTTGTTGCTTTTTATTTGCCAGCTCAGTTGCATGAATTTAGTTGTGAACAATTCCTCCTGGTGTTTGTGAAAACCTAATGATTTGGATTTTCGTCGGGGGGAAAGTCTCGAAGTCTAAGGTCAAGAAGGTAGAATAAAATCGGAAAGAGATGCGGATTCGGGAAGATAGGTGTTTGAAAAATAAAACATTAATTGATGATTATAAAATATTAATTAGGAAATAAAATAGATGATAATTTTTTTGGGATTTATATAAAATTTGGAAAATTATTTGAGTCAAAAATGGTGTTTTATGAATTTAGAAAAAGGGATTTAATTAAATATGGAAATATATATTTGAAAATGAATAATGGTGGTGAAAAATTTGAAAATATATTTTTAACTAATTTTGAGAATATCATATATTTATTTGGGATTTATTGAGTGAAGGAAAAATTTGGAAAATGGAGTGGAAAATCGGAAAAATCGGAAAATACACTCTTCATTGCTCATCACTGTTCGACGCGCGGCAGGCCTCGCTGCGCTGCGCGCGCGCGCGCGTCGCCGTACGCGCCGCGCCACGCGCCACGCGCTGCCGCCCCCCGACTCGCCCGCGCGCGCGCCTGCGCCACGCCCGCCCGCCGCGCGCGCCGCCCGCCACGCGCCGAGCCGCCGTCTGCGCGGCCCCCGCCGCGCCGCGCACCCGCGCGCTCGGCCCCGCTCGCTTGCGCCGTGCGTCGCCGCCTGCGCGGACCCCGCCGCGCTCACGCCACGTGCCGCCGCCCCAAGCCGGCCCGCGCGCGCAAGCTCCGCGCGCCGGCCCGGCCACCGCGCGCCGCGTGTGCGTTGCCGCATTGCCCGCGCCGACCCCCACTCTTTTCCCCCATTCGTTCCCGGCCGCGCCTATATAAAGAGACCCCTCTCCCTCTCGTTTCCCCACGACGCCGCCGTTCTCCCTATTTTCCCCGTTCCTCACCGATTTCCCGAGCACCGTCGCCGCAACCCTAGCCACCGGCGCGCGCCGTCGCCGCAAGCCCCACCGCCGTTGCCGGAGCCCCACCGCCCTCCCCGAGCGTCGCCATCGCCGGTAAGCCCGAGCCTCCGCCCCTTTCCCTCGTTTGTGCCGGCCGCCGCACTGCAAAGAGAGAGAGAGAGAGGGAACCCGGTTGAACACCTTGCGGCTAATGAATAGTGGGCGAGAGGAAAAAAGGAAAAGAAAAGAAAAAGAACAAGGGAAAAGAAAAATAGAGAAAAAAATTGGGAAAAATTATAGAAAATTAGGAAAAATGTTTTGGAAAGATTTGAGTGAATTTTTGAGCAAAAATATATTATTTTCTTGTATATTTTTCTCGGAGCAAAATCGGAAAATTGAAATCGGATTTTTTGAAATTTCGTTTCGCGTCGTTTTTAAATCCGGATTTCGTTTAATTCTTCCTCGCCATTTAAATATGTTTCTCTTTTGTGCTCGAACCTTCAAAACCTCGAATACAAATCCCTCCGTTAATATTTCCAAATCTATTTTCTCAAATAATTACGATCGTCGTTTTGCGAAAACCCTAGGGCATCGACTCGATTTCAAAACTCGGATTTTTCCCGCAATCCTCGTCCGAACTCGAGTAGAATTCTATGCTAAACATTTAGGGTCGTTTTCGTGATTTTTATGGTTCTTTTCGATCTCTCGGTATTTTATTGAATTCTAATTGAATTCAATTGATCTTTCGCACGTACAGATAGCACCTGAAGAAGCAGGCATCGACTTCGTTGAAGACCCCGCTCAACAAGCGTGCGAGCAAGGTAAGTCATCACACTCTTTGAACATATTGATCCCAATTGCGAAATGATGTTATTTTAAACTTTAAACATGCATGCTATATACAAAGAATTACCTATACTTGTTATGCCATGCCTTGTTATTGATTACCTTTAGAATTATTCCTTGTAACCCTCGATGTGATACATACAACCAGAGAATATCTTCGGTAAAATGCTTAGCCATGCTATTTTTTTAGATTCATGCATACTCATGATTTTATAAAGAGCTTTATGTTTGGGCAACTAACTTAGGGAAGGTAGTTGAGATACGGCATGTGGAGACATGAGTGCCACATTGTCATGAGAATGATAAAATGAGATTTTGATGAAAACTGAAAATACCAAACAAATGTTTTAGACTGGGGCGGCCGGATGATTTGGGTGGATTCCGGAAAAGGCAAGTGCCGACCCTGGTCAATTAAGGACCGAGCTATGAGATAGCCGGGAAACGAGCCAGTACAACCGTACTTCTCGAATGGGTATAGACCTAGCGGAGTAGATAGCCAAGCGGAGGCGGTACCCTTGCATAGTGGTTCTTATGTATGAGATGAGATTTGAAAGGGATGATGGGAAATTGGAATTTATTATAACTTGATGAATGAAGTCTCCCCTTACCCCGGGTGCGCCAGAACTCCTCTCACTGCTAGAAAATGACGGCTAGAGTGCATGAGGGCTTAAGTTCATGGAGTGGGTACTGCCAAAGTGAGGTTATCGAAAGGCTTTGCCGTGACCGTCTCATGTGTTGGGACGTAGGCTCATTTGTTGGGCAGTCGTGGAGTACGGGTAAAGTGTACATCCACTGCAGTGTGAATGAATCAATCTATTCGAATAGCCGTGCTCGCGGATATTGAGCATCGTGACAAGACTTTCGCTTGGCTGGACTCTAAACTTTAAAATGATGGGATGGGTTTGCATGATGATTCTTATTCACTGGTGGATCAACTTCTCGAAAGGCGAGAAGGGGTGGACTCCCCAGAAAAACCATGACGAACCGGAGGCGGGAAGCCATCCTTGGAATCACGATGGATGGTAGACAGAACCGTCGCCGACTTAATGAACTGTGGAACTAAAACTTGACTTGGCTAGCTGTTAGGCCTGTGAAAAGAGTTGTGAAAATTGACTTTATGCAAAAGAACATCAGCCATTCTTTGAATGACCCTATCATATGCATCACTTTCGTGTTGGCTTGCTGAGTACGGTTGGTACTCACCCTTGCTATACGCACAAACCTTCAGATGGTGGAAATGAAGACTTGGAGGATCCCTATGCCTACTACCAGGAGGACGAAGGAGCTGATGGCGCTTGCTAGGTCTTAGTCTCCGGTCATTGCCTGTGGCAATTGACAAGCCGCTGCCTTCATTCCGCTGCCTTACCTAATTTCTACTTTTGGGTTGTATCTGGACCATGAGGTCCTATGTGTTGGATATTGCCTTCGGGCCTATTATTGTAATAATTTTGATGTAAGACTATTCGTGCATTTGCACCTGATTATTCAGTACTGTATTTCGTGGGTACCAAACTACTCGATCCAGGGAAATGGTACTATGAACACGAAAGATTCCCGTTCCAAAAACGGGGGTCCACAGAGGAGGATAAATCATCACCAGCGCCAGTACTTTTTGCAGCAATGTCTGCATTAGGATTTATGTCAAATTCTTGCCCTGCATCATCCTCATCGACGGCATCAACATCAGTAGGATTAGTATGGTTAGTATAAGCATCAATCAGAGGTTGATCATTAGCCATTAATGCGCCCCCTTGATCAAACGACAAGGGAAGGAGATGTGGTGGCAACAGGAGGAGTTCGGACCTTAATCGAGCACCTGCATTGGCATGGAGACTGGCAAAGGGAAATACGTGTTCGTCAAAAATGATGTCACGAGAAATATAGACACGGCCAGCCGAAACATCAAGGCATTTGAACCCTTTGTGAAGAGTACTATACCCCAAGAACACACATTGTTTGGATTGGAATGCCAGCTTCCTAGTGTTATAGGGACGAAGATTTGGCCAACAAGCACAACCAAAAATCCGAAGCAAGGAATAATCTGGAGGAAGATTAAACAGGCATTGTAACGGTGTTTCAAACGTAAGGACCTTAGTGGGAGTGCGATTAATAAGATATGCAGCAGTGATGAAAGCTTCATCCCAGAATTTCAAAGGCATAGATGCATGAGCTAAAAGAGACAGACCTACCTCAACGATATGCCGATGTTTGCGCTCGGCAGACCCATTTTGCTGATGAGCATGAGGGCAAGACACATGGTGCTCAATGCCAATACGATTAAAGAAGGTGTTGAGACGCTGATATTCACCACCCCAATCAGTTTGCATTGACTTAATCTTCCTGTTAAGGAGTCGCTCTACTAAACTCTGAAACTCATGAAATTTTGCAAAGACTTCTGACTTATGTTTAAGCAAATATATCCAAGTAAATTTGCTGAAGTCGTCAATAAAGCTAACATAATAACTCTTATTACCAATTGAACTAGGAGCGAACCCCAAACATCCGAAAAACAAGTTGGAGAGGTTCGAAGAGATACTACTAGACCTAGCATAAGGCAACTGATGACTCTTGCCTTTTTGACAGGCATCACAAACTGATTCATGACTTGAATCTTTTATTACAGGAAGATTATTCAAGTTAACAACTCGATTGACGATAGCAAAAGACGGATGACCTAAACGATTATGCCATCGGGACAGTGAGGGCTTGACAACACCATATGCCTGCTTGTTGGTGGAGCTGGGTATCCTATCGATTGGTAGAGGATAAAGACCACATCTACACCTGCCTCGTAGAAGTGGCGCTCTCGTTACCTGATCCTTAACCAAAAAGAAATAGGGATGAAGTTCAACAAAGGCTCTATTATCTCTGGTGAAGCAATGAGCTGAAACTAGACTTTTAAAGGCATCAGGAACGTGTAGGACATTTTTTAACAAAAGATTACGAGCAGGGGTATTAATAATGGCATGACCAACATGATCGATGTTCATACCTGAACCACTGGCTGTGTGGACTTGTTCATTGCCGGTGTACTTGTCCTTTATTGCCAGTTTCTCCATCTCACCAGTAATGTGATCTGTGGCACCACTATCGACATACCAGTTTGTGTCTACACCATAAGAGTTCGCTGCTGCAGCATTAGCACTTTTCTCTTCCCCTGTAAAAGAGTGATCAAACCTTTTCCAGCATTTGGCAACGACATGTCCAGTCTTGCCGCACAGTTGACACACTGGCCTTGCCTTGCCATCGCCGCGGCCTCGTCCAAAGCCGCCACCACGCGCATTGCTGCGCCACTGCCGTCTCATCTGTGCCGCGCCCTCCTCACGTCATGACATTGGCGGCAGGAATATTTGAGGCATTCTGAAGTAACTCAAGACGCATCTCGAAGCTGACAAGCAAAGAGTACAATTCATTAACTGAAATAGGTTCAGATCTCCCGGCCACAGATGAAACAACTGGATTATAATCAAAATCCAGTCCAGCCAGGATGTAGGAAACCAAGTCTTCATCTTCAAGAGGTTTCCCCGCAGATGCCATCTCATCTGCGAGAGATCTCATCTTGCCGAAGTATTCCGCCACACTCCGGCTTCCTTTTTGTGTTGTTGAGATCGCCATGCGCGTGTTAATCACACGTGCACGAGATTGTGACGCAAACAAGCTCTCGATTGCTCCCCATACTTCAGCCGCCTTGTTGAGAGTAGCGACTTGGGTGAACACTTCTCGGGATAGCGAAGATAGCAAGTAACTTAAGACTTGCTGGTCTTGCGCCTGCCACTGGACAAACGCGGGATTGGTCGCCTTCTCCACGCGCATGTCTCCTTCTTTGGTCACGGTAATGACCTCTTATGGCGCCTTGTTGGTTCCATCCAGGAACCCGGACATTTGCGTGCCACGCAGCGCCGCGAGCACCTGAGCTTTCCAGAGAATATAGTTAGCTTTGGTGAGTTTCTTCGATACAGTCTGGCCTTGGAGAGTAGATGGCGCATCACTAGAACTGGAGGAGGACGACATGATTGGAGATTAGATTGAATGGAGGGGTTGTGGCTCTGATACCATGTTAGGAGAAACGATACCCTTCCTCCAGGCTCGCTTGCGTGTTAAATAGGCGCAGGAAAAAGCCCCTGGCATGGCAGGTACAAAACAACAGACTCCGCATGCGACGATAGAGCCGGGATACAAGGAGTTGTTACATGTATGTGGCTTGGCGCACAAAACAGAAAACAGAAGATAGGAGATAGATACAGAGATAGATACAGATAGAATCGTAAGCCAAACAACCTGATCCTATCTTAATCATCTAACAGCTCTTGCTCCTGCATCATCTATGTTGGAGGGCACTACATAAGTCAATGGTCATGGGATTGAAGATGAGGGAGTTGAACACGACATACCTATCGATGACTTCGATGTACAAGGTGAATTGTCTTGTCCAATATTTATCGAAATTGTGGATTAATGAATTGATTTTGCTGCTGAATTGATGAGTGAAAATGTTTGTATCTGCATTGATAAATGAATTTTTGAATCTGCTGACATGTTAATTAGAAAATAGAGAAGCTAAATAGAGAATCTGCTGTTTGATGTTTTGATTTGGTACTTTTTAGAGATTCTCTATATAATATATTTGGAAAATCAGTTTTTGAGAATCTGTTGAATATGCTCTAAACTTTCAGGCTTAAAATTTATTCTCACAATCTTCTCTTCTTTAAGAGCATCTCCAACAGTATCTCGTAATATGGTTCCCAAAAAAGAGTATATAGGAAATCCTCTAAATATTTAGAGCATAAAATCAAAATTGTATCCGTCAGATTCTCTAGGAGCTTCCCTATTTGCTAACTAATTGGGTCACACAAACAGATTGGAAATTTTCGGATGAAATTTTAGCATGTTAAGTGACACCCGGTTGTGCTAAATGTGAAAATTTCTCAAGCACATAAGCTATTGAGACTATTCCATTTCCATTTCTTCATGCTAGTGCAGAGCTAATGAATCACCGAAAAGAATACAAATTATCTTGTAAAAATAAAAAGTACAAATTGCTATATTTTGATAGAACAACAAGGCACAACTGAAATTTTAGAGTGGATTTGCATGCGCACGGGAACGAAAAAACGATTTTTGAGAACGGATCAACTCTTCTCAGTTTTGAGAATAAAAATGCAATTTTTGAGAACCTCTTTTTATAGAGATCTATATAAAGATTCTGTTGGAACAAATTTTTCTAATAAAATCTCAAAAAACAGGTTTAGGAAACCTTTTAGAGCTGCTGTTGGAGATGCTCTAACCATGTAGACCTCTTAAATGTAAAAGTTATTCTTATAATTTACATACGTTCGAGTATCCGATGCTTATACCTACGTAACGAAGGCGTCATTGTCAGTTCTAACCTACGTTACGAAGGCGCCATTGTCAATTCTAGAAACGATAACCTCAGCTGTAACTTCAGCCATCATCCAGAATTATGAAAACCATTATTCTCAGCTATAAGTTAAAATGCCTCTCCTTCGTATGATACTGTTCTACCTGGATGATCATCACAAAGTTGAATTCCTAGTGTCTCTTCTTCCTACTGAATCTTGCTATTCAGCTGATGATTATTTCCATGATTTAGAGAACTTCCTTTCATTTCATCTCCTAGAGTTCTATGAGCTATCTCCCATCCGTGACATGGAATGGATGATTCTTGTTATTTATCAGCAACGTAGTAGGTTGGTGGTACAACTCCATTAACTCAACGTATTTGTCATACCAACTGTACAGTCTAGATTGGTGGTACATACGGATGCCTTGGCCTCTTGAGTAACAAGCTATAGCCCGTCAGCGGTCCAATTCAATTGAGTTGCATGCTTGTTAGTTTGCAGGTTTCAAATCCCCTTCTCTTTTAAAAACTAGATGCAAATTGTTATTATATTTTTTTGGAGTACTAGGCATGATGCTGGCTGATGAGCCCGTGCCACTGTTGCCGTGGCGTGCTGCACGTCGCCTTCGCCGCTACACACCAGGAGGCATCCTTTCTCACCGGCTCGCCCCGTCCATAGATAGGAGATATAGAGGGGGTGGCCAAGAGGGATTGAGGAGGTGGACACCGCCACCGCTGCCATGATGCATCGCGAGAGGCAGCAGCAAAAGCGGTGCCCGGTGACTCACACGGGCACACCACTACCATAGCATCGCGCTCACCCTGTTGCATGGATGTGTGGCCACCGCTTCTTGTCGCCATGTGCTGTTAGTGGTTCTATCGTCGTCGCTGCAGTTCTTCCCGGGCAGCTTGCCGAGGCCATCCGCTCATCACGGTTTGACAACCATGTCCGCTTCCCTGGCCAGAGGCGATAGATGGGGCATTCTACATGGCCAAGCCTGAATAGAGCCCGACGATGAGGCAGAACAGTAGAAAGGCGATCAAAACAGATTCGGAAAGGACGGAAACTACCTATAGGAACATCACTGTCTATGTCCCTAATACGATAAGGGAAACATAAATTGGATTTGGGCAACAATCGAGCACAAAATCGGACTTGCATACGACGCGAACGTGGATGACACAACCGACAGACAAAGTTTTTTTTTAGATGACGCAAGTACGGATGCGTGATGACACAGCGACGTACGAAGCCCATGATGGAAACACCGGATGAAAGCGGGACAAACGGACGAATCAAGGAGGGTCTGGAAGTAGATTTCATTTTTTAATAAGTTAGGACACACACTACAATCATGCCCATACACCTGTACTTCTACTGTCACTAGGGATGGTACGGGTAACCATACCCATCATTTCTAGTTTTATCTACGTCCATTTGAAGATAAGATTACCCATACTTAAATAGAATGGATATTATATGGGTAATCTAGTGGGTGAAAAATGATATATATGAGTCCCACATGCATAAATGACCAAGTGTAAATTGCATGTTGGCCACTTTTTTTTACCAATGTTGCATATAGATCAGGGCTAAACAACCCCTTTCACTTTGGACCAGCTTTCGCACTAGTTCTTCCTCTTTAGACCAGCTCTTTCTCAGGCTCTCTTCTCCTCTCTCCCTTCTCTAGCTCTCTCTCCTCAGTTCATTGTACCACTAAACAAGCCGTGCTAATGATCTTGATCGTTTGGACCACTAGTGGTATGAGGAATGGCATATTGCAGCAGGAGGCAATCAACCTTGCTGTTGCACTCTATAGGTGCTTACTATCCGACGAGAACTTGATCATGTGAAGCAGCAAGCCCTCGGCATCAAATAAGATCATTGCTGCATTCATGTGGAGGCAAAGGTAGGGGTCTGCTCATTGCTCAGTGCAGAGTTGAGTTCATAAAGAGAGAGAGAGAGAGGAGAGCTAGAGGAAGAAGAATGGGTCTAAGGTGAAACACTTTGCAAACAAAACATAGTCCAAAGTGAAAAGAGTGTCATGCTTCAAGTTGCAAATGTTGTAAAACAAATATGGCCCATCGTGCATTTAACTCAATGACTTATAAATTTCACACAATTGCTCTTTTTTATAATAAACCATCTTCAATAAATTCAATGAATTTTGATAACTTTTCGTAATATGAACACGTGTTTAAAAATTTATGCTATGGTGTTTCATACCCATCTAATTAATAGGTATGGACGAAATGGGTAAAACATGTATCACCCTCCCAATACCTGAAACTCAAATGAGTAATTCTTCATTATCCACACCCTCACTAAAATAGTATGGGTATGGGTAATTGATACCCAATGGCAGGCCTACCAACATAGCTGCGCCCTGGACTCGTGACAAGTTGGCACATCTTTAAATGATATTAGAGACCTTATAGTATCACGTAGCTCGGGTACACCCATTACCATTGAACACAGCCATGTGTTTTTCTCTTCTTTAGTATTGTTCATGGATACTTTTCAGTGATTTGGTCACCAATGATTTGTTAAAATAGGAGGGAGCAGAGGCTATCTATGCCTCTAGCTAGGGTTCACAATCTCGATACTGGATTAAAAAAAATCTCACTAGCGATATCTTTGGATTTTACGAAAACTGTTGATAAACCGATAATAGACAAATATTTTTAAAAAATTCAGTTTGAATTTTTCTGAACTTTAAAAACGAGCAGTTTGTGTTTTTGACCCAATCTGGAAAGCCTGTATTTTGCCAAATCTGGACAGGTCTTCACCAGGATTGTAAACCCTCCCTGTAGCACTCATGCGACAATATTGGTGCCATTGAGTTGTTGCGAAAAAACCATATAGTATGATGCATCATCCTTGCAAGACCATTCTACAAACTAAGGGTCTCTTTGATTTGAAGGGTCTCTTGATTTGAAGGACAAAACATAAAAATTTTGTAGGATTTTAGTCCTATAGGAATTTTTTCCTATATGCTATTTTGAAACAAAGAATTGGATACTACCGAATCCCATGAAATTCCTAAGAAATGCCTTAACCATAGAAGATTTGGAGGGATTTTAATACGAGGTTTGTTGGAGCACAGAGCTTCTCTAATGGGAAAGTGAGGACCCCCCTGGAGATTTGGCCAAGGAGCGGGTACACAGAAACGAAGCGATGGTTCGTGCAGATGAAAACGAGGGAGACAGCTGGTTTTTTAGAGAGGTTCAGGCTGCTTGGTGGCATAATACCCTACTCCTATGTTCTTTGGTGGATGGTGATGATGATGTTTACAGTGAGTTCTTGAATGATGTTCTAAGTGAGAAGGAGAGGACCTTCCCTTAGTTGGAAGAAGGTGAACCCTGGCTCATTCTCCATATCGCTCACCCTTTTTTTTATTTCGAGTGGCCATGGTCCTACTTTTATAGTTGAAGGGGACACCACGGTGGCTTGTCTCTTACAAACGAACCCCAATACAAGGGGTTAGGTGTGCTTGGATACGCTAGCTGTCAGGACGTAGAGTGGTGTCTATGCACCCCTTGCTTCTTGCTTTGACGTGGCTTAGGACAGATGACGAGGACAGTCTGTTGGTTGTTGGACTTGACAACTATCTTTAAATGGGGCGGAGTCCTCCAAGGAGAGCTTGGGGCAGAAGCCCCGGGCACCTTGAAGCACTCAGGGTCGCTCTTGTTGATGAATGTATATTTCTTGTTGGATTGAACGAGTTTCTTGAAGATATCGTGATGAAGGAGTTCATGATGAATATGGCTTGGAGGAGTTGCCGATGATTGTATGCACATAGTTTAGCAACTTGAAGATATAGATCTTGTAGGTCTCGATAGCGCTTCGAGCACAGCCCACAGGGGGCCGTGCCTAGAGGCAGATGTGGCCCGAGATCAGCCCACAGGAGGCCACACCCAAGGAAAGACTAGCGGATGTGTCCCGAGCACAGCCCATGAGAGGCCACGCCTGTAGACGATGCGTCCTAAGCACAACTCATGGGGGGCGAGCTTAGGGGGGGATGTGCCCTAAGCACAACCCATGGGGAGCCGCGTTCAGGGGCGAGTGGTAGATGTGTCCCAATTAGCCAGAGATGGTAACCCTAGTTCCTGTTTCTCTGACAAGGTCCAACCTCATGGAAAGTTTCATATGAGTCTTTGTCCTGTTTTGGGGAGCTTAGGAGTCTGAAAAGCAGCTGGTTGGTAGCCAACTTTTAATAATCTGGAAAAGTTGAAAACATAGCTTTTGACTTCATGTTCATATTTTGGATTATATAACTACAACTTTTTAGAATCTGAATGAAAAACTAGACTGTTTTGGGAAGTTTTTTGATTTTGGAAGAAACTACAATTGCTAGAAGCTCTTCCAAATAGGCCCTTTATCTCTCCTCAAATTCATGAGATTTTCCAGTGGTCTAACCAAATGGATAATCTTGTATTTTTTTTGTGTTTTGCAATCTTGTGTTTTTCCTATTAAAATAATGTGTTTGTCTATTTGTCCATTTTCTCAATCTATGATTCGAAGGAGTCCTAAGACATGACTAGCTATACGTTTGATCGAGATAAAAATGATACGGCAGAGTAATAATTATACAATATTTCACTTGAGCACATCAATACAAGTACTTAGTGCTAGTAAGTGGGAGAGAAGGTATTTGCCTTTGATCTAGTTGAGTGAGGATCTGGTTCTGAGTAATTGGTGCCACACTACTTGTTTTTGATTCAAGAACGGACATGTTCAAATGCACATGCACAATGCCTTTTTATTTGGTAGTACACAGTAATTTGACTTCAAAAAGATAGCATAATGCGTTGCTACTTACATCATTTTCAACAGTCATTGTCCTTTTTTATTCTTGTATGATTTCATACACTAATATTAAGCCATGAAAGTTAGTCCTATACCGCACGTAAATTTTCCTAACATTAAAAGGACTCCAAGGACTTAACACTATTTGTGTTTGCAGCCCTCCTGCAATTGCAAGGCTTTCTGGTGGCATCTTTGAGAAAGTTATTGTGACAAACTCCATATTCTGCTGCCAGAGCACAAACGCTTCCCTCGATTGACAGTTCTCTCTTTGCAGAAACAATCTGGCATATGTTCATCACGATGGCTCTGTGTGAGCAAGCATATTTCAATAGCAGTCCTCGACAATTGTGTGGTATAGAGAAGGCATCTGATGCTTGTGCCATCTGCATAGGAATCAATCTTTAAATAAAATTTTAGTGCTGTGTAGGCATCACACATTTATCGTGTGATCAGTTTTGTTCTTGACTCCCACTAAAGAGTGTTTTCGTCTTTAACTCGAACGCAGAACCCATTGTATCTAAGTATAGGAAAACGACTCTATGCAACTGTGGAGGGGCAATGAATTACCTCGGAAGATGTGAGTGTTGTTCTCTCGTACGTGCAAAGCAACATCATGATGCTTAGCTCTAACGAAAAAGTGCTGTCGGTTTTCTGGACTCTTTTCTTTGTACCATGTATATAACTTGTAAATATTTCTTTATTATTAATATAATGCAATAGAAACCTTTTCTGTGGTTTCTCGTAAAAAATAACTGTTGTAAGAGACTACTAAACTTGTATTTGCTTTGGTAATTATGGATTTTATAGTGATACAGGAGACAGTTCAAGTACAGTAAGAACCATGAAAAATATTTGTTGTAGAGCCCCATGTCTTCCGAACTATGCGTACTTCAACACCTTTTTTCTTGAACCGTTAGGAAGGCATATGTGTAGCTAAATCTGCTGGCATCGCATTGGCATCTTCTTCCTCGATCGGTTAGTCCTCATATTTAAAAATTATGCTCAAAATTTGCTTTCATCTAGCATTCCTACCTATTTTATACCGAGGTGTCATACTAAATTCTCAAAACCATTAAAGTCAGCTTTATAACTATAAGTTGAATTCCTAGTGCATCTCTTTCCTACCGAACCTTGCTATTTGGACGATGATAAGTTCCATGATCACTCGATCTTCCCTCATTCCATCTCCTATAATAGTATGAGCTGGTATCTTTCTTTGTTGATATGAATGTATGATTTTTGGGAAAACTATTTTAAACTCTCAAGGGGATGTCTCCTCGTTGTTGCATATCATTTAAATGGTTATAAATTTTTTAAAAAATTAACAAGATAGATTAAGATATAATAGATCACTTCATAAACATGCAACATAAAATTTAGCTTTTGTACATATTGCAATGAAAAAACAAATTTAACTATGAATATATGTTAAATAGTTGTAGTTTGATTTTTTTGTTGTAACTTATAAAAGTTGATTTTTAACTTATATTTTTGTAGATTGACATATCACATGTTAATAATTTTTTTAATTTTTTATAACTATTTAAGTGATATGCAAATAATAAGGAAACATTCTCTCGAGTTTATAATAGTTTTCCAAGAATCATACATTCATGTCACCAAAGAAAGATACCAGCTCATATTATTATTTTATGAGATGGAATGATGGGAAGATCGAGTGATTATGATTCTTGCTATTTATAGACAATGTAGTAGAGTGGTGGTACAATGCCATTAACTCACAACATATGTAGGGAGACTATTTTACACTCTTGAAGGGATATCCTCTCATTATTTGCATGTCATTTAAATAGTTAAATTTTTTTTAAAAAATCAACAAGATAGATTAATATGATAAATCATTCCATAAACATATAAAGTCAAATTTAACTTCTATAAATTACAAAAAAAAATAAATTTGATTATGAATATACGTTAACTAGCAGCCATAGTTTAATTTGTTTTTTCTTGCAATTTATAAAAGTTAAATTTTAACTTGTATGTTTGTGGAGTGATTTATCATATATTAATCTATCTTATTGATCTTTTTAATTTTTTTTGTAATGATTTGTACAATATGCAAACAACGAAGGGAAGTACAAGATGCCTTGGTACTTGAGTAACAATTATTAGACCATTTAGTGTGATAGATGGTATGTTAACTCATTGTATATAATATTATGTGACAACATGAGTAATTAAGGTAACTAAGTTTTCCAAAAACCTGTTGTGCATTTGTCAATATTATCAGGGCCGACTCCAGGATTTGGAGGTCCATGTGCTAAATGCAAAGTATGGTCCTTAAATATTAAAAAACATATTCAATATAAGTATAATATTAGTATATAACTAAGATACATTTTTAGCCTAAGTCATTTCACACAATTATTAAAACATACTTCAAATATTAATGCTAAAATTGATCGCGCGTCAAGAGAAAAAAATGAAAGGATGATACGAATCAAGTATGTTTTTTCTTCACCAATTAATAATGATTATTATGAATATATATATATATATATATATATATATATATATATATATATATATATATATATATATATATATATATATATATATGGGGGCCCATCGTATTTGGGGCCTTGTTAGGTCGATCACCTTGAACATGACCTTCGACGGGCATGAATATTATGTTCTAAACGGTCTCGTATCTTGACATATGAGTAGGGTGATGCTCATTTGCTCGCATTTTGCAGACTGCTGAAAACAAGATTATACGATTACGGAATGAAAAAAATTAGGCAGGAAAAAACACAAGGTCTATGTTTTCAGAACAAATAATAATAATAAACAGTTAGTTCCTTTTGACATTCCCAACCTTTCCAAGTGTATATGCAAATGATGGGATCCTTTTGCAAGGTAATCGCTAAGGATACGACATAGTAGAAGCTGATTCTACTATTGATGACAGGTGATATTTTGCAAAATTCGACAGATATGCTTTGGCGGTAATTTCGCGGTTAAAGATTCACGAGATGCATAAATATCAACTTAGATGCTAAAGAAACCAGACTTCGGAGAACAAGAAAGGTAAGCTTTAGTACAGTGGACAGGAGTAGATTCCTTGCAACAGTTTACATACGAAAGGAGTTGCAAGTCCAGACCTAGTGGCCGCTGGCTTTGCATGCAGATGCATATGTATATATTGATTCTTCCGTCCTGATCAATTCAACATTCTTCACTGTTGAAGCATTATCAAGCTACCATTAGGTGCTCTTTCCTATTGTATGGCAAAACTAGCACACTCTACTTTCACGTTCCACCTAATAGTGATTCAAGAGGTTAGACATGAACTCCCAGTGCCTCCTTTTCCTACTATATATGGATTACTGTCTAAAGAAAAATGAAAATAAAACTAAAGGCATAAAGAATTATGCATGGACCCTGGCCAATGTTGCTGGGGCACCAGGTATGCGAACAATTTATATGCATACCTGTAAATTAAAGTCGGTTCCCAGAGAGTAAGAACCTGTGCTTTGATTAATTTGGTTTCAACAAAAAAAGCTAGGTCTTTTGATATTTGGTCTAGAAGAAAAAAATGAAGTATGGATGCGGTATGTTTATACGGGGAAGTTTGTTTGAGATTTTTTTTAAGATAATGGGAAGAATTTCGAAAACGCTTACCTCCGCATGTCCGAACGGAGCAAAATAATCAGATGCTTCAGATTTTAAATACAGAAGTAGATTTGCATGCAATGAGGGGCCCACACGATACCAACCTCAAATGGGATGGATAAGTCAGCGCTTCAGCGGTGCTCTTTTGAACTTTAAACGGTTTTAAATGGTTTTTTTCTTAAATTATTAATCTGATTTTAGATCAATTATATAATTATAATTATTATAACTAAATCTTTATAATAAAATACTATATTACGATATAAAGAAAATGTGAATAAATAAAATATGGATGTTGTATATTGGTAAGGTCTCGATGTTGCCGTAAGCTTTTTCCTTATGTTGCATCTTAGTGAAATAATTTTTACTAAGCGATGAAACATTTGTAACCAACGAAACATCTGAAATAATTTTTATTAAAATATTTTTATTGAGTGATGAAATATCTAAAATATTTTTATATACAGTAAAACATCGTCCGGGATTTTAACTGAAATTGATCGTCCGATCTCTAATCGTCTCCAAAGAATTTTATTAACAGTAAAATTACACCCGGCCTCTCCGTCTACCAACGATACAGACAACCAAGAAAGAGAGAAGAAAAGAACCCCTAAAACAGACACGAACATATCATTATCTCTTGCAGCAGCAGCTGACTCATGAACAAGCGAAAAAACACAAAGAGCTAGACACCTACTCTGTAACAATGCCTTCAAGAAAAACCGCTTGTCTGCCACTGTCATCTAGAAACAGACAAAGATTCTCATCCAAAGTCTGAAACGACACCTTCAACAAGGAAATGACAAAAACTGACAACATTGCCGAATCTAGAAGAACCAGATCCGGCTTTTGATCCTGAAGTTTTGCACTACTACTCAATGCCTCCAGTAGATTGTTGAGAACTCACCAAGAGCAACACATGTTTATGATGTCTGCCACCCACCAAAAACAACCGTGTGAGCCGCGCACGAACATTCGAAACCGTGGAACCTCCTTCAGAAATCTGCAACCGATCATCCTGATTACAATGGGAGTTGCTTCCCGTGTAGCCAACGCCTAAGTTGGTCACCAACCACCAAGATTCCTGCTAAAATCATAAAACCATTTAGTAGCGGCTGCGCCATGAATAAATAAGGACCATATCTGACAAGAACGATCAACCGACGATAAAGCAGCAGGAGAGTAGAGTACTATTCTGTTAGAGTTTGATATTATTTTCATATGTATCCTGTTCGGTCTCCTCCTCGTCTCCCGACGATGAATCTATGCATTAGATTATCTCTGATTTACACAGATTGTCATCAAATTGAGCTGATTGGCAAAATCAGGATCTCCATCCTTGGCCAAATCAAAACCAGCGTTCGACGGCTAAAACTGCTAAATCACTCCCCATCAATGGCGACCTGGATATCATGGATGTCGGAAAGCTGGAAACCATGCGCCCGACTGAGAAAATCCCAGGGCAAGCAGTAAAACACTGACCTAAAGAACGTCATCTGATCTCATCCGCTTTCTACTAAAATCCTTGATTTGTCATGGAGATTCCATCACCTGGAAGCAAGGTGACAGCACCACGTCTGGAAAAGTTTAGATCCACCAGAAGGCACAACAGAGGCGGCTGCGACGGAAGCAAGATTAGGGGAGGTGGCAGTGCGGATCACTTCTCGGGGAGACGATCCTGGAGGCGCCGGAGTTTGTTTCGGATAATTTCCAATCTGAACTAAGTTAAAAAGATCGCCCAATATTTCCTTAAAAAACATCTCAAATAAAGCCAACTCGTACAACCACCCCATAAACGAGAAGAGCAACATTCTTAATGAGCTAATGGGTTGCTCATGATGCTGAACATATGTTTATTGGATGGCTAATGTTACATCAAAAGCACCTTACCATGTGTTACTCGGTAGTATTGCAACAAGAATGAACAACTCTGCATCACCTTCTCACCTTCTCCTGTGGAAGCACAGGTTCCCAATGTTGAATAGAACAAGCAGAGGAACAAGCCCATGACGAGCCTCTGTTGTCAACAATGCATTCGGAAATCGCAGGATACCATCAAGCCGCGCCACCCTTAGTATCCAGAGATCATACGGAAGCTGCACCATTGGCGCTGCTTCTCGTGCATCACAATTCACAAGGATCTTGTGGCGAAATGCCTGCATTCCTGGTTCCTTTAATTCCTATTAAATTATGTTATCGTCTACATCGAGATTGAGACCTACTATTCTCGTTGCCCGGCCTCTTCTATTTCGGTTGGCAGTTTCAGTTCTGATAATTTAAGGAGACTTTTGTTTTTGGCTTACCTCTATATATACCATGTACAGACAAACCTCGTTATTTATAGTTGAGTTAGAGATGTGTACAATGCATGCTCTTAGTCTTTTTTTTTTCGAACGCAAATGCCATGCATGCTCTTAGTCTGATGACATCAGTATGTATAATCCATTAAATGCCTGTGTAGGCATCACCCATGTATCGTCTGATCAACTTTGTTCTTGACACCCACCTCTTAATTTGACACAGAATATCCTTGCATCAAGTATAAGACTGCGACTCATGTCACCAACCAGGACTAAGATGGTGGTGCCATGTGGCTGGCTCCGCCATCTTTAGTCCCGATTGGTTTTATCAACCGAGACTAAAAGTTTTTTCTTTTTTTTAAATTTTGCTCCTGCTGCTTGCTTGCTGCTTGTTTACATACATATATATTTATACATATATATGCATATTGCATATATATGAAATATGCATATATATGTATAACACACATATATATTTATACATATATATGCAACAACATCAAAATTAATTTTTTCAACGCCACAGATCGAGTACAACAAAATGCAAAAATAATATCATCCAATAATTCATAATAATTAACACCACAGATCAAGTGCAACAATAAAATCATCCAATAATACATAAAAAACATCTAAAAAATCTATAACAAAATCTAGAAAAAAATTTGCCAACGACAAGCGATGACGATGACGGCGGCGGAGGAGGAGGAGGAGGAGGTGACGAAGGGGCTGGTGGTGGTGAAGCAGTTGAGTGACCCCTACAGCGACTTCCGCAGTCCATGGTGGAGATGACCGTGGAGCGGCATGTGTTCGCGGTGGCGGTTTGTGGCGACGACGTCGATGACGATGGCGACAACGCCCCGCCGCCGCCATCTCCTCCCCCTGAGAGGAGAGAGAGAGAGAGGGAGAGAGAGCTGAGGGGAGAGGGAGCTGAGGGGAAAGGGAGAGAGATATGAAAAAACAACTAAGTGTTGGATCGGTGGAGAAGACGATGCACGCCAGGATATATATACCCTGGATCTGTAGTCCCGGTTGGTAGGATAAACTGGGACTAAAGATCCAATTTTTAATCCTGGTTGGTGGCACCAACTGGGACTAAAGATAATTTTCCGTAATTTTTAATTCATCTTTAGTCTCGGTTGTAGCCACCAACAGGACTAAATATATTTTTCCACTATTTCCAAATTTTTTTGGTCCTAGCTAGGTTAACAACCATTAAATAATCCATTAAATAAATATAGGTTTAAAACAATAATAAATAATACATTAAAATCTAATCAAATATAGGTAATCCTAGACTCTCTATGTGCTTCTCTAGATATTGTTCCTCTTTTGCCTCTCTCTATTTTTTCTTTTCATCTGCTGTTGACCTTTTTTTGGAAAAATTTGACTTTTTATTTTTTATTTTTTTATATTTTTTTCTAGACTTAGGAACACACGAGAGGTAACCACAGAAATTTTGAGCCTAAACAAGTGAACGATGTCACGCTCCGCTTTTCCCCTAGCAGTAAATCACCCAGAAAAATCGTGCAAAAGAAATCGCCGGAAAAGCTAAAGCAAGACCAATCTGGAATTTTAAAATCCATTTAATAAATGGAAATGGCTTGGTGGAATTTTTCTTGGATCCCCGTGTCAAAATACGCTAACAATTTTTATCGGAATTTTTAGAGCACCGTAGATAATTTTAAAAATCAAATTAGGGTAATTGGAATTTAATTTCTAAAGGAAAAATGTTTTCCTTTTTCTTTTTCTTTTTCTTCCCCTTTTCCTTTCTTTTGCCCCATGGGCCTTCGGCCCACTCCCTCCTCTCTCCTCCGGCCAGCCCAGCTAGCCGCCCCCTTCTTCCTCTCTCCTTCCCTGGGCCGGCCCAAACCCTCCTCAACGCGCGCGAAAGAAGTCTGGGTCTCCTCCCCCTCGGGTCAGGGCGATGACAAGCAGGCCCCACTTTTCATCCCCGACCTCCGGATGAGCCGGCCGCATCTCGCGCCCGCGCGTGCGCACGTTCGCGTCGCGCCGCCATCTCGGCCACGTTCCGCTCTCCCCGCCCACGTCACTCGGTGCCCCCACTCGCCCGCACCTCGCAACCCACTTTCCCCTCTCTCCCGTCCCGCATGCGCGACGAATCGGACGTTTTTCAAATTTTGGGCGCTGTTGATGAGAAATCTCTCTCACGCCACGACTGGGAGATCGCTTGACTCAGTGCGGAGTCCTTCTCGCTGTGCGGTGCGGGCGTGCCGTTGATTTGATCTGTTAATCAACAAGAAAAAAACAAGAGAACAAAGAATAGGCGTCAAGTGTTAAGTTAGATCCCCATTGGATCGGCTGAGGGAATCCATAGACATATATATATATATATATATATATATATATATTATTCTAAACCATGTTTAAGCCAAGTGACTCGAATGGATCGGCTATACCGAGACAGCATCAACCGCTTAACCCAAATACAGTAAGGAATAATAAATATATGGATCGATAACCTAGCCGGTACTGAAAAACTAACAAGGAATCGGCTAGTACTTCGATGAATCTTATAGAAAGATATCACTCCTGAATCGAATGCATAGCCTAAAAATCGGCCATCGGCTGTCGATGATAGGCCGATTTCGGCTGGCAACGTCCAACAGGAAAGCGATCTTAACATAAGAGGCAGTCCTAATATAAATCTAATAATAAGTATATCTAATAATAAATATATGAAAAAAAACATATCAGGGCAGATAAGGCCGGCTGAAACTCCGGCACTGTCTCTAAACAATATAAATCCATCCGAACAGATCATTGATAGTTCTAAGAACGACTTAATAGTTCAAACATGATGCAGCATTAAGTATAAAAAGAACAACCCGATCTGTTGTAGCCGATTTATATCTCTCGAGACGGTGGATACCGCATATAAACCAGCCAACCCTTAGATCTAGCCCTATTGGGTGCAAGTTCTTGCTAAAACTGGCCAATGGCAGGATAGATCTAAACATTGATCTAATTTATATGCGCTATATGATAAATAGCGCAGTATAAACTCCTGATTCTAATGTGTCATTATGATGGAAGCACTAGAAACAATAGATTATACTACTAATGACAAGCATTTACCTAGATCTGTGGATCGAAACGATGCAGCCCGTAGCCAAACAAAGTACTCGTCTGAAGAAAAGGTTGGCGATGCGCCGAAGGTTTGATTGATTGTGAATGTTTTTTCAGGGGTCCCGGGTCCTATTTATACCCAAGATATAATTATCTGTACAAACCTTGGACTCTATCTAAACTACTATTTAAAACACAACATTATCTCGAGCGAGACCCATGCCGTGCTACAACTAACAACTTAAACAAACCCCTAGATTACAGACACAGTTGCTGTTATAGGACTCTATCCATAAGTGACAATATCATTTAACGCGCGATTAACAACCGAATCTTCTATTTATCCTCAAACTTCTGCATTAGAAACGGTTTCATCTCTTCCGGACCTGAAATCGGCTATCGGCTGCCTCTGTCCGATTCATCCTTAGCCGATTGGCCTTGCAGCCGATCACTCCTTAGCCGATGCGACCCCTGTCTCCAGCCGATCCGACTCTGCTTTGTCTTTGTAGACTTAGGAACTCAATTACCAAATTTCAGTGTTAACCAGTGTTTTTCTAAACATGTTTCGCTAAACAGTCGATGACCTAATCAATCAAACCTTCGGCGCATCGCCAACCTTTTTCTTCAGACGAGCAGTTTGCTTGACTATGGGCTACATCGTTTCGATCCCCAGATCTAGGTAAATGCTTATCATTAGTGGTATGATCTGTTGTTTCTAGTGCTTCCATCGCAATGACATATTAGATTCAAGGATTTGTATTGCGCTACTTATCATATAGCGCATATAAATTAGACTAATATTTAGATCTATCCTGTCATTGGCTAGTTTTGTCAACAACTTGCAGCCGATAGGGCTAGATCTAAAGGTTGGCTGGTTTGTATGTGGTATCCACCATCTCGAGGGATATAAATCGGCTACAACAGATTAAGTTTTTCTTTTTATACTTAATGCTGCATCAGGTTCGAACTATTAAGTCGTTTTTAGAATTACCAATGATTTGTTTGGCTAAGATTTATAGTGTTTAGAGACAGCACCGGGGTTTCAGCCAGCCTTATCTGCCCTGATATGTTTCCTTCAATATATTTATTATTAGATTTGTATTAGGACTGCCTCTTATGTTAAGATCGCAGTCTTGTCGGACGTCGCCAGCCGAAATCGGTCCGCTATCGACAGCCGACGGCCGATTTTCGGGCTATGCATCTGATTCAAGAATGATATCTTTTTATAAGATTAGTCGGAGTACTAGCCGATTCATTGTTAGCTTTCCAGTATCGGCTAGGTTATCGATTCATACACATATTATCCTTTACTATATTTAGGTTAAACAGCTGATGCTGTCTCGGTGTAGCCGATCCATTCCAGTCGTTTGGCTTAAATATATTTTAGGAAAGCATATATATGCTAATGGATTCCTTCAGCCGATCCAGTGGGGATCTAACCTAACACTTAACGCATATTCCTTTGTTTTTCTTGTTGGTTAACGATCAAACCAGCGACACGCCCGCACGGCATAGGCGTGAGAAGGACCTGCACTTGGAGTTAGCGGATCTTCCGAGCCGGCGCGTGAGAGAAATTTCTCATCAACACCTTCCCTGGGCCGGCCCAAACCCTCCTCAACACGCGCGAAAGAAGTCTGGGTCTCCTCCCCCTCGGGTCAGGGCGATGACAAGCGGGCCCTACTTGTCATCCCCGACCTTCGGATGAGCCGGCCGCATCCCGCGCCCGCGCGTGCGCACGTTCATGTCACGCCGCCTTCTCGGCCATGTTCCGTTCTCCCCACCCGCGTCACTCTGTGCCCCCACTCGCCCGCACCTCGCGCCCCACTTTCCCCTCTCTCCCGTCCCGCATGCGCGACGAATCGGACATTTTTCGAATTTCGGGCACCGCCGAACCCGAGCCACGTCACGTTTCTAATCCCGCTCATCCCGGCCGTGCCGCACCGCCTCAAGCCCCTATAAAGCTTCACCGCACCCCGTAGCATCGTTTCCCTGATTCATTTGCTCACATCCGCACCGTCCCGAGCTCTCGCACCGCGCAAGTACCGTCGCCGCCGCAGAGCACCGCTTCCGGCCGCCGTTCTGACCAACCCACCGCACCCCGCGCACAACCAACACCGCTATCACCTTCGCCACTCTCGGGAACACAATTCCCCTAGCTTTTCCCCAAATTCCCGTTGCCCAATCGCGCCATCGTCGTTGTTCCCCGTCTCCGGCTCGGTGAGCTCCATCTCTCTCTCCCTCTCATTTTTCGATTCTTTTACCGTTGTCATTCAGTACCGAGGCCGCCGCACATCACCGTCGTACATATGCGTGCGCGCGTGCCGCCCCAATCACCGCCGGTGCCTCTAGGGCCCGTGCGCAACCGGATGGCCGTCGGTCGACGTCGCCCCTTCGTCGCCAGTCACGCCTGGCACCGCTTTTCTCGCGAACCCGTGCGCCACTTTAGTCGTGCCATCGCGTGCGCCATTGTCCGTTGTCCTCCGCCGCTCGCCGGTGACCTTTTGGTCTCGTGCGCCGCCGTCCCGTGCCGAACCGCCGCTCACCGCCGGTCGCATCCGCTCGCGCCCCTCGGCCGTTGGATCCGGTCGCGAGTCCATCCCGCCCGTCCATGTCGAACCGCCACAGTCCCGCCGCCCACGTGGCCGCGCACGTGGCTGCCGCGTAGGCGCCACGCAAGCGCCACGTGGTGCGCCTCTCGAGCTCGGTGGACCGAGTCCACCGTGAGCCGTCTCCCCTTGCGTCACTGCACCGTGGGTCCCGCTGGTCAGTGTCGCCGGCCGTGACGTCATCCCTAGGGCGCTTGCGCCATAAATCGTTTTTGTTTTTGTTTTAATTAGTAAATAGGCTGAAAACTTGTAAAATTCATAGAAAATTCATCCGAACTCCATTTGAGTTTGTTCAAGTTATAGCGGATTTGTAAAAATGTCTAGAACACATTAAAAATAGTTTAATTGTCTGTTTCGGTAGTTTAATAGCCTGTTTTGTTGTGCTTTGTTTGTCGGTAGACTCGGTTCCGAGGACGTTCTTGTTTATCTCGAGGTAGTCGCTGAAGTTCCGTCGGAACAAGACCAAGGCAAGTCAATTTTCCATTGATCATGTTGTACCCATGTTATAAATTACTCTCGCTTTATCTGTTAAATTGCATTGTTTTATAATGTAATCGGGATGGGACCTATAGTACTCAGCCTAGGTCGTTTACCCCCTTTTATTGATTGCCTGGGAATTAATTTGACTAGTTTTAGGTTTAGGACATGCTTAGCTCACTTAGTACTACTAGATCACTAATGGGAGAACTATTTTACTAGAATTATTTCACATGAAATGACGGTCTCAGACCGGAGATGCCGTTGGCAAATGATAACGGTTAACTAAAACTGGACTAAATGGTGGGCTGTGGGTGCACGGTTTTGCAAGACGCACCCATGGCAGTTAAGGACCGGTTCACGGGAAACCCTGGAAGAATTATTCGTGCGTACCACAAGCCAGCGTGGGCAACGGCTGGGCTTGTAGTGTAGCTTTCTCTGGCCGACGCATCCATGCAAGGGTGAGCGTGATGGAGTGCGGATGGACCGGGAAATGTCTATGCGGCTGCCGGATTCACCTAGGCATGAGAGGGGCTGCATACCTTGGATATAAAGGTAGGGACGAAACCTGAGGTGTGGTGTCGCTTGGTCAGGGAGGGTTATGCGAATGGTCCTGTCACAGACCCCTTTTTGATATGTCATGGTGGCATGTCAATGCACGGGAACGTGTTGTGGGGCGGTGTCTTGTGAGTACAGACTGTACATCTCTGATCAGAGTTAGAAACTATTCGAATAGCCGCGTCCACGGTTATGGGCTGTCGACGAGATTCACCGTGATTAGTCCCACTAATGGTAATAACCTGATTTAATGGAACTGGATAGCATAGTTGGATGGATTGGGCCTGACTCAACGTGGTGTAGCGTTGAGCAGAGAGGATTAATATTGTTCAATTACATTTAATTACTGTTTTTACCGTATTCAACTTAGACTTGTGAAATGCCGCTTTGTGCAAAAGTGAACCCTAGCCTTTCCTTGGAATTACCTTGCATTCATACCTCCCTTCGGTATGACTTGCTGAGTACAGTGGTGGTACTCAGTCTTGCTTCCTTTTCCCCACCTCAGAGTTGGAGGATGAAGCTGCATTTGGGTTCGACGATGAGTAGGCTCATCGCTGCCGTCATGGGATGCCTGTGGAGTGGAGTTTCCGCGCCGCAAGTGTCAAAGCCTAGTCATTAGGTTTATTTTTTTCCTTTCCGTTGCATTGTAAGACTTTTATATGTTTTAAGACGTGGATCTGTATATACAATTTGTCGTTTGTGTATCCCTGGCTGGTCCTGGACAGGGTGTTTTATGCACATTCAGCTGCGGAAATTTCGGTGGGAATTTCTGGGCGTGACAAACGACGTTCCCGGTGGAGAAATCAAAAGACACGCTCAGAATTGAAAAAAACACTTTCGGGCTCGAAAAGGCAATCTTCTGAGCCATTTTTGGGGAAAATAAATTTGCTGAACACGGCAAAGCGGTATACGAACGCATCCAAAATTTTTTTCTGATCGATTTTCATATATGGAATGTCTCAATCTAAGTTTGTATGCGAAAGTTATGGCCGTTTTAAAAACCGACTCCGAATCAGAGGACGCAACGGGAACAATGCATGCAAAAACTTGTTACACATGCACAAACTAGACGCGACGGCTAGGGTTTGATGAAAACAAAGGGGGAAACACACGAACTGGACTATAACACAATCTAACCAGTAACAAGACCTCGACCAGGACACAAACTCAACACGACGGACTCTAAAACGGAAATATGCGAAGGCTATGGCACGAAAGGTTCTACGACAGGAAAAACAAGTGTGGCAGAGAGTGACACACTTATCTGGCTTCAGATCGAAAGATCCAACCCTGCAATCTTAGCACCACTACTCCTCTGGTTATCAACCGAGACACAGACCCGGTTGATCTCGCTAATCCTCCCTTCTTCCTGCAAACCTTCACATTTCTCGTTTTTCACGCGCACACTTCCCAAAAATATTTTTCATTGTTTTCCCTCAATAATATGGCACTATCTAGCATAAAGTTAAACTTACTTCAATTCTCCTTTTGTAAAGGATAATACAATTTAAAATGAATACAATTCATCAATACAAAGTGAGTGAAGATCTTTAGTCCCGGTTGGTGTTTCCAACCGGGACTAAAAATCCCTGGTGCCCTGACAAATTCTGACAGGAATCTAACCGGGACTAAAGATCTTATAGAGCAATTGCCGTTTTTAACTGGGACTAAAAACGTTTTTTAGTCTCGGTTTCTATTGGAACCGGGACTATTGTGAATTTTGGCAAGTGAAGCAAAGATCATTTCTCCAGTAGTGTGTCATTCTTGCTTATCCTTTAGCGAATATGGAGGGGGTAATGAATTACCTCATAAAAAAAGGCTTCTGTTATTCACTGATATGTTGAATGTAATGGTATGATGCTTAGCTCTAAGGAAAATGGGTTGTCAGTTTTCTCGAGAAATTATCTAAGAGACTCCAGACTTGTATTTGCATATGGCAATGTTCTGTTCTACTGTTCAATTATCTTGCCAATAGGGCGATGCTCCTCTTCTCCCATTTTGCAGATTAGAGTAAACACAAGATTTACGATTTCAGAATGAAAAAAGAACAAAAAAATACGGACAGGAGAAAACACAGGGTTTTTGTTTTCATAGTCAAATTTTGCGATAATAAAAGATACTTGGTTCCTTTTGAGATCACCAACTAACTAAAGTTATTTGCATAATGGTAGTAGAGTTTTGGTAAAAAATAATATAAAGGACGAGGACGGTTTGATGATACGACATGGGGAAAGCTTAACCTCATATGACACTTCCAAATTTCAACGATAATAATTTGGCTCGCTGGTTTGGCGATTGTTCCAATGTCCCAATTTATTACTACTGTAACATAAATAAAAATAATGCATCAACCAAACCACAATGTGTTTCTCTGTGAGCGCTAGGGAGGCATCTCGTGTGGCTTAATTTCTTGCGCCCGCAATGTCAGCCAAATAGATCTCATGCTTGAAAATTAAACACTGAATTTGGGTCTAACTTGTGTTTCTGCCTATTTTATCCCGAGTTGTTGTTATCCACCATGAAAATGATTAACCGCAGCTAAAAATTAAACTCCCAATGCCTCTCTCTCCTATTGTATTGCTATTTGGAGAGTGGTTATTTCCATGATCTCTAGGCCTCTCTTTGTTTCTTCTTCTCGACTTTTGTGAATTACGCCCATTCTGTAAAATGGAATGGAAGATCCTGGCTATTTATTGACAGTGTAGTCATAGAGTGGTGGGTATGCTGCCGTTAACTCACAATCACTGTGAGACCAACTCATATATGAAATGCAGTAGGTTAGAATTTATTTGGTGCATTAACCAAAATTCTAGAAAACATACCAAAGTCTTGCCCCACAGTTCTTACGGTCTCTGGGAAGGTGTATAGTGGTTTTGACCTAGGCCAAAAAAGCACCTATATTGCTTGGGAATTTTTCTTCTATAACCCATATTTTTAGAAAATAACTTCTTATTACAAAGCTGGTTCTACATGTCTTCCGTTATAATCCACACAACGTATATGAGACACCATCTTGAAACGAATGCCTTACTCTTGAGTAATAAGCTAGATTGTCAATGTGCAACTCAATCTAGTTTCTTGTTCATCTGCAGGTTTCCAATTGTTCTTTCCTTTTTCTTTTAGATGCAAGTTTACAATACTACCTAGGCATTGACAAAGAAGTTCAAATTCTTCTGAATCGAAATTAAGCAAGAGTACTTAGTTGGAGGTAATAGGAACATTACAGGTCTAGTGGTCAGGATGGAGCCCAGGATTGTCAACAAAGCTCCCTTGCACACCCTTTTTGCTGGGTTGGGTGAAAGGCCGCCAACCAATTTCATTAAAAATTGTTGGGAAGTAAAATTGTTTGATTACAATGACATTATGATGTCGATCCTAGACTGCGAAAATCGCAGACTAAGAGAATCAAAGAAAAACTGATGAAGGAAAAAAACAGGGCAACAAAATAGTGCCGCACGATGAGCCCTGTAGCTGTCACCACGGCAAAGCACTTCAGATGATTACTCGCTAAACTCTGCACTAACTCCTGCCGCCTTCCACATCGCGGCTTCCTTTTTGATGTCAGCAACTAGATCTTGCATCGATCTCTCTCTGCTTTCGAAGATTCGGGCGTTTCTTTCTTTCGATATTCTCCAACAAATCAGCATACACAAATTGTCAAAGGCTGGCCTGTAGCCCGTCCGAAACTCCATTCTTGCTTTCAACCACCAATCAGCCAATGGCCTGTCCTCTTCCTGTGGAATGCTGAAAGTGGAGTTCGTCCATCGCCTCATAAGGTTCCAGATCTGAGCAGTATAAGTGCAAACTACAAAGAGGTGGTAGCAGTTCTCTTGCTCCCTTTTACACAACCGACAATTTGCTTGATGAGGCCAATTTCTCTTTGCTAGATTATCCGCCGTTAGACAACATCGTCTTAACGCCAGCCACATGAAGAACCTCACCCTTGAAGGCGCGCTAGTGCCACAGGATTTCCCCGTAGAGACAGTCTTCCCTTCCCATGAAGAATAGGGAGTAGGCCGAGGCCGCCGAATACATTCCATTTCTCTCAAGCTTCCAGATAACCTCGTCAGTGCGACAGTCAAAGATATTTGTTGCACCTCATCCCAGAGTTGGAAAAATTCTCTTATGGCCTCATTGGATAAAGCTCCTATCAAGTCTCTGACCCATCGATTGTTCTGTAAAGCTTGTGCAACTGTCAGCGTGGATCGTCTGACAAAGAAAGCTAAGCACAACCATCGTCGTTGTATAGATCCCAACCCCGACCAATTTGCATTCCAGAACTCAGTGTGAGTACCATCCCCCAATCTGTAAAACGCGGCAGAGTCATAAATTTGACGAATTTATTTGTCAAATTGTAGTGAGACTTTGGTCCATGGCCTATCAATGTGTTTAAGTTGTATAGCCGGCCATTTTAGGCGCAGGGCCTGTCCAAAGAGCTCAAGGTTCTTGACCCCCAAGCCTCCTTTCTCAATCGGCGCACACACATTGTTCCAAGAGACCAAACAATGTCCTCCATTCACTTGCTCTTGCCCCTTCCACAAGAACCGCTACAGTTGTGCTCCAATTCTCATATCGCCCATTTCGGCAGCCTGAAGACAGTGATGAAGTGTATGGGTAAAGCAAGCAGAATAGATTTAATCAGACACAACCGGCCGTCAACAGAAATTAGTTTAGGCTTCCATCCTGCAACCTTTTTCGACATTTTGTCCATGAGCGGTTGCATCTCTACCTTTGTAGGTTTCCTAGGTGAGAGTGGCAAACCGAGATAGACAATTGGAAAGGTTTGAACCCTGCAACAAAGAGTATTCTGCACCATACTTAAATTGCTGTCTTCACAGTGCATCGGCATAATGGCGCTTTTGGCAAGGTTTGACCCTTGCACACCCTCTCTCTCTGAATTTTGGGTTTACTGAAGAGTGTCGGACAGGTACAGTAATATGAAGAAAACTGAAGAACAGAGTTACAAGGCAGAGTTTGGCCTGCACACTTTTCGCAGCTTTTCGTGGATTTTTATTCTATTTATTCAGTCCTCAAACGAGGTTATCACATGCACAACTAACGACGGTTTTACTGGTTCCAACTACTGACAATGCCATCCCACGATCCGAATTACCAGCTCTACCTCTGCTGAATCAGAACAGAAAAACAAAACCTGCCGACTGAATTCTGGTACAGCTGACTGTTTTGAACCAACCGATACATGCAACAAAAATCTAATATGCAGACAACTGAACAAACTAAACTGGCATACAAGATTACACCTTCAGTTCCATGAAGGACTATCAAGATGGTTAATTACTCACAATTCAAATGTAGAACTCTGGAATCATATCCAACACTGTAAACCTTTAACTTTTTTGTTGCATTACCATGCTGGCTATTCTTTCTTCTACAATTAATGGCAGTAGCCCCTTCGCAAATTTCCACACATATGTTTGTGGCCTGCTGGTGGGGCGACTGTTCTGGTTTTGAGTGGAATTATGGAGCGGCGAGTGATTACTGCGGCAATAAAGAGAATATTGGCACCAAACTACATCTCCTCCACTCTGTTCTGCAATTGTTCTGCAACTGAGGTATGACGTGTCGCTTAATTGCTCTTCTCATCAATTGAGGAGACCTCACAGTCGACAATTAAGCTGAAAATGTGGGTTCAATTGGTGTTCCTTCGTGTTTTATGTAGAATACTACCTATATCGTGTTAACAATTGCCCTCAGCAAGAAGTTGAATTCCCAATGCCTCTCTTTCACATTGTTATCTGGAGCACAATTAACTTTTGAGTTGTAATATGTTCTAACTATCAGGCAAAGCTATGGCATTAATTTTCATTAAAAAATCCATAGTCACTGGTCTTTTTTTCATTTCATCCCTAAAGTTCTATGAAATGTCACCAATTAGTTACATGGAATGAAAGGTTCCTGGTATTTATCAGTAATGTCGTAGTAGAGTTGTGGATGCAATGGAACTAACTCAACTTACATTTATGAAATGATTGCCCACGGCAAGAAGTTGAATTCCCAGTGCCTCTCTTTCCTACTGGGCCTTGTTGTCTTGTTGTTTGGAGCACGATTAACTTTAAGTTTTAATATATTTTGCCTGTCAGGCAAAGCCATGGCAGTAATTTCTTCAAAATAAAATATATAGTCACCGGTTCTTCTGTTCGTCTCATCCTCAGAGTTAGGAATTATCTCCCTTTGGATATACTGAACGCAACGTTCTTGCTATTTATCAGCAACGTGGTAGTATATTGGTGGATACACCGGAATCAACACACATATGTGAAACACCAATTAATTTAAACTACGGAAGGTTTGAATTTGTTTGGTGCACGAAACGGAATTTCTGCAAACCTAAAGTCTTCCCCCACTGTTTATAAACATGTAGTACAAAGGGGAGAGCGGGAAACCACCACATTAAAAGCATGTACAATATTGTCTGACAATATTTTTTCCAAAACTTCCATAAAAAAATGCCACAACTTTTTATTATAAATCTGAACCTACGTGGTTTTAATCCACATAGTACTGTATATATTGCTGCCTTTAGAAGAAGCACCATATGCCTTGCGTATGCTATAATGAACAATCTTCATGGTGTAAAATCACATTATATGCTGAAATGATCCTTAAAAACTGATTATTATTATGCTAGCACAAATTATATACAACATCGAAGTACCATAATTATGAAAAAAAGCTTGAAGGCCTTGCCTCATGAATAAGTGGTGGTTACAATGAAATTTTAGAAAATAATCTGCAACGCGACAAGGATTACATGATACACATTTTAATACTTGATCAATAAAACAATATTCTCCTGTACATGCATGAGAAGCAATAATGATGTGGTAGTGTAGTGATCAAAGTGCATGAATTATCTCATGGTCCCACCAGGATTTGAATCCTGGTATCTGTTGATATTAAACATATGCGGGTGGCATTTCTAACACGAATTCAGTGAGATTAGGGATTTGTCATTGGCTTTCAACTCTTTTTGAGTGTCTGATAATTAAAGAAGTGGTTTGCGTGTATTCAATGTAATTGGAAAGAAAATATGCATACATATATGTGTTTTCAATAAGAATTTAGTGCGATTAGTATTTGTCGCTAGTCTTCTCCATCTCTTTCACCGTGTGATAAGGCAGTGATGTGTGTGCATCTTCGATGCAATCGAAAAAAATATATTCACGCGTAACGTGCATGGCCAATTAAGGCGTCCAATTTGATTAGGAAATATGATTGCATCTAATCCCTCAATCCCACTACAGTTTGTTTGGTTCAATGGAACGAGTTGGTCCTTAATTTACCTTTTCATAGATAGATACAACATGGCATCGGATCAAGACAAACACTCTCCATAGGATATAAGTAATTTTGGGTAATATTTGATTCTTTGATTAAAGATTCATGGATACTTAATTCTCATTGTTGGCGCTGAAGAAACCAGAGTGGGAGATGAAAGAAATCCAAGATCAATAGCGGGGACTAGAGTAATAGCCTTGCAACTGGTATATTAGGTTGAATTTTCGTTTTGATGGGGGATTGGACACGCGACGCACTTAAGTAAGACCAAATGTGAACAAGGACAATACACTTAACTCCCAATACCTCTTTTTATCTTAAAAATATAAGAGTAAAATGCATGAAGGATCATCCAACTTGTTTAGGTGTCATATAGGTCACTTTACTTTAAAAATACATATTTAGGTTACTAATACGAGTTAAGTGAGTAATTTGTCCCTCTAACTATCCACACGTATACACATGCCATGCCATGCTAAAGATTAAAAAATTACATCTTGAAATGTGCAGAAAACCCTATGTGTATTTTACGTTTTCTCACGACACTACCAAATTGCAACATACAAAATTAGTAGAACCAAACCATTTCACTTGTGCCTGACGAGTTCTAAATCTTAGTCCTTTCTCGCTTGCCATCAAACCCTAGCAACTTTTATTTTCTCCATGTTTTTGTTACACTCAATCACATTGCTAGGTCTGCACATTTTCAGAAGTAATCTTTTCAATACTAGGTAGCATCCAATGTATAAGGTTTGTTCATGTGAATAGTTAGATGGGTAAATGATAAGTGATCCAAATGTGTATTTTAAAAGTAGAGTGATCTATATTTAAACAGATTGGATTATCCTCCATGCATTTTACTCAAAATAGAATATAAGCTGAAGTCAAAAGAACCAAGCATCGGGTGGCTATGAGTGCACCCCTAGTTTGTACAGTGTTGCCTGGACCGTGTTTTGGTTGTTACTTCTCCATCCAATGGATCTATAGTCCCCCACAATAGATCTCTCTAGTCTATGTGCTACAGAAATACGCACGTTGTTGGTCGCATGAACTATTAACATGGTGGTGTTTACAATTAACCCATGGTCTGTGCCTCTGAATGCCCATTTCCAATAAATGTAAACCTGAACTTTCAGTCTCAAAATAAATCACATCCAATTTGTTTATATGTTTTCTCGCTAGATTACCGACCTATAATAACCATGAGTTAGCATGTTAACTGGAAACCACTCCAATTCTACTCAGTAACATACATGATGAGGACCACGTAACGAAGCTTTCATGCTGAGTGAAACGGAGCAAAGAGAGCAGAGGTCACCAGGAGAGTACATTGGTTTCTCACCATTCCCTGCAGGCTGTAGTCACTGAATGTTCCATGCATGCAACCAAAAGCATTCAGCGATTCAGCTGCCTAGCTAAGTGAAGTTGGTTGCCTCACTCACAAGAGGCAGATAGTCTGAAGTTCTTCACTGAATGTTCCTTTCGCTCTATTATGTTTGACGAATCCATCAAACAATATTTTCAGCATTTGATAAAAAACATAATTGCATTATTTCTTCTTCAATTTTATTAATATATACACCACTCAATATCAATTCATTAGTACCAATTAAATTTTCATTTGCGAGAGGAGGTGGACACGCTGTGCTATCAATCGCTGTTGATGCTTTGTCTCTTGGCTGTTAAACAGTCCTCTTACACGTTGTAGTTCATTCGAGCTTAAACCTTAGAGTTGAACTCCCGATGCCTCCTTTTCCTACTTGAAGATTACCATCTATAGAAAATGGAATTCAAGTTGAAGTCAGAAGAACTTCATGTAGGGTGGCTGTGAGCGCATCCGTAGTTTATGCAGTGTCAGTAGTTCCACTTCCATCATTCATGGACCTTGGCCTGTGTTGCCTGTGCTGTGGTTTGGTTGTTATTTCTACACCAGGCTGGTTTGGGAATTATGTTCATGTGTATCTATAAATGAAAGTTATCAAGTTGGTTTCCCCATCATAAAAAAACCTTTGCATGTACTTTTAATAAATGCAGTTTCTTTTGAGCTTTGAAATTTTTAAAAAGAGATAAGGATTATCATGAAGTGCCTGTTTATATGGGGAAATTTGTTTTAGATCCAATCTATACTATATACAAAAAAAATATACTAAATAACATCCAGTCTTAGAAACACCCCACAAACAACAAAAACAACATTTTTTATGAGCTCAAGGATTACACTCAGAGTGAACATACGTTCAGTGGGTGGGTAATGTAACATTTGCTTTGAGAATACCTCAGAATGTGCTACCGGTCACGCTGATCCCACGAGAACGGACTATTGCTGCATCAATCTCTTATCCTGTGGAAGCAGAGGTGCTGAATGTGTTATATGACAAGTGGAGGCATGTGACCATGATCAGCCTCTGTTGTCAACCAGATTTCATAGAACATAACACCGTCAAGCCTTGCCACCCGCATTATCTGCTGATCCTACAACGACTCCAGGATGGACGCCGGTTTTTGTAAGAGAAATTTTATGGTTTTTGAAAGATACCGAAAAGTATCAAAATTAAATCTAGTATCTCTTATCGTCAGAGATACCAAATTTTACGCTAAAAAATCACTCTTCTTGTAATGACACGCATTGCAAGAACCTTGTGGTGGCAAGCCTGCATTCCTGGTGTCTCCTCTTCCTGCTAAACTACTCTACTGTTAACAATGATTGTGAAGAGTGATTTTACAGTACTCGAGTATTTCGGTACCTCCGGTAGTAGGAGGTACTAAATTTACAATAAAAATTTGGACGATACTTTGGTGATCTCTACTGATACTATTATACTAACGATAGTATTATGCTACCAGTAGAAATAATCTTAATTATTAGTTTTTAAGGGTAAATTAGTAATGTAATAGTACAAATTAAGGGTAACACTTTGTAATTTCTTTATTTCTATGTCTCGGTCGGTCTGTAAGTCTGTAGTCTTCGACATCGATCTCACGGTCACTTGCATCGCTCGTCCATCGAAAAAGAAAAATGGAAAAAAGCGTCGGTCGCTTGTGGATCTCGCGCGTCCCCCTGCCGGCGGCGTGTGTGGATTGGGAGTCCTCCCGCCGATGGTGAAACACTGTCCCCTCTCTGTGCATTCATATGTTTGTGTTGTGTATCAGAAACCAATGATTTTTTAAGGGAAAACGGCATGAGACCGTGCCTTTTCATTCAAAAATAGCAAAAAAAAGAAAATTACAGAGCCATGCAATTAGACAAAAGTCGGAAGGAGCTCATGCATTCGCTTTGCGCCGGCTAGCATCCATAGCCTGGCCTCATATTTAATTTTGGCAAGCAGATAACTTGTTGTGGATCCCTTATGCTCAAAAATACGCTGGTTTCTTTCTTTCCAAAGTTCCCACATGACGAGGATGATGAGAGTGTGCAATCCCTTCTTGGGTACTTCTCTTGTGCTTGCCCGACTTTCCCACCACTCCAGGACCGACTGGGCAACCTCCCAGTGCATCGGCTCGAGTTGCAGGTTTCTCACCCAACTGGCTACGGATGACCAGATTCTTTTGGAGTAACAACATTATGTGATGAGGTGAAGAACTGTTTCCTGGACTGTCCTGCACAGAGGACAGACTCCATTGTTTCGTCATTCCCTAGCCACAAGTCTGTCTAAAGTCTACATCCTGTTTTGGATGATAAGCCATGCATGGACTTTGCATTTTTCTGGCACCCAAGCCTTCCAAATCAGCGAGTCCAAGGTGGAGGTAGGGGCTCCCAAGCATTGTGCTTGGTAGGCTGAAGATGCCGAGTATTGCCCATGACTAGTGAACTTCCAATTAGGCTAGTCGGGTTGCTCTCCGCTAAGTCGGACACTGCGCGTGCAGTCTATAAGGCCACGAGTTGATGGATGAGCTCTATCGAGATTGGTAGGTCACCCGGAGATTCAGGTCTCCAACCCAAGTGTCATTCTCCTTTCCTTGTCGCAAGGACTTCCCCTTATTTTTATCAATTGCATAAACAAGGGGTGCCAAGTCTTTGGGCCTTCGCCCGTTTGCCCATGGCGAGTCCCAGAAGCATGCCGTGTTGCCATCGCCTATGGACAAAATCATTGCTACCGCAAAGAGTGTGTTGTCGATTTCGTCACAAGGTGTTTTGAGCCCCACCCAAGGCTTGTTCGGGTCTGCCCACTCATGCCAAAGCCAGCGCAGTCGCAAGGCTCTTGTAAATTTTTCCTGATTCAAGACGTCGAGGTCTCCCTGTCTGGTCTGCATGCCTGTCTTTGTCCAATTGTCCTTGCATTTCCCCCTGTGATTTCCGCTGTGCTAGCCTAGAGGAAGCGGCGACACTCTTATCCAGCTTTTCCAAGGCCCCCCCTTGCGACCTTTAGCGCTGTTAGTAGGTAGATCGGTTGCGCCGTTATTATCGATTTGACCAGTGTTGTTCTCCCAGCTAGACCCAGGTTCTTCCTCTCTATCCCGCCACAGAAACCAATGGTTTGAATCTGTCAGTTATCGAGCTCAGTGTTGTCTTAGTTTATCTGCTCTTCAACCAGGAGATAAACCTTTAATCTTTCAGGTGAAATTTTTTCTCTCTGAGTCAGTGTTGTCTCAAGTTTTTTATGAATGATCATTCTCTTGCAGAGTCTGACCAGTAAATCCTCAAAATTCATTTCCAAGCCATGTACAGTTGAGTACTGTCAATTTCAGACTACGAGCAGTAGCTCAAACACTTTGGTACACAACTGCAGGTTCAGTTTTTGGTTTTGATGCTCTAGGCATCTCCAACATTTTCTAGGTTGGCAAGATTATCAGGAGGGAGGAGATGACTGAAGTCATAGTCCCCTTCCAGATATCCAGGCTGTGAAAGAACAAAGCCTGCCTATTTAGCATCGTGTTTATTCAATTAACTTATATATTTCTCAAGTACCACCAATCAGACATTGACGTCACTCTAAAATAATATCATGTCCGTTCAGTGGGGCGCTTGCTGTGACTGGAGAGGACAATCAGCGGGGCGGCGACGGCTGCTGCGAAAGGAGAAGCAACGGGGCGACGACGCATGCTGCTGCTTCGATTGGTCGGTGCCAGTGGACGGCGGTTGGGGAAGCGGGGGAGGAGACGATAGGCGGGGGAGGTTCGGTGTCGGCGTCGGATGCGAATGGGAAGCGACGCGTTCGTGTTTGGGCGATGGCGACGGCGAACGACTCAGAGAAAAAAGTCACTGATAAATGACGTTTATATCACTTCACACTAGTTTTTTTCGAAAAAAATGCCACTCCATATTTCTACTATCACTAACTATATGATGTAGTAGAAATAAATCTAAATCTTTCGATTAAATAAGATTCAGATTGCTTTGTTCTACCAGTAAAAAACGTCTCTAAAAATTATTGTGAAACCTACCCTTCTCATCGGCCTGCTTCTTGTGGTTCAGTTGGCAGCTTCAGTTCTGTTCACACAAGGAGAATTTTGTTTTTGGCTATGAGCCCTCCGCATCATACACCATACAAAAGCAGACCTTGTTGTTGATCATTGAGTTAACAGAACTTCTATAATATAATATTATCTGTATATCAGTATATACTGTTAGTATAACGAGAGCACATTTAGAGTTTGTCACCAAATTAAAAAGAATATTTTAGTAATTCATGATTCATTTTTAATCCAATTGTTAAATCGATCCTAGATGCCTAATCGACCCAAAGCGAAGAGACACTCGGTGGCACAGCGAAGCGACAAACATCGGCGGTAGTGTGTAGGCAATGATGCCACGGTAGGCGTGTGTGATGCCCCGATCCTCTCCATCCCAGATAGAAGACTCAAATCGAGATGCCATATCATACCTATGATACCAGCTAGTATTAGTTTTAGGCACTAAATGGTATACACAGAATAACGGTAGATCAAAGTATAAAACCTTATTATATCACTGGGATAATTCTTACATGAGTTGCCATTAGGAACCTATCCCATATGGATAACGCCACAATACAAAAGATAGCATAACATCATAACGTAAGCAAACAGCGGAAAGCAACTAAATGACTAAATGCTAAGCTAAACTACTTCAGCAACTAATTTGTTTCACTGGTATGGCTTGGAAACTAGGACTGAAACCCTAAAAGTCTTCACAGTGTGCTTGCTCCTGGAGGTACTCCTCGATGGTTGGATCATCGCCTTTACCTTCAAATCCTAATGTATTTATATAGAGAGCAAGAATGAGTATTTTCGTACTCAGCAAGCTATCAAAAATGTGTTCATGCAAGGTTCACCAAAGGAGATAGGGGTTTATTTGCAAAGCAGCCTTTGCATAAACGATTTTCTTTTGTAAAACACTACTGTGTCATGTTTTAGTTTTTGGGGAAGAAGCTCACGCCTCAACCCAGCCCACAAGTTGTATTTAGCAACAAATTGTCATGACTGTTAATGAGTGGTAAAGTTTTCACTTTCATTTTCTCTTTTTCTCTATTAGTTTCTTAGTGGCTTCAACCCATTATTAAATTGTGATCACCTTCCAGCTACAACTCGTTTTTTAGTTCATTTTTGTCTTCAACCATTTCTACCCTCAACCAATCATTATATTCTTTTGTCTTCTGGCCTCAACTAGAGGGATGTTTCTCGACTTATTAAACAAAAACATATCCCCATTATAGTGCCTTAACATCTCAGGTCACATAGTCCCGTTTCAGGCCACACATGATTTTCTTTTGCCACATAGTCTAACTCTGGAAACTTTTCCCCTTTTCGCACAAATCAAGTTCACAAAGCACATGCAAACAAAACTACGCTAAGAGAATCACCTTACATTCACTCTTGACCATGGGTATGGCTGTTCGAACATTTTAGCTGAACTCTACAGAGGATGCATGCTTTACCCACATGACATGAGCTAACTCCAACTACCCAACACGTGATGATCAAACATGGCAGGCAAAGGGAGGTTCATGACAAGGCTTTTCTAGAGCGAACCTAGGGTTGTACAATGCCTCTAGAAAGGTCCAGGAGGACCGATGTTTAGAGTAGGCTACCACCGCCATCTGCACTGGAGCCCATGAGTGGCAACTCAGATGAGTCCACTCCTATTGACACTAAACTTCTCTGAGTCAACTAATTACTTAGCCAGGGATACCCCATATTACCCGTATGGTCGCACTATAGGGTGTTCGGATGGAATTCCCCAAGGAAACAGTCCTTAACGACAATACATAGCCAAACCACAAAGGCACTGTCTTCGTATCATCATATTTCATAGACTAGTTTTATTTCACAAATCATACTGATATACAGAGTATCGGGTTTTCAAGTAATTGAGTAAAAGTCCATGTTTCACACACGACAGTACAATCACTGCAGGGTTATACCGATCTACCTCAGTAGTCGTATCTAGAAGACAATGATACTGACGCATCATATGTGGCATTATCAAAGGTAGGGGAAATCAACCTACTATGGAGAGTAAGTGCTGCTACTGGGTAGGTTCGTCGGTGCTGCTACTGGGTAGGTTCGTCGGTTGCGCTCGCACTCCGAGGCCAAATACTTGAAAGTGTAACTTAAGCATGCATGTTCGCAAACAACATAATTTTGTACATATAGGAAGCAACATGGTCAAAGATGGCTTGCCTTGTTCCTGGGGTGGTTCTTCTCCGTCATACGCGGCATATGGATCTTCCTAGGACTCATGAACTATGCACGCAAAAGAGCAAATTAATACAAAGGCAAATAAAATGAACAAAACATAGTATAAATAATAATACCATTGGGTAGATCTCATTTTTAGAAAAATTATGGAAGTTGAACAAAGTCAAATGGAGTTACGATTTGTGAGATAAATTTTTGAAGTTAAACTGTATTCTAATATGGAGAAACTATTTATTAAAAATTGAGGAGAATATTCTAAGGGAATATTCCCTCGGGGTTCCTTCGGCTTGGGCAATTGGGAACAGTAGCACATGGCCCAGGCCATACGGCCCATTAGTCGGCAAACTGTATCATGGGTCGGCTCAATTAAGTGGGTTGATGAAGCTCACATGTCAGTGAGCCATAGACTAAATGTTGTTTTAATTAGATATAACCTATAGTGGGGCCTACATGTAAGTGAGAGAGGGATGGGATTAGGATGGCCATTACTGTGGTAGATTAATTAGTGAGTGAGGCCCACCTCTCAGTCTCACTCCTCTTCCTCTCTTCTTCTACTCTCTTCCTCCTCTCTCTTCTTCCTATGCGGCAAGGCGATGGCAGCACGGTGCCGGCAGCTGCTCGGGGTGGTCGGGGGTGACGGTGGCGGCCTTGCTTCGGCATGGGAAGGCTAGGGATGGGGTTCCCCGGCAGCGAGGCGACTCAGGGCGAGCGAGCCTCGGGCGGACAGAGGGGAAAGGGGGAGGTGGCGGTGGCAAAGGTGCTATGGCTGCGAGGATGGCGACATGTTTAAGGGCTCGAGTTGAGGAGGAGCGAAAATGGCCGATGGTGAGGGAGCTTAGTGAGGGGTGGCGGAATGGAGGAGAACGGTGGTCGGCTTCGGTGGCGTTGTGGTGGAGTGAGGAGAGGCGGTGGCACGACGCATCAGGTTTTCTAGGTGACGGGGCAGGGACGCAGAAGTCGTGACTGGTGTCACTGGTAGGGGTGAAAATGGTTTGGATAGTATCCGGTTTCCATCCGGGAATTCGGATTCGGAAAGTGTCGGTTGGATAATTTTCGGATAATGTTGGATACGGAAACGGAAATAGATAATTATTTTCGGAAATGAAAACTAATACGGTAGAGAAATTATTCGTCAGATTTCAGAATCGGTCAGATAATATCCGCAAAAAATACCGGATATCCGGACATGGGCTAAGGCCCAGTAACCAAAAGCCCATAACCACAAGCCCGCAAAAACTGACTGTAGGGTTTTGTAGGGTTAGGGTTTTTAATTTTTTCTTTTTTTAGGAAAAAGGTTTGCTGTCCTAATTTTTTTACAAATGTTGATATATTTTGAGAAAATATTAAGCTCTCTTCATTGTTTAGATATTGTAAAGTTTAGTTTGAAGAGTTTTTATATTCCGATCAATTTTCGTTACCATATTTGTTTCGACTCGTATTCGCTCCGTATTTGTTTCCGATAGTATTCGATTTCGTTTTCGCATTCGGGGTTTCTGATTCCGAATCCAATTAAAAAAATATAAAAACAAATATGGTATATCTTTTCTTTCTGATCTGTTTTCACCCCTAGTCACGGGCATGGTTGGCCCGATTCGCGGGTACAACGCGGACTCCGGGCGGCGAGGCGAGGTCCATGGCTGGCGTCACTCGAGTGGGCACAAGGCATGGTGTGGTGATGATGGCAGCCACAGGAGCGCGTACGGGCGACCAAGGGTCGGGCGGCGTGAAGAGGCAGAACGAGGACGACAGCCGGGAATCGGGGGTGACGTGTAGTCGAGAATCGCGGGCGACGGGCGGCCAAGAATTACAACGGAAAGGACGACGACATGGGCGACGTACGTCATGGACTTTGGGACGGCACGGTGGACCGCCGCTCGGACCAACGTGTTCTTTGGTCTAGCGGTCGCAACGCCGGCTCGACGTCGAGCACATGATGTGCATGTGCAGCCGGCTTGAGGAGGAAGAAGGGATGGACAGTAGACTTTGATGAGAATGGGCTGAGGGGAGAGAGTGAAATGGGTCGGCTTGGATGGCCCAAATGAACAGTTACTTTTCACAACTTTTAGAAATTTCAGAATTTAGATTTAGAGGGTTTAGAGATAGAATTTGAATTTAGATTTGAAATGAATGGTTAGCAAATTTGAGAGGAAGTCTAGTAAGATCATTAAGACATAGTTAAATGAAATTCAAATTAAGATCTAAATTTAAAATTATTTTTATTTAAAAATAGATTTTAAGCGAAGCAAAAAAACAGAGGCTTACAGCGTGTTGGCCAATAGCCGGGCGGCATAGGCTAGCATGTGCTGCTGCTGGCAGCGAGCAGAGCGCATAGCCATGACCATGGCCAAGAAGCTCGCAGATGAAGCCATTGCAGCTACAGTTTACCTCTTTCTCAATGCGATTTGATAGTCAGGAAGTGAAGTGATTGCAAGACTTTATTTTTATCAGTTACAATGAGTGCAAAGAACACGGGTCAATATGTGGAAATTTAGAAGGCTACACGGGATCCAGTTAGATTGATCGTTGGGCAGAACGGTGATTCATAGCTGCAACAAAATTTTCTTGAATCCATCGTGGGTGTTTGGTAACCAGAATGCTTCTTATGATTTTCATACCATAAGGAACAATAACAAAGGGAGAAAATAGTGTGGCCAATGAAGGAGATTAGTTGTAGCCAACAACCAATGTCGACGATATATCGTTTTTTTATTCGTGCAGTGCATGTGCATGTGCATGCACAGCTCGAAATTTCTCGAACTTTACATCTTTGTTGTTTCAAGTGGCGGCATGTCGGCCGCGAAATTGCATGGCGCCGCCTCGCCGTGGCCTGTGCTAGCAAATAATAATGGGAATGGTGAATGGATCGACTTGGGGAAATATAAAAGAAATGTCCACTACTGTACACAATGAATTAATGGGAAGACTAATTTACCCCCTCTAATTTTATACTGCTATCTAGTTAAGTGGAGACCACTTCAATTCTGCTTCAAGTGAAAAAATTAGTAACATACAACATGAGGACCACCTAAGGAAGCTTTCACGCCGAGTGAATGGAGCAGAGCGATCAGGGCTTAGTTCCGGTACACATTGGTTTCTCACAAATTATTTTTCTACCATATATAGTCCAGATGAGTTGCTTCACTCACGCGAATCTACAGGCTGTAGATAGTTCAAAGTATTGCACTCTCTTCCTATAGCTATTGATGCTTTGGTTTCAACAAGTTTCACTAGAAGAGGTAAGCTACCACCCATAAGGTGCTCTACCATATTTTATGACAAAAAGGAACACACTCTTCCACCGTTAGTGAATGTTCAGGTTAGACATGAGCTCCCGACGCCTCCTTTTCCTACTAGAGTGATTTCACCATGCTAGAGAACCAAATTTACAGTGTTAAATTTGGTATTTCTCACTACCTCAGGTATAAGAGATAGCACATTAAATTTGCGCTCAAAATTGTGGTACCTCTTAAGGACAAAAAAATTTTTTCTACCTACTAAGGGTGAAAATGAAATCCAATCTAAAGTAATCACACTAGTACAGATCTTTTCATATGTGACGGTCCATCACATGCCCGAGATTTTTGGGCCGTCACAATGAAGTCATCTCAAACGGGCCTAAAAAGAGGCCGACAAAGATATATTCGCACAGACATGTTAAATGTGCATAAATCTCGAGCCCATCATGGATGATACCTATTTAAGACGGACAAAATTCAAGGCCCAAAAGAAGCATGTCATCGATGTTTCTCATCGTTGACGGGCTAGAACTTATGGCCCGATTGAGATAACAACCAGGCCCGTCACCGATGAGTGTCATCGATAACGGGCTTTTACTTAGGCCTGACAAATATATTTATTGCATGCTATAAATAACCCGCATCATCTATTGTATTGGTTATCCCACTGTTCACTATTTTGGTGGGAGGAGGACGGGAGCAAATTTTTGTCCTTTTTTTCAAGAAAATCAGAAAATGTAAAAGTAATTGAAAAATAATAGACAATTCTCATGAAGTTCTTCATGGATCAGCAACGGGATGCGGTGTGGATGCCGACGAGACAACCAAGGTGACCTACTCCATCGACCACGACTCGCTCAAATATGACATTTTCTTCCTGCCTTTTGAAGCTCGAGTTTACATGGTAATCCTAGACATTGCATCACATCATTTTGAAGAAGGCGAGACCAAGGTCGGCAAAGAAGGCGTCCGGGCCTCTTCACAGATCAGCAGCGGGATGCAGTGCGAATGCCGACGAGACGACCAAGGTGACCAACTCCATCGACCTTGCTCAAGTGTGTCATGGTAATCCAAGACATTGGAGCTTCAAAAGGCAAATGGCATACTCGAGCGAGTCGTGGTCAATGAAGTAGGTCACCTTGGTCATCTCGTCGGCATCCGCACCGCATCCGTTTCTGATTCGTGAAGAGGCCCTGACGCCTTCTTCGCCGACCTCGGTCTCGCATTCTTCAAAATGATGTGGTGCAATGTCTAGAATTACCATGTAAACTCGAGCTTCAAAAGGCAGGAAACAAATACCACACTCAAGCGAGTCGCGATCGATGGAGTAGGTCACCTTGGTCGTCTCGTCGGCATCCGTACCGCATCCCGCCGCTTATCCGTGAAGAGGCCCCGACATCTTCTTCGCCAAGCTCGGTCTCGCCTTCTTCAAAATGATGTGGTGTTGTTGTGCAATATTTGGGATTACCATGTAAACTCGAGCTTCAAAAGGTAGGAAGCAAATGCCACACCCGAGCGAGTCACGGTCGATGGAGTAGGTCACCTTGGTCGTCTCGTCGGCATCCGCACCGCATCCCGCTGCTGACCTGTGAAGAGGCCCCGAGGCCTTCTTCGCCGACCTCGGTCTCGCCTTCTTCAAAATGATGTGGTGCAATGTCTAGGATTACCATGTAAACTCGAGCTTTAAAAGGCAGGAAGCAAATGCCACACTCGAGCGAGTGGCGGTCGATGGAGTATGTCACCTTGGTCATCTCGTCGGTATCCACGCAACATCCCGATGCTGATCCGTGAAGAGGCCTCGATGCCTTCTTCGCCGACCTTGGTGATGTGTAGGAAGATGCACATTGTCAGGGATGGCAAGCGCCGAATTGTCAGGGTTGCACGACAACATCGTCGACGAATAAGAATACAACCAGAATCTTCAAGTTAGACATTACATCAATCTTGACGATGATCCCCAAAAGGATGTGGCATATTCTTATTCAGATCATACGGAGGCATAACTTGTGACTGATGCCTTTGTACTTATTTCTTTTGCTATTTCTTGTAATGAATGAAATATTTGTATTAACAATCCTTTGTGTAAATTATTTTGTGAATTATATGAAACTAGTAGTTTATATAGTGAATTTAGTTAATTTGGAGAATTATTTAGTGAATTAAATAAATTATTGAGTAGTTTATATAGTTTATTTAGTTCACTAAAATAGTATTTATAATATTAATAGTCTTTGCAGTATTTTAGTCTAAATATTTAAAATACTATAGATATTTACAGTAAATGGTAGTAAAAACTATTTATTGAACACAGTAAATAGTATATAAATACTATTTATTGAAAAATTCTATCGGTAGCGGGCTTGAAGTCAAGCCCGATAAAGATGACTCCATCTATTCGGGCTTAAACTCTAAGCTTGTCACCGATGAGATCATCAGTGACAGGACTTAATTATAGCCCGATAGATGGTGATCTCATCCGATCAGGCTTAAGCTTTAAGCCCGTCACCAATGAGGCCTTGTATATTGGTAGTATAACTGCTACCATGCCATGTATAGATCTGAGATGATGAATGCGTTGTATATTGGTCACTGTGAATGTCACTAGTACCATGCCATGTTGTATTTTGGGACTGTTAATGTTGCAATTTTATATGTATATAATGCCTATTACTTTTGAATATGTTGATTTGTGTATAAAAACTTGTGTGTTCAAAGATTCAAAGAAAAATTTAAAGATAAATTCAAAAATAAATTCAAATATTGCAAAATTCAACAATAAATTCAAAGATTCATTCTCTCTTTCTCTTTCCTTTCAAAAATAAATTCAAATGTGTGAATGTCAAATATTGTCATGTGAATGTCGGACATATGTGAATATATGTGAAAGGGGAAGCAAAGGGGAAAAGGAATATATCTCCGTTTCTCTCATTTTCGCAGTGGTCATGGCTAGCAAAGGCCTGAGGCTAGCCAAAAAACAGAATATATTATTTTGGGAAAACCTCATCGGTGACAGGTTTTAGCTTAAGCCCGATGAAAATGTTAGTCATTTATGATGGGCTTAAGTTAAAGCCTGATTGAGTTTTTAGTCACCCGTGACGGGCTTAATTTAAAACCCAATTGAGTAGATAGTCATCCGTGACGGGTTTTAATTGAAGCCCGTTTGAGATTACATCATCGGTGTTGGACCCTTGTTTGACTGGTCTTTTAGGTCAAACCTATCGGTGACGGGTGTAAGTTTAGGCTCGACAAAGATAATTTAAAGCGATGACGAACTTTTGTCTGATAAAGATGACATCTCATATCAGTGACTTTTGCGTCGTGACGAGCGTCATACTCGACACAGATGAGGGTTGCTGTGCGATTGGGATGATGATGACCATGTAGTGTCAAGAAGTAATGTGCTTGATTGTACATTTTTTCTTTTCTCTCTTTCTTTTCTTTTGTCGGCTATAATTATCTCTCCTTGTAAATTATATATCAAACATAGGAGGCACTTCCGTAAAAAAAAAGTGATGTGCTCTATGCTCTTCCATTAAAAAACTGCCCTGGTCTTGAAGACCATGAGATGCCAATATTAAGAAGTGCTTAAAAGTATAAATACTATTAAAATGTAGTTTTGTGTCCCTGGACATCTCGAGTTAATTCTGTGTTTGCGATGCCAACTGCTCCGCTGCCGGCTGCTACCGCCGTCGATGGCCAAAATGCTACTACAGCTGCGGTTTGGGAGCTATGATTCAGGTCCAATCTGAACTAAATACAAAAACATTTCGAATAACACCTACATGTATAAAAACCTCACAAATAACGAGAGTGACATTTTTATGAGCTAATGGATATCACATGGTGATGAACAGAGACATTAAGGGCTAGTTAAACTCTCTTTAAACTATTGCTGCATCGCCTTCTTCTCCTATGAATGCACATGTCCAAACTGTTGGATAGAACAAGCGGAAGGACGTGCCAAATGATCAGCCTCTGCTTTCAGCTACGTCCGGAAAAACAGCCATGAATCAAGTTGTGCCACCAATAGTATCCAGCAAAACCGCGACCATTTCGACGTCAAGTCTACAGCAACTTCGCGTGTTGCTAGAACATCATGGTGACAGGCTTGCGTTCCTGGTGCTTCCTCTTCCTACTAAACTACTTACTGTCTACATCGATAATGAAACTTAGCATTCTCATTGGCCTCCTTATATGGTTCACTTGCCAGTCTCAGTTCTTTTATATATATATATATATATATATATATTGAGATTTTTGTTTCTGGTAGAGCCATATGTACACCAGATGACGTAGCAGTTCCTCACAGTGGATCTCCTACTAAATTACACAGTGCCTTTTAATTTTTAATGTTCGACGATATTGACTTTCAGATATACATATGTTTGATTATTCGTCTTTGCTTAAAATAATTATATACATATGTTTGATCATTTATTTTTGAAAAAAAGTTATATAAGTATTATTTATTTTGGTATGATATATTTTATAATTAAAAATATTTTAAGCATTATATTTTCTTATATTCACACAAAACTCTTGAATAATAAATGGTCAAACACATGTTTAAAAGTTGATAACGTCAAATATTAAAAACCAAAAGGAGTATACTGTTTGTTGCAAGAACGATTAATTAACACACTGATGTTTGCAGAAAACCCATGGTTTGTCTCTACGATGCCCATTTTGCCATTTCCAACAAATGTAAACTTGAATGTTCACTTTTAACAAAGAAACCATCCAATGCTTTATCTCTGTTCCTCGCTTGATGATCGACTACCTATATATAATAGCTACAGTGTGTTATTTGGAGACCACTTCAATTCTGCTTCAAGTGAATATATATAAATCATGTAACATACAGAGTGCTCGGTTGGAGGAACATTGGTTTCTCACCATTCCCTGCAGGTTACTGTTACACTCGCTGAATATGTTTGATGAGTTGCTTCACTCACAGGATTCACGGATATATAACATCATAACTAGAAGCTGAAGAAATGATAGTTCGGAGATCACAACGATTTACGAAAGCTATGAGCTGAATGCAGTGAACTGGAGTTGATTCCTTGGTTCTGGCATGGTCGAATTAATTCCATCATCGAGGAGCTGCACTTTGTGATCTACGTGGCTGCTGGCTTTGTATGCAGATGTAGCTGTTCCTGTCCTTATTGATGCCTCGTTTGTCAGCAGTTAGCAGTCTTCAGGTTAAGAATTTATGCTGTTTATGACAAAAGGAACATATATAGCCGTGAACTCTTGGCACCTCCTTTTCCTACTGTGGAGTACAACAAAGAGAAAATGGAAGCCAAGCTAAAATCACTAAGAGTTATTATGCACTGAATGGCTGTGGTGTGCATCCTTATTTGGTACTTAAGCTGGGAGTTCCCCGATCAGTTATGTATGGACCCTGGTCTGTGTGTTGCTTGAGCTATGTGTTTGGGTGCTATTTCTGCACTAGGTTTGGGAACTGCATAAAACCTCTGTAATTTAATCTGGTCGCAATAAAAGCAAGGTCTTCTGACCTTTCCTAAAAAAATGTGAAATCAGTCTTTTTCATTATTAAATATTTTGTGATGAACAATTGGTATGTAAAATTATTGGTTTCGATATTTAATGGATAATTGGCGAAGTGGTGCTGATTGTGTGGACCGGTCAGACCGGATGGACAAGGCCAGTCAGACCGGTGTGTAGTGTGCGGTCAGACTAGCCAGCCCGACAGTCTGACCGACCGACTCCGCGTCAGTGTCGGTTTTGGGTTGTTTACTTGGAGACTCATGATTATCTCATGTTTATGACTTCTAGATGTTTTATATATACATGTAATACTATTGTGTGCTAATGTTGAGTCAAGTTGAAAAAGAACTTATGCTCAGGTTTTGTTTCTTGCTTGATTCATGTATAGGTGTCTTCATGCCTCATGAGAGTGTTGCCGATGATGGATCCTGAGTCAACTTGGGAGAAGATGATATTCAGGCGATCAGGATATCATGCGGGATGCTTAGGCCAAGAAAACAATGCACATAGTTGGTGAAGAGATTGTGTGCATATGGAAAGTGAAGTCGAATTTGAAAGGAGTCCAAATTTGAGAAGATTGAAGTTTGACTTGTACGACAAAGTTTCCTAGTAGAATAAGACTACTTGTACAAGTTGGATTCGTGGTTTTTTGGCAGCCACCTATGGTTATAAATAGAAGAGGGGTTGAGGTCTTTTGGTATCAACTTTGTGAGAGTTGAGTTGAGAGAAAAGTTAGAGTTTCAAGTTTGGTCGAATTTTAATAGAGGAATGTCGTTGTTGCAGTCTGTAAATAAAATTAGAAGCAATAAAGTTGATCTAATTCCAAAAATTTCTTCGAGTTGTGGTTTTCCCGATCTCGGCGATCAAACCGGCGAGAACCCACTGGTCAGACCGGCGACTACCTGGCAATCATACTGGTAGCTCATAGGCGGTTGGACCAGCGGCGGTGGCAGGCGATGGCGGCATGACAAGCGGTCAGACTGATCGATCAACATTGGTCAGACCGGCGGCAAAGGCATGGTTAGACCGATGCATGATCTGGGTCAGACCGGTCTCCATAAAGTTTGAGGGTAACTTTTAATTCTGCTAAAAATTAAATTTTTTGGTTTTGGTGCTTCTACCATTCACCCAGCTCATCTATGCAGAAAATATCGTCTCATGAAAGCCGATTTTAAGAGGCAAATGAGGAAGAAATTTTGGGGTCATAAAGGTTAGAAAGAAGATAATTTGAAACATGAGTTCTCATACTTCAAAATTGGCGGCATGTGTTAATGCCAAAATTTGTACAATTCTTTAGTGGATTCAGTTAAGAAAAAAACCAATTGGTAGATGGAAATTGATATGGATAAGGCTGAATTCTTTACGGGATTGTGAACACCACGGTAAGAGAATTTCATATTTTTAGTATATCTCTTAAATAGGCATGATTAATTATTTTTTTCTTGTTAGAACATCTTATCTCGTATTCGATATGGACCTGTACAAACCGAAGGGTATAAATTTGTATACCCAGGGTATTTGTAATATGATTCACATATCAATACAATAAAATTTTGGCGCATCACCAATCTTTTGACGGGTTCCTGTTTTTCGAGCAGGGCTACATCGGTTAAGTTCAATCTCTGGCAAGAAATCAAGTTTGGGGCCTTGCTCTTCAGCTAGACTGCATCGGTTAAGTTCGATCTTCACCAAGGAAGTAAGTTTTGTCAATTTCGCTTGTATCAGCGTGGCTAGAACTTCCTCAGTTATGTCCGATATTCTATTTATATTGATACAAGTGTTGTCTATCAGATATATCGATTTTATCTTTAATTGCATCGTTGTTTAGAGTTGTATCATCCTAGTTAGGACTTTCTCGGTTAGGTCCGATTTCTAACTAAGTTGATATCTCTTTAACCATGTTATTGTTTTAGATTGATTCATTATATCCATCACGTTTGTTAGATCTATCGACTAAATAAGTTTCTTTATTATCTCAAATCTTATATTGTCTCGGTTAGGTCCGTTCTATTAGATTGCTGCTAATAAGTCTAGTGAGCCGATATTTTTTATATAATGTTCATCGGAGTTTTAGCCGATGAGTTATCATTATCTTGAGCTTCAACTATGAGACGTATCGGATAGCTAGCTGATATAGATACAAATCTACTTGCATCTGGTCTTAAATCGATGAATGCTTTAACCATGGGACTTACATCTATCATGTTATATCAGTATCGGCCGATTGGTTCATTGGTTCAATTCTATCATCCTTGTTCTTTGCAGGATCAAACTTACTAACATGCCCTAAACTCCAAATTTTAGGATCTACACTAAAGCTAAGCAGATCTCTCAGGCCTTTGTGTGTAACGCTAGATTTTGTGGCAACACACTTTTGGCATGCCTGGTGAGATCATTATAGTCGAGCTAACATGTCTAAAGAAAAAGTCAATGATAATAAAATAATTCCAATAGAGAATTTAGAATTAGACGGAGGAACAGAGAAAACATGTGGAGCAGTTTGTGGCTGATTTTTAAAAACTATGTCTAGAGTCCTTCGGCATGACACAACAAGGACAATTCAGAAGACATAATTTTCAAGGCTAGTTCTGATCAATAAACTAAGCAAAGATGAGCTCACTAGCCCGCATAAGTCTTATCAAGATTTGGTACATGAAGCCATGCATCTTGCATTAATCGGTCAATCTGAGTTTTGGTGGACACGCTTTAGGATTTAGTCAAGCAAACTAAGAATAAATTGATTGCTCAAGGACTAGTCTGTCTTTCACAAAATACATTGGCAAACTTTGATATACAGATGTCGATGCCGATGTCAATGATAACAACAATGCCTCAAATATCTTATGGATATATTCAACTTGAGGGGCACCAATAATTCCTTCTAGAGATCATCGAACAACCAATGGAGGACACTGGTACCAACATGGTGGAGTTCTTGATTAGTATCAACCACGAAGATATCAGTACATGCAAGGAGCAACTCCTCATCACGAAGAGATCAGTACATGCAAGGAGCAACTCCTCATCAGTATAATATGGACAATGCAAGAGATGATGAGTGGGCCAATAAGATAGTTGAAGTGATGAGAGAACAATTTGGTCTCAAACCCAAAGAGGAAACCTTTATGTATCGGTGACCATATCCTTAGTTGTTTGATAGGGTTCCACTATCTCACCGATACAGGATCCCAGATTTCTTTAAGTTTTCAGGGCAAGACAACATATCTACATTTTACATATCAGTCGATTTGTGGCTCAATGTGGTGAAGCATCGGCTGAAGAGTCTTTGAAAGTTTGATTTTTTCCATTATCATTATCTGGATTGGCTTTCACATAGTTTTTATCATTACCTCCAAGTTCTATCAAAGGATGGGCCGATCTAAAAATAGTTTCATAAGTATTTCTTTGCTGGAATCCATGAAATGCATTAGACAAACTTGACATCGGTAAAGCAAAAGGCAGAAATCGGTTCTAGAATATATTCAAAGATTTTGTGATGTTCACAGTCGATACTATAGCTTAAACCATTCAAAGTGTGGTAGATGTAGGTCCGATGGTTAAAACATTCATCGGTTTAAGACTAGATGCAAGTAGATTCGTATGTATATCGGCTAGCTACCCAATAGTTCTGATAGTTGATGCTCAGGATAATGATAACTCATCGGCTAGAACTCTGATAAACGTTATATAAAAAATATCAGTTCACTAGAATTAAACTTATTAGCAGCAATCTGATAAATCGAACTTAACCGAGACAGTATAAAATTTGAGATAATATAATAACCTATTTAAGAGATAGATCTACACAAACATGATGGATATAACAAATCAATCTAAAACAACAACGTGGTTAAAGAGATATCAACTTAGTCAGAATATCAGATCTAACCGAGAAAGTCCTAACTAGGCTGATACGACTCTAAACAATAATGTAATTAAAGATGGAATCGATATAGGCAACACTTGTATCAATTTAGATAGAATATCGGACCTAACCGAGGATGTTCTAGCCACGCCAATATAAACGAAGTTGATGGAACTTACTTCATTGCTGGAGATCAAACTTAACTGATGTAGCCCAACTCGAGAGCAAGGCTTTGAACTTGATTTCTCGCCGGAGATATAACTTAAATGCAACCCTGATTGAAAACAAGAACCCATTTATTGTATTAATATGTAAATGATATAACAAGATTTTAGGTGTATATATTTGTACCCTCGGGTTTGTACAAATCCATATCGGGCATGAGAAAAGATTTACCACTCCTAATGTTTCTACTACCCATACTACCATGTGTAGTATAAAAGAGTCTGATTCATCGGATTAGAACGGATGGACGGCGTACATTCATCTGAGGGTACTCTAAAAAAATCCTAAATTTTGATATAAACACAAAATTTTACGAGCGTGTATGTGGGGGAGTGTGGAATAATTAGCAAAGATTGGTTCGTAAAAGTAGCAAACTAGTACTTTCAGTCAAAACATAATTATACAATATTTTACCTGAGCACAATTAACACAAGCACCTAGTGCAAGTAAGCGGGATAAAAGGTATTTGCATTTGATCTAGTTGACTGTGGATCTGGTTCTTTGATATGTTGAAATTAATGGCAAGATGCTTAGTTCTAACAAACAAAGCTGTAAGTTTTGTTGAGAACCCCAAACTTTTAATGCCGTCAATGTTGTATTTGCTTATGGCAATATTATGTTCTAAAGATTAAGTGTAATGAGAACAATGAGAAATATTATGTTCTGAAGTTCAATTATCTTGTCAACAGGGTGATGCTCCTCTGCCTCCGCTTTGCAGACGGAAGAAAACATAAGATTTACGATTTCAGAATGAAAAAAGAATTGCAGACAGGAGAAAACACAGGGTTTATGTTTTCACAGTCAATTTTGCCATAATAAAGGACGCTTGCTTCCTTTTGAGACCACCAACTAACTAAAGTCTATCTGCATATAATGATGTTACGGTTTTTGGTAAAAAGAAAGGATGATGATGGCTTGAGGATACGATGTAGGAAAAGCTGATTCTTATTATTAACCTCACGTAATCCTTTCCAAATTTCATATCAATATCCAGTGTACGTCAAATAGAAAGTGAACGGAGTTGCACAGGTTGCACGTTAAGTGGACGGAGTTCTTCTCTGTTGAAAGGTTACACGGGATTGGGTTTCTCACCGTCCCATGCAAGTCGCTGCAACCAGTGAAATTTTCTCTCCAAGCTAGGAGAACAAGGGAGTTGGGCATGCAACAAGTTGTGCAGAGAGCAGCGTTGAGTGCCTGTGTGGTTAGAAAAGATCAACACGGTGATGCCGCCTCGATGCCACAATGCCCAGTGATGGAACCTTCACCATGGTGTTTTAACCCTGCGTGAAATTTCCATTTTTCCACTGAAAAGGAGCATGGTTTGGAACATGCCTTCTGCCTGTTGCCTAGACTTAAGTTCCTGATGCCTCCCTTTCGTATACCAGTAAGTGTTCTGAAGTATTACTCATGTTTTACTTCTAGCGTTACACAATAATAACAATATATATGTTGATACGAGCCTAGAACATGAGCATGTAGATATATTTGTTGTTATCCGTGGGGCATGTATAACGGAGATATGTACACATGAAGGAAGTAATTGATTCTCATTCAAACAATCATGACATGACAGGACGACTTGTTCTCGAGGTTTGGTTCTAAAAGTTAGCAAACTTATGCCTCCAAACAAAAGTTTGTAAGAGTACGGCCTGCTATTTATGGTGAACATATATTATTTGGATGCATTCTGATCGCGTGCCAGAAGCTAATCACGAATGGGCACCACAGGAACAATGGTCAGCATCTTCAAGTTTGTTATCGACATATATAGCACAACTGAACAAACCATCGTTGGTTGAAGTGGCAAAAATCACAATAGTCTCAATTTGAGTTGCATCCGAGACTATAGATAATTTTTAGTCCCGGTTTAAAAAGTCTACGGATTTCTAGAAACATTAGTTCCGGTTCATGTCATGAATCGGGACTAAAAATCACCTCTAGTCCCGGTTCAAATGTTGTCAGAGCCTGTCAGAGCACCGGACACCTTTAGTCCTGGTTGGTAACATCAACCGGGACTAGAGATGCTATCTTTAGTCCCGGTTGCTGCTACAAACCGGGACTAAAGATGTCTGTCACTCTGACAGGTTCTGACAGCCTCTGACACCATCTTTAGTCCGGTTGGTAACACCAACCGGGACTAGAGATGCTATTTTTGTCCGGTTGGTGTTACCAACCGGGACAAAAATGAATGTGCTTATTTTTTATCTGAACCTAATAAAAATATATAAATTTTGCTACATGATTCAAATGGTCAAAAATTAATTTAAGAGTATCTGTAATTTCAAAGAGTGTGGTGTTGTGTGGAGGTGGGTGATTGAAGATAGAAGAAAGCTTTAATTTTGTTATTACATATCATCATATTGTTATTAACTAATGATTCTCAATATACAAAATCTTTTGTAAAATTATTTTGGTGATAATATACGAATCAGAGGGATGTACAATATTGATAAAAACATTTAAACCCTGGTCGTCACGTCTAGTTTACGCGCGTTTAACAAGTTTTACACGCATTGTTCCCGTTTCGTCCTCTAACTCGGAGTTGGTTTTTAAAACGGTCATAACTTTCGCATACGGACTCCGATCGAGACGTTTTATATATGAAAATCGATCAAAAAAAATTTCGGATGCGTTCGTTCGTTGCTTTGCTGCGTTCGGCGATTTTATTTTCCCCAAAAAGCCTCGAAGATTGCCTTTTCGAGCCCAAAAGCTTTTTTCCGATTTTGAGCGTATCTTCCGAATTTTCCACAGGCCACATCTTTTGCTTGTTTACGCTCAAATTTTATGTGGTTACCTCTCGTATGCTCCTAAGTCCTTAAAAAATATAAAAAAATAAAACAAAAAAGTCAAATTTTTCCCCTCTTGCTCAACAGCAGATAAAAATGAAGAAAAGCGAGGGGCAAAAGAGGAACAATATCTAGAGGAGCACATTAATGTCTAGGATTATATAGGTTTGATTAAATTTTAATATTATTGTTTTAAACCTATATTTAATGAATTTAATTTGACCATATTTAATGAATTATTTAATTGTTAACCCTAGCCGGGACCAAACAAATTAGAAAAATATCGGAAAATTATCTTTTGTTCCGGTTGATGGCATCAACCGGGACTAAAGGTGAATTAGAAATAGTGAGAAATTATCTTTAGTCCTGGTTGGTGACACCAACCGGGACTAAAGATGAACTAAAATAGCGGGAAATTATCTTTAGTCCCGGTTGATGCCACCAACCGGGACTAAAGATGAATTAAAAATAGTGGAAAATTATCTTTAGTCCCGGTTGATGCCATCAACCGAGAGTAAAGATGAATTGGCTATATATATCCCGGCTCGCATCGTCTTCTCCACGGATCCAACACTTAGTACATTTTCAGATCTCTTTCCCTCTCTCTAGCTCTCTTCCTCTCCCTCTCTCTCCCCCTCTCTCTCTCCCTCTCCCCTCGGCAAGCAAGGGGAGGGGAGGGGAGGAACTGGCGGCAGCGGGGAGGAGGTGGCAGTGGGGGAGGAGGTGGCGGCAGCGGGGCGTCATCTTCTCACCGGTGGCGAGCGGGAGCGGGAGCCGGTGGCGAGCGGGAGTCGATGGCGGCGGCGAGCAGGAGCAGCGGCGAGCCGAGCGAAAAATTGATGTTGTTGTATTTTATTGTATATAATGGATTTTGTTGTATATATGTGTGAACAAATTTGTGATAGTATTTGATCTGTGATTTTTTTGATTTTGAAGATGTATTTGATATGTGAAGAAAAAATAAAAAAAATATTTGGGATATGTATTGTTCATTGCTATTTGTGAATCTGTGATATTTGATTTCAGTATCTGTGATGATTTTATGATTTTGACAAGAAAAAAAACAAAAGAATCTAAGGGCAGTGGGCTGGAGAAAGGGCAAATTAAATTTTTTTTTAAAAAAATCTTTAGTCTCGGTTGAAGCCACCAACCGGGACTAAAGATGACGGAGCCGACCACGTGGCTCCGCCATCTTTAGTCCCGGTTGGTGGCTTCAACCGGGACTAAAGATGCATTTCTAGTCCCGGTTATTTAACCGGGACTAGAGATCGTTCATCTCTAGTCTTGGATTCATAGTCCCGGTTTGACAACCGGGACTACTTAGGGTTACAAACCGGGACAATTATGGCTTTCTCCATTAGTGTAGGTTACATATTACAGAAGTAACAACTGATTCCGTCAGCAGGTGGTTCTTTCGTAGGAAGCCGATATTTTGCTAGCAGCCAGGTGAAGAAGCGCATTCTTGGAGTAGCCTTGTTGTTCCAGATGAACTCTTAGTTGGGGCCATTTGGTTGTCGAGTCAAGGCCTGTGCGTATACACTAGTGGGGGTTCAGACATTGATGATTTGTGCCCAGGAATATTAGTCGCGTATGTTAGGACTCGGTTAGGTGTGCAATTGTTTTGGTCTGACCTGACATTATGGATCTTCCATCCCTCCTGGAAATCTTCTACTGCTACATGCTGTTAGTATCTAACTATCTTATCAGTTTTCTAATCATGGCTACCATAATAGATGTAGATGTGTATGTGTTTGAGTTTGTGTATCAGTTTCGTAGTAAATATGTAGACTAAAAAACTGGCAGTGCTGTAGCCGTAGTTGCGTGTTTATTTTTTCTAATTATTTGTGCATTTATCTATACCGTTACCACAGATGATTTTATCATTTTCGTCGGGACAGCCGAGGAACGACCAACCAATTTTATGAAGATTAAAGAAGATTTAGCAATTACAATGATAATAAAAATGTTGCACCAGTCTTAAAAAGCAATTAAGGCTGGCTAGAGCGAAGCAGAGAAAAAGAAAAACAAAGCAAATAGGGGAGTCCTCCCCTCCCAACTCCTACTCCTATACGGGATCACTTGCCATTTTGTGAGAAAATTTTAGCTGCTCTCCAAACCACGATTTCCATATTGATCTTGTCGTTAGCTGATCAATCGTTTTAGCAACATGTTGGAAAATCCTTGAATTCCTCTCTTTTCAAATCTGCCAGCAAATTAGCACGAATAGAGAGTCGAAGTTGCTCCTATAGCTCGTTCGAAAACGGCTCCTTCTCGCAATCCACCATTCCTCAAGTAGCCTGCCGCTTTCCGCCGGGGTTACAAAGTTGATATTGTACCAAGTTTTTAGCTTTTGCCAAACCGACGATGAAAACTCACAGTTCACGAGCAAGTGATGGCAGGTTTCGTTTTTGCGCTATCAGAGTGGGCAGAAGGTCGCGTGCGGCCAGTTCCTTTTTGCCAAGTTATCTGCCGTGAGGCATATGCCCTTGAGCGCAATCCACATGAAGAAACGGAAGCACGACGGGACCTTGGAGTGCCAAAGTATGTCCCCATAGGTACATTTTTCTGCCGCCATGAAGAATAAATCATAGGCCGAGGACGTCGAGAACGCGCCATCGGCTGTCAACTTCCATCTGATTTTATCCTCCCTCGGTTGCAGTGATACGCCCCACATTTCATCTCAAAGCTGAAAGAATTCCCCCAAAGCTTCATTGGAGAGAGCCTCCTGTAATCGTCGGACCCAATTATTAGCCGCCAGAGCTCTGACAACTGTAAGTTTGACTCCGTTGACGTGCGAATACAGTACCGGCCATCTCGAGGCGAAGCTCCCCTTTCCTGTCTAGTTTTCTATCTAGAATTGCGTGTTCTCGCCGTTACCAACAATAAACTCTGCCCCTGACCGGAAGATTTGTTCCATCTCGTGCCCTGGTCGAAAATCCGTCATTGTCCAAAGTCTATCCTTCTGCTCTAGCGAATTCATTAACCACTACAACTGAAGAGCTTGGCTGAAAGTAGTTTAAGTCTTTAACATTGAGGCCACCTTTTTCAATGGGAAGCAAATCTTATGCCAGGAAACAAGACAATGGCCACCACTAACCTCTTCCTCTCCCTTCCAAAGGAATCTACGACATTTTCGTTCAATATCCTTAATCGCCCAGCACGATAGCTACAGAATATTGTACCGATAGGCTGAACTAAAATGAATAAATATATTTATTAGCTATATGATATGCCTATTAAATGTAATCACTTTTTTTACTTTGATATGAAATATTATCTATGAAAAATCTTCAAATTTATGTATAATTTTATACTAATTTTTATCATAATCACTTGTTAGGTTGGTCCCTCATACCTAAATCCTGGATTCGCCACTATATAAAGCAACGAGTGATTACTGCAGCAATAAAGAGAATATTGTTGCAAAAATACGTTGTATTTAGCTCGGACTGCAAGTGAGGCATGGTTTGTCACTTATTCTATCGTCCTCGAAGTCCATCTCCTCAATCGTGCAGACCTCACTGTTAACAATTAAGCTGAAAATCGTGGCAGTTTCAGTTCTGATGATACAAGGATACTTTTTTTCTTATATTTGAGCCCTATGTACACCCTGCACAAAGTTCGCCTTGTTATATATAATTTGTTTGGTATGTAAGGTGGGCAGAACCAATAGAAAAATATTGCTACCAATATATATTCATGCTCATTAACCATCTGACGTCATAGCAGCCCCTCACAGTGGATATCCAGTCCCAGTGATATAAAAATACGTATGTTGTTGGCCACGAAAATGATTTAACACATTGATGTTTGCAATTAAATCACGGTTTGTGTTTCTGTGTTACCCGTTTCCAAGAAATGTAAATCTGAATGTTCACTTCTCAAAGAAACCATCCAATTTGTTTGTTTATCTGGAGACCACTTGAATTCTGCAATTAAGTGAATAATTCAGTAGCATACAACATGAGGAGCATGCAAAGAAGCTTTCACCACAGGCATAATAGGTCAAATTTCCATCTGGGATGGCAGTATGTAATTTGACCACAATAGTGACGAGTATTGATATGCACCTATCACCAATGATGCTTTGGTTCTCATTAATTCAGCAACTGTCACTGTAACAGTTTAATCTGCCCGCCATGTGGTGAGATAAAAGGAACACACTCACCTTGTGTAGTCCACGTGAGCATATGGACCTTAGAACTCCGGATACCTCCTTTTCCAACTAGCGATTACCATCCATGGAAAATGCAATTAGTCCAAGCTAAAGTCATTAAGAACTATGTATGGATCCTGACTTGTGTTGCTCGTGCTATGTTTTGGTTGCTATTTCTGCAAGGTTTGGAAACTATATATGTTTTACGCATACCTCAATTTATAAGAGCCGTTGGTGTCCCTAGTGTAAACCAACATACTTTGATATGCTTTCAATAAATGCATGATCATTTGATCTTTTGGTGTAGAAATATATTACGCATCTAATGCTTGTTTACATGTGGGAATTAATTTTTGACTTCATAGCATATCAACCCCTTACGTACGTAAAGTAGTACATCGTTTGGGATGGGGCTAGACAATGGTATGCTATCCACAGATCGAGACTTTGCTCAAATTAATATATAAAAGAGTTGCCAACTAAATGGCAATACCAGTTTATCCAGCACTTCTATGGGAACTATTAGGATAATTGTTCCATAATGTATCCCTTCATATCTGTAGAGATTATGGCAATAAGGTATCTACATGACAAGCTTATCCGACTGGAGGTAGGGATAGATTGTGCCTGTTATATCTGTAAACCGAACATGACTTGGGTGTTATGATTGCCGATAGAGATAAGGCAATCGGCCTATAGTCACGGTTTGGTAAGATTGAGGAAACCAACTTAGAGTAAGATAGGGTTTTTGATCTGTAAGCCCTCCTCCCAAGACTATATAAGGGGGGTAAGGGGCATCCCTTGAGGGATATCATATGCTAGATCAGAGATTCCGATAGGAGATCAGCTTTTAGCTTTGAGTCTTAGATCAAGAGATCAATAAAGACACTCGGCGGATCGAATCCACCGAAACAGGAGAAGGGTATTACCTCACGAGAGGGCCTGAACCTGTCTAAATCATCTTTTTCTTCTAACCCATTGTGCTTGGTGATCTCGACTGCGACCCCAGAAATTATATTGCCGAAACCAAGTTTCGACAGTTGGCGCGCCAGGTAGGGGACCGCGCGTCGAGACTTCTTCAACAAATCTCGCCGACAAGCGTGATGGGATCTCCTTCAAGATTCGGCAACTTCACCGCCTACTTCGCCGACGATTCCTCTTTCGACTCGGATTCGGACCAGTCGGGAGGAGAAACCCACTCGACGCCGTTCAGGCTTCCGAACAGCGCCAGGATCTACAACGACATCTTGAAGACCAAGATGCAATCTACTTTCTCCGACGACGGACTTCACTCGGCACCATTCGGATTACCGAATACCGCCGAAATCTGCGCCAATCTTTTCACCTCCCCGACGGAGGCAATCTATTCGGACGAAGACCTCTCGGTTCCGTTTGGGTTACCAAATGCCGCCGAGATCTACAGCAAGCTTCTCTCCCCCGAGTCGGCGGCAACCCACTCGGAGGAGCCCACACCTCCAAGCTCTGACTCGGACTGGAACGATCCAGACCCGGGCTACCCAGGATCAAGGGAGGTCACCGTCATCCTCCCATCATTCGGCTCGCTCATCTTCGGAGCTCAACGGTACCTCGGCTCCGCCGGCTTCGACAACCTCTATGGCATCCCTTCGACGAATCCGACAACTCCGATTGCCGCATGGACTATGAGCCGAAGTGCTTTGATGTCCTCATGGCCGAGCCGGATGAGTCCGACTCGCCATGGCCGAAGGCTTGCTGAAGAAGAGCGAGCCAAGATGGAGCACGAGCGCAAGACGGCCGAGGAGGAAAAACAACGCAAGGACGAGGCTGACAAGAGGAAGCAGGACCTACATGCAGCCGGACGATCTGCCCAGGAAGCCATCCTCCAAACACGGGTCCGCAACACCAACATCTTCCAAACGCCACAGCAGAACGCTGTTGCCGCGCTCACCCTCTTGGACACCGTCATGGAGACCGCTCTTGCCAACGTGACTCCGATACTCGACAAGATAAAGACCATCGTCGCAGCCACAGCTAACGGCCACCCCACCACCTCGACACGAAGGCCGACTGAATCGGTGGCCGAAACGCCAGACAAGAGCCGACTTCCGCCTCTAAGGTCAGGAGACTATAAGAGGCCCGAGCTAGATCGGTCGACGACCAGGCCAAGAGGCCCACCCCGTGAGTCCACGCTAAAGTACCAGGAGCAGACGGCCGACTCCCGCGACAAACGACATGGACGTCCACCCGTCCACCACCGCGTCCGCCGCAACAGCACTAGCTACCCAACCAGCCAACCGAAGACCCCGCCGAGCGATCTGCGGGAAGTCCTCGATCGCCGCTACCAAGAGCGGGACCGACGCACTCGGGAAGATCGAAGGGGATCACCTGATAGCGGCGACGATGGAGTACCGGCCTGTCGAAACTTGGTTTCGGCAATAGAAAATTGGGGGTCGCAGTCAAGATTGCCAAGCACAATGGGTTAGGAGGAAAAGAAGATTTAGACAGGTTCAGGCCCTCTCGTGAGGTAATACCCTACTCCTGTTTCGGTAGATTCGATCCGCCGAGTGTCTTTATTGATCTCGTGTGTCTAAAGCTCTTGCTTATGAAATCGTATATCCCTCAAGGGACGCCCCTTACCCCCCTTATATAGTCTTGGGAGGTGGGCTTACAGATCAGAAACCCTATCTTACTCTAAGTCGGTTTTCTCAATCTTACCAAACCGTGACTATGAGTCGTTGCCTTATCTAATCGGCAACGTAATACACAAGTCGTAGTTGGTTTACATATTTGATAGGCACAACCTATCCCTATCTCCAGTCGGATAAGCTTGCCATGTGGATACCGATTGCCACAATCTCCACGAGCCCCGAGTCCTTTTCGTCGACGAGACAACTCAGCTTCAAACCAAAACAAGATGCAACCAAAAATCTCTTTGGCCGAGTGCTTCGGCACCAAGTGATTCCATCATCTCTGCGAATCTTCCCGAGTGGCTCCAAAGACTGTGAAGGGTTGGAAAATATCTCAAAAATTCTCAAAAATAAATATCTAGGTGCATCTCCGATGCACCTAATTAGTGTAGCCCCGACTATGTGGTTAGTCAAAAAGAGACTAAGCATATAGTCAAGAACTATAAAAATCATTCTCATATGAATACTTAGCTCATGCTAAAGTATTTATATAAATCTCATCACTCGGTAAGCTCATGCTCATCCGAGTGAATCGCCCAGTCACCTCGAACAAATAACTCAACCAATCCTTATGGATGAAAAGCACTCGGTAAGCTCATGCTTATCGAGTGGATCTGCCCGAGTCATCTCGGAACAAATATTTCAATTATCCCTCATGGGTAAGAAATCAATTCGCTCGGTAAGCTCATGCTTATCCGAGCTGATCTTCCCGAGTCATCCCGGAAATTTGCCCGAGTCATCTCGAAACAAATAATTCTCATATAAATGCTTAGCTCAAGCTAAAGCAATCATAAAAATCACATCACTCGGCAAGCTCATGCTTATCCGAGTAGTTCGCCGAGTCGTCTCGGAACAAATAATTTATTTAGCCCTCATGGGTAAGAAATCAATTCACTCGGCAAGCTCATGCTCATCCGAGTTAACTTGCCCGAGTCATCTCGAACAAGTAATTCTATCGACCCTCATGGGTAAGAAAATCAATTTACTCGGCAAACTCATGCTTATCCGAGTTGATTTGCCCGAATCATCTCGGAACAAATAGCTTAATCAACCCTCGTGGGTAAAAACACTCGGCAAGCTCATGCTCATCCGAGTTAACTTGTCCGAGTCATCTTGGGACAAATAATTTAATCAACCCTCGTGGGTAAAAAACACTCGCAAGCTCATGCTTATCCGAGTTAACTTGTCCGAGTCATCTCGGGACAAATAATCTCATCAACCCTCGTGGGTAAAAAACACTCGGTAAGCTCATGCTCATTCGAGTTAACTTGTCCGAGTCATCTCGGGACAAATAATTTAGTCAACCCTCATGGGTAAACAAATTTTTCAGTCATCGAAAAATACGACCAAAATATTAAATAGCTCCTGCCATAATATTGGTCTTAATCTAAAAAGATCTTCACCAAGGTGGGAAAAAATAGCATTGATATAATCATTTAATCAAATGCTTTAAAACCAAATAGTTCTGTCATCGGGACAGCCATGAAAAGCTTAACTATTTGTCACCTTTCAAATTGCATCGTGCCAACTTCTCATGAAGTTATGCAAACCGCGGTATGAAAGGATTTTAAAGGCATTGGGCTCGTGACACGTGCATATTGCCAAGGCAAATCTGCTTAAGTTCATCCACTTAAGTCCCTAAGGACACGTGTCAAGCCACACCTTAGCTGGGCCGCAAGTCTCTCATGGGCTCGGCCCAATCGCGAGATAACTTGGCAAAAACCCTCAAGTCTTTTTACGAAGCCTCGAGGTCATCCTCGACACTTCATCTTCCCTAAAAATTTCCTCTTTCGCAAGACTTTCACCGCTCTCCGTGGAGAACCCTAAACTCGTGTGCATGCAAATCCATCCATCTAGGAACTCTTGTTCCATCACGGTGGTCTTCCGCATCCAGCCTCCAAGATTCCCTTGTCGTCCGAGGTTCAGTCGGGAGTAAGTTTAATCATCTTGGTCCCTTTATGCCTCCGATGTGAACTTGTAGGTATCTAGCTTATTTATGTTAATGCCTTGACCCGAGTCTTCATAGAAAATTTCTTAAGTAATTTTCGTCCATATCACCAAGCCTAAAACTTGATTAGATCATCAAAAATTCTCAGTCCTTATCTATTGAACTCGAATCAAAACAATAAACAATGATAAACTAAATATAAACAAGTTATCAAAGAAAACCATGCTTTATTGACACGTATGCAGCCCCCGACTGTCAAACTCAAGAAGTCATCTTGCTTGAGGTTGACAGTCAAGAACAACATAAAACTTACGGCAATTTAAGCATAGTATCGTCGAAGATGTTCAATATTCCAGGAGTTCTTCACCATAGATCCATCTTCGCGCTTTAGTTGAAATGCTCTTGGCCGAGTCACCTCAGCGATTATGTATGGTCCTTCCCATAATGGAGATAATTTGTGATGGTCCTTGATGGTCTGGATCTTGCGTAGAACCAAATCATCGAAAATGAGAGCTCGCGTCCGAACATTGCGACTATGGTATCTTCTAAGTCCTTGAAGATATCTTGCCGACTGGATCAAGGAAGATTTTCTTCGTTTTGGCGTCGCCTTGTTCCGACTTGGCTATCCTCTTTGTAGAAATTTCACCCTCTTCGTATGTTGATGTAGCCAGTCGGATTTCTTCCTGGCCACGTGATTTCTCACAAGATTGGGCCATATCACAGCTTTCTTTGTCGCAGGTGAAGGCTTGTTTGACGTCGCTGCGCAGGGCGATGACGCCGTTAGGGCTAGGCGTCTTCATGCAGAGGTAAGTGTAGTGTGGTATCGCCATGAATTTGGCGAGTGCAGGCCTTCCGATGATCACGTGGTAGGCCGTCTTTGAAGTCGACCACCCTGAAGGTGGTATTCTCCGTTCGGAAATTCTCGCGAACTCCGGAGGTGACTGGAAAGGCGATGTGCCCGAGTGGTGTGGGCGCGACCCGGGATTACTCCGTGGAAGGGGCTGAGCTTGCTTTCAACTCAGTTCTCAGGATTTGTATCTCATCCAGGGTCTTGACGGACAGGAGATTGAGGACGCTGCCCCCATCGATGAGTACGCGCTTCAGCTTGATGTTCTGAACCACCAAGTCAAGTACCAATGGATACTGCCCTGGGTGAACCACTCGGTCAGGATGATCCGAGCGATTAAACGTGATGGCCACCTCCGACCATCGTAGATGTTGTGGGACTTCGGGTTGTGCCGCGTCGACCTCACGGTCCATCAGCTTTTGCTTCCTTTTGGACTCATAAGCCTGCGGCCCCCGAAGATGTGATTCAGCTCACCCACGTGGTTTTGAAAAAGCTCCGAATTTCCAGTCGGGTTGTTCTTCTTGGTTCCCGATGGACCGGTTTCATTAGTCGGCTTCTTGTTTAACCGTGCCGCATATTGCTCTGTGAATTGCTTGTAGATGATGCGTGCACTGAGCGTTCACGATCGTTCATGATCGCGTCGTAAGCCGCAACTCGGCGACGGTGTCGAGAATCTGACGTTGTGGCAACCAGGTCTTCGTGCCGACGCTTGCGATCTTTCTGGGCCTGATTGCTGCTGCCGTTATCCTTCCTCGGATGCCGGCTTCCTTCCGAGTGCTTGTCATCCCTTTTGTCTGGCCGGTCTTGGCGTGCCGCCTTGATTGCATCGTTGGACTTGGCGTAGGAGTTCGCCGTCTCGAACATTTGCTTCACCGTCTTCGGTGGCTTGCGCCCAAACTTTCCAATTAACAGCTCATCACGGACTCCCCTCTGGAAGGCGGCGATGATGATGTCTTCGGTGGTGTTGGGGATCTTGTTGCGCTTTTCGGAGAAGCGCCGGATGTAATCCTTCAAAGGCTCGTCCGGCTTCTGGATGACGTTGTATAGATCGAAGTGTGTGCCGGGCCTCTCGAAGGTTCCTTGGAAGTTGGCGATGAAGTGGTCCCTCAGCTCGCTCCACGAGCCGATTGAGCCTCTTGGCAGGCTCGTGAGCCAGTTTCTGGCTGAGTTCGCGAGGGCCACGGGCAGGTAATTGGCCATAGCTTTGGTGTCGCCACCTGCTGCGCGGATGGCGAGGGTGTAGATGGTAAGCCATGCCTTGGGGTCGGTCTTGCTGTCGTACCTTTCGATTCCTGTGGGCTTAAAACCACTGGGCCAATGCACTCGGCGAAGCTCTCGAGTGAAGGTCGGTACTCCGTCGTCGCCGCTATCGGGTGATCCCCTCCGATCTTCCCGAGTGCGTCGGTCCCGCTCCTGGTAGCGGCGATCGAGGACTTCCAGCAGATCACTCGGCGGGGTCTTCGGTTGGCTGGTTGGGTAGCGGAGCTGTTGTTGCGGCGGACGCGGTGGTGGACGGGTGGACGTCCATGTCGTTTGTCGCGGAGTCGGCCGTTTGCTCTGGTACTTCTGCGTGGACTCGCGAGGTGGGCCTCTTGGCACGGTGGTCGGCCGATCCGCTCGGGCCTCTTATAGTCTCCCGACCTTAGAGGCGGAAGCTGCTCTTGTCGGCGTTTCGGCCACGATTCGATCGGCCTTCGTGCCGAGGTGGTGGGGTGGCCGTTAGTGGTGGCTGCGACGATGGTCTTTATCTTGTCGAGTATTGGAGTCACGTTGGCGGGTGCCGTTTCAATGACGGTGTCCAAGAGCGTGAGTGCGGCAACAGCGTTCTGCTGTGGCGTTTGGAAGATGTTGGTGTTGCGGACCCGTGTTTGGAGGATGGCCTCCTGGGCAGATCGTCCGGCTGCACGTAGGTCCTGCTTTCTCTTGTCAGCCTCGTCCTTGCGTTGTTTTTCCTCTTCGGCCGTCTTGCGCTCGTGCTTCATCTTGGCTCGCTCTTCTTCAGCAAGCCTTCTGGCCATGGCTGAGTCGGACTCGTCTGGCTCGGCCATGAGGACATCAAAGCACTTCGGCTCATGGTCCATGCGGCAGTCGGAGTTGTCGGCTTCGTCAGAAGGGATGCCATAGAGGTTGTCGAAGCCAGCGGGGCTGAGGTATCCATTGAGCTCCAAAGATGAGCAGGAGCCGAATGATGGGAGGATGACGGCGACCTCCCTTGATCCTGGGTAGCCCGGGTCTGGATCGTTCCAGTCCGAGTCAGAGCTTGGGGATGTGGGCTCCTCCGAGTGGGTCGCCGCCGACTCGGGGGAGAGAAGTTTGCTGTAGATCTCGGCGGCGTTTGGTAACCCAAACGGCACCGAGAGGTCTTCGTCCGAATAGATCGCCTCCGTAGGGGAGGTGAGAAAATTGGCGCAGATTTCGGCGGTATTCGGTCATTCGAATGGTGCCGAGTGAAGTCCGTCGTCGGAGAAAGTAGATTGCATCTTGATCTTGAAGATGTCGTCGAAGATCTCGACGCTATTGGGGAGCCCGAACGGCGCCGAGTGGGTCTTTCCTTCCGACTGGTTTGAATCCGAGTCGAAGGAGGAGTCGCCGAAGAAGTTGGCGGCGAAGTCGCCGAATGCTGAAGGAGATCCCATCACGCTTGTTGGCGAGATTGTTGAAGAAGTCTCGACGCGCAAGCCCCTACTGCGCGCCAACCGTCGAAACTTGGTTTCGGCATAGAAAATTGGGGGTCGCAGTCAAGATTGCCAAGCACAATGGGTTAGGAGGAAAAGAAGATTTAGACAGGTTCAGGCCCTCTCGTGAGGTAATACCCTACTCCTGTTTCGGTGGATTCGATCCGCCGAGTGTCTTTATTGATCTCGTGTGTCTAAAGCTCTTGCTTATGAAATCGTATATCCCTCAAGGGACGCCCCTTACCCCCCTTATATAGTCTTGGGAGGTGGGCTTACAGATCAGAAACCCTATCTTACTCTAAGTCGGTTTCCTCAATCTTACCAAACCGTGACTATGAGTCGTTGCCTTATCTAATCGGCAACGTAATACACAAGTCGTAGTTGGTTTACATATTTGATAGGCACAACCTATCCCTATCTTCAGTCGGATAAGCTTGCCATGTGGATACCTGATTGCTACAATCTCCACACGGCCTTCACTCGGGAGCTCCGCCGAGTGCATTGGCCGAGTGGGTTCAAGCCCACAGGGATTGAAAGGTACGACGGCAAGACCGACCCTAAATCTTGGCTAACTGTATACACCCTCGCCATCCATGCTGCAGGTGGCGACAACAAAGCTATGGCCAATTACCTGCCCGTGGCCCTCACAAACTCAGCCAGAAACTGGCTCATGAGCCTGCCAAGAGGCTCAATCGGCTCGTGGAGCGAGCTGAGGGACCACTTCATCGCCAACTTCCAAGGCACCTTCGAGAGGCCCGGCACACACTTCGACCTATACAACGTCATCCAGAAGCCGAACAAGCCTCTGAAGGATTACATCCGCCATTTCTCCGAGAAGCGTAACAAGATCCCCAACATCACCGATGACATCATCATCGCCGCCTTCCAGAAGGGAGTCCGTGATGAGCTGCTAATCGGGAAGTTCGGGCGCAAACCACCGAAGACGGTGAAACGGATGTTCGAGACGGCGAATTCATACGCGAAGTCCAACGACGCCATTAAGGCTGCCCGTCAAGATCGGCCCGACGGGAGGGAAGACAAACGGGCGGGAGGAAGCCGGAATCCTAAAAAGGATAACGGCAACAACCAAGGCCGAAAGATCGCAAGCGCCGATCCGAGGATCTAGTGGCCGCAACCTCCAACACTCAACGCCGTCCCGAGTCGCCGCCTACGACGCCATCATGAACGCCCGTGCACCCATCATCCGAATCATAAGCACGCGGCGAAGGACTGTTTCATCTACAAGCGGTTCGCGAACGATGCGCGGCGCGGCTCAACAAGAAGGCGGCGACGAGGCTGGTCCGTCGGCGCCAAAAAAACAACGCGGCTAAAAATGCCGAACCTTTTCAAGACCCAGTGGGGGAGCTCAACCACATCTTCGGGGGGGGCCGCTAGCCTATGAATCCAAGAAGAAACAAAAGCTAACCCACCGAGAGGTCAACGCAGCTCAAACCGAAGTCCCTCAATATCTGCGATGGTCGGAAGTGGCCATCACTTTTGACCGCTCGGACCACCCCGACCGAGTGGTTCACCCGGCGCTACCCACTCGTCCCCGGATCCCGTGGTTCGCAACATCGAGCTTAAGCGCGTCCTCATCGATGGGGCGGCGTCCTCAACATCCTGTTTGCCAAGACCATGGATGAGATGCGATCCGAGGGTCGAACTAAAGGCAAGCTCAGCCCCCTTCCACGGAGTCATCCCAGGGCTATCCTCCACACCACTCGGGCATATCTCCCTCCCAGTGACCTTCGGGGCCCGAGAGAACTTCCGAACGGAGAACGTCACTTTTGAGGTGGCCGACTTCGAAACAAATACCACGCCATCATCGGAAGGCCCGCGCTTGCCAAGTTCATGGCGATCCCGCACTACACCTACCTCTGCATGAAGATGCCGGGTCCCAACGACGTCATCACTCTCCGCAGCGACGTGAAGCAAGCCTTCACTGCGATAAGGAGAGAGCTGCGACATGGCCCAATCTCGCGAGAGATTACGTGGCCAACAAGAAGTCCGATTGGCCGCATCAACTTCGACAGAGGGCGAAGTCCCGCGAAGAAGATAGCCAAATCGGGATCCGGCGACGCCAAGACCAAGAAGATCTCCTTGATGCGTCGGATCCCTCGAAACCGTCGGCGGACCTAGATCCCAAATAGGAAAGCGCGCTCGTCACCTTCCTCCAAAATAATAAAGATGTTTTTGCTTGGAAACCATCGATATGCCCGGAATTCCTAGGGAGGTGATCGAGCACTCTTTGCACGTCAAAGATGACGCCAACCGATAAAACAACGATTACGTAGATTCGCGCGGGATCGAAAAGACGCTATCAAGGAAGAACTCACAAAGCTCTTGGCCGCGCTTCATTAAAGAAGTCCTTCATCCCGACCGGTTAGCCAACCCGATCGGTCCGCAAGAAGACGGGGCAATGGCGCATGTGCGTTGACTATACCGACCTCAACAAAGCCTGCCCCAAAGATCCGTTCGGGCTGCCTCGCATCGACCAAGTCGTTGACTCAACAGCCGGCTATCAACTCCTAAGTTTCTTGGATTGCTACTCGGGCTATCACCGGATCAGCTTGAAAGAGTCCGACCGCTGAAGACATCGTTCATCACGCCGTTTGGGGCCTACTGCTACATCACCATGCCTTTCGGCCTGAAGAACACCGGCGCTACATACCAACGCATGATCCAAAGATGCTTCCAGACGCAGATCGGCAAGAACGTTGAAGCTTATGTCGACGACGTCGTCATCAAGACCAAGCAGAAAGAAGACTTGATCGCCGACCTAGAAGAAACCTTTGCAAACATCCGGGCCTTCAGAATGAAGTTAAATCCCAAGAAGTGCACTTTCGGCATTCCATCAGGCAAACTGCTCGGCTTCATGGTGTCACATCACGGCATTGAAGCAAATCCGGAGAAGATCAACGCCATCTTAAGCATGAAACCCCCGAGTAACCAGAAAGACGTCCAGAAGCTCACTGGCTGCATGGCGGCACTAATCCATTTCATATCCCGACTCGGCGAACGAGGCATGCCCTTCTTCAGATTGCTAAAGAAGACAGACGACTTCCAGTGGACCGCGGAAGCCAACAAGGCCTTTGAAGATTTCAAAGAGTTCCTTACAACGCCACCCGTCCTGGCCTCGCCTCAACCCCAGGAACCTCTGCTGCTGTACGTCTCAGCCACTCACCAAGTGGTTAGTACGGTCCTTGTGGTCGAACACGAAGAAGAAGGACGGGCTCAGAAGATTCAGAGGCCGATCTACTTTGTTAGCGAAGTGTTGGCAGGAGCCAAAATTCGCTACCCTCAGGTACAAAAATTACTCTATGGTGTTCTAATAACCGCGAGGAAATTGGCACACTATTTTCAGGGTCACTCGGTCACCGTCGTCACTTCTTTCCCACTCGGCGACGTCATCCACAACCGCGAGGCAACCGGACGCATCGCCAAGTGGGCTCTAGAGCCGATGCCATTGGACTTGACTTTTAAGGCGAGGACGTCCATAAAGTCACAAGCCTTGGCGGACTTCTGGCCGAGTGGGGAACAACAAGAGAACGTGCCTTGGGAAGACCTCCAACACTGGACCATGCACTTCGACGGATCCAACAGGATCACCGGCTTGGGAGCAGGAGTCGTGCTGATCTCCCCGACCGGGGAAAGGCTAAGATATGTCCTTCACCTCCACTTCTCTGCCTCACACAACGTCGCCGAGTACGAAGCCCTCTTACATGGACTGCGTCTCGCAGTTTCACTCGGGATACGTCGGCTCATCGTGAAAGGCGACTCCCAGCTGGTCGTCAACCAAGTAATGAAGGACTGGTCCTGTCTAAATGACACTATGGAGGCCTACCGGCAAGAGGTCCGTAAGCTTGAAGACAAGTTTGACGGGCTCGAACTCTCACATGTCCTGAGACATAACAACGAAGCCGACGAGTTGGCACAGTTCGGGTCCAAGCGCGAAGCTGCCCCAACGACGTCTTTGTCGAGCACCTCTATGAACCAACCATCACGGCAAAGACAACTACCAATCAAGAAGTTGCAAACGAAGTCGCCATGACCGATGCCGACTGGAGGACGCCGCTCATCAAATTCCTAACCCAGCAAGAGCTGCCGGATGACCAGGATGAAGCAGAACGCGTCCGGCGCCGTTGCCAAGCATATGTCATGGTTGACTCCGATCTATACAAGAGAAGCCCCTCCGGAATCCTAATGAGATGCATCACACCCGAGGAAGGGAAACAACTACTCCAAGACATCCACTCGGGCATATGCGGAAGCCACGCGGCACGCACCCTAGTCGGCAAAGCTTACGGGCAAGGTTTCTTTTGGCTTACCGCGGTCTCCGACGCGGATAAAGTCGTACGAACCTGCGAAGGCTGCCGTTCTTCGCCCGGCAAAGCCATGTCCGGCGCAGAGCTTCAAACAATCCCACTATCCGGCCGTTCGCGGTATGGGGCTTGGACATGGTCGGCCCTTTCGAGAAAGCTTCAGGAGGATTTACACACCTCTTCGTCGCAATCGACAAGTTCTCCAAGTGGATTGAAGCCAAGCCGGTCGCCACAATTACTGCTGACAAAGCACGAGACTTTTTCCTCAACATCGTGCACCGCTTCGGCATCCCAAACAGAATCATAACTGACAACGGGACTCAATTCACGGGAGGCATCTTCAAGGAATTCTGCGAGGACTTCGGAATCAAGGTCTGCTACGCATCAGTTGCCCATCCCAAAAGCAACGGACAAGTCGAACAAGCCAACGGCATGGTCCTCCAAGGCATCAAGGCCCGCATTTTCGATCGCGTAAATCCCTACGCGGGCAAGTGGGTCCAAGAACTTCCCTCGGTCTTAAGGTCGCTGCGGACCACACCCAGTCGGGCTACCGGCCAAACTCCCTTCTTTTTGGTCTATGGCGCAGAAGCCATGTTGCCAAACGAGATGGAGTATGAATTCCTCTGGGTCCGTAGCTTCAACGATGAACGCTACGACCCCGACCGAGTGGACGACCTCACCCGATTGGAAGAGGCCCGTGAGGCAGCCCTCATCCAGTCGGCCAAATACCTTCAAGGGCTCAGAAGATACCACAGTCGCAACGTTCGAGCACGAGCTTTCATCGTTTGCGACCTGGTTCTATGCAAGATCCAGACCACCAAAGACCGTCACAAGTTATCCCCTTTATGGGAGGGACCGTACATAATTGCTGAGGTGACTCGGCCCGGTGCTTACCGGTTAAAACGTGAAGACGGGTCTATGGTGGAGAACTCCTGGAACATTGAGCATCTTCGACGATTTTATGCCTAGTTTGACTAAGGCTTCATGTCTTCCTTGACTGCCAATCTCAAGCAAGACGACTTCTTGAGTTAGCAGTCAGGGGCTGTACATATGTCAATAAAGCTTAAGTTTTCCTCATAAACTTCTGTACATGATTTGGTTTATCATTGTTTAATGTTCTTCGATTCTAGTTCAGTGTCTAAGGACTGAGAGTTTTCCGATGACCTAATCGAGCCTAGGCTTGGTGGCAGTCAGACGAAAACTACTTAAGAAATTTTACACAAAAGCTCGGATCAAGGCATTAAAATAAATAAACTAAATATATCACAAGTTCTACATCAGAGCGTTACGGTTACATGACATTTACAAGACAAAGTTTGAAAGATGTATCAAATCTTGAAATTGTTCACTACATCAATGGATATTTTCTTCGCTGCCTCCTGCGCCTCACTCAGCATATCCAAGGCCTACTCGTTCGTGGTCCCATCGGCGAAACCCTCCCCGACCGAGTGGATGTCCACTCGGGGGTAAAGGGACTTGGTCTGCGCAAGAGCCAGACCAGCCCCCATGTTCGCGGCTTCAGTAATGTTGGCCAGATACTGGTCGGGAGCCAGCCGCAGCTTGTCAAAGATTTCAGTCGGGTCCAGTGAGCTGGTCCCGACCCCATGATGGAATAAGGATAGCAAGATCGGCATAGCGGCATTGGCGACCTCTTCCCGGATCTCTTCGGTTTGTTTGACCCGCCCAAGCAAGACGTCATATTGAGCTCGGGTCTTAACCTTGTAAGCTGCCAAAAGCTTCGGATCATGCATAACACTCGGAAATAAAGCGGCACAAGGAATGTTACTTCAAAGAGGCTTACCTTCAAACTCGGCCTCCATCTCGGCTTTATCGAGGCTGACTGCCTCCAGCTGGACTTGAAGCGAATGGACCTCCGAAGAATTTTCTACAAAAGAAGATCGTCAACAACCGAGATTAACATGAGAATCATGAAGAAACTTAGAGAGACGGGCTTACTCCCGATTGATCCTCGGAGGTCGAGGTTCGCCTCCCGAAGCTCTGCGATCTCTCTCCTTAAAGCCGCCTCCCTCGACGCGGCCTCCTCCTGAGTGGCCTTCAGCTTTCGCTGAACGTCCTCTAAGGAGTTCAGGTGAGGAACCAGCTTCTCCAGCACTTCGGACTTTGCCATGGAGCGGCAATACTCCTTTTGCGCGTGAAAACAGAAGAGTGACCGACTGAAGAATAATGATAATACAATAAAAGAGAAAGACAAAGACTTACGTTGAGCAGCCGGGTCGCCTCGTTCAAGCTTTCGACAAGGGCATCCCTTTCATCTCTCTCGGCTTGCCTGTCCAGGATGATGCCCTGCCTTTCACCCTCTGAGTCCCGCCACTCAATCCTAATTGGGGGAACCCGGGTTTCGGAGGGCAACCTGGGATTTCCTCCACTGTGGTGGCGAATAAGAAGGACAAATGAAGACATGAAAGGTTCAAACGAAAGAGCAAAAGAATACTTTGATACAAATCTCACCGGCTTCGGCGGCGCGCGCTAGGTGGAGCGGCCCGGCTGGCCTCCTTCCTCCGGCTCGCGCCGAGTGGCCCTCGGTCGGGGCTGCTCGAGCCGCGGCCTGAGGTTTCCCGGCTGTTGACTGGTTTCCAGTCGGGACATCCCGGCTGGCGACCGGGGGCTCCTTCCTCGGGGCATCCTTCTTTGGAGGCGAAGGTTGTTTGCCCGGAGCGCTCACGCTCGGTTGTGGGCTCCGGGGCTTTGGCTCTGCTGGCTTTGGCACCTCGGGAGCTACGGCCGGGGTCGGCCCTTCACCTCCCCCGGCAGGATCTATGTCCTGGGGCCTCCTTCGAAAGTGAATACAGCTAGGGTAAAGATAAAGAAAGCTTCCTGCGGAAGAGTTCGGACTTCGGTTACAGAGCATACCTGGACGACCGGCGGATCTTCGGCGCCGTCTGCGGCGATCGCCTTAGAGGTGGGGTCTCGACTGGAGGAGCCGGGACGTCGTCATCCGAATCCTCGATGATCAGCCTCCTTTTGCTCGCCCGCTTGTTTGAGTCTTCACTCGGCGCCGCTCGCTTCCCGACTGGATCGTTTTGGATCTTGGCGGGGCGACGCGGCGCGTCATCGTGGGACACCTTGTATGGCTTGGAGGTGACAGAATCGTTTTCCTGCAGAAGAAAGAATGCACAACGCTAAGAGACAAGATATCAAGATCGAAAGACACTATGAAGCAACCAGACGGCTTACCGGAGGAGGAGGTCGGTGGATGCTGAAGGAAGAATCGGCGAGAATGAGGGCGCGCTCGACGCAATTCCGGTCGAGAAGATCTTGTACATCCGGATCTTCGGGATTTCATAGCTGAGTGGATCTGGATCTTCCCGATTGGGGTCCTTCTCGCCCTCGTACTCAAAGGCCGGCATCGACCGGTCCTTGATTGGCGCCAGTCGGCATCTGATGAAATGCCGAGTGATCTGTTCACCGCGAAGACCCTTTTGCTTCATCGTCAGGATCTTCACAAGCAGCTTGTTGGCCTCGTCCCAATCTTGGGCTACTGGAACAGTGCTCCAAGATGACCTGGGGACAGGGGGAAGACCGACGAAGGCTGGCAGGCTGGGTTCGGGATTGCTTATGTAGAACCAGCCCGCGTGCCATCCCTTATTGGAAGACTTTAAGGAAGAGAGAAGTACTCCTTGCGGAGAGATCCGCGGAGTTGGAAACCTGCCCCGCCAACGACGCATGGGTGGTCCTTGTTCGGATGCGGCTTGAGATAGAACATGCGGCGGAAGAGTTGGAAGTGGGGGAGGATGCCAAGGAAGGCTTCACATACATGAATGAAGAGGGCAATGTGAAGCATCGAGTTGGGGTTCAGATGGTAGAGTTGAAGACCATAGTAATCTAGAAGCCCCCGGAAGAACTCGGAGGTGGGAAGGCTGAACCCGCAATAGAAGAAAGAAGTAAAAACAACGAGCTCACCGGTGTTCGGGGTTGGAAAGTCCTCCCCCGCCGCCGGACGCCATCCCATTATCTCCTTTGGCGGAAGCATGCCATGCTTCACCATCTCTTTGAGGGTGGATTCCCTCACATCTGATGTGGCCCATTGGTCAAACGGGATCCTTTTTCCTCCGCCATGAGAGTGGTGTTGATGGGAAGTGGATCTGGTCGGAAAAGGTGGGGATTTTTGACAAAGGAACTTGGGAGATTTGGCTGCGGAAGCTAGTTGTTGCAAAGAGCGAGTTCCTAGATGGATGGATTTGGGAGCGCGCGAGTCTAGGGTTCTCCACGGGAACGGTAAATAGTCTTTGCGAAAAGGGAAACTTTTGGAAGATGAAGAGGCGGGGACGACCTCATGCCTTTATAGAAAGATTTGAGGGTTGCGCTAGGTTTTCTTGTGATTGGGCCGAGCCCATAAGAAAATCTACGGCCCGGTTAAGGTGTGGCCCGACGTGTGTCCTTAGGGACTTAAGCGGATGAGCTTAAGCAGATTTGCCACGGCAATATGCGCGTGTCCGAATGCCCACCTTTGAAAACCCTTCCATACCGCGGTTTGCTTGACTTCATGAGAAGCTGGCACGATGCAACTTGGAAGGTGACCAACAGATAAGTTTTTATAGCTGCCTTGATGACAAGGGCTGTTTGGTTTTTAGCGTTTGCCGAGTGATTATGTCGGTGCTATTTTTCCACCTTGGTGAAGATCTTTATAGATTGAGACCGATATTATGGCGAAGCTATTTAATAACTTGGTCATATTTTTCATACGATTGAAAGAACTTGTTTTCCCATGAGGATGATTAAAATATTTGTTCTGAGATGACTCGGACAGATCCACTCGGATAAGCATGAGTTTACCGAGTGCTTTTCACCCACGAGGGTTGATTGAGTTATTTGTTCTGAGATGACTCGGACAAATTCACTCGGATAAGCGTAAGCTTGCCGAGTAATAAAGTTGCTTTAGCATGAGCTAAGCATCTACATAAGAATGATTTTTATAGTTCTTGACTATATGCTTAGTCGTTTTTGACTAACCACATAGTCGGGGCTATACCTAATTAGGTGCATCGGGAGATGCACCTAGATATTTATTTTTGAGAATTTTTAGATATTTTCCAGCCCTTCACAGTCTTTGGAGCCACTTGGGAAGATTCGAGGCGAGATGATGGAATCACTCGGCGCCAAAAGCACTCGGTCAAAGAGGTTTTTAGCGTGTGCTTGTTTTGGTCTCAAGTTGAGCTGTCTCGTCGACGAAAAGGACTCGGGGCTACTTGTGAAGATTATGGCAATAGGGTATCTACATGGCAAGCTTATCCGACTGGAGGTAGGGATAGATTGTGCCTGCTATATCTGTAAACCGAACATGACTTGGGTGTTACGATTGCCGATAGAGATAAGGCAATCGGCCTATAGTCACGGTTTGGTAAGATTGAGGAAACCAACTTAGAGTAAGATAGGGTTTCTGATCTGTAAGCCCTCCTCCCAAGACTATATAAAGGGGGTAAGGGGCGTCCCTTGAGGGATATCATATGCTAGATCAGAGATTCCGATAGGAGATCAGCTTTTAGCTTTGAGCCTTAGATCAAGAGATCAATAAAGACACTCGGCGGATCGAATCCACCGAAACAGGAGTAGGGTATTACCTCACGAGAGGGCCTGAACCTGTCTAAATCCTCTTCTTCTTTTAACCCATTGTGCTTGGCGATCTCGACTGCGACCCCAGAAATTATATTGCCGAAACCAAGTTTCGACAATATCCCAGTGGATCTCGGTGTTACAAAAGCATGTATGTTGTTGGCCGTGAGAATGATGAACAATGTTGCTTGCAATGAACCAATGGTTTGCTTGTCTGTGTTGCCCATTTTACAAACAATTGCAAACCTGAACACTCACTCCCTAAGAATCCATGCAAAGCATTTATCTTTCTTTATTTTGATGAACTTCCTATAATAGGTATCAACTTCTACAGGCTGTACTGGTACCAGATTGCTACGATCTTTTTCGCAAACGTGTAAAAGAATTATACGTCAATATATTAGAAGAAAAAATAGAGTTTTAATTACAGGAAACGGCATCGGTCGGACCGACCAATGCCAGATAAGGGAAAGCTAAAACCAAGGCCCGCTAGAGCTAGAAACAAAAACTACTCCAAACAACGGGAAGGAGCAGAGCCATGCTAAACTCCCAAAAGGACGCCAAAAGAAGCAGAACGCACTAAGAACCAAAGTAGGCCCTCAGCACGGATAGAAGCAAAGAACACAGAGGCCGAGGAGAGGACTGAGTCGAAAACCATGGAATTATGCTCTTTCCACAACATCCACGAGACAAAGAGAATCAAGGAGTCAAAGCCTACATGGAGGTGATCCGGTAACCGGTCTCTACAGGACGGCCACCAATCCTGAAACCAGCTACCACGAGGTGGTGCGAGGGTCGCCTAGCCTGAAGAAGACAGCACCCGAAGCCAGACTTGCCGAGCGAACACACAGTCCAGAAGGATGTGGTTTGTCGACTCGAGCTCTTGCATGTAGAAAGGACAGGATGAATAACTCTCGATGTCATGCTTCTGGAGAAGATCGGTCATCTAGCAGCGCTGCTGAAAGGTAAACCAGAGGAAAAACTTGCATTTTGGCAGCCCCTTCGCGCGCCAAATGAGGGACGCACTGGCCAGGGGGCTGGTGTCGGTGTTGAAAATACATGCACTGTCCTGAGAGATCTGCTTAACTCTAGTACATGTCCGTAATCTTGTTTTTGGGGTTCAAGGGCATGCAAGTTTGTTTGATCCTGCAACCAACAAGAAACTAAAGAAAGAAAACAAGGTTAAATCTATAAACGATAGCCGGTCGGGTATAGACGATGACATATCGTTTAATATTGAGCTGATGCGATATGCATAAGATCGGCAAAGAAAAAATTAGATCTAATCGATCGGCTGTAGATATCAATAATATATAATCTAAGTCTCAAAATACGTTTAAACTAAGTGACTGGGATAGATTGGCAGTATGCCGAGACAATATAAATCACTTATGTCTATAAGTACTTTAGGGCAAAGATTACATGTATTTATAGCATAGCCGATTCATAAACCTAACATGTGTCGGCTAGTACTTGGATATCACTTTATACTAAGATATCTTTAGTATATTAAGCTTATTATCGATCTGTTAGGTTATCTTAACTCGAAAGCAAGAACTCGTCGAAGTAATTGAAAGTAAAAAGGTGGCGATGCACCAAAGGTGTATTGAACTGATTGTTAGATCATTGTTACAAGGTCTTGGGCTATATTTATACCCAATTACACAATATGCATTGTCGGACACGACTCTTATCTCTATTACAACTCAAAATACGGATAAGTCCCCTAGGTGGACTCTTACCGGTACAATCTATAAGAAAATTACTTACAGTAACCTAATTAATAGATACAATTGCTCTTTTTGGACTCTATCTGTGTATGGCAATCCCCATGAAGCACATTAATTCTGATCCGATAACGATCCCAATCTCATCTTACCAGAATCGGCTACATTGGCTTATCTTGTCTGATTCGGTATCGGCCGATGAACACCTTAGCCGATTCGGTATCAGCCGACGAACTCCATAGCCGATTCGGTCTGCAATTGGCGTGCACTCTGTTTCTGAGAATCCTGATTTCCTCCAAATCGGCTTCGGCCTTAACTCCAAATCCGATGCATGATTAACCAAATTTGGTCGTTTAACACATGCCCCCCAAGTCTGCTATATTGATAATGTTGCGGATTTGCCTAATCTTATCTCCAAGAAAATCTAGGGCTTTCCATCGGACGATACCGCACCTCTTTAAATAATAACCACTGCCTCAAAGATTTTCACGCCGTCACTTGCGCTTTCACCGCTTTAGCCACAAACGTCCCCAATCTTCACCGACGACCTCCTTGGAGCTCTCGGCGAACCTGCAAGCAACTCTCTCGTGGCGACAACTTCATCCCCGGCGATGTCGACCTCGGCTATTCCTTCAGTCTGGTCGAGCTCCCTAAGGTAAGCCCCATCGTTATAACTCCTTTCCTTGCTGCGGATTTGTTTTTGCTTTTCGTGATTCGCCTTTTTCATTATAGCACCTCGCCAACCAAATTGCAGTCCCTAGCCTTGTTCACCCCAACCGATTCTTCCTAGCCCAATCGGCAATTCAGATCCCACCGAGTTCATAAACGCTGAGACCAATAGGGTTTCTTTTAGATTAACAAACCCTAGTTTGGTACATTGGGCTGAAAGTTTCAAGTCTTGGCCATCCACCGAAAAAACTTGGCCAGAGTGGTACAACAGGGTATCGGCTAGCAAGCAGAGCCACTGGGAAGAACTTGGGATAGTGTAATGCCCAGCCCTGACCATAGCCGACATGTCCAAAGATAAGCCCATGTTGTCGGTTGCAACCTATTTTTAGTCCAATACTCTGAATGCCTTCTTATTCAATCAAGGACCGATGACACCAACTCTCCTGGACATAACCATGATTACCGGTCTCGATATCACTTCATCGGCTAACCCTGTTAGCTTGAACACCAAGGGCCAATTTTCTTTCAAGACCCAGGCCATTGACGGCTGGAATGGATTCATCTCGTAGAACATGGGAACTGGCCCAGTATACCCTAGGGAACACGCAACCTTCTTGCTGATGTGGTTGGAAAAGTTTCTGTTCTGTGGTCCAAGTTGTGGCCCTACAACCAACTGGCAGCATGTAGCCGAAGCCCTGGTAGAGAAAAAGTAACCTCCTTTGGGCAAATATTTGCTAGGATATCTCTACGAGACCTGAACTCTGCATCGGTTATGATTGCCACAAATTCTGCTACCGGCACTGGTGGCCCTTGGTGGCTATTGCAAATTTAGCTCAACTTGCATACTCGCAAGGTTGCTCAGAGGCCAGAATTAGTGGAAGCCCAATTCCCAAAAGTGCAGCCGACGACAAATGAGGATGGCAATGACGTGACCGCTCGCTGATGCATGTCCTTTGGAGAGGCAACATCTTCATATGCTGGATCAAAACTATTGGCTGACCTCTTCAGAGACTGGTTCGACAACTTCTACGAGGGGTTTCCAAGGGATTCAAGGATCTGGTTTGCCTAAGGACATTCTGAAGACTTTGAGCTCCCAGCCAATTTCAGATTCAAAGATATTAACTCTGAGAAGTTTGAAAAATCCAGAGAAGTCTTCACAGTTGCCATATCTCCTTGCATCCTCCCTGTCGGCATCCATCAGGGCAGAAATGTCCAAGTTTCGTACGAATTTTATCACCCAATGAGTGCTGCAAGACAATTAGGGATGGGTCAGCTGCCGATCAGCTTGTTCTTTGTGGACAAGATCCAAACTAGGGGAAATCACTTCAGTCCTTATGATGGACAGATTGCTCAATATCCTAGGTCCTCTCCTCGGCAGCATTGACAATATTGAATTAGCCGTAATGAGGAGTGCATTCTTCGACCGATGGTGGATTGAATGAAAGAAACACCTTTTTCATCAATTGACTTCAATGTATCTGACTACCATATACCCGGAGTTGGTTTCACAAGTAAGCATTCTTTCTTTTGTCAAATTTTTAATTATCGGCTATCACTCTTCAATATTTAACCACACCTTTCTCTTTGCTTGCAGACTACCGACTCCTCTCCTCATGCCAGCAATACTGGAGCAACCATTTGCTATGCTGCCGGGATTATTCCAAATGGTGGTGGACTGGCTCCTTCAAGGATCGGCTACGATGCCCCCAAGATGGCCTCTTTGCTTCTTGGTCAAACCCGCCAGCCGATCTCCTCTGAAGCTTAAAGAAGGAAAAGGACCAAGCCATCGACTGCCAATCCATCAGCTGCAAAGAAGAAAGCTCCCAAGAAACAAAAGACAGCTGCAGTCGATGATCTGCCGCCCCTAGACCCAGATGTGGAGGAGTTCCTCAATCAAGAAGAAATGGAGGAAGTTGTCGATGATGCTGCTGCCGATACAAGTGAAACAAGAACCATGCAGACGCCGCCAGCCGATGACCCAGCTCCTCAGAAAACTCCAACCCCTCCAAGACGCCAACCTCATCCTCAGTCGGTATGTACTTTTCTGGAGTTTTTCTTCCTTTAAATATTCACATTTCAATTCTTGAACAAACTCCTTCACTTTGTAGAAAAAGAAATTGGCCACCAAAAAGAAACTGGCTCCACATCCATCGGTAACTTTAAACTCAAAACCTTTCTCAATTTTCAATTAACCGATGCCAAACCAAATTTGTCTCCCTTTCTTTTTGTGAAGCCGCCTCGCTCTCCAGCACCTGCCCCGCTTGAATCTAGTGAGCGCACTCCATCGGCTAGGGGCAACCATCATGTTGAAGCAGAAAGAGAATCGACTCCTGTCATCCCTGTAAGCACTTTCTCTTAACTCCATATCAGCTATTTTAAGCTTTCCAACACTTAACAATCTCAACGCTTTCTTTTTTCTGGTTCCAGCCGATATGTTCTCCTTTGACATAGGGCAGTTCCAAGATGATGAGGAAGAGACTACAAGTAAAGCTCTAGCTCCTCTTGCCGATGACCTGAAGACCAAGTTGTTAGGTATTGCCCGTCGGCTAGAGAGCTCCTTGGACTACTTAGTCGTCAACTGCGGGCTGATTAGAGCTAGGTTTGAAGAGATACAAGATCAAATCCCATATAACCTTGTCGACATCATCACTCAAGCAGCATACCTTGAACAACACCGACACAAGCTAGAAAGGGCACGACAAAGAATTGCCGATCGACGAGAGAGAAAAGCTCTTGAAGCCACCATCGAAGCTAATCGGCAATCAATCATCACAGAGAAAACCAAGCTTGATGAGATGACTGTAGGGCCAAGTTCAATTCAGACCAGCATTGATCAGCTACAAAAACGCAAGGAGGAGCTGCTAGCTGAGCTTGAAAAGTGCAACAACGAGATAGCATCGGAGGAGCAAAAACTTACCAATCTCCTAGGGTAATCGAAGAGCAAAAATCCAAATTGAAGACTTTTGTCAAGCATTTGTCGGATCTTATGAAGTCTCTGAAAGTGATCCCTGGAACCGATTCTACCGATGCCCAAGCCATAGAAGACATAGTCTAATTACGCAAAGGACTATATCGGCTATCAACAAGCTAGTGTTTGGATGAACCGATACATGTAATAGGAGCTAGGAGCTTGAAACTTGTGAACTTTTATGCCGATTCTTGTAAATCCTTGTGAACCTTTGTGATGTCTCTTGTAATATATCTTGTGTTGAAATGTTTTGAAGTCCACATATTTTTGTATGCATGTATGTATGCCCTTCTAATTTTACAATGTCAAACATTGATAAAATTATGGCTTGACTAAGGGCGATATCACGAATATCGGCCATCACACATCGGCAGAACATAACCGATTATCATAAGTTAAAAGACTAAGGGTGATATAACTTATATCGGCCATCTAAAGACGATGTCAACACATCGGTTACCATGTATCGGCATAACACAGTCGAATCATGAATTGATCCAAACACTCGGATAATATTTCTTCAAGTATTTCCCATTGAGAGCTCTTCCAAAAACTTCCCCATCAAGCCCTTGCAACATATAAGCTCCCTTAGAAATGGACTTGTAAATCCGAAAGGGCCCTTCACAATTCTGTGACCACTTGCCGAATTTATTATCACGAGTCCCAATTGGCAGAATCAATTTCCAAACCAACTCACCTTCTGAAAAAGATTTTGGCACAACTTTCTTCGCCTACCTGCTTTGGTTGGTGGGGGCGGCTCCTCCGTTGTGGGTAAACGGGAAACCCGACTCTACGAACCCGAGGAAAGGCCCCTAAAGCAAGTTCCCCGCCAACTGTAGCAGCCCCCTCCGCTAAAATTTTCCTTTTTTAATGGATTTACCCCGCGGAACCCGAGGGGTCATAAACTTCATATGTGATTTGATGAATCAAATCTTTATTATTTAACGAATCCACATATAACTGTCTCAGATATGCTTTTTGATCTATAATGACGGGTGATTCTTTCCTTATCTCTTGTCACCTTTTCCAAAGCACGCATCCTAGACTGAACTAAGTCTTCCGACTCATCTACTATAAGATTATGATAATCATCGGCTGTCAACTCATCTTGTAAATCAATCCTCCTTGAGCCGACGACACTTTCCCATGACAACACAGCTTCATGCCCATAAACTAGCTTGTAGGGAGGCACTTGGATTGATCCATGACAAGCTATGCGATTAGACCATAATGCTTCAACCAATCGGCTATGCCACTGCTTTGGAAACTCAGAGATCTTTCTCTTAATCAATTTGATCAAACTTTTGTTAGATGCTTCTACTTGCCCATTAGCTTGTGCATAATATGACGAAGAATTCAATAATTTAATCCTCATGCTTTCTGCAAACTGGACAAACTCATCTGATACAAAGATTAGAGCCCTAATCGATTGTTATAGTCTGAGGAACACCAAATCGGTATATGATATGCTCTTTAACAAACTGAATTGCATCCCCAGAATCGACCCTCATTAATGGTATTGCCTCCACCCACTTCATGAAATAATTGATTGCTACAATATAAACTAATGTCCTTTGCATGAAGGTGGATTGATCTGGCCGATCATATCGATTCCCCAACCTCTGAACAGCCACGGCTTGATTATAGGATTCATAGCCGATGCTTGTGCTCTTTGAATTACTTCGAATTTCTGGCAATCTTGACAACCTTTATAATATTTGAAACAATCCTCTAGCATCATCGGCCAAAAATACCCAGCTCGCCGAAGCAACCACTTTATCTTGTAAGCCGATTGATAACTACCACATATACCTTCATGTACTTCTCCCATCACAACCTTGGCTTGATCGGCACTCAAAAATTTTAGCAATACCCCATCAATCGTCCGATAATACAACTCATCATCCAACAAGACGTATCTCAAAGCTTTATATCTCAATTTCCTTGAAGCCGACTGAGAAGGATTCTTCAAATAAGTAAATACATCATACCTCCAATCATCGGCTGCAATTGTGGCAAGCTCTATTTCAACATCTTTCATCATCGGCTTGTATCCCAATGCTCCTTGAGCCAGATCATTAGCTTCAACATTTTGCTCTCGAGGAATATGCTTCAACGTCACCAACCGAAAACCGTCCATCAATTCTCAACACTTCTCATAGTAGATCATCAATGCATCATTCTTGCACTCATATTCCCCAGGTAGCTAGCTGATGACCAACAAGGAATCACCCATGATTTCAATGGCATCGGCTTCAACTTCCTTCAAAAGTTGTAATCCCTTGAGAACTGCCTCATACTCAGCTTGATTATTGGTGGCATAAGGCTTAATAGTGTAAGAAAAATTCAAAACTTGCTCCCTAGGTGATATTATGCCCAAGCCGATACCACAACCATGAGTACAAACCGATCCATCAAAGGTCAATGTCCAAGGCATTATATCAACCGAGCAGATTGAGTCATCATGATGTTCGACAATAAAATCGGCTATGGCTTGTCCCTTAACTGCCTTGGGCAACTGATATCTGAGATCAAATTCTGTCAAGGCATAAATCCACTTTCTAACTCTGCCTTTCAACACCGGAGCCGATAGCATCTACTTAACGACATCGGCCTTGCAGACTATAGTGCATTCATTGGATAAGAAATAATGCCTCAACTTTTTGCAAGAGAAATATAAGCACAAGCACAATTTTTTCACCGGAGAATACCTTGTCTCTGCATCCAAAAGCCTTCTGCTTAAATAGAAGATTGATCTCTCTTTGCCCTCAAATTCCTAGATCAAGACCGAGCCAATTGACTTCTCATCGGCTGACAAGTATAACTTGAAAGGTATTCCTTTTTTTTTGGAGGAATCATAACTGGAGGCGAACTCAAATATTCCTTAGTATTGTCCAAGGCCTTTTGTTGCTCTGCCCCTCAAGTAAATTCTTGATCAGCTTTCAATCTGAGCAAAGGTGTAAAGGGCTCCATCTTGCCAGATAGATTAGAGATAAATCTCCTGATAAAATTCACCTTGCCGACCAAAGATTGCAATTGCTTCTTGTCCCTCGGAGGTTGGATATTCTTGATTGCATTGATGCTCCTTTGTGTTACCTCAATCCCTCTCTCGTGAACAAGAAAACCCAAGAATTGTTCAGCCGATACACCAAAAGCACACTTTGTGTTTCCTTGTTCTCTCGAGTACTTTTCTCAAATCGGCTATATGGTCATCAATCTCCTTCGATTTCACTACCACATCATCAATATAGATTTCAACCAACAAGCCGACCAAATCATGAAATATGTAATTCATGGTCCTTTGATTGTAGCTCCAGCATTTTTCAAGCCAAAAGTCATCACAACCCACTCGTATAAGCCGATTGCACCAGGACATCTAAAAGCAGTCTTCTGAATGTCTTCTTCTGCCATGAAAATCTGATTGTAACAAGCATTGCCATCCATAAAACTTATAATCTTATGTCCTGAAGCAGCATCAACCAATTGATCGGCAATCGGCATTGGGTACTCATCCTTAGGGGTAGCCTTGTTTAAATCTCGAAAATCGATGCCCCTAGTTTACCGTTCTTCTTGATAACTGGAACTATATTAGAAACCCATTCAGCATATCGGCATGGCCGAATAAAACCAGCATCATATAATTGAAAAATTTTGGTCTTAATAGCATCATACATATTGGCTTTAAATCTTCTAGGTGGTTGTTTATATGGCCAATATCCTGGTTTAATAGGAAGCCGATGTTCTACAATCGATCAGCTAAGCCCTGGCATCTCAAAATATTCCCAAGCAAAATAATCTTTGTATTCTTTCAAAAGTTATATCAACTTGGTTCTAAATTGAGAAGACAAATTTTTACTAATAAAAGTCGGCCTAGGCCTATCCCCTGGACCTATATCAACTTCTTCCAAATCATCGGCCGACATGAAGCCTTGTATCAATTTGCCATCGAGATCATCTACAGTGTCCTTGGTGTAGAAACTTGAACCCTCCACGACGCCCTCAAAGCAATAATCGGGGCTCTTCATCTCCAATTGGTTGTATGTCACAATCAGACACTTTTAGATAATCTCCTTCCCAAATTTTTCTAGACAAGTAATCAATTCCATCCATCTTCCAAAGAATTAAATCGACGTTGGCAATATTGACTAACCTGTCAGTTGGTACGATCTCTACCTTGTCACCTTGCCATTGGATCAAACTCTGATGCATGGTCGAAGGAATACAACAATTCACATGAATCCAATCCCTTCCAAGCAACAAGCTATATGAACCCTTCCCATCGATGACAAAGAACGTGGTAGGGACAGTTTTGTTGCCGATTGTCAACTCCACGTTTAACACCCCTTTGGTTTCCGATGGGTTGCCACCAAAATCTTTAAGAACCATGTTGGTCTTGATGAGATCATCGGAGTTCTTGCCCAACTTTCTGAATGTATCATATGGCATCAAGTTCACAGCAACCCCACCATCAACCAAGATTTTAGACATCGGCTTGCCATTGACAAACCCCTTGACATACAGTGGCTTGAGGTGCCGATGCGCTGTCCCTTCTAGCTTCTCAAAGATAGCTTGTTCTGGAGACAAAACCAACTTGGCTAAGGATTCTTCCACAAGATTTGCATTGACTTGGCTAGCCTCATATTCTACTGGTAATACAAATACCATGTTAACCGATGCAGAAGCAACAGCCTTTCCCTTAGTTGCCCTTTTTGCCTTGTCGGCTTTATCTTCATCGGCTGAAAGTACTTTGCTCTTAACACACCACTCTTTCGTCGAGTGTTCTTGCTTTTTCTTCTTCAGCCGATGATTGATCTCCAGTTGTACTTCTTGAAACTGCTCCCTGCTCCTCATCCTTTGAACCCTCCTCTTCTGATTCTTACTGAAAATACCAGAAGGGCACCATTGTGGGTTCATGGTTTCCTCTTCATCCTCATCGAAATCCTCCTGTGAAAAATCCTGATGAATTGGACCCTATCTCTGATGAACAGGCAGCCTCCTTTGTGTTAGCCGATTTTCCCTTGGATAAGATCGGCTTGGTCCTCCAGCATATTCCTCATCGTAGTTGCTGCATGCTGGACAATTTTCTATTGATGACAGTCTCATTCCTTCATTCCAACAAAATCTGAAGAATTCGTAACTCCAATGGAGATCAAAACTATCATCTTAACAATTCAGCATGTGATCTGCAGGGCCTTCCCTGCTGTATTCCTCAAAAATATCATCTTGCTCATAGTATATTTCTTCCTACATATCATGCTTCTTCTGATATTTGTTGATGATTCTGGCAGAGTTGAGCTGCGTGGACCTATAATCCTTTCTATCGGCTGCTCTCCCACTCGTGTGAACCATGTTGATAGGAAAAGGATTACCATCAACTTTCATCGACTTCTTTGAATCATCAAATTTTATCTTTCCTTGTTCGATAGCCGATTGGATCTGCTGCCTGAAAACCTTGTAGTCATTGGTGCCGTGAGATCCAGTATTGTGCCATTTGCAATATTTCCTCTTCCTTAGCTCATCAGCCAATGGAATCACATGACCAGCAGGAAGTTAAATTTGTTTCTCCCGAAGTAGCAAATCAAACATCTTATCGGCCTTAGTAATATCAAAGTCATATTTTTCCTCCTATGCAAAATTTTTGACCCATTGACATGTAACAACCTTCTTGTTTTGGCCCATTTGGCTGCTGCTACTTCGGAGTCATCTTCTTCTTCAGACTCAGAGACATATGCAACATAGCTAACCTTTTTAAATGCCTTCTTGGCTTCTTGGAACCTTTGCTCATGTGCTGTCACCTTCTGAGCCAGGTGAGCCAAGCTCTCATAGTCCTGAGCTGAAAATCTCTCCTTGATTGGTGCCAATAGTCCTTGGAAAGCAAGATCGACTAACTGAGAATCTGACAAAACCAAGCTGTAACATCTGTTCCTCATATCTCTGAACCTCTGAATGTAATCCTGAACAGATTCATCATGCCTCTGCTTGATTGCTGTCATATCAGACAGTTCCATCTCATAGATCCCACTATAGAAGTACTTGTGAAACTGCTTTTCTAGATCGACCCAACTGCTCAGCCAATCCTACTATCAACCACAGAATTGATCATGTTGTTCAGAGTATTAACAAGGATTTCTGACTGGTTGATCAAGGCATGATGCACAACATAATCAATTCGATCTTGTAGAGGATTGAGTTCTTGGTCTTCCTCTTGCTTGAGATCCTTAGGTTTAGTATCCTTGCCAGAACATGTTTCGGGCTCATCATTGGTTGGCAAAGTTACTTTGTAACTTTGAATCACTGTGCCTGAGCGAGTCTGAACAAATGAGTGCAAAAATCTATTCTACAGTTTGTTCATCATCTCTTCAAACTCAGCCTTCTGTTCTGGCATCAATTTGTCCACGGTGATGGGGATGATGTTCTTTGGGTCGATTTCAGATGACTTGATGTCCAATATGATGTCTTGTCGTAATCGTGTCCCACTGGGCATGCCAAAAGCATGTCGGTGTTGAAAATACATGCACTGGCCTGAGAGATCTGCTTAACTCTAGTGCAGGTCCGTAATCTTGCTTTTGGGTTCAAGGGCATGATAGTTGGTTTGATCCTGCAACCAACAAGAAACTAAAGAAAGAAAACAAGGTCAAATCTATAAAGGATAGCCGATTGGGTATAGCCGATGACATATCATTTAATATTGAGCTGATGCAATATGCATAAGATCGACAAAGGGATATGCATGAGATATGCATAAGATGATTAGGGTTAGACATCAATATTGATCTAGATTATATAGCATATATGATAACTCAACGATTTATGTAAACAGGATTAGAGTATCATAAAGATGTAAGCACTAATCCCAAGAGCGCAAGCTGCCATAACAAGCTTTACCTCTCGTCGAAGATTGAACCCGATGTAGCCCAACTCGAAAGCAAGAACTCATCGAAGTAATTGAAAGTAAAAAGGTTGCGATGCGTCAAAGGTGTATTGAACTGATTGTTAGATCATTGTTACAAGGTCTTGGGCTATATTTATACCCAGTTACACAATATATCCTTGTCGGACATGACTCTTATCTCTATTACAACTGAAAATACGGATAAGTCCCCTAGGTGGACTCTTATCGGTACAGTCTATATGGAAATTACTTACAATAACCTAATTAATAGATACAATTGCCTTTTTTGGACTCTATCCGTGTATGGCAATCCCCATGAAGCACATTAATCCTGATCCAATAACGATCCCAATGTCATCTTACCATAATCGGCTACATCGTCTTACCTTGTCTGATTCGGTATTGGTCGGTGAACACCTTAGCCGATTCGGTATCAGCCGACAAACTCCATAGCCGATTCGGTCTGCAATTGGCGCACACTCTGTTCTTGAGAATCCTGATTTCCTCCAAATCGGCTTTGGCCTTAACTCCAAATCCGATTCATGATTTACCAAATTTGGTCGTTAACAGCTGGCCCAAGAACAGCGCCCGGTACGCCGACCATGCCAAGTGGCGCTGGTCTTTAGTCAAGCGCCACACAGTACGATCCTCGGTGCCAGGCGAAAGCTAAACATTGCGCATCGCATCCCAGAGGAGAAGAAACTTGGAGATGACCAACGGACTCGGGGAGCAAACCCCGCCATCTTGAGATATGAGATTCCCAAGCCGTAGAGATCCTTGGGACGATAGACCTTTGACCAGGACACCCGGCATTGACCCCCATGGACCGAATCTTTTCCCGCCCACAGAAAGGCGCGACGCTTCTTGTCAATGGCCTTAACCACCCAGGCTGGAATGCCGATTGCCAAGGACACATGGACAGAAATAGAAGAGAGAACCGACTGGACTAGAATAGCATGGCCGGGCAGGGTAAGGAGACGACCCTACCAAGGCGGGAGCTAGAGAGCGACTTTGTGCACTAGCGGCTGTGTGGAGATTGTGGCAATCGGGTATCCACATGGCAAGCTTATCCGACTGGAGGTAGGGATAGATTGCGCCTGCTATATCTGTAAGCCGAACTTGACTTAGGTGTTACGGTTGCCGATAGAGATAAGGCAATCGGCCTATAGTCACGGTTTGGTAAGATTGAGGGAACCAACTTAGAATAAGATAGGGTTTCCGACTTGTAAACCCTTCCTCCCAAGACTATATAAGGGGGGTAAGGGGCGTCCCTTGAGGGATATCCTATGCTAGATGCGAGTTACGACTTGATAAGCGAGAGCTTTAGATCACGAGATCAATAAAGACACTCGGCGGATCGAATCCACCGAAATAGGAGTAGGGTATTACCTCACGAGAGGGCCTGAACCTGTCTAAATCTTCTTCTTCTTCTAACCCATTGTGCTTGGCGATCTTGACTGCGACCCCATAAAATATATTGCCGAAACCAAGTTTCGACAGTTGGCGCGCCAGGTAGGGGGCCGCGCGTCGAGACTTCTTCAACAATCTCGCCGACAAGCGTGATGGGATCTCCTTCAAGACTCGGCGACTTCGCCGCCAACTTCGCCGGCGACTCTTCCCTCGACTCGGATTCGAACCAGTCGGAGGGAACAACCTACTCGGCGCCGTTCGGGCTCTCCAACAGCGCCGAGATCTTCGACAACATCTTGAAGACCAAGATGCGATCCACCTTCTCCGACGACGGACTTCACTCGGCGCCATTCGGATTACCGAATGCCGCCGAGATCTGCGCCAATCTTCTTGCCTCCCCGACGGAAGCAATCTACTCGGCTGAAGACCTTTCGGTGCCGTTTGGGTTACCAAACGTCGCCAAGATCTACAGTCAACTGCTCTCCCCCGAGTTGGCGAGGATCCACTCGGAAGAGCCTGATCCCCCAAGCTCCGACTCGGACTGGAACGATCCAGATCCGGGTTACCCAGGATCAAGGGAGGTCGTGTCATCCTCCCGTCTTTTGGCTCCTGTTCATCTTCGAGCTCAACGGATACCTCGGCTCCGCCGGCTTCGACAATCTCTACGGCATCCCTCGACGAAGCCGACAACTCCGACGCCATATGGTGCGAGCCGAAGTGCTTCGACGTCCTCATGGCCGAGCCGGATGAGTCCGACTCAGCCATGGCCGAAGGCTTGCCGAAGAGGAGCGAGCGAGTGGATCTCGAACGCAAGACACCGAAGAAGACAAACAACGCAAAGACGAGGCGATAAAAGGAAGCTGGATCGCGTGCATGGACGATCCGCCGGAGGCCATCCTCCAAACACGGGTTCGCAACACCAATGTCTTCCGACGCCACAGAGAACGCTGTCGCCGCACTCACGCTCTTGGATACCGTCATGGAGACGGCTCCGCCAACGTGACTCCTATACTAGATAAGATCAAGACCATCGTTGCCGCCACGGCTAACGGCCCTCCCACCACTTTGGCAAGAAGGCCGACGAATCCGTGGCCGAAACGCTCGACAAGAGCCGGCTCCCACCCCTAAGGTCGGGAGACTATAGGAGGCCGAGCCGGCTCGGTCGTCAACTAGGCCAAGAGGCCCGCCTCCCGAGTCCATGCCGAGGCACCAAGAGCGACGGTCGACTCCGCCGCAAACGACATGGACGTCCACCCGTCCACCACCGAGTCCACCGCAACAATTCCGGCTACCCGACCGGCCAACGAAGACCCCGCGAGTGATGCGCGGAAGTCTCGACCGCCGCTACCAAGAGCGCGACCGTCGCACTCGGAAGATCGGAGGGGATCACCGATAGCGGCGACGATGGAGTACCGGCCTTCACTCGGGAGCTCCGCCGGGTGCATTGGCCGAGTGGCTTTAAGCCCACCGGGATAGAAAGGTACGATGGCAAAACCGACCCCGAATCTTGGTTAATCGTATATATCCTTGCCATCCGAGCCGCAGTGGTGACAACAAAGCCATGGCGAACTACTGCCCGTGGCCCTCGCGAACTCGGCCGAAATTGGCTCACCGGCTGCCAAGAGGCTCAATCGGCTCGTGGAGCGAGCCGAGGGACCACTTCGTCGCCAACTTCCAAGGCACCTTCGAGAGGCCCGCACGCACTTCGACCTTTACAATGTCATCCAAAAGCCGGATGAGCCTCGAAGGATTACATTCGTCGCTTCTCCGAGAAGCACAACAAGATCCCGAACATCACCGATGACATCATCATCGCCGCCTTCCGGAAGGGAGTCCGTGATGAGCCTTATCGGCAAGTTCGGACGCAAGCCACCGAAGACGGTGAAGCGATGTTTGAGACGGCGAATTCATACGCCAAATCAAACGACGCCATCAAGGCCGCCCGTCAAGATCGGCCCGACGAAGAGAAGACAAGCAAGCGGGAGGAAGCCGAAATCCTAAGAAGGATGGCGGCAACAACAGAACCGGGGCCCGAAAGATCGCAAGCGCCGATCCGAAGACCCGTGGCCGCAACCTCCAATACTCAACGCCGTCCCCCGAGTCGCCGCCTACGACGCCATCATGAACGCCCAAGTGCACCCACCATCCGAATCACAAGCACGCGGCAAAGGACGCTTTATCTACAAGCGATTCGCTGCAGCGATCGCGGCGCTTGACTCAACAAGAAGCCGATCGACGAGGCTGGCCCGTCCGCGCCAAGAAGAACAATGCGCCGAGAATGCCGAACCTTTTCAAGATCCAGTGGGGGAGCTCAACCACATCTTCGGGGCCCGTTAGCTTATGAATCTAAGAGGAAACGAAGCTAACGGCCGGAGGTCAACGCGGCTCAACTCGAAGTCCCTCAATATTCGCGATGGTCGGAGGTGGCCATCACCTTTGACCGCTCGGATCATCCCGACCGAGTGGTCCATCCGGGACGCTATCCACTCGTCCCGGACCCCGTAGTCCGCAACATCGGCTTAAGCGCGTCCTCATCGACGGGCAGCGCCCTCAACATCTGTTTGCCAAGACTATGGACGAAATGCAGATCCCGAGGGCCGAACTCAAAGCAAGCTCAAACCCCTTCCACGGAGTTATCCCGGGGCTATCTTCAACACCACTCGGGCATATCTCTCTCCCGGTCACCTTCGGAGCCCGAGAGAATTTCCGAACGGAGAACGTCACCTTCGAGGTGGCCGACTCGAAACGGCATATCATGCCATCATCGGAAGGCCTGCGCTTGCCAAGTTCATGGCGATCCCTCACTACACTTATCTTTGCATGAAGATGCCGGGTCCCAACCGTCATCACTCTTCGCACGATGTGAAGCAAGCCTTCACTGCGACAAGGAGAGCCGCGACATGGCCCAATCTCGAGAGAGATTACGTGGCCAACAAGAAGTCCGATTGGCTGCATCTACTTCGCGGGGCGAAGTCCCCGCGAAGAAGATAGCCAAATCAGGATCCGGCGACGCCAAGACCAAAAAGATCTCCCTTGATTCGTCCGATCCCTCCAAGACTAGCATGTAATCGGCGCCGACCTAGATCCTAAATAGGAAAGCGCGCTCGTCACCTTCCTCCAAAATAATAAAGATGTTTTTGCTTGGAAACCATCGATATGCCCGGAATTCCTAGGGAGGTGATCGAGCACCCTCCGAACGTCAAAGATGACGCCAAACCAATTAAACAACGATTACGTAGGTTCGCACAGGATCGAAAAGACGCGATCAAAGAAGAACTTGCAAAGCTCTTGGCTACGGCTTCATTAAAGAAGTCCTTCATCCCGACCGGCTAGCCAATCCGGTCTTGGTCCGCAAGAAGACGGGCAAGGGCGCATGTGCGTCGATTACACCGACCTCAACAAGGCCTGCCCCAAAGATCCATTCGGGCTACCTCGTATCGACCAAGTTGTCGACTCAACAAATGGCCGCGAACTCCGAGCTTCTTGGATTGTTACTCGGGCTATCACCGGATCGGTCCGAAAGAATCCGACCGCTTGAAGACATCTTTCATCACGCCGTTCGGGGCCTACTTGCTACATCACTATGCCTTTCGGCCTGAAGAACGCCGGAGCTACATACCAACGCATGATCCAAAGATGCTTCCAGACGCGATCGGCAAAAACGTTGAAGCTTATGTCGACGATGTTGTCATCAAGACCAAGCGTAAAGAAGACCGATCGCCGACTTAGAAGAAACCTTTGCAAACATCCGGCCTTCGAATGAAGTTGAACCCGAGAAGTGCACCTTCGGCGTCCCATCGGGCAAACTGCTCGGCTTCATGGTATCACATCGCGGCATTGAAGCAAACCCGAAAAGATCAACGCCATCTTAAACATGAAGCCCCCGAGTAATCGAAAGACGTCCAAAAGCTCACTTGGCTGCATGGCGGCGCTAAGCCGTTTCATTTCCCGACTCGGCGAGCGAGGCATGCCCTTCTTCGATCGTCAAGAAGACAGACGACTTCCAAGTGGACCCCGGGAAGCCGACAAGGCCTTTGAAGACTTCAAAGAGTTCCTTACCACGCCACCCGTCCTAGCTTCACCTCAGCCCAGGAACCCCTCTTGCCGTACGTCTCGGCCACTCACCAAGTGGTCGGCACGGTCCTTGTGGTTGAACGAGAAGAAGAAGGACGGGCCTGGAAGATTCAAAGACCAATTTACTTTGTCGGCGAAGTATTGGCAGGAGCCAAAATCCGATACCCCGGTACACAAAATTGCTTTATGGTGTTCTAATAACCGCGAGGAAATTGGCACACTACTTTCGAGTCACTCGGTCACCGTCATCACCTCTTTTCCACTCGGCGACGTCATCCACAACCGCGAGGCAACCGGGCGCATCGCCAAGTGGGCCCTGGGAACCGATGCCGCCGGACTTAACTTTTAAGCCCGGGACGTCCATTAAGTCACAAGCCTTAGCGGACTTCCGGCCGAGTGGATCGAACGAAGAGCACGTACTCGGGAAGACCTCCAACACTGGACCATGCACTTCGACGGATCCAAGAGGATCACCGGCTTGGGAGCGGGAGTTGTGCTGATCTCCCCGACCGGGGAAAGGCTAAGATATGCCCTTCACCTCCACTTCTCCGCCTCACACAACGTCGCCGAATACGAAGCTCTCTTACATGGATGCGCCTTGCGCCTCACTCGGGATTCGTCGACTTATTGTGAAAGGCGACTCCCACCGGTCGTCAATCAAGTGATGAAAGACTGGTCTTGCTTAAACGACACTATGGAGGCCTACCGGCAAGAGGTCCGCAAGCTTGAGACAAGTTTGACGGACTCGAACTCTCACATGTCCCGAGACATAACAACGAAGCCGCCGGTGAGCTAGCACGCTTTGGATCTAAGCGCGAAGCCGCTCCGACGATGTCTTTGTCGAACATCTCTACGAGCCAACCGTCACGGCAAAGACAGCTCCCAACGAGCAAACCACGAACGAAGTCGCCATGATCGATACCGACGGAGGACGCCGCTCATCAAATTCTTAACTCGGCAAGAGCCGCCGGATGACCGGGATGAAGCGAACGCGTCCGGCGTCGTTGCCAAGCGTACGTCATGGTCGACTCCGATCTATACAAGAGAAGCCCCTCTCGGAATTCTAATGAGGTGCATCACACCCGAAGAAGGGAAACAATTACTCCAAGATATCCACTCGGGCATATGCGGAAGCCACGCGGCCGCACGCACTCTAGTCGGCAAAGCTTACGGACAAGGATTTTTTCGCTTACCGCGGTCTCCGACGCGGATAAAGTCGTAAGAACCTCGCGAAGGCTGCCGCTTCTTTGCCCGACAAAGCCATGTCCCGGCCCAGAGCTTCAAACAATCCCACTTTCCTTGCCGTTCGCGGTATGGGGGCTGGACATGGTCGGCCCCTTCAAAAAGCTCCAGGAGGTTTCACACACCTCTTCGTCGCAATCGACAAGTTCTCCAAGTGGATTGAAGCCAAGCCGGTTGCCACAATCACTGCCGACAAAGCACGGGATTTTTCCTCAACATCGTGCACCGCTTCGGCGTCCCAAACGAATCATAACCGATAATGGGACTCAATTCACGGAGGCATCTTCAAGGAATTCTGCGAAGACTTCGGAATCAAGATGCGCTACGCATCGGTAGCTCATCCCAAAAGCAATGGGCAAGTCGAGCGAGCAAACGGCATGGTTCTTCAAGGCATCAAGGCTCGCGTCTTCGACCGGCTAAGCCCTTACGCCGGCAAGTGGGTCCAAGAACTTCCCTCGGTTCTATGGTCGCTGCGAACTACACCCGGCCGGGCCACCGGCCAAACTCCTTTCTTTCGATCTATGGCGCGAAGCCATGTTGCCAAATGAGATGGAGTTTGAGTCCCTCCGGTCCGCGGCTTCAACGATGAACGCTACGACATCGACCGAGTGGATGACCTCACCCGATTGGAAGAGGCCCGCGAGGCGGCCCTCATCCAGTCGGCCAAATACCTTCAAGGGCTCGGAAGATACCACGGCCGCAACGTGCGAGCACGAGCTTTCATTGTTGGCGACTGGTCCTACGCAAGATCCAGACCACCAAAGACCGACACAAGTTATCTCCCTTATGGGAAGGACCCTATATAATCGCTCGAAGTGACTCGGCTCGGTGCCTACCGGCTAAAGCGCGAGGACGGGTCTATGGTGGAGAACTCCCGGAACATTGAACATCTTCGGCGGTTTTACGCCTAATCTGGCTAAGGCCTCATGTTTTCCTTGACGCCAACCTCAAGCAAGATGACTTCTTGAGCTAGCGGTCGGGCCGATACACATATCAATAAAGCTCGAATTTTCCTCGTCAAATTTTTGTGCATAATTTGGTTTATCATTGTTTAATGTCCTTCGACTCGAGCTCGGTGTCTAAGGACTCGAGAGTTTTCCGATGACCTAATCAAGCCTAGGCTTGGTGACGCAAGACGAAAACTACTTAAGAAATTTCACGCAAAGGCTCGAATCAAGGCATTGACATAAATAAACTAAAAATAGGCACGAGAGATTTCATGACAAGAGTGTTACGATTACATGACATTCATGAAGCAAAGTCAAAACACGGTTCGAGTTTAAAATTGTTTACTACATCTAAAGAGATCTTCTTCGCCGCCTCCCGCGCCTCGCGAGCATATCTAAGGCTCTGCTGTCTTTGTCCCCTCCGAAGCCCTCCCCGATTGAATGAATATCCACTCGGGGTAGAGGGACTTGGTCATGCAAGAGCCAGACCAGCCCCCATGTTGGCTGCTTCGGTGATGTTCTTCAGATACTGCTCGGGAGCCAGCCGGAGCTTGTCGAAGATCTCGATTGGCTCAGCGAGCCGGCCCCAACCCCTTGATCAAACAAGGCCGCCAAGATTGGTGCGGCGGCATTGGCGACCTCTTCCCGTATCTCGTCGCTGGATTTGACCCGCCCGAGTAAGACGTCATACCGGGCTCGGGTCTTTATCTTATAAGCCGCAAGGAGTCCTAGATCGGTCAAGGCACTCGGGAATGAAGCGGCACATGAAATCCAACTTCAAAGAAGGTTACCTTCAAATTCGGCTTCCATTTCGGCCTTGTCAAGGTTGACCGCTTCCAGCTGGACTTGAAGCGAGTGGACCTCTGAAGAATTTTCTACAACGAAAGAGGATTATCAATAGACAAGATCAACAAAAGAATCATGATGAAGCTGGGAGAGGCAAGCTTACTTCCGATTGATCCGCGGAGGTCGAGGTTCGCTTCCCGAAGCTCCGAGATCTCCCTCCTTAAAGCGGCCTCCCTTGAAGCGGCCTCCTCCCGAGTGACCTTCACTGTCGCCGAACGTCCTCCAAGGAGTTTAAGTGAGGCACCACTTTTCCAAAGACCTCGGATTTTGCCATTGAGCGGCAATATTCTTTCGCATGCAAAGGCGTAAGAATGATCGGCGAAGGATAACGAAGATATAATCAAAAGAAAGATGAAGGCTTACGTTGAGCGGTCGGGTCGCCTCGTTCGGGCTCTCGACGAGGGCATCCCTTTCATCCTTTTCACTCGCCTGGTCGAGGATGATGCCCTGTCTCTCGCCTTCCAAGTCCCGCCACTCGATTCGATGGAGGAACCTGTGTCTCGAAGACGTAGCCCTGGGAATCTCTTCTACCGTGGCTGGCAAACAAGAAAAACCAATGAAGACATGAAAGATTCAAAATTGAAAGAACAAAGGAAAGTTCCGAAGCAAATCTCACCGGTTTCGGTGGTGCTGCCTAGGTGGGGCAGCCGGGCCCTTCTTCTTCTTCGGGCTCTGCCGAGTGACCCTCTGGGGCGCTCGGCCGCAGCCGTGGGCTTCCTGCAGCCGACGGTTTCCGTCGGGATATCCCAGGCGCGGGGGGCTTCCCAGGGGCGCTCTCCTTTTGAGGAGAAGGGTGCTTCTCCGAACGCTCGCACTTGGTTGCGGGCTTCGGGGTTTTGGCTCGACGGCCTTGGCGCTTCGGGAGCAGGGTCGGGGTCGGCCCTTCATCCCTCCGACAGGATCTATATCCCGGGGCTTCCCGCACAAGTAAATACAATAAGATAAAGAAGAGTTCTCTACGAAAGAACTCGGGACTTTGGTTTCGAGCTTACATTGGATCGGCGGATCTTCGGTGCGGTGCGCGGCGATCGCCTTAGAGGCGGGGTCTCGGCCGGAGGAGCCGGGACGTCGTCATCCGAGTCCTCGATGATCAGCCGCCTTTTGCTTGCGCGCTTGTTCGAGTCTTCACTGGCGCCGCCCGCTTCCCGACCGGATCGCTTGGATTTTTATCCCGCCGCGGCTTCTTAGCGGGCGACGCACGCGCGTCATCATGAGCCATCTTATATGGCTTGGAAATGATAGAAGCGTTCTCCCGCGGAAGAAGGAAGGCGCAACGTTAAGCGACAAGACATCAAGATCGAAAGATACTATAAAGCAATCAATCGGCTTACTCTGGAGGAGGAGGTCGATGGATGCTGAATGGAAGGACCGGTAGTATGAGGGCTCGCTCGACCGAGATCCCGGATGAGAAGAGCTTGTACATTCGGATCTTCGGGATCTCGTATGTGAGCGGATCCGGTCCTCCCGATTGGGGTTTGTTCCGCCTTCGTACTCGAAGGCCGGTTTCGGCCGCTCCCGATTGGCGCCGGTCGGCACGATGAAGTGCCGAGTGATTTGTTCCCCGCGAAGGTTCCTCTTCTTCATCGCCGGGATCTTCGCGAGCGAGATCGTTGGCCTCATCCCATTCTTGGGCTACGGGACGGTGCTCCAAGATGGTTTGGGGACAGGAGGAAGACCGACAAAGGAAGGGAGGTGGGTTCAAGATTGCTGATGTAGAACCGGTTCGAGTGCCACCTTTGTTCGAGGACTTCAAGGGGAGAGAGAAGTAGTCTTTGCGGAGAGATCCGCGAAGCCGGAAGCTGCCCGCCAACGACACAAGGATGGTCCTTGTTCGGATGGGGTTTCGTGTAGAACATACGACGGAAGATTGAAGTGAGGAAGAATGCCAAGGAAGGCTTCACATACATGAATGAAGAGTGCTATGTGAAGCATCGAGTTGGGGTTCGGATGGTAGATGTGAAGACCGTAGTAATCCAAGAGCCCCCGAAAGAATTCGGAGGTGGGAAGACTGAATCCGCAATAGAAAAAGGAGGTAAAGACGACAAGCTCACTGGTGTTAGGGTCGGAAGTCCTCCCCGCCGGGCGCCATCCCACAAGTTCCTTGGGCGGAAGCACGCCGTGCTTCACCATCTCCTTGAGGGTGTATTCCCTCACATCCGAGGTGGCCCATTGGTCGAATGGAATATTCTTCTCCTCCGCCATGAGATCGAGGTTGATGAGGAGCGGATCTCGGCGAGAAAGGTTAGATCTTGGGCGATGGATGTAGGAGTTTTGGTGCGCAGAAGCTAGTTGTCGCGGCAAGCGAGCTTCTTGGCGGATGAACTAAGAAGTGTGCAAGCCTAGGGTTCTCCGCAATGAACCGATGAACAGATTGCGAGAAGGGGAATTTTGGAAGATGAAGAGGCGGGGACGACCTCGTGTCTTTATAAAGAAAGATTTAAGGGTTGCGCTAGGTTTTCGGTGAGTGGGCCGAGCCCATAAGGAAATCTACGGCCCAGCTAAGGTGTGGTCCGATACGTGTCCTTAGGGACTTAAGCGGATGAGCTTAAGCAAATTTGCCCCGGCAATATGCGCGTGTCCGAGTGCCCTATACCTTAAAAGATCCTTCCATACCGCGGTTTGCTTGACTTCATGAGAAGGCGGCACGATGCAATTTGGAAGGTGACCAACAAAGCAGAGTTTTTATAGCCGCCTTGGTGAACAAGGGCGTTTGGTTTTCGGCATTTGGTCGGGTAATCTTACCGATGCTATTTGTTTTCCACCTTGGTGAAGATCTTTATAAGATTGAGACCAGTATTATGGCAAAAGCTATTTAATAACTTGGTCATATTTTTCATATGATTGAAAGAACTTATTTTCCCATGAGGGGTGATTAAAGTATTTGTTCCGGGATGACTCGGGCAGATTTACTCGGATAAGCATGAGCTTACCGAGTGCTTTTTACCCGCTAGGGCTGATTGAGTTATTATTCCGGATTACTCGGGCGAATCCACTCGGTTGAGCAAGAGTTTACAGTGTTTTTACCCATGAGGGATGATTGAATTATTTGTTCCGAGATGACTCGGGCAAATTCACTCGGTTGAGTATGAACTTGCCGAGTAATAAGATTTCTATGATTGCTTTAGCATGAGCTAGGCATCTATATGAGAATAATTTTTTATAGTTCTTGACTATATGCTTAGTCTATTTTTGACTAACCACATAGTCGGGGGCTACACCTATAATTAGGTGCATCGGGAGATGCACCTAGATATTTATTTTTGAGAATTTTTGAGATATTTTCCAGCCCTTCACGCCTTTGGAGCCACTCGGGAAGATTCGGGCAGAGATGATGGAATCACTCGGCGCCAAAAGCACTCGGTCAAAGAGATTTTTGGTTGAGTGCTGCTTTGGTCTGAAGCCGAGTTGTCTCGTCGACCGAAAGGACTCGGGGCTACTTTGTGGAGATTGTGGCAATCGGGTATCCACATGGCAAGCTTATCCGACTGGAGGTAGGGATAGATTGCGCCGGCTATATCCGTAGCCGAACTTGACTTAGGTGTTACGGTTGCCGATAGAGATAAGGCAATCGGCCTATAGTCACGGTTTGGTAAGATTGAGGAAACCAACTTAGAATAAGATAGGGTTTCCGACTTGTAAACCCTTCCTCCCAAGACTATATAAGGGGGTAAGGGGCGTCCCTTGAGGGATATCCTATGCTAGATGCGAGTTACGACTTGATAAGCGAGAGCTTTAGATCACGAGATCAATAAAGACACTCGGCGGATCGAATCCACCGAAATAGGAGTAGGGTATTACCTCACGAGAGGGCCGAACCTGTCTAAATCTTCTTCTTCTTCTAACCCATTGTGCTTGGCGATCTTGACTGCGACCCCATAAAATATATTACTGAAACCAAGTTT